>CM076580.1:198052638-199457155 GCA_034641835.2 Pinus albicaulis
AAGGAAAGTATGCCAAAGAGATACTGGATAAGTTTCACATGGAGAGATGAAAACCCATGGATACTCCTCTTCCAAGAAATTGGAGGAAAGAGAATGCTACTTTGGGAGAGGTAGTGGATACTATTGTCTTCAGGTAGTAAGTTGGTCACTGATGTATCTAGTGAACACCAGACCATACATTTGCTATGTAGTTAACCATATGATTCAAGCTATGGTTAAGCCTACCAACATATTTTGGAAGGCAAGGAAGAATGCCTTGAGATACCTGAGGTGCACATCAGAGTGTGGTCTATGGTAAAAATGGTGTGACAGTTGGATTAAGTGCCAAATAATGGTTATATTATTTTATGTTAAGGAAACTAAGGCATTTATTATTTCTTGAGAAATATTATTAGATAAATAGAAAGTAATTTTTTTTTATTAAATAAAATTTATTATTGGAAAGTGGTTCCATAAAATGGTAAAAGACTTATGTAAAAGTATTCCAAGGACTGAGAAGTAGGTGAATAGAAAAATAGTTCAGACAGTTACTCTATCCTATGAGGATAAAGGTACATCCCAGTGAGGGAGACGGTTGATATTTGATAACTGGGGAGAGGAAATTGAATGAAAAATTCCTGAGCCCTAGACCCGAACTAAACTTGAGTTTTTTTATACAAATACATGTAACAGGTTCATTGAATAAAACAAGCCTTGTTATAGAAATATCATGCCTTCTCCAGAGAGAGAGATAATGCCAAAGGCTTAAATTAAACAAGTCATTAGTAAAAATTTAGAAAATTGGACTAAAAGCCTCGATGGCGAAATACCATATAAAAAAAATATAATTGTACAAAATTCATTTTGAAACATTTTTTCCTCGGCAATTTCTAAGCTATGTGTACATCGTGAAACTCAAAAAAGAGAAGGAATGAAATTGGAATTGCGGGGTGAAGCCCCTTCACAACACCTCAGAGCAAAACCCCAAATCAAAACTTGATAGCTAGTTTGAAGTAGGACGACTGTAACAACACCCATCAACGGAGGAGAATACCTGGAGGATAGAAAGGTCGAGTAAGAAAAGGACCGGAACAAGCAAACCAAAGGGAATTCAACCCACAATATTAGGCATTCGAGCATACCTGTGCACAAAACCAAAATTTGAAACTGTAAGGGAACTAAATGTAGGATCATGCCAAACCAACTATTAAACTGGATAAAGGAAATGCAGTAAGGCATATTTCCTTACCTATGCATATAAGTATTTCCGCGAAGTTTTTACTAATTCCGCAAATAAACCAGAGGATAGGATATTAGATTCTATTTGATTGAATTAAAGAAAGGGAATCTAGCCTAGACTTGCAAATTCACAATATAATAAACCCCACCTTACCTGTGAGAACCTCCAAGGGAGAAGTAAGGAAAATGGTGGTACATATTCCGAAGTTGTGAGCCATAACCTTCTCTTTGGCACAAAAAATAGACAAATAACACATTAGAGCTATGATTAAAATAAGAAAGTATTAAAATACAAAAGAACTAGAGAATGAGGCCAATAAGGAACGTAAACAAAGAAAAAAGAGGCATTCCTGCTGATCACTTAGAGGTAGAGACTATCTGTTTACAAAATACACAAATGAACACAACATTAAGCAACTGGAGTGAGTCACCTACCATCAGCGATGGTATTTCTGAAAAATGAAGGAAGAATTATCAATTGGTAATTGAAATTAAATACTTTCATTATTTTTATTATTCGTTATTTGTTTATTTGTTTAGAATTTTTAAGGTTGAATGAAGTTGAAAACTTGAAGAAGGTGGTCTGTGAATTTTATTTCAGAACCATGTTGACTTTGAGACATTTAGGGGCATATGAATTTTGTTTATGGGCTAATGTTGCGATGATCCAACTCTCTTCAAGCCTCACTTTGGTGCTAGAATTATGACACAAGTGTTATCCTTGATGGCAACCTACTTGATGAATATGTAAACATATTTATAACAGGTTCAGTCTACAGGTTAGTTCACATGTGATAGAGAGAGTAAACAAAGGCATAATAGTTCAAGGACAAAATAATGATGAATGTTATAAGTTGAAGAAATACAATTGGGTTTTGTGAAGCAATCCATGTACACTCATGGGTATGGAGAAAAGGAAGTGCACAAAATTTCCACACCATGGTAATCTAATTACCATGGGTACTTACCATGGTATTGTACCATAGTAATGAATAGGTGAACGGATATTTTATCCCGTCCAGGAGTACCATCGGTCTTACTATGGATTTGTCTTGTGGTATTGGATAAGGCCTAAGCTATATAAGGAGATTATGATCTAAGTGTTTTAGTGTGCATGGAATAGGTGATTAATGAAGACTTCGATTTGAATTATGTGTGCATAGTATGGGTTATTGATTAGTGGTTTATCTAAATTAAGTGTGCACTCAAGATCAGATCCAATAGATCTGAAATGACCATACATTTATAATTTTCATATGAGTTGGTTTGGCTTGAGATATTAATGTCTGACACAAGCTTTATTTTGTAGGCCAAAATATGGGTTTTCTTCTAAAGTTCTAATGTGCAACAAAGGTATAGGTCAATACTTGTGGTTATGTACAGGGGTTTGACTACTGAAAAGTGCATGCATACAAAGGTCTAATTCTAGTAAGTCACGTGTCAATTCTATAGTATGGATAGATATCTACATGGGTTTATTTACTAAATGTCATGTCGAAACATAGAAGTGATTTATGAGAAGCACATACATATATTCTAGTGTTTTCCATAATATTATAAATTATCAATTTAATCAGTCTTGCTGAGTTTGTTTTTGTTGGTCAATGAACTCTTACTTGATGATCTTTTGTTAACTGTGATGATTGAAGTTGAATTGATTGTGCAGTGATGATTCTATTATCTGTATGTGATTAAATATATGTGATGGTTCTTCAATTACTTTATAATGATTCATTGGTTCTATGTGTAACTCAATGTTTATCTTAGAATGATAGTGATTCAGTTTCACGGTTCAGTGTTTTAATATATGTACGCATGTTTAGTTCAATAAAACTGTTTATACATGTATATTTGACAAAGCATAGTAGCATATATATTCTGACATATCTTTGACTAGGGATTTCAATTGGTTCAATGAGTTGATGTAGTGTTTGAGTGTAGTGTTGGTATTTTTTCTTGAGGTTAAATGACGGTAGTGGGTCCAATCTAAAAATTTGATACAAAATGGCCTACACACTGTGATTATTTGAATCAGGTGGACTCAGTATGAAAATAATGAAACATGGTCCATGAAAGTACTGATGACTGAAGCTTTCAGTGAGGAAATTGAAGCTGCCTGCCAGTAGAATCTGTTATCAGTTCAAGGGGGTGGAAGCTCCCTTCCATTGGGTGTCAGTAAACAAGATCAAGGGGTTGGAGCTTCCTTCCAGTGGGTTTTGGAGAATGAGATAAGGTTTCATCCTTCTACAGGTGTGTGATTGTGTGATGGTATAAGTCTACACTAGTACAAGATTTTAAAGAATATTTCCTTTAATTAAAGAACAAGACATAGACGACATCAATGGTAGTTTTCTCCCACATTGGGTTTTTAACTAACTCCTGGTGTTCATGTGTGATTCTTGTGTGTGGTATTTTATTATGTTCTTACTGCACATGTTTATTTTCTATCAAAATATGATGAAGAACTTGCATACTAGTTCAAGATAAACATATATTGAATTAACTGAAAAATAATTTGGCTAGATATATGTTATTTTTTAGCATAAACTCGCGTACATACGCATTTTTATTTTAGTATAGCCTTGTATAATACAAAAAATAGCTATTTTTTTGAAAATATTGATTCAACCCCCCTGGCCCCCCTCCCTTTATTATTTTCCTAACAATTGGTATCAGAGCAGGTCCTTCGAAAGAATATTGAATTGAAGATTCATCAAGATGAGAAATAAAGAGGGGACAACATTTATCATGCCACCATTTTTCAACGAAACCAATATAGTTTTCTAGTAAGTAAGAACAAGAGCTTACCTAGAGTCACCTGCAACTGATGTATGGGGAATTGATGAAGGAGGCTATCATTATCCATTCTCGATTCCCACAAATGAAGAAGAAACAATGAAATATGAGACCAACGGAAAGGTTTTTAATGCTTTGCTAGGAAGTTTCACGGAATTAGAATTTTTCAAAGTCACATAACTAAATATGAAAAAGGCTATATGGGAAAAGAGCATCCAAAGCTATGAAGGGGACACCAATGTAAAAAGTTCCAAAATTAAAACTCTTAGAATTAAATATGAAACTCTCATAGTGCATAATGATGAATGTATCACAAGTTTCTTTCTTAGGGTATATGAGATCGTGAATTCTATGAGAAATATTGGTGAAGAAATAAAAGAATCATCACTAGTTGAAAAAATATTAAGGTCTCTAACCCCCATATTCAATTCGAAAATTTATGCCATAGAATAAATGTAGGATTTCAAGAATATTACATTTGAACAACTCCATGGGATTTAGTAGCCTATGAAATGAGAAAAGGGGGCCACTCAAATATAAATGAATTTGAATTAAAAGTTACTTCAAAAGGAAAAGAAGAAGAAGAACGTAGTTATATATCAGATCAAGAAGAGGAAAACTTCATAAAGAAACTCCAAGTGGGTACTAGAAGTTCCAGAGGTAAGCTTCCCTCCAAGTTTTCTTCTTGTGGTAGAGTTTTTCACTATGCTACTAAGTGTCCTTATAGAGAAAACCATGAGAAAGGGAAAGATGGTACAAAAATAAATAGGATAGGTGTTGTGTAGGCAAATTCCCTCTATTGAAAGAGGCGATCCATCTAGCCCTAAGGTGGGTTTAGTAGCTACGTGAACATACTAACATCTACCTTCATTGATTGTAAATGAAATTAAGATCAGGTAAGATGACCAACCTTGTTCTGATGTTATGTTTTTGCCTTCTATCAAAGCTTCTTGATGCATCACTCTTCTCAAGCTTGATACATGCTGCTACCAATGATCAATTACTTGTACGGACAATCAAGACACCACGACAAGAGTAAAATCACGACAAACATAAAACAATTACAACCTATCTAATTGACCAAGGAATGATATAAATCTCATCATAAATGTAAATAATACTAGAAGATAAACACGAGTTGCATTTTATTATGATAAAGACAAGGGGAGTTTACAACCAAGCCTTGATGTTGAGGCTCTCCTTCCGCAGGTCCGTATCCAAGCATGTTTACAACACCCTCACACAAAGGTCCAAGATCTCACTGTGTTCTTAACACACACAAACAATCACATTTTTCTCTATTCTCCCGAAGCTATAACTGCTTCTCGTCTCTATGATTGCTACTTCTAACCAACTAGCTCTAACTCTCTAACTAAGGAAACCAAGGTGAAAGAGGTCTCCTTATATAAAAAAGGAGGAGGAGGATATGGGCCTTAGAAATATGGGAAAAAGGCTTATCCTTTGGAGTAGTTCCTATTTTATGGGAACAAGAAGCCTAAAGGGGAATTCCTTGGCCATGTATTCAAAAAAAACTTCCAGCTCGCCACCTCGCAAAGCTTCTAGTCATGGAAACTTCGTTTATATTTTTAAAAAACTTCCAAAAGAGAATCGGTGCAGGTTCGACATTAAGATAGAGCGTTGATCAAGCAAGTGTGTCCTAAAAGAAAATATTTTCTATCGTTTGGGTTAATACTCAAGACAAGTGTTGACCTTGAAAACCTGCAAGAAACTAGGGATCTTCTCGAAAAGTTGTAAAGGGAGATGAATTGGCAGACAAAGTGTGGTTTAGGGGTATGTATTCCATGCTTGGAAATTACACAAGGGTAACTCTATGGGTCCTCCAGGATCAAGGAGCTGGAGTATGTGGATAGTGACAAATTGTTGTGTAACAGCTCCCCCAAAGTAATGTATGCATGAACATGAGTCAGGGGAAATTCTCTTACGTCATGTAAGGAACTGGTAAGCCGCTGCCGGGATACCTGCAAATCAATCATAGATACATATACATAACTGAAAACTCCGATGAAAATACATGAATCAAGGTATGGATGCACCCATCCATAAAAAGAGACCATGGTATGTTCACATCCATCCATCTAAGAAGGATCACATATAGAGTCATTGTATGGTCGCATCCATCCATCTAAAAGAAACATGTATCCAATCATGGACAAATCATATCGCCCCGCAGCCTGGATGTTATCAGACAAAACCCAGGGTATTGCGCTTCTTCCCGAACCGAACAAGTAAAAATTCAAGCATGCGAATACATTAGCTAAAGTCGAACATGCAAGAAAATCTCCTGATTACCAACCAATGATGAAAGTTTTTAACAGGCACAAGAGAAACCACCAATGATGACAAGGTTCTCAAGGTACTACTAGTACAATCCACGAAATGTGAATAGTGAGCTGAAGTCGAGCACCCGTGAAATCACTCAATTGAAGGCCAATGAGGATAACCTATCGTCGAATGCGAATAACTTTCCGTTAGGGCATGCAAGCACTAAGGTACCAGAAAGGAGTCTTTATATCGACTTCCCAGATAATGAGCTGAAGTAGACAAGAAGAAATCTGTCAAAGGAGGGTGATAATGAATCCCACATCATCGACATGAAACAGAGAATTTGATATGAGTGTTAATCAAGGAAGTGAGAGATGAAGGAAAGCAAAGCAAACCAAAAAAAGGATTTTCGAATATATCAAATGACATAATTGGAAGACAACATTTGACTCAAATTGGATAATAGGTGATGTTGACTATATTGGTAATTAAATGAGAGGTAAATGGATTTCCCAAACCCACAGAGGCAAAGTGACAGAGTGAATATATCCCAACTCGACACGAACTTCAGATAAGTGTCATGTTTAATAGTGACATAATGCTGACACAACTGACGAATAACTTCCATTTTCCCCCACCATTTCTGGTGAGTACCTCTTTATTTTTACACAAGTTTGAAGAGGATAGCATATGCTTGTCATATAAGTTTTCCGTCTACCAAATCCATCCTAATGTGATTACGAGCCAAGGTGAGGAGAAATCCCAGAATATCACAGATGATGATTTCCAATGTCACTTAGTTTTAACAAGTCTCGTAGGAAAACTAGTTTTTTTCATGTTTAGAGTTTGAAAGAAGAAAAAAATTAAAACCCTGACATTTTATAATATTTTTATACCCAAAAAGGTATAAAATAAAATATGAGAGAACCTTTAGCGTATTTAGTTATATTCCTTTTGTCGAAAAAATTTATCCTACCAAAAGAAGTTAGATGTATACTAAGGAAACACATGCCAGAAGCCTTTCAGCAGCTAAAACAAAAGATCTGACAATGTTTTCATGCTTTGAGAGCTTTAAAAGAGTTGAAAGTTTGTTTCTCCTCCTAGACGAACGAGTGGTATTATAGTATGTTCGATGGTGGAAATTCTCGTAACAAATAAAGGTCAAGCGGCTGGCTAATAATACCACTCATTGCAGTTGTTCCTCAGGAATGGGTAGAACAATAAAGTGAAGGCATATCATCAGCCAAGTAGATGGTGACGATGGAATGAGAAAACCAAGGCTCATCGGGAAAAATAGGCCGATAAAATGGCAATCATGAGAGGTAAAATAAGAATGGTTTAATTTTTACACAACCTTGAAATCATGAAACTTTTCTTGAAGTTGGTTTCATTTGTACACAAGCTTGAAATGGGAACAAACTATGCTTGAAATAAGTTTCCATGCCTCCAACATGGTGACTCAATTCGAGGTACATACCCCACAAGCTTCAGTGCATTCACTGGAGTAGACTGCTAGTTACTGATAGGTGGATAGAATGAAGTTTAAATTATGAGATAAGTGAAAGACTTAACTGGGATTTCACAAGATATAATCAAAGACCCGAATTGAAAAGGGAACGTGTTTCATTTTTTAACACGGTTTATGCATTAAAATAACTATCCTCATGACCTAATTCATTTTTTAACGAGGTTGACATAACAAACAAACTATCCTCAGAAGATCTTGTTTCATTTTTTAAGGAGCTTGACACAAGAAAATGAAGTATGCTCCATAGAAGCTTGTTACATTTTTTAAGGAGCTTTATAGATGAAAATGAACTATGCTCCGATGAGCTTGCTTCATTTTTTAAGGAGCTTGACACAAGAAAACAAACTATGCTCTGAAAGAAGCTTGTTTTATTTTTTAAGGAGCTTGACACAAGAAAATGAACTCTGCTCCGATGAGCTTGATCAAGACATAAAAAGAGTCATGGCTTCCAAGAGGTTCTCATCTCATGGGAGAACAACATCTCAGAAATTATGATCCAATTCCCCCGGTACATTTTGTACTACCTCATTGACTGAATTATTAGTGGATGCAGACATGGAAAAGGTGGCCACATAATTGACCTATGGTGGGGAAGATACCATCGACAAGTAAGGACCAGGAAGGGACAATGGTAGACAAGGTGTCACATTAGGACCAAAGAATGAAAGCTGATCAATGGTCACGATCAGACCTTCATGTGGAAAACAGATCACACAAAAGAGTGATGAGACAAACACACCCATGGCATAAGCCTAGTCATGCCCCAAGAGTAAATTAAAATCCAAGGGTCCTTGGATAACCATCACGTCTATATAGACGGTTTCCCCACCTAAAGTAATAGGTAACTTTGATAGGATCCCTAATTGTTGACTTGTTCCTCTGTTAAAAGCCAACATATGCTGAGTAACGGGCACAATTTGTGGAGAACCAAAATCTTTCCATGTAGTTGAGGATAAAATACTAACCGAGGCACCTTCATATATAATTGTGCCCAGTATGAACATATTGTAGGTTTGTACAGTGATCTCAAAGGGCACGTAAGAAGGAATATGGTATTCTGTAAATAGACTCCAATCAAAGGAAGGGACCAAAAGCAAGTGGAGGGGGTGATATAAGAATAAGAAGATTATACCCTTGCGTTATGAAAGGAAAGTCATTCCCTCTGCTTCGGAATGCGACTGAGGATCACTTTCTAAACTGTAAACGAGAGAGCCGAAGGTGTTAGCTGCTCGACTAGAAATGGGAGGAGCGGGATCTTCATCCCATACAATCAAAGGAAACAAAAGGAACTCGACTAGGATGAGACCTACCTTTCTACAAAAAATACCCGATGAATCATTGATGTGGAACCTGTGTACGTTCGTTTTCCAAAAAATGATAGGCCAGAAACAAACTCGATAGACACTTTCAAAGGGAGTGGAATCACCAGAGGTAATCCCATCCAATGACTTGATCAAATAGTAGAGGACTCGAAGAAAACTTCCGGTAACCAATGGGAAGAGAGGAATCATAAGCTGAAAGGGTATCCAATACCTTAGAATATTCATCCATATAAGGACATAGGTGAATGGGATGGTTCCCTTCACACAACCTACGGGGAAATTTGACCTTACCCTGTTTCTTACAAGTCACATTATCTTTAGTTGAAGGCTCATCATCAACATGATGTCCAAAGGTTGATGATGAAGGATGAATCGGGCCAACGAACCATAGTTATAACACCTTGGGAATACCAGGGCAATCACGAAGAAGGTGGTCACCCTCACATAGCTTGCAAGGGAATTTGAATCAGAGAGCGGAGTAAGGTTTCTCGTCAATAACTATGGTTAGCAATAAGCCTTTTGTTTCTCTCCCCCCAACTTATTTTCCTTCTTCTTCTTCGACTTCTTTTTCTTCTTCTTATGCACCTAGTTACTAGAATCTAGAATTTCACCAAGCGAAGAGGAAGAACAAGGTGAAGAAATAGGTGAAGAAGGTGAGGGGTCAAACTTATAATCAACACGGGGATGACATGGTTCAAGCAAAGGAGAACTCGGTTCAGACAAAATTGGTATATTCAACATCACGAGGGTTGAAAACAACCAAATTGGCAGACCAATGGTTAATCCTAGGAGGGACAACATTGCCATATACGAGACACCAACATTCCCGAATGAAGGGAAAGGACCAAGATTCCCATCTGCGGGGATTCCTTAGTTAGTGAACTCTGGAAACGTCGCCATTACTAAGGAATCAACCCTAAAGAATCATTAAGTAATATAACTTTAACCAGGTTTATTTTGCGGGCAGTAAATTTTAAGGCATTGGAATAAAAATTTACCTTTTCATGTTTTACGAGTCGAGGAAAGGACAAAAGGTGACTCTAGTCGCTTTTAGTTTAGATGATCTTAAAAGGACAAGTGCTGGATTATCTTTCCAAATTTAAAGAGTTGGTAAAGATAAAAAAATTACTACTATGGATATTATAGGCATAAAGGGTGTACCAAGCTCCAGTGAACTACAATATACACCTTGGTGATCAAATGAAAGAGAAATGACCAAGGACTTAATGTACGTGCAGGCAGTCTCCCCGAATGTTGTGTTCTGTGTATCACGATTATAAGGCAATAGACTCGGATTTCTATGGATAAAGGATTTCAACCTATAGGGGTCTCCCTTTATATATGCGATGGTACGGGGAGCACAAGTCTGTGCTAGCGTTGTCTAATACCAAATGGAGAATGACAGCTACTAGGCTTTATGACGCCAGAACATGTCACTAGCCTAGAGCTCTAAATATGAGCGTTAAGTTTCAATGCTTCCTTATATTGATTGAATAAATTTTAACGCTTTATCTTGAATTGGGTTTCAATTCCAAGTCCCTACTGTTGTCATTAGAGAATTTATATATGTAGCTATATGAGGAAATAAATCTTTCAATTTGATGAATGTTATCTGGTTAAGGGAAGATTTTCAAACAATGATGCAACAAAAAGTAATACTGCAAATGAAAAATTTTCCTAACTAGATGATTTCCACTATTCAAAATTAATCTAAAACATTCAACAATGTGAATTATGAAATGCAATCTATGAAAAATTTTGTTTTTGAAAACTATGCAATTGTAATCTATGCACAATTTCTTTTTCCTTTTGAATGAATAACAATTCACTCAATGCAATTTTTCAATGAAATGAGAATCTACTTAATGCATGATTTTAATGAAAGAGAATGCACTGAATGCGACTTTTAGTTTTCAATCATTAAAAAATGTAATCTAAGTTCAATGATTAATTTCAAACATGACTTTTCAATGCAAATTGATCTAATGTATTTTAACTAAAAGAAAACTTTGGGATGAAAACTAAAAGAATGAAAATTTCCTAAATGTAAAAAGGATGCAATAAACATTAAGAATAAAATCATTTTTTCAACACTTTGTAATGAAATCCCTCAAAAGGCTACAAGACATATCATGATTTCAAGCATGAAGAGGACTTTGAAAGCGTGGGCTCAAAATAAGGCATTCATTCCCTTTTACATCAAGCAATCATACAAAGAAGACTTTTCAGCTGAACAATGAACAATGTAATTTATGCTCACAAGAAAACAAGCATACCAAAGGAACTTGGACAGACACTTGAGACTTGATCACACAATCAACCAAAAAGAAAAAGGAAATCAACTATAGATGGCTTACCAAGCAAGGAGACTAACTCAATCAGCAGGGCGATGTCCTACGAAGCATGCAACCATGCAATTGATGCACAATCCTATATAAACTAGGATGTGAGGATGCACGTCCCAACAGAAAGGAGCCAAAACAATGAAAAATTGAGCCAATTGAACCAATCAAACCAACTTGAATGAAGGGGATAACATGTAAATCATACAGAGAAAAATATCGAGAGGGAAAGACACACTCGTGAAAGATTTAGGGAAAATACCTTCACTTTTCACACACACTAGAATTGGTACGACTTTAGGGGCTGAAACTGGTGCCAACAGCCCAATGGCATGGCTTTATAACTGAAAAATAGCACTGATCGCCACGACTGTCAGACAAATAAAAGCACCAATTCTTGAAAAAAAAACAAATAATTTCTCCTAACCAAGACTAGACTTACCACTTCAAGAAAAAACTAAAAGATTGTAATTGATGAAAAACATAGGAATAAACAGAGAAATGGTTGTTCGGCTAAACTTTTCGAATGACTTAAACCTCAAAGAGTGACAAACTCAAAGGAAACTTCCCAGTGGAGTCACCAATTTGTTGTGCAGGTAAATCCCCTATGCGGACAGAGGCGATCCCTCTAGCCCTAGGGTGGGTCTAGCAACTATAGGAACATACTAACATCTACCTTCCTAGATTGTAAATTAAATTCATATCAAGGAAGATGACCTACCTTGTTCTGATTCTATGTTATTGTCTTCCGTCGAAGCTTCTTGAGATGTCGCTCTTCTCAATATCGATACACGCTACTACCAACGTTCGATTTCCTGTATGGACAGTGAAGACACCACGACAAGCATAAAATAATGAAAAACATAAAACAATTAAAACCTATCTAACTGATCAAGGAATTCTAGAAATATCATTATAAATGTAAACAAGAGTGGAAGATAAACACAAGTTTCATTTTATTATAGTAAAGAAAAGGGGAGTTTACAACCAAGCCTTGATGTTAAGGCTCTCCTTTGGCAGGTCTATATCTAAGAAAATTTGAAACACTATCATACACAAATGTCCAAAATCTCACTATGTTCCTATCACACAAAAACAATCACACTCTGTTCTATTCTCCCAAATCTATAACTACCTCTCCTCTCTATGATTGCTACTTCTAACCAGCTAGCTCTAACTCTCTAACTACGGCACCAAAGGTGAAATAGGTCTCCTTATATAACAATGGAGGAGGAGGATATGGGCCCTTAAATAATGGGAAAAAGGCTTATCCTTTGGAGTATTTTCTATTTTATGGGAACAAGAAGCCCAAAGAGGAATTCCCTGGCCATATCTTCAAAACAAACTTCCAGCTCATCGCCTCGCAAAGCTTCTAGTCGTGGAAACTTCATTTCTATTTTTAAAATTTTTCCAAAAGAGGATTGGTGTGGGTCTGACATTAAGATAGAGTGTCAATCGATGTAGGTCCCGGTGTGAATCTCTACTATCAACGCGGGTCAGACACTGAGACAAAGCGTCGACCTTAAAAACCAAGTATATATAGGGATTTTCCATAAAATTTGTAAAGGGAGATGAATTGGTAGAAAAAGTGTGGTTCAGAGTTATGTATTCCATGCTTGGAAAGTACACAAGAGTCACTGTATGGGTCCTCCAGCATCAAGGAACGGGGAGTACAAGGACAGTGACAAATTTTTGTGTAACACAAGGTTTGAAAACAAGAGACATTTTTATACGCATGAAGATAATGATGGTCTTTCAAATGGTGAAGAAAGTGAGTATGATTAATAATATAAATTACTTATGGAATTTGAAGATAAAAGTATGAATGGTTTTGATGATAATTTCATGGGTGCCCTAGAAGAAAAGGATATTTTTGAAGAAATACCTGAACTTAATATTTTTTTAGAAGAAGCCAAACTAGTAGAAGAAACTTTGAAGAAATAAATCATATAAAAGGAGAAGCATAATGAAAAGTTAAAATGTGAAATAGTAAGCCTGATGAAGGAACTTGAGAAAGAAAAAAGTCTTAATCTTAGATTTGCTAAAGGATCTGAAACCTTAGATAAAATCACCAAAGTGAAATGCTCTCACTTATAAAAATAGGTCTTGGATATAATGGAGAAACACCAAATATTCTAAATTCTTCTACATAAATAGGTATCTATCTCAATGCAGTAAAAAGAAGTGGTAAAAAAAATCTAGTTTCCAACTAAATAATAAAGGATCAAATACTTCCCAGGTAAAATCTGCTCCCCTCAATCAAATAGAAAACAACACTAGAAGGTCCTACACTCCAAGAAACTTCTACTTTAATAGTAAATACTTAACTTGTCACAATTTTGGTCATAAGGATGGTAAATGTGTTTCTTAAAAAACTATCATGAATAGAAGCAAGAAAACAAAAGAATGAGACTTGGATAAATAAATATTCTTACAATTCCTTCTCATGTCTTCAATATGAAACTTAATTCTCTATTTGCAATAAATTTGGGCATGAAAAATCTGAATTCATGAGCAAAAAGTGTGATCAACACCTCAGAATGAGAAAATGGAAACAAAATATAAGGTATGGAAAAGGAAGACCATCGAATCTGAGAGTTGTGGTTTCTCTTTATATACAATAGATCAATAAAATATGTGGTGTTAGCCTCCACAATGTCCCAAGGATGAAAGGATATTGATGGAGGTAACCTCAAACCAAGATTTTAGTTTGGTAGCTAGCCCTACCAAACTAGAGAGGACTCTCTCTATGGAAAACACATCCAAGGGTTTTACTAGTACAAGAATGGATTTTAGGCTAGATAGTTAAGCTCTAGGTTTTGAAAGTTTTACGGTTTTTCTGTTGGCTCAGGAGTGAAAACTAGGGAACTAGGTCAAAGTATCAAAGGTTTTAGCTGTAAGAGATATAGAGGAACAAGGTAGCTATGCTTTTGTGATGGCTTAAGGACTAGTCGTTTTAGTTTAAGGTTTAAAATGGGAAAAAGATATTAATGAGCAGGTGCACCATGAATTCATTAATCAAGAAGATATAACACAAAATGATATTCCCAACAAAACAAATATTTAATAAAAAGAGTTATGCTTATTACCTCTTGGGAAAATCATTGAAGATCAAAGATATGGAAAGGAGATAAGTATATAATTTATATAAAACTATAACAGAGAGAAAACATTATCACAAACTCACAACACGATAATCCTTGAATAATAACTGCAATTGTACTTTTATTTCCTGTAAAAAGTGATGAATTACAAGCTACAAGACTTCCACCCTCTAATGTCAAACCATCAAAATTACTGAAAAATCCATAAATATAGAAAAAAACAACTTCCCCTCTCTCAGGGGTCGAATACCTCAGTGAATTAAAAACTTACAAGAATCTCTCAACAAAAACCTAATGAGAAGGGAGGTTAAAACAAATCCTCCATTTAGAGTTTGACTGACCTACTCCTCATCAATGAGGTCCAAAATTACATCAAAATGACCATAAAAATATCATTTACCTTATATTACATCACTACAACTTTAAAGTAAATAAATTACATCATAAAAACTGAAATTGATTGAATAAAAACTCGAAATTTTCACAAAAAGGCAAAAGCCCAGCGTGTCTCTGCAAAAGCGCAACACCAAAATTGTAAGAGATTTTGAAGGCCTTCCCCTCCTCCAAATCCAGATTTGAAAGATGAAATGGAAAGATGAGGATGTATAGTTTTCATTAAACATATCAAGTAAGAAAAAGGTACCATCCATGATAAATAAAAATGAATTATCCCATGGCTACTCCCAAAAGTGCAGCGCCTAGTCCAAAACAGTGGCAGAAAGTGACTTTTTTCTCCCAATGAGTTTGATGACAAGGCTAAATTTTTTTATATATGAAATTTATGAGAGATTTTATATCTATAATGGTATATTTGTTTTAAATTGGAGGTCTGAGGAAAAATCACAGTGCCAAGTCACTACGCTTTTGGCTGAAACTGATATTCCCGTGTAAGCCAAAAACACCAAAAATTTGAAATTTTCTGCAAAACAATGGATCAGAGGTAGGTCCATATCTCTCTAGCCATGAAGTTTTTTTCAAACTTGAGAGAGGTTTTACTTCTATGGAATGTTATGAACAAAAACCTCCTCGCGTTTTCAAAAATAATTTCCCATTTGTTCATAAGCCAAGTTTGAAGTTGGTCACTAAAAATTGGAAAAGTGCATCGCCATCTTGCATGGAACTTTTGATTATCTTCCTGAGCTAAAAATATATATATTAAGGTAACATTGGAAATATTAATATTTATTATACAAAATAGAGTCATAAATCACCGCAAAAACCTTCTCCAAACCCCTGAAAAATGGACTTGAAGTCAAGTTGTCAAGAAGTTCAGAAAACCTCCTGTAGCAACTCTAATTTAAAAATTTATCTCAAATCCTAACACCTGTGCATAAACTGAAGGGGGGTTTTGTTCCTTGTTCTATTTTGGAAAAAACCCTCTTTCATTTTTACCAAACCGATTTTCCTTATTTCACAAACTAGTTTTGAGGTAGAATTGTCCCTATGTGCAATGTAAACCCTAGGAAGCCCATATCTTGGAAACGTGAAGCTATGATTTCTTGGGATTCTGTGGGCTCATGCCTGATTATATTACCTCCCTTGTGCCTCCTCTGCTCATTATTTTTAGAATCCATAGTAAACCCTAGATCAATGGTAGGGGAAATTATTTTTTTGTGTTGGGAAAAACAAGGGATTTGGGATGTTTTTTGGAACGAAGGGAGATGAAGGGGTAGGGGTCTTATAAATTATTGTGAAATTTTAGGGGGTTAGAGATAGATGTTAGTGAATATAGAGAAGTGAAATTTCAGGGAATGAGTGAGGGGAAGGGTTTCAAAAGGGGAAAACATAGTCTTAGGCTAGGAAAGTGTAGCCTAGGCTAGGGTCTATGGGAAAATATTGAAAATGAGGGATAAAAGTGATGGGAATTGATTAGGAAGGTGTATAATACATGTAGGAAGGTGAGTGAGCTTCAATATTAGGGTATTACTCAGCAATTTGTCAATGAGAACATGAAACCAAGAAAATGCAACCAAAAACCCTAGAAGAGGGAATTGATCCTTCCAAGCACAAAATGAAGACAAAAGAGGAAATTTGAGGACCCACTTACTTATGTATGATACAATGGAACCTATGGTTGATGAAAAATTCCTTTGAAATGATTATGCGGCTTCCTGGAAGAAAGTGAAACACCATTAGCAAAAGCACAATGAATGTGCAGCGAATGCGTAGCGCAACAACTGATGAGGCACTTTGGTAGCAAGAAATGACTTCTCTGAGGGTAAAAATGGATTTTTTGATGGAGTGGTGTTTTCTTGAATATTTAATGAGAAAATTAGAAGCTCCCTTGGTCTTTAAATAGGTTGGAAATTGATTCCTCTTGATATTGGTGTACTTCACCCACCATGATTTTTCACTTTTTTTAATTGAAATTGTAGCTTTAGAACCTTATGGAACATATTACATTATAATAGAAATTAAATTACACTTTTTGAACTTTTATTGAACGTTTTTAACTATTACTACTCCAATTCTCAATTTAATGGTGAAATGACTGTTTTTTATTATTTTGACCATAATACCTAATAATGACACTACATGCAATGAGTTGAATGATAACCATGATGATGCAACTGAGATGGTAATGGAGACATTTCAGTGATGAATCATAAAAATGAATGATGGCATGAACAAAATGAAAATTTTACCATGAAATGAAGGGAGTAGTAATACATCTAGACACAATAACCAGTGACCAAATTTTTATTTGAAGACATAACGAAACCATAAAAATTGACTTAAGACCCTAACAAAACCTTGTAAGAGAACATTTTTTCACTGGTGAGTGGCAAGACTAGAAGACACTAACATTGTCTCTAGCTAGGGATGGTAGCTCCTTGGAGCTGTTAAGAACACTGTAGACCATGTAGGCTTATCCATTGGGCATGGAGTCAAAAATAAAAATACCAAACTAAATACTGAAAACTGACTAAAAAACTAAACTGACTTGACTAAAAAAAAAATAACTACTCAATACAACAATACTTACAAAAATTATTGATGGAAGCATATCATCGAGATCTTAGGGCCTTCACCTTGGGCTTCAAATCTTGATGATAATCGACGACCTGCTGAAGACATATATACAATCATGTGAAATTATCTCTCCAGTGTAACCAATCCAACAAATGGATACTTACTATAATCACGCTCACATTTTCCTTGAGCATGTAGAGAAAACAAAAGATAAGCCACTTTGAGTGTCCACTGAAGATGTGATCATGATCAATAAATACAATAAAATTCACCTCCCCTATTGATTGTAGAAAATCAGTGTAAGGATCCTTAATAATTTGAAATATTACCTTCTCTTTAAATCCAACAAAAATACAAGTACCCCTTTCATTTTGATCTGAAATAATACTTAGTTATTGATCCATAGGAAGGCATAAGGAAGTATGACTTTCTGCTACCTGAGTGTTGGCTGTAAATTCCTCAAGCATGAGAAACTCTAATTATGTCTCTAGAATACTGTCTATCCCAAAATCATGCTCTTCCAATTCATAGTATAAATAATCCTTGAAAAGAAAACATTCTTCAATATTATTAAACATGACAACCCTATCCTCTTCATAAAAAAAATAGTCGTTGTTAGTTGATTTCCTTGTAGGAAATCACCACCACAATTTTTCTTACTCACAACAACCTCCTGTATAGTTTCATCAGTATCATGACTATTTTTGGTGTCACAGAGGTGGCTTATTATAGGAAACTTAGTGCTTCTCATTTAATTGTCAACCCGAGATAAGTCTTCTTATTTCAAGAGTGTAAGCACAATAGATTCAAGTGAGATTGACGGATAGTTACTCTATGTTTATGAAAAAGGATTATCTAATATTCTGAATTCAATCAACTCAAAGAGAGATGGATTGGTAGAATGTAGCTAGCTATTCTTTCTAGTTTAGAAAAGAGAGACCTATGATTGAACAACATAATGATGGTTTGAACAACAATATTAATGAATTGAACATCAATATTAATGAATTTAACAACATTCTAAATTAATTGAAAAACAATTACTTATATAATTTTGCAATGGAATTCTCCTTGTAAACTGACTAATTGACATTAATCAACATTTGAATGCCTTACTGTTTTGAAAGAACAATTTAATCTGCAAAGATAAGTAGCATCGAATAGTAATTATTCTATGATTTGTAAATCGATTGCAAAGGAATTGGAAGAAAATGGAAACATCTAACAACGATAAAGCACTATTATAAAATAGAAGATACGAATGTGATTATTCTAAACCAAGAAGCACAAATGCTAAAATACTCTGAAGGAAGAAAAATTGTAACTTTATTGAGTAGAAAAGTACTTTACAACTACATCAGATAACTGTACATTGATTCTATAACTAATGCACAGCACAGAAATTGGCAAGGAAACTCCAAGTGGTTGGGCCCAGACCACTAGATGCTTTAACGGAATGAAAATTTAAAAAGATAATTGTTCAAAACATCAAAACTCTTTATTAACTCAAGGGATAATACATGAATACAATTTGACAGTTCTGTCCTGATGCGTTGATTACAGAAGGAAAATCCTATTTGACTCCTTATCTAGTTCGTCCCTGGTCCTTTTAAAGGCATTTTCACGCAATGAGATAGTATTTTCCAAACGGCAGCCCGCTACGTGTGGCTATCATTTGAGTTCTCGAGCTTGAATCTGTCTTTCTACCTTCTACTGACTTCTGGGAGTTACTGAGATTCCATACGTTCGTGTTTTTCAGTTGTCTTCCATTTACCGTTGGTTCAGCTGCTCTACCTTCTTGCATACGGAGATACAATAAGTCAAATTTATGTTATAGTAATGTTCCTTTTGTCGTTAGCCCAATTTCCCTGATTTTCATAAATCTTTTCTTTCTTTGTTTTCAAGATGAGGAAGAATTCCTATGAATTTGTCATAATTCGAAGTAATTAAAGGGTGAAAACATACCTTAATTCCGACCCAACATATACTCCCCTGCTTACCTAATTGCATGTCCTCATGCAAACATATGGTTGAGATGCAACTGTGTTAGGGAGTAGGCAGGGTAAACCTTTTCCTTGTATTCTCTGAAACCCTGTTTTTGTCTAATTATTGCAAAGCAGCACTTGTGTGCCCTTCTGGAAACTCATAGTCATGATTATAGTCCTCAAGAGGATACCAGAGAAGAGGGCTTATATATCTACATCATTACCATGTAGGACCCATGCTAAAGACCATGTTACTATATGAGAGGAATCCAAAGGCAATAGCCTTGAAATTCCTGTAGCCAAATGGCTCCCTATTATTTACATTGTTTGTGGAGGCCATCCATCTTTGTTTAGCTACTGCAAAGGCTGCTTCCTGAATGTCTTCAAAGTATTCCCATCCATTTTCTATAAAGCTTCTTGTGCTAGATAAACAACTGTAGGGGTTTTGTAGTTTCTCCTCTAACCCAAAATTCTAGGCCATGTTATCTCTTTTGGAAGATGTTATAGGCCTTGGCCCACTTAATTTGGTTCTTGGTGAATGAGAGAAAGGCTTGGAGTTGAACATATCCTATAAAGGGACTAGGATTGTTGTATGTGTCCTTTTCTAGAAATAAATTGTGCATGTAAAGTTCACATAGAAGGCGTTGGACCTATTCATCTTGATCATTGCAACAATGGACAAACTCTTCTATGGTTCTAAAATTTGTTGACTTCCCTGCCCTGATAGTCTTGACTTTCAATAGTAAATATCATTATGTTAAGAACAAGGCATATTCAATGGCCAGTGCCGTGCATGATAGTGCATCATTATACAGAGAAAAAATCATACTGATTTGTTTCTTAGCTTCCTCCACCTATTCTTATGCCCTTTTTACCTTTGCATGTTCCTCTCTGAGCTGGGAAAATGTTTCGTCTTCTGTGGAGGAGAGGTCTGTGAATTTCTTTAGTAGTGCTTGATATTCTTGTGCTGGCACCACCTCCTTCCTACATTGTGTTAGCTCATGCTGTGTTTGCACCAATTCATTATGCAATTTCTGATTAATAGCTTTCTTTACTAGGTGGGCATAGGTAGGGGCTTCCTCTGTTTGGGTCTCCTTCTCTTCTGTAATTTTTTGTTCAGTGTGTGTAGAAGCTTCAATGGTGTTTGCTAGTTTTGTCTGAATTTGAGCCTCAATAGTACCTGCTTGGTTAGTATGTTTCCCAGTCTCAGTAGTGTCGACTAATTTGGTCTGAACGTCAGCCTCTGTAGTAGCTACCAAGTCAGTTTTCATCTCAGCGTCAATGATGTCAGCTAAGTCAATTTGCATCTTGGCTTCAACAATTTTTATCAAGTTGGCGACTAATTCTGTTTGAGTTCCTGTGGTGGTGGTTTCCTTCTTTGGATTTCGGGCCATTTTTTCCTCCTTCAATTGTTTTCTTAGATATTTCACCATTTTAATCAATATTCTATGGGCCCTGCTCAGTTTCTGAATCTTATTTTCAGTTGAATTCTCACCTGACATGATTTCAGCAGGTGGTGGAGAAGCGGTATTCCCATTTTCAAGAATGGCGTTGCCAACCTCAGGGTTTCCTATGATGGTGTTTCTTATTTGATCTTCAGAGTTTACTTCTGTATGAGGGTTCTGACTAGGTGGGGCAGTGCTACCTCGTGGTGTTAAAGGGACTATGTCTATGCTTGTGTTTTTCTCCACAGGGATAGTGTCTCCTAACTGATTTTCTAATTCCGTTCTCCCCTCTTCCTACCCTTCACTATTCACCTCATAATTCTCAAGAGGGGACAGAGCCCCACTAGCCTGTGATTCCTCTTGGTAGGGTAGAACTTCAGTGTGGCTAGAAGTGCTGGCAGTGGCAGACTTATCTATGAGTTCCTCTTGCTCTTCTACTTCTGATAGGCTTCTAGATTCATGATCTGCCCGCATTTTCTCTAGGACTCAATCCATCTCTTCCTTGAAGTCTTTCAAGGGTGTGTTTTGAGGACTTGAGGGTAGAGAACAGGATGGTCCTACCTCCTCTATGAATTCTGAGGTTCCTTGAAGTGTTTTGGACCGTTTTTTCTTGCTTGGTTCTGAGGTTGCAGTATGGGTCCTTTTTCTTCTAGGTATGTTTACCCTAGGAAGCTCAATTTCAGTTTTGCCAGAGTTTACTTTAGGTACATGTGCAACAGGGTTAACAAAATTGTCCTAGGCTATCTGCTTCTTGTGCAACTCATGTATGATGACTAGTTTGATTAGCCAGTGGTGACTGACTATTGCTTGGGGATTTTTGGCTCTTCTTAATCGAACAATAGTGTCATGCAAAATAGAATTTAAGAAAGCAGGCAGGTTAACTGAAATATTTTTCTTAAATACAGCTAAAAGATTAATCTGGCGAGGTTTTACCACGTCTTGACGTAAGTCACATGTAATGAATCTTTGGATTAATGTCATCAGTTCTTGCCATGGTTGGTGTAGAGAGGTAGGGTTAATCCCTTTTCCTTTTCACTCTAATGGCTCCTCCAGATCCTAATATCCTCTACTGCCTCTCGTAGGAGGAGATGTCTCTCTGTACATCTTTCTCCTTCTGCTGGTATTTCGAAGACTCCAGCAATAATTTCCTCCATGACTGGTATAACTCGACCCTTGATTCTAGTCTGTCCTTCTTATAGATTTTGCAGAAACTCAATTTCTACTTCTGTATCAAATCCTTGGAATTGGCGTACATATGTTAGCCAACCGGCTTGTTGGAGGATGGCACTAGCTGCATCTGAAATTGGAAAGTTTGTAGGCTCATTTCGAAGAGAATTTCCTCCCATAGCTAGTGTTTTTTCCTTGGCCTCTTCCTCTTATTGTATTCTCTCTTGGCTCTATTGTTTTGAATGAATGCTGTATGCAAGAGAAAGAGAGATTGTGGTTTTATGCAGGTAACTTCATGCCTTACTTGCAATTTTCCTTTGGTCTTATCAATGTATCTAATGGGATTTGTGTAGAAATTTCATATGATTGCCAATTTAAGACTAATTACACCCCCTCCATCAAAGTAAGGGCACCCACGTCCTCAAGTACAAGAGGGATTTCGCCAATCATGAATGTGAGTGGGGGAATGTCAGGATTTGATAATAATGACCTGTACGTGAAGGAGGAGGTTGTGGCTTTAAAGTTTTAGGGGGTTGAGTAATTACGAGCATACGCAGTGTAAAGGTCAGATTTGGAATTTTTGCCATAATTTCATCTTGTGCAGAAGTGACCGGAAAGGGAGAGGGAACAATATAACTATTATTATGATATGATGTCCTTCTTCAATGAAAAGGTATGACAGAAGCAAGACAAACAAGTAATGATTGGTGCTGTCATCCTGAGGTTCAAATATGTAAGCATGTCTTTATTAGTTATTCATGTGGTAGATTATAATTATCACTAATTCGAGTATTAGCTTAAGGAAGAATAATGGAAGATAAAGTATATGTAAGAGTAACTGGCTATTGATGAAACATACTTTCATACCTTAAGCAGAGCCACTGCTGCCAGCAAGCATTCATAGCCTCGATAGGGTTGCTATTTTAACCCAAAAGAATGAGTCGAGATCCTTATGTAAAAATAGTTATTTTGCCAATTTTGTGGAGAGATCGCCATGCTCGTATGATAGCCAGATAACCATAGTGCCACTCACCAGAGCTGTAGCAAAGTGACTAGGCCAGCTCGTGATGAGACTACCTGTCCTTCAAATAGATGAGAAGGTCATTACCCTAGTGTGGTGGCCATTGTGGGCATGTCACTTGCTAAGCTCTTATGAACATGGTAGGCTGGCTCGTGATGAGACCCCCTATCCTCTCTTTAAAATGTTCTTGTAAGCACAAAATTCTTTTTGAATCATAACATTTTTATTTATAAGGAGGTCATTGTGCTGGTGTGATAGCCAGATAGTCATAGTGTCATTCACTAAGATTGCAATAGAGTGATCATGCCAGCTCGTGATGATTCCTCTTGTCCTTCAAGCAGATGATAATATCATTACCCTGGTGTGGTGGCCATTGTGGGCATGTCACTTGTTAAATCCCTATGATCATGGTAGGCTGGCTCATGATGAGACCCCCTATCCTCTTAAAAATTTGCATGAACACATAATAATTTCTCTTTATACGTGAAGGGAGGCTCATTAACTCCTTAAGAGTTATGGATGGTGAGAGAAATAAAAGAATGCCAATACAATTAATACCCCTTATTCCCATTTCTTCATATTGGAGGAAAATACTACTCAAATAGTGTAGAAAGATATAACATTATAAGGTCATGTATTGTATGATAACATATTTGAACTGGGAATGACTTAGCCTTTAATTCCATGTATGCACAATTTCAGCTTCCAGTTTAAGGATTATAGTGCCAAGGAATCACCATATTGGTAATTTTACTATTTCCCTCTCTTCTTCAACTGCCATTCCCTACTCAGATATGTCTTTTATAGCTCAAGTGTAGATTAGGGAAAGGGTGTTGAATAAGGGGAATAATAGAATGTAAAAACGAGGTTGTTCAATTTGAACAACAGCTATTCTATAGGATTGAACAATAGTCGTTCGGAGAGTTTGAATGACAAGGAGAAATAAAAACGCAAAACATGGTTGTTCAATCCGATCAAACAATAGCTGTTCGAGGATTGAACAACAACCGTTCAAGGATTAGACAGCGAGAAAAATAAAACATAGAAAAACAATTGTTTAATCTGATTGAACAACAACTGTTCGAAGTTTGAACAACAACCATTCAAGGATTGAACAACAAGAAAAATAAAAACGTAACTCATGGTTGTTCAATCCAATTGAACAGCAGTTGTTTAATTGGATTTAACAGCAGTCGTTCAAAGGATTTGAACAACAAAAAAATATAACACAGAAACACGGTTTTTTAATCTGATTGAACAACAGACATTCGAGGATTGAACAACGAGAAAAATAAAACACAGAAACACGGTTGTTTAATGTGATTGAACAACAACTGTTCAAATTTTGAACACCAATTGTTAAAGGATTGAATAGCGAGAAAAATAAAAACGCAATTCACGAGAGGATGAGAGGAGAAAAATTGCAAGTATGAAGAATGTACAACAAAGTAAGGAACCTATATACATTATTTACAAATTATGGTAGAAAACTTCTCATGTACTTGAGTTTGTGGGGTTATCACCCCCTTGTGCCACAATTTGGATGGTGGGATTGTTTCGTACCTGTTGGCAAAGATTCCTTTGTGAGAGGTTTGCGATAGAGGCATACTCTATGCCCATTGACTTGAAATGTTGAATCAAACCCATCTATGGTGGTCAAGGTGAGTGTGCCATTGTTTTTCACTTCTTGAATTTCGTATGGACCAAGCCACCTTGTTTGTAATTTTCCTGGAAATACTAGAATCTGGAGTCATAGAGGAGTGCCTAATCTTCTTTTTGAAATACCTTCTTCTTGATAAGGTTGTCATGCCACTTAGCTTGCTGTTGTTGGATGATCATTGTACGTTGCAGGGCTAGTATTCGTATTTTGTCTAATTCATTTATTTGTTGGAGTCTTCTAGCTTGGGCTTCTATTAAGTCCAACCCTACCTCCTACGCTGTCCTTAGAGTTTTGATTTCGAATTAAATGGGGAAGATAGGTTCTGTCTCAAATACTAGTTGATATGGTGAATATCTAGTGGTGTTTTTCCAGGTTGTACGATAAGTCCATAATGTTTCTGGTAATATAGTGGCCTAGTCCCGACGATGTGCTACTACAATTTTGGTAAGGAGTACCTCTAGGAATTTTTTGGTGCTTTTGACCTACCCATTTGCCAGCGGGTGGTAAGGAGACATAAGTCTATGGATGATATGGTGATTCCTTAGGGTGGTTGTAATTTTATTACCTATGAATTGTGCCCCCCCATCGGTTATCACTTCCCGTGGAAAACCGTATCGCACGAACAGCTCAAAAAGGAAATTAATCACTGATTCTTCCATGGCTCTTGACAAGGCCACTGCTTCTACCCATTTTGTTACATAATCTGTGGAAACCAACATGTAGAATTTCTGGTTTGATGGTGGGTTGAATGGTCCAATGAAGTCCAGCACCCATCGTTCGAATGGTTCTACCACTAATTGTGGTTGTAGCAGAATTTCGTTAGCTTGGCCTGGGCGGCCCATTCTTTGGCAGCTATCATAGGCTTGGACATATTTTTTGTGTCTCTAAAAATCGTAGGCCAATAATAGCCTAATTGTAACACTTTGTGCCCTGTTTTGCATTTTGCGAAATGGCCACCACAAGGTTCATCATGACAGGCTCGTAAGGTGTCATAGATTTCATCCTCTCTTATGCATCTACATATGTGCATGTCGGCACTTGTATGGAAGAGGTATCCACTGATCCAGGAGAACCTTACGCTGCGTTGTACAATCAATTTCCGTTCTCTTGATGTTAAATGTTTGGGAAGCTTCCCTACTGCCAAGTAATTTTCCATGTCTGAATACCATGGTGTTTTTACTACTCCAGTAAGCAGATGTTCATTAGGGAACTGATCATCGACTGCCAGCATGTCGTCCATCTTTGGAACCCTGGACAAGAAGTCTGTGATTACGTTTTCCTTTCTTGGATGATCTTTGATTGTTATATCGAATTCCTACAATGGAAGCAACCAACAAGTTATTCTCCCATTCATGATTGGTTTATTAGCTAAATATCTAATTGTAGAGTGATCAGTATACAGGATTATTTGATAGCCAATTATATAGTGCCTAAATTATTAATAGCATAAATGACAGCTAGGAACGCCTTTTCAGTCACTGTATAATTTAATTCAGCAGGAGTGAGGTTTTTGCTGATATAATAAATGGCATAAGGCTTTTTGTCTTCTTCTTGGCTAAGGATTGCCCCTATTGTTGTGTCGGATGCATCTGAAGCGATGTCAAAATGAATTCTCCAGTTAGGCCCTCGTATAATTAGTGTTGTCGAGACCAGTTTCTTCAAATCTGCAAAAGCGGTGTCACATTTATCAGTCCAATGGAATTCAACATTTCCATTTAATGCATACAAAGGTGCGTCTATTTGTGAGAAATTCTTTATAAATCTGCAATAATATCCTGCATATCCGAAAAAACTGTGTACCTCTGTCTGTGTACATGGTGTAGCTAATAGAAGGATTACCTCTATCTTAGCCAGATCTACTTGTATTCTAGCTGCAGAAATGTAGTGACCTAGGATCACTCCCTCAGTCATCATCATGTGAATTTTTTCATTGCTTAGACATAACCTAGTAGAAGTACATCGCTCCAACACCTTTTCTAGAGTTTCTAATGCTTGATCAAAGTCCTCCCCATATGGTGTGACGTCATCCATATAAATTTCAAGCCCCTCATTTATTAAGTCAGAAACAATGTTGTTTATGGCTCTCTGAAATGTCATTGGGGCATTACATAACCCAAATGGAAAAAATCTGTAAGAAAAATTACCGCATGGGCAGTAAAGGTTGTCTTATCATGGTCTTTGGGACCTATCTGGATTGGATTGTAACCACTAAACCCATCAAGGAAGGAAGAGAATTGTTTCTCTACCAATGTGTCCAGGACTTGGTCAATGAAGGGGAGGGGGAAGTGGTCTTTCTATGTTGCTTTATTCAATTCTTTGTAATCCACGCAGATTCTCCATTTCCCATTATTTTTAGGGATGACTACTAAAGGGGAGACCCAATTTCTGTCTGAAATAGGATAAATGAAATTTACATCTAATAGCTTTTGCAGCTCCTCTTTTACAATATCTTTTAAGTGCAGGTTTAGCCTTCCCTGCGGTCGTCTAATGCGATGGACTTCCTTATCGGTATAGATGTGATGGGAGCATAGCTGAGGATATAAATGCTTCATGTCTGGGTAATCCCAAGAAAATTCCCTTTGATACTTCCGAAGAAATTTTATGAGCTTTTTCTTTTGGTCATCATCCAAATTGCCATTAATATTCAGAACCTTTCCTGGCTCAATATCAATGGGTATGTTGTTATGTATAGCGGTTGTGGGAATATGATTATCCTCAAGATTTTTCACGGGATCCTCTTGAGCTTCGTCTTCAAGGACTATTTTCAAAATTTGGCATTTTAAATTTCTAGATGTGGGTGGTTGACTCATAAAATTATTAATTACATCATCTTTAGTTTGATCCTTAAATTCGAGAGATTCCACTAGTGTCAGAGGTGGACGAATGTTTTTCTCCCAGTATGTACATGGATTCTTGTGAATTTTTACCATGGGTAATCTTGGCTTGGCAGGCGGGTAAATAATCATATTTTTTATGGAATCTCCTCTAGTGATAGTCATGCTGCCTGTTCGGCAGCATATGTAAACATCAGATGTGGCCAACCAAGGTTGCCCAAGAATCAATGGATGCCCGTCCATCCTGTTCTTTGGATTAATAACTAAAAAATTAGCTGGATATTCCCATGAGTCCACAGAGACTAGGATGTCCTGCACTATTCCTTCTGGTTTTATAATAGACCTATCAACAAGTTCCAGTAGGGTAGCCATAGGTTGTAAAGCTGATATGCCTAGTTTTTCGTAGGCCCTTGTAGTTAGGATGTTAACGGCTACCCCTAAGTCGACCAATGTGTTTGGAAATGAGTGGCCAGATATTTTTAGAGTCACAATGGGATTTCTTGGGTCTTCATATTTCACGGGTGGTTCCCTACCTAGTAATAGACGCGGGGACATCCTAAGTTCTTCAGGCCCCTCTTGGTCAACCATTTCTTTATATTTTCCTACCTCTTTCCTTATTATATTTTTGTGGCTAGGTTCTATTGAAGTCCCTGCTCAGAACTGAGGTGGAGTCGTGGCTTCTACTATTAAGATAGTACGTCTTGATCTCAACCTTAGTTCGTTGCACTACTTCTGCTCAACATCAGGATTTGGATTTTCTATGATCTGAATTAGTTGAACCGAGCTGTTTTTGGGATTGGGATTGGGTTGGGCTAGCAATTGGGGGCATATGACAGGTTTTGGGTTATGTTGGACTAGGTATAGAGCTGGTAGCATAGGTTGATTCTAGGTCCCCACTCCCATTCATAGGCTGGTCATTCCTAACGGTCGCTGCCAATTCCAATTAGTGTTTTGAGGAGGGGGTTTTGGCCACTGGGCTTGATATGGAATATTTTGCCAATAATGGGGAGAACAAGGAAAGCTTGGCCAATTATTCCTCGATGAGGGTTGTGTAGGCCAGGGTGGTATAGGAAACGACTGGTTCGGCCAAGTAGAAAAAGGATTTTGATTCTGCAAAGCTGCTGCAGGGTTTTGTTGGTTAAACTATGGAGAAGAAAATAATTGAGGAAAGTCTTGAGGCATACCTAGTCATGCCTACCATTTTCGATGCTGATTCATTAGGTAGATTGGTTTTGTCTCTTCCTCTACTTCCTTGTAAGCTACTTTCAACTGGGGGAGTGAAGGACATTGGTCTGTGGTATGATCCTTAGTGCAGATGGCACAAGTCTAAACCATGTCTAAAGGGCATTCCCTTTAGATATGCTTCTTCCGACATCGTGGGAAAAATACGACCAAGTTTTTTTTTGCTATAAATTGTTTCTTCTTGGCTTGTAAAACGTCAAGCTATGTTGTCAAAGAACCCAAAATGTCAATTTTGAAATCTTCCAAAAGATTGCAAAACTCTGCTCTAGTTACATTTCCATTGGACTACTTAAGATATTTTTTCATAGAATCATGCCCATTTGTCTGACTGTGCGCACTACCCCGAGAGCATCTAATACATAGGGAAATAATCTCATCATATTCTTCCTGTTAAATATCTCCTTTTCCCATTATGTTAAGTATTTCAACCCATTCTTCCTTCATTCCTTTAATCATTGTGGCTTTTAAGATGTCTTTGGGTAGCATGATACATGGAGACCTTTGTAAATTGTATTGAAATATTTCTACCTACTCTTCTAATGTTTTATTATATTTTGCAAACATATTGAAGATTTCATCTTTTATATCGCGGGTCCGGTAGTAGTCTTGATATTTGTTAAGGAAAATGTTCTTCATTTGGTCCCTGTTATTGATAGTTCCCCCACCTAATCCCTTGAACCAGCATAGTGATGTTCCCTTTAAGGTAGAGGGAAATAGTTTCAGTTTCTGAGGATTAGTGGTGTAGTCATAACCCCTACATAAGACATCAAATTAAATTAGGAATGCATCAGGATCTTCCGTGGTCAAACCATGGAAGTTGGGAATGTTCTGCAAGGGAATGGCTTTCTTACGGGAATTTGCAGCATGATCAACAATGGGGTATTCCAATGTTGATGTCTACCTCTGATTCTAATTTTGATTATTTTCCATTTGATCGAAGAGGTGCCAGAAATCTTCGGGGATTTCTTGTTTTCGAGGAGTAATCCTAGTGGGTTTGGGAGGTGAATGCGGTGGAGGCTTTACAGCGCTTCCCTAATCTGGGATCCTGAGTACCTCTATCTCAACCACTCTTTCAGGGGATTTAGGCTCTAGAGCTTCTATTTGAATTACACCAATAGTTTCTCCTTCCCCTTCTTGTAAATTGCAAGAACCTCCCTCTCTCGAAGGGTTAGTGCCTATATGATCTGCAGTTTGAGGGCTTCACTCAGATCCTTTTGTTCCACAATCAATCTCAGCGCTACAGATGGTGAGGCTGCCACCTCAGGGAGTGTGATAGGACTTTGAATGTAAATAGTTCTAGGTCCTATGGATGCCTGAGATTCAACTTTCTTAATGATTTCGTCTATATATGTTGTTCTTCCAAGGATCACTGGTCCTTGGGATTGTGAGGTTTTTTAGAGTTATTTCGAATTGTTTCTATCTTTTTCTTCATATTCATAAAACAAGAGCACCTATTCTACTGGTCTTTGTACAATTTTGTTGAGAAGCAAGCTAGAGAGCAAGCATTTTTCTTGTCGGTACATAGATTCTTACCTCTGGTTTTCAATACCCAATTCTTCATAGCAATCGAGAAAGATGAATAAAGGATATCACTCTTAAGACTCTCCCTGAAAATGATGCCAAAATGTTGGTGTCACAGAGGTGGTTTATTATAGGTAACCTTAGTGCTTCTCATTTAATTTTCAACTCGAGGTAAGTCTTATTATTTCAAGAGTGTAAGCACAATATATGCAAGTGAGATCGATTGATAGTTACTCTATGTTGCTTATGAAAAAGGGTTATCTAATCTTCTGAATTCAATCAACTCAAAGAGAGATGGCTTGGTAGAATGTAGCTAGCTATTCTGTCTAGTTTAGAAAAGAGAAACCTATGATTGAACAACATAATGATGGTTTGAACAACAATCTTAATGAATTTAACAACAATCGTAATGAATTTAACAACATTCTAAATGAATTGAACAACAATTAATTATATAATTTTTCAATGGAAATCACTTTGTAAACTGACTAATTGACATTAATCAACAATTGGACGCCTTACTGTGTTGAAAGAACAATTTAATCCGCAAATATAAGTAACATCGAACAATAATTATTCTACGATTTGTAAATTGATTGCAAAGGCATTGGAAGAAAATGGAAACATCTAACAATGAGAAAGCACTATTATAAACCAGAAGATACGAATCTGATTATTCTAAATCAAGAAGCACAAATGCTAAACTACTCAGAAGGAAGAAAAACTATAACTTTATTGAGTAGAAAATTACTTTACAACTGCATCAGATAACTGGACATTGATTTTGTAACTAAAGCACAACACGTAAATTGGTGAGGAAACACCCATGGGTTGGGCCCAAACCACTAGAAGCTTTAACACAATGAAAAACTCAAAAGATAATTGTTCAAAACATAAAAACTCTTTATTAACTCAAGGGAAAATATAGGAATACAATTTGATAGTTTTGCTCTGATGCATTGATTATAGAAGGAAATTCCTATTCAACTCCCTATCTAGTTCATCCCTGGTCCTTTTAAAGGCATTTTCAAGCAATAAGATAGTATTTTCCAAACAACAACCTGTTGCGCGTGGCTATCGTTTGAGTTCTTGAGCTTGAATCTGTCTTTTTTCCTTCTGTTGGCTTCTGGGAGTTACTGAGATTCCATACGTTTGTGTTTGTCAGTTGTCCTTCGTTTACCATTGGTTCACCTACTCTGCCTTCCTGCATACGGAGATACAATAAGTCAAATTTATGTTATAGAAATGTTCCTTTTGTCATTATCCCAATTGCCCCGATTTTCATAAATCATTTCTTTCTTTATTGTCAAGATGAGGAAAAATTCCTACGACTGTGTCATAATTCAAAGTAATTATAGGGTGAAAACATACCTTAATTCCGGCCCAACAACTATCATCATTTCAACCTATATTTTCTTTTTTCAATAATGGAAAAAATTTCACTCACACATTATTGACTGTGTAAACACTGTAAGAGTTGCAAACCTATATTAGCTTGGGTTGTAACATGAATATTTAGGTGCTGATCTATTTCATCTTCAAACATAGGAGAAAATTGAGTTTTATAGAAGTTAAAATTAGCTTGGCGATTTTTATTTTCAAGATCGGGAATAGGCCTTTCTCTGTTTTGGTCCTAGTCTATTTCATCCAAAGAGAAAAATATTGAGTCTTATTAGGAGGAAAAATCATAAAGGGCTTGTAAGATCTCTTTTTCCCTAAATTATTCATCCCCATACAAATTTTCAAGAAATTTATTGAAATTTTCAAAAACCTTACAACAACTATTAATGATTGATAAGGAAAAAATATAGCTTTTATAATGTTGAAAGAAAACTAAATGAAAATCCTTTAGAGAATATAAAATAGCAGAGGGTAGACCTTCATACCATGACCTTGCCTTTTCCTCCAAGGTAGGCATGAACATCTTCATCAGAAAATCTTTAGGAAACTCAATCTTTAGTCTGTGAATATGAAAATGAAATTTGACCAAATGAAAACAAGCATCTTCTCCATCACGACCTTTAAATTTTGGCGACCATGTTTTCCAATATATACAAGGAATGCAGTTCAAAAAATTAGGAATATGAGCTCGATTCATAGGAGCATACCTTCAAGCAGTTGAATCCATATTGAAAACAGTGAGGTCACCGGGAATTTCTTCAAACTACCGATTCTTGAACAGTGGATTCACCATGAAAATTATGACCCTTTGGATTCTTCGACACTAGAGTTGCCAGGTGAAAGATTCATCCTTCATATGCATTCGACCGTTGTCCACCATCAGCAATCAGATCTAAACTTTGATGATATTTCCCGGGTAATATGAATCCTTTCAATCCCCTGTAACAGGGCCAGAAATGTTAGCGTCCATAATGTCCCAAGGCTGAAAGGATATCAAGAGAGGTAATCTAAAAACAAGATTTTAGTTTAGTAGCTATCCCTACCAAACAAGAGAGGGATCTCTCTATGGAAAACACAGTGAAGGATTTGAATGGTACAAGAAAGGATTTTAGGCTAGATATTTCATCTCTAGGGTTTGAAACTTTTATGGTTTTTTTTTATGGCTCGGGAGTGAAAATTAGGGAAGTAGATCAAAGTATCAGAGGTTTCAGCTGTAAGAGATATAGAGGAGCAAGGAAGCTATACTTTTTTGATGGCTTAAGGATTGGTCAGTTTAGTGTACGGTTTGAAAGAGAAATACAATCTTAATGATCATTGGCACCATGAATTCGTTAATCAAGAAGATATAACACAAAATTATATTCCCAACAAAAAAAACCTTTAATAAAAATAATTTTTCTTATAACCTCTTTGAAAAATCCCTAAATATCAAAGATATGATAAGGATACAATTATATCATTTATATAAAACTATAACAAAGAGAAAACATTATCACAAACTCACAACATGAGAATTCCTGAATAATAGCTGGAACTGTCCTTTGATTTCTTGTAAAAAATGATGAAGTAAAAGCTACAAAACTTCCACCCTCTGATGTCCAACCATCAAAATGACTGAAGAAACCATAAATATAGACAAAAAACAACTTCCCATCTCTTCGGGTTCAAATCCCTCAATTTAGGAACAAATTACAATAATATTTCAACAAAACCCTAATGACTAGGGAGGTTAAAAGAAATCATCCATTTAGAGTTTGGCTAACATGCTCCTCATCAATGAGGTCAAAAATTACATAAAAATGACTATAAAAACCTCATTTACCTTATATTACATCACCTAAACTTGAAAGTAAATAAATTACATCATCAAAACTGAAATTAACTGAATAAAACTCGAAATTTGCACAGACAGGAAAAAGTGGAGCGCATCTCTGCAAAAGCGCAATGCCAAACTTGTAAGAGAATTTTAAAAGCCTTCCCCTACTCCAAATTCAGCTCTGAAAGATGCAACGAAAATATGAGAATGTCTATTTGTCAATAGAAACCTTAAGAAAGAAAAATGGACCCTCCATGTTAGAGAAAAATGCATTCTCCCACAATTTCTCCCAAAAACGCAATGCCTAGTCCAAAATAGTGGTAGACAAGGTTCAAAAAAGTTGATATTTGATGAGGCTCAAAACGTTTATAGTTTACATGTATGAGTTATTATCTATCCAAATAGGTGTAGTTTTTAGCAATTTGAGGTGTGAGGAAAAAGCACAACGCTAAGGCGTTGCACTTTTGGCTAAAACTGATATTCTTGTGTAAGCCAAAAACACCAAAAATTCAAAAATTTATACAAACATAGGGCTCAAAGGTAGGTACATATCGCTCTAACCATTTCTTTTACAAAACTAAGAGAATTTGTTGTTCTTTGGCATGTTATGAACAAACAAATCCTCCTGTTTTAAAATATACTTTCCCATTTGTTCAGAATCATTAGGGGAATTTTGAGGTCTAAATGGGCCTCCTAAGAAAAAGGTACAACAAAAATAAACTTTATAAGAACCAATAGGATTCAAGATGATGATGTCAACAATGGGGGATGATTCACCATTTTTTATGTAAAAGGGTTAAAAAATTTTAAAATAATAAATTAATAAAACTACTTTTTCAACTCGTATATTCAATTTATATCCGAAATTTTTTACTCAAATTTCAAGTGGGAGTACTTGTTGGATGAAAAATTTAATTCCTCATCCAAGGAGTACCCATGTTGCATACTTTTGATGGACCCTGCTACATGAAAAATGATAAATACATGAAAAACGTGATTGCAATCACATTTTTCATGTATTTCTTATTTTTTGTGTAGTAGGATCCATTGAAAGTATGAAACATGGGTACTACTTGGATGAGGAATTAAATTTTGCATCCAGTGAGTACTCCCACTTGAAATTTGAGTAAACACTTTGGGAGATAAGTTGAAAATACGAGTTGAAAAAGTAGTTTTTTTCTTTTTTCCCTCCAAAATTTGATGATGTAATCAAATTTATTTTATTGTTTCCACTATTCTTTTATAATTTCCTTAGGAGGGCCATTTTAGACCTCAAAATTCCCCTAATGCCAAGTTTGAAGTTTGTCACTAAAAATTGGAAAAGCGCAACGCCATGTTGTATGGAACTTTGGACTACCTTCCTGATCTCCAAATATGGATATGAAGGTACCATTGGAGAGCTTAGAATTTTGGCTACACAATTGAGTCATCATGAATTGCAAACACCTTCTCCAAACCCCTGAAAACTGGACTTGAAGTCAAGTTGTCCAGAAGTGCAGAAAACCTCTTGTAGAAAATGTAATTTAGGCATTTCTCTCAAATAATAACACCTTTGCATAAACAAAATGAGGTGTTCCTCAGTCTATGAAGGCAAAAAATTGCTTTCAGTTTCACCAAATCCATCTTCTATATTTCAGAAACTAGTTTTGAAGTAGAAATGTCCTTGTGTGCACTATAAACCCTAGGAATCACGTAGCTTAGAAAGGTGAATCTATGATTTCTTAGACTTTGGTTTGCTCATACCTGCTGATATGACCTCCCTTATTCCTTCTCTTCTTAGTGGTTTCAAAATCCATAGTAAACCTTAGCTCAATGGGAGGGGAAATTAGGGTTTAATGTAGGGAAAAAACATGGGATTTGGGTAGTTTTTAGGAATGAAGAGAGATGAAGGAGTATGGGTCTTCTAAATTATTTGGAAAATTTAGGGGGGTAGGGATAGATGTTAGGGAGTTGGGAGAACTGAAATTTCAAGGAACGAGTGAGGGGAAGTGAGTCAAAAGGGGAAAACACAGTGCTAGCCTAGGAAAGTGTAGTCTAGGCTAGGGTTTGTGGGAAAATAGTGAAAATGAGGGATAGGGGTGATATGAAGTGATTAGGAAGGTGTATAAAAGGTGGGGGAATGTGAGCAAGCTTGAATATTATGGTTTTACTCAAAAACTTGTCAATGAGAATATGAAACCAAGAAAATGCAACAAAAAACCCTAGAAGAGGGAATGATCCCTCCAAGCACAAAATGAAGAAAAAATAGGAAATTTGAGGACTCACTTACTTATGCCTAATACACTAGAACCTATGGTTGATGAATAATTCCTCTGAGATGATGATTTGTGTCCCTTGAAGAAAGCGTAGCACCTTTGGCAAAAGCACATCGCAATAACTAATGAGGCACTTTCGTAGTAAGAAATGGCTGCTCTAAGGGTAATAATGACTTTTTTGATGTATTGGTGTTTTCTTGAATATGGAATGAGTAAGTGAGAAGCTCCCTTGGTCTTTAAATAGCTTGGAAATCGATTCCTCTTCATAGTGATGTACTGGCCCCACCATGTTCTTTCACTTTTTTGATTTGAAACTACAACTTTAGAACCTTATGGAACATATTACATCATAATAGAAATGAAATTATGAAACCTTTATTGAACATTTTTAACTATTACTAATCCTTCAATGTTGAATTTAATGGTGAAATGACTGATTTTTATGATTTTGACCCTAAGAACTAATAATAACACTACATGCAATGAGTTGAATGATGACCATGATGATGTGACTGAGATGGTAATGAAGAAATTTTAGTGATGAATCATCAAAATGAATGATGGCATTACAAAAATGATAATTTGACCATGAAATGGAGTAGTAATACATCTAGACACACTAACCAATGACCAAATTTTTATTTGAAGACCTACTAAAACGATAAAAATTTGACTTAAGAGCCTAACAAAACCTTATAAGAGAACATTTGATCCTTGGTAATTGACAGGACTAGAAGACATAATATGTGGTACAATGACTATGGATGCTTAAAACACATGAGAAATGATAAGGATAAGTTTATGTCTTTTAATGAAATCAAGAAAGAAAAGGATGTAACATTTGGAGATAATTCACTTGCAGTTATCAAAGGAAAAGGAAATGTTTTGCTGAACGACAAAATTTTTTTTGCCACAGGAAAAATAGTATTTTATTAATGAAAACAAAATTACATGTAACACGAGAAAACATTTTTCATAAATATAGACTCTAAATTTTCAAGTAACACCTATAGTACATGGGGAGAAAAATTAATTTTTTCTCCCTTTCTTTTTCTCAACCTTCTGACAAGCACCTTGTGTTGTTGTGGCTGAGATAAGGGAAAGCTATGTGTCTTCAGTATTTGCTCCATTTTCCTTATCTAAATCTGAAGTGTCTAAGTTGTGTTGTCTTTTGTTCCCCCCTGTGTCCGACACCCTATAGTCCTTTGTTGGCTGATCCAAGATGGTAATATCAAAAGGGCCTTGCATCTCTTATTCTTTTGTTTCTGGTTCAGTGGTTGTTGAATTGTTCTTATTTAGGTTAAGGAAATCCTCCTCATATTTTGTTTCATGTTCTGGTTCATTTGAGGGAAATTTCCATCCTTTGAGGGCTTTCCCACGCTTTTTTTTTCTCGGTTACTCTTTTTGCTACTGGGCATGTCTTTTGTAGGTGACCAGTATTCCTACATATACGACATCTGAATGATGTATTTTTGAACTCAATATGTTGTGTCCATTTATGTTTTTTATGTATTAATTGTATGCATTCTGGCAGCCCTTTGCTAAGGTTCACCTCCACATAAATTCGTGAAAATTGTAGATATGTTTCTCCAAGCATTGAGTGTTTGTTTTAATATATCTCCCAAAGGTGTTTTCAATACCAAAAAATACACTTTCATTCCATAAATTTAGTGGAAGGTTGTAAAGCCGAACCCAGACCAACATTATAGTCACTTCCATGGTGTTAGCATCGAAATTCGGGAACTAATGAGTGATGAAAAGCACAGTGGGTCCCCAAAACCATGGTCCCTCCCTAAGAATGACTTCTCTAGCTTCCGAAGATGAAAAATTGATGATGAAAATCCCCTTATAACAGAGGTGGATTTCATAGTCCATGGTCCATTTGGTGAAAATCCAATGAAGGAACTCCATTGGTTTGGGCAAAAGGATATTAAATTTGTAAATTATCGCTTTTGATTCAAAAGAATTTTTGTGTTCATTTATATCTGGAATTTCTATGTTCAGTTCTGGAGTGAAATTTAGTTTCTCCGCAATGTATGGTTTTGGTGCATTATCAATTGGTTCAGTAGGCGTGGCTGCTTTGTTTTTCCCTTGTAAAATGTTCTTTTATGAGGGGCCTTTTGGGATATCTATTGTTGAAGAGATGGTGCCCCTTGCAAATCCTTGAGCTCTGTGTAGTTCAGCAGATTCACCTCTTAGTCTCAGATTGAGGATGATGGTGGATCCAGGATGGATGGAGTGATATTTTAATGAGCCAGTGTTCTGGAGGGATCTCCCACTGTATATTAAGGACTGTAGCTGGATAGGGTATCGAGATGCATTACTGATAAAAATTTTCAGGTCTTTCACCCCATCGTTTTCCTGTGCCCATATTGATATAATGTTCCCCACAGGGGGCTTAATAAAAATCTAAAAATGAGCAGAGCATACCTTATTTCCAATAATGGCTGTGTGGTTCTCCACTAGGGTCGACTTTGGTCGTAGAGTCCAGGTCTGTGGAGGGTCTGGTATTATGGAACAACAGTATGAGAATGTGAGGATCAGAGTGCTACCAACAAGCCAAAATTGCATATTAATATCACCGCAACGAGATATCTCTAGACGCTAAGTCCTTAGGGGGGCGCAAAGTGCCAAACATAACCAATAAGCCTCTGGTGCACGTTGCAGCTGGATTTCATGGTTAATCAGTAGTATATTCCATCTCACTTTAATGGGAGCACGACTATGGAAACAGACCTTTCATATAAAAGTGATACATAAGCCAATGTTCGACTCCAGCCATGTGTAGAGGCCAATAGGGGTGCAGAGAGGGGGAGATGCATTCATAGTAACTTTCATGGGGCCGCAACACCTATCCAGAGAAGAAAAATTAAGGGAGGGCACACCCTGACCTGCATACCATCAGTACCGCAGCCCCAAGGGGATGTCGACATGCCTCTCTAGTGGCCTATGTAGGAAACCATAGACGCAAAGGAAGTCGCAGCAAAGCTTGTTTTTTTCTCCCCCGTTGAAAGAAAAATTTAAATATGGAAAGATTTTTTTTTGTTGATGTATTGAAGCGTAACTTGTTAAGTGATAGTCAGATGTGTGAGCAGGAGAATGAGGTTGTTTTTAGATAAAATAATTTTGTAGTTAAGAATCTCGATACTAGGGAAAACTGTAATAAAAGGAACAAGAACTTGAGGTAATGTTTATGTCTTGGAAGACGGTATATAACAATGTTACCTAAGAAAGGAAAAAGAAAGTTGGGTATGGCATAAAATTCTCGAACATCTAAGCTTCAATGAAATATATAAGTTAAGCAAGCTAGTAGCAATTTGTGAATTTCCCAACATCTCTCTACCAGAACGTACTATATGAAAATAATGTCAATTCAATAAGAAAACTATACTACAATTCAATGCTAAGGGAGGTTTTGCAAGTAAGCCACTTGAACTCATTCATATTGATTTATGTGGGAGAATGAGGAAAAATTCACCTCAAGGTGAAAAATATTTCATCTTATTCATTTATGACATTACTAGAATATGTTGGATTGGCTTATTAAAACATAAGGATGAAGCATTTGATAAATTTAAAGTCTTAAAATATTTAGTAGAAAAATAATTAGACTTCAAAATAAAATGTCTCACATCTGTCAGGGGAGGATAATTCATATCAGATGAAGTTTTTGACTTTTGTGAAGAACATGGCATCAAGAGAGAGTTCTCTATAGCTAAAACTCCTCAACACAATGAGATAGAAGAAATAATGAACATAATAATTCATAAAATGACATGTGGTATGCTTGATGAGTCTGGGACACCTCTTACATTTTGGAGCTAAGCAACACATTCACTGGTAATTGTTCCCAACAAATCTCATGCCCTTGTAAATAGTGATAAAACTCCTCATGAAATTTGGTTCAGTAAGCCTCCAATTGTCAAACCTTTTAGAGTATTTGGAATTAAGTGTTACATAAATAATAATGATGATAACCTTAGAAGTTTTGAAGCTAAAGCATATTAAGGAATTCTACTTGGTTACTGCTCTAGAAGTAAATGATACAAATGCTATAATAAAGACTTCAAAAAATTGTTGAATGTATTGATTTTGCAATCGATGAATCTTGCACACGTTCCAAAAGAGAAACATCAACAAATGATGAATATGTTCCCACAAAAATCCAAAGGGATGTAGAAGAAGAAACCAATGAAGCATCAAAAGTAATTAATAATATAGAAGCATCATAGATGACTCCATCCATGTACTTTCAGAAAAATCATCGAGAATCCCAAATTCTAGGTGAAAAGGATGTTGGAGTACAAACTAGAAGAGCCCTCGTTAGAACTGCCATTTATCTAGCCTTAATATCCACAATTGAACCACCAAAATGTAAATCAAGGAAGCAAAGATGAATGTTGGGTTAAGGCTATGAATGAAGAACTTGACAAAACAGAAAATAATCACACATGGGAATTAATACCAAGACCTTATGATAAGAATGTTATTGGGACAAAATTGGCATTCAAAAATAAATTGAATGAAAATGGAGAGCTAATTAGAAATAAAGAAAGACTTGTTTGAAAAGGCTATGCTCAACAAGAAGGAATAGACTTTGAAGAAACATTTTCACCTGTAGCCAGACTTGAAGCCATAAGAATGTTTCTTTCTTTTTCAATATTTCATCATTTCAAAATCTATGAAATGGATGGTAAATATGTATTTCTAAATGTGGAAATAGAAGAAGAGGTCTATATTGAACAACCTGAAGGGTTCATTATAGGAAATTATGAAAAACTTGTTTGCAAACTCAAGAAGGCATTATATGAGCTAAAAGATCCCCTCGTTCATGGTACTATCACCTTGACAAGTATCCTCAACAACAAGGCTTCACTAAGGGGTCTGAAGATAATATACTATACATAAATATGGATGATGTTAAACTTTTGATTGTTGTTGTTTACATGGATGACATCATCCTTGGTAGTAATGAAGAGACCATGAGTCAAAGGGTTTCTTCTATCATGCAGCAAGAATTTGAAATTTTCTTACATGATGAACTAACATACTTTCTTGGTTTATAGGTACAACATGTAAATAATGACATCTTTCTCTCACAAACAAAGTACCTCAAGCAGTTTCTGAAGAAATATGGAAGGGAAGACTGCAAACCAATATGCACTCCAATGGTGACAGGATATAGTCTCAGCATGCATGATGAATCTCCCACAATCAACCAACTAGAATACAGATCCATAATTTGAAGCTCACTTTATCTTACATGAACAAGACTAGAAAGCATGCATGCCATTGGGATTTTTGGATGATTCCAAGAAAACTTTAAAGAATCCCATCTTTAGGTAGTCAAAAGAATATGAAAATATCTACAAGGAACTCAATACTTTGGTTTATGGTGTCCGAAGATGCATATCTTACTCTTCATGCTTACAAATATGAAGATTGGGCAAGAAATGTTGATGACCAAAAAATCACTATTGGAGGAGCATTCTACATAGGGCCTCACTTGTTATCCTGGTTCAGGAAAAAAAAAATCTCCATTGATCTATCTACTATAGAATAATAATATGTTGTTGTTGCATCTTGTTGTCCACAACTTCTATGGATGATGAAAACATTGCAGGATACTGAAATCAATTCTTCTCCACCCATTTCCATTCTATATGATAACACAAGTGCCATTAGTATTTCTAAAAATCATGTTATGCATCCAAGACCAAGCATATTTCAATTAAATATCCTTTTCTGAGAGAACAAGTGCTTAAAAAATGGTCAAACTGGAATATATTCCCTCAAAAGGGCAATTTGCTAATATATTTACAAAATACCTTCCACGTGATGCATTTGAATATTTGAGACAGAAACTAGGAATGATCTCTACTTCATCACTGTGTTAATTAGTATGACCAGTCCTTCAAGTTTAGGAGGAGTTGTCATTATAATTATTGAGTAGTTTACATTCTATACGTGGATCCATTGAAATATAGTCACGTACATACACGAGTTCTGACTTAAACAACTGTGTATTTTTGTCTATGGTGAAATAATAGGGTAACAAGCTCAAGATAAGTTATTCCATACTTCAGTAAGCCCTTATTTTTCTGACTGGATTTGGAATTTTTTGACTCCATTCTGATGATGCTATGATTTTTTATTTGGTACATTATGACATTGATGATTTGCTATATCTATGATTGATGAAGTTGATTTGATGGACTATCAAATGTATAATGAGTTGATGTGATCAATCTTGGTAGGGAACTAATGGCACATGTTTAGGAGGATCAATTTTCTTTGCTTCTAAAAATACATTGTCGTCATTATGTTTTCTTAAGAATGATATGAGGTCCTGCAACCTCATGATTGAGGTCTTTATTTTTGGTTATTACTGTCCTATTTTTCATTTGATGTATGTAGAGTTTATGTAGAAACCTATGACGTAATTATTTTCATATTCATTCATGTATGGAATTTTGGGTTCAATTCAATTATGTAATGCTATGTTGAGGATTTGATGTAATGATGTAATCCCATTTCATGTTGGCTTATTTCATTTTCTGTTTATTGGCCGATGGGATGCTCCTCCTGCTAATCTTCTTGATATTCTTCTTGCATTTATTCTCGTAGGTGCTTCATGGAGGTTCTTAGATGCCTTTATAAAATTTGATTTTCATGCCAAGAGGTGGTTGATCCTCCTTTTATTTTATTTTGATTTTTTTCTTTTGTTTCTTTCTTTCTCTCCTTTTATTTTTTATTTTATTTTTTTATTTTTATTCGCACGTAGAATAAACTCACAGTTCTTTTTTTTGTGAACTATGGTCACCCTTGGTTACCCCTTTGGCACTCCTTGTCTTCCATTGCATGAACTTCTTACTACCCACTTTCTCAAGTCCTTTTTACTTTTTTCTTGTTCCTCTTCTTGGTGGAAAAAGTGAGGCTAGTTGCTAGGTAAGGTTGAGGTTTCTCCACTACTCATTTTGGCTATATAAAAAACTTTCCTTCTCACAGTTTTTAATGTTTTATTAATATAAAATAGATTTGAAGAAAGGGTTAGATGATTGCATAACTGAGCCTTACCATTGATTTGTTTTTTTAGGTGATATTGAAGTTTTTGATATGGATGTTGAAGTTGTCTTCAGTGGTTCTGAAGTTGCATGTGATAATCTACTTGAGGTTCTTTTTGAGCTTCTGAGCACAGGAGGAGGAAGTCCAAGTTTGACTACCTTTAACTAGGGTGTTGACCTAATTTTATTTTTGTGCCAACTTGTTGTTTTTCTACTTGCAAAGGTTGGAGAGCACCCGCATTCATTATAGAGAGATACATGGAGAAATACATTTTTTTTCTAATGCCTACCAGCTGCCTCAATGAGGTTTTCCACTACTAGGTCTGCCTAGGTGCCTCAAAGGAGGTTTTCACCTAGGATATTTTATTTTTCTTTTTTCCTTTTTTTTCAACCCAATGACTGCCTCATGGAGGTTTTCAATTAGTGGGCCAATCTCTGATGCCTAAAAAGAAGTTTTCACCTGAGATTTTATTCTTCTTCCCTTTTTTTTTTCTTTTTCTTTTCTTTTTCACTTTCCTACTCTACTTTAAAAAACAAAACCTTTTTCAAGTATAGGAATACTTCCAAAGGATGCATGTACACATCAAGATGACAGATAAAATCAGGTGCACACTTGGTATACATGCTCTGACATGTACCTGAATATAAGAGATAAATTTCTTTGATTGGGATTGTATCAAGTATTGTTGGAGAAGAGTCTGTTTCTACAACTTAATGACTGTTTCGAACCATATGTCGATATATTTGTGATTCCCTTAGTTCACTTGCTGAGTTTGATCACCTTGGAGGTCCTCTTCTATTACGACATTCAAATCTTCCTCATTTTTGTGATTGTTTTCTTTAACACATGGATGAAATGCTCGTAAACATGAGGAAGCTTTCTCAACATCTGATTCTGATGTCGGCTCTTCATCAAGTGCAACCCTTGATATTTTGATCTCCTCATTTGGATCTTCTTCTTCTTGATGTTTTCCTTCAATAACATTAATTAAATCTCTTCTTTACAATACCTTTATTGAACTAGGATGAATACCATCTAGATCAAGAGGAAATGTTTGGAAGTGTTGTACCTCAGCATTGTAAGTGAGCTTAGATAATTCATTGTGTTGGTTTTGAAATGGTGGTACAGGTATTCGAGTGGGGGTGGATATATGAGATGGATATGGTTGAGGTTGTGGTTGCGCTGGAGGTGGATGGTATGGATAGCATGGAGTTGGGTATCGAGGATATTGAGGGAAATATTGAGGATATTGTGGATTTTCCCAATAAGGTCCTTTCCAACTATGTGGCCACGATTGGTTTTGGGTTTGAGATGGCTGAGGTTCCAAGGAGGGAGTGTGTCCCAATTAGTTTGAGATGGATGCGAATAAGCTTGAAATTGTGAAGTGGGACCTTGCATCATATCAAGTTGACTAGGCTGGTAGGGTATCCTTGGAGCTACATAACATAGCTTCTTTGGTGATCGCCTTACTCCATTGTCTTCCTGGTAAACTTATTTGAACCTGAGGAATGATGGACAAAATTTAGTAGCATATGATTATGCATGGATAATAAAAATATCATCATCTTATTTTTGCTCATTTTTCATTCTTAACATTTCTACTTGTTCACTTAGATTGCTAGGAATTTCTATTTAAAGTTGTTAAGAAAATTTCCAAGTTCATCTTGCCTTACCAATTTTGAGGAATATTTACTTACTCTTTCCCTTCCTCTTGATATGTGCTTGCATTTTTCACAAATTTCTTCAAATGACAATTGGTGTATGCCTCCTCTACTCATGATATTAAGGAGATCAATCCACTCATCCCTAATTGTTCTAAGTAAGAGGGTTTTTAGTGTGTCAAATCCTAGATGATGCAATTTTGGCCTCTTAACATTATACATAAACCTCTCTATTAGATCATCAAGGCTCTCGTCTTCTTCTTGGCTCATTCTAAAAATTTCTTCTCCAATATCACGATCTTTATATTTTTCAAGAAATATATTTTTCATATCATTCCATGATCTTATTGAATTAGTACCTAGACTCATGAACCATTTAAGAAATTTCCCCAACATATCCTGACCTGTCGACTTGCACAATCTCCGTGCTTTCATATGGAAATGTATTATTAAATCTATTTCTATTTTGAAATAGCCGCTTCTTACCCTCCTCTAGAAAATTGTGCATATCATAAAGATTTGGAAGATCCTTAAGGCTCTGTTTTAGATTTGAAGCTCCATTATCTCTAGGGAAGTAATTTAGAATGAAATTTTAAGAAATTTGGGCTCTAAATTATTTTGAATCTAAGTGGGTGTTTTTTATAATATCTGATTTTTACAAAGGAGCATTATTCGAATGTGATGAAAAACATTTCTATTTCCAGTCATTAGATTTTACCTCGCTGAATTCCTCTCTAGTAGCTTCAACTCCACTCGCTTCTCATTATGCATGTAAATATTGTACATTATTAATCTATTATTTAATGATACACTCAGGGTGATTTCTCCAAGTTAAATCCAAGATATTTGTTTTTTGGATTGGGTATGCAGTGAGTAGCCCATATCCACAATTGTGGCATGCATATAATTCTATATTTGAAGGTAATTAGCTACTAGGTGTTAGAAACAATTGGACCTGAGACCACCTACTGTTATTTCCCCACGGTATGAGAACATAATTTATTTCTCTTTTATGGGATTTGAAATTCCCATTCTTATGTTTTTTTATGCGACAATCAATTTTATATCAAATGTGTGGTATAAACATGAAAAATTCATAAACAACATTACCATCTAGTTTATCCTTTACCATTAAATTTTATATTTCAAACTAAGATAGTTATAAATCCATAAATTCTATTATATATTGGATACCAACTTTCTAATTTGTTATCCTTTCGTGATGGTATACCAGAGTTCCATAAATTTTTCATATAATTTCTCCATTAGCCTCTAATTGTGTGAATGTGATAGCATGTCACATAGTTGAGTTTCAATGTTTAATACAGCTACTTGACATTTCCATACAACATTAAATTCTATGCATTGGGATCTATAGTCCTTTTACATGCGTCTATGTTTAGGAGAAACAATGACCTTATGTCTGTTGTCATGCTCTAGAGTCTAACCTAGTTGTTTTTGTAGTCCCATGTAGACTCCAACATAATCACCCAGATTGTAGTCTGGTTGTGATATTTTCCAAAAAATTATGGTATTCTTATATTAAGTCATACATTCTTTCTTGGGAATATGTTGTTCCTTTTTTTTGTCCTCTAATTTCCCTATGTTTTAAATCTTGGATACGACCTACATAAATTCATTCATATCAACAGTTTTTTCATGTTTCCATGTCTACTCCAATTTCTAATATGCATGTTACCTTTTTGGATGTTGCTAGACTTCTTCATGTTATTGTCACACCCATCTTCCTTAGAATAAAATATCTCAAACGAATTTTTTATTTTCCTAAATACAAAACTAATTCTTCTAGTTCTCACTCACATGATTCTTTTACCATAGATACCAGTTGTCATAGTTATGTTGCCTAATGAAATTCCTTTCTGTTAATATTTGTTGATAGGTAGCCACTATATCTATATTTTATTTTATGGCCAAGGATGATTGTATGAATCCATGTGCACAATAAAATGATAGTTGAATGTGGAGGAGCTGAGAAATATTGGTTAATTTACTCTTGTGGGCTTTCAAAACCAAAAAAAATCTAGCAAGGGGAAAGTTCCCTTCAAGATAGATTTTCTAGCTACATTGTTTCTATTGGTGTGTGTATTTATGATCTAGTATTAGTAAGTCATGACATGTATAAGTGGGGAAATGACAACTATGAGATTTATTGTGGGGTTTATTAGTTTGTTGTTATAGGTACACTATAGAGAGGTGATCTACAACCTGTGTAGGGGAAGATGTTTGTAACTTACATGTGTTTTTTGTTTGATATTATTTAAATTCATATACAAAACATTTCTAACATAAAATAAAGGAGAGGCAGAGGTGGTTTACAACTTGAGTAATAGAAGATGTTTGCTACTTTTTTGTTTTTATTATATATTCATACATATATAAAAGACAAATCTACATTAATTTCCATTTTCACTTGTTCTACTGAACCATTGGCACCCTGTTAATTAATTGAAATTTGGGTGTCGTTGCTTTGTGAAACTATTCCACTATTACTCAGGGAGCTTCTCCTCATCATGGTGGAGACCCTGATGTATTTTATGATTTTAGGGATACCACCACAACTAATGTTGTCTTATGTGTGTTTGGTGTGTTTAAGAGACTAGGAGAGATTTCATTTGCATATGTTGGAAACAACATGGTTCTCGAAATTCAAGCCACCATTCCTATGAGTCCTGAGAAGCCATTGAACATCCCAATGTGGAGGGGTGTAGTTGTGGCATATATGATATTATATATATATTTCTTCCATGTTGCATTAGTTGGATATTAGGATTTTGTAAAAATCCTCAAAGATAGTTTGTTTATTACATTCACCAATCCCACCAAGCTTATTGCAATGGAAAATATTATGGTGGTAGTCCATCTCATTGGAAGTTGTCATGTATATTTCCAAGTCCTTAGAACGTTGTTTCTTTTTTTCTGTTTATTTTTGTAAGTTTTGTTTATTTAATATAAACGATTATAAATAAATTAGTGAGCGGTAAGTGGTTGAGAGAGGTTTTATTACATAACTAACATAGATTCAAATAATTAAATCAGTGAGGGGTTAGGACAAAGTGTAGTAGGTTCAACGGTTGAAGTTGGGTTGGGTATAGAGCTATTGTACGTAGGTTTAAATTTTGTTGAACATAGATTTATTGTATGTGAGGAAAGTTTTTGAACTTATTAGAATTGGTTTTGTTACCTAAAACTTTAGTGTAATTAGATTTCAGATTTTGGAATATATAGGAAAATCTGTAGATATAGTGAATTCAATGGTTTTTCTTCACTCATGTATATGGAGTTTGCAATATATTTTGAAATCTAAAATTTTGATAAGGATGGCCCTTTCCAAAAAAAAATGGTGCATTAATTATTGAACTTAGAATTAGTTTTGTTTCATAAAACTTGAGTGTAATTAGATTACATATTTTTGAATATTTAGGAAATTCTATAGGCATGAGTGAAGTAAATGGTTTGACTTCACTCATGTCCATTAAATTTAAAAAATATTTTAAAATCTATAATCAAGATAAACATATCCATTTCCCAAAAAACACTAATACATATTCCTATAAAGCACTTGCAAGTTTAAAATGCATTTGTACCAATATAACATATATCGTGCAAACTACCTCATTCCCAGTGACTCTAAAGGTCATGCTACTTTTCATAAACATTTATCATAATCTATAATTCTTAGGCCAATCCTCATACACTTGATTCTTCCAAATCTGACGTTAGTGAATGTGATGTTTTAGAATGTTTGGATTTTGAGGAGGATCATTGGTCATATATATATATATATATATATATATATATATATATATTTGTTTTCCGGGTTCAAAGTTGATATTAATGAAAAAATTTTATTTTCACTATCTTATTTCCAAGATCTACTAATATATTGTTTTAATTAAAATAGATTAAGTTTGTGCCTTTGTTGTTGCAGAGACCTCCTAAACAAAACATGTTTCTTCCCCTTGGAAGTAGAGTCCATTCATGCCCTAGGAACGCATCAGCAAATTTGGACATGTTGACGGATATAAAAGTGGCTAAAGTATAAAGGAATACGTTGTCAATATTTTAGGAAATATATTTTGTAGTTATTTGGCCATAATTGGGATGCCTTTCACGAATATAATGGAATATTTTCAAAAGTACAAGGTTTTGAAAAAATGAATAGTATACTCATGAAAAAAATTGACTATAAGGAGAACCCTATGGGAAAATATTGCAAGGCAAAGACATGGTGGTGGATTTATTATTTATTTATTGTTAATGGAAATCTATCAAGAATTATAATACTTGTTTTGGGACTTCATATAGGTGGGGTGTTGTGGCCACTGAGAGTAGAATTCAATATCGCCCCTTACAGTTCCCAAACAGGCCCGAGATTGTAAAATCTCTAGCAACATGATCCTCCTCATCACACACTTCTTAGTAATTTCAATGATAGAAATAGTGGTCGGAGGAGACACGCATGTGCAAGATTTATGCACTACTATACAGGGGGTTGTTTAATAAAATTAATTAATATTAAATCAATATTTCGTTTGAATCATTTAATTAAATTAATTTGGATTTAAGATCATGTATAAAATTAATCAGTTAACATATATGCAAAATTGATTTTTTCATATAGACATCGCAGGGAGGAGTGTAGGTTGGGCTAAAGGAGCTATTTAGTTTTCTAAATGAGGTGTTCATACAGACATGGGTGTTCAAATGGGTTAAAATAACTATCGATTTTGTTGCAATCAATCAAACCAAGTGGTAATGGTGTCAATGAATCCATTTGAAGCATCTTTGGGAACCTATTTTGTATTTCTTTATTGACAAAATATGATGCTGAAAGCAATGTGAACATTAATTTTTGTGGCAATATATTAAGAGCTTGGGCTAATTCTAGTTACTTTTCTTTGTAGGACTAGATTAAATTGTTTGTAGATTATTGTATATCATTAGCTTGTTGTATGGGTCATGTTACAAGGGTGTGAAATTTAGCTAAAATGATTGAATTGTTTTTTAATAAGTTAAAAATAGGTGATTCATGATTATGGATTTTATAAAGATTGTGCCATTATGTGTTGAGCATTTTTATTTTTTTTTAAGCAATGCCTACATATGTAATTTCAAGGACTCCTATAACTCACATAGTTTTTTAAAGGGTGCTAGCTTAATGGAAGAGAACCTACCCTATAAGAAGAAGTTTAATGAATGATATTGTATTTTATTTTTAAATTAGATATTTTCTATATTGATTTATTTCAATGGTGGGATATTTATAGATTCTTTGTTTTATATTGTCTTTAAAGTGACAAAAGTGATATTGTATTACTTTTAAAAATAATTTTTTATTGTCTCTAGAGAGACAATAGCTAGGATTAAAGACTTATTGTCTCTATAAAGACAATATGTCTCTAATCCCAATTATTATCTTTGGGGAGACAAAAATGAAATTCCTAATATAAAATAATGTTTTTGTTATATATTGTCTTCATAGACGCAATTTTTTAAGACAATAATTTGATACAATGGCTTAAAAACAATATTTAAGACAATACAGAAGTTTTTTTTTCTCTCAAGTTGAGACAATTTACCCAAAAATTCTCTCAAATATTGTCTCATATATAATAGTGCAAGTCCATGAGAAATTACTAAATCCCAACTATGTGCAACCCGATTCCAATGGAGAAAACAAAACACGAAATATGATATATGTATCTCCTTGACTTGTTTAATCTATGATGATGCATATATTATAATGGATTTCAAAGAGTTCATGACTAACTTGCAGTCGTTCCCAAATGTCACAATAATGTGATGAAGGTTGATCCATTGATCAACCGAAATATGTCTAAAGAGTAATACATCATCCACAAACATGAGGTGAGGGATGGATACTTATCGAGTTAATTTTAAACCAATAAATCAACCCCATGATTTATATGCCAAAATATTTTTTCTCAGACCTTTAATGAACTATATAATTATCAGCGGAGATAACGAACAACTATGTTGAAGATTAGTGAAGGCATGGAAGAAACATGTTGGGATACCATTGATAATAAAAACATAACTCACCAAAGTAATACATGATGTAATCCATTCTATGACCCCCATAGAGAGACCTGTATGACCTCTAGAGATTTTACCTGCAACACCCACAACACCAAACAGTGTATCGAATGTCTGGTTTGTGGCTTTCAATAACACTCCAAGTGCAATTATAGTTACTTCAAACACATTTCATAAAGAACTATTATTTTATATTTAACTCATAATATTGCATAACTTCTAGGCACAGACACCCCTTATGATCCACATTGAACTTTTCCTTTAATAGTTATAACATTTTAAATCATTTTTTTAACTAATTTTAAAATAGTTGAACACATTTTCCTTTACAAAGAATTGGGTATTGACATTGGAATATGTAAATTTAATAAAATTCTTGTAAATTAATTTCAAAATTTTCATAATATAAGTTTAATACAGGTAATTATTCACCCTATACAAACTAGTTTAATATAAATAATCATATACCCTATACAAGCTCGTTTAATATGACTTGATACATATCCACGAGAATACAAACACTTCTCAACTACACTAGTTAACATTTTATTTTGTTTCAACATATGCTATATTTTGTTAAATAAAACTTTTATTTTCAAATAAAGAATCCAAACCTTTGCACAAAATCTGATTGATGCACGAACCCATCACCCATATGAATTAAACTTCTTCTTATACAGTCAGAAACATTGTTAAAGATAAAGTAAAGGAGAGCATCATTTAAATGCATAACTTTAGATGATTGAAATTGAAAGCAATGAAAGGTGATTTAATTTTCATCATATTTTAGAATACTATCGTCTGATTTCATGCATTGGCAAGCATCAATACTCTGCAAACCTTCCAAATAGAAGGATATATAAAGAATAAAAGAAAGGGAAGGAGATCTTCGATGGAGAGATAGTAGGCTCGAAGCCTATAAAAATGCTCGAGAAGAAAATGGTTGTCACTCAGGGATCAATTTCTCTTCTCGGTGTTCCCTCACCTCAAGCCTTCTGTCATGCTTCTCCTCATTTATTTCTTTGTAAATGTGGGAGATATTGAAAAGGCTTGAGTTATTTATGGCTATGACTTGCAGATTTGACTTTTTCTCATTCTAATTTTAAATTTTGAAAAAATGGCACTTGTTTATAGTACCTGAGATGGAGTAACCAAGTCTAGAGAAGAAATGTGAAAACAAAATTGGAAAGTATTGTGTCAATAATAAAAAAATTCACATAATCATGCATTGATCCAATGGGGGCATAGACTGCATCAAGATTAAGATAGCTCCTAGAAATCTGAAGAGATTTTTGATTGATAGAGAATCTTATGTAGCTCCAGCGTACGTAGGTTGGAGTGATACGATGGTATTGAATTTCATGGTGGCTATGGCATCTATGAGTGCTTCCTGCGAGAACAAAGGTGTAAAAAATCGTTTGAAAATGATTTAGTGTTCTAGAGAATTACAGGTCTAGAACTCTATGTCATCCATTTGAGAGGAGAGGTCTAGGTTCTGTGGGGGTTATTATTTTACGAAGTAGAGGCAGAGTATTTGGTATGTGGCACTCAGATTTATGTACAAGTGAAAACACTAAATGAAGCATGCTCTGTTGACACTCCTATGCAGTTTTAACGTAATCGCATTTGAGGATGTTTGTGGATGTTTGGGCGCCTATCCATGAGCTCTGGGTGTTTTGGCATAGGGAGAGTTCCCAGAGACTTGGTTAGTGGGCGTTTTTTTTCGATTCATGGGTGGCTGCTGGTCATCTGTGCCTACCCTTCTGATGGGGTTTTTAGATTAGGTCTAGCACTCCTCCTATCGAACTGAACTCTGGATCCCTTTTCTCAACCTTGAGCCAACGGGGGCTCTAGATTTTCTCTGGTTTTTCCGAGGAGCTACTTCAGGGGAGCTTTCATTGTTCTCTTTTTCAATTTTTTCCAGCATCATTAGACCTGACATTTCTACGTCGATTCTGCCCACTTCTCGATAGTCATACCTTTGGTTTGTTAATACCTGGGTGGGTGGTTATTTTTCTCTGACAGTGGCGGCTTGTTTTCAGTACCATAGTGGATTATAGTTTACGGTTTTCTGATGGAGAGGATTTTTTTTCTCTCTGCCCGAGGATTTTTATTAATTTTTGGGCTTTGGGAGTTTAAGGCTGTCGTGTATTTTTCTGAGGTGGCAGTGTATTGTGACGTTACCCAAGCTGAGGTGGATAGGGGTGGTAGGTGGTGCACCACTCAAAACTGTACTCAGACAACTGCGAAGGGATGAACAGAGTATGCCTTTTGGAAGACAGAACAGAGACTTAATGATTGACGACATTGGGCTGACTAGAATTGAGAGCTACGTCCCCAGGTGTGACGAGGATTACTCCAATGAGAATTTTGTACAGGCGATTAAGGTGGAGGAAGGGGAAAACTAGACTATGAAGGGTAGTCACATTGTTACCACTCCGGAAGGACTCGTGAGTTTGGAGGGCAAGGAAGACTATCGCATTGGAGTTTTTGTTTCGACCCTGAATCCCTTTCAGACAGGGGATACTATGAATTCCTCTCTCAAAGGGGGATCCAAGCCTTTCAAAGCTGAGATGGGAAGTCGACTCCTAAGTTTCAGATGCGATGTTATGTGGGAGAGGATTGAGATTCTCACAAATAGCGTCGTAGTGGGTAGATGAAAATTTGAGAGACAGATCAAGGTTAACATAATTGTGTGGCTGTTAAAACTCTAGAGGAAGTTACTGGAATACACCCCGCATATAACCAAGCTGGAAAATAGATGGTTCTATTTCCACCTCTTGAAAGACAATGACATGGCGAAGTTTATGTGCAAAGCGTGGGTGAATGGGAGATGTTTACTGGCTTTACACAATTGGGACACTGGATTTCACCCAATTCAAAACACCCCCATCAACCACTTAATGTGGGTGAAGATATACAGTCTCCCAATTCAGTTTTGGAGCACAAGGGTACTCACGGCGATAGGTGAATGTATAGGGAAATGTCTCTTTGCTGACCCAAAATGCACCCGGGTTTATGACAAGAGGACAACTTGGATTCTCGTTGAGGCTCCTTTTGCGGGCGAATTACGTGCTCAGATTGACCTCCTCTGGGACGGTGTAATATACCATCAAGCGGTTGATTATTGGAGGATTCCCTTCAAGTGCCATCTCTGCCACGAGATTGGCCATCTGATGCACAAATGCTTCATCTGGAAGGATGACTTGAAGGGGTGACCTAGGAGAGCGACGGGAGATTCTTCTTTCCACCTTGCTGTTGAAGCTCGTACAAAACCATATCAAATGTCTATCATGGAATCATGGATTTCTCTGGGTAAGGATACATCCACTGATCCTATAATTTCAAATGATTGTGAGCATGATGGGTCAATGAATGTAAATATTATTGATTGTGAGCATGAAGGGTCAATGTATGTTGGGTCAAAAAAGCCCAGGGGGGTTATTGACATTATCCCCTCCTTATTACCCTGGCAAAGGGACCTCTCAGGCTATTTGTTTTCCATTACAGTTGGAGGCAAGACTACCTCTGGATGATATGTTAGCATCCCGACCCTTGCTTCCCCTACCCGTTTTACCTTTAAAGAACCCCCGTCTGTAGTCTCCCATCATCTCTCCCGCTTGTCCTGATGTTTTCCTGAATCAGTCGACTTAGACAGGTTGTTCTCCTCTTCACCAGTGATGGCCTCTCGGACATTGACCTGTCCCAAAGAAACTCTTTCAGGAGTGACATGGAATTGTTATTGTTGGATAAGCTGACTGAACTAGAACCTCTTAGGGTTGATAGGGGTTTCCCGGTGTCTCCCACGATCAATATTAGTCCTTCATCCAGGTCAATTGTGACAATTCGATGTGGGAAGGCCCATCCTAAGAGGGAAAAAAAAGGCAATCTCAGCCTTACTTGATGGCATTCTGGATGAGAATTTTTGGGATGTACCGATTTCTATGGCGAGTGGAAGGGTCCTTACAGTGCTGGCCCGGAACTTGCAGTTATCTTAATGAAGTTGTTGTCAATGAACCTGAGGGGTTTGGGGGGTCTTGAAAAGTCTGTATCTATTAATTTTTTTATATTTTTTTAACATTAGTAAGCCTTCTTTTATTTTCATTCAAGAGACTATGCAATCATCTGATTATACTATTGCTTATTTCCATGCTATGCTACTAGAGTGGCATTTGGTCGCCAAAGACGTTGATGGTTGCTCTAGAGGACTGGAAGCTTTATGTGATCCCTGATGGGTATCCATGAAAGCTTACAATTTTTTTGGAGAGATCTTACTAACTGGTTTCTTTAGGGGCCCTAGCCAGAGAATTCATATTATTAATATCTATGCTCCTCACCTGGATAGACTCACTTTCTGGAAGAAAATGGAGGAATGTGGCATACTATTCTTACAGAATTCTATTATCACTGGTGATTTCAATTGCACATTATCGAAGGATGAAATTTTGGAGGACAAGGGCAGAGAAGATCCCTTATCATAAGTATTAAAAGGAATTTTCACTAATGCAAGTCTATGTGATTTACCACTAAAGGTTAACTGTCCTACTTGGTTCAACGGGAGGAAAGGACCTAAACTAATAGGAAAAATACTTGACGGGGTTGTGATGGATAAATGCCTTAGGACTTGAAAAGGTTGTGATGGATAAATGTGTAATATTCCTTTTTCATAAATATCACAAGTCTATGCTAGAGATGGACTGCGAGGGCATTTACCAGATATGTCACCTTCTAAATTAGGGTGAGATCTATTGGATTTCTGGCCCTTTGAAAACTCTGTGTACAGATATGTGGAATTTCCTAGTAGGAATGAATAGCAACCCAAGCCTGGAAAACACATTTCCCAGGAATGGAGGCAGCGGGATTTGATCCCTGGTCTGGGATCCTTTGAATATATCTATCTAGAGCTGAAATCCAAGAGTGGGATCAGAACAAATGTCTCTAGGAGCTTAGGACAAGTCTCCTTTTCCTGCTTATCTTTATAAAATGCCCAATGAAGAGGGTTGCATAAAAAATGAACATGTACTAACATAGCAGCGTTATATGAGAGAGCCAATGTGCATGAAACTATAAATAGTCACTGAATATATTTAGCATCAAGGAAAACATACAAATACTTTAAGAATCACTCACTCAAGCTGCAAAGAACCCCTCAATGGCATGCATATGGAAGCATATGACAATACTGCTACACAAGAATGCTTGTGACTAAAACTACAAAGTCAATAGATGGTATTGTTGCATATATAATGTCAATACATGGATATGGAAATATAAAGCTAAAAGAAAGATGGGGGAGCAAGATCTCAACCCCTGAAACTAATAATACATCAATCCTTGGGAGGATTGTTTGAAATATACAAAGGGAAAAAGTGCCGAAGTTGCTTCCTCTAAACTGGAATAACGTTGCAACTCATAAAATGGATGGAGATGGCTGAAAATGTTGCATATTCTAAATAGATCTCCTCCAATGGACCTTTCAAGAGAGACATTGATCCAATCTTTGAAGATCTCTCCCTCCAACTAGTGCTGCAAACCTCACTACAATTCTGCTCAGAAATAACGCAGTCAAAGGGAGGGACTACACTGTGAATGATGAGAGGAGCTTGGCCTGATCCAAAGATGTAGAGAATGGGTCTAAAATCTCCTCTAATGGCCTCCCAGCTGGAAAGAATCTCTCTCCTGTAAAATCAGAGCTCCGGAGGTGATGCTATGGAAATCTCCATTGCAACCCAGCAACACAATGTTTCTTGCACTGCTGAAAATGCTGTACCGAAGAGAAATGCTTTGGTCTTGAACCAAAATATGGAGGAGCTAAAGAAAATTCCTTCAAGAGGCTTCTCAAGAAGGAGAGGAAATCCTAAACAGGAATTCCCTCGGCAATTCTTACTAACCAGTAAGAAGTTGTTGCAAGTCCACCGAACCAAAGATGAATGATACTAAAGATAATTTGCAATGGAAACCTTGCCCTCATTTTAAGCAATGTGAGACCTCTCTCAATGGACCCCACTCATTAATGTTTCCTTCCTCTAGAATTTTCCCTCATTATCCCACTGCACTGGCCCACAATGTGCTCTCCACCTCATGCATACTGCGCAGTTTGTCTTGGTCAAACTTGACCTAGCCTTCTTGCAAAAGCCCTCTTTCACACATGGAGGTGTGAAATAAAGCTCCAAAAGTGATTCCCCTTCATGCTAATAGGATTTTTATTCCTTATTCATGAAATGAATGGGTCTTCTACCCATTTTATTTCTCTCCTAAGTGAGAATGGAAAAAATTAATGTTCCATAACAATTGGGAAAAGTACAGTCCTCCCCTCTCAAAGATTTCTTGTCCTCAAGCAAGTACAAGAATAAACTGATTTATTTCCCCTTACTTTCCCTGTAGCATCCATGCATGAAAAACTCCTCCAAGAAAAGGATTCCATATCATCAATCAAGTGTCCAAGTTGTCCCTCCAACATATGCAATCTAGCCTTTGGTGAGCATCCCCAAATAGCTGTCATGTAGAAACAAATATTCATGAAGGAAACAATGGGATGTCTAAGGGCCTCCTTGAGGCATGATATCTGATATAAAGTGGGACTTATCATCCCCATATGAATCTCCCATCCCAAAGAAATCATCCATACAACATGAGCTGCCTCCAAACATAGCAACTCATAGAAAACTCTCTCCACCTTGAGCTCCAGGAAAGAAGGTGGGCTGAAAATATGAATATGGCAAGCTCCATGGCTCACCCCATGTTTTCCTCCCCTCCACTTATTATTGGTGTGGAGTGTGTGCTGATCAAGGGCTGAAAATGTATTTCCTCCAAGTGGCAAAATGAAGAGCAGTCCTCCAAGGATCTCTCCTCCATCAATGAAAATCCAGCTAGCCCAAGATATGTCATCCATGATGGGTAGGACATGATCATCATAGAATACCCCAATGAAATGTTTTTTTTAGGTTATACCATGTGTAGCAAGGTACAAACAATGTCTCATAGGGCTACATTGCAACCTCATCCACTGTAGCTGCAGAAAATAACATGGCAAGCATTGTACAGAAAATTTCACCTCTACTACTGGATAGTAAATAGATGATTCAGTTAGCAATACAAAATCAAATACATGCCAACATATATACAATGGATGGGTATTATCATCAAACTCATGGCCCATCTCCAAAGAAGGCAGATAAGTGGCTGTGGTGGCCATGTCTCTCCTCATGTTCCCACTAGAACATGAAATGCAAAAACTATGGGAATCTCCCCCCCTGAAAGACATATTCAATTCATGTTTCATTTCACCAATCATGCTCCCAATAATAACATGGACAATATCAGTAAATGGAAACATGCTGAACATCAAAATAGATGAAGTATTGATGGTTTCATATAGTGCCGAAAAGTACCAACAGTTTCCCAAGAGTGCATAATGCAGTTTTGCAAACTACTGCTCAAGAAATGTACAAGGAAAAATGTTTTGAAGTACAATACTAGTCATATGAATTAGCTGATCATGTGTATATTGGAAAAACATTTGCCCAAGGCCATGTGAAAGATGGCTGTCCCCATCAAATGGTTTGGCCCAATTTTGCTTGTGGAGCAACATGAAAAATATGCCTCCTTGAGGAACCATGCACTGCAACATAATGATAAGAGTATGCAAATCAGAAAATGTAAACACAAGACTCTTACCATAAGCTGGAAGTAAGATGATAGATGGATCCATGTATATGATCCTGCTCCCAAGTGTCAGTGTTGTGAGCTCATGTAAAAAGGCTCTTGCCCAAGTCAACCTTCGTTTCTTGACATGCTCCTTGTCAAGAACACTTCCGGTGATGCCGCTGCAAATGTGAAACCTTTCCCAAGATGGAAATTTCTCTCGATCAGTCCAAGCTAAGGACTAATCGTTTTGCACTATGAGAGTGCCCCCCTCTACTCTTGCAACACCACATATCATATGATAGCAAATCTGCTTGTGCTCTCTCCAAGATAGTCCAAGCAACCCAAGTGCTTGCTGCCTCCTCATGCTCACATCATGTAATTCATGTGATGAAGGTATCATGAATGATATATATGCCATATCAGCTCCATGTATCCATATTGTCTGTTGTTCAATGATGCAAACATCCTGCAACCTCTTCCCCACTCCTATCCTCTTGGAAAAAGGGTGCACCAAGTGATGGCCAAACTCCTTCAAGAGGAGCCAACACAGCCAAGCCTCTTGCTGCCCGGTATCATAGATATGCAAGTGGAAAATCAACCTCTTCCTACCCATCCACATCCACTCAGCTCCTTGTGTATGTCTTCTCCTTCTTCTTCCTTTGGTACTCCTCCCATGAGGGCTACCATCCTCCCAACCCAAATCATTCTCTTTGCATTTCATGAGGGTTTGAAATGTAGCTTCTTGGAGACCTCTTAGGAAAGATCTCTCACCCATGACTATGTTGGATCTAGGAGGATCCAAATGTGATGGAGGTAATATCTCCTGTCCACCCATGTTTGACAGCGCTGCTAATTCTTCCAATAGTGTAGCAGTTGTTTCATCCTCTGGTTTAAGGTTTGTTTCATTATTTTTCATGAGGATGTCATGGTTCACTCCATCCTCCAAAATTTCACACTCCAACCTCAAAGGTTGAATGCAACTAAACCAAGATGCATGAGGATGAGGGTTCATCTCCTCCTTGAACCCTTTGCACAGCGCAGTGCAATATTGGTGCTCTAGAATAGCGCAATGTGTAGATTCTTGGATCTCTAATGTTGCAATTCCACAATCTTTTAAATAACTTGATGAAATGGAAAATGGAACTTCACTCATACCTTGATGGATCCTACGATTTTCTTATGTGGCTACAGTAACTGTCTCCTCCAATGTAATGGCTGCCTCCTCCATAGATGAAAAAGGCTGCTCCTCATTTTCTCTTTCTCCATCAAAGGTTTGGATCAACCTTTGAGCAAAGTCTCCAAAAGAACTCATCCTTGAATGGACAAAGGATTTGGACCACCAAAAAGAGGCTTTATCCTCCATGTGCAGCACTGCAATCTCCACTGTTTCTTTCTCTACCACTGGATGTAGCAAGAAAAAGGCTTCTAGATTTTTCACCCAAGCTCTAGCTGAAGTGTCCCCATCAAATGTAGACAATAGAAACCTATTGCCTCTTATTTGTCTTCGAATGCAGGGCCTTCTCTCCTCCTTCTTCTGAATAAACTGTGGGAATGTTGTAGCTCCCCTGAATGCTACAGAATGGGATTTATACTCATCCAGGTACTGATTTAGAACCAGATGATCCAAGCATCTCTCATGCTTGCTTTCTTTTTTAGAATAGGAAGTGCATGGACCTTCCTCTTCCTCTCTCTGCTTCTCCTCCTCGGAGAGGCTCTCATTTGTTCAAAAAATAGATGAGATGAAGCTCATCTTCTGCATCATCTTATTCTTCTTCTTTCTTGGGCTTGAAGGCCACAGGCTGGGCCAAGAAAGATGCTCTGGTACCACTGTAATATTCCTTTTTCAGAAATATCACAAGTTTGTGCCAGAGATGGACTGTGGGGGCATTTATCGGATTTTTCACCTTATAAATAAGGGTGAGATCCGGAGGCTTTCTATCCCTTTGCAGACTCTGTCTACAGATATGTGGAATTTCCTAGTAGGAATGACTAGCAACCCAAGCCTGGAAAACACATTTCCCAGGAATGGAGGCAGCAGGATTTGATCCCTAGTCTGGGATCCTTTGAATATATCTATCTAGAGCTGAAATCCAAGAGTGGGCTCAAAAAAAATGTCTCTAGGAGCTTAGGACAAGTCTCGTTTGCCTGTTTATCTTTAGAAAATGCCCAATGAAGAGGGTTGCATCAACAAATGAACATGTACTAACATAGCAGCGTTATATGAGAGAGTCAATGTGCATGAAACTATAAATAGTGACTAAATATATATAGCAACAATGAAATTATAAAAATACTTGAAGAATCACTCACTCAAGCTGAGCAAAGAACCCCTTAATGGCATGCATATGGAAGAATATCACAATACTGCTACACAAGAATGCTTGTGACTAAAACTGCACAGTCAATAGATGGTACTGTTGCATATATAATGTCAATACATGGATATGGACGTATAAATCTCAAATAAATATGGGGGAGAAACATCTAAACCCATGAAACTAATAATACATCAATCCTTGGGAGGATTGGTTGAAATATAAAAAGGACAAAAATGTCGGAGTTGCTGCCTCTAAACTGGAATAACTCTACAACTAAGAAAATGGATGGAGATGGCTGAAAATGTTGCATATACTGAATAGATCTCCTCCAATGGACTTTTCAAGAGAGAGGTTGATTCAATCTCTGAAGATCTCTTCGTCCAACTAGTGGTGCAAATCTCACTACAATTCTACTCAGAAATAATGCAGTCAAAGGGAGGGACTACGCTGCGAATGATGAGAGGAGCTGGGCCTTATGCAAAGATGTAGAGAATGGGTCTGAAATCTCCTGTAGCGGCCTCCCGAATGCAAAGAAGCTCTCTCCTCTAAAATCAGAGCTCCGGAGGTGATGCTATGGAAATCTCCACTGCAACCCAGCAACACAATGTTTCCTGCACTGCTAAAAATGTTGTACTGAAGGGAAATGCTTTGGTCTTGAACCAAAATGTGGAGGAGCTGAAGAACAATCCTTCAAGAGGCTTCTCAAGAAGGATAGGAAATCCTAAACAGGAATTCCCTCAACAATTCTTGCTAACCAGCAAGAAGTTGTTGCAAGTCCACTAGACCAAAGATGAATGATACTAAAGACAATTTGCAATGGCAACCTTTCCCTCCTTTTAAGCAATGTGAGACCTCTCTCAATGGACCCCACTCATTAGGGTTTCCTTCCTCTAGAAGTTAACCTCCTTATCCCACTGCGCTAGCCCACAATGTGCTCTCCACCTCATGCATACTGTGTAGTTTGACTTGGTCAAACTTGACCTAGCCTTCTTGCAAAAGCCCTCTTTCACACATGGAGGTGTGAAATGAAGCTCCAAAAGTGATTCCCCTTCATGCTAAGAGGACTTTTATTCCTTATTCATGAAATGAATGGGTCTCCTACCCATTTTATTTATCTCCTAAGTGATAATGGAAAAAATTAATGTTCCATAAAAATTGGGAACATTACAAAATGCCTTGGGTTGACCGGGAGAATCCATGGGGAAATTAACACTAATTTTCTGGTTCTTATTCCAAAAGGGAAGGGGAAGCTATATTTTAATGACTTTAGACCTATCTCATTGTGTAATACATTATACAAGATAATTTCTAAAGTGATAGCTGATAGGTTGAAGACTATATTATCTAAGCATATAACACCATAACAAGCAGGATTTTTAAAACACAGGAGGATTCACGATGTTTTAGCTTTGATGAAGGAAATTATTCATTTGATACAATAAAGAGGGATGAATACAGCTATCATGAATATTTATCTAAACAAATCTTATGACAGGGTTGATTGGGGATTCCTTAGGCTTGTATTGTTTAAAAACGGACTAGACAGACAGATGGTTGGATGGATTATGGGTTGTATCACTCATACTTCCATGGCGGTAATCATAAATGGGTCAGCTTCGAGCTTTTTTCACCCTGGCAGGGGGCTAAGACAAGGATGCACCTTGTCACCACTCTTTTTCATATTGATCATGGATTATCTTAGCATAAAAATCAAAAGGGCCACTAAATTGGGACTATTCAGAGGAATAGATATTTCACCACAGAAAGATATATCACATAGTCTCTTCGTAGATGATGTATTAATTTTTGGCATCATGCTGAAAAGGAGTTATATGGAGCTAAAAGTTATTTTAAATGATTTCTGTTTCTCTACAGGGATGATGGTTAGCGAGGGGAAGTCATGCATTTATCAAGCTGAAGGGGATGAAGAGGTTTACAAAGAGTTGGGAGACTCATTTAATTACAATATTGCTCCTTTGTCAGAGGGTATAACATACTTTAGATTTAGACTTAAACCTCTAAATTATAAGGCGGGGGACTGGAAATGGATAATTTTAAAATATCAAAAGAAGATCAACTTTTGGTCCTCGAAATGGTTATTGAGGGGTGGGAGACTGATACTAGCATAAGCGGTGCTACAAAAATATACTCTCTACTACGCTCATTAATTTATAATCCCAAATAAAATTCTGGTAGAAATCAAGAAGATGATAGCCAGATTTATATGGAATGGAGGCAAGGAGGGCAGATCAATACATTTATCTCGTTTGGAATGTATCACAAAACCCGAAGGAGAAAGGATGGGGTATCCTTGACGTGGAAATCTTTGGCAAAACCCTAATTATCAAATCTATGTGGCGGTGCCTTACCACGAAGGGAATGTGGAATGACATCATACATCACAAATACTTGGAGCAGAAGGATATGGAGACCATCCTTGCATCAGGATGGGAGGAGGCTTAGAAATGTTGAACATTTGGAAGGGTTTTGGAAAAACTTGGCCCCTATTTTCGAAAAATCTAAAGTGGTTCTTTGGTAATGGTTACAAAATTCTGATAGGAAGTTCAAGTCTTCTCATCTTTGACCCTAGCTCTACGCTCGACTGTGAGACTGTGGAGGAAATAAACCAGCATGGCTTTTTCTTTATGAGTCAGACAATAAAACAGTGGGTTGATGAGACTCTGTGCTCGAAGTCATAGAGGGAAGTAGGACTTGACAGAAACAAAAGGGAGGAATGGAACAACTACATTCAAAATATTAGAAGCTTGGGACTAAGAAGAGGAAATGAGGGAGATAGAATTACCTGGGAAGGAACAACTACTCAGGAAAAATTAAAAACAAAAGTGATATATAAGGAACTTATGAACAAAAAACTAGAAAACGAATAGGACAGCTAGTTCAAAGACATATGGAGGAAAAATGTACAAGTGAAGATGATCATTTTTATATGGCTTGTGTGGAAAGACAAAAATATTACATGGAAAAATCTGCAAAGAAAGGGATGGCAGGGACCTGAATTTGCATTTTATGTGGGGAGAATTCGGACGACAATCAACACTTATTTTATTACTGTTCTTTTGTTAGAATTACTCTTAGATCTTTATGTTCACATTTCTAGCTTAATACACTAGAGTACATGACAACTTTCGAATGCATCATATGGTGGTATGGGAGGGGGGAAATATTCAGAAACTTCTCGCTATTATTCCACTGGTATCTCTGATGTCGAAGGAATAAGAAGATTTTTGAAGGAAGGCTAGTTACTACTGAAAATATATGCTATAAAATCATTAGTACTTGGGAAAAACTAAAGATAAAACAAAAGCCTCATAGAGATTTATCGAAGAGACAACATCCTTTTGAATTTCATAACCTTGTGGGCTTCTTTGACGGAGCCTCACAAAATAAAAAATGTGGCTGTGGGACTTGGCTAATGATTTCTCCCACATGTCACTACCAAATTCATTGGAGTGGGGGGATGGGATCAAATATGAGGGCGGAAATTCTAGCGTTATGGGGTCTATTGTGGTTTGCTTGTCAGTTGTATTTGGAGAATTTGTGGGTTTGTGGAGATTCAAAAGTTCTCATAGAACATATGAACAACAAAACCAATCTTAACCCGGGCCATCTCACACACAATGTAATTACTTTCTGTCACATCTATAGGGGAAAAAACAATGAAGCCACCTCTCAAAAAAAGTTTGAATGGAGTCTTTGGTGAAATGCACTATGCTTTATACAATGCTAGTGGATCTGGCGCAGAGGGAACTGTACACTTCACCTAAGGCATGTAGAAAATTTTGCTTGCAGCGGTTCGAAAGATTGAAAGGAACAACAACTTACAACAACTTTTTGCGGCATCTATGTTTTCTTTTGGTTTTTTTTTTTGGCAAAGCAGGAAAGCGTTTGGACTTGGTAATCATATTAAAGCTTTTCTGATGTATAGATCGACATAGTGGTAGAAAATCCTGAAAAAGTCACATGTCTTGGACTCTCTAGACATTATAATGTCGGGGTGATCCACCCCTACCTGGTAGATCATTGTTGGTAATGAAAAAGATTGTTATTAATATTGTTTACAGTTTGCTAATAGAACTATACTATGCCCTGGTATATAATGTTGAAAAAAAAAACAAATATATCCAAAGAAGATGCAGCTGGTTGGTTTAATAGTTGAAGAATGTGTGCAGTTGAAACAAGACCGAAATCTCTGGAATGCATTCGGTGGCACTCCATTCCACCTCTTGGGAAAGAATAACGGGCTGTAGTCCAACAGCATTAGTTCTATTGGGATTCTAGTTATAACATCTCAAAAGTAATAATCTGCAACAATGTCAGGCACTAGAACTAATCTATTCCACTCATACACGCGGACACAACCCTGGCCAGTAGATGACAACCATATTCATTATCTCGTATTCTACAGGATAACCGATAAAATCCTTCAAACTCACAACAATCATTGCTCTTTCAGAGTTGATCACATTCAATCCACACCCACATTTTTTTTTAGATACCACTAGTTGCAATGCCCATTTTCTGGGGAAAATCGGGTGATTGTAGAAAATTTTTATTTCTGACTCACGCTTGGAGGATAATGATGCCCATCTACACGTTATCCAAACCAACATGTTAAAATTTATCACAGTCACGAATAATCAATATAAACCAAAAAAAAAAAGCAATTTGCTTCACAGTTTAGTACTTTTTACGCCTGCCTTCCATTTATTGATAATGCTCTCAGGATTATTGTCCCCTTCTGACCTGCAAGAAAATGATGTCAAACTCTTCGTTATTTATAGTAAGAGCATGGGCCGAGGAAATCAAGGAGCTACGAAACTGTTCAGATGTTAATTCTGTTTACCTCTGTGTGTTGTAACTTGTTGCTAACACTGATTTTGTTTGACTCGATGTTTTTGTGCGAACATAAATTACTGACCGCTGGGTTACTGACTTTGATTTTCTTTACAAATTGTCAAACAAATATCAATATATATACATCAGCCAAATGTTAAACTATGAAATATATTCATTGGCTTGGGCAGCTGGCATGACACTTCACGTTGTAATTATAATTATTTGTGCTGAGGGTAAGATAATAATTAACTATATATGTGTGTGTGGGGTTAACTTTTTATGTGAATTAAATATATTTTACTTATTTTATATTAGTAAAATATAATAGTTTTTTCTGAATTATGGAAATTGATTTTTGAAAAATTTGAAGTCCGAAAAATCTATAATATAAAAATTAATTATTTCAATTTATAAAATTATATTTGAGTTGTATATATTTAAATTAAGAGTAATAATTATTGAATATTTTGAATTTCATATTAAGAGTTTGTATTTTGGTATGGAATGTTTGTAAATTATTAAATTAAGGTGGTGAAAAATAGAGTTATATTCATTAAAAATATATCAATATTATTCAAAGAGTTCAAAGATCAATCACCATGTAAAACTAATGACTTTCCATATTGATCTTTCAAATTTATATAATAGGCACATAAAAAATAAAGATAAGTGGTTGCAATATAGGATGTTATCTCAAAATTGGGAATCTCCTTCCTTAACTCACTTCCATGAAATTTATAAACCCAAAAATTAGAATTAGAATTAACATGTAACATGATAAAAATGATTAAGTAGCATACTAAATTAATTTAAATGAGCTGGCCTTTAATTTTATTCTTTCCCATGAGGCTCTTTCTTTATTCCTACTTGTTCACTTTGTTAGGAAAAAAACAACTTTTATTGCTATTCATGGGCTTCTATTCCTCAAATAGTCCTGGTCAATTGTACTTGTTTTGTGCACATTGACTATTGAGATAGTCCATCTTGGATTTAGAGGGTATTTAATTGGTGTTCTTCTTAACTCTCAACTAATTTTTGGTGTAGGAGGATGTCACAATACTATATATTATGTAGCTAATGAGATACATGATGTTCAAAGAGTTGAACAAAGGTTTTTATATGAGTAGATGGATTATTGTGTATAAGTTTCATACCTTAACAACAAAGTGTTAGTGTTCCCTTACATCTTGAAGCTTATTTAGTTAAGAATGTAAAACTAAAATTGAGGGTGGAAAGAAAAGGAAAATAAATTAATAAGGTCATCGCTCATCAAAACATGAAATGATGTCTAATTTTGAAGCTAGTATGGAATTTTCATTTATTGGTCTCTCTTCCAAACATGTATATTGGATCTATCAAAACAAGTAATAAATAAAAATATACATTTGAAAAAAACCAAGGGGAGACCAGATGTGAGAATTCATATCTTGAAACCAATGAGCATATGAAAGTTATAATGGCCATATGACTAAAAAGCCATGATTCCAAAGTAGTATTCTTACTAGGAAATTATATTATAGTATACAATTTTGTGTTTTATAGTGTTGTGGTAATTGGTTAGTTTTGGATATCTAAACTATTAAGGATCATTCACTTCAAAAACTATGAAGGGTCAAGCCACTATGAACTATCCTTGGGAGCCTAAAAGATATTAGAAGAGAAATCCTAAGGTCAATAATATTGTATTTATATATGTATCATATTAATCAAACGAATCACATTCTCTATCTTATCTCTATTTCATTTTCATGTGTGTCAAATATTGGTATTAGATATTGGGTTCTCTGTAGATCCTATTAGATCTACCCCATACTCTAGGTTGACATTCTCTCTACCATTCAATCTCCCCCATATTAACAAGCAATATTTACCTTTATTTTCGTTCTTTTTTTGTTATCCATACTTTAGGTTCTATCCATCTATGCTCAAGTGATTATGTAACGTTACTTACACATGCACAAGGGAGAATTCTTCACATGCTCTATCTTATCTCTATTTCATTTTCATGTGTGTCAGATATTGGTATTAGATATAGGGTTCTCTGTAGATCCTATTAGATCTACCCCATACTCTAGGCTGACATTCTCTCTACCATTCAATCTCCCCATATTAACAAGCAATATTTACCTTTATTTTCGTTATTTTTTGTTATCCATACTTTAGGTTCTATCCATCTATGTTCAAGTGATTATGTAAGGTTACTTACACATGCACAAGGGAGAATGCTTTCCAACACCCATGCATGACCTGGCTCCCATGTGGTGGTGGCATATACACATTTTAAATACAACACACCCTTTTCTTTCATTTTGAATACATGATCACACTTAAAGATAATTAATTCAAATGAGGCAGGAAATTAAATGTTTGAGTTCAAACGGACTTGTCATTCTATGAGGTATTAATAATATTTGTTTCATTGTTTTTGACCTCTAATTTAGTACATGAGTTGAAAATTTCATGTGAGCATGGATACATTTTCATTTAATTTGCAGTGCCACATTGTGGTTGTTAGGCCTCTAATTGGATTCCATTTTCACTTCTACTAATCCATTTTTACCATATTATTCCTTCTTTTATATAGTAATATTTTTTTTACCCTATTTTCAATTAAAAAAATCATTTTATAGTTTACAAAGAAATTAAATTATTAATCAAATGAATTTTTCTTTTTCTTTTTTGTAAATTAGTAGCACTATTTTACTGTTACTAGCTATTTAACCAGTTCAAGTGTTGTTACTCATATGAGTACGTGGTAACCCACCTTCTCATTTGGAATATATACACAAGTTTAGAGGGAAATATACTAGATGGGGTTTTATGAGGGATTCCTTGAGATTCTTCCATGTACATTGAACTTGTTCTAGAGTAGAATAATTGAGCACTATCCTCCATATAGATTCATGTTCAAATTGTGCCAAAAATAATATGCTAAATTTTGTTAAAATAATTTTTTTTTAATTTTCAAATAAAGATTCCAAACCTTTGCAGAATATCGGATTGATGCATGAACCCATCACCATATGAATGAAACTTGTGTACAGTAGGAAACATGGTTAAAGATAAAGTAAAGGAGAGTCAATCCATAACTCTAAAAATAATTGTATTTAATAGGTAATTTAGACTAGCACAATAACATTTATCAATATGATTTTTATGGCAGATAGACGTATATAAAACACATGTACAACCACATTTACCAATGTGGCTAATATTAATATAAATAAAATATTTTTGATTGAGATAATATATATATATATATATATATATATATATATATATATGCGGGTATAACATATTGATTTTCTACTTGGAAAATGAACCCCACATAAAGACCATTCTCTTTATATATAGATTCTTAATTAAAGCTTTATGAATGAGTGCCTTAAACTTCAATTCATCTTGTTCATGCTTGGTTGAAGTTGACAAATTCCTCATTATTGAACAATGGTGTCTAAGTTTCATTTTTTTTCGTTGGTCACATTAAATATGACAAATAATATAGTAAATTAGCATAATTTTAAAGCATTTTGTCAATCTAATGTCTAATTGTTTAATTTTTTCATTAAAATTTTCCAAGAGCATGATTATATAATGTGAATCTTCCACCATTTTGAAAATGAATTCAGTGGTTAGATGAAAAAGCATGATGGCATTACATTGTTTTAATTTATGCATATATTGTTTCATAATCCACAAGCCAATCTTTTATTAAAAAATTACATGATCATTGCTTATATATAAGCTTATTAATTTTAAATCGAATAAATCTTTCAAATCCTAGTTAAAGAAAAGAGAAAACTGACTACAAATTTTGAGGATTAAGAAGAAATTGGGCATTTAAAATATTACAATAAGCCAAATCTTTATATTAACTTTAATATTAAAATATAATATTATATATTATTTTAACAAAACCATAACTTAATACTATATAAATTATATTAAAATTTAAAAACCTAAAATATATAAATTATAAGTTACAATTTAAAATTTAAAAGGGTTATTATAACTTAAAATCATTATTTTATTTCATAAAACCATGTTAATACTTTGGCAGTTTGATAAAAGTGCAATAAATGAAAGCCAATGAATAGAGAAGATATATTTGATCCATTAGGATTTTTTAAATGCATAGTTTTAAAAATGTAAAATAAAACATTTCAATACAGCAGGTTTCAACAATGCAAGTTTTAATATTTATATTTATTCCATAAACCACTCTCCTAGATGTCACTCTGTCTTTGTTGCCATTAGATCAAATGTTAAAGAATTGAAAGTTTTTCCACCTTTAAATTTAATTGATTTAACTCTCAACTTAAGCTTGATTGGTTCAATCGTTCACTTTGTTAATCTTTATTATAACCCATAAACATATTTCACTCCTTCCCTGTTAAAAAAAAAAAATGCTGCAATGCTGGGCTCCCTGCTGGGCTCCCTACAAACAGGACGTGCTCTCCAGATCATGGTGATCGCAAACCTACAAGCGGACCTGCCAGAAGGCGAGGCTTATCGTTCCGAAGAATTTCTTCGAGACTCCTCCATCAATTTCGTTTTGGCCGGCAGAGACACCAACTCGGCTGCACTAACATGGTTCTTCTGGCTGTTCGCCTCACATCCCCATGTCAAAGAAGCAATACACAAAGAGATAACTCGTCTAATGGCCGTCAAACCCGAACCCGAACGCGGCGGAAATCCTTGGTATTATCATACGAAGATCTGTAGAGCAGTGAGAGTGTGTGTGAATTGTAATCTCCTGTTTGAATTAATAAGATTGCCAATGCCCTGTTGTGTGGACGTAGCCCAGGAGGTTTGGGTGAACCACGGTAAAATCACTGTGTCTTCTTGTGCATGATTAAATCTCTTGTGTGTTAATTGTTTAAGGTTTAATTTGTGATTTCTCTGAATGCATTACCGGCACGTCTCAATCTGCGAATCGATGAGACTCGATCCACCGGTCCTCTTGGACACCAGGAACACTCTCTCTATGAACTTTCTACATGGGAAGGAATTTTTTCTAGCTTGGAATATGATTTAATTTCTCGGTTTTGTAGATTTCTATGTAATAGTACTTTGGTACTGTTTTATTTATAAAAAAACTGTAAATTGGAATAAATTTCCAAACACATTTTTTCTCCTTCTCAAATACTTCATTTATATTGATTTTTTATATTGATTTTTTGTATTTTAATTTGATTATATATAAAAAAAATATTTATTACAATATCCATTTCAGTATTCGCTTTTATTACAATATCTACTTTAGTATTCACTTTTATTAAATTATTCTTCAATTTGTATAATTTTTTCCATATTGAAATTAAAAAGAATCTGTCATATTTTTTAAGTGACAAAAATATGGATTGGTTAATATTTTTCAACATCTATTAGAGTTTTTAGGTTTAATAAACTGTCCAAGTTTTTTATTCTTCTAAATATTTCCATGTCAATGATTTCTTTATGAAGGGAAAATATCATTTTTTTCTAAATAATTGATGCTTCACTATAACATTTTTTCTTTTTTTCAGTACTTTCCCAATTAGTATTTGAACTATTCATGAATTCATTGAGAGATGGTTGACATAAGGTGATATAATAGGAGATAAAAGTTTTCATAATATCTTAGAGTTGACCTTCATCACAAGATCTATTGCAACTCTAGCATTGAGAAATGATTAATAAAGGATGAAAAAACTTCTTTGGTTTTGACAACAACTATAAATAATTGCTACACAGTAGCTCAATCCCTACCACCTAAGTTAGAAATTATGCTTTTATACATCTTTCATATAAGATAGTTGTGACCAAATTAACTTAGAATCATTTCTTGGGTCAAGAATAATTTGGGAGGGAAAATCAGCTTTAGCTGCAAATGATAAAAATTTGGTATTCTTAGGGAAAATGGATATTAGAGGAATATTGGAAATTTTCTGTTCAAGTTTTAAATTATAAAATAGATATCATAAAATAATTCAAATATGAAATGGTTACATGTTGAATTTATGTGCAGGTACATGATCAAATGATATGCAGGTAGAATGTAAAAGACAAGAATCTTTTGATTAAGTGAGAGTTGAATATTGAAAATTGGTCAGAAATGGTTATGAGAGGAGAAATAAATATGCACCAAACTTATGTGAAAAGAAAAAATATCAACATCAAATGTACACTTCAAGCCTTTTTCCACCTTTTTCGGAATAATTCTCATTTATTTATAGGCCCCTTCCTGGTCAAATACATGGATGCTACCATAAGAGTTCACCATGGTATCTCTCTATAGTGAATTAATTTTTTTATGTTAGCTAAAATAATTATTTATTCAATGCTAGACAAAAGATCCACTTCTCTTCTATGAAATTGTTATGTCGGTGACTAGCTTTGTTGATAGTAGATATGCTTTAAACTAATTCATTCAATGGTAAATTTTGAATTTTTTATTTTCCGAAAAAAAAAATCGAATTTAAACTTCCTCTATCAAAAACCAATCCAAATTCCCCAAATAAGTTAAGAAAGAACAAGCAAAGGCATATCCAATCACCTTAAGAGCAAAATATAAGTGATTTTTCTTTATATTCTAACTTTTAATGACATTTTTTTACTAATTTTTTTATTGAGTGATCTTATATATTTCACTATTGAATTTATGTCTTAATGGTGTTTCTTTTGCAACATCTGGTGTAATTGCTAATTTTAATTTCATATCTCTAACGTACATAAGTGGTTACTAATACCTTGTACAGTTAAACATATAGTTTAGATCAAAGGTTGAATTTGATGAGTGGCCTTACCCATCAGGTGAATATATGAATTAGATCCGGATTTAAATTTGACGAGTGCCCTTACCCACAAGAAAATATTTTTATGAAGGTTTTATTTTTAAATTATCCTTCATATAACTTTTAAAATATATTTGTACCCTTAATATTTTTCCTATAAAACTAAAATCAATAAAAATTCATCAATTGTTTATTTATTTTTTAAGACAATAAAGTAAACCTCACCATGTTATATGATTTTCTCTTATACTCAACCCTCATATCATCATCACTATTTCTATATTTACTTAGCAAAAAAACAAAACAAATTTTATATTTCTAACTACACATTTTTTCAATTAAAAAAAAAAAAAATTCTCTAATAAATATAATTATAAAATTATAACAACACAAAAAAAAAACATTAAAAAAAATTAAACCACGTATTACTTTAAAAATATTTTTCTACGGTCACTTTTCCCTTTGCACTACTCTCTATATGCTAAAAGAGAAGCTAGACTCGAAAATACAAAAACTAACAAATTACCATAATAAATAATTCCCTAATAAAGAGGACAATGACTCAGGATGATGACTCGAACCTATAGTAGAGTTATGTCTCCGAGAACTCAATAATTTATATTTGCTTTATATATATATATATATATATATATATATATATATATATATATATAAACCAAAAAAATTGAACAGTATTTACAATTTATTTTTCAAATATTAAAAATATTAAATATTATAAATTTTTGGGAAAAAATCTTAATTTAATTTGTTTTTAATAAAAGACAATGAGTTGAAGTTTTTCCTAAGAGTAGTTAAAGTATCGTTATCATTCTTATGGTTTATCAAATAAAACTAGCAAATCCAACTTATTAAAGTAAATAAGTACAACCTGTTTGATGGAATTGTTTTCAAGTAACTCGGGTCTCCATTTCCATTTAGTTGCAAGAAACCTTTTTACCATAATAATTATGTCGAATCCATTGTCATTGTATTAAACATATTTGAATGGTATTAAAAATATAGAGCTTCTAATCTTGGTTTTTTTATTCTCTTTATGTATATATATAAACCAAAAAAATTTGAATTAATAATGTGATAATATATTCAATGATGTGAGATTTACAAACATAAAAAGACCAAGATTAAAAGTTTTTTCTATTTAATATTTTTAATATTTGAGAAATTATTTTTAAATGTTAAAAAAAAACTGAATTTAATTTGTTTTTGATAAAAGACAATGAGTTGAAGTTCTCTCTATTGAAAGCTTAAGAGCAGTTAAAGTATTCTTATCATTCTTAGGTTTTATCAAATGAAATGAGCAAGTCCAACTTGTTAAGTTATCGAATAGAATGATGAAATATTGAACCAAAAGAGAAAATTAATAATTATAGACAACTTTCACAAACTGCATTGAATTGCTTTTAAGTAACTTTCAAGGAACTCCAGTCTCCATATCCATTTAATGACAAGACACCTTTTAATATAATAAATTTATGTCGAATCCATTGTCCTTGCAATTAATGTAAAACCTAAATGACATGCATGCACCACTGAACTAAAACGAGTGATATATATTTTTTTCATCTAACATCTATATATATATATATAATTTAAAATTTCTGATTTTTTTATATGTTAGTCTTTAATTTAAAATGAACTGTATTTTATTTATAAAAAAAAAAGATAAACAGGGTTAAATTTAACTCTTGCTTTAAATATGTAAGAAAGGTTTTAGTGTAAATTTGATTCATGGATGTCAACCAGAATTAATTAAGAAAATCATTAAAATAGTCAATTCCAATTAGAAAAAGCTCGAATGAAATAATAATTGAAAATTATAGCAATGAAAGGTAATTTAATTGTTACAATATTTTAGAATACTATCATTTGTATACAAATATATCAAGAGGAGATGTTGGTTTAATCGTTGGAAGAATGTGTGCAATTGAAACGAGACCGAATTCTCCGGAATGCATTCTGTGGCACTCTATACCGGCTTTTGGGAAAGAATAACTCACTGTAGTCCAACACCAGTAGTTCTATTGGGATTCTAGGTATAACTTCATTAAAGCGATAATCGTCAACAATCTCAGGCAATTGAACTTGGTTCATTCCCCTGCCCCCATATCTGTTCCACTCGATACAGTCCACCACTACACGTGGACACAACCCTGGCCAGTATATGATAACCGTATTCATTATCTCGTATTCTACTGGATCACCAGGGACAAAATCGTCCAAATACTCCAAACTCACATCAATCGTTTCTCTTCCAGAGATGCTCACATTCAACCTCCACCAATGATATTCAGATACCATTCGTTGCAATGTCATTTTTCTGGAGAAATCGGGTGACTGGAGAAAATCTTTTATTTGTGAATCACGCCTCGAGAGTAATGATACCAATCTACACGTTATCCAAACCAACATGTTTAAAATTATGAGTCACACATAATAATAGAACAAAAAAAAAATTGCTCCACAGTTTCGTACCTTTTACGCATGCCTTCCATTTCTTGATAATGCTCTTAGTATTATTGTCCCCTTCTGACCTGATTATCTCAAATTCTTGTTTATGGGTAGTTGCTAACACTGATTTTGTTTGACTCGATGTTTCTATGCGAACATAAATTACTGACTGCTGAGTTGCTGACATCGATTTGCTTTACTAATTGTCAAATAAATATCAATATATATACATCAACCCAATATTAAATTATGAAACATATTCATTGGCGTGGGCAGCCGACATTACACTTCACGTTGTAATTATAATTGTTTGTGCTGAGTTTATATAATAATTAATTATTTAGCTCGGATATATATATATATATATATATTGATTGTATGAGAATTAAATATATTTTAATTATTTTATATTAGTAAAATATAATATTTTTTTTAATTATGGAAATTGATTCTTGAGAAATTTGAAGTCTAGTTTGATGGGAAAATCTATAATATAAAATTTATTATTTAATATATAAAATTATATTTATGTTAAGAGTATTAATTATTGAATATTTTGAATTTCATATTAAGATTTTTATTTTGATATGGAATGTTTGTAAATTATTAAATCAGGTGGTGAAAAATACAATTATATTCATCAAATATACATCAATAATATTTAAAGAGTTCAAAGTTCAATCACCTTGCAAAGCTAATGACTTTCCAAATTGATCTTTCAAATTTAGATAATAGAAACATCACAAATAAAGTAAAGCGGTTGCAATATCGGATGTTACCTCAAAATTAGGAATCTCCTCCTTAGCCCACTTCCATGAAATTTATAAACCCAAACATTAGAATTAGAATTAACATGTAACAGTATAAAAATGATTAGGTAGCATACTAAATTAATTCAAGTGTGTACTAAATTAATTTAAATGTGTTGGCCTTTAATTTTATTCATTCCCGTGACACTCTCCATTTATTCCTAGTTGTTTAGTTTATGGAGGAAAAAAAAACAACTTTTATTGCTATTCATGGGCTTCTATTCCTCAAATAGTCTTCGTCAATTCTGGTCGTTTTGTGCAAAATGACTATCCATACAATCCATGTTGGATTTAGAGGGTATGTAATTGGTGTTTTTATTAACTCTCAACTAGTTTTTGATATAGAAGGATGTCACAATACTAATGAAATAGATGATGTTCAAAGAATTGAACAAAGGTTTTTATAACCGTATAAGGATTATTACTTATAAATTTCATACCTTAATAATAAAGTGTTCCCTTACATGTTGAAGCATATTTAGTTAAGAATGTAAAACTAAAAGTGACAGTGGAAAGACAATGAAAGTAAATTAAGAAGGTCATTGTTCATCAAAACATGAAATGATGTCTAATTTGAAGCTAGTTTGGAATTTTCATTTATTGATCTCTCTTCCAAACTTCTATATTAGATCTATCAAAACAACTAGTAATAAAAATATAAATTTGAGAAAATCAAGGGGAGAGAGAATGTGAGAATTCATCTCTTGAAACCAATGAGCATATGAAGGTTATAATAGCCATATGACTAGAAATCCATGATTCCAAAGTAATATTCTTACTAGGAAAATATAACATGCTATACAATTGTGTGTTTTATAGTATTGTGGTATTTGGTTAGTGTTGGATATCTAAACTATTGAGGATCATTCACTTTAAAAAATATGAAGAGTGAAGTAACTATGAACTATCCTTGGGAGCCTAAGAGATCTTGGAAGACAAATCCTAAGGTCAATAATATTGTATTTGTATATGTATCATATTAATCAAATGAATCACATGATCTATCTTATCTCTATTTCATTTTCATGTTTCTCAAATATCGGTATTAGAGTTTGGGTTCCCTCTAGATCATATTATATCTTCAATCTCTTTCGTATTAACAAGCAACATTTACCTTTAATTTCATTCTTCTTTATGTTCTCCATGATTTAGGTTCTATCCATCTATGCTCAAGTGATTATGTAAGGTTACTTACACATGCACAAGAGAAAATACTTTCCAACACCTATGCATGACCTCGCTCCCATGTGGTGGTGGCATACACACATTTCAAATACAACACACCCTTCTCTTGTATTATGAATACATCACACTTAAACATAATAAATTCAAATGAGGTAAGAAATTAATTTTTTGTCTTCAACAAGATTTGTCATTCTATGAGGTATTAATAATATGTGTTTTATTGTTTTTGACCTCTCATTTAGTACATGAGTTGAAAATTTCATGTGAGCATGGAGACATTTCCATTTAATTTGCAGTTCCTCATCATGGTTGTTAGGCTTATAATTGTATTCCACTTTCATTTCTACTAATCCATTTTTACAATTTTATTCCTTAATTTATATCATATTATTTTCTTTTTACCTTATTTTCAATGAAAAACTCATTTTATAGTTTACAAGGAAATTAAATTGTTAATCAAATGGATTTTTCAATTTTTTTAATAAATTAGTACCACTAAAAATTTCAAGTGTTGTAGCTCATATGAGGACGTGGTAACCCACCTTCTCATTTGGAATATATACAAATATTTTTAAGGAAATATACTACATGGATTTTTCTGATGGATTCCTTAAGATGCTTCCATGTACATTGTAAATTTTCTAGGGTAGAAGAAGTGAGCACTATCCTCCATACAAATTCATGTTCAAATTGTGCCAAGAATAATACATCCACCAAGAAATTGATTATGGGAAATTATCAAGAATACTTTCGTATCGCATGATCCATTCATGCTCTATTCTTCCCAAAAAATCTACTAAACTGCCTTTATTTATCTCTCATAATATGGATTACATGCTCTGAATGCATGGAATAGGGGATTTGATAAGGTTCATGTGCATGCATGTTTTGTAATATGCAATGTTATATAAACCATCCAAAAAGTGATGCAATGCAAATTTTTTTTTGTGAACCATGAATTTAATTAATCAATAATTCCATCATTAGATAAATAGACCACTAAAATGGCAAACACAAAATCAATTGTCAATGGATTGTCGAACTTTCTCCATTAATATAGATGATGAGCTAATGTCATTTGCATATTTGGTTCAAAATATTATAGTTTCCCCTACTATGTAGCACACACAAATACGCATAGTTAATTGACAATTTACCCTTTTGGATTCCATGAATTGATTTTTCTTGGTTAATTAATTTGGTTAATCAATTTCAATTGTTCTATTTTTGCATCTTATTTTTGTGTTATTCCCTTGCAAATAATATACTTCTCCATTCGAGGTTGAATGATATATATTTTTTTCCATTATATGACATAACACTTGAAAATATTTTGTTGAATATTGTAGCCTTTGTTATTAATAAATATATGTTTCCAATCCAATCATGGGATATCTCTTTATGGAGTGTTGGTGGATGCAATGGATTGATTTTACTTTTGAGTATTTTTTTGTGTGTACTAATTTTGAAACTAAACTTAGTAACCTCTAGAAGCATTAGGCTCATTAAAATGTGGAAACAAAATTTTCTTCATAAATAATTACTTGAACATTTATGAATATCGTTTGAATGAAAGAATTATATTTTATTCATAGCAAAGAAATTCTCTAATGTTTCATGAGGTGAGCAATATTTGTGTAGCATTCATAATCTATAATTCAAGTTACTTAGAATTTAAAATAGCAAATCTTGTTTTGTAGTATGAGATCGAAGTCTAAATGTTTCTACCATAGTTTAGAAATTCCATCAAATTTCTTCTAAACCTTGCACATACAATGTTAGTATCTCAACAATAAAGCGACTCAAAAAATTTTGGTGACTTTACTAAGGAGATGATAAAATGGATTAACATATATATGGTTTATCTTCCTCCATATTTTAAGAGCTTGTTTTGTGTTAATTCCTTCATTGTTTCTTTTATACTCACAGTTTAAATCCAATGAGATAGTGATGGAAAGACACAAAGAAGACCTTTCTCAAGAGTTTTTATGAAGTGTAATAGAATATTTTATTCCTTGTAGTAATTTATGAATAGGGATAGGTATTGTTGATATTGGTAGTTTGGTTGGTACTCCAAATCCTATGGTATGAGCTTATGCAAGAATTTGGCACCACAAAGTCACTTGCGAGATAAATATCCAAGGTGGGGATTTTGCACCTAATTGGATGGGCCCAAAATGAAGGATAGTTTTGATGACTTCATAAATGGAGATGATTGAGCACCCTTAAAGGAGAAAGTGGCAACACAGAACACAAAGATATCATGTGCCAAATATAACAAATGAATCCTTTATTTATGTGTGTAGGTAAAGTTGCAAAAAAAATCCAGTTGGCCTTGCTTTAAAAGGCCATGGATGAGGTCCAATTGTGCCACCCATAGATCATATACATAAATAAGTGAGATACCTAATATAGCATCCAATTACAAGTGAAAATCGTCACAAGAAGGAGTACATTTGAGTTAGTCTAAAGGAACCTATCCAAAGAAGAATATGACGAGTTCTTTGAGTTATTTTTTTGCCAGAGTAGGCCAAGTTAGAGGAACATGTTGGAAGATTATAAAAGGATTTTTTGGGCATAGGATGGTTGGTATTTCTCTGTTTTATAGAGCCAATACCTTCTGTGTATTTTAGGTGGAAAATACCATATTTTAGGAGGGTCGAGAGGCCTGGAAAGTAGTGAATTTGGGCCATAATTTGACACAATAAAAGTGCATGAGAAGCAGCCTATAAAATGAGTAGATTTTAAGGGTTTGAAGGAGATTCTACCTATATATCTTGGGTGGAAGTGCTATCCATAGAAACACCTAACCAAGAAGGTCGAATCTCAAAAAATTGTGCTCAGTTTGAGTTGTTTCAAAGGTATAAAAAAAGTATCTTTCTGAGTTGAACATCCTTTAAGGGTTGATGATCTTGCTAGGTGATAGTACATATTGAACAATGTTTAGTTGACATTTAAACGAGATGTTGGAGGGTTGACAATCATGAGAGGAAACTTTAGCCTAAAAGTGCCCATGAAATTTTCACGTAACTTTCATGTCATAATATGTCAACCAATCGAAATTCTTTAAATTCAAAAAGAGGTACATGTAAATATTTGGGAGGGAAAGGAAGAAAAAGTTCTTTTCTTAATTATATTTTTAGCGTATCTCTTTATAGGTTAACCCAAATTTCAAGTATAGACACTCATTGGATGCGGAATTTAATTCTGCATCTAACAGGTGTCTACATTTGAAATTTGGACCGTGGGTGAAAATGTGAAGCTGGGAAACACTTCTTGCCCTTTTTTGACATTGAAAATTGTAATTTTCTATGTTTTTTCAACTTTGACTCCACTAAACTCATATTTTTAATGAAAATTATTCTTTGACATAAAATAATATTTGTAGAGAATTGTCTTACCTCCATACTCATATTTAAAAAATATATATATTGACATATAGAGGGGTAAATTTGTTATTTACTAACTGCATATACTTGAAATTTTCAGGCAAACATAAATAGTCACTTTTTGAACCCTAACTTTTTTTAGGGAAGGTTATTTATTTTTTGGAAATAAACCATATCATCATAATCTACATATATTGCACTAGTGCACTGACTATTTTTTGGTAATTTTCAGATTAAATCACTATTTTTAATTATTTTTTGAAATGGACGAAGACAAAAAAACGGTGATGTTTCAATACATTTTATGAGCCCTATATTTTTTTTTCAATGTGATCATTAATAAGAAAATTGAGAGTACCCTTTTGAAGTAGACAAGGATAGAAATTACAATATGATTTTTCTGAATTTTTTGGTGTTGCCATTTTAAAGTTATTGAATTTTCATTCAGTGCAATTTTTTGAACAATGAAATTCCACAATGACACAGTTTAGTATAAAATTAATAACAAATTGAAATATAACATTTTTGTTTTTGCAGGTGTTCTTCCCCTCCAAAATTGCAGGTTCCTGAAAACTGCATAATTTTCTGGGTTTTTTGTTGATGAGAAACTCTCGGTCGAGATAATTTCTAGGATGAGATATTTATTAAACTCTCAACTGAGAAATTTAAAACTCTCGACCGAGAGTTTAAATCACCATAGGTTACATTTAACCGCATGGTTAAACTGTCGGCCGAAAGTTTAAAAAAATCTTGGCAGAGAGTTTGCGCTCAAGAGTTTACCCAAGCCAACTCTTGCTCGAGATTTTAACAAACTCTCAGACAAGAGTTTATTAAACTCTCGACCGAGATTTTAGCCAAGCCCAACTCTCATCTGAGAGTTTTATAAAATCTCGCCCAAGATTTTATTTTACTTTTGGATGAGAATGTTTTAATCTCTCCAACGAGAGTTTATTAAATGTTAATCCAAAGCCAACGCAATCTTTCGAGTGAGAGTTGTATATAAATACTCTCGTTCGAAAGATTAATTCCACGCACCATTCTGAACCATCGAAAATTGCGAAGGTGCGACGGTCAAAAAATTGCGAAGGTGCAAGGGTCTGAATTCTTTTTATGTTAAAGTGCGAATATTTTCTATGTGCAAAATTATTTTTGGCAAAAAAAAAAATTAATTTTTTTTGGGTGCGAAATTTTTTTGGCGAAATTTTTTTTGAAAGTTTTTCTAGGTGCAAAATTTTTTTTTGAATTTTTTTTGGGTGCATGGATGCATGAAGTATTTTTGCAAAATGTCTCTATGAAGACATGGAGTATTTTTGCAAAATGTCTCTATGAAGGCATCAAGTATTTTTGCAAAATATCTTTATGAATTTAATTATTTATTTTTAATTTTCTCTCTTATTGAAAGCATGAAGTACTTATTCTGAAGTATTTATGTGTTTTTGGGTATTTGGTCCAAATAGAATTGGATTTTAGGTTTCCAATTTTGTGAACATGGGAAACCAACGGATTTTCCTATCAAGGCATGATCGAAAAAGAACTGATTCAACAAATAAAAATGAGAGATTACAAAAAAAAAGGCGAGAGGAAAGGGAAAGATTAAGCCATGAAATAAATGTGGAGGTATAGCACCATGAAATAGATGTAGAGGTGCATGACAATGACAAGGAAATGAGAAATTTTGAGGAACTTGTCAACAAGAATATTTAAAACACAAATGTCTAAGAGAATATTGATATCGATCTCACTAGTGAGTCAATAGTTTCTTCAATCTAAATTTTGTATTTTTTTTTAAAAACATTGTAGTTCAAGATAGTTTTAAAATTAAAAATATGTATATGTCAATTTCAAATTAGAAGTTAATATTGTTTTTTATGCGGGGACAACATCAGAACCACAAGAAGATACTACCGCACCTCGAATTTCACTGCAATTAATTGGAAGTTCCAAGAACGTTGTATACAACTACAAGTTTCTAGAAAATATGGATCCAACTAAAATTGAAGGATTGGGTCCACCAATGGCTGAAAGGACAGTTCGAGATAAAGTAAATTTTGGATTGAAACATATTTTTGAAGGTAAATCTATCATAGCACAAGCTCAGATGTTACGTGGATTTTTAAAGCACAAATCTCTCAAAAATGTTGTGGAATTATTTGGCATTAAAAGTGAGAAAGAGGTTTTATAAAATGAAATGGTATAAAAAAATGTGACGTCGGCGCTTGCCACACTAGCCAAAAAGCGATCTCAAGTTGAAAAGAATGCTTGTAGAGCACTTTTAATAGGTGTAGTCATGAAACGAACTTCATCAAGTCGGTTGATGTCAGCAACTTCAAAATTGTTTAAAGCATCAAGAAAAAGTTTATGGAGGCATACAAAATTTAGAATTCAATTAGATGAGAATGATGAACTTGCATGTTGGGATAATATTTGCAGGCGTCCATATCATGATAGACTTCCTGATGGTGTGAAGGATAGGGTAAAAGAGTTTTGGGATTTGAATTCTCGTGTGTCGCCAAATGAAAAGGATTATGTGCGATGTCGTATATCTAAGGGTTTATGAATCTCATTCCAAACATATAACATAGGTCATTCAAGTAGAATTATTCCAGAACTTTATGGAGATTAATACTGATGTGAAGGTTTCCCTTCGCACATTTTTGAAGATTAAACCATGGTATGTCAGGCCTATCACCGTTCGAGACACATGTTGTTGTCGATACCATGTATAATTCCAATTATTTTATGAGACATCTGAAAATTTTGGCATAAAATATTGGTCAAATGACCCCCCTCCTTCAAGTGTTCATGAATTTTTATCAAAGATATTATGTGCACGAGAGAATAATGAATTATTTTATAAAAAAGAATGTGTTGGTGGAAGAAAATGTGCAAAATGTTCTCATTTGGCACTCTACGATCCAAAGTATCCCATTGATCCTAATGATCCCAGACTGTCAATTCTCAGTCTGAATTGGAAGCGACATGAAAATGTTACTTACACTCCTGTTGCAGATTCAAGCACAACATCAAAAAAGATCACTTTACTTGATGATGACATTATAGTGACATCTTTTATGGAGAAGTTCAGGGTGCAAATATACAAATATATTAAGCATTGTCATATAGCACGATGGCAGGATTTATAGTTCAAGCAATCACGTGATGTGTTACCAAAAGGAACGATATTATCAGTGGTTGACTTCGCTAAGAATTACACATCTAGTCCACAAAAGGAGATAAAAAGTGAGAATTATCATTCAAACCAAGTATCTATATTTGTGCATATTTTGTATAGACATGCAGAGCTTGCTATCGATGGTTTTGATAGCAATAAAAATAATCGTGAGGTGATTAACGAGTACCATTTCTACATTAGTGATGATCGAATACATGATACATTTTTTGTTCAACATTGTTTTAATGTTATTTATAATGAATTGTTGAAACGAAGGGTCACTTTTAAAGAACATTGCTTATGGTCAGATGGTTGTGCTGGTCAATTTAAATCAATGAGATTGTTCTTTTGGTTGTCTCGTCTTCATAAGAGAACCAACATTCGACATTCATGGAATTTATTTGAGAGAGGGCACGGAAAAGGAGAGCACAATGGTGTTGGGGCATGCGTAAATCGTGCACTTAGGAGGCATCAATTGAATCACTTAGCTTCCCGACTTGCAAATTCTTTAGATGTTGTTAATTGGTGCAAAGACAATTTAAGTCATGTACCGAACCCAAGGATGGTTGATGTGCACAGGTAGGCATACACATTTAACTAAAAATATATTATACATGTCTAGATATATATATATATATATATATATATATATATATATATATATATATATATATGTGTGTGTGTGTGTGTGTGTGTGTATACATATATGTGTGTATTTTGTTATGAAAAAAATATTAAATATTGTTCAAAATTTGACTCCTACATGTGTGTGTGTGTGTTTTTCTCAAGCAGGTACTTTTGGAATATTGCAATGGGTGATGTTGATAGATCGTTTCCATTTAATTACCTTGGAATCCCTCAAACAAGAAGTTTACACTCAATTAGGAGTAAGAACATGACAAATATACATTGAATTGAGAAACAAAAGTGCTCTTGCTTTTGTTATACATGTATTGATCAGACAGAGTCCATAAATGACTATGAAAACCAAATTAAGAAATTTGTTAAACCATGGAAACATGAAGAATTGACACCATTGCCCCCATTTGGAAACATGACTGACAAGGAAATAGACAATGAAGTGGTTGTGATTGACAATGATTATGATCGTGTTTCTGATATGGTTATAGAAGGTGATGTCTTCACTATCATTGCACCAGAAAATAATCAAGAAAAAGTGCATTATTATTTATTACGATGCACTATGTATAAATCCACATTACTGCAAGAGTATAACAATCCATCAAATTATAAATACCCAATCGGTTCAATGTTTTTAATGGGACATTTCTTTGAAGAAGTAAAGAAATGTAAAGATCATATTGTTTTTAAAGATTACCAGCCAGAGGTTATTTATGCCCAATATAGTCACTTGTTCATAGCAACTCAATTGCAGTTGAAGCAAGTGAAGAGTAGAAAAAAACAGCGACAATGGAGGTTATTGATAGATGACCATGATGGCATTTTGGAAAATTTTCCACTAGCACATTTCATATGAGTGGAATACATTGTTCAAGATGAACATTGAACTTTGATTCTAGGGTTAGAACATATAATTGCTATAATGCATTGGACTTTATATAGTTTAAGACTATATTGTGGATTTATTTCAAATAAATGGACATGTGGATGCTTAGACGTGTGTTGGTATGAACAATATATTATGATATAATTGATTAGGGTGCTTTGCTAGATAATTAAGTTATGGTGATTTAATGTGTCCATCATGCTTACTCCTAGATGATCTTAATTCGCCCCCTTTTTTTCATGGATATTATGGTGATAAATGAATATTTAGTTATACATATATATATATATATATATATATATATATATATATATATATATATATATATATATATATAATAATGGATTTAATGGTGATTTAATGTGTCCATCATGTTTACTCATAGATGATCTTAACTCGCCCCTTTTTTTTATGGAAATAATGGTGATGAATGAATATTTAGCTAAATTAATATATATAATAATTCCCAAGGCACCCGTGCAGTCACAACTTCGAAAACCTGATACGAGCGCCCTCAAACAAAATGACCTAACCCGAACTCATTTCATCGGGCGCCCTCCTAAGGCGCAATGCCCTCTGCCTGACTGAACAAACACACAAGGGAGCAGAACTCAAACAGCCCACACGAATGTGCACAAGGCACCCGTGCGGTCACAACTTAGCAAATCTGATACGGGCACCCTCAAACTAAACGACCTAACTCAAACTCGTTTCATTGGGTGCCCTCCTAAGGTGCGACACCCTTCACCTGACCGAATGAACGCACAAGGGATAAAATGGCAAACAGCCTGCACGAATGTGCATAAGGCACACATGCGGTCACAACTTAGCAAACCTGATACGAGCGCCCTCAAACAAAACGACCTGACCCGCACTCGTTTCATCGGGCGCCCTCCCAAGGTGGGATGCCCTCCGCCCGACCAAACAAACGCACAAGGAAGAAAACGGAAAATGGCCTGCACGAACGTGCACAAGGCACCCATGTGGTCACAACTTAGCAAACCTTATACGGGGGCCCTCAAATGAAACAACCCAACCCGAACTCGTTTCATCAGGCACCCTCCCAAGGCGCAACGCCCTTTGCCCGACCGAATGAACGCACAAAGGAGAAAATAGCAAATGGCCCACACGAACTTGCACAAGGCACCCATGCAATCACAACTTAGCAAACCTGATATGAGCACCCTAAAATGAAACGACCCAACCCGAACTCGTTTGATTGAGCGCCCTCCCAAGGCACGACGCCCTCTGCCCGACTGAACGAATGCACAAGGGAGAAAATGGCAAACGGCCCGCATGGATGTGTACAAGGCACTCATGTGGTCACAACTTAGCAAACCTAATACGGGCACCCTAAAAAAAAATGACCCGACCCGAACTCGTTTCATCGGGCAACCGCCCAAGGCATGATGCCCTCTACCCAACCGAACAAATGCACAAGGGAGCAAACGACAAATGGCCCACACGAATGTGCATAATTCACCCATGCGATCACAACTTAGAAAACCTGATACGGGTGCTCTCAAATGAAATAACCCTGACCTAAACTCATTTCATCGGGTGCCCTCCCAAGGCGTGACGCCCTCCACCCGACCGAACGAACACACAAGGGAGCAAAAGGCAAACGGCCTGCATGAACTTGCACAATGCACCCATGTGGTCACAACTTAGCAAATCTGATACGAGTGCCCTCAAATGAAATGACCTGACTTGAACTTGTTTCATCGAGCGCCCTCCCAAGGTGCGATGCCCTCTACCCGACCGAACTAATGCACAAGGGAAAAAACATAAAATGGCCCACACTAATGCACACAAAGCACCCATGCAGTCACACAACTTAGCAAACCTGATACGGGCACCCTCAAACGAAATGACCCGACCGAAACTCGTTTCATCAGGCGCCCTCCCAAGGCGCGACACCCTCAACTCGACCAAACGAACGCACAAGGGAGCAATGGAAAATGGCCCACACGAACATGCACAAGGCACCCGTGCGGTCACAACTTAGCAAACCTGATATGGGCACTCTCAAACGAAACGACTCGACCTGAACTCATTTCATCGGGCGCCCTCCCAAGGCACAATGCCCTCCACCCGACTGAACAAATGCACAAGGGAGCAAACAGCAAAAAGCCCGCACGAATGTTCACAAGGGAGAAAATGGAAAATGGCCAGCAAGAACGTGCACAAGGCACCTGTGCGGTCACAATTTAGAAAATCTAATACGTGCACCCTCAAACGAAATGACCTGACCCGAACTCATTTCATCGGGCGCCCTCCCAAGGCACGACGCCCTCCGCCCGACCGAACGAACGCACAAGGGAGAAAACAGAAAATGGCCCACACAAACATCAACAAGGGACCCGTGCGGTCACAACTTAGCAAACCTGATGTGGGCGCCCTCAAACGAAACGACCCGACTCGAACTTGTTTCATCGGGCGCCCTCCCAAGGCACGATGCCCTCCACTAGACCGAACGAATGCACAAGCGGAGAAAATGGAAAGCGGCCCACACGAACATGTACAAGGCACCAGTGTGGTCACAACTTAGCAAACCTGATATGGGTGCCCTCAAATGAAATGACTCGACCAGAACTCGTTTCATCAGACGTCCTCCCAAGGCGCGACTCCCTATGCCCGACTGAACGAACGCACAAGGGAGCCAACGGCCCGCACGAACATGCACAAGGCACCCATGTGGTCACAACTTAGAAAAATTGATATAGGCACCCTCAAACGAAACAATCCAACCTGAATGTGTTTCATCGGGTGCCCTCCCAAGGTTCGACGCCCTCCGCCCACCCCTTGTAGTAATAAATCCAAACATTTTTAGATGAAATTATTATTTCCAAAGGAAAAAAACTCAACTCTCATCAATGTTTCAATATAGATGAAGAGAAATGGTTTGGTAAATTTCAAATTCAAAGAGAAAATTTATTCGAACTAGCTTATAGCTTGCATATTGATAGCTTCAAAAAAGTATCCTACAAAAGTCAAATGTCAAATTTTTCTATTTTACATGTGCTTGAAAAATATTTTTCACAACATGGAATAGATCCTACAAAGGAATATTCAACATCTTGTAATCGAGATTTAGTTAAATTTCTCCAAATTTTGTCTTTAATCGTTTACATATTGTACACATCCCCTTGTAATCTATATTTTATTTTCTCAATATTTTGAAAGTTTCAACATGTTGTATGGAAAACATTCTTATACCTTATTTTGTACAAGCCATGTCCCTTTACTTGGAAGTTTCTATTTTAATTTATTTTGGAAACATTTTTATGACTCTTTTCAAGTATCGTGAATTTTCTTATTCATAATTGTATTTCTAAATAGTATAATATATAAATCTAACATATGAATAATGTATGTTATTACTTGTAATAATGGTTTCCTCATCAATCATCATGGCAATATCAAATATAGTTTAAATATTTTTTCTCTATTATTATTATAATCCAACCTCATGGGCATGGGTGCATTAAACTAGAAAGTGTTCTCTTCCATGTGTTGTACAACTTGTCATTGTCATCCTTAAAACTACTTTTTATTGAGATATACCACACCATATAACCAAATTTGCATTATTGGGTTTTTTTATGTTGATCATGGTCCTCCATATAACAATTTTAAGTTATGTGTAGGTTCTTTCACTTCCAATGGATTTCTCAAATCTTGATTGTGACCTTAACAATTTTTGCCTTCATAATTACCATTTGTAAATGGGTTTTTAGCAAATATAAACAACAACCAATTAAAAATAATTTTGTTTATGATCCTTTTCAAGTGTCATGAATTTTTCAATGCAACATTGTATTTTAAAATAGTGTAACCTATGGATCTAACACCAAGCATGCTACTACTCATAATAATGGATTTTCAAGATAATCATCAATAGTCATGTAAATCTCAAAAAGTTTTACCCTTTTTTCTTTCTGTTAATATTGTCAAAACTATTCATAAAGGTGTTTTTAGCTATGAATTATTTCGTATGTCAGAAAGTTTCACTAGTAATGGATTTCACACTTTTATATTAAGAGATAAATATCCCACCCCTTGTAGCAATAAATCCAAAAAAATTTAGATGAAATTATTATTTCCAAAGGAAAACAACTCAAATCTCATCAATATTTCAATATAGATGAAGAGAAATGGCTTGATTTATTTCAAATTTAAGGAGAAAATTTACTCAAACTATTTTATAGAGCATATATTGATAGCTTAAAAATTACTCCTAGTTTTTAAAATTGGAAGAAGGATTAGCTTTATTATTTTATGTTTTATTGATGGAGCATAAACTTGGAATGCTAGGAGCATAAAATTGGAATCATAAAAAATAGAGGCATATGAACTTTGAAAAGGGCTTAAAAACACTAAAGGAATAAGAATGAATTCAATAATTATGATTAATGACTCTAGGATCATTATCATTCATATGATTAAACAACCATTACGAAAATTGATGTTCGGGGTTCATTTGTAGGCATCAATCATAAGATAACCCTTCAAGGATTCTTCAAGGGTGTCTTCAATAAACCTTTCCAAAGTAAAATATATCTCCACATACTTCTTAATAGGTGCTTCCAAAACTTTCGTTGATTGTTCATTGTCTAATGCCTCACTTGTCCAAAATAAGTCTCCAACAATGGTCTTGATGTTGGACAACTCCAACACTTCAACAATATTTTTTGTGTTCCAAGAGTGATGATACACAGTCAAGGTAATTACAACAACCAAGGTCTTCACCATTCCGAGAGGTAGTATTATTGTGTTGTCACTGTCTAGAAAGTAAATCCAACCCAAGAATGATGATGCACAGTCAAGGAAATTACAGCAACCAAGGTCTTCACCATTCTGAGAGGTAGTATTATTGTGTTGTGACTATCCAGCAAGGAAGTCTGAGAAAATAATCATGATACACATTTAGTTCAATTACAACAATCAATGTCTCCACCGTTATGAGAGGTAGTATCACTGTGTTGAGACCGTCCAAGAAGGAAATGAGCAGAAAATCTATACACAGTCCAATATGGTTGTAGTTACTACACAGGAATCATTGTAATCTTCCACAATTTGAGCTTCGGAATCCACCATGGCTTGAGCAAGGATTTCATCACAATCTTAAGGATTCTAGCACAGTCTAAGGTAAGCTATTTTATAACACTGTCTAAAATTAAGAAGTCTGAATTTATGTTGTCATTATCCTAAGCTATAGCAAGGGACACATAAATACATGTTGATAGCAGAAAGGGCCAATACTCTACAATATGCTATAATTGTTACTAAATACTTGGTAAAATTCAATAATTGTTTCAAAACATAAATTAATTCTCAATAATAATTAAAAGTTAAAATTAAATTTTAAGCAAATTATCAACAACCAAGGATATTGATAAGAAACAAAACATTTAAACCAACATTTTCCAAAACAGATCACTTGCCTCTTATGAAATATTAGATCATTGATTGGAATCTATATAGCTTGGTGGAGAAATATTACAAAATTAAATTTCATTAGTGATATAATTTCACTTGAAATTATTCCCTTGATGACAAACATAACACTCATATTTTGAAATTTCTTTCAACTCGAGAAACTAGACTCCATCCGAGCATCCACAAAAATAGTAAATAATTTTAAGTTTGCTTGTAAGGTCAAATAAAGCACTCATGTTGAACATAAAAGATATTTGATAGCATGTGGACATAGAGTATACACAATGCACATAAGAATACTTGACTATGTAAATCTCTCTGACTGTCTTGATTATGAAGTGTTCCCTCCATCGGCGGCATATCATAGGTCGCTTAAAATGTTAAATATGAGAGGTAAAAATTGAATGTTTGGTCATCTTCATCATCTTCCAACCAATAAGTTTCAAGAATCGTTAATGCCTTCTCATAAATTTCATTATTGTCATGACTGTGCAAGTTCTCAATCTTCTCAAGTCCTTTAGTATCATCAATATACTGTGTATAGAGATTTACACCTCTAGTGTTGCCCAGGACCTTCTCTGCTTCCCCAACTTTCAAAATATTCTCTAGCCCTTCAAGACAAACAGTTACAATTCTTGGGTCTGGAAATACTAGAAGATCACATAGAGGTTTAATGCATCCTTGATTCACAATGTATCTTCAACCAAAAGCACAAATTAGCATTTTTTCTAGGATGAGATTACCCAATGTTATCCCTGAAACTGTTATGATAAATGAATTTTTATATTGACCATTTACTGACATAATACTCTGTTGATACTATTGGCCAAATGAGGAAATATGAAATGTGAATAGATGATGAATTATAAGAGAATTGACAAGCCTCTCACATCTATTCAATGTGTTCTTTGCAACCTCCAACATCATTATAAGTAGCATCTGGATTTTCTTCAACAGACGTCATTGTCACACTGGGATCAATCTTAGGAGGCAAAGGGATCTGAATCTTATACTTATTGTGATCAACCCTACATAAAGAAATAAGACCATCAATCATTACATTCCAGACGAAACCCACAAGGTGTGACCAGAAGCAATCTCTAAATTGTTTTATGAAAATAATGCAAACAAAATAAAACATTAGAGTTGAAAACATAGTAATGCTTTACTAAGAAGTAATGTGATATCTCATGTGTCAGCAACAATTATAATTTATGGATAATATCACACTCAACTCTAAAGGAAACAAACTCCCTAGAAGACAAATTGAACATAAAAGGATGTTTTGCAAGGGGGATTTCTTATTAACTAACCCAACACGCATGCCTTCTTCAATTTCAGTAGGGGAGACTTTATCACCCAGTCCAACCACAAACTACATTCCAAAGAGACAACTTTGTTAATACTACATGCAAGTCAATGTGGCTTTTGGGAAACATTGGGTTTTGAATTCATAAGTTTTGTTGCGAGAAAAAGACTAATCATTGTTTCTATAGTTTTAGTGTAACAGTAAAGTAACATTTTTTATTCTTGTTGCACCTATAAGAGAATAATGACTTTACTGTATGATCACAACACAACCTGGAGAAATAGGCATACCTTGGAAATTTGTTTAACATTTATGACATACTTGGAATCATGAGTTTTTGGATTAATGATCTTTGTGCACCTCGCTACCTAGATGAAGAAACAAAACATATTCAGATCAATTAGATGTGACAGAGACTGATATGCTTGACCATTTTTACAAAAAAAACATTCTGATTAATCAAACATAACAAAAACTGATTTGTTTAACATTGTTTTGGGTAAATAAAAATCAATTAACACAAACATCATATGCATCAAAGATTGCCACATATATTGCTTGGGAAAATCCAATCCTGGGTCTAATGTTCAACAGTTGACCCCCAGACTAAGCTACTTTGAAGTAGGTATGATATTTCAGTGTTCGACACCTTAGCTGAATCTAATGAAAAATGTAAACTATAAGAGAATTGACAAACCTTTGGCAGATTATTATGTACCATTCTAGCTAACCTTCAAAGGCTTACTCATATTGTTGGGATTAAGAAGCAAATAAATTCCACTCCACAGATATTACCACAGTCATTTCAATGGCTAACCCACAGGAAAACCAATTGCTCATTAATTAGAAATTTGTAGTTCACCACAAGTTAATTTCGTTTTTGTTCCATTTTCAAGAATCAATACCAAAAGGAAAAGGATTGTAAAACCTACAAACCTGTGACCAACATACAGCTAAATGGTACAAACCTTATGAGCATCGGCATCACTGTCTATGTATTGGTGAGCAATATCATAGGAAGAAACAAAACCTTGAGACCACAGGAATTTGTAAACATGCCCCCGTTTTCTTCTGTTCCAATCCCTGCATGGTACTACTATTCTAGAAACTGTAACAAAAAAAAATATTGTTAAAAGGAATAAAGCATGGACCTTACCCATAGAGAATAATAGGGACAGAAGGAATCTTATATTTTTTCTTGTAGGTTTCCAAATACTCTAGGATTTTGTATACCTGTTATAGTCAAATATATAGAATAGAAGGAAAAATTAGTACTCATTTCCACATTTGCTTCATAAGAGCTTGCAGGCTTTCCAAAGGAGGTGGCATGCTCTGCCCCATGATCTGCAAATCACAAAATATCACTCCCTTGAATGGTTGAAGAATGCCCTGGAGTAGAGGACTACAAGAAAGAAGAGATCAAGTATAGAGGAACAAAGGGAGTGGGTGGCCATAAAGGAAATTTAAATATTTTATCCATAGGAGGGCACACCATCTAATATTCATTAGCATCTTAGAGAGGCCACCAAGGCCATGCATGAGCTACACATTACTGATTAAATTCCTTAGAGGATGAGCAAGACATTTGGTATGGGGGTGATGATGTGTCACATCAATATGTAGATTTGAATGCCCATTTTTTACCCTCCAGCCTATAAAATATTCTTTCCTCACATTAATTTACATTTTTTTGGCTATGATGTAGGAATACTAAAGGGTTCTCGTCATAATTTGTGGCTTAATGAGGTTAATGTACAAGAAAAGAGTATTTTTTAGTACTTTGATGATGTAAAGGCATGTTGGAGGAAGCTAGATGAACTGTAGGAGGCTTGTATCCAAAATAAATAGGATAACACAAAAGAATTTGTATAGATAAATAATGTGTTGAATATAGAATATGAGCACTGATTGTAACAGAACATGAAATTATCCATACAATTTACATGTGATCTTTGGTTATTTAATATTGCTTATTCTGATTATTCTGATTATGAAAAAATCTTGCAGTTATTGGCCAATTTGGACCCATACATCCCTTGTCGGATGAGAATAAGGTGATATTTTATAGTGAGATCAACAATCATTACCTCTTTCCCTTTTTTCCTCAGGTGACAATATCTGAGGAAAACTGCAATAAGTCCTTTAATAAAAAATTCAACCACTATGAGGTCTCTTAGGATATTGTCCTTTTTACATTTTATTTTCTAGTGTCACAACTGGCAAAAATATTGGATGTTATCTGGTCACTACAGGACAGTAACATGTCCTTTTTAGATTTTACATTTTTTTAACTGTTCTTGAAACCATAAAAAAAGTAATAGTTGATTGTCAGTTAGTTGATAAATTTCCTTTGAGAGAAATAAATGACCACCTCTGTAGTAATGCACTTAGATTACCAATTGAATGTAGCTCAAGCGGCTGATAAGAAAAGTTGTTTCCTTCCCTGACCAGGTTCAAATCCCACTTTGTGACATTTTTTCTCTTCATGAGCTGAATTTTTTTGAGATGTTATTTGGCCTTGAGCCCTGAAGAATCCAATTTACCTTATGTATAGTGAATAAATGCCACTAGGGTGAGGCACCCTAGTGCCTGCTTTGAATCCTCTAGTGTGAGGAACACTAGTCTACACTGACAGGTTTATTAGGGATGTCATCCATGATTATGAAGAAGCTTCCCTTAGGTTTCCCGCAAGGTTATACTTGGAAAAAATAAGTACAATGCCTAAAATGGCTCCTAAATCTATTTATTTATGTGGTACTTTCAGGTTGGCTAGATTGTAAAGACAATGTATTCAGCAAAAGGTGGAGAAATGGGTGTATATTTATTATTGAGAATCATTACAAAATCATAACAACTAAGAGAAAAAAAACTACAGATATAAGTACAGAGAATCCTTCTATAAAACAACATAAAACATGAAGTTATATATATTATGATAAAAAATTAAATAAAATGCAGTTAGAGACCAACATTACACTTGGAATCTACCATTTATTTTCATACATAAAATAGAATTTAGAGATTCAAAAGAGTAGAAAAATGCACCTTGTGATCATGTTCCTCAGCAAAATACTCTCTATTAACATCACTCCTTGGAATAGCCTCATTGGAGTTAATGGCCAAGGCTGTATCTCGAACTTGGATTGGTAATCCATATTCAAGATCAAGAAGACATACCTGACAAATGTTTTTGAGTTTACAACATGTTTGGCAAACCTCTATTTTCTTGTACCTTGCATCACGACCTAGTCTCCACCTGAAAACTGTAAATGGTCTGGTGCAAATTTTACACTCTTTGTCAAAATTTTCTTTCATCTGCACCCAAAAAAAAAATCATTTAAACTCAATTCGACCACATATGCCAGTGCTTTTATAAGCCATATATAAATATACATTCCATATAGTACACAAGCGCTAAAATTTGAAATAAGAAAATTCATGCATAAGAAATAGGTAATGATACAATAAAATAACTAAGAAAATTAAAATTTGAGCTCTTTTATGTTTTAAGTAATGATACAATAAAATAAATAGAGAAATAAGACATGATACTACCTCTCAAAGTCTATCTCTCTACTATTTCAAACTTGCCTACTGTGTTTTTCCTACGGAAAGTACATCATAGAGTTGTAAACATCATCGCTTTCCAAAATTTAAAAAAAAATAGATCATCATTCTTAACCACATTCTCATTTTTTGATTTGAACATTAAAGTGAGCTAGTAGCCTAGAAGAGTAACTAGCATGGTAAATGATCTCAACTCAACTAAGCTATTGTGCACCACATACTGGAATACAATCATACCCTAACATTAATGCATACCACATAAAACATTAGAGTTGAAAACATAGTAATGCTTCACTAGGAAGTAATGCGATATCTCACGTGTCAGCAACACTTATAATTGATGGATAATATCACACTCAACTCTAAAGAAAAAAAACTCCCTAGAAGACAAAGTCAACATAAAAGGATGGTTTTACAAGGGGGGTTTTTTAATAACTAACCCAACATGCATGCCTTCCTCAATATTAGTAGGGGAGACTTTATCACCCAGTCCAACCACAAACTGCATTCCCAAGAGAAATATCTTTAATAACACCAATTATAATTAGTTTAAAAATACCTCTTGGTATAATAACCAAGTATAATTTACATAGGGATGGTCAACATAAAATGTCAATAACAACTATAGATCACCAAATGATTTTTAAACATTCCTTCAACAATATTTGACATCACGCAAACATGAGTTGGAAACATTGACTAATGAGCACAGCGTGATACCAATCAACAATGATAAAGACATTGATGTACACTACATAGTGACTATAAGAGTATCCATATGGAGGACTAGAATGACTTATATGTATCGTACAACTCCTATGAAAACTAAAACGCAATTGTAAGGTATTGATGCAAATAGGCGAAAAATTAAGGGTGATGTGATCGATGTTGCCATTTTTATTGATAGAGTGACCAAAGCAATTACCCTCCCCTCCATTTTTAGTTTTGGGTATCTCCTTCATGGTTTATAAAACACAAAAGAGAATAAAAGTAAGATTTATAATTTATTTTTGTTTACATTAATGAACCCCCACAAAAAAAAGGATACTCGATTTGAGTGTCTTCTTCTTTGTTTAATGAGGTGAACGGAGAGATAATGGTATGCTTGGTACGAGGTGTTTTCTTCATGAGTTTTTAATGAGCCTAAAAAATATAAAATTATGCTTAGAACCCTTCACATATTAATGAGCATGAGAATAATAGAAAGTGAGATACCTTGGAGAAATAGCTAATATAAATGGTAAAAACTTATTTCAAACTAAAAAAACCATTGTAAGTAAATAAAAGTAGATATGTTATTAGAATTTTGTATAGTTGTTACAGGCTTTTTCTTACACAGTCAGATACTTGGGTCCACCTTGCACTTTGGGAAGCCTCTATGAGCCATAGTATTATTCCTACCTCCTTCAGTGGTGCCCACAACCCTACACCTTCTCCTCTCCAACATTAAATTCATTTACACTCAGCCTTACCTGGTGTTTACACCATTGAAGCTCCTTCCTATTGGACATGGATATATCCATTTGAATTCTTCACCTTTGTGCATACCCATACTCGATTACTCCCCTGCTTGACAACTCCAATGCCACGACAAAGGGCCAAATCCCGTTGAGGGTCCTCTTCTCAAGTAGAAGGGAGTGCTCAAGGCACACTTCAAGCTCATAAGGAAGCACGGAGATATCTTTCTGAAACCCTTGCTCCTATACAACAGGAAATCAACTATGTTGATATTGAATTTCATGTTCAACATGATAAGCAAGTTGTTGAGGAGGTCTTCGCCTCTATGGTTGAGTGGGTTATTGATTCAGTCCATAATTTAGGGCGCCAAAACTAATATCTATGTATAATTAAGCTATACTAGAACATGAAATCGCTCCCCAACAATGTCTTACTAGAGCATAATGAAGCTCACAGGGAGATATTATTACAGATTGATGAACTAAAAATGGAGCACAAGGATCCCAGTTTGAAACACTATGACATCTCTACCAAGTTGGCCCTTCAAATTTAATAGATGGGATGAAGAACAAAGCCGAGAACTAAATATCAATATTCCCAGGGGTTGCATGGTAATAGAATGGGCTGCCACTATTCATGCCATGGACAATGAAACTAAGAACTTGCTATGTAAACTTGTACCCAGATTGAGCATACAATGTTTAAGTATTAGCATGAAGGATTAAGTCCTTAATGAGATCATAGCTTTGTCATTATGAATAAACATTCAAACCACATCACAAGACATTAAAGCTTATGAATCTAAGAATTGAAGACTATTGCTCAAAATATATTATTCTACTGTAAACTACTGCTCAGTAGAGCTTATTCATTTCCTATCCTAATGTAGCATGTGCCAAAATAAGGATGCCAGTTGAAATTAGTGAATTAATGCAGCCACCTCATGGATACAATGGTCCTTTCCTTTGTGCTTAGTCATCATGCAAAACTACGAAACCTCAAAACCAAAATGTTTGCAGGATGGAATATTGTCATTGTTGGGCTATAGTAGAACCTGGGTACTTGCAAATGAAAAATGTCATCAATTTTGATGCAATAGTGGACATGATCTGCCACGAGATATGTGTAGCTGTCCTGAAGAGGATTTTTGTGAACTCTGTCAAACCACATATTGTCCCCTTTTCTTGAAACTCCCATTTTTCCATCACATGAGAGCACATAATATTGTCTAAATGATTGTTGTTAAAGGTCTGTATTGGATAGATGAAAACTTGTCACAAAGGAAGCATGATCTACAATTTTGTCTTTTAAGGAATATTGATTCCATAGTCTTCCATAACCATTATTAGGCCACCACATGTGCTAGTAATGCAAGCCATCTGGCAGTTCTGCACCTAAGGCTCTAAGTGATAGGCCTATAAATAGTTGGGGAATGCAGCCCACTATCATAGCTACAGAGTTTCCCCTAAGAGATCACATCCACATTATTACAGGAAAATAGTTCTGAATCAGTAATAAGTAGTGTAGAGCACTCCTTATTGGTTATTATGGAGTAGCAAGGCCACCAGACCAAATTCTTCCAACCCTAAGTCATTGAATCTACTAGTTATTATGTTTCAGTAGGGGTAGTGTCTTCGTGGTGTTCTAGGATTTCTTCTGCCTTTACTTGTTTTTTTGGAGTAGTAGAGGTTTGGGTGGTGGTAGGAATTTATCATGTCCTCTTCTTTCCTGGAACACAGGGGGACCTATTTTGATGCCCTCTCATTCTCTTAGTGGTTGGTTTGCTACTAATTATCGCAACGTCAATATCACTATACTTCTATGGTGTAATAGAATTTGTCTCTTCTTCCTTAATATGAATTAGTAGGTACTTTGTAGCTAAGGGATTCATGACAATATATTCTTCCTCCTTCGCAATTGCAATGGGTGGAGTCACACAACATTGGGCTCATTTAGTGAAGTTTCAACCATTGGATTTGCAATGACTTCTCCCCAGGATTTTCTTACTTTGTTTAGAGCTTGTACCATGAGTAACCTAATAAGGCCATGGTGAGAGATGAAATATCTTGGTATGTTTGCTTTTTATGCATGGGCTTCCTTATTTTCTAGGGACTTGAGTAGGAAGTACAACATATTGACATTGTGAAAATGTCTGAGATGGTCAAGGAAACAAATTTTCATATTCCTCTAAGCCAAATGAAGCACCTATACTATTAGTAGCCTAGTGAATTGACTATGGCTCAAAATTTTTACTGAAAATTAAATATTATTTTTAGTATTCACTAGATACATAAAGGAACCTCTCAACTGTCTATAAATTCACTAGATATCCTATTTATAATGTGGCAATGATACCAACGAAGAAATGGTAAGAGGTTACCATGGTTTAATGTAGACTCTCTGACCCAGAGCCTACACGATCTCCATGAGGCTCAGTTTGCATCATGTCAATATTATATGTAGCCTAAAAAGTAGAAACCAAAGTTAATAGAAAATTTTGCGAAAATAAATATAATAAACATTATAAATATGCTTAACGAAAAGTATCGATACCTGTGTCACGACTGGAACCTGAGAATGAATAATCTCTTCAGGCAGCCCTTGATGTGTAGCGCTAACCTAAAAATTCCATAATGTTATGACTCATACCATATAAAAGTATGTCACATAAATTCAATTTCAATTTAGCGTACAAAAATATAGATAGATAGTAATGAATGTGGCACCTGTACATGATCATGTCCATGATCTACAGAATGAGGACCAGGGGCAAGGCAATTTTGTTCTAAGAATTTTGTAAACTACATAAGTTAAATAAATATATTGGCATAATTTTTTGGAGACTAAATTTATATACACCAAAAAAACATGTTACATGCACTCTAGCTCATCTTATAAATGTGTATTTTAAAATAGATCAAAAAATGCTTGTACATACCTCGCCCATGGTGTGCATTTATCATGTGATGGATCACTCATAGATGTCTCTACATGAAGATGAATACTCCATAAGCTCATCTCGCTCCATCTCCCTCAACACGTCATCTGGAATACTCACAAATGAATGAACTCCTGCACTAGATGAAGGTTGGCTTGTCCCTAAGCCAACTTCCACCCCTCCTAAAGCAACTGCAATATGTTCTTGTATCTTCTCCCTCATTTGTGATGCAGCGCTAGAGATAAGGGCTAACTCCTCTAGAAGTGTAACTACCCTAGGTGGTCGAGGTGCTAAACGAGGTGTTGGAGGCCTAAACCCAACATCTCGCATAGCATCAAGTTGTTCATGTTGGAAATATGATGCAGGATGTTGTCCTTGATGGCAACCCACTGAATGAAGATGAAGACATTTGACTGTTGACATGTGTTGTCCTTGATGGCAATCCACCTGATGAAGTTATGCTTGACTTGATGGACATAGTAAATGATGTAAATCTGATGTGATATGATGTTTGTTGACAATGTGATGCTAAGTGCGATAGCGAAAGGCAACCCACTTGATGAAGATGATGACAACTTACTTGATGAAGTTGTGCTTGATAGAATATGTCCTTGATGAAGAAAATATGATGTATCTACGGTGTGAACATAAGGCAATAAGGAAAGGAATTCGACGTAATATGGTCTGTGATGAAAAATAGTATGTCTCTTGGTATACGCGTGGCCTAGGGAGGGAGTCGCGTATGCCTTGGAAGGAACGTTCCAAGTCGCGTATGGGCAAAGCGCTCAAAAATGCAAAACCAAGGGTAACACTCATGGTATTGACCCTGTATTAAGAAATGATCCCAGCCTAATTGACCCGTCCGGGTAGTTTTGGGCTCATGGTATTGTTTTGGCCCATGGTATTGGAAAAGGGGCTCATGGTATTGAAAAAGGATAAACCTATATAAAGAGATGAAAATCATTATGCAAATGATGAGTGTGGGTGCAAGATGTCTGAGCTTGAATAAATACTTCTCTCTGAAGGAGATCTGAATGGAAAGGGTTACACTTGAAGATAAATCTGAATGTATGATGCACCAATGATGAAGAAGGGGATCTAGATCTGAAATGCACTTGTATCTACTAGATCTGCTTATGGAAGGCCTAGATCTGTGATGAGGCGAACATCTAGGCGAGCATCTGTCCGAAGTAAAAGGGTAAATCGAACTAAATATCTGATCTGATGAAGTATGCTGCTCTATAATGATTGAAGATCTATACGCTACTTCGCCGCGGAGGAAGCGCGTATATACGCGGCTTCAGCGAAGAGAAAGTGCGTATGCGCAATAAAATATACACTGAGGTATACGTTGGTTTGTGTGGACGGAAGCGCGTATATACTATATACGTGACATCGGTAAAGGGAAACGTATGCAAACTGGGAGTTTCTTTGGAAACGAGGTATGAAATATCGATACGTTACTGTGTTTGTATCGATACGTGTTGATAAGTATACGACAGTGATGTATGTTTGTGCTTAAAAGTATGGAAAGGGTCCGGTATGAAAATATGATGAAACGTGGCCTGCAAGTGTTGTTCTATTGAAGTTGTTGGATCCAGTGTGAAAATTGATGAAACGTGGTCCAAGGTGGTGCTGAGGGTTGTAGCCTTCAGTCAGGGGGTTGTAGCTCCCTTCCAGGTGAGGCTGGTAAACGAGATCGGGGGTCGTAGCTCCCTTCCAGGAGAGGCTGGTAAACGAGTCAGGGGGTGGGAGCTCCCTTCCAGGAGAGGCTGGTAAGTAAACGATATCGAGGGGGTTGGAGCTCCTCCAGGAGAGGCGGTAAACAAGCGCAGTGGGTGCTTGCGTGCTGGTCAAGTCTGCGCCAGCACATATGTTGTAAGATGTTTTCTCTATAATAAAATATTGAAGGCTGAGCAACTGCAGCGGTGGGTTTCTCCCGATTTGGGTTTCCACCTAAAAATCCTGGTGTTCATGTGTGATGCTTTGTGTGATGGTTTATTCTGTTCTTACTGCACATGTTTACTGTTTATTAAACATCTGATGAATGAATGATGGAACAATAGAAGTGAAGATTTAATGACATATCTAGATCTCTGTGTATACGCTAGTTTCATAAAGGGGATCCACGTATATACGCTAGTTTACTGAAGGAAAGTAGCGTATGGGTTTTAAGGAATGAAAAGTAAAAAGATTTGATTATGCAGTAAATACTGATTCACCCCCCCCTCTCAGTATTTTTCCCAACAATTGGTATCAGAGCGGGTCCTTGTGGAGAAGCTTGATCGCTTAAAGGAGATCCGTCGCAATGGGAAGTCAAGAAGGAATAATGTCTATAAAGCCACCTATATTCAATGGAAGCAATCTGATATTCTGGAAGGTACGTACAAAAGCATATCTGCAAAGTCTTGGTGCAGATGTATGGGCAATTGTGGAAGAAGGTTATCAATACCCGGCAAGTATTCCTACTGATGCAGCTGAAAGGAAGAAGTATGAAATCAATGCCAAAGCAGTGAATGTCTTATTAGGAAGCATGTCTGAATCAGAATTTTCTAAAGTGATGCAGCTACATTCAGCAAAAGAAATATGGGACAAAATCATTTTGAGCTATGAAGGAGATACAAAGGTAAAAAATGCAAAACTTCAAACTCTTAGAATTGAATATGAAAATTTGAAGATGCATAGTGATGAAAGTGTTGCCAGTTTCTTCCTTCGTCTAGATGATGTTGTAAATCGAATGAGAAATTTGGGTGAAACCAAAACTGATACGACTCTGGTTGAAAAAGTCTTAAGATCCTTGACTCCAAAATTTGATTCTAAAGTCTCCGCTATTGAAGAAAGGCAAGATCTGCAAAATCTTACTATTGTTCAATTACATGGGACTCTAACTGCTTTTGAAATGAGACAAGGAGGTCCTTCTCAAATAAGAGAAGCTACGTTTAAGGCATCCACAAAAGGAAAGGAAAAGGAAGTTGTCAAAGAATCCAGCTATATATCCGATGAAGAAGAAGCGAATTTCGTAAGAAAGCTCCAACTAGGTACTGGAAGATTCAAAGGTAAGCTTCCCTTCAAATGTTTTGAGTGTGGAAAAATTGGTCACTATGCTGCTAAATGTCCTTATAGAGAAAAACATGGTAAAGAGAAACAATTTGAAAAGAGAAAGAGTTATTATGCAAAAGATGATGATGATGAAGTGTCCAGTGAAGATGAAGAAGATTCTGACCAAGACCTGAAAGTGCTCATGGCTAAGAAGCAAAAGAAGAAGATCACTCAAAGAAAGAAGATGCCTCAGAAATCATGTATAGCAAAAATTGAAGAAGATGAATAAGATAGTGATTGGGGTCTAGAAGTTTCTGACGAAGCTCTACAAGCACTCATGGCAAAGAAGAAAAAGGAGAAGGCCACTTGTAATACTCTTCTTTGTGCAAATAACAGTAAGGATAGTGAAAGTAAAGTTGTAGAAGCTCTCAAGACTAAAGTTGAAGAACTACAAAGTTCTACTACTAAGCAATAAACTATTTACAAAGAGATGACCTCTCGAATGAAAGATCAAGTAGAAATGTTGAATGGACAGGTAGACAAGTATCAAAGGTTTCATACTTATGCATCCAATCGAATTAAAGATCTAGAAGCAGATCTTGAAAAATCAAGCAAGAAGAATGAAGGACTTGAAGCTGCTATCATCTCTCTGCAAGAAGATCTAGAAGCATCAAGTAAGGAAAATGAGGAACCTCTACAATCATTTGAAAAGGAAGGCCTTGAAGCAGAAATTATCTCTCTCAAAAAAGATCTGGAAAAATCAAATAAGAAGAATGAAGAGCTGGAACAAACATGTGAAGAAAACGAAAATTGGTTGAAAGAAGAGATTCTAAATCTGAAGGATCAAGTAGAAGATGGAAGAAGGAAAGAAGAAAGCATGACAAAGCAATGTCAAGCCTTGGAGGTTGAGGTAAACATTCTCAAAGGTAAATTAGAAGAAAAGGTTAAACTCTTGAGGTTTCAAGATAGTACTAACACTTTGGACAAAATTCTGAGTAATCAAAGGTCTCCTGCTATCAAACTTGGTCTTGGTTTCCATGAAACTGTTAAAGGAGAATCTAGCTCACAAGGAAGTGCTAAAAATTCAGAGGATGTCAATGTAAAACCTGAAATGTTGAAAGAAACAAAAGATCAACCAACAATCATAAATTCTCAAAGGAATTCATTCAAGAACGTTGAATGTTTTAAATGTCATAATTATGGGCATGTTGCAGCAAATTGCAGGAGCAGATCATTTCAGCCTCAAACAAACAGATTCTACTCTGAAAGGTACTCTGGTTTCTTCAAGGGATATTGTTATTCATGTAACATGTATGGACATAAAGCAGTTGATTGTAAAAGGAGGAAGAATAGAAATACTCATTATTATTCTTATGCTTATTTCTCTGGACACATGAGATGTTATTCTTGTAACAAGTATGGACATGTAGAAAAGGAATGCAGGTTGAACAGATCTGAGAAAGTGGACAATTTTCAGCACACAAATAGAAAGTTCAAACAAATCTGGAAAAGGATGGAGGACTGATCAGAAACGTAGGGAATTCTGACCCTACTGCAGTCATCCGCCTCTGGAAGCTTACTTCTCTGATTGACTGCAGGAATGATGTGGGATACATTATGAGATCTAGTAATGTATCGTCACAGGGGGAGCTATGTATGATGTCTCTCATGGTTGATTTGATTATTCTGGTTATATGTATTTCTGACAGTGCATCTGGTGTGAAGAAAAGATAGGAACAGAAGGTAAATTTGCAGGAGGAAATGAAGGTGTGAAATTTTCTTTCCATACGCGAGATCTATGAAACAAAGTCGCGTATACACGCGAGTTCCAGCTGACACAGCCGCGTATGCATTGATGATAAGAGAATTTATCTGATAGCTGAAGATCTAGAGAAGAGGTCCAGGGGGAGCATCAATCTGACTGCTGATAATTGCACTGTTAGCATCATTCTGGTTATACTCATGATAATGAAATGATACATGGGTTCTTGTGTTGAAGATTATGGATGAAGCCTGGTTGCTTTATGATGAAGAGCATTCATTGTTGAGATGAAAGTCTTATAACTCAGAGATGAGGACTGATCATGCAGAGATTGTTGCTGATGACTTGCTGTTGAAGGTGTTTCAGATTGCACAAGTTAAGGAAGAGCATTGGTTTAGGGGGAGCAGCAGGTTGAATACTAATGATTGCATTGTTGGCAATATGACTGCTTGTTCTTTGGTTTTTGTGATACTCATGCTCAAATGATGATGACTTGGTACATTGTTTATTATGATGATATTTTGAGCCCTGGTTGTCTCTTGTACTCACACATGAATGAGTTGGATGTCATTTGATTCAGAAATAAATCATGCAGAGTGTGTTACTATAGTTGAGAGATATTTTGCCTACATATGTTACTTCATGTTAAATCTTGAAGGTCATGGTGATGTAGGATGGTGGTGGACCACATGAATGATTGCTTGACACTTATGGGAAGTTGTTGTTCTGATATGATAAACTTTCTTGGAAATATTGTATTGATGCTGCAAAGAATCTGAAGGCCTGGTTACTAATGTGCCTTTGCTACAACCATTGGATGACGCTTGAAGACACAACTACACTGTTCTATCTATCTGTAGTCCAGGGAAGCATTCAAATGTCTCAGAAAGAAGCTGAACACTGTCTTTGCCTCACAAAGAATCAGATCTGGTTGAAATTTAGAAGATGGCTTGGGATACGCGGGTTTCTTGAAACACAGTCGCGTATATACGCGAGTTCCTGCACAGAAAACCGCGTATGTTTGGTTGCTGGAAATTTTTGGTTGGTTCAGCTCTCTTCAGCACAGCTGCAGTGCTGTTTGGTATCTCTGATACTGTTTGGTATCTCTGGTGGTGTTCCAGTTCTCATAATTCTGTTTCTAAATGTTTTGATAAAGATGCCTTGATGATTTATTGGTGAAAGTGTTCAGGATGCACAAACTAAGGGGGAGCCTTAGTCATATGGAAAGGATGCTTGGATGCACAGATTCAGGGGGAGCATTAGCTTTGCTGAGTATAATACATTATGTTGGCTCTGTTATATGATCTCTATTGAGGTCTTCTTGGTATTGTTTATGAAAATTCATATTTGTATTTTTGATGAAAAGGTCATGTGGAGACTCATGTTGTAAAATTGTAATATTCAGTCATGTAAGGACTTGTCAAATTTGTAAACCCACTTGGTTGGGTAGCTGAGTCAAATTTTGTAAACCCACTTGGTTGGGTAGTTGAGTTGAAATGTGTAAACCCACTTGGTTGGGTACTTGAGTCTTATATGTAAATCCACTTGGTTGGATATTTGATGTAAGTATGAGTCTTTTGGTGATAGGAAGTTCATAGAGTCATGTACTTCATTGAAAAATATGTTTGAAGATTCAGCATGAACTCAGGGGGAGCTTGGTCACTTCAGTATACATCAGATCTGCAGAACGCTTTTTCTACATGAGGAGAAAAGGGGGTGAGTGTGTTGGTTTTGATCCACCCGTTGCCCTTGATGTCAAAGGGGGAGAGTGTGTTGGTTTTGATCTGCTGGTTTTGTCCTTTGCCCTTGATGTCAAAGGGGGAGAGTGACATGGTGTTTGAATGATGCCAAAAATGGAGAGAGTGACATGGCAAATAGGGAGAATGACATGGTGTCATTGTATTCTTAATGTATCTATCTGTTGTGGTAACAAAACACCATCATGGTTGCCATCAAGTCCAAAGGGGGAGATTGTTGGAAATATGATGCAGGATGTTGTCCTTGATGGCAACCCACTGAATGAAGATGAAGACATTTGATTGTTGACATGTGTTGTCCTTGATGGCAATCCACCTGATGAAGTTATGCTTGACTTGATGGACTTAGTAAATGATGTAAATCTGATGTGATATGATGTTTGTTGACAATGTGATGCTAAGTGTTGTCCTTGAAAGGCAACCCACTTGATGAAGATGATGACAACTTACTTGATGAAGTTGTGCTTGATAGAATATGTCCTTGATGAAGAAAATATGATGTATCTACAGTGTGAACATAAGGCAATAAGGAAAGGAATTCAGCATGTGCTAATTCTATGATGAAAAAGAGTATGTCTCTTGGTATACGCGTATTGGCCTAGGGAAAGTCGCGTATGCACGCGGAAGGGAACGTTCCAAGTCGCGTATGGGCTAAAGCGCTCAAAAAGTGCAAAACCAAGGGTAACCACCATGGTATTGACCCATTGTATTGGGTAATGATTCGCCTAATTGACCCCGTCCAGGTAGTTTTGGGCTCATGGTATTGTTTTGGCCCATGGTATTGAAAAAGGGGCTCATGGTATTGAAAAAAGGATAAACCTATATAAGGAGAACAAATTCATTGTACATAACATGAGTGTGGGTGCAAGATGTCTGAGCTTGAATGAATACTTCTCTCTGAAGTATATCGGAATGGAAAGGGTAAATGGAAAGGTAAAGGTTTGATGATAGATCTCTGAATCTGTAGAGCACTTATGAAGAAATGATGAAGCGGGATACAGATACGAAATGTGCTGTATTTGCTAGATACATTTATGGAAGGCTTAGAACTATGATGAAGTGAGAACATGCAGAGCGAACATCGTAAGTAAAAGGGTAAATACGAAGAAGATGCGATACGATGGTATCTTCCTTTCTGTAATGATTGAAGATCTATATATAAATAAATGGAGGAAGAAAGCGCGTGTATACGCGGCTTGACTGAAGTAAAGCGCGTATGCGCATGGCGCAATGGAAATATACAACGCGGGGTATCGTTTGGTTTGAGTGGACGGAAGCGCGTATATACGCGACATCAATGAAGTGAAAGCGCGTATGCAAACTAGGGCTTGCTGAAGCAAGGGATATGAAATATCTGATATGTTCTGCTGTGTTTCTGCTATCTGATCTGTGTTGATATGTATCTGTTGGTGATGTATGTTTGTGCTTAAAAGTATGGAAAGGGTCCAGTATGAAAATATGATGAAATGTGGCATGCAAGTGTTGTTCTATTGAAGTTGTTGGATCCAGTGTGAAAATTGATGAAACGTGGTCCAAGGTGGTGCTGAAGGTTGTAGCCTTCAGTCAGGGGGTCGTAGCTCCCTTCCAGGTGAGGCTGGTAAACGAGATCGGGGGGTCGTAGCTCCCTTCCAGGAGTGGGGGCAGTAAGCGGGGAATCGGGGTCGTAGCTCCTTCCGGTGAGGTGATGAAACGAGTCGAGGGGAGTTGGAGCTCCCTTCAGTGAAAGTAGCAGCGCATGTGGGTGTCTCGTCTTTGATCCAAGTCTGTGGCCTTATGTTGTAGATGTTTTCTCTATAATAAAATATTGAAGGCTGAGCAACTGCAGCGGTGGTTTTCTCCCGATTTGGGTTTCCACCTAAAAATCCTGGTGTTCATGTGTGATTCTTTGTGTGATGGTTTATTCTGTTCTTACTGCACATGTTTACTGTTTATTAAACATCTGATGAATGAATGATGGAATAATAGAAGTGAAGATTTAATGACATATCTAGATCTTTGTGTATACGCTAGTTTCATAAAGGGGATCCGCGTATATACGCTAGTTTACTGAAGGAAAGTAGTGTATGGGTTTTAAGGAATGAAAAAGTAAAAAGATTTGATTATGCAGTAAATACTGATTCACCCCCCCCCCCCTCTCAGTATTTTTCCCAACAGTTCATATGTACGACCTTTTCCAGCTCCATAGAATTTGGACCCAATATCTATATAGTTAGGGTCCATGTGCTCTCGGAATTGAGCAAACAACGTCCTAACAAAATATTGCAGAACCTCATCATTATTTGAGAACTTCTCATATGCATACAAGAACTTCTCATAAATATAAGGTGCAATATTGGGATCATTGAATCTTGCAATCTTCAGACGTTTTTTGTCTTCATGCCACATGTCAAATAGTGACAAGGCCATTTCTTTAGTGACCCTACTTTTAACTTCATTGTAGGAGTGGATACCAATCACTGACACTCTTCTCCTATGCATCATGCCAAAAAAAACTTGGGTTGACAGTTCAACCCCACGATAAGTCTCTATCAAACTCTCCAAATTGTGCAAAACAATTTGGAGACAATTTCGACTAGGGGAAGAGAGATTGCAACTTTGCAATTCAATACGCAATCTCATGAAATGCTCCCTCATCCCATCAACAGTAAGTAAGGAGATGGTATCTTCCCAAGGCATCTGCTCAGGAATATCACCGAGATGGGTGTAAAGGGGATCATAGCTCAGATTTCGAGCAAGCTCATGAACCCTATGACCTCTCCCCATATGAGGGCAACCACCACCACCTGTAACATGTTAAATTATTGCACATATTAAAAATTAAATAATTTATAAGGAAAAATTTTATTTAAAAAACTTGTCTGGTCATTTGAAAATACCTGGTGGAAAAAATATCTCTTCCTCTTCACTCATACTAGGATGGTTCCCTTTCGAGGAAAAAATGTCCCTAACATCCACTGTACAAAAAATTAAATTTTTTTATAACACAAGTACATGAGGCACACAATAAGTTTCACATTAAACATACATCAAACAATAAATTTTCCTTTAGATTTTACCTGGAGGAGAAGTATCCAAGTGTGGGATGGATGCCACAAGATGAGACATTGTTCTCATTTTCCCCTCACCAGCAATAGGGCCAACCCGAACTCCTACATTTGCACCATGGAGCATAATTTTTTCACATTAAACACATGTCATTTGAAAAAAAAATTCACCTGTTCAACATTGAATATAACTTAAAATTAAACATTTTAACTAGCAATTGATCTAATGTGTACCAATACCGTGTATAATATAATCCTCAGAATGGGCTCTATGAAATTGGGGGCGAATGGGAACAGGTATATGGGGCTCCTCTTGTTCAATTTCCTTTCTGGGCACATGAGTCATATGAGTGCATCCACTTGTGTAGGACAAAAAAAAAGCTCACATTAATCAATTTTTCACAACGAACAATAAATATAACCTACTTGAAAACATGACATAACTAAAAAACCAATGTACCTGATAATACTCCTCTCATGGAGGGGTCTTTGTAGAGCTCGCCTGATGCCATTTTTGCTATAGTATCAAATCAAATTTCTGCCCTTCATAAACAAATTAGAAAACAAATTATCAATCGACAGTCATGTCATCAACCAATGGATAACAGGTACTATAGCTCCAACATTTTGAAGCCAACAAAAATATTAGTTATATGGTATAAAAAGTATGGTAAGCATTTGTCAATGTCTGGAATTTTGTTAGCAATCTCATATAAAAAGTTAATGTTAATACTTTTTAATATCTATTTCCGGTATCCTAAAATTTTAGTTATTAACCTAAAAATTTCCAAATTTTATTTACAATCCCAATTAAAACCTCTCCTATTTTCCTTTGCAATAAGTTAAATTGTCTCTATGAGGACATGGTTTGTGTCAAAGCACAAGGTTACAAGGTTGAGGTTACAGGGATGCAAGGACATATAGGAACACGTGCTTAGGTTACGATGACAAGGGTCAAAGGTTACAATTATGTAGCGTTGAGGTGGAGCAAGCTATGGACATTAGCATACGAACGCCAGTCAAGTTTATAGAAACATACATGGACACAGGTCAAGGCTGCAATGACTCACCAAGTTATGGGACCAAGGTTAAATGCCAGATAAGGATGTAACCAACGTTCCTCTGCTCAACATGGCTTCTCTCTAACTATGGATGATTAAACTATATTTTCATGTATGTTCATTGATAAAAATGCTTGCTCATATGTTTTTATTGATATTGATCTTATCATTTTATGTTTTATGTGTTATAATATGTATGTGTGAACGCAATGGAATATTGAAAAGTATAACTAGGTCGGTCTTCATGTTGACTATGTAATTATATTCTTGTGTAAAGAAGAAGTCAAAATAATAAGATGTATTTAAGAGTCATGATCATGAAGAATCTAGTCAACAAATATATTCCAAGATCTTGGCAAAATACCCTGAAGAGGTGACTCCCAAAAGATGCAAAAAGAAAATCTTATAAACGCTAAAATATATATTCTTCATGACGGCCTATAATTAACCATAAAGTCGGATCCCTATTGTGTTGACTAGTCAGCCTAAAAGACAATTATATTATCTATATAAATAACCTCTCCGCGGCTCATTTGAGGAGGAAGTTTTTCTATCAACCAAGATAGAGTTTGTGGATTTATCTGAGATGTTAAAGTAGCTAAAATGGATGTGGATTCACTTGAAATTGAATTAACTAAAGGTGTAGACTGAAGGTGTAAACTGAAGGTATAGACTGCGGATTGATGAAGCTAGTTTGAGAATAATATAGTGCAGATACTTACAAGGTTACAATGCATATATCGCAAGGGTTGTGATGAATTCTGAAGTCTATTGAAAGGAAGGTAAATCTGGGATTTACCTTCCTATAATAAAAGTATTACTTATGCTTAAATCATTTGTGTCCTGTACAAGATCTCAGACTTGGTCAAGGAAGGATATTATCTAAAGACTAGGAACCAAGCTTTCCTAGGACTGGTACAAAAGAGTGCAGAAAAGAAGGCTTTATCATCATTACAATAAATATCTAATCCTTACCCTTGAATAAGATCATTCAAAGAGAAATCACTAACACATCTTTTCTCCACCATCAAAGAAATCAAGATGAAGACTTTATCTTCACTTATCAAGTAAGTACCTTTCATTCTATAATCAAATTTTTTTAAAATGACTTTGTTTTTGCAGGGATATTTATAAGCTAGTTGCGTTACCAAGATTCCTTGCATGAGGAGAATAGTCACGGTCCTTGAAGAAAGTAATGTTAAATGTCACTTAGACCAGATTTATACAAAATTGAGGTATCAAATAATGAAGGGATATCTTCATAAGATCTTAACTGTGAGATATGGAAAAGACGATAAGATGGACAATTTAAAAAATAGATTAGAAAAATTACCTCATTCAACTAGTGGTCTCTATACTAGGTGGAAAAAGACAAATCAAGGGCAAAAATGTTGAAGGATAAAAGACTCAAACATTTGTAGAAGGAAAAAGGGAAGTTGAGATAATTACAAGAAATATGGTCCTAAAGGGACAATCTCAATAGGAGTAAGAAAAGAAAATTAAAGAAAAAAATCATGCAAAATTATGAATAAGGAATTAATTTATGTTGGAAATAATGTAGCATCATGATCTAAGCATGGCAGGAACTCCTATTTTTTCATTCTAGTTTCGTTAGACCCTCACCTGGTTGATTCTAGTTCTAATTTTCAAAACAGGGTATCAACATACCAAATGTCGAAAATACTCTTGAACCTACTAAAAATGGATGAAATCCTATATTTATTAATCTTAAACTTCACATGGATGGTTAGGACCTAACCTCAAAGGACTAGGATGACCCACCACCCAATGCTAGGATTTTTAGTCTAGAATAACACTTAGTTAGTATTCTAGGGAAAATTAAACCATGATGAGGTTTACTATGGAGGATCTAGAAATTATAAAGGAAATGAAAACCCTTATTGATAAATATAAATCAGAAAAAGGTCAGCCAGAAAGAGATGAAAGCTAAGATAGAGAAAAGGAGAGAGATTCTATAGAAATGTAGCCATAATTTTCAGGGTTCCTCCTCTAACTCTATAATTGTTACGGAACACTTTATACATGTCTCTCCCATTCATGAAAAGAATCCCACAGTTTGACTTTCGATTCCACAAATGAAAGAGTATTGTTGGTTTTATTCCACCTTCCTCCACCACTACTAGTTGCACTCAGCCCACCATTGAAACCATTGGAATAAGTACAAGGAATATTCTTATGAGTATATGGCCAAATTTTGGTATGATGAAGATATCCCCTTCAATAGTTCCTACTCAGCTTATTATCAATCTACTCTAGAGTTCATATTTTTTGTTAGTAAGAGCTTCAAAGGCCATTTTTATAGATAAAAAAAGAAAAAGAAATGTTTAATCCATAAATGACTAGTTTATAGAGATTGAAAAATCATGGGGAAAAAAGGGTGATTTTTTCTCAAATGGATGGAATGATGGAAAGTCTCTTACCATGATTAATTTCCTTTTTTATTTTCACACAATGATCCTTGTTTTTGAGATCAATAAATGCATCCAACTAGGATTAATACGAAAACTTGTTATTTCAGCTATGAAATGTGATTGTCCTCAAGTTGGGTGTGGAGAATGTTGTTTAGGTTATCACTGATAATGCCTCGAACTATGTTGTTGTTGGTAAGAAGTTGGGTGGAAAAGAACCCAACCACACTACAAACTCCATGCATTCCAACTACCTACACTTTGCATATTTGGTGTCTAATTATTTGGATTTGCATTGAAGTCCATGAATATGTATTTTCTAGTTATTTTTTTAATATTTTATGTTGTTTTTAATATATTTGTTCAAAAACTAGTCTATATGGACCACTTTCTTATTTTGGTTTTGTAGAACCCTTAACTAGTTGATTTTGGTAGTGGTTTTCAAAAAATTGGTCTCACCATACCAAAATCCAATAAGCCTATTGGACCTACCAATCATGGATGGGAACCAATTATTGTTACCCTAAAATTGTTGTGGATGATTGGGGTCTAACCCCCAAGGGCCATGGTGATCCACCAGCCAATGTTGCTTTATGTTTATCCCAAACCTTGAGCCATTATACTTTCACATACTATAGGTTTTGAAGGATTTGGTAGATATTGTTATTGTTAAAGGGGTGTTGCATAGCCATTTTTGGGAAATTTTCTTTAAGCCCAATCAATTTTGAGAGGGAGTGTTGAAATTTGGAGTAGCTTTGGGATGAACTCCCCCAAGAGAAGCTGAACTACCCCAAGGAGAAACCATCTTGACCTAAAGAGAATTTATTTGGATAAAGGAAAAGTATTATTATTAATGTGTTCAAATCGACTTGGTATTCCTCCTATCATTTAATGTGGCATAAAATTTATTTGGGTGAGAAATCATCAAGGTGAATATATTTAAATATTATCGAGGAAAATTAAAAGAGGCTTTTTGTCAAAGTCAACCTCACAAATGAAGGGTCACATTGACATCAAAAGGCACCCCTTGATTCCTCAATATATTTATAAAAATAGAAGGCCTTGGAGCTCATTTAAATCATATTAACGGCATCAGAAAAAAGGTAAAAATGGTTTCTGAGGTAGCCGCAGGATTGAGAGCCCTAGTCGAATTGGAAAAAGGAGAGTTTTGGTGTCTATGGTGTATGATCTGATTGGCCGAGTAAGGAAGGAGGCTAGCCAATCTTTTTTGGAGTATTTCTGGGCATATTTGGCGACACAATCTCTGTGAATAGGCTGCATACTTTCTATGTCTTGGATGAAAGGCTGAGCCCCTATGGTAACCTATTTGGAGGGCTGTAAGGCATGTCTTGGAGCACCAAATCAAGGTAGGAAAAAAGCTAAGTTCGTGGATGATTCAGTGCATGCATGAGGGCTAATTTTTCTTGGGAATAGGGCTTCATATTCTAAGTTGGTTGCCAAAGGGTTGAGCCCTAAATTGGATTAGATCTGAGGTCATTCAATGCTGGAACAAACCTATGTCTAAGGGCCAAATTTGCTAGTGAAACAACGTTGAAGATAAGGTCTATTTGCAAGTGGTTTGTAAGCTAGAATTGGAGTTGTAGCATTTGCTACAAGAAGCCTTAATCGAGGCTGAATATTTAGAGATTAAAAGTGTGCACAGGGCCAAGCTTTCATGAGCAAAAGTTAACATCCTCAAGGGTAAGTAATTGTATTCTATTTCGATTATTTGCTAGAAGATATGGTCTTCCCTTGTATATGTTTGAACAATAATGTTAAGTGGCCTAATTAAAGTGAATTTGGAGGCTTGTTAGAGGTTTCTTGGTGTGCCCTAGTACTATGAAATAGGAAAAAATCACTAAAAATAAGTGGACAAAGTATTGGACAAAGTATTGCATGCAAAGGGCTAGTTGTCAAGCATCAAAACAAATCTATTCAACCAAAATCATCGAGCCTCAAAATAGAGTCATCAAATTTCATTGTAGAGATATATAAAGATCCATTGAGTAACCTTCCATAGTGAGTGAGTGGCCCTAATCTAAATATAAAAGACTCCTACATTTACCTCGTGCCAGATAAACAATATCGCCCTGATCCATGTGAAAGACCCTTGCAAAGATTTTAGACTAATAATGATTGATAATCACAAAATATTCTCCATTCATTATATCCTGTGGGGTTTAAATTTTTATTACCATCATCAAAAGGGTCACATCGGAAGAGGTTTTCCTTTTTTGGCTCAGGAGACCTTTCAACAGTTTTGAAACTAGTATATTATGATGCTGTGAATATGGGGTTTATATGCAAGGAAAAAAATTTCTTATCATGTTTATCTATATCAAGCTATTGCTGCATGTGGCATTAAAAAATTATGTTTAATGATTACAGAGGCATTGTGAAACCGATTACTCCACTCATGGGGTGAAGGTGCCATTATCCATGCTTATGTATTGTTTTATATATCTAATACAACATTTTTTTCTCTGAAAAAGAAATATTTAATGGCTAGATGATAACGATGGCTCGAATGCTCAGTGGCGACATCTCCAGTCCAAAACAACAGCTCCAGTCCAAGAAAATGCGAAAACGACAACACCAAAATGAAAACGACAGTGCAGAATGTCAAGCGAGTTAAGAATTTTGGGGTTTTATTATAAAAATAAAACTCTCGGACGAGAGTTTAAAAAACTCTCGAACAAGAGTTTAAAAAACTCTCGGACGAGAGTTAAAAAAACTCTCGGACGAGAGTCTTCCCGAGAGTTTATGTCAATATAACTCTTGAATGAGAAAATACTTAACTCTTGTCCGAGAGAATTTTAACTCCGGTCAAGCCCAATCAAACTCTCGGGAAAAACATTAAAAATATCTCAGACGAGAGTTTTAAAAACTCTCGGTCGAGAAATAGAGTTGACTATTTTCTCGGATGAGAAATTAAAATTTCACCCAAATTCTAGCCATCCGCCAAAAATTATTTCCCAACTTCCGGATTTCACCCTAAACCGATAAGGAGATAAGCCAAAAATACAATTAAAATTTTATTTTTCTTTTTTTCTCTCCAAAATTCATAACTTTTATTTTATTATTTTAACTATTATTTTATTATTTTTCCTTACGAGGCCACATTTAGGCTGAAATTTCCTCTAATGAAGCTCCAAATCATCCCTAAGTATAGTCGCTTGAGAAGGAATTTAAGTATTGTTAGAAGGGCAGATGAAGTAAAGTTTAGGGCTTGTTCTTTGAAAGGATAAAAGGGAAGTTAAGGGAGAAATTTGACTAGGACCGAAGTTGACTATTGGAGAAGGAATCTTGATAATGACAGTTGGCAACCCTCCATGCCCTGATTTTGTCTTCATTGGAGCAACGTGGGAAGGAAATAGTGGGAAGAAGTCCCAAAGTGTTGTGTTATTGAAGGAATAATGAGAAATAGGCAAACATCATAGGAGTAGTTCACAAAACCCATGGAATTCCCTATGTTTTGATTCATTAATGGACTAATGATCAATTAGAGGGAAAACAGTTGGTGTGTCATGTTCAATGACCTAAAAGGAGCATGATTCATTAATAGAGGTAATTTTTGTCATTACAGAATGGGAGAAAAAGTACGAGAAAATGTGTTGAGGGTACAACCAAGTGTATTTATGAAGTAAACTACATTAGCTACTAGGTCGGATGGTATATTTTTCAGGGCTGATGGGTTCTAATAGTTGTTGAGACAAAACCCTAGCTTGTATTCATGTATCAGTGGTTTTCTTAGGGCCATTATCCCTGATACTAGAGCCCTAAAGAGTTGTATTATAGATTGATAATATAATGAAGTTAGGTCATTTAAAAATTCTAAACTGTTGTATATTTATGGAGTAGTTAATTTATTGTTGTGTCTATTATGTTGTGAAGAGTAGTTTCATGTAGAATTTGAGTTCATTGTGTCAGATACTATAAGACCCTAAACTAGATTCTCTAGTGTCGTGAAAAAAAACCATGGTATGATAGCTACTTTGAATGGATAGTAAATAAGAGTGTGAAAAACAAAGAGGCTTAGAGGGAGACAATATTTTCAAGATCATGGAGCAAATTATTTAGCTAAAGACATGAAGATGTGGTATTGACTAGCTTGGTAATGAGATAGGTTGAGTGTTTTAGTGGATTTTTGAAGAGCTCGGTGAAGAAAAAATTCTAGTGAGGTAGGTTTTTTATCATGGACTTCCTTTGACTTTCCATGGATCATTGGGACAACTCGAGGATTACTTTCTAATATACGAGATTGGAATGAAAGAGATTACTTCATGTGATGGACAAGATGATAGAAGGTTAATTTATTCATTGGAACATGACCTTGCACATTGCATATTGGAGGCATGTGGATGTGTTGTGTTTGAACCAGGAGGAGGAGTTCTTATAGAGTTGAGTTGCGGTGAAGATGGCCCATGTTCAAACACAATTCAGACTGACGTTATAGGACACAAGATTAGTAGTAGGTTGAGCTAGTGGAGATAGTGCATAATCAAAGGGAGTCAAGCTTCAGAGGGAGTATCCCTAATGATGTTTTAGAAATTTAGGTTCCGATGATGGTGATTAGTTACTTCCTAGTGTTGGAAGTGCTTCCCTCACTAAGAGGGAGTGTTGATATTGGTAGCTTGGAAGGTACTCAAAACCCTAGCGTATAAGGTTGTGGAGGAATTTGGCACCACAAAGTTGCTTGCAAACTAAGTACCCAAGGTGGGTGTTTTGAATTCACGGGAGCAGACCTAAAAACAATGAGATTTTTTATGACTTAGCAATTGAAAATGATAGAGAAACCTTAAAGGAGAAAGGGGATGTAAAGAAGACCAAAATAGCATATTCCAAATAGAAGAATTTTTTTATATATATATGTGTGTGGGAAAAGTGACACAACATGTCAAGTCATACTTACTATAGAAATACCTAGAAGAGGGGTAGTGGTGCCACCCATTGACTGCATAAATGAAGGTGTGATAGAATTAATTTAACATCCAATTACAAGTGGAAATAATCACAATAAGGATGATTTATGAGTTAGGAGAGCCACAACCTCTATAGGAGCCCATCTAAAGAAGAATAGGACAATTTCTTGGAGTTGTTCCTATGTTTGAGCAGGTTGAGTTAGAGGCGCATGCTAGCAGATTATTAAGGGTATTTATGGGCACATCCTGGATTTTATTCATCTATTTTATAGATATTATATCGTCTTTGTACTGCATGTGGATAACACCCTAGTTTGGGAGGGTCGAGAGGCCTAGAAAGTAGTGAATTTGGGTCACAATTCCACAGAAAAAAAAGTGCATTAGAAGGAGCCTATAAAAGGAGGAGACTTGTATGGTTTGAAGAATATTCTAGCCCCACATCTTGGGAAGAAGTGCTAGCCACAAAAATCCCTCATGAGCAAGGATGAATCTTAGGAAATTGTGCTCATGAATTTGATTGATAGGTTCATAAGAGTTTCTTTCATAGTTGAACATAATTCAATGGTTGATTATCTTGCACGTAATAGTCCATATTGGAAAATGTTTAGTTAGAATTTAAAGGAGAAATTGGAGGGATAACAGTAAGTGGAAAATAAGTATTAATGATAGTCACTTGAGAAGGAATTTAAGGACTATAATAAGGGAAGAACAAGTGATGCTCAAGATTTTTTATTTGGAAGGATAAAAGGGAACCTAAGTGATCATTTTGATTAATCCCTAATTTGAATATTGGAGAAGGAAATTTGATAGTGAAAGTGGGTATCCCTCCATGGCCTAAGTTTGTATTCATTGGAGCAACATAGAAAGGAAATAGTGGGAAAATTTCCCAAAGTTTTATGTTATTGAACGACTAAGGAGAAACAGGTGGGCAACATAAGAAGAGTTGTTCTAAAAAATCACATAAGTCACTATGTGTTGATCCATTCATGGACTAATGATCGGTTATATGGAAGAGAGTTGCTGAGCCACATTTAGTGACCTAAAGGAGCATGATTCCTTATAAAAGGCATATTTTTGTTGTTGTAAATTGGGAGTAGAAGATCCAACAAATTTTTTTTGGGTATGACCAAGTGGAGTTATGAAGTGCACTACATCAACTAGTAGGTTAGTTGGTATCTTGTTCAGGGTATATTGGCTTTCATAATTGTTGACACCAAAGCCTAGTTTGTATTCCCATATTATTGATTTTATGAGGGCCATGATCCCTGGTATGGGAGCCATATATAGCTGTATTATATATTGATAATATAATGAAGTTGGGTTGTTGAAAAATGGTAAAAATTTCTCTATTTGTGCACTAGTTGATTAAAATCTTATATCTATTCCACTCTACAAAGTAGTTTTTTGTGGCATTTGGGTTGGCTATATCATATATTTTAAGACCCTAACATAGACTCTATAGTTGCATGGAAAATAAACATACATGACAATGGAATATTTGAAGTAATTTAAGAATAGTTTCTTCAAATAAAAAATATAGAGTAGTTATTTTAAATAGATATGATAGAGGTGGACTTAAAGGAAAAGGAGAAGTTATGTTATTTTTATTTTATAAAATAAAATGGATGCTAAAGTGGATTAATAAAAAATAAAAGGTAAAATGGTTGCAAAAATGGCCAATCAATTATAAAAGGATAAAAGTGATGAGTATCGCCTTATTTTATCACTTGCATTTTGAGAAAAAATCTTTAGGAGAGTTTTCAAAGAGTAGCTTAGGATTTTAGAAACCATAGAAATGAATGTTATTTTTGGTGTTAAAACTATACACCCTAATTGGTTCAGAGAGTGGAATCACTCAGATTTCACCATTTTACATCAAAGAAGAAGTTTGGAAGCAGATACTAAGGTAAAAGTGTTATTCGTTGATTTTATTTTCGAGTGATGTGTTTGTCATCCTATTTATAGGGTGAGAGTACATTCTAAGAAGAGAAAAAACTTTCCATAATAAATGGTTTGATTTTCTACATTAAAGAGGCCAAAGTTCTAAGTTTCTCTTAACTTGAGTTACCATTCCTATAAAACCAAGTTTGTGGTGCTTTGGTGGTCAAGATTTCCTATTCGTTGTGAAGGACTTAGCCAAACATTAGAGGAAAATACTAATTCTTTTTTTAGGTTTAGTTTTATTAGCAAAGGAGAGTCAAATATCATGTCATGCTAACTGCATGACTTTCTCTTAATGAGGGATTAAATGTGTAAGGTTTATTTTTACTCAAGATAAGACAAGTTCACCATTTCTGGGGTATTTTTAACAGGAAAATAAGTTGTTGTACCTAAGAATCCATTTTTTGGCTTACCATTAGATAAATTTTGAGGTCAAAATGGGCCTCAAAATATAAATGTACAATAAAGAAAACTTTTTAATAACCAAAAGGATTCAATATGATGATGCCAACCATGGTGGATAATTCGCCATTTTTGGGGTGAAAACGTAAAAAGATAATAATAATAATAATAATAAAACATACTTTTTCAACTTATCTCCATATGCTTTCATCCAAATTTCGAGCAGTAGGACACATTTGATGCATAATTTAATTTTGTATCCAAGGAGTACCGATGTTGGATATTTTTGAGTAACCCTAGTACATGAATATTATGAAATGCATACAAAATATGATTAGAAACATGTTTTTCATGTATCTTACATTTTTCGTGTAGTAAGGTCCATATAATATATGCAACATGGGTACTCCTTGGATGCAAAAATAATTTTTTCATCCAACTAGTGTTCCCGCTCAAAATTTAAGTAAAATCATAGGGTGATAAGTTGAAAAAGTAGTTTTTTCTTTTGTTCCTCCAAAAGTTGATGAGGTAATCTAATCTAATTTTATAATATTCTTTAAGAGGCCCATTTTGTACCTCAAAATTTCTCTAATGCTAGGAATTTCTGAGATGAAAAATATATCTTATATCCTAGCTAGAAAAGGCCATGTATCTCCTCAAAATAGCTAGATGAGTGTACTACCCATGATATCCTTGTATCGTAATTTTCATGTTCAACCATCATCTACTTCATTTCTCACTGACATTTCCTATCTTAAACCTATCTTATTATTAAAATAAATTATTCCAATAATATGTATGTTCCTAATTTCAATACAAGAATGAATATGAGTTATTCCTATGTCTTTCTCTCATGTGTACTTTCCATTACTAGTATAATTTTTGTTCGAAATTTTCAAATGTCACCTATAGTAGATTGTTTTCATGGTTTTTGTGAAAACACCTTAGCAAAGCAAACCATACAACTTAGAAAAAATATGGTGATATTTTGGTTCAAATCCAAGAGGAAAACTTTCAAGGATTACTTGCCATTTATAACATAGATACTAAAACCATTCCAAACAACCTTGCCGAATTTTGGAAATTAACATTCTCTTCCCCTATTATGGTTTTATGCCACATTTTTTATAAATGTAATAGTGCCTACATATACACAAAGTGATGGGTAGAAATGATGTTCATTATGAGGGTAGAATCAATCGGACTATTCTACAATCACCCAATAACTTACATGATTTTCCAAAACAAGATGTATAACATATTTCAAAAATTTGGAAGGATTTAATGAAGCCACTTCCCTCAAATTCATTCAAAATTTGACTAAACAACACTTAATTGTGAGGAGAATATAATTGTAGTTAAAAAAGAAGTTATTTCTTGAGTAACATAACTACCTTAAGTAGAAGTTGGTTGAGTAGGAAAATGTCAATTCTAACATTCAAGGTCATTTTTTTTAGAGAGGATGAATAGATCACGAAAAAAGGCAGAGTGATAGAAATAAATTTGTTACCAAAACACCGGGGAGGATGTTTCATATTCCCTACAAAAATATGTTACCTATGAAGGCATATTTGGGGTAATTTTTAATTATCACTTAATGTTTTCAACCCACCTTGTCCATGGGAATTTTTTTTTAACATGCCCTACTTTTTTCTAGAGTCCTTAAAGCACACGGATAATGCTATTAGATAGGAAAAACTCCTAGAGTCCTACATAATAAATCACAAGCATGTTAAACTCATAATTATTTATGCATTGGTGTAACAAGGAAGAAAATGGTTAAAATTGGTAACCAATGATGCAAGGTCGTCTTAAGGCATTGGAAGGAAAGAATCAATGAGACGATTAGGAGAGAAAAAACAACAAAGTGATGGGAAGCAGGATGGGTAGGAAAAGGGGATGATGTTGGAAATAGGAATTCCCCTATTGCTACATCTGCTAGAGATTCTCATGTTAGTACACTAGTTAAACACCTTCATTCTAATTGAAAGGTCAAAATGTCCAATGGATAGTCAAGAATCTCAAAATTCAATTAATTCCCTATTGAATAAGAGTAACCTTGGCATACATGGATCAAGAAACAACCATTAATAAACCTTATAGGTGGTTGATTTCAAAAAAATCATCCAAGAATCTAACTAATACTGAGAATTTAATTAATACAACTACTACAAGGAAGGAAAATGAGCGTAAACATAAAAAGGATGACAACCCTCTCGCTTGTAAGTCTAAGACTAGAATTTTTTATAAGCAAGCTATTCATCTAAAGAAATAAATTTTTGAACTCCATGAACAACTTGCAACCTGAAGAAAGATTACTCACAAATTGTAAAGACTAATTTCCCTCGCTAAGGATGTACGAATGATGGAGGTCTTCACTTCCTTCTCTAAAACTAAATAGTGAAAGCCCAAGAATATTAAAAAACTGGTGGTGAGGCTTATATGGAGTTTTTTAATGAGGCTATATATGTACATGGTGGTAAACAACAACCAAAACTTTTCTCAGTTGAATTGCAGGAAAAATATTGGGATGTTGTTGCTCCACAATAAGTAATGAAACCTAAGAGTCTGGTTAATGGAGAATATATGTAAAATCAAGAATTCTAAGGACATAATGATGACAAGAGAACATAATATGGTACACAAGAGCCTAATGATGATGTTATTTTCATATAAGAACCTATAGCTTAGGAAGTATAGCCTATGTAAAACCAAAATGTTGGTACACAAAAACTTGTTAAAAGTGTTTCCATCACACAAGGACTAACAACTAAGGTATTACAACTTGTAGGAGAAGAGAAGGAATAAATCTAGGAAAATATGCAAGCACATGTTGATGACACTATTTCTATGTAGGTACCAATAGTTGAGATAGTATGGACTGAAATAGAGGAAGATGATATTATTAATATGGATATATTGATTATTGAATTACATAAAGGGGAAAAAATTGCTCCATCATTGTAATAATATTTCCATCATCAAACACTAAAAAATTATTGATAACTTGAGCATAAAATTTATATTTTCGGAGATATAGATGGGATAAATCAAAGAAGAGATGAAGAAGGAACATATAAAAGTTTTAAGGTTGAAGGGGGATATTCAGGAATCACAAAAGGAAGAGGAGAAAATGTATGACCTTATATGGGAATTGTTGACCTATAAAAAGTACTCCCCTTCCAACCCTTCTTTTCTTGAGAGAATTAAGCTTCATTTTTCCACAAAATAAGGATATAAAATTAAATCTATAGAAAACTCTGTTTTAGGTTGAATGGAGTTTGGAATCATTGCAAAAAAATTTAGAATATATTACAATTTCCTTGGGTCTCTAGAAAGGATGACCATTTTGAATGATGTGAGGAGAAGAATCTTGGAAATTTACTCAAGAAACATTGAACACCTAAAACAAAGAGTGCTATAGGGAAGTAAATTGAGATGGGAAGCATATGATATGGAAATTTATCCATGCCCATCCATGGGGTACTGATATATGTCAATTGTATCATGAAGTGTGGACCTACATGGCTTGGAATCCAATTTCCTTTAATTTTACTAGCAGTGATTCAATATAAACACCCTTATTAGTTAAAATTGTGAGATGAAAAAATATTGTGGTTAGAGATGATATCTTATGAGGTATTTAGGGTTATTATAGAGAATGGCTTTGATGCTTATAATTTCACTAAACATTTCTCACAACATCCACTATAGTCAAGAAGCTAAAAATTCAAATAATACACTATCCAAAAAGAGTAACCTTGACATACATGGATTAAGAAACAACCATCAAATAATATTATAGGTGGTCAATTTCCAAAGAGTATGGTCAAGTCCTCTATGCTAGAAACAATGGCCCAATCATACAAGAATATAAGTAATCATGGGAAGGTAGGTCATACATCTAAAAAGAAGGAAAAAAATCTTAAACATAAAAAGGATGAAAACCCTATTGCTAATAATTCTAATACTAACAGTTTTTCTATGCAATCTATTCATTTAAGGAAAGAAAATGTTGAACTCTACGAACAATTTTCCACCCGAAGGAACGAAGATAATTGAAAAACCATAAAGACTAAGTTCCCTCACTAAGGATGTAAAAATGTTGGATGCCTTCTCTTCCTCCACTAAAACTAAAGAGTCATAGCCCAAGTATCCTATAACATTGGTGGGTAAGGCTTACAGGGAGTTTTTAGATGAGGATACATACGCATAGGGTGGTAAGCCAAAGTGTGTCTAGGTTGAAGTGCAAGAAAAATATTGGGATGTTGTTTCTCCAAAAAAGCCAATGAAACCTAAGAGTCTGGTTGATGGAGAATATATGTAAACTCAAGAAGTTGAAGTACATAATGATGATAAGAGAACATAGTGCGGTACACAAGAACCTACTGATGATGTTATTTTCATACAAGAATGAGTAGCTTAGGAAGTATAGCCTACGAAAAACCAAATTGTTGGTACACAAAAACTTGCTAAAAATGTTTCAATCACACAAGGACTAACAACCAGGGGTTAAATTTGATGGGTGCACTTACACATCAAAGAATATTTTTATAACGGTTTTATTTTTAAATTACCCTTGATATAAATTTTAAAATATATTTTTATCCTTAATATTTTTCCTATAAAACCAAAATCAATAAAAATTCATCATTTTTTATTACTTTTTTAAGACAATAAGGTAAACCTCAGCTTTTTACTTTGGCTTGAAACTTATAAATAAATAAAAATAAAAACAAAGGAGATTATTTTTTTTAAATTAAACATAAAAGAAAAATATAAACAATTAAAATTAAAATATATATATATATATATATATATATATATATATATATATATATATATATATCCTTTATTACCTTTGTCATCAAATTTGTGTAACCAAAACAATATTTATGTATAACCAAAACAATGTTTAATAATAAAGGTTTTTTTTCTTAAAATTCAGGTTTAAAAGTAATGTTTCATAAATTCATAAAATTAAATAGATTTGATGATAAGAGGGAGAAAGTAGTGCTGAGAAATGTGATATTTCCAAAACTTTTATGTGAGTTGCATTTATACTCCTTATGGTTATTCGATCATTTTCGGTTAGTGGTGTACTTTGCAATTTGTTTTCATTGATTGTAAGGTCGATGATTCCAGGATATTACAGTTTGTTGTTTTTTTACGATGGTTGAAGAATGCAATTTTCATGCTACTTTTCCAAGCCCCTATAGTCATTCCTCGCTTCTGAACCCCCTGTAATATCCTTTTACCTTTTGTTCCTATGTTGGGTAAGGGTTATCATTCTGTAATGATTGGATGGGTATTGGGTAAGTCTTTTGTTTAGAGGGTTTTTGCCTCTCAGGCATATGAGCTTGCCAGTATGGCCAAAAAAGACCGGGATGCTCTCTGTGCAGGTAGTGCCTATATCTCGTGCTCTTTGTTTCATTTCTCTGATCACCATCTAATCTTTCTGCAAGGATTCAGGGTCTACTTGGCATAACCTGGTTGTTTCAATACCTGGGGGGTAATGAAAACATCTGTTCATTGAGATTGTTTTGTCATTTCATTCTGCAATCGAGTCTTTCCAGTTGTTTTACTCTGCAATTGAGTCTTCCAAGTTGTTTTTCTCTACAATTGGGTCTTCACGGGTTAAGGTTTCTAGAATCATGTCATATGGATCTTCTCCTTTTCCAATCTACTCATAGAAATACCATGTCTTCCACCCTCAATAGGAACAACAATGCAGTGGGCCCTACCTACAGTTAGAACAAAACTGTTATTGACTTTCTTTTCCCATACATAGGCTTCTCAAAAGTAAAAATAGGACCTTTCAAATCCTTTTCTAAGAATCTGCGACAACTTAGACTCCAGCTTGTACATGGACAAACAACAATGGAAAAAGGACATTCTACAAAACAATAGGACAGGGAAAGAGGAAAACAAAAGTAGGTCAAACCCATTGCAGCCTCCAGCAAGTGAGGTGGGAAATCCAAAAAAGAGGTTATGGAGAACCTTTTTGAAGTCTACACTATAGGTAATCCCCCTCAAGTCCGCACACTCATTCATGGATGGGAGAGAGAATGCAGCCACAAATAGGAAGAGATAGAAATACACGAAAATGGAATGGACTTCATATATATACCAAAAAATTTGAATAGCATTTACAAAAATTGAAAATATTAAATAGAAAGAACTTCTAATCTTGGTCTTTACCTATCTCTACCTACTCCAAAATCGCAATCTTGAACGCTTATTAAGTTTGGATTGGAGGATGATCCTACAAGAGCCAAGGATGAGAGATGCAAGGGTCTTTCAACCAAACATCGACCAACATGTGATCAATGCATTCATCCACATGAAAATATAACAAAAAACACACTCTTGGGTTATATTGGGCATTCCCTTGTGGATATTAAAATCTTTGTTGCTTGAAAAGCTAGCAAATGAACTACATTTCCTTCTAGGAGTGACACCTGGATATGATAACATTTCTTTCTATTCAAAAGCATTTTATTTGGGGATAGTCACTAGTTCCAAATGGCTAATGATCCCAATAGTTAGGAGCTTACATAATGCGTAGGGTATATAAAGTCTCTTGTCTGTATTTTTTTGTATTTGTTAGAAGGGATGGTTTCGATGTTGACAACCAAAAATTTTGTGTTCATTTTAAGAGTAAAAAATTAATGCCATAGTGTAGAAGTTAAAAAGCATTCACCCCTTAATAAATTTGTTGCCTATCAAAAAAATGATTGAGGGTACTTTTTAGATCATGTCATTATTGAAGTCTTGCTGACAGAAATGTCTTTAGAAATGGTAGAGAAGAAAATTGAAGGAAATATATAATATTTTTCCACTCTACCCTTTTTGACTTCTTTCAAATAGTTTTGTTTCATAAGGAAGGAACTTAGATCATTTTTCCAAAACTTCTATATATGTTGTAGTACTTCATTATATATATATATTTTTAATTCCTCGCTTCTGAACCCCCTGTAATATCCTTTTACCTTTTGTTCCTATGTTGGGTAAGGGTTATCATTCTGTAATGATTGGATGGGTATTGGGTAAGTCTTTTGTTTAGAGGGTTTTTGCCTCTCAGGCATATGAGCTTGCCAGTATGGCCAAAAAAGACCGGGATGCTCTCTGTGCAGGTAGTGCCTATATCTCGTGCTCTTTGTTTCATTTCTCTGATCACCATCTAATCTTTCTGCAAGGATTCAGGGTCTACTTGGCATAACCTGGTTGTTTCAATACCTGGGGGGTAATGAAAACATCTGTTCATTGAGATTGTTTTGTCATTTCATTCTGCAATCGAGTCTTTCCAGTTGTTTTACTCTGCAATTGAGTCTTCCAAGTTGTTTTTCTCTACAATTGGGTCTTCACGGGTTAAGGTTTCTAGAATCATGTCATATGGATCTTCTCCTTTTCCAATCTACTCATAGAAATACCATGTCTTCCACCCTCAATAGGAACAACAATGCAGTGGGCCCTACCTACAGTTAGAACAAAACTGTTATTGACTTTCTTTTCCCATACATAGGCTTCTCAAAAGTAAAAATAGGACCTTTCAAATCCTTTTCTAAGAATCTGCGACAACTTAGACTCCAGCTTGTACATGGACAAACAACAATGGAAAAAGGACATTCTACAAAACAATAGGACAGGGAAAGAGGAAAACAAAAGTAGGTCAAACCCATTGCAGCCTCCAGCAAGTGAGGTGGGAAATCCAAAAAAGAGGTTATGGAGAACCTTTTTGAAGTCTACACTATAGGTAATCCCCCTCAAGTCCGCACACTCATTCATGGATGGGAGAGAGAATGCAGCCACAAATAGGAAGAGATAGAAATACACGAAAATGGAATGGACTTCATATATATACCAAAAAATTTGAATAGCATTTACAAAAATTGAAAATATTAAATAGAAAGAACTTCTAATCTTGGTCTTTACCTATCTCTACCTACTCCAAAATCGCAATCTTGAACGCTTATTAAGTCTGGATTGGAGGATGATCCTACAAGAGCCAAGGATGAGAGATGCAAGGGTCTTTCAACCAAACATCGACCAACATGTGATCAATGCATTCATCCACATGAAAATATAACAAAAAACACACTCTTGGGTTATATTGGGCATTCCCTTGTGGATATTAAAATCTTTGTTGCTTGAAAAGCTAGCAAATGAACTACATTTCCTTCTAGGAGTGACACCTGGATATGATAACATTTCTTTCTATTCAAAAGCATTTTATTTGGGGATAGTCACTAGTTCCAAATGGCTAATGATCCCAATAGTTAGGAGCTTACATAATGCGTAGGGTATATAAAGTCTCTTGTCTGTATTTTTTTGTATTTGTTAGAAGGGATGGTTTCGATGTTGACAACCAAAAATTTTGTGTTCATTTTAAGAGTAAAAAATTAATGCCATAGTGTAGAAGTTAAAAAGCATTCACCCCTTAATAAATTTGTTGCCTATCAAAAAAATGATTGAGGGTACTTTTTAGATCATGTCATTATTGAAGTCTTGCTGACAGAAATGTCTTTAGAAATGGTAGAGAAGAAAATTGAAGGAAATATATAATATTTTTCCACTCTACCCTTTTTGACTTCTTTCAAATAGTTTTGTTTCATAAGGAAGGAACTTAGATCATTTTTCCAAAACTTCTATATATGTTGTAGTACTTCATTATATATATATATTTTTAATTAGTTTATATATATATATATACATATCTACATATGTATATATATATATATATATATATATATATATATATATATATATATATATATATATATATATATATATATATACATATATATATATATATATATATATATATATATATACATATATATATATATATATATATATATATATATACATATATATATATATATATATATATATATACATATATATATATATATGCATATATATATATATATGCATATATATATACATACATATATATATACATACATATATATATATACATATATATATATATATATACATATATATATATATATATATATACATATATATATATATATATATATATATATATATATATATATATATATATATATATATATATATATATATATATATATATATATATATATATATATATATATATATATTGTAATATTCTGAATAGAAATAAACAGAAATACACAGCAACATAAACAAGCAACTACAACAAACAGAGAGCCATCATACAAATAATGCCAATATGGAGAAACATTGAACAATTTTATTATATAATTGGAAGATAACAATGAGTACAAAGGTGATTAGAATGATGGCACCTTGGCATGCACAAGGCAAGCTGGAAATACTCTCAAAAAATCTCAAGGAATGACTGATCTATCAAGGATCGTGCAATCTCCAAATGTTGCTGCTAGACTGTTTCTACTTCTGAGATGGAATGGCTCTTTGGGGTTGCTCCCTACTCAGAAAATTATGAAACTCTGGGAATGATCTCTCCTTCAATAACCCAGAAAATCCTAGAAAGGAATCGCGGAATGGTTGACCCCGAAATTTGACCTCCCTTAGGAAATAACGCTCTCCTAGTGAATACGTTGACCCTGAATGATAACTCTGTAAATGATGGCCTCTTCCTGTACCAAAATGATGATAAGTGAATTTATAGACCCTCCACACTATCCTCGGGCTAAAATCCTTAATATCTCCTCACTCTCGGAACTACCTCTACCATAAACTGTGTAATCCATCCAAGGGACTGCATTGCCCAAGCAACTGCATGATCCTGGCTGAAGATGTTATGGCTCCCTCTTGCAAAATGATGGATAGAACTCCTCACCCGAGCAATCACTCAAAATCCCCTGGGGATGAGGTTGGGATCTTCGCTCAAGGACACTCGGTGTGTTGAACATCACTGCAAACCTAGCTAAACAGCTTGAGCATGCTCTAGTCTTGACATACAAAAAAATCATAAGATGAAAGAATGCCCGAGAAAGGTTTCCTTCCTCTCATTTTATGCATATGAACCCCTAAACTCCCTTGGGCCCACCTATGCTTTGTTGTCCCTCTGTGCCATGTTGTCCCTTTCTATGTTGTGTTTCCTCTCCCACACTGCCACTGTGCTGCCTGGCCCCATGCTACCATTGCGCTCTCCTAAGTGCCTCCCCTCCTGCACTGTCACTTGGCCTCATGGGCCCACATCATCTTTTAATTAATCTTCCTAGTGACTTTAGGAAAGTGATTTTATTCTAATGTTTTATTCATGGGTCCCCTCACCCCTTTATTTCCTCCCAACATTAGGATTTTCCTAAATTAATCAAAATTAATATCCCAATTAGATGACTGCTAATTTGGGGATATTACACACACACACACACACACACAAATATATGTATATATATATATATATATATATATATATATATAGAGAGAGAGAGAGAGAGAGAGAGAGAGAGAGAGAGATTGTTTGAAAATAAATTGTGTAAAATATGGAAAATAGAGCTAAAGGAGCAAGAGACCCACAAATTAGTGGAAAAAGACTCACAACAAACTAAATCCTACTAAACAAAGAAAGGCACATACAAAATATGTTTTATGAAATGGACACAAAACCAAAACAAGAGTCGACACTGAGGACATCCATGACCGAGAAGAATCCTTAATAAAAGAGACTCCATAAGAGAAATTTATTATGATGATTGTGAGATTGATCAATTGATTGAGGTTGGAGGGAAACTTACATGTTTAAAATTTGATCAATTTGATCATTGTTATGGATAAATATTTTTACTAAGAGAATGCAGCCAAGGAGAACAAGCTGAAATTTGTAGTGACTAGATTGAACGAACATGCCTCAAGGGACACTCCTCACTACAGATAATGTGCAAGTAGAGTGATGAAACAAAGCAAAGAAGAAGTAACTAGTTGGGACCAGATGGTGGAAAAATTAAAAGGTCAATTTATACCCCAAGATTACTAATGGAATATACTCAAACAAATACAAAATCCTCAAGAAAAAATCAATGTCGGTGAAAGAGTGTACAAAAAAATTGTATAAGTAAAGTATGAGGATTTTCCATGTAGAAATATGCATTAACAAAATTAGCTAGATAGATTAATGGTTCAATATTTGAAATCCAAGGTGAGTTAAATACATTTTCTTTAAGAATTGTTGAATAAGCCTACCAATTAGCTCTCAATGTCGAAGATAAATTGACAAGGAAACAAAACCAGATAGAAATGGGGAAAAGTGCAGCATGAAACAAAGGATGATCAAAAAGAGGAAAAACGAGTAGTTGATGAAGATTTTAAGAGCACATAAAAAAGGAAGTAGTTTACATTAGCTAGAACAATCACTAATAGGATGACACTTTAGAAGGTGAAAAATATATGAAAGAGGTTATATTTAAATGCTAAATGTGTTTTAAAATATACCACTACTTAGAGCGGGGGGAGGTGAATCAATATTGATGACTCTTACAAAATTTTCTGAAAATTATTATTCTTTTACCATGCACAAAGTCAAACAAAAAACTATATATTAGAGAACCAAAAATAAACATGCACCTACAAAATCAATCAATATAATGGACACAATTATGTATAATGGAAAACCCTACATCGAGAAAAAAACCACCCTCTTGTTGCTACATTGCTTAATATTTTATTATAGGTTTAACAAATTATACATGGATAAGCTTACACACATAAGTCGGAAGTTTTGACTTATTTAATGGTATGTTGGCACCTATCAAATAGGAAGCTGTTTCTCTCATGGATCTATGGACTACCATTCATTGAAGGCCACCATGATCAATGACCCTTACTCAACTGCCATCGGAATATGCAACTCCTATTGGATGGAGAAATATCTTCCTTCTACTAAATCTTCCAAGTCACTGTCTAATATGAAGCCTTCACGCCTTCACTTCCTCCATGCGAGCCTAGTTTCATAATATTTCATAATGGACTCCCAGTTCACTCAAAATGAGTGTTGCCACAACATAGCATCAAATCAAAATCAAACAACAAATTTGCATCACTAGTTGCAACCAAAACCACAACACAAAATCTCCACACAAGCTTCAAAACAACTCCTCAAAATACTACACCATTCCACACTTCATCGTGTCACGCACTACACAAATATGATGGCTAAAACATAGTTCAGTTATTTTTTGATACAACTATAAACTACTTCGGAAAATTTTCATAGTATAACTCACATAGTTTTCACACACTTATCCACACACACACACACTCACTCAACAAAACTAGAAAATCAACCGTACTAGCATTTAGTTTCCTCCAATACCTAGATGAACTCAAGTATTCAACTCAAAAATTTGAAAGAACTATTGTGCTTCACAACTATGTTCATATGCTAGATTTGATCTGTATTCACTTCAGTGACTCAATCAACTACTAACTCCACTTGCCTTTTTTATATTTTCAACTTTAAATAGCTTCTAGAGGTCCCACAAATGTTTTTTACCATAAACCTAAAATTGTTGATCAAGAATATTGCCACAACATAAAAATTAGCTAAGCATCATAAGGAATGTGGATAAATTCTCGTGAAAACCTCGGTTCCTCCCACAACACTAAGTAGATCTAGTCGGTTGCTCACATAACGTAGCAAGCTAGCTACTAGAGCTTTTTTTCCACTCCCCCAAGCCTGTATCCAAGTGATTGGGGCTAAGGGTGAATAAATTCAATGGATATTTAGTCTAGAACTTAAGCCAACTAATGGAACACTTTATTCAACATATAATCACTCCTCCAAGCCTCTATGACAAGTTTTCAATTGATGAAACATGCAAAGAAAAACTCAGTGTCATGCAAGACCTATTTTTCCAATATCAACACAAAGACCAACACCTCCAACTCCTCATACAAAAACCACAATATTTCTAAACATATCCAACACCTATATAAACATATCTAATTCATGTAAAAAAACCTCCAAGCTCCTGTAGCAGCAACATCATGTCATAAAACATCCTCCAATGCTAGTAGAAGCACATCAACACATGTATCCATAACTCAACACATGTAGCAGCATATAAAAATTCCTCCAACACATGTAGAAGCATATGTAACACAATTAGTAGCACTTCAACCTCTTGTGACAACAATATCTCCAATCAACACAACTTACCAAAATCAATCCAATCACATATAGAATCCATCTCCAAATAACCTCCACTAGGTCTAGTCATAACTATTTTGACATCAATACCAACTAACAATACCATTAATCCAAACACTCATCATACATGGATATGACCAACAATGTCATAGCCATGACCATGTTGACATTGATTCCAACACTACAATGCTAATAAAATCTCGCTTTGGTATTGAAGTCAACTTCAATAACATATCAAGTTGATCTCCATAAACTCTCCAAAATTGAAGCTTCCCTCTATCCATCCAAAACCTCTCCCCCTTTGAAATCAATGGCAAAGTTCCATAAAAATACTAAAGACAATGCCAATAATGTGTCGAATGAGAGGACGCCCCTGTCATACACAACATCATGATTAGGCAAGGTTGTTGTGGAGTAGAGAGCATAGTTGCCAATCATATCTTATCCTATATCAATAAGCCTATTTTCCAAGTGCAAGGGTCTACTCCTCATGACCATGAATCCAACTAACTTTGAGTAATGATATACAATGAAGTATAATATAATACAATGCTTCATGGAGAAAATACATAATTGTAACAATTACATAGGACTGGCATATGACTCCTCTACACATATCACCAACCATGATTTTTATGGACCCAAATTTACATTATGCACCCAAATGTAGTGGGGATACATCAAATCTATACAACATGAAATATGACTTGGACTCCAACTAACCCATACATAGCTAATTGCAAAACATACTAGATAGAATGGGTCTCTCCATGAGAAATGTGCCCAAAAGATAAAACAATGATAATACATGGCTTTTACATCCACACACAATGGTGCTCTCATTAATACATGCCCAAAACATGAAATATCATGAGTACATGGTAACAATGAGCAATGATATATGCTTCATATAGCAGTACAATAAAATGCAATACATGGCATGTGCATCAAAACATAATAACTCCATGAGAAATAACATAATATCTTAATGAGTAGCAACAATAGAGGTACTAACAATATCATACTCTAGCACATGGCCACTCAAAACCTTTGTCATCACCATCTCAACAATGAAAATCCTGTAAAAATATCATGAAAACCACTAGCATCCACCATGCTCCACATAATAAAATCAACTGGTAGTAGCAACAACACTTGTAGTATATGGACAAAAAACATGTAGTGAAACTAAGAAGCAATGTCAATCACTAATCTTTGCATCAAGAAAAATAATAAAATAATTTTGTAATATAGCACCATCAACAAAATATATTTATTTTCTCCTCAACCTCATGTCTTCAACACGCTCTCTCTCCTCATGAGATTAAAAAAAAAAAACTACAAAATCCATCATACCAAAACATCATAAGAAACATAAAATGTGTATCCTCATCATAGGTAAGCATCATATCATCAATGAGGAATAACAAATAAATCAGTGAGTATCAAAAAATAAATTTCCATCCATAAATGCTCAATATATTACCATGCATCGACAGAACTCATTCTCCTCATGTATCATCCCTCCAAAAACAAATGAGCAGCAACATGATACATCAAGAATAGAAAACATGAGAAATAAAGTGCATACTCTAGACGAGCCAACTCTAACACATCATATGATATCCATAACATTTACAAGTCTACATTAGGGGAATTTTGAGGTCTAAAATGGGCCTCCTAAGAAAAATGTACAACAAAAATAAACTTTATAAGAACCAATATGATTCAAGATGATGATGTCAACCATGGGGGATGATTCTCCATTTTTGGAGTAAAAAAGAAAAAATAATAAAAAATAATAAAATAATAAAACTACTTTTTCAACACGTATTTTCAACTTATCTCTCTAACTTGTTACTCAAATTGTGAGTTGGAGTACTCGTTGGATGCAAAATTTAATTCATCTCCCAGGAGTACCCATATTGCATACTTTTAATGGACCCTGGTACATGAAAAATGAGAAATACATGAAAAAACGTGTTTACAATCATGTTTTTCATGTATTTCTCTTTTTTCGTGTAGTAGGGTCCATCGAAAGTATGCAACATGGGTACTCATTGGATGAGAAATAAAATTTTGTAGCTAACGAGTGTTTCCGCTCGAAATTTGAGTAAAGCCATAGGGAGATAAGTTGAAAATACGAGTTGAAAAGCAATTTTTTCCTTTTTTCCTTCTTAAATTTGACGATGTAATCAAATTTTATTTTATTATATCCACTATTATTTTATAATTTCCTTAGGAGGCCCGTTTTAGACCTCAAAATTCCCCTAATGATAAATCATGCCATGACTATGATCTAACAATGAAAACACTAATATCATGCGCCATGAAAAATCCATATCATCAATGTGTGACAGTAGAAATAGAAAACTTCTTGCATAATGAACATATTTCCAACACACTCCAAATCCATTTGGAAGCACAAATTCCCCTCTTGGATGTGTGATCCTCCATCAGACCTTGTCCATGCATATAAGAAAACTACATGGCTTCCATATCATCATTAGCATCAATAAAATCTAAAAAATACAGTTGCTCCAAAATAATCAACATATGTACATGACTCCCCAACCAAAATCAAATTGGAATAAAAATAGAGCAAAACTGTAAATAACACTTTCCAATTCCATTCTTCTTCTTGGGGCCTTATTTTCTTGTTATGTTTCATCTTGCATGGCTCATGGATCTCATTATTTTTGTTGCAACTAGGTGCTCCAACAATTTTTTATTTTCTTCTTGATGCTTGAGCACTGGTTTTAAACCTCTGCAATTCTCCTATTGCAAAATTGCTTCACCCTTCAATTTTCGGCATTCATCCTCCAACTCCTTTTATTGCTTCCTCATTCCAATTTTCATTTTTCTTCCTTCTTCTAGTTGAATTTCAAATTTCAAATTTCTTCTTTAAATGCACACTCCTTTTCTTCAAACATTTGCAACAACCGTCTATTGATTTTTATTTTGAGCCACGAGTTTTTGAATTTATGCTTCTAGAGCCATTATATTTTATTTATCTTCAATATTGATGCTCGATCTCTTCCTACTATCACTAGCGCCTTCATCTTCATCTTGTGAGGAGGATTGATTTATTATTGTAATATAAGTAGAATCCTTTGCATTTTTCTCCATTTATGAAAAGTGCATTTTTCCTCTAAGATATAATTTTTGTAACCTATCCAACATTTCTTTGGCGGTCTCACAATGCTTCACATATATTCTATCAAATTTTGAAATACTATTCAAAATAATGTTTTTACCCAAAACATTATATTCATATTAGATTCGATACTCAACTGATAGCAAAATATATTCATCGATAGATAAAAAAACATGAATCCAACTTCACTCTCTAAGTTGAAAATTTAGCTTCACGAAGTACTGAAATTCTTCACTGATCCATTTCAAAAAAATTTCAAACATTCAGATAAAATCTCCAAGATCTACTCTCCAGGGATTAATCTACAATCGATAACCTCACTCTGATACCAATTTTTGGAAACTAGATCACTACTGAGGGGGGAGGGGGGGTGGTGGGGGGTGTGTGTTGTAAAGAATCATTAGTGATGCTGAATCATTAGTGATGGAACTAGATCACCATGAGAAAACTGAAACACAAAAATGTAGATCAGAGCATCAAAAATAAACATGCAACCAAAAAATAAATCAATACAATGAAAACTAGTGTGTCTAGTGGAAAGCCCTTCACTGGACAAAAAACCACCCTGCTACTGTTGTGGAGCTCAATATTTTATTATATGTTGAATAAATTATACATGGATAAGCTTACACTCATAATATAGAAGAATCATCTTCTTTCAGAATATGTTGACACCTATAAGACAGAAAATTGTTTCTCTCATGGATTTACAAAGTACCGTCCACTGAAGTCAACGATGATCAACGATCCTCACCCAACTTCCATTGGACTATATGAATCCTATTGGATGGATAAATCACTTCCTTCTATTGAATTCACCAAGCCGCTATGTACTCTGAAGTCTCCATGCCTTCACTTCCTCCATGTGAGCCTCATTTTAGAATATTTCATAATGGACTCCCAATTCAATCAGCATGAGCACTGCAACAACATAGCATCAAAGCACAATCAAAAAAAAAATTTGCAGCACTAGCTGCAATCAAAACCTCCACACAAGATGCAAAAATCTTATCAAAATATTACACCAATACACACTTCATCTTCTCACACACTACACAAATATGATGGCTGAAACATACTTTAGCTACTACTACTACCACTACAAATTGCTTCATAAATTATGCATAATATAACTCACATAGTTTGCACAATACAATCAACCATACAAACATTGAGCTTCCTCCAATATGTATATGTTCTCAAGTTCTCAGCTCAATAGCTACCAAGAACTATTGGGCTTGACAACTATGTTCATATGCTATATTTGATCCATATTCATCTCATTGAATCAATCAAATACTAACTCCACTTTCCTTTTTTATATTTTCAACTTTAAACAACTTCTAGAGGTCACACAAAAAATTTCGACCATAAATTGAAAAGTTTTGATCAAGAATGTTGCCACAACATAAAAATTCAGTGAGCAGTGCAGGGAATGTAGATAAATTATAGTGAGAAACCTTAGTCGCTCCCATAATACTGATAAGATATGAACAATAACTTTCATAACATAACAAGCCAATGACTAGAGATTTTCATCCACTCCCAAAAGCTTGGGTCCATGCAATTGGGGCTAAGAACGAAGAAAACTAGTGGATCTTTAGTCGAGAACCTCTGTCAACAAATGGAACACCTTATTTAGCATCCTATCACTCCTCCAATCCTCCGTGACAAGTCTACAATTGCTCAAATAGGCCAAGAAAAGGTCAGTGACATGAAATACCTATTATACCAATATTAACACCGATACCAACACCTCCAAATCCTCAAAAAGCAACCATAATTTCTCTAAACATCTCCAGCTCCTATAGAAACATCTATAATTTCTATAGAAATATCTCCAAGCTCTTGTAGTAGACGTATCATGTCATACAATTTCCTCCAATAATGGTAGAAGAACCTCAACACATTTATCCATAACTCAACACATGTAGCAACATATTCAATGCTCCCAACACATGTATAAGTATATGTAACACTTTTAGGAACACTTCAACCTCCTGTAGTAGCAACACTTCCAATCAACACAACATGCCAATCTAAATCCAATCACGTGTAGAATACATCTCCAAATCACTTCCACTAGGTATAGCCATATGTATGTTGACATCAATGCCAACTAACAAGGCCATCAAGAAAAACACACATCACCAAATACTCATCAAATGTGCATTTGGACAACAATGTGATGATCATGACCCTGTTGACATTAATTCCAACACTACAATGTCAAAAAAATATGTAATACAATTGTTCATAAATCTAATTTATGTGTAGAGAACACTAAAAACCATTGAGTCTTTCTTAATTTTGAGAACTCTATTGAAACCTACTAAACAAGTGAAGGAACCTAGACAAATAAAATAATTTTTAAGAACACATGTAAGTCAAAAGGTAAATTATTTGAGGTTGTTATTGGCTAGAAATTTCTGAAAAATTGGTGTCTAACGAGATGGTACAAAAGTTAAATATAAAGAGGATAATGCATCATACTCTATACAAAGTGTCATGGTTGGAGAATTGACACTAGGTCTTGGTAAATGAGCAATGTAAAGTAGAGATCTAAATTGGATGCTATAAAGATAATGCAATATGTGAAATCATGCCCATCGATGTATGTCATGTCCTACTAAGAATACCATGGTACAATGATAAGAAACAAATGCATGATGGGAGAATAAACACACACACTTTTGAAAAGGATAGTGAGAAATACACATTGCTACCATTGAAGATATATGGTGCAACAAAAAATATTGGGAGTCAAGTGTTAATGATGATTGAGAAATATTTTTTAAAATGTGAGATTGAAGAGGAAACATGATATACATTACCAAATGAGAGACAATCATATATTGAGTTAAATGACTTTCCTTTAGAAAATAATATTTTTTTAAATGAGCATGATAATATGATGACTCATTAATTTTATAATGATGTGTTGATGAGGGAAAATATAGATCATCTAATGATATCCATTGCAGGAGAAAATTTTCGACAAGTTATTAGGATGTAAGCAAATCACAGAGAAATTTAACAACAGAAAGATGAAGAGCAAGAGATTCTCTTGAGAGAAAACAAGGGGTTTTTTTTTGTGCATAACATAAAATTGTTACAAAAAATGATATGAATAAATATTTTTGTGAGTAGCTTGTGGAAGAGGAAGTATTTGTGAATTTTATAAAGGATGAACATAAGAAAGTGATACAGGAACGCTTATGAAGTGAAAAATGAGATAATGAATCATACACATGTTGAATAAAAGAAGGAATCATAGAAGAATAAGAAGACACATTTATCTCAATTTTACCAAATAATTATATACATGGTAGTGATTTTAATGGATAAGATATGTTTTTGGACCCTAATGAACCATTTTTATTCTTTATCATGTTACATGGTAGTGATTTTAATGGATAAGATATGTTTTTGGACCCTAATGAACCATTTTTATTCTTTATCATGTTTGACTCATGTCTAGGTGAAATCAAAGATAGGAGCTAATTGAAGATAAAAGTTGATGAAACAAATTATGGCGAGTATTTTTTTTTATGTAAACAAATCACAAAATATAAAAAAACATATGTTCAAATACATAAATACACAAAAATAATATTATTTGTATATGGAGAAACATAAGAAAATGTTGATTATGTTGAGCTATTGAGGGAGAAAACTATCTTAATGTGAAAACTTTTTAGTGGACTTCAGGGTTGCCATCATGCATCTGGAATTAGAAATAAATTCATTGTCCACAAGAAGTGAAGAAGCTTAGTAAGAGTGTCAAGAGGTTTTTTTTTCGGAGTTTCCACCATCCAGATCTGAAATTCATAAGCTTAATAAGAGCATCAGGAGGTTTTGGTGTTTGGATAGCTCACAAATGTTTTAGGAGGGGAAAACAAAACTATTTATCAATTTTTAAATAATAAAAAATATGGATTTTAAAATTGGAACTGTATTCATAAAATGTGTAAGGGTTTGCACTAAACATTTCACTTAAAAATCGTGATTATGAGTTTCGAGCCCAGTATGGGGTAGATATAAAGTAAAAACTGAAGCATGCAAACATTTAACATTTTTAATCTAATGTCACACTATTTAAAAATCAATTTAATTATTATTATGTATAAACACAATATAAATTCAAAATATAAAGAGTGTTACAAACACTCAAATAAGAAGTGTGGTAAATAAATAAAATTATAAATAAGCTAAAATACCTTATGGTAAATAAATAAAACCTCTTTATATTTAAGGAAACTCAAAAAAGAGGCTTTATTTAGGTGAAGCCTATGAGAAAAATACCATTTTAATACCATGGGCCAAATACCATAATTATAAAATATGTATGGTAAATAAATAAATATAAATAAACTAGAGGTATGGTAAATAAATAAAACTTCTTTTTATCTTTACTCTATAATCCTCTTTATATATAAAGAACACTCAAAAACGAGGTTTTATTTAGGTGAATCCTAGCCAAATACCATGGGCCAATTTATTATTAATACCATGCAAAAAAAACATTAGGAGCCCTAATATTAATATTAAAAGATTAATATTAATATTATTATTATTATTATTATTATTAATTCTAACATTCGTATTCATATATTATAATATTAATATTATTAAATTTAATAAATTTGGATTAATAGAATATTAAAATTTATTATATTATAATATGATATATTAATATATCATGATATATATATTAACTCTACATATATATGAGAAGGAAGAACAAAGACATAGAGTGATAGAGGTGGAAAGATGGGGGAGTCATAAGGGGGAGATGGAGATAAACTAAAGGAGAGGGGAGAGAAGGAATAGAGAGAGAGGGGGGAGGATAGAAGTGAGAGAGGTATATAAGGGTAAGAGAGGGAGAGCAAGACACAAAGATGGAAGGGGGAGAGAGAGAAAAAGAGAGGGAGGGAGATAGTGAGAGGATTGGAGGGTAGAGAAAGAGAGAGAGAGAGAGAGACACACACACACACACAGGGAGGTGGGGGAAGAGAGAGGGAGGTATGAGAGAAAGGGAGAGATAGGAAGGATGAGAGAGAGGACCTAAGAGAGAGGAGGATATAGGGAGGGATAGAGAGATGGATTTGGAAGGGGACAAAGGGAGGGAAGGAGAAATACTAAGAGAGTGAGAAGTGGAGAGAGAGAGGGAGTTAAACGGCATTGATGAAGAGAGAGTGTCTATGTTTAGGGGTGAGGTAAACAGACAAAGAAGGAGAGATGGAGATAAGGGGAGAGAAGGGGAGAGGGAGGGAAATAGTAACAAAGAGAGAGAGAGAGAGAGATGGGGGAAGAGAGAGTGTTGAAGGGAAAAGAGAGAGAGATAGGATTGGAGGGCAAAGAAAGATAGATAGAAAGAGGATTGGAGGGAAAATAGAGAGAGAGAGAGAGAGAGAGACGGGGAAGAGAGAGGGAGGTAGGATAGAAAGGGATGGAGAGGAAGGATGAGAGAGGGGATGAGAGTAATAGGTAAAGAGAGAGGATTAGAGAGAGAGAGAGAGAGAGAGATGGGGGAATATAGATTGAGGTAGGAGAGAAAGGGAGAGATAGGAATTATGAGAGAAAGGACTTGAGAGAGAGGAGGAGGGAGGAGGAGAGAGGGAGGGATGGAGAGATAGAGTTGGAGGGGGAGAAAGGAAGGTAATAAGAAATACATGGAGAGTGAGAATTGGAGAGAGAATCTGGATTTTTGGTGGTGAGACAAAGAGACAAAGAAGGAGAGATTGAGAGAAGGGGGGAGAGAAAGGGGGAGAGAAGGAGAGAGAAGGGGAGAGGGAGGGATATAGTAACAAAGTCATAGGGTGAAGAGAGAGAGAGAGAGAGAGAGAGAGAGAGAGAGAGAGAGAGAGGTGGGAGATAAAAAGAGAGAGAGGAAGAAAGAGAGAGGATGTGAGAGAGTGGAGAGAGGGGGGGGGGAAGAGAGATGAATTTGGAGAGGTAGAGAGAGGGAGGTAAGAAGAAAGTTCGAGAGAGAAATGTGGAGAGAGAGGGAGTGATAAGGAATATGGAGAGAGAGGGAGAGAGGACAATTGGAGGAAAGAGAGAGAAGCAAGGGAGAGGAAGATAAGGGAAAGAGAGAGCGAGAGAGGGAGAGGAGGAGGGAGGGATATATATATATATATATATATATATATATTTGAGAAAGAGAGTGTATTTTTTGGCGGTGATATGGAGAGACAAAGGGACATAGAGATATTGATGGAAGGTGAAGAGAGGGAAGAAGAGAGAGATGGAGAGAGGAAGGGAGGGACAAAGATATTGATAGATATGGAGTGAAAAAACATGCGTGTTTTGGGGGGTGAGATAGATATATAAAGAAGGATAGATGAAGGGAGATATAGATATAGATGGAGAGGGGAGAGGGGTAATATGACTTCTTGCACTAGATGGCTTGATTTTAATGTAGATGGCAATTTATAATCCTATTTGATTTCTTACACTAAATGCATTGATTTCAGTGTAGATGTTGGTTTCTAATCCTATCTGATTTCTTGCACTAAATGTATTTATTTCAGTGTAGATGGTGATTTCTAATCCTATTTTATTGCTTGCACTAGATGCATTGTTTTCAATGTAGATATTCATTTATAATTATATTTGATTTCTTGCACTAGATGCCATTGATTTCAATGTAGATGACTTATAATCCTATTTGATTTCTTTCATTAAATGCATTGATTTTAGTGTAGATGTTGGTTTCTAATCCTATTTGATTTCTTCCACTAAATGTATTGATTTCAATGTATATGGTGATTTCTAATCCTATTTGATTCCTTGAACTAGATGCATTGATTTCAATGTAGATGATGATTTATAATTATATTTGATTTCTTGCACTAGATGCATTGATTTCATTATAGATGGTGATTTCTAATCCTATTTTATTGTTTGCACTAAATGCATTAATTTTAATGTGTATGTTGGTTTCTAATCCTATTTGATTTCTTGCACTAAATGCATTTATTTCAGTGTAGGTGTTGATTTCTAATCCTATTTGATTGCTTGCACTAGATGCATTGATTTCAATGTAGATGTTGATTCATAACTATATTTGATTGCTTGCACTAGTTGCATTGATTTCAATGTAGATGATTTATAATCCTATTTTATTGCTTGCACTAAATACATTTATTTCAGTGTAGATGGTGATTTCTACTCCTATTGGATTTCTTGCACTAAAAGCATTGATCTCAGTGTAGATGTTGGTTTCTAATCCCATTTTCTTGCTTTCACTAGATTCATTGATTTTGAGTCCAGATGTTGATTTCTAATCCTATTGAATGCTTGCATTAGATGCATTGATTTGAGTATAGAAGTTGTTTTCTAATCTCATTTAATTGCTTGCATTAGATGCATTTATTTCAGTGTAGATGTTGATTTATGATTTGATATAATTGGATGTATGATGGTACATTAATTTTAAAGTAATTGGATTAACAATGCTCATTTATTTGAGGGTAAGAACAAAACATTATTGGAAATGTACAGTGATTTTTGTGTTATAGTAATTCAACCTATTAATATTGGAGAGCAAGAGATTCAAGGTATGTTTTTTACTACAATGACCGGAGCTGAAGATTTAAATGGTTTATGATTTCAACTATCCTTTTCATATTAATCGATATGAGAAGATGACAAAACTAACACGGGTGGAAATAAGAATAGTAGAAGAAAATATTTTGAGATTGATCACAATGAAGACTATTTTTAATTGACAACATTCTTATTATTCCCATTTTCTATCATTCAACACTATTACATTGTCACTTTCCATTCAAAATTTGTATTTCATCATTTTTCATCATTAAATTTATTAACAATATTTATCATTTCAACAAACTGAGGTAACTAAGAAAATTTAAAATTAAAATGACTAGATTAATCTCAAACATATTTAGCATATTTAAAATTATTATATTAATATTATATTTATTTACATATTATTGATAAAATTAATCATATGTTTGATAGATTTTCCTTGGCTGCACACGACTAAAACCAGCCTAGATTCATTTTAACTCTAGATCTATCAAGCGTCGAGAGGGATCAAATTTCTCGAAGTGTGCAAAACTTTCCTCAAGCTTTGCACTCAAAAAACAAGTTTGAACCTTGAGATATTTGATCCCTCTCGGCTCTTGATAGATCTGGAATTAAGATGGATCTAGGATGGTATTAATAAATACCAAATATTAATCCCATATGTGCAAGTTGTCTTGTCCCATCAATTTATGGAAATGAAGAAATTATATTTTTATGAAGTTTTTTTAGTTGCATTGTGTATTTTATTATTATATTATTATCCAATTTTAAGGTCACGACACACATCAAATTGGTGTATGAGACCCGACCCCTTTTTTGTGGGACAAGGGACCTACCTACGCATAGCGATTTCATTACTAAGTCTATGAAGGCATACATACTCTACCCCCTATTATTTTGAACCTGTGACCTCTTAGGAGGAAAAAAATGCTCTTAGCCATTAGTCCCAGTCAAGGTATAATTAAAATGTTTTTAAAAATAAAGGTGAATTTAAAATGTTTTATTTTTTGGTTAGAATTTTGTAATATGCTTTTTTTTGTTAGATTACAATTTATTATGGTTAAAATTATAATTTCAAATGTATAAATAGATTTATTGTTTTGAAAAAAAATTGGGCCATTCGAATTGTATAAATTTAACAACTCAAATATATCATTTCAAAAATATTGACCACTCACTTCTTACCATTCCCGTGCCATAAAAAAACCATAAAATTTCATTCTTAAAATCTCTTTTGTAGTTTCCTAATTTCATTCAAGTATAATCTCGCAATTACTTATTTCAATAATGATGCGATCATTTTTTTATTCTCTTAAACGAAATATTTCTATACATGCACCCCATCAAACATAAATCATCGAGTCAAAATGAATGGAAATGAATGAATAAGAGGATGTGTCAAGGAGTGTCAGCGAGTGTCAGGCATGCCAAAGGGGGAGTGACAAGGAATGTTAGGGAATGTTAGGTTATGTCAAGAAGTGTCAGGGTGTGCTAACATGTGCCATATAGTTCTAGGTAGTGCCAAGCCATGCCAACGCATGTAAGGCATGCCAAGACATGCCATGTGTTAAGGCATGGCAATATGTGCCAGGTGTTAGGGTATGTGAACGTGTGTCAAGGAGTGTCAGGAGACAAAAGGGAACACCAAGTTAAAATGAAAATAAAGGGACACATATGAAGGTTAATAATTCAGGACCTTACCTTTTCAAGAGGGGCATGCTAGGCATACCAACAATAGTGCCAATACATTCCAAGGGCCAAGTGCTAGCATGTCTTAAGTGCCAAATCATCCTCTATTACTTCTCTCTTAATTTTTAATAATCTATCTCAAAGAAATTTTATCTTAAACCATGCCAAGGCATTCCAGGGCATCCAAAATCATGCCAAGATCCAATCTGTGTTAGGGAGTTATAGGGCATGCTATGGAGTTCCAGGTTTGCTAAGGAGGGAGTGAAAAGATATTCTAGATATTTCAAGGCATGATAGAGTGTTAGGGCAACACACCAAGATGTTCCAAGTGCCAATGTGTGTTGAGTGGTAGCGAGTGCCAGGGAAACACAGGGGAGAACTATGTCAAAATGCATTGAAATTAATGAACAAGAGTGTCTTACAGGGAGTTTCAGCGAGTTCCAAGCATCCTAAGGAGGGAGTGACATGGTATTATAGGCATCACTAAGTCATGCTAGTGTTCTAGAGTGGCATGCAGCCACAATGTGCCAGGTGCTAGGGTGTGCCAACACATGCTAGGAAATGTTAGGTAGTCGTAGGGACACACATGGGAGCACTAGGTGAAAATAATGCATGAAAATGAACGATTAAGATATTGTGACATGAAGTGTCAGTGAGTTCGGGTGTGCTAAGGAGGGAGTGAAAAGGTATGCTAGGAAATGCTAAGGCATGCTAGAGGCCATAGAAACATGCCAAAATGTGCTAGGTGCTAGGGTGTGTCATCACATGTCAGGGAGTGTTATGGAGTGTCAGGGAAAAACAAGGGAGCACTAGTTTCAAATGCATGGAAATTAATGAATAAGAGTGTGTGACATGAGTGGTCTAATATGAAGTATAGGAATTTATCAGGTGAACAAGGCACAATCTACTTGTAGTAGGTGCAATTGCTCAAGTTGTTGCGGCTGAAGCATGCCATTGTCACATGAAATGTAGTAGCTGAAGACTTGATTCAGTTCCCAAGTCATGAAAAAATGTAAGGCTATTTGTGAGGGCATAAGTGTCAAGGCATGCTATGGAATGCTAACAAGTGTTCTATAGTTTGAAGGCATGTCAAATAAGTTAAGATGTGTTAGAGTTCTAAGGCATGCCAAGATGTGCAAAGGTGTGACAATACGTGACAGGTACTATAAAGGAAACAAAAAGGAGAAACAAGTTAAACTACAAAGAAATGAACACATAAGAGGGTTAATAAGTCATCAATTTACCTTTTCTAGGAGGGGCATGCTAGGCGCACCAACACTAGGTGGAAATAGGTGTAAAATTCCAAGTGTTAGTGCATTCTAAGTGCCATATCATCATCTATTTCTTCTCATATACTTTCCAATAATTTATCTCAAATAACTTTAATATTAAACCATGTGAAAGCCTACTAAGGAATCTTAATGAATGCTAGACATGTTAATCCTTTCCAAGCGCCAGCACGTGCCAAGTGCTAATGTGTGTTAGGGAGTGATACACATGTTATGAAGTGGAAGGGCATGTGGAAGGGTGTTAATTAGGTGTGACAGAGTGTGCTAATGCATTTTGAGGAGTGTTATGGAGTACTATGGAAACACAAAGGAGCACTTGGTCAAAATGCATGGAAGTGAATAAATATGAGGGTGTGCTAGGGAGTGTGAATGAGCACTAGATAGCATTCGGAGGAGGGAGTGACAAGGTATTTTAAGCACTAGTAACACATGCTAGGGAATATCAAGGTATGTCAAGAAGTTCCAGAGTGTGATACGGAGTTCCATTGTGCGTTAACATGTACCAAATAGTTCCAATACATGAAAGATGCTAAGGCATGCTATGATGTATAGGGTGCCAGGGTATGCCAATATGTTTCAAGGAGTATCAAGGAAACAAAAATAATAACCAAGATAAAATGCAAGGAAATGAACACATAAGAGGGTTAATAAGTCATGACTTTATCTTTTTCAAAAGGGGAATGCTAGGCACACTAATAATAGGTTCCAATACATGCCAATTTCTAATGTGTGCCAAGTGCTCATGTATGTTAATGCATGCCAAAGTGTTCCAGGGAATGCTAAGTACTACAAGGCATGCCAACACATGCCAAGAGAATGTTATGATATGCTACGGCTTTCCAACCTTTGCTTGGGTGTCCTAGTCATGACAAGATGTTTTAGGTACAAATATTTTCTAAGACATGCGAGGTGCCAAGGAATTTTAGTGTGTTCCAAAGAATGTTAAGACATGCCAAGATTGTTGAGGAGTGCTAGATCTCTCTCATTAATAAAATTGGAAAATCTTGATTATGTATTAGATAATATAGTTTCTACACACACTAGTGGAATGTTATATAAATGGAATTTTTTAGATAATAAGCCTAATAGAGATTAATCATGTATTGACTCATAGGAAAACTATATTCTCATTACTTGAGGGAAATGATCCACACTAATTACTTCTTAACAAATTGACTAACTCTAACCACTATATGGTCTTGGACACATAATGAAAAAAACTCCACAACAATGTTCCTAAATCGCTATCTTTTGATAAAAAATATAGTAAAATGCACATAGTGTCATCAAAAACTCATTGGAATGATCAATTATCACGAACATTTTTCGACCGTCACCAAAAGTAAGAAAAAAGAGCATTGCTAAGGTTCAATAAAATATCATCACTAGAAGTGTCACCAAAGAGAGAATTAGTGACATGCCTTTAACAACCCTCACCAAAAGTGTCACTGAAAATGGCTTTGGTGACAAACCTTGAAGGACCGTCACTGTATGCAATTACAACAATGATTTTTTAAGGACCGTCACCATATGTGACATTGGTGACGAACCTTAAAGATCTCTCATAGGCATGACCCTCACCGATGTCCTTTTTTCTTGTAGTGATTTATGGGGATTCCTTCAATGAATATTTGGTGAATATTAAGACGTATTGATTAGATGGAATGAATAATACCTCCACTTGAGTAATATAAAATGTCAAATGATGTTAACTAAGGGTGTAGTTACATTTTTTCTTTAACATGTTAAGTTCACCCCAAATAATTATATCATTATATAGATATACATTATTAACCATCAAAATATGAAACTATGGAGAAAGAACATCATCATCATCATCTAAGCAGAGAACTAAATGGAACAAGATAAGAGAATCATGAACACATAGAGACACCAAGACTGGTCTGAGACCAAGGAAAAACACACTATGGGGTAAAACCTTGCATATTATTCTTCTTATGTCATCATCAAATGATTCAGCAACAAGAGTACAATGATCCATAGATATCTATCTTCATGATGCAGTAAAACAACTAGCACATGCATAATGTGACCTTACACATATCTATGGTAAAGGAACTTGATTCTAAGAACTGAGATACACGGACACTAGTTGAAGCACACTAATGAATATTGTTGATAATGAGTGAATATTGTAGAAACATCTTGTAGTGGAAATACATAGAGAAGATCTACAGATATTCATATCTACAACATCAAGAGCATGGATTTGATGGATCACCAAGTGATATCAACTATGAAGTCCTAGATCTAAATCCAGGATGCTGATAAAGAATGATCTGAAGCAGTTGTGACTGAGCGAAAAAATTATGAATGAATTGCACAAGCAACTTACTATGGCCCAATTAATATCTACCCATAATATTCCTTAACTTCAATCTCGACACACTCGACCCATGGCTGAAGCTCCATTAACTATAACTTGAGCACTATGTGCCCACGGATGAGGTCTTGATCAACCTGGAACCCTAGCTACACCCCGAAGAAAGTCTTCTTGTGGCTATAACAGCTCAGTTGTGACCTCGATAAGGCCTATGTATGGTTCTAGACCAGCTCAAGTGCTACCTCACCATGGCTTGCCCATTGTTCTCGCCAAAAATACCCATATCAAATGTGAGCATATGCATGTGATCATGATCTTTACATGAGCTTTTGCTGACATACCTGTGTGAGAAAAGACAAAAAATTATGAACCAATACCAAGAGAGCATGAAGAATATCTCATGAGTGAATGTGTCAAAATGAGCTTTAGGCTACCTATATTTATATCTTTCATGTATGACCGCTTGGGGTTAAGGATAACTCCACATGTGGTTAGGCCGACCCATTCCATTTCACTCTAATAAATAAATTCATTCATAATTTAACTTTATATTAATAGATTGAGGTGATCTATAGGTCAATTTTGGTCATCTTGAAAAGAGGAATCTAATGCAATTATAATCATGACCATCCAAGTTGTCAATAGTTGAGTTTGACCGTAGTTGCATAATTTTAACACTCCCTCTCAACCAAGGAGAATTCCACCTGCCAATATATGTTCATCGATCAATATTCCATTCTATTATCTTTATGCATCATCATGTATCATCACTAATCATCTTTGTCATGTTGTGAACCTTTCTTATTTCAAATCATCAATGTACTTCTCATGATTATTTATGCTTAACTCTTAACTTTTACTTCTTGTATACTGGACATTATTAGATTTAGAAGAATAATTTATCAACGGAAGGGATCTTAGCCTACCACCCTTCATTCATCAGGAAATCATTTTGGATTCTCTGATAACAGGATACTACCCAAAATATCATCATCAATCAACATTGGAGAGCATATTATCATGGATCACATCTCAACCTGTAACTACATCAGAGAGCACATCTCTACTCTGAATCTCATGGGGGATTTATACCTCTACAACCCCATATCTACAAATAGGATATCCATCCATGAAGGGGAGCCCATATCGACCCTGGGATTATATTGAGGAGATCACTCTCAACCCAGAACTGCATAGGGTTATCTCAACCCATCCTATTGCCTATTCATCTTCCCATCAATGACCCTAAACAGTCATGTAGTAGAAAAAATACATCATAGCTGACTTAGGTTGTACACCCCAAGTACATTCCCAACTCGTTGGCCAAATTAGGAGTAGTACTCCTGATAATCCCGTCTTATGATTATGATGCCAACTGGGGTATACTCTGCAAAGACCAATTAGGGGAGTAGAATTCTCTTACCCTATGAATATATGGTAGAAACATCTAAAACCTATGGGTAACAGATAGGGAATACGCCCTATTTTCCATAGTTCCCTCAACCCCAAGAACCCTCTATCTCAATTCCTCATCCTGGGAGCTAAGACAGGGAGGAAGATCTGGCTTAGTCTCCTTGATCAACGCTAGTCTCATATGGTATCTGTTGATTCTTGTTCATACATGACATCAAATAAATTTTTATGTTAGAACATACATAATCATGTAAATCAAAAAAAGATACCAATCATAACAAGATACCATAATCATCCTCCCTCTCACAGAGGTGTCAATCACACATGGATACCAGAATCATCATCCCTCTTAGGGATGTGTCAATCACAAGCCTAAGCTTGTCTCAAACAACTGCATTGTCTCAATGAATGGATAAAACATAGTCCCAACTTATATGTATAAGGGATTCTCTGTCATCATAGTGTATCCATGTCTTATCCAAATCATGCTCAAAGATCTCTCTAAGGAGCTTCTTCATCCCATCTCATAGCTAGCCTTGCTAGCATCATTATACCCAACCTTGATCATGCTAGGAACCTCTCAACCCATCTTATTTCCTATTGTTATTCCCATTGATGGCCCTGAATAGTCATGGGGTAGAACACCTGCATCATAATAGACTTAGGTTGTACACCCCAAGTACATTCCTAGATCATTGGCCAAATGAGGAGTGATATTCCTGATAATCTCGGCTTGTGGGTATGATGCCAACTGGGGTATACTCTACAAATACCAATCAGGGGAGTAGCATTCTTCAACCCTATAAATATAGGGGAGCAACATCTCAACCCTATGGGTAACATATAGGGAATACACCCTGTTTTCCAGAGTTCCCTCAACCCTAGGAACCCTCTATCTCAATTCCTCGTCCTAGGAGCTACGACACAGAGGAAGAGCTCGCCTAGGGTCCTTGATCATCATTGCACTCATGTGGTATCTGTTGATTCCTATTCATACGAGAAATAAAATTAAGTGTTATGTTATAACATACATAATCATGTAAATCACAAGATACCAATCATAACAAGATATCATAATCATCCTCCCTCTCATAGAGGTGTCAATCACACATGGATACTAGAATCATCATCCCTCTCAAGGAGGTGCTAATCACAAGCCTAGGCTTGTCTCGAACATATGCATTGTCTCAATGAATGGAGAAATCATGGTCCCAACTATATGTATAACGGATTATTTGTCATCGTAGTGTATCCATGTCTTATCCAAATCATGCTCAGATATCTCTCTAAGGAGCTTCTTCATCCCTTCTCATAGCTAGCCTTCCTAGCATCATTGCACCCAACCTCGGTCATGCTATGAACATCTCAACCCATTATATTGCCTATTGATATTCCCATCAATGACCCTGAATAGTCATTTGGTAGAAAACCTGCATCATAATCGACTTGGTTTTTACACCCCAAGTACATTCCTAACTCATTGGCCAAATGGGGAGTGGTATTCCTGATAATCCAAGCTTATGGGTATGATGCCAACTAGGGTATACTCTGCAAAGACCAATCCGGGGAGTAACACTATTCGACCCTATGAAGATAGGGGAGAAAAATCTCAACCCTATGGGTAACAAAAAGGGAATACACCCTATTTTCCATAGTTCCCTCAACCCAGGAAACCTCTATCTCAATTACTCATCTTGGGAGCTAAGATAGGGAGGAACAGTTGGTTTAGTGTCCTCGATCAGTGTTGCTTTCATGTGGTAGCTTTTGATTCCTATTCATACAGGACATCAAATAAAGTGTTATGTTAAACATATATAATCATGTAAATCACAACAAGACACCAATCATAACAATATATCATAATAATCCTCCCTCTCACAGAGGTGTCAATCATACATGGATACCAGAATCACCATCCCTCTCAAGGAGGTTTCAATCACAAGCCTAAGCTTGTCTCGAATAGCTTCATTGTCTCAATGAATGGAGAAATCATAGTCCCAACTCTATGTATAAGGGATTCTCTATCATCATAATGTATCCATGTCTTATCTAGCTCATGCTCAGAGATCTCTATAAGGAGCTTCTTCATCCTGTCTCACAGCTAGCCTTGCTAGCATCATTGTACTCAACCTCGGTTGTGCTATGAACCTCTAAAACCATCCTATTACCTATTGATCTTCCCATCAATGACCCTGAATATTCATGTGGTAGAACACCTACATCATAATCGACTTGGTTTTTACACCCCAAGTATATTCCCAACTCGTTGGCCAAATGAGGAGTGATATTCCTTATAATCTTGGATTGTGGGTATGATGCCAGCTAGGGTATACTCTGCAAAGACCAATCAGGGGAGTAGCATTGTTCGACCCTATGACAATAAGGGAGCAATATCTCAACCCAATGGGTAACAGATAGGAAATATGCGCTATTTTCCAGAGTTACCTCAACCCCGTGAACCCTCTATCTCAATTCCTCATCCTGAGAGCTAAGATAGGGAGGAAGAGCTGGCTTAGTGTCCTCGATCAACGTTGCTCTCATGTGGTATCTGTTGATTCCTATTCATGTAGGACATCAAATAAATTTTTATGTTATAACATACATAGTCATGTAAATCACAACAAAATACCAATCATAACATACCATAATCATCCTCCCTCTCTATTATGGAACCAACTCCAAAAATATAAGAAAAGAGAGATCAACTCCTTATAAATAAGACACTTCAAGGGGGGGACCTCCTTTACATTACATAAATGAACAATTCTTGGATGATACAAATGACACAACCTCCTTTATATATATAGGAGTCAATGGGATCACAATATAATCCTAGCTGACCTAACAATAATAATGTAAGGGCACAATAATAACAATATGGGGATTATAGGGGTACAACAATAATAGCAAGGGGGATACACTAACAAAAATAAGTGACTACACTAGTAATATATGGACCTAACATACCCCTCTCCTTCAAACAATTGTTTTCCTCAATGCTTGAGTAGCTCTGGATCCTTTTGTATAAAATTCTCATCCTTGCAGAATCTTGAGTGGATAAGTTCTTCCACTTGATGAGATACTCTAAAATTGATCGATTTCGTAACTATCGAGTTCTGGTTTCTATGACTGCTTCAGGTTCCAATATCATCTTTCCTTCCTCATCAAGTTCTGGAAATATTGTTTGAACTGGAATTTTTTCACCTATAACCTTCTTTAAGTATGAAACATGGAAAACTGGATGCACTCAAGAAGAAGCATGAAGCTCCAATTTGTATGCCATAGTACCAATCTTTTGTTAACACCTTTTAAGGACGATAGTACTTTGGAGATAATTTATTATCCTTCTTAGCTTGCTTGAGGTACATTTGTTTGTATGGTTGTAGCCATAAAAATACCTTGTATCCTACATCAAAACTTCTCTCGTTGCGATGTTGATCTGCCTGTTGTTTCATTCAATTTTGTGCCAAATTTAGGTTATCCTTTAATATTTGGAGAACTTTTTATTGATGCTCAATGTGATCTTACACTTCTTGAACCTTAGAATTTCCTCTTAAAGATGATGTGATGGACAATGGATGATATCCATAAAGTGCCATAAATGGGGTCATTTTTGTTGTAGTATGGAAGGAAGTGTTATACCACCATTCAACCAGAGGTAGCCACTTGACCCATTGTGTTTGTTTAGCAGATAAAAATAACGAATATATCCTTCCAGACATTTGTTCACTATCTTAGTTTTCCCATCAGATTGAGGATGATAAGATGAGCTGTGAGCTAGTTGAGTACCAAAACAAGAAAATATTTCCGTCCAAATATATCCAGTAAAAATGGGATCTTTGTCACTTAAAATAATCTTTGGGTTTCCATCTAGCTTTTGAATTGTTTCCATAAATGCAATAACAACTGTACTTGCTTTAAATGGATGAGATACTGCACAAAAGTGTGCATACTTGGTAAGTCTATCAACTACCACCATGATGACACTCTTTCCTTTGGACTTAGGTAAACCTATGATAAAATCCATTGAAATCTCCTCCCAACGTTGACTTGGAATGGATAAAGGTTGTAGAATACCCAGGGTCTTAATTGTCTCAAATTTATTTTGCTAGTAAACCAAACATTCTGCCACAAACCTTTTAATATCAGATTTAAGGCCATCCCAAAAAAATTCTTTATTCACCCCCTAAGGGAGAAGTGTGAAATTCCAAAAGAATTTTTTGTTTTAGTTGGGAATTCTTACAAAGATATAAGCGATATTTTTACCATAAGGAATCATTTTTCCAAATAAATGTATCATATTTACTAGGATATTGCTGCAACTTTTGAATGAGTGTCCACACTTCTTCATCCTTCTTCCATTCATCCCTTGCTTCAGTTATCCAATCTGGTTGGATAATATAAATGGAACAAAGCAATGCCTCCACCTCTTCATCCTTTCTTTAGAGTGCATCTTCAACAACATTTAGCTTCCCATTTTTTTTTATGATTTCAAAGTCATAACCCAACATCTTTGTGGCCCATTTTTGTTGCTCTTCTGAAGATAGTATTTGTTCCAAAAAGTATTTAAGACTATCATGATCAGTTTTTACCTTGAAGTGTCTTCCCATTAGGTAAGGTCGCCATCTATTTAGTGCATGTAGTATTGCCAAAACTTCCTTCTCATAAATAGCTTTCTGTAAATACTTTCCTTAGATTGGACAAATTTCAAAAGAAATGGGTCTTCCTTCTTGCATTAAAAAAACACCAATTCCATTTCCTGAGGCATCACCTTCCACAATAAATCTTTTTGTGAAGTCTGGCATAGTTAAGACTGGTGCTAAGCACATTGCCTCTTTAATATGTTCAAAGGCCCTAGTTACTTCAGGAGTCCATGAAAATTCATCTTTCTTCAAAAATGTTGTTACAGGTGCTGCTATTCTCCCATAATTATTAACAAACTTGCAATAATAGCCTGTTAACATGAGAAATCCTCACAAATGATTTATGGTTGTGGGAAATTTCTATTTCTTAATGGATTTAATTTTTTTAGGGTCTACCTTAACACCCTCGCAAGATAAAATATGACCCAGATATTCCACCTCTTGTACTCCAAAGAGACATTTGGAGGATTTTGCATATAATTGTTTCTCCTCCAATAGTTTGAGCACCCTGTCAACATGTTGAACATGATCCTTCCAAGACCTGTTGTAGATTAATATATCATCAAAAAATACTAACACAAATGTTCTAAGGAAGGGTTTGAAAATGGAATTCATCAACCCTTGAAATGTAGAAGGTGCATTGGTAAGGCCAAAAGGCATGACCAAAAATTCATAATGACCCTCATGAGTTCGAAATTATATTTTTGGAATATCTTCAATCTTAATTCTAATTTGATGATATCCTGAATGAAGATCCAACTTGGTAAAATAAATCGATCCATGTAATTCATCCAATAATTCATCAATCACAGGAATGGGGAATTTATCTTTAATAGTGATCTTATTAAGCTCCCTATAATCCAGACACATGCACCATGATCCATCCTTCTTGTGCGTCAATACTACTAGAGTAGAGAAAGAACTTTGACTAGGTTGAATTATACTAGCCTCTAACATTTCTACAATTATACGTTCAATTTTTCTCTTTTGGACATAAGGATATCTGTAAGGCCCGATGTTTGGAGGAACACTTCCTCGACCCAAATGAATAGCATTATCATGATCACAAATAGGTTGGATTCCTTTGGGAGTTTCAAACACCTTGTAATGGTTTTCCAATACTTTTAGGAGATCAGGAGAAATAGATGATTTTGATGTTGGAACTTCTAGTGATCATAATTGTGTAGTTGCGCCTCACTGTTCTTTCTTCAAAAGCTTTGCCATGACATTAGAGCTTATTATCTTTCTTTACTTCCCTACGATGCCCTGTAATTCAACTTCCTTTCCTTCCAAAAAAAATTTCAAGAAAATTTCTTCAAAATTGAAAGCTACCATCCCTAAAGATTGTAACCATTGTACTCCTAGTACAACATCATCATCTCCCATTGTAATGGAAAGCATTGGACTATACAATACATATTCCCCCATGGTTAGCTTGATATTATGGCATTTTCCAAATAATTTTATAGTTCCTCCATATGCAACCATCACTTGACATTCTGGTGTTGGGTATAGGAAGAAATTCAATTCCTAGGCTACCTTACAATGAATAAAATTATGGGTACTACCCAAATCAATCAACACTATTACCTTTTTCTTCTTGATATGTCCTTCTATCTTGAGAGTTTGAGGAGTGGTAATTCCTGCCAATGCATTACACAATATGGTTAGAATCATTTCTTCTTTTTCTAGGGTTGGTTCCTGGTCTATATCCACTTCTTTTGAAGTTTCTTGTTCATTTTCTTCCTCCTCTTCACAATCTATGTAAAATAATTTCTTCTCAGCACACTTATGAACTTTAGTGTATTTTCTATCACAACTATAGCAAAGCACTTTTGCTCTTTTTTTTCCAATTTTTGTGGTGTCAACCTTGTAGGTTGTGGAAGTCTAGGAGTAGCAACACTTCCATATTTATAGATGTGAGTGGTAGGCTTCCTTGTCACCATAATTTTACATTCAATTTTTCGTGCCAACCTAAATGCCTTCTCCAATAAATCAAGTTCCCAAAGAATAACCTCATTTTGGATGTTATCCTTTAAAGTCTCTATGAAGACATCAATCATGTGTTCCTTTGGAATATCAGTTACCCTTATATTCAAGTTTTGTAAGTCCTCAATGTGATCCACCATTGAACCCTTTTGTTCGAGATTTATCAATTGGCTAAAGAAGGTGTTGCTCTTTGTATCCTCATAATGTGCTATCATTTTCTCCATAAAAATTGACCAAGTGACAATTTTTTTACAGGAGAAAATCCATCGATACCAGACAAAATGTATTTTGTTCTAGATGTAAAGTTTCAATACGTACGTTTTGTGTGTTTTACACATTATTGAGATCAAAATATGGCTCCATCTATAGTATCCATGTTACGGGATCCTTGTCATCAAACTTACTCATATCCATATTTTGATTATGATGGTTCTTCCATCCAACATTAGAGTTTATGAAATCATGATTGACATTTATTTTTTTTCTCATCATGAGTTCCCTATACTACCTTTTCACCATTTGTAATCATTTCTTGTATAACCTTTGTCAAACCTTCCTTCAAACCTTTTATGTCTGCTTTTAAATCATTCTTCATGTCTTCCATGTTAGCTTCCATGTCATCCATCTTAGCTTCCATGATTTTATTCAAACCATCCATCTTTGATTTCCCATCTTTCTTCAAAACTTTCATTTCATTTTTTGATGCTCTTTACGAGAGAGAAATTTGGTGTACTTGCTCTTGTAACTTTGATCAATCATGTTCCACTTTTTCCTCTTCATGAGTCATAGTAGAGTATTCTGAGGGCTTAAGTGGTGTTGATTTATATTTAGGGGGGATTTTAGAACCCAATACTAATAACTATGCTTCAATATGCCCTTGAAATCACTTCAAATTGTTTTTTCAAACAAGACTTATGCAATTTGAAAAACAAATACACACCTTTTTCTTGTTTTTAAGGATATCTATATTGAAACTGAACTATCTTTGTGATTTCAGATCCTCAATATATGAAATTCACTCCTGTAGTAGCCCTCGAAATCATGTTTTTAATGCCACAGGTCTGACCTAATTTGGATGCTTCAAAACAAAGTTATGCCCAATATCCCACAATGACCTAATTATGGACTAGTTCAGTAGAGTGAACTTGTACGGCGTGCCATGTGTCATTGTTTCCTCCTTCAGCTTTGAAATTGATACATAGGAAACTAAATTCCATGTATTTTCAACCACTTCTTACATAATTCCAATTTGATGCTCAGAGTGAGAGTTATGATTATTTTCCCAAGGTCACCTCTTCTAAATGAAATTCGGGAGCCTAACAAAACCCTAACTTCCATAGATAATATCTCCAAAAATATTGTGAACCAAGATCTAAAATTTTTACAGGAAGTTCCTCAGGATTTCTGCTTCGTGTGGTTAAAATTTTAGCTTTTTAACCTTTGTAGAAAAAAAATTATAGTGAAAATTCCATGATGACCTATTTGGAGCAGCAAAACCCGAGAATCCAAAGCTCTGATACAAAATGTTATGAAACCAGCTCCAAAAATAGAAGAAAAGAGAGATAAACGCCTTACAAATAAGCGACTTCAAGGGTGAAACCTACTTTAAATTATGTAAATGAACAATTCTTGGATGATACAAATGAAAAAACCTCCTTTCTATATATAGGATTCCATGGGATCACAATATAATCTTAGCCGACCTAACAATAATAATGTAAGGGAACAATAATAACAATATGGGGGTTACAGGGGTACAATAATAAAAATAAGGGGGATACACTAACAAAAATAATGGACTACACTAGTAATATAGGTAAATAACACTCTCACATAGGTGTCAATCACACATGAATACCAGAATCATCATACCTCTCAAGGAGGTGTCAATCACAAGTCTAAGCTTGTCTCAAACAACTGCATTGTCTCAATGAATGGATAAATCACAATCCCAAACATATGTATAAGGGATTATATGTCATCATAGTGTATCCATGTCTTATCCAGATCATGCTCAGAGATCTCTCTAAGGATCTTCTTCATCCCGACTCACAGCTAGCCTTGTTAGCATCATTGTACCCAACCTCAGTCGTGTTATGAAACTCTCGTCCAAGATATCATGGAAGATATAAAACTAAGGAAGAATCCAAATGTGTTCATAAATAATAATCCCAAACATCATAATATCATCCATGCAGCTACATATTATGGGAGAAATATCTCCATATTTAAGATTAGAACAAATAAAATATGTTTGGTGGAAATTCTAAATGAAGCAACTCAATCATGAATTTTCAATCATGTTATATACACATAATATATTGATGGATATTAAAAAAAAACATCAATGCCTCAATCAAATAGTAGATTCCATGTCATGTTCAGCAACATTTTAACTTTAAATCAGACTATCCAAGGATTTACATGCAACATGGGATTTCTTTCCCAAATTCCAGAAATTGACTCATCATGCCATGATACATCATTATGAGATTCATAAGCCATCTGATTATGAGATTCATTATGATTTTCATAGGTTCATCACCTGTCAAGGGTAGACTATCAGTATGTAAAACTAAAGCCAAAATAAAAAACAAGGCCATTCCTTGGAACTCACTATCCTAACTTCGCCATATAGCTGTCAAATATGGATAAATATGAATCGAGGATATTGAATCACACAATTATCTCTACAACCATAATTCCTTACCATGCCAACATAACCAACCTTACATAAATCAACAATGAATTCAGTTCATCAAAGTTTAGAATCCAAACCAAAACTATTATCAAAGACATTGATTTCATAGTATCAATTATTCCAACCAGGTGAGAGGTAGTGCTCATGTCAGATCTTGACTTCATTTACTATCAAACAATCAAGTATGTCATTTAACATGTCATTATAGGCCATTTTCATCACTAGATGCAAGTGCATACACATCAAGGTTAAATCATGCATGTTCATACTAAATCACAACAACCATTGCACTAGGAACAAGGAGGTCAATACATATCCATACTTCTGAATACTCACATACGACATTGAAGGTCATTATGCCCACATAGCATTGTCATCTAGGAAAAATCAACTATTGCTAGATCAAATCATGTCAAATACAAATGTGTGATTGTGGTAAGATCTATAATTCTAGACATATCTCAATAATTAAGCATCATGTCAAAAGTTCCAAACGTATTTTATCAATATTTATCAGCTAAAAAAATGTAGCACAATCCTCAAACATAATGACATATTCATATGAATGTCTCAGTCACTTTCAGACACAATCTTGGTTCAAACATACGAACTTTCTCTGCTAACAGATCTTACTAATATCTGCAACACATTTGCATAATTGACATCTTCCAAGTGACCATCTAATTTTATGCTCAACTCCAGCAATTTCATAAATCATTTTACAATGGAAATACATGTCATAAATCGCTCAATTCATATTATATACCGAATAATTTTACATAACTTCAATTCTTTCACTATCAAGCATAGTTACATCCTTTGCACGAGTGAGGCTCATACCTCTGTTGTAGATCATCAATGTCAAATACTCATGTATTATAAAAAGGATGCAATTTTATTTTTATTCATGTCGTCAACATGTCTTTACTGGAGTCATGCAACAACAAATCTATTTTATCATAAACACATATCTATCATGATCATCAACATCATGTCACAAAAATCTTTCATCAAGGGATGGACTTGAAAATATCAAGGCAACTAGCTGATGTGACAATACAAACTTATGAATAATATATCCAATTAAAGAATTTAATTTCACCATATGCCATAACCACAAGAAGCCATATATTTGAAGCATCAAACTCATATATATGCCTATATCATCATGGTTATAATAATAAATAGGCTCAATCTAGATTATTCAATAAACAAACAAAGTGAAATCTCTCTTTCCATGAACTTTCATCATGCTTATCACAAGCATTATCAATACAATATGAATGTGGTAAACTTCCATAAGATATCCAATAGATCTTATGCATATCCAGAGTCAATAGTACCATCTAGTAGTGTCGGGATCATGATCTCAAAACAATAGATGTTAGCCAAACATCAAGCATACCACTATATCCAAAATCAACAATAAGTATCCTTGCATAATCAAGAAGATCATCATGATCAAAACATTCAATATGAGGTGCACCATTTCATCATAGGAAACATATATCCCAATCACTCTCATATTCATGCGTGAGCCATTTGAGAAGGAGACATTTTTAACATACCATAGGGCTTACCTAGCCATCCAATGTTATATTTGGAACATAAAAATATACCATGTATGCTTGGTGGTATTATCTGTGCACCTTCACATAGGAAGCTTGTAGTGCTGAAGTGCCTCTTTACCTTTTACAGATCTAGACATCTTTCCTACATTTCAAAATATCCTCAAGAGGGATCCACTCATCACATCTCATCACATAGGTTAGAAATATCCAGCTACTCAAATATACATGCAAGAAGTAATGACTAGAAACATAGTAATTAGATCCATAAGTATAAACAAGATTAAGGTCATAAGTCAAGGATTACTTATCTTCAATGAGAGATGATCCTCTCCCTCTTGAAGAAACCTTCAAGATCCATCCATGGACCATAAAACAATGTTGCCTTCAATCTACAACTTTATGGACAACTAGGTCATTTGTAAAATCAATCCCAAGTGCTTCACATAGATCACATCTCAAGACTCTTACCATAAACTAGGGTTTCTCTCAAACCCTCGCGGTAACATCCTTATCCACTAACTACCTAGGGTTTTCTTCATACCCTAGAATTCTTTTAGGTCTATACCATCCTCTACTAGCTTCCATAAAAGTGTCTACATGGGGGTGATATTCATGGCTTTCCTTCAACCCAGCTTTGAAACCATGTTAATTTTTCATAAAGCATCATTGTTATTTTCTTTGATAGTTACATTTCTTCATTAACATGCTAAGTTCACCCATAATAATTATATCATTATATAGATCTACATTATTAACCATTAGAATATGCAACTATGTAGAAATAATAACATCGGCATCATCATTATCATCATCTAAGAAGAAAAACGAAAAGGAACAAGAGAAGAGAAGCATGAACACATAGAAACACCATGATTGGTCTGAGACCAAGGCAAAACCCACTATGGGGAAAGCCCTTGAAAATTATTCTTCTTAGAACGTCATCAAATGATTCAAAAACAAGAGTATAATGATCCATAGATCTATATCTTCATGATGCAGTAAAACAACTAGCACATGCATAATGTGACCTTACACATATCTTTGTTGAAGGAACTTGATTATGAGAACTGAGATGCACAGACACTGGATGAAGCATACTGATGAATACTATTGATACTAAGTGAATACTGTAGATACAGCTTGCAACATAAATAGATAGAGCATATCTAAAGATCTGCATATCTACAACATCAACAGCACAGATCAGATGGATAACCAAGTGTTGGAACGAGGTCCCCTAACCGGATTTTTGGTCCAATTTTATAATAATTTTGTAATACTTGGTCTAGCACAGGGTCTTTGGGGCGAGTCAAAGCCCCGATGTATTGTAATGGGTCAAAGGGTAGACCAAGAGTCTACGAACCACGATTTGCGGACCATAGAGTAGTGCAAGCTAAGATGTTATAAATAGATAGATAAATCAAGTCTAGAAGAGGCTAAGACAGAAGTAAGTTAAGCTTGGATACGAACTTGTGATCTTTTGTGTCGATCATCTGGGTAAGGGCTCCTGCTGGATGTGTGCACAGAGACCCCAAGGTCCTGCTGTGTGTGGACCCCACTGGTTGTGTGCACAGGTTGGTAATAGACTCTATAAGTCGGATCTGAATATGAATGAATGAGAAGGTTGTTGATGATATTTTAGTGTTCTTGTGTTATGATTATTGGCTATGTTTCTGTGTTAAGATCATGCTTTCTTACTGAATGTTGATGATATACTGATGCGCTCATGGATATGATATGATGAATGTGTAGCTTTGGTTAAAATACGCTTCTCAAGTTACCTATTAATTACAATCTGTGCTTAGCTGATATACTGTTAAAAGGGTTCTGTGTTGGGCTCCTCCTACGCAAGTTTGTTAGATCTGCAGGGACCCCCTTTAATTAACTCTCTCTCTCTCTCTCTCTCTCTCTCAAGGTGCGGAAACCTGGTTCCAACACCCTCCCATACTACTTCAGGTGAGACCTTGACCTGCACAAGTAGGCCATTGCCAACAAGGCCAGTAGTATCGGGGTTTGTTGGCAAACCTTAAAACCGAACTAGGGTCAAGACCCCTAATGCCAAAAAATGGTTCTGTTGCTGGGAATGGGAGCATTTTGAGAGAGAGATTGGGTAATGCCACGAGGTCATTGGTAGCCATTGAATCCCGAGCTAGAAGACTGGTTCAAAAAATAGATTCAGGAGTTTTCCCTAAAAGAGAATAGAAGTAAGAAGCTATCTACTAAAGAGTGGAAAAATCAGTATATTTTTACGGAGGTACACGAAATATTCTTCGTATCCTTCACACACGAATTAAAAGAGTGTTTGGCACGATTGGTAGAGTTCTAGACTTGTTGGAAAGACGATTAGGTCATGCAGTGGACCCCTGAATCAATAAAATAGTTGGAAAATACTGATAACAAGATTACCAAGATGGTAGACCACTTGATTGATAGTATCTTGGGAGGGTTCATGACAGAATTTTTTGTTGATCAATTTGTGTCATATTTAGAAGCAGATCGAAGGTTCTTGAAGGGATTTAGAGATAAATTCTAGAAAACCCTGCCATTGTTGATTAAGATGCTATTGAGTGAAAAGGGTGTCCTTTGTAGCCACACCGAGTGAATGACCTCTGATCAGAGTCGGAGCACAATGCGAAACGGTAAATACTACTAGGTTAATCAGGAAGAGGACATGTCGGTGTATAGTCCCTTAAGGGAATCGCCTGATCTTACCAAGGAGGGGCTACGCAAGTTGGATCCAACCCCCCAACCACGCCAGCATCAAACTCGCGTAATGGGAAGAACTCTCCTACTCCACCTCCGTCACCACCTGTAGACGATATGGCTACGTATATGAAGCTACCTACCTTTAAGGGTTTAGAAGACGAGCATATGGATCAATTTTGGTTTGTATTAAAGTCTATATGGACTGCGCAGAATGTTAATAATGATGTTATCAAATGAGTGCAACTATCCATAGCCTTTGAAGGAAAGGCCCTAGACTAGTTTATGGGATACATTGGTCAACACGCAAATGCACCAATACAAGATATTAAAGACACCTTAAATCAGCAATTTTGGAAGCCTAAGTCGTACTCTCAATGTGTAGTCGAGTTAAATGACTTTAAATAGAGACCTACAGAGTCCATCTGGGAAGCTAAACAACGATTAAAGAAGGTCATCAGCGATGGGGGATTTTTCTACGAGGAAAAAAAACACAAGGAATGGTTTATCATTATGTTATTTCCACACCTGCGTGGACTCATGGGACATCAAAAGATTGGCTCCCAGGAAGAAGCTCTAGATTTCTGGACGTGGTTGTTCACGTGTCTTGTATCAGCGCAGAATGTAGGAAATTAGTTATGTCATCCTCCGTTATAAATAATGCATTCTCATACGCATAGTATTTAGCTTCGGTAATGTAATTCTGCTGGAAAGAAAGCCACTGTGCCGTGACATTATTTCTTTGTTATGACTGCATTTTGAATATATGAGAAGACTCTGTTCATAAGCTTAATTCGTGGTTGATAGTTGTTGCCCGAGGACTGTGCAGAGGGCCCCTGCACATGCCGAGGTTTTGTTCATTACTGTATAGTGTCATGCTTTATTTCCTTATGTTTATTATGCCATAGTTATTCACGTGTATATATTACATCTCTTATGGTATTAACGTTTTTTTTCTGTTCATAACTTTTCATGCTTTATACTGTTGTTAATTGATCAGTGTCTTTGTTTCAGATTATAGTAGGCAGCCCGGGCATTTTCACATAGTTTTACAATGAATAATGACATGGAATCAACCTTGTCCTTCTACTGATTTCTTTTTTTCTTAATTTTTAATTCCAGCATTTTTTTATTCATTTCAGTTTTGTACATTTGCTTTACTAGTTAGTTAGATATTAAACTTCTCATGTCATTATCAGTTACCTCCGAAAGCCATAGCGAGACTAATGGTGGGGGATTGAAGTATGAGTGTGTAGTTTGATGTTAGATTATTTTTCTGCAAGTTAGATATTAAATTGCTCATGTCATTATCAGTTACCTCCGAAAGCCATAGCGAGACTAATGGTGAGGGATTGAAGTATGAGTGTGCAATTTGATATTAGTTTATTTTTCTACAAATTAGATATCAGATTGCTCAAGTTGTTTATGATTACCTCCGAAAGCCATAGCGAGACTAATGGTGAGGGGTCAAAATATGAGTTGATGTAATTTGGTTTTAGCTTTACTTTGCTTGCAATTCTTGGATTTCTTTTAGTACAATTTATTTTGTATTTAGACAGCAGCAAGGGTAATGAGTTTCATGATCAATAGTTCACTGTTTGTTTGACTAGTATAGTGGCACATTTTCATTTGAGAATTAATTTTGTCATTGCACGTTTTAAAACCATTTTTGAAGTTTGAAGTTTTGGAAATCATTACAAAGGACATCATTTCCTTGAACATTTATATCCATACTTGTCTTTTAGAATTTCCATCTCACATTAGGAAACCAACCAAGATAAAAACCCCCAAGATAAAAAAAAAAAAAAAAAAACAAACAAACAAAAACGACAAAAAGTAAGAGATAGGTTATCTTGCACATATAGTGCGCCACACTTCGTCAAGCTTACGAATCCCGGATTGAGAAATTAATGTAGCAATTTAGGACACACTAAATTTACCAAAAATTTTGGCGCCGTTGCCGGGGAAGTGTAACTAGGTAGCCAATTTCTTTAAAAAAAAAAAAAAGGAAAAATTGATAACTTCTTGAAGTATGCTCTCCTCTTGCACCTAGTGTGATCTAGAGGATTAGAAAAGAGAGTTATTGGTTCAATAATTTCTTAATTATGCTCTCTTCTTGCACTTAGTGTGACCTGGAAGATCAAAAAAATAATTATTAGCCCAACTTAAAGATAAAAAAAATAACATGCATAGAGCAAGAGATTCTAGGGGAAGGTTTATAGCTAGAGCCAAGAGTTCGATTTTCACAACTCCATCTTCTTCAAGACATAGACAAGATTCACCACCATATACCCCTAGCCTTAAGATTCCTGGAATTCAAGGAGCATCTGAACTAGAGGATTCTCCTACACCATCTACCAAATCTCATTTAGAAGAAGACCCTTTCTTTCTTCTACAGGAGAGTATATTGTAATTAAAGAAGTAGAATCACCTAAAGAAGAAAAGGAAGAAACTCCCTCTCATCCTCCCTTGATAGAAGAAACAGAGGAATTTGAGGACTCTGAGGAAACTATCATGGCAGAGGAAGTAGTAGATGGATTCGGAGGTAGAGGTAGAGGTAGAGGAGGAGGAAATAATGGAGGCAACAATGGTGGAAGTAATAGGGAAGGAGACAACTCATTTGGATTCCCCATAGTTGATGAGGAAACTCATACAAAGATGAAAAACATCTCACCATCTGTCCTCTCCAACTTTTATGGATTGTGAAGTGAGGATCCTGAAACATTTCTGTTTGAGTTTGAAGTTGTGTGCCGAACCTATGACTATATGGAAGACTCTCAAAAACTCAAACTGTTTCCTTCAACATTGAAGGGAGCCGCTTTGAAATGGTTCATGGGATTAGTCACCCAATCTATTAGGACTTGGAATGATATGAAAAAGAAAAAATTGGATAGATACCTGGACTATTGCATGCCCACCAATCACAAGGATGAGGTATTCAAAATGGTGCAAAAAGAAGATGAAAATTTCGAGGATTTGCTTGAAAGATTTCAATACAACTTAAAAAGAGCAAAGATGAGAAACTTAGATGAGGAAACTTTGAAAGCCCTTCTATTAAAAGCCATTAGAGATGAATGGATAGATATTTTAAACACGATGGGGAAAGGAGACATTTCTCAACTTCCACTTCGTGACATAACAAAACTATGTGTCCATCTCTCAAGGGGAAAATCTAAAATGGGAAAAGGGCCTAGAGATCCTTCTCTTATCAAGGCAAACAAATCTGCAACTGGATCAGTGAGTAGGGCATAGATTGGAAATATGCTTGATGAATTCAAAACTGATATCTTAGGGAGCCTTAGTGAACAACTAGACATCCTTAAAATTCAAAACAAGCAGAAAGCAGAAACTGATGCTCTAGCCATCTTTTGTCCGAAATGTAGGAAGAAACATGCTTTAAGGTAATGTCCCTTGGATGCAAAATTTGTAGAAACATGTATGATTTTCTTAGAGAATCATGAGACCAAGGATTGTCCTTCAATTCCTGGACTCAAAGCTGTCTTTCAAGAAGATCCAAATTCAGTAGAATCTCTGTTTTGTTGCAAGAAAACCTTGGCAGGGGCAACAATCTCAAGGGTTTAACAACCCTATGAATTTTCAACCCCCACCAAATTGGAATCCTTGGAAACAACCTTGGCCCCAACCTCAAAATTCATGTCAGTCATGGGTACAAGGTATGCAAAATCCTTATGGGAGATATGCTCAATTTTATCAATATCCTCCATCTTTTCAAAGTCAACAAGCTCCACAACTTCCAAACCCAAATCCACAACTTTCATTTCCATTTCCACAACAAAAACCTTCTCAACAAAATCCAAATCCTCAACTCATGCTTCCATTCCAACAAAAGACAAATCAACTTCCAGCTCAACCATTGCCAAATCCTAACAATAAAAATCCTCAGAATACTTACATGATAGAAGGACAACAATTTCCTACCTATATGATTCTTCCTCTCAATGATGTACAACTCAGGTCTGGTGGATTTTTAGAAAAACCTTCTATAGATATCCAAGAGCAAGATACCTCTAAGGAGGACTCTCTTAAATTCAATAAGGGTTCTGAGGAAGCATCTCTTCAAAATTCAAATATGCAAAAAGAGAAAGAAAAGTTAACCCCCACAACTCCTATAGTTGAGCAACCTGCATCTTCATCCACACCTCCTTTCCCTGAAATATTAAAAATTGATAAAGGGGTGGAAAAACAAATCTTGTTGCCTAACTATGATTTTCAAGATGAATTAAAGAATGTTTGTATCAAGATTCCCTTGCTACAAGCCATTAGAGAGATTCTTATTCTAGCAAAAACAATAAAGGAGTTAAGTCTCAAAAGACCAGGAAGGAAACTAAGAGATACAAGAAGAATCCACCTAGTAGGAAAAATTGCAGATATCATGATGGGAAAAATTACCATGCAGAAGTATGTAGATCTAGGTAGTCCAATTGTCAAGACACATATAAATGGGATAGAAATTCCAAACACATTGATTGACTTAGGGGCTGCTATCAACATTATGAGTAAACAGACTATGGAACAACTAAAACTTCCTAATCTTCTTTTTACACCTACTTTATTGCAACTTGCAGATCGATCAGTTATCAAACCAGATGGTGTATTAGAAGATATTTCAGTCTCCTTAGATTCTTGGGAATATCCAGTAGATTTTATGATTTTGACTCCCAAGAGTAATCTAGGAGGGCACCCACTTATCTTAGGAAGACCTTGGCTAGCCACAGCTGATGCTTTCATTAGTTGTAGATCTGGGGATATGGACATTTCTAATGGTAATTTGACAAAGAAATTCAATTTGTATCCTCCAGCAAAAGCAATCACAGAAGTAGGAGACAATGAATGGGTCGATGATGAGGACACTATAGAACCTGTCTTTACCATTTCTGAAATCAGTGAGGATAGTCAAATTCTGAACACATTAGAAAATTTTGAGACATCTTCAGAATATGACCCCACACAATTTTAGTTGGAATCTGATATTGAATATTTATCATCAAGACAAATATCTCTTTACTCTATGGAAGAGTTCGGTAGTTCTACCATTGAGATTTTTCCAGGAAAAACATTGAATATCAACAAAAATTTGGAAGAGTCACAACAGGAAGAACTAACCAAAATCTTGCAAAAAAATTCTACTGCATTTGCATGGGAGTATACTGACATGAAAGGTATTTATCCTAGGACTTGCATCCATCATATCTATATTGAGGAAAACAGTAGACCAATCAGACAACCTCAGAGAAGGATGAATCCAAATCTTAGGGAGATAGTGAAAGAAGAGCTCCAAAAACTACTCAATGTAAACTTCATTTATCCAATTTCAGATAGCCGATGGGTTTCTCCTTTGGTTATAGTACCTAAAAAGAATGGTAAATGGAGGGTATGCATTGATTACATGGAATTGAACAAAGCAACTTTGAAGGATCACTTTCCTTTGCCCTTTATCGATCAGGTATTAGATACATTAGCAGGTAAAAAGTACTTTTCATTTTTGGATGGTTTTAGTGGCTATAATCAAATTCAGGTAGCACTTGAAGATCAAGATAAGACCACATTTACCGGCCCATGGGGAACCTTTTCCTATCGAGTGATTCCTTTTGGGTTATGTAATGCACCCGCAACATTCCAAAGAGCAGTACTAGGAATTTTTTCTGATCTAATCCATGATTGTGTAGAGGTTTATATGGATGATTTTACAGTTTATGGTAATTCATTTGAAGAGGCATTAGAAAATTTGGAAAAGGTCCTTATAAGACGTAAAGAAACAAACCTTTCATTAAGCCATGAAAAATGCTTTATGATGTTTACTGAAGGTATTGTTTTGGGGCATCATATTTCAGGAGATGAGATTAAGGTTGATAGATCAAAAGTTGAAGTCATCTCCAAGTTGCCTATTCCAAATTGTCAAAGAGATGTTAGAAGTTTTCTGGGATTTACTGGTTATTATAGAAGATTTATAGAAAACTTCACTAAAATAGCATCTCCACTCTTCAAATTGCTTACAAAAGACTGTGAATTTAAATGGGATCCTGATTGTCAATCAGCCTTTGAAACTTTGAAAACAAGGATATCTGAAGCACCTATCTTGAGAGGACCAAATTGGAAACTCCCTTTCCATATTTCTACATATGCTTCAGATACAGCTCTAGGAGCTGTGTTGGGTCAAAAAGATTTAGTCCCTTATGCCATTTAATATACCAGTAAAAATTTGACTCCCACTGAGTTGAACTATACTGTAACTGAAAAAGAGTTTTTAGTTGTTGTTCATGCAATCAATAAGTTTAGACATTATATAACAGGCTATGAAACTTTTATTCATATTGATCATTCTACGATTAGATATCTAATGAAAAAACCTGTTACTAATGGCAGAGTGACAAGATGGCTCCTACTTTTGCAGGAATTCAATATTACTGTGTTGGATAGACCAGGGAAACAAAATACAGTAGTCGATTTCTTGTCTAGGATTCAGAATGCTAAAGAATATTCTCCTGTAGAGGATAAGTTTCCTGATGAATACTTGTTTGCAGTAACTACTAAGACCCCTTGGTATGCAGATATTGCTAACTATTTGGTTACAGGGAAACTGCCTCCACATTTATTTCCAAGTGAAAAAAGAAATATTATTCAGGAGAGTTCAAAATATTCATGGATTTCTAACGAATTGTTTAAAACAGGGCCAGATCTTGTGATCAAAAGATGTGTCAGGGAAGATGAAATGCCTGATATCCTCAAGGCATGTCATGACGAACCATGCGGCAGACACTTTGCAGACAAAAGGACAGCCTGTAAAATCCTCTCTTTAGGATATTATTGGCCTTCCCTCTTCAAAGATGCAAAACAATATGTCAAAAGGTGTGACAGCTGCCAAAGAGTAGGGAAACCTACCCTTTCAAATGAAATGCCATTGCAACCACAGGTACTCATCAAACCCTTTGAAAAACGGGCTTTAGATTTCATTGGACCTATTAATCCACCATCTAAGCAAAAGAAGTTATATTGGTTTGTACTGATTATGTTACTAAATGGTTAGAAGCCAAAGCATTAGTGTCTACTACTGAAAATTCAGTTGTTAATTTTCTTTATGAGGATATTTTTACTCGCTTTGGTGTTCCAAGAGAAATTGTGATAGATCAGGGGAGCCAATTCACATCCAACCTGGTGGAGAAGCTGATGGAAGAATACAAAATCAAGCATAGAAGATCTACTTCTTACCATCCACAAGCAAATGGTCAAGTGGAATCTACAAACAAAGTTCTCGAAAGTATCATCACCAAAATTGTTCATCTACACAGAAGAGATTGGGTGGAAAGGCTTCCTGAAGCCTTGTGGGCCTATAGAACTACATGGAGAAATAAAACAGGACATTCTCCCTATGAACTTGTTTATGGGAAATAAGTCCTACTCCACATTGAGTTCCAATTCAAAACCTTCAATATGGCAGTTCAGTTGGGGATGGATCTATCAGAAGCCCAAAAGCATAGAATGGAGCAGTTGAATGAGCTAGATGAGATCAGACAAGAGGAAATTCTAAGAACTGATCTAGTTCAATATCAAAGAGCTAAATGGCATGACAAATACATCAAAGAGAGGAAGTTTCAAGAAGGAGATTGGGCATTGCTATTTGATTCAAAGTTTAAAGATTTTAAAGGAAAATTTCAGACTCATTGGCTTGGGCCATATGAGATTGACAAGATCTTTAGCAATGGAGTGGTAAGAATCAAGACCATTGATGAATCTCAAACTCCTCTAATTGTGAATGGCCATAGATTAAAGATCTATCATAAGCCACTCTCAAAAGAGGAATTTGTCAAAATGTTTCAAGATAATTCTGCAATAAGGCTGGTGAAGAAGAATCCTTCTTCTCCACTAGCCTAGTCTTTGTTCTTTTCAGTTTCAAAAAAAAAAATGTTGTATAAGCTTGAAAACCAATCACTGATTGGCAGTCTTATACAGAAAATGTAGGGTGAAAATCAGGAAGACCTGACACTCTATATTTTCCAAAAAAAATTCTCTCTCTCTCTCATTTCACAAGTTTTATGACAACCCACTCCATTTCATTCCACTCCACTTCATTTCATTTCACTCCATTTCATCTATTTCATTTCATTTCACCAATAAAAATTTTCTTTCACGACCATTTTCATTCAGTCAGTTATCATCTATCTATTTCCATTCACCCAAATAATTTTTGTGTCAGTTTCTACAGCTGACACCAGTTTCTGCAGCTACCACTCTATTTTTCAAAAATTTACAGTCAGATGTTAGTTCAACAATCATGAAATCAAATGCAGGTATGAAGACATATTATGAAGACATGAGGCATTCAAAAGCATCAATGAGGAGAAAATGATTGAAGACCAATGAAAAATGGCAAGAATTCCAAGGTATGAGTAAAAATTTATTTCAAATGGCATTCAAGCACATTTTTACATAGTTATAAACCATAGCTCCATTATATGCAATGATTGCGTTGATAACTCCGTAACCATCCCACGATCTCTACACGATTCCCCCACAATCCTTGCATTCATTTTTAAACGGCCTCATAATCAAGCCTCCGGTCTTCACTAATGTTCAAATATACTTTGATACTCCACCTGTAATTAAGGAACGTGGTTGATTTGACTACGGCTTCTCTCAGCCGCACAAAATCCATAGCCGTTTCATAAACATGCTGCGTCTACTCTGCAACCACCCAATTTTAAATACTACCGGATGCACTTTACTCTCCCTACTGTTCTATTGACCTCACGGTTACATTTTCACCGTGCTCACAGAAGCCTTCACCCCATTTTGTTCTCTGTTACACTTCATCCCGCGTACCTATTCTCTGATATCCGCTTACAGTCACTAGTCTCCTTCATAAACCCTAATCATTTCTATTGTCTTACCGCCACTAAACCCTCCTCACGCAGAAAAGTTCTAAAGTACAGAAGGAAGGATGGGTCAGTTGTTGAGAAGAGAACCAGAGGGACCCAAATTTATGGAAGGATGTCCGCAAGTCAAAGACATATTGAAAAAGGCAAAATGGCTTCGGTTTATTCAAAAGTTTAAAGGCTACAATAAGGAGGTAAAAAAAGCTTTTGCGAGGTCTTTCAACGGTCTGGAGGTGGAAATTGGGGACCTCAAATTTACAGTGACTAAGGCATCCATAGCAGCTGCTACAGAACTCCCTCAAGAAGGAGAACGTTGGTTCAAGAACAAGAGCATTGGCGAGGAAGCCTAGAGAGTAATCCTACGTAACCTAGGTATGGATGTCACCATTTTCAAAAAGGGAATTCATGTTCATGCTTTAAAAGAAGAGTGGGCCAGTTTACTGTTGGTTATTCAAAAGTTTATCACCTATGAGGGACGTTTTGGATCAATGTACATGTATCATACCTGACTGTTGATGAATTTCCTAGACAACCAAACCCTCAATTTGCCATACTTTTTACTAAATATTTTGAAAAAGATGTCTGTAACCGTCCAAAAGCATCTGGGGGATGTAGAACCACATTTATATCACCATGGTCTTGTGAAAATCTTGATAGAAAAACAATTAAAAGAGAAAAAGGACACCTGGGAGCATTTTTTAATTAGAAATTTCTTTGAAGAACCCAAAGAAACCCCTGAAGGCAGTACACCAAAAAGAAGTAGAAGAAAGAGAACAGGTGATAAAACTCAAAGCACTCCTACTAACACAGTTGAAAGAACTAGTAGAGAAGAGAAACTGTCTAAAAGGAGGAAGGAAAAGATTGAGGAGAGAAAAAGCATTGAAGTTGTACATCAAACCCCTTCCTCAGAAGAAGACCATCAAGTATTATCTGAGAGACTAGTTCACCTTCAGTAACAGTCAGCTATGTCCAAAAAGAAAGGAAAAGAAAAACAAAAAGAAAAAGACAGTAGTCCACAGCGTGTAAGAAGAAGCAATAGGCTTAAAGGAAAGTGGAAGAAAACACAAACAAAAGGACCCCATTTTATTGATTTGGGAGAAGGAACACCTGAAAAAACTCTAGTTGGCTGTAGTCCATCTCATTCTCAGCCAAACGTTGAAATTAGTCCTCAAGATGTTGATATGAGTCCTTTTCGGCCAGATTTTGAAGTCAATTCTCCTCCACAGCATTTTGGGGACAGCCCAAGGAAAACGACACCCGAGATAGATCCAAAGCAGCAAGAGGTGTATGATTACATAGAATCCTTAGAAAGAATAGCCACGGGTCCCATCACTTCATCCACTCAGCCTCACACAGCACAAGAAGATCTAGTCCAATCGTTGAAACAAGAAATTTTTGAGTTGGAGGTTTTAAATAGACATATTAAAAATAAAAATGAAGCATTAAAGGAGCAAAACAGATTGGACAATATCATTCATGACAATACTATGTTGCATCTGGGACTGTGGCACAAAAAGAATAGAAAATTGAAGAAGAAATGCCAGAAGATAAGTAGAGCACTGATTAATCTCAAATTCAGATGCTTGATGAAGAAGCCCAAGATGTTAGCAGCACCAAGAAAGAGGAGAAGAAGACTGGATGTACTGGCAGAGGTATCAAGGCATATGAATTGAAGGAGGATGATCAAAATTTTGGTTGCATGGGGACATGCAACACCTTCACAGTGGGGGTATGTTGAGTCCCAAACTTGCATCTTTCCTATATACCCTTCTATACTTTTTCCATTTACCTGGACCTCCTAAGTCATCAAAATCATTGCATATTAACCATAAAAGAGCATTTAAAGTGGTTTTTAACTATGTTTTGTGTCTGCTGTTTGAATTAGATTTTTGCTCATCTAGCTGCGGAATCTTGTCACTTTCCGCAGCTGCTTCAACTTTCCGCAGCCATTTTGTTAAATCCCATATTGCAGGTGTCTTCAGGAAAATCAAGCCACATGGGCAAGTTGGAAATGACATGGACATGGACCGAGTCCTATTGGCTCAGTCGAATTCACCAAAGAAGGTCGTGGTCAAAGGAAGTCAAGTGGTGGCCAACCTAAGAGCCCTACGGTGACAGAACTCTGTTTTTCACCATGTGAAGACGTACGTGGCCGTTCCTAAATCACAGGGGACATATCAACACCTGTGAACTGCTCCATAAGCCGAATTCAACGACCACTCTCCATAGATTTAATCTTCACGGCAGCCATCATGCTAGATTTCTAGACGTGGTTGTTCACGTGTCTTGTATCAGCGCAGAATGTAGGAAATTAGTTATGTCATCCTCTGTTATAAATAATGCGTTCTCATACGCATAGTAGTTAGCTTCGGTAATGTAATTCTGCTGGAAAGAAAGCCATTGTGCCGTGACATTATTTCTTTGTTATGACTTCATTTTGAATATATGAGAAGACTCTGTTCATAGGCTTAATTCGTTGCCCGAGGACTATGCAGAGGGCCCCTGCACATGCCGAGGTTTTGTTCATTACTGTATAGTTTCATGCTTTATTTCCTTACGTTTATTATGCCATAGTTATTCACGTGTATATATTACATCTCTTATGGTATTAACGTTTTGTTTCTGTTCATAACTTTTCATGCTTTATACTACTGTTAACTAATCAGTGTCTTTGTTTTAGATTATAGTAGGCAGCTCGGGCATTTGCACATAGTTTTACAATGACTAATGACATGGAATCAACCTTGTCCTTCTGCTGATTTCTTTTTTTTCTTAATTTTTAATTCCAGCATTGTTTTATTCATTTCAGTTTTGTACATTTGCTTTACTATTTACTTAGATATTAAACTGCTCATGTCATTATCAGTTACCTCCGAAAGCCATAGCGAGACTAATGGTGAGGGATTGAAGTATGAGTGTGTAGTTTGATGTTAGATTATTTTTCTGCAAGTTAGATATTAAATTGCTCATGTCATCATCAGTTACCTCCGAAAGCCATAGCGAGACTAATGGTGAGGGATTGAAGTATGAGTGTGTAATTTGATATTAGTTTATTTTTCTGCAAATTAGATATCAGATTACTCAAGTTGTTTATGATTACCTCCGAAATCCATAGCGAGACTAATGGTGAGGGGTCAGAATATGAGTTGATGTAATTTGGTTTTAGCTTTACTTTGCTTGCAATTCTTGGATTTCTTTGAGTACATTTTCTTTTGTATTTAGACAGCAACAAGGGTAATGAGTTTCATGATCAATAGTTCACTATTTGTTTGACTAGTATAGTGGCACATTTTCAATTGAGAATTAATTTTGTCATTGCACATTTTAAAACCATTTTTGAAGTTTGAAGTTTTGGAAATCATTATAAAGGACATCACTGCCTTGAACATTTATATCCATACTTGTCTTTTAGAATTTCCATCTCACATTAGGAAACCAACCAAGATAAAAACCCCCAAGATAAAAAACAAAAAAAACAAAAACGACAAAAAGTAAGAGATAGGTTATCTTGCACATATAGTGCGCCACACTTCGTCAAGCTTACGAATCCCGGATTGACAAATTAATGTAGCAATTTAGGACACACTAAATTGACCAAAAAGAGATGCACATGATTATGCAGATTGGAGACTACGAAATGGACCAAGTCATCCTTGATTTAGGATCAAACATAGATGTTCTACCCAAGAAAACCTAGAAAAGAATGGGAGAACCTAATTTGGAATGGTCTACTATTCAGCTACAAATGGCTAATCAGAAAAATATTATCCCACTGGGACAACTGACAAAGGTTGTAGTAGACATTGCAGGTGTTAAGGTTTATGTTGACTTGAGGTAATTCGGATAGTGGATGATGTGAACCCTTACCCCGCCCTCTTGGTCCTGTATTAGGCTATTGACATGGGAGGTATCATTAATTTAAAAATAAGGAGCATGATATTTGAAAGTGAAGGTACAAGGGTGATAGTCTCTTTGGATCCAGCAGAAGGGGAGTGGTACACTGAACCAGTACGAGAGGAAGAGGATGTTGATCACATCTACAAGATGACCGCCCGAGACGATGACTGGATCAACTACACAGTTGATGGCATGTTATGCTAAGAAAAAGAAAATTAATCTGACTCAGACGAAGAGATATAAAATTGGCAGAATTGGCTGCATGATGTATCTGTGCTGTGGTGTCTTAAGATGATGAAGAGATTATGATGCATCTTCTCAGAGGTAAGAGAACTACCCTACTTTGATGGCTCTAGTAATATTAGGAATTTTCTTAAATCAATTGAAGCATACATCCCTAAAGAATGAATATTTTAGTCCCTTGACTTGGCCATGTGTGCAACCCTTGCACGTTGGTGTGAAACCCATAAGGATCTTTTCAGGGCTGGGAGGAATGTAGAAAGATGATGATATTATGATTTGACCCTCCAGTCAAATCGCCTATGAAACTCTTCTTAGGACGAGGGGATCCATGCAAGCACTTCACTCTTTGGATGGAAGTTTGGAAGGAAAACCCCTGGAATGAATGGGTCCACATGTTTATTCATGAATTAGGGCCAATCCCTACAAATTGGTATTTGGATGCAAAACTACACCAACGTACACATCACTGGGATACAATGGCTGAGGATTTTGTAATGATGTTGGGATTAACGGGAGGAACTGAGGAACTTCATGAAGCTCTGCAAGATATAGATGCACTGGTCTTCAATGTTTCCCTCCCTAAGCAAGAGTGTATTGCACCAACCTGGGATATGCAGATACATGATATTGTAAATTGTAGAACTTTGTCAGTAGAAGACTGTGATGAGGATCCTCAGAATATCACTATCCTAGAGTCAGAAGGAGAACATGTTGTTGCAGGCCCTTTACTACAAGCGATCGATGTTACCAAACCATTGAAGCTGAAGGAATTTAACATTGGCATGACAGAGCAACCCAAGATGCCCAAGATTGGGGATTACTGGGATGATGACACAGTATGAAATTTTGTAGAATTGTTGACCGAATATCAGGATATATTCCCTATCAAGTTTTCTGAACTTAAGGGGATCATAGGGGATATGAGCGTTATGAGGGTTACCTTGAAACCGGATGCGCGACCGATCAAACTATGGCCCTATCGCCTAAACCCTAAATACAAACAGAAAGTTAAGGTGGAAATTGAGAATATGGTGGCCACAAGTATCATTGAACTAGTAGAACATTCAAATCAGGTAAGTCCTATGGTGGTCTAGGAAAAGAAGACTAAAGGATGGATATAGATCTGGGTAGACCTACACAAGTTAAATGATGCCTTCATACACGATCCTTTCCCTACACCGTTCTTCGATGAATTTCTAGATAATTTCAGATGTCATGAATTTTACTCAGTTACTGATAGATTCTCGAGATACCATCATATCTGCATAATGCCTGAAGACTACAGCAAGACAACCTTCATAACTGAGTGGGGATCATACCAGTACACTATCATGCCATTTGGACTAAAGAATGCCCCTTCCATATTTTCACCCGTAGTTGTATCAATATTCAAGGAATTCATTCACAATTTTCTGGAATTCTACTTTGACGATTGGAAAATTTTTGGGTTAGTAAAGAACCATGTGTCAAATCTTCACATGATGTTGGATGCCTGTAGGAAACACCAAATTTTGATAAACATCAAGAAATTCATATTTTGTGTCCCACTTGGGATCCTATTGGGACACGTGGTGTGTCAAGAGGGATTGATGGTTTACCTAGCCAAGATCATGATTATCATCAATTTGGCAGTCCCAACTACTGAGAAACAGTTACACTCCATCCTAGCCCACACCAGTTACTATAGAAATTTTATTCAAGGTATCCTTTGATCACCGCCCTGATGGAGAAGTTGTTGAAGAAGGATGTCTCATTTTTCTGGGATGATGAATGTCAGAAAAGCTTCGAGCTATTAAAATAAAAGATGGTAACTGCACCTATTCTTTTATTCCCTGACTGGGCAAAGGTCTTTCATGTACATGTGGATGCATCAGGGATCTCATTAGGAGTTGTCTTGACACAGCCGCGAGAAGGGGACATCAATCACCTGGTGGCCTTCGCTAGCAGGAAGCTTTCGAGCATAGAGCGTAGATATTCTACCACGAAGCATAAATGGTTGGTGATGGTATACGCCCTACAGAAATACAGGAACTATTTATTAGGTGGACACTTCAAAATGTTCACAAATCATTTAGCTTTTAAATACTTATTTAATAAGCCTGTGTTGGGGGGGAAGATATGTAGGTGGCTACTGCTATTTCAGGAGTATGATTTTGAAATCATTGTGAAACCAGGGAATTTGAATGCTGGGTTGGATCACTTTTCCATGATCGAGAATGGGGAAGAGCCAACTAATTTAGAAGAAGGATTACCTGATGCGCAATTGTTTGCTATCAAGGTGGTTGACAAGAAATTTGTTGATGTTATCTAATTCTTAACCATAGGCACGACACCTGATGGCTACTCAGTACCACATAAAAAGGAATAGGTCTCCTGTGCAGCTGATTTTAGCATAATCGCAAGACAACATTACAAGTTGGGCATAGACAAGGTGTTGCGAAGGTACGGACTGGAACACGAGAGACAAGCTATCTTGGCTGAGGCCCATGGAGGAATTTCAGGAGGGCATTATGTAGGTAAAGCTGCTGCGTAGAAATTATTAAGGTCTGGATTGTGGTGGCCCACATTTCACAACGATGCCCATGCATACTGTTGGGACTGTGACGCATACTAACAAACTAGGAGGCCCTCACGTCGAGATGAGATGCCCCTGGAGCTACAGATGGCTTTGCAAGAGTTCAAAAAATGTGCCATATATTTTTTCAGACCCATCAATCCCCCAGGAAATAAGATCGGTGCCCGATATGTCATCACCGCCATAGATTATGTCACCGGATGAGTGAAAGAAAAAGTTGTCAAGGATTGCACTACAGACACTACTGCACACTTCATTTTCAAACATCTTCTAACCAGGTTTAGTTGTACTAATATCTTAATGAGAGACAGAGGTACGCATTTTTTTAATGAAACTATTATGGCTCTGATTGAGGAATTCCAAATCCACCATGTGAAGAGTACCTCGTATCATCCGCAAGCGAATGGGGCCATAGAAGCCTTCAATAAAATTTTGGAACATGTGCTCATCAAGGTCTATAATGTGGACCGAAGCGACTGGGACATACACATCCCCTTTATACTCTAGGCCTATAGGACTACATGTAAGAAACTCACGAGAAAAATGCCTTTCAGACTAGTCTACGAGAAAGAGGTCGTCATGCCTATGGAATACATCATTCCCAGACTGCGCATCTCGGCTTTCACAAACATGGTGGAACCATACATCATGGAGGATTTTTTGGCATAGTTGTTGGCCCTAGAAGAAGATCATTTCATTATTTAGTTCCACCAGCAGTTTCAGAAGGTTCATGAGAAAGCGTGGCATGATCGACACATTTGACAGAAGATCTTTGATGAGGATGGACTGGTATAACTTTACGATAGCTAGTTTGCACGACACCCAGGTAAGTTTTGTAAGCATTGGTTGTGCCCGTATATAGTGAAGGAGATTATTAATGGAGGTGCAGTCAGATTGTCTACATTGCGCAAAGATTTATTGCTGGGGTATGTTAATGGAATTCGTCTGAAACCATATAGGGAAAACTTGGTGCTGACCAAATGACTATATGGTTGGAGTAGCTGTGTAACGGATGTTGCACCCATCAGGGCACATAAAATAAGGCAGGATCGATGGATTTGTGGGGATGCTGCGCAGGACAGGAGGTGTGAGGGGGTGCGATACAGGTGCAGGGGTTGTGCACGATGGAAAAAAATAGCTGTTGGAACAGGGAAATGGTGTGGAAAATCGATTTTATCGTTAAACCGAAAGCGAAATTGGCAATTAATGTGGAAATTTACGAGGATTTTTTATTGTTTCCTTAATGATAGATTGTAATTAAGGCTAATCCAACTATTTTCCACCCTCATGAGCTATAAGAAGAGGGTCTTCGGTCACAAGGGTTTTGTTTGATGTCTAAAACTCTCACGCCTTGGCCACCTCTATGAATTTCATCTAGTCTGTATCATTGCCATCAACATGTATGAGCGAGCTACTCCTTATGATAGTCGCAATCCTGAATTTATCTTCTGAGCAAGAATGAGTGCTATGAACCCTAATGAGTCACTCCCTATCATGACTTCCTGGGAAGTGGGATCTAACGAGGTATTAGAAGTAACCCTTGAAATGGAGGTCGTCTCTACGCCAGGAAAATGGAAGGGAAAAGGGAAGGTGAAGGGAACAGTGACAGAAAAGGAAAAAGAGATGAAGTGGGCTAGGGTGAAATCTTGTACGTCCCCTCAGATTGTGCATTCCCCCCAGAAAGTGTCCAAGTGACAATCGCCTGATTCATCAAAGCGCCCTATGATGATTACGGAGGAAGCCCTGCATCCGACTACGCTAACCTAGCTTTTGCCTTATGTTAAGCCAAGAAATCCAACGACGTACCCCCCCAAGAATGTCGATGTCATCTTCGCCTACCTCCAGATGCCTCTGGTCCCATAGGAGGTGCCCCTATACAGAGATATGTTCAGAGGCATCCCCCTCATTAAATTTGATGATCATGATCTGGGCAACATGGACATCTTCCCTATGCTGGCTCTAGAGCTATATCTTGAAAGGGTAATGTACGGAAATGTACCGAAGGTAGAGCCAATGTCGTGGGTACAGGGATTGGTCAGGGATTGGTCAGGGATCTTAAACATGTTGTGCATCCCCCACTTTGGTCGCTACAACATCATCGACCTGATTGTTTGCTAGTTGTTGGCGCTAGTCCATGATGGGTGCTTATGGATCCAAGGTTGCATACCGATTGATGCTACGTTAATTCACTGAATCACCAGCCACCCCATGCATGGGCCAATTCCTAAGGAGGGAATTGGCAGGAAGTATGAGCAGCAGATTGTTGAAGATGTATAAAAGAGATACCATGTCACTCTCAACCAAAGAGGTTTTTCAAATAGATACAATCAATGATCCATGGATTCTCATGGGTATACTGTTACTTGCATACAAATTGATGTGAAACTTCTAGGCAAAAAATGCCCCCGCCTATGTAATTCAACTTGCCAGTAGATGCGAAAAGGGTGTCTGCTTCAACTAGTCGCAGTACCTCGTCGATGAATTTCTCGAAAATGTGTGTGAGGCCCAAGATCAAGGAAAATATTTCTACTACTCCTCGCTAATACTGTTAATTACCTTAGTTGCATGGGAGACACCTGAAGAAGCAGTATTCCCCACTCTCGAGCCAAGCATGTGCGAAGGAAAACATTTTGCTAACCTCTGGGATTCAAAGGATCCCAAGCAGGTCAAGGAGAATAAGGTATTTTGGGTACTATATGATCGAAACCTGGCAGTGGAAATTCATTCCCAGGCGCGCTTGTCACTGATGGTCTACAACAAACACAAGCATATCGTGACATTCCAGGTTACCATGCATAATGTGTAGGTTCGGGCCCACAGAGATCCCGCTTGTTATTACCTTCCGTATATGGCCACAGAAGTATAGATTGACCAACTGATTGCAACTTGGACACCTGAGTGGAAGATTGGCACTGAGACGTCTAGCCCATGCACAGCAGGCACATCCAGCCAAAGCGCATCCCCAAAGGATACTACTTCGCCTGCCACAACGAAGGATTCAGTGGTTCCTGCTACGACGCAGTGCACGACCCCCACCACCCCCACAAGCACTACCATGTGGACAGAACCAGAGTCCCAACAGGATCGGGACCTTAACGGGCTCGATGGCATGGACACAGCGTCCCCGCATGGTTCAAACACACCACTGAACCTCCTAAGGGATCTAGGAAGAAGCGAAAGGCTATTAAGCCCGACGCAGACACAGAGGTTACGTTGACAGAGGATGACCTAGAGAAAATTTATGATGCCATCACCATCACGTCTGAGGATCAATGGGATTCTTTGGAAGGACAACACAAGGCCATGGTAGAAGTTTTTCAATCTGAGCTGTAGGCTCTCCGAGTAAAATAAGACACCCTTCAAGCGAGCACGGATCAAACGAGGCAGAGTCAAGTGAGCCTGGATCAAGCGAGGAATAATCACGCAGGCCATCCAACTACAGTTACAGCACTGACCATCATCACGGACAGCCAGATCTTCCCCCTCCCAAGTGCAACTTTTGCAATGGTACCTGTCAAATTACACGACCAAGTCCGTGCATGCTCTTTAGTCAATCTCAATGTTGGGCGCTTGATGGGTGCGAAGCTGTACGACTTGTTTACCTCCATCACCAGTGAGCTTCAACACAGAGAACTACGAGTGCAGTAACACCTTAGCGAGGGCAAGGATACTATTGTGACTCAAGCTACTAAAGCCACCCAGGCCTAGGCTGCACACATTGTCGTCGTCACATAGCAGGTTGAGTTAGAGCAGTTGATAGAACAGCTCTGTGAAGACATGTCGGAAGTAATTCTTGCCTCCACTATGCCGCAGGCTAAGGTTGAAGGTTTGGTTATTTCTTTGAAGGCATCTCATACTGAGGTATAGTTTATTAAGGTCAATTTAGAGCTTCAGATAGCATCGTTGTAGGCCAAGCTACATCCTGAGAACCCCAAAGGTGTGTGCCCAGCGACTGTGCTAGACATGGAAGCGACAACCACTATTACCGTGCAGATCAGTCAGGGCACCTCTTTTTTTGAGACTACTATGGAATTATGGTCCCGGGTGTAGCGTGACCCCCTCCTTCACCAAATCAATCAGGAGTTGCACCAAAAGGAGCAAGATTTTGAGTAGATCAAAGCCACTATGACCACCCTCATTCCAGCCCAACGACTAGCATGCCTTCAGACTGGCCACGCGCTTAGAAGTGAAATTGTGGGGCTTTGGCACAAGAAGCAGGTACTCAGCGGCCATCTGACACCCTGGACTAATGAATCTCTCAAGCTTTTGTAGGAGTTAGAAGGGGGCTTGAGACAGTTGAACCAGACCTTAGAAAGGGTCACCGTCGAGACTGAAGGTCCAACTTCAAAAACTCTGGTTGATATTGCGCAGAATACAACCGCGGAAAGCATAGGTGTTCTACCCTCATTGGCTGCCACTATTGAGCAGCTCAAGGAAAAGATAAGGACCACGTCGACACTGTGACTTAGGACGAGTCATAAGATTTTGTTGGGGGATTATTGGAACGAGGTCCCCTAACCACATTTTTGGTCCAGTTTTGTAACATTTTTGTAATACTTGGTCTAGCACAGGGGCTTTGGGGTGAGTCAAAGCCCCAATGTATTGTAATGGGTCCAAGGGTATATGAGGAGTCTGCAAACCACGGTTTGCAGACCATAGAGTAGTGCAGGCTAAGATGTGATAAATAGATATATAAATCGAGTCTAGAAGAGGCTAAGACATAATTAAGTTAAGCTTGGATATGAACATGTGATATTTTGTGTCGATCATCTAGGTAAGGTCTCCTATTGGCTGTGTGCATGGAGACCCCAAGGTCTTGCTATGTGTGAACCTCGCTGGCTGTATGCACGAGATGGTAATAGAGTCTGTAAGTCGGATCTGAATATGAATGAACGAGAAGGTCACCGATGATATTTTAGTGTTCCTGTGTTATGACTATTGGCTATGTTTATGTGTTAAGATTTTGTTTTTTTACTAAATACGGATGATATACTGATGTGCACGTGGATGTGATATGATGAATGCGTAGCTCTAGTTAAAATACTCTTCTCAAGTTACCTGTTAATTACAATATGTGCTTAGCTGATATAATGTTAAAAGGGTTCTGTGTTGGGCTTCTCCTGCACAATTCTATTAGATCCACAAAGACCCCCTTTAATTAACTCTCTCTCTCTCTCTCTCTTTCTCTCTCTCTCTCTCTCTCTCAGGGTGCAGAAACCTGGTTCCAACACCCTCCCATACTACTTCGGGTTTGACCTTGAACTACGTAAGTAGGCCATTGCCAAAAGGGCCAGTAGTATCGAGGTTTGTTGGAAAACCTTAAAACCAAACCTGGGTCAAGACCCCTAAAGCCAACACCAAGTGATCTCAACTACCAAGTCCTAGATCTTAATGCAGGATGATGACAAAGATTGAGCTAAAGCGACTATGACTAAGTGACAAAAGTATGAAAGCACTGCGCAAGCAACTGGTTGTGGTCCAATTAATATCTACCCATAATATTCCTTAACCGTGGCCTTGACGTTCTCAACCCATGGCTAAAGCTCCCTTAACCAAGGCCTGAGCACTTTGTGCCTGTGACTGAGGTCCTGATCAGCCTAGAACCCTAGTCGTGCCCTAAAGACGAACTACCTGCAGATATACCAGCTCACCTGCGACCTCGATAAGGCCTCCCAGTGGTTCTAACCCAGCTCAACTTCTACCTCACCATGGCATGCCCATGGTTCTGGCGCATAATACCAAGATCAAATGCAAGCCTCTATCTGTGGTCCCGATCCTTTGCGCGATTTTCTGCTGACATACATGTGCGAGCCAAGACATAAAATTACGAACCAATACCAAGAGATCATGAAGAATATCTCATGAACGGATGTGTCCAAATGAGCTGTAGGCACTTGGCATTAAGGCTAACTCCACATGTGGTTAGACTAACCCATTCCATTTCACTATAATAAATAAATTAATTCATAATTTAAATTTTTCTTAACCGATTTGGGTGATCTATAGGTCAATTTCAGTCCTCTCAAAAAGAGGAATATAATGAAATTATAATCATGACCATCTGAGCTCTGTATAGTGGAATTTTATCGCAGTTTCATCGTTTTAACATGACCCTATTGTTTATGTTGTAAGTATCGAGTATCGAGTTTTATCCCGCTATGATCAAGGTACTATCTCAGTTACCATTTCCTACAGTGCATAAAGAGGTGAGAAGTTCCCTTGGTTTTAGAAAGTATTATCAACACTTTATTGAAAACTTTACAGAGATTTCCACACCTTTGTTGAAATTTTTGTCTAAGGATGTCGCTTTATTGTGCACTAATTGATGCAAGTATGCATTTAAACTTTCAAAGAAAAACTCTCAGTTGACCTTTTTTTGAGAGGGCCCAATTGGTATTTACCCTTTCACATTTCCATGGATACCTCATACACGAATTTGGGAGTTTTCCTTTGAAAAAAATATGACTTTTGTTACTATTCCATTTACTATAATAGTAACATTTTAACCCTTGTTGAATTGAATTATATTGTGATAGAGAAGGAGTTCCTCGTGAAGGTGCACTCTATAAAAAAATTTAGGCATTATATTATAGGTTATGAGGTTTTCATCCATATGGAACATGTAGTTATATAGTACCTCATGAAAAAACTGGTATCTAATGGTTGAATCACGCGATGACTTTTGTTATTATAGGAATTTAATGTTATAATTGTGGACCGACCTGATAAAGATAATCTAGTTGTTGATTTATTTTATTGGTTGGAACATGAAGAAAATCATGTTCTTGTAAATGTGGATTTTCTAGATGAGCAATTATTTGTGGTTTCTACTCACCTTCCTTGATTTGTAGATATTGCAAATTACTTATCTATAGGAATTCTATTGTCGAAGTTGCCTCCTCGTGAGAAGAAAAAAATATAAACAAAAGTGCTTACTATTCCTAGATCAACAATGATTTATTTTATATTGGCATAGAACTTGTCATCATAAGGTGTGATTGGGAGGATGGAGTGCAAGATATTTCAAAAGTCTACCACAATGAGCCTTGTGAAGCCCATTTTTTATATAAATGCAGTTGGGTATTATTGACCCAATTTGTTCAAATATGTGAATAAATATGCGTGCCAGTGCAATGAATACCAGAGATTGGGAGGAAAATTCAAGCAGATGAAACGATGTGATAGCTAGAGGTATTTGTCAAACCATTCGAAATGTGGGCACTATATTTTATAGGTTTGATCACGCGAATGTCTTGAAAGAAGAAATATATTTTGGTGTAAACTAATTATGTTACAAAATGGGTCGAGGTCAAATCAATATCTCCAGCAAATGAGTGAAATAATTATATTAATCATTGTGCTGACATCCTCTCATACCTTTTCGCTACCACCTTACCCAATCACATTGCGTCGCACATGTGTAATCCCTCCATGCATATGTGTGAATTGAAATTGGCTTAATCAATTTAACCCCTATCATAAATCACCATGATAGAAACTATACAGTTTTTTTCCACAATTCACCACCCTTCTCGCTAGCCTTTCATTGAGACAGGAAATTGAGACTCCTATGTAATATTCACTTGCATCAAGAAAATTAAAATTAAAAATATTTGAAAGGTGGGCCCTGGATTTTGTAAGTTCGATCACGCAAATGTCCCGAAAGAATAAATATATTTTTGTGTGCACTAATTATGTTACAAAATGGATCAAGGCCAAAGCGTTGGCTCGAGAAAATGAAGTGTGATAATTAGATTAATCACTATTCTCACATCCTCTCATACCTTTTTGCCGCCACCTTACCTAATCATCATGAGTCGTACATGTGTGATCCCTCCATGCATATGTGTGAATTGAAATTGGCTTAATGAGTGCAACCTTTATCATAAATGACCATGACAGAAACTATACATAAAGAATGAAAAATGATTTGAAGTAATAGACAGCTATAGTTGGTTGGTTATTCATTTATCTTGTGTCTTTTTATATTATCTGCATATCAAATTTGATTCCTCCTTCAAGATAACCATCATTCTTCCCAATAACCCAAGTCAATACTGAATATACATACTTATATACATATATACATATTACTTTTTAATTGTAAATTAAGGTTGACATTGTAATATTTTATTTAAGCAATTTAAGTGTTGCTTGTCATTTCTACTTTAAGCCCAACATGATTAAAAATGTCCCTCATGTTGACTAATGAAAAGTGGATTTAGCTCTACTTTAGAAGCTAATATCTCGAGTTAATATGAATCTATTCAAATGTGTTTATCTCTAACTTAGATGAGTTTTATGTGTCCCAAAATGAGCTTGAATCTTTATGATGCAAAGAGATATTCATTTTATAACCCAACCCACTATAGAAGAGATTGTAATATCAATCTCTCATTTAATATTCACTTGCATCAAGAAAATTAAAAATAAAAATATTTCCACTCATCATTGATAAATTAAAAGGTAATAATAAGAGCTTATCAACCCAATATAAAAGATATTGTGACATCCATCTCTTATGAAGAGATTGTAATATCAATATCCTATTTAATATTCACTTGCATCAAGAAATTAAAAATAAAAATATTTCCACTCATCATTGATAATTTAAAAGGTAAAAATAAAAACATATCAACCCAATATAGAAGAGATTGTGACATCCACCTCTTATGTAATGCTGGCATGCATCAAGAAAAATAAAAAAGTGATAAAAATGTTTGTACTTCTCATGCATTTTGATTAATGGAAATTTAGTGTTAGAAACTTTTCTCCCAAGAGTTTGACCAATTTTAACATAATGCAAATACTCACTCATAATTTTGAAAAAATGAGTAGACAAAAGAAGAACATTGCAATCACAAAAAAATAGATCCACTTAAAAAGCATGAGTTTGTCCACTTATTAACTCACTCCAAAGGGCGCTTTAACTAGTGAGAAGTGAAAATTATTTCCTAAATAGATAGAAAAATTATTTAAAATTATACTTTCATTTAATACATGAAAATTTTCTACTTCAGTATTTTGGCCATTTATTGACTCACTCCAAAGAGTGCATTAACTAGTAAGAAGTGAAAGTTATTTTCTAAATAGATAAAAAATTTGTTTAAAATTATAATTTCATGTAATAAATGAAAAATTTGTAATTAAGTATTTTTACCACTTATTAACTCACTCCAAAGAGTGAGTTAACTTGTAAAAAATAGAAATTATTTTCTAAAAAACTTCCTAAACCATCTCAACAGCATATCGAAAGATATCCAATTTACAATGGAAGGCGAAGAAAACAACTGCATCCCTTTCCTTGACATACTCCTCTCAAGAAATGAAGACGGATCCCTTGGACACAAAGTGTTCAGAAAGAAATCACATACGGATAATTATCTTCACGTTGATTCACACCACTACCCGACCCAGAAGACAGGGGTTCTGCAGACTCTTTTTACACGAGCTTTTAGAATATCAGACAAAACTCATGTGGAGGAAGAAATTGAATATCTAAGAAAATCCTTCATAAACTTGGGATATAGCAATAGGGACATGAACAAATCTATTCAAAGAGTCAGATCTAGAAACAAAAGAATGATTACTGACAATTCCTCAACTGCAAAAGCATACCTCCCCTATATTCAAGGAGTCATAGATAATATAGCCAAAGTTCTAGCTAAAAAGGACATTAGAGCATCCTTCAAACCTCTAGTGACCATCAGGAAAAGAATGAAATCGGTTAAGGACGACCCCGACCACCTCCAGCAAAAAGGTGTTTACAAAATCAATTGTTCATGTGGAGAATGCTATATTGGGGAAACGGGTAGGACCTTCAAAATAAGGTTTAAAAAACATGGTTCGGACATCAGACTTGGAAGATTTAAAACCTCGGTTTTGGCAGAACACTCCAACAAAACATGTCACCACATATGCCCTGAAGAGGTAGTGGTCCTTGCCAAAGAAAAACATCATTTTAAATGTAAAATATGTGAAGCCTTGGAAATCATCAAACACCCTCACAACCTAAATAGAGGTGGAGGTTTAGAAGTTAGCAGAAATTGGGTCCACATTCTTTCCTGATAAGTAACTTTCACCCTTGAGTCGTTGGTCTCCATGAACCCCTTCTCTTCCTTCGTCCTTTTAGGATCTTTAATGACATTTACTTACTCTTCCTCTTACCCTTTCCCCTTCCTTCTATCTGCATGTTCGTATCAACCCCTTACCCTTCTCCTTTCCTATACCGTGCTACCCTTCTTTAACCTTAAAAAGTAAAAATTATATGTATAAAATCACCCTTGTAAATCTCTTAACATTAACTTACACCTTAAATAAATCCTAACTCACTCGAAACCTTAGTTTATAGGATTAATTAGTTACAATCATTTGATTATATCTATGTGTTATAATCATTTGACTTATTAATCTTACTAAATATATTATAATTAAATAACTATACCAATATCATTAATATAATCTACATAGAGCCTTATAACATAAAATAATTATAGAGAAAATAATAAACATTAGTATCATTATAATAAGGCTTTATAACATTTTATATAATAATTATAAATAAAATAATTAATCTAAATTAAAAATAAATATGGATAAAAAACATAAGACTTTATAACAAAGATAAATAATTAATATTAAAATATTAAACATTATTATCATTAAATAGAGCGTTATAACATATTATATGATATTTTTAAATAAAATAATTAATCTAAATTAAATAAATATGGATAAAAATAATTAAAAATATTTAGAACAAATTAAATTATAAAGTTAGTAACTGGTCGGCTCTCTTTTTTCCTGTCATCTTTTTCTCTATTTATTTAACCTAATCGTTTTTCTTATTTGTAGATTTGTCAAGATGGGTCTTGTTTTAGACCCGAAACCTAGAATGAAAAATAAAGACTTTGAAGATTCTGAATTTTGTATCTAAAAATAAATATTTGTTTAAAATTATAATTTCATTTAATAAATAAAAACTGTGAACTTGAGCATTTTAATCCATCTACTTGATTTTAAAAATAAATCTTGCAAATTTTAACCCAGAAACAAATTGAAATTATCCATGAATTAGATCCCCTATTAAAAAATAAAAACTTTGCTCTTAAATAATTTTAAAATGACAAAATTAAAATGATTCATAAATCCACTTATTTCATTACTTTTTTACAATATAAAATGAAAAAGATTTACAATTCAAATTATCTAATTCCTATATGTCTTTGTCAAGGATAGATGTAGGTATATATTACGGAAATTGCTCCTCCTCTTTTTGTTTTTAATGTGCCGAGCCTATGAGTTTGAAAGCAGCCCCATTTTTTTTTTTAATGTGCCGAGCCTATGAGTTTGATAACACCCCCATTTTTTTTTTTAATGTGATATGTGGACAGATTAACAAAATTCCTTTCATAGTTTTAGTTTATGTGCAGTGGTTATTGTAGCTTATAGTTGCATTAAGCAGGGTTTGGTGGGTGATTCATTGTTTGGTTAGTTGGAGGATGTTTTTATTTGGAAGAATTTGCTTGTATTATACATATATGGTAACTTAGTTATCATAGTTTGAAAACCTGTGTAGCTAAACATAAATATTTAAAATAAAATATTCTCAAATTTGATCAAGATTGGTAAATTTAGACATCATTATATCAATAGTAGATTTTGAGAATGAATATTTAAATTAACAACAATGGCTCAAACAATTGATATAGTTACTAATATCCATCAAATCTCAATTTAACATCACTACTATCTATCACATTCTAAAATATTTCTATAATATACAATAAAATAAATTCAACTGTAAATTTCAGGGCTATCCGTACTGACTCATCCGTGAGAGCAAGGAAAGAACAATAGAGAGTAAATAATCCAATGATATAAAATCTGTCCCGATATAAACAGGGCCACGCTAGAAAAAAATAACAATATGTCTGCCAGCTGAAAGTTGGCCATTAATATAATATATGGAGTGTGAACAAAACAAACTCTATATCAAAAAAATCAATCTGCATCTGTAGCATCTATATGGTCCTATCACAAAAACAATTTAACCCCCTAACCATGAATGGATTAACCGCAAGAAAACCTGCGCCTGCAATCCTCACAGCTTCACCCGCACCTTGGACTTCTTAACAGTAACTTTGGCATTGGCATCGAGTTGGTTGACCGTCAGGTCCCATCGCACGCGAACTGTTATCTTCCACAACTTCAATTTCCCCAACTTTATCTTCACGGGAACATCTGCCTTCAAATTCAGGGGAATGCTGGCCTGATTTGTCTGCGCTTTGAGTGTAGTTACCATGTCACTTGTGAGCTTAGCACCGGTCCCGGTGAGTTCCATGTCCAAGAAAGTGGTGTTCTGGTGGCCCTGGTAGAACACCGGCAGGGAGCCCGCGCAGAGCTCCGAGCCTGAATACAAAACCACGAGATGGCTGTTGTCGAGATAATATATGCCGACCCTCTTGTTGGGATTCCGGGCCTTTATTTTCACAGCGAATTGGCAATTTGTACTGAGATCGGTGGGGTTGATGGTGAAATTAGTAATCTGGATGCTGTCGACAGAGTATTTGGGGATCTTGGGCCAGAAGACCAAGTATAGAACACCACAGGCGACGGCGACGATCATGACGAACGCGATTAGAAAGCAAATCGTGCAGCACAAGCAGCGGCTACAGGAGCACCGGCGCTTGGGAGGCGGTGACAAGTATCTGGGATGCTCTCGCCTGGAAATAACTTGTGCCTTTGGAATCTTTACTCTCATCCGCCCGTTTGAAGCAGGCGGAACGGGCACGGGATCGACCCCGCCCTTTTCAGATGAACGAGTGCTGGAATTGGGCGCCAATGGAGCGCTCGGCTTCTCGTTTACATGTTGGCCTGCATCCTTCTCGACATCTGCTGTCATCGGGTAGATTCTCTGGTGATCTGCCATTATGGCACCCGGCCCCGAGCTGTGAACAAAGCGATATGAACTGACTTAGGCCGACGAGACTCGATTCTGGGGCTCCCAGAAACTTAAAATGAACCCACTTAGGCCGACGATATTCAATCCTGGGGCTCCAGGAAACTTAAAATGAACCCACTTAGGCCGACGAGACTCGATCCTGCGGCTCCCGGAAACTTGAAATGAACCCACTTAGGCCGACGAGATTTCCTGGAAATTTAAAGACCTTCTCGCAATGATGGGAATGAATTCTACAGGTGCAGGGCATCCACAAAATAGGCGTTGGTAAACCGCATCGTGACGTCGATCCAACGATGGTGTCAACGAACTGCCCCGATGGAGAAGTTATTGAAGAAGGATGTCTCGTTTTTTTTGGATGATGAATGTCAGAAAAGCTTCAACCTATTAAAAGAAAATATGGTAACTGAACCTATTCTTTTATTCCCTGACTAGGAAAAGTTCTTTCATGTACATGTGGATGCATCAGGGATCGCATTAGGAGTTGTCTTGACACAACCGGGAGAAGGGGACATCAATCACTCGGTGGCCTTCACTAGCAGGAAGCTTTCAAGTGCAGAGCATAACTATTCTACCATGGAGCATGAATGGTTGGCGATGGTATATGCCCGACATAAATATAGTCACTATTTATTAGGTGGACAATTCAAAATGTTCAAAAATCATTTAGCTTTGAAATACTTGGTTAATAAGCCTGTGTTGGGGGGGAAGATCTGTAGGTGGCTACTACTATTTCAGGAGTATGATTTTGAAATCACTATGAAACCAGGGAGGTTGAATGGTGGGTTGGATCACTTTTCCAAGATCGAGAATGGGGAAGAGCCAACTAACCTAGAAGAAGGATTACCTGACGCGTAGTTGTTTGCTATCAAGGTGGTTGATGAGAAATTTGTCGATTTTATCCAATTCTTAACCATAGGCATGATGCTTTATGGCTACTCAATACCATAGAAAAAGGAATTGGTCTCCTGCGCAGCTGATTTTAGCATAATAGCGAGACAACTTTACAAGCTGGGCACAGACGAGGTGCTGCGAAGGTACGTACTAGAACACGAGAGACAAGCTATCTTGGTTGAGGCCCATGGAGGAATTGCAAGAGGGAATTAAGTAGGTAAAGCTACAGCGTAGAAATTATGAAGGTCTAGATTGTGGTGGCCCACATTGCACAACGATGCCCATGCGTACTGTTGAGCCTGTGATGCATACTAATGAACCAGGAGGCCCTCACGTCGAGATGATATGCCCTTGCAACCGTAGATGGCTCTGCAAGCATTCAAAAATGTGCCATATATTTTTTCGGACCTATCAATCCCCCAAGAAAGAAGATTGGTGCCCGATATATCATCATCGCCATGGATTATGTCACTAGATGAGCGAAAGAAAAAGTTGTCAAGGATTGCACTACAGATATTGATGCACACTTCATTTTCAAACATCTTCTGACTAGGTTTAGTTGTACGAAGATCGTAATGAGAGACAGAGGTTTGCATTTTTTTAATGAAACTATTATGGCTCTGACTGAGGAATTCCAAATCCACCATGCGAAGAGTACCTCATATCATCTGCAGGCGAATGGGGCCATAGAAGGCTTCAATAAAATTTTGGAACATGTGCTCACCAAGGTCTATAACATGGACCGAAGTGACTAGGACATACACATCCCCTCTATACTCTGGGCCTATAGGACTACATGTAAGAAACTCACGGGAAAAACGCCCTTTAGACTGGTCTACAGGAAGGAGGTCATCATGCCTATGGAATACATCATTCCCAGACTGCACATCTCGGCTTTCACAAACATGGTGGAAACAGACATCATGGAGGAGTGCTTGGCACAGTTGTAGGCCCTAGAAGAAGATTGGTATTGATCAGTTCCACCACTAGTTTCAGAAGGCTCGCGAGAAAGAGTGGCATGATCGACACATTCGACAGAAGATCTTTGACGAGGATGGACTGGTATAACTTTACGATAGCTAGTGTGCGCGACACTCGGGGAAGTTCTGTAAGCACTGGTTGTGCCCATATATAGTAAAGGAGATTATCGATGGAGGTGCGGTCATATTGGCCACGTTGCACGGAGATTTCTTTCTGGGGTATTGTTGAGGAGGTAAATCCCCTCTGCGGACAGAGGCGATCCCTCCTAGCCTAGCAGGGGTCTAGCAACAATCATCAAATGCTACAGTGCAAGTTCCTAATTGCGAATAAATAGACCAACGATGGAGGCCTACCTGGAGTCCAATGCTATGATCCGTGGAAGAGACAGCGTTCCCATTCCTCATCCTCGGCAGATCACGATCCCCACGATCTCCGTGAATGGACACCTGCACATGCAAGGAACAACACGAATACAAGCATAATATCCAGAATACGCAACTATATATCAGTCAGAAAGGATATAACTCATTATTAACATAAGTGAAAAACAAAGTGGAACCATTACCGGTAGTCATTCATTAATAAACAATCGAAAGAGAGTACAACCAATGTTCTGACGCCGCGGTCTCCTTCGGAAGGGTCCCCAGTCGTTCACGTCTCGCAAAGCTCACTAGGGAAAGGGCAAGCCTCTCTAGAGTCTCTCGACGATAGTCTCCTTACTTGAGTCAGCCTTAAGGGAAGAAATAGGGCTCTTACAGCACAAAGGCTCTTGGGAATTTGGAGATCCCAAGCTTAGGCACTTCCAGACTAGCTTGCAATGGCAATAGGCAAGCTTTTATAGATGGGGAAGGAGGGAGTTGGGATCCCTATTATTGTGGGATTGGCCCTATCATCAAGGAAGGTTCCATGAGAGGTGGCAAACCACTTCTCTTCCATGGAACTCCCGTAGACAAACCTCCCAACTCAAGATAGGAAATGGTTTCTGAGTTTGTTGAAACACAACTTCCACCATCTTTATTTAAAAAACACTCCTTAAATTGGCTGGCGTGACTGCGACTCTGGGACAGAGCGCCAGTTGGCGCGGCCTCTGTGTAGGATTTTCCCCATTGGCGCGAGTGATGCACTGTCTTCCCGCGCCAATGCAAAAGGAGATGTTTTCATGGTTTTTTGCAAGGAGATGTCTTTAGGGCAATTGAAGCTCATGTTTAGAGGAATGCATTGATAATGGTTTCAAGGCATGACATTGTTCACAGGTCACAAAATGGGTCCTCCATTGTGTGGGACGGGGAATGGTAGGGACGGTGACAAATTATTGTGTAACAGATGCCCCCTAAAGTATGAAGCCCGAGAGAGAGAGGGGTGAAATGCTTTACAAGAACGTGTCCAACTGAAGCTCCGCCGTCGGAAAACCTGCGTAGAAAAATACAACTGATATCTCAAGTACATGATGTATATGCGGTATGGGCACAGCCATCCGAAACAGAGTACACTATAATCCGGATCCAGGGTATGGGCGCAGCCATCCAGCGAGGATCAAATAAATAGACTCAGGTATGGTCGCAGCCATCCAATTAGTGAGTCATGTACATAATGATAATAATCCACAATCGCAGCCTGGATTACAACAGACACAATCCAGGGTCTTGCGCTCCATCTCGACCCAAATAAAGTACAAGTTCAAGCATGCGAATATGTGAGCTGAAGTTGAACATGCAAGAACATCGTCTGATTACCAGCCAATGATGAGAGCTGTTAACAGACGCGAGAGGGACCACCAATAATGACAATGGCCCTCAAGGTACTACAGGTACAATCTACGGCGTGTGAATCAATGAGCTGGCGTCGAACACCCGTAGAATCACTCGATCGGAGGCCAATGATGAAAACCCCACGTCGAATGCGATGAACCTGCCATTGAGGCATGCAGGCTCCAAGGTACCATAAAGGAGTCTCTAGATCAACTTCTTGGATAATGAGCTGAAGTCGACAGGAAGTGACCTTGATCGAAGGTGGGCCATAATGTTTCCCACATCATCGACACGAGACAGAGGAACATGATGTTTTTGTTGTGAATCAGGATCGTATGAGAATGAGAGGAAGGTTGACATTCGTAGAGGCCAACTTCTCTTGAACACATAATGGCACAAATAGTGGTTTTGGCAGCATATTTGACATCAATGGATCAGAGGTCATGGTGACAAGGCAATGAGTAGAGGAGAGGTCAAAAAGGATTATCCAAACCCACAGAGGCAAGTGAAAAAACGAGATGAGATGTCCCCAACCCAACACGAATGCAAACAAGTGCCATGTTCAAGAGTGACATACTGCCGACGACAACGATGATGGTTCCATTTTTTCCACACCATTTCTGGCGAGTACCCCAATTATTTTTGATAACAAGCTTGAAGTGGATAGCATATGCTTGTAATATAAGTCCACCTTTTGGGCGAATCCATCCTAGTGCATTTAACGAGTCCTAGGAAGGAGAAACTCAGAGAACGTCATTTCAACTGGATCCGATGTCATCGGGGTTTAACGAGTCTGACAAAGGGAGAACTCAGTGTCTTTTCATGTTTAGAGAGTTTGAAAAGACAGCAGAAAAGTAAACTCCACAAGTCCCTTTTCGTAAATAGTTCCTCAGATCCGAAAAGGTAGAAAACAATATCTGAGAAAACCTCCTAGTCACGATAGGCTAGGGTATTCCTTTTTCGTAATCAATCTATCCCAGCCCGAAAAAGGGGTAAAAGTATACTGGGTAGATGTCGATTCGTGTCCATTTTAACGAGATCAAAACGACAAGGGCCTCGGCAATCTTTTCACGTTTAGAGAGTCAGAAAAGAGTTGAAAGGTGACTCCAAAGTGACTTTTTCATGTATTTACCAAGTCCGAAAAAGTATAAAATACAACTCGTTTCCACCATTAAAGTCGCAAAAAACCTGCTGCTGCACATACCAAGCAAGCGTAAAACCCATTTTCGACATAACATATTAAAATATTTGATAAAAATAACTTTTAAAACCCATCCTATATCGAAAAAGTTATAAATATGCCAAAATGGTAAAAACAAAATTACATTTACTATTTACCTTGGTAAAAAGCAGCAGTGGTCCATTTGGAGTGCAAACTTCTGACGGCGATTGCGAAAGATCCGGTTGACCATTCAGATTCTCGTCTGCTACAGGTAAGAGGCGCTTCCCTGTACTTCATTTCAATCCATTTTTTGATAGTTTTCCCTCATGTATCAGGCTCTGTGGCAACTTTTTGAATTTTTAGGGCTGCGCTCATTGGCGCGGGTATCGGGCACGGACCCGCGCCAATGGGCTTTTCCATGCAAAGGGCTCATGCCACGTGGTGCGACTGTTCACAAAACAGCCGCGCCAGCGGCTGAACCTAAATTTCTGCCTAGAAATTCGAAATTTTAATCATTTTAAATGAAATTTGAAGCCTACCAGAGATCTAATTAAGGGTTTATGACCATGTGGATGCAGGAAATCAAGCAAAATGGTCATTGAGTGGAAAGAAAGAGAACATGGAGAAGAGGATGAACAAACCATAGAAAGTGAGGCTTGCATGAATGCCCTCAAAAACTATGGGCTAAAGAAGTTCTTCCTTACACCCTGTTTACGAGCTCAACCCGAGCTCCTCCAGTATCTGATCAGTATTTGGGACGAACAGGAACAAGTGTTCAAGTTGCGAGACCAGGTATTGGAACTGGAGGTCTCCGATGTGTACTTCATAACTGGACTGTCTCGCAGAGGTCCGGTACCCATTCTGACTGGGAGCAGACCATTTGGCGAGAAGATGGAAGAAGTGATGGCATGAGTGTGCCGAAGAGCACAAATGGGATCAGGGAGCAAAAAGGTGGATATCCACACCATCCCCGACCTGGTGTTGAGAGTTGTCCTACATACCATCACGCGGGCTACAGGATCGCAAGCACCGCACGAGGCTAGAAATACCCAACTCCTGCTGGCCTCAGAATGCATGAGTCCCTTATTTTTTGACTGGGCTACAGCAATAACAATAAACATGAAGAGATAGCTCACAAAATGCAAGCAAGCTAAAATGAAACAGTTTGGCTATGGTTCCATCCTGGTATCGTTCATTCTGGAATGCTTACCAATCTTCTAGGGCCAAGGGGCCATAGTAGCAGAGCCGATTGCACGAGAGCCAAGAATGGCTCGCTGGGTAGCACTAATGCCCAGAGCTGGAGGCGGCCAACAGATGTCCTGGAGGCCGGACTTTTTTAGGTGGTTACGGTGCCAGTTGATTGTAGTGGAGGACTGGCCATATGCAGGAACTGACTTCACCAGAGACCCAGATCTCCCACTGCCAGAAGGAGATGACTAGGATGAGGAGTTGGGTAAGACCTCATGTTTTTTTAATTTTATGTTTTATGTTTTTTGTTAATACACATTCGTCCTAACACATTTTATATATGTATGCATATGTGGGCCCTGAGAGACCAGCTGGGATGTCTCCAATCTCGCGGAGGACTCATCTCACCCCTGATCCTCAGGGAGAGGGCACAGGAGGGGAGGAGTTGATCCAGAATATTGAGGGCATTTCCCGAGGGATCCTGGACTATGCTCGGCTAGCGGATGTACCGATGGTGTACCAGCATCATACGGTGGGAGTTCCAAGTTGGGTCCACCGAATCCTGAGACGCTTAGTGCGTGCAGTTACATGTTATCATGAGCACCATGCGGATTAGCTCTTAGGGATTATACCACACATATTTTTTGAGAGATATATCGTCTCGAGATGTACTTAAGACGATTATGTATATTTTGACTTTATGTGACACACTCTATGTAAAAATTTCGATATCTATATATATATATATGCATATCTATTTATGGATGGATCTTTCTTTACATGTGATGATGATTTACAAATTGCGCAAATGTCTGTCTAATACCAAATTTGCTACTGCATCTGTTAATGTATTCAAATGCCTGGGTATATGTTGATATGTAATGTAGTCAAAATTCCTTTCCAGTAATCGAATACACAGATACAGACGTAAAATGGACGGGTTTCTTACCGAATAGTGTCTGTTCAGTTGTAACACTACAAGTTGCGAATCTAGATACACAAGCAATTCACGGATACCAAGGTTTACTGCCTCGGTTAATAATCCTAACACAACACTATATTCCGCGATGTTGTTCGTAGTACGTCCTAGACACACTCCTTGCAGGTTGACCAACTCACCAGCAGGATCATAGATTACCCAGGCTGCTGAAGACAGATTCCTGGTACTGCGGGAGGCACCATCCGCGAAACCAACAAATGGATGAATAGACATCTGCACAACCAGGAAGACCCGATCAGCAGAAAGATGTTTACAAGGCACACCACACCATACATCCACACAAATGAAAAACACACACCTATGTACACACACCACACCAAGAAATCACTTGAGGCATAGTACTTTTTGAGGTACAGCCCATTTCTGGGCTACGCCAGCGGAACTCCTTCATAATCTATAAGCTCATAAGCCCCGTTTTTCAAAACGCATTTTACTATATAGGGCCCATGCCACATAGGCTGGAACTTACCGGCTCCAAGCTTGTCATGTGCTTGATCGTACAGGAGGACGAGGTCTCCTTCGATAAAGGAACGAGGAGAAACAGATTGATCAAAATGAGTTTTGACCCTCTTCTTTTGTGCTTCAATAACCAAAGCATCTAGACGACGGGTTTCATCTAACCGTTCCAGATACAGAAGATGTTCTTCCTCAGCAGAAGTATCAGGTAGAAGTTCCACAACTAATTTCAAAGAAGGAATCTCGCATTCAACCGGAAGATTTGCTTCCAGACCATACACCAATTGAAATGGTGTGAACCCATTTGCACTCTTTGCAGATGTTGGGTATGCCTAGAGAGCTGAGAACAGTTGGAGATGACAATTGGATTTGTGAATACCAACTGTTCGCTGAAGCATAGTGACCATAACCTTTTTTACTGCTTCAACCTGACCATTCGCCTGAGGGTAATATGGTGTTGAGCTGTCATGACGCAAGCCCAACTTTGAAGTCAGCTCCGCCATCATATAATCTCGCAAATGAGTACCGTGATTAGTGACGATGGCTTGAGGAACCTCAAACCGTGCAATAACGTGGTTGAATATAAATTGAGCAGCCGTTTTCCCGTCAGCAGCTAGTGTAGGCATCGCCTCGGCCCACTTGGTGAAGTATTCGATGGCGACTATTATATAAGCATGCCCCCCGGCCGAGCGAGGGTTACACGTCATAAAATCCATGCCCCATTTCGCAAAAGGGCCGATAGTAATAACAGGGTGCAAGGGTAGTCTTGCGCTGAAATATCTAGCACGCATGACATTTACGGACTGCCATGATACAGTCTTTGAATATGGAAGGCCGGAAATAACCTGCTCGCAGAATCTTCTGGGCAGTAGCATACCCGGACATATGTCCACCACAGGCGCCACTGTGGCAGTCATTTAGGACCTTTTCAGCCTCTTCCAAGGTTAGGCATCGCCGGAGCACCGAATCTACTCCAATGCGGTATAAGGTATCTCCTACTATACGGTAGGGCTGGGACTGGTGCCGAATCCGACGGCGGGCAGCTTTATCCAACTCAGACCGAAACGTCGAGGTCTGAAGATACACTATTATGTCATCGTACCAAGGGTCACGAGTACTGATGAGGAAAAGCATTTCGTCTGGTATATGATCTTCAGCATATGAGGGAGCGGAGTCTGTAGGGAGAGAGCATATAAGATCCACGAAAACCAGTGATTTAGTTGACTTAGCAGTAGTGAACTCTAAGTCAAACTCCTGCAGGATAACAATCCATTTGGAGTACTTTCCCCCTAGTAATTTTTGGGAGAGAATATACGTCATAGGGTTGCAGTTTGAAACCATTGTTATCGTACGCAAAAGGATGTAATGGCGAAAGCACTGTACAGCGTGTACTACTGCTAATGCCAACTTCTCGACATGAGCATAATGTGTTTCTAGATCGAGAAGGTTCCATGACAGATAATAAACAACATGTTCATTACTGTCATCGTCATCCCGCACCAAGACCATGGCTATGGTGCTAAATGTGGCGGCGAGGTATAAATTGAAGTCGCGGTGGTAGTCCGGAGGACGAAGCAATGGAGCATTGACAAGCAACGTCTTCAGCTTCTCAAAGGATTGCTGAGCGATTTCGTCCCAATGGAAGGGAACGTTCTGCTTTAATAAACGAGTGAATCCTTTGGCCACCTCGGCATAATTCGAGATAAAGCACCGAAGAAAGTTCACTTTCCCTTGCAGACTCTGTAACTGATATAGGGAGGAGGGTGATGGGAGATTTACGATGGCCTCGACCTTTAAAGGGTCAAGGCGAATTCCGTCTTTCGAGACTATAAATCCTACAAGACGGCCAGAATCAATGCAGAAGACGCATTTATGAGGATTAAGCCTAATATTGTAGCACCTGCAACGAAGAAAGATCTGGCGGAGATGCTCAGGATGGTCCTCTCGCTTAGCCGAATGAGCTGGCAAGTCATCCAGATAAGGCTGAACGATATGGCGAATGTCATGAAAAGCGTAGGACATCGCACGCTGAAAAGTGGCTCCAACGTTCTTCAAGCCGAACGGGAGCTTTTTGTAAGCGAATGTACCCCACGGACAGATGAATGTGGTCTTGTGTTGATCCTCAGGTGCAATATTGATCTGATTATATCCTGAGAAACCGTCCATCAAGGAATAGATCTCACTTCCGGCACATTCGTCGATAATCTGGTCTATGAACGGAGTGGGATAATTATCCTTTGGACAGGCACGATTGATGTTGCGATAATCAACACAGACTCTAATCGTACCCTGCTTTTTATCGACAAGGACAATGTTAGACACCCATTCTGTGAGGGGGATAGGATAAATAAAACCCGTGTTCAGAAATTTTTCAACTTCTGCCTTAATGGCGGCGGCTTTCCGAGGATGCATGGAGCGTAAGCGTTGACGCACAAGCTTCGCACCTGGATAGGTTGGAATCTCATGCACTACGATACTGGGATCAATCCCCGGCATTTCCTCGTAAGACCACGCGAAGACATCTCTAAATTATTTAAAAAGCTCAGTATAGACTTGAATCTCATCGGGAGAACAAGTCACACCCACATGAATATTCTCAACGATCCCCAGTTTAATGGAGATGTTGATCGGGATGGTTTGGGTGATGTTACTCAGGTTACCCTCCGAAAAAACCTCGTGCTTCAAAATAGGCGTTTGAAGAGGAGGGGTAGGAACTTGAGTAGCATAACGCTCCAGACAGTCAGTCATTTCCCCCAAGCTAGGCATAAAAGAGGAGCGATGATGTCCATCGCCCCAAGGCAGCTCCTCAAGAGACATAGTTTCAATGATGGCCTCATCGGAAGGAAAAGTCTCTTTGAGTGGATCAGGTGAATCGGCCTGACCAAGCCAGGGGGATTGAGAGTAGATGTCGAGAGCCATGCTCAAAGGAGCATGCTGAGGAGGCGAAGGATCAGATGCGGCAACAATTTCACAGTAGCTGATCTCTACTAGATTCAAGGGCATTTATTCTCCAAACTCAAACACTTGCTCAGGCATAGGAATAAGCCAGGGGTCATCGGACCTGGACATCATGTTGACTTGAGCGGTGTGCGGTGGTGGTGCGCGGAAAATACCCATGAGGACTGGGTCTTTGAAGAGACCAGGTCATACACTGTCCGGGGGATTCAGAATTTGATCCATGTATGGCACGTTGTTCTCAGAGGTAGAGGTGAAAAATGACAACTGATCCACCGTGACAATTTTTCCCTCGTGAGGGAACTTAAGGAATCGAAAGACGGTGGACGGCACGCATAGCATGGCATGAGTCCAGCTATGGCCAAGAAGTATATTGTAGTTGAGTTTAGCGTCAACCACTTCTACTTCCACGTTGACAGTCTTCCCCTGTAATGTGATCTCTAGACTCTCGAGAACACCCAGGGGTTTGGAATCCCGACCATCAAATGCCTCTAGGGCATTGGGAGATGACGAAAGGGCCAGAGAGCCGATGGCCTTCCAGCAAGCGGAGGACATAACGTAGGTAGAAGCACCTTCATCCACCACGGCCCTATGAATGTTCAGACCGTTAATCCCGACTTGAATAATAAGAGCGATTTGATGTGGAAGCCGGGGAGTGAAATTCTCTAAATCGAAGGTGAGAAGACTCGAATCGGCGGGATCAATGCCCCCGATCGCAGACAATAAAGCCTTCCGTTGCGAAGGACAACTCTGAATAACTTCTAGCGCAGACATAGAAGACGGCACCTGTGCCAAATCCTCAACAATGCTGTAATGTTGAGCGGCACGAGCATTCGGATTATAAGAAGATCTTCGAAGGACACCTTTAGAAGGTGGTTTCACAATGGGTTCAGGAGTAGGCTTCTCGATTTCCAATGAACCGGAGGCAGGTAGGGGAGGCGGTCCATCCGCAACTGCCTTCCCGGGTGCCTGCTGCGATTCGTTGTAATCCTTCGACCGCGTAGCGACAGAGATAGGTGCAACACTCTTCATCATGAAAACTTGGGACCCAAATGGTGCAGATGGTGACGGTTGTTCGACCATCTGGGTCTGCTGAGATGGGAATGGCTCTTTTAGAACAGTCAGAGTCCCTTTAGGGCCCTTGAGAAGTTGACTAACCTCGGATCGTCGTGGACAATCCTTAGTATAATGGTCCCCTTCACAAATGAGGCAAGGGTACTTCGGTTTACGCTGAGAGCCATCCTCAGTGCGAGATTTAGATTCTGGCTTTGGGGCATCATATTTAGATTTGCCTTTGCCCTTCTTTTTCCCCTTGGAATTTTTCTCCGTAGGATTGGCCTGGATGGCATTCACTTCCGCGGTTTTACCAGAATCGGATGGGGTGGGATTAGCAGGAGCATTGTTGGAAGAATTAGACTTCTGCTTCCCATTCGAAGATTTCTTCGAATTCTGAGAGACAGAACCAATGACACCATCCACCGTGGGGGTAGGCGGAGCCTTAGAGGTTCCGGACCGCGGGGCATCAGGCAAGATATCATAAAGCATGCCGGACTAAGAATATACAAGATCCAGATATTGGGCACGTGCAATGGATTTTTCCTCCGTCACACACGCTCCCATCGCAATATCCTGAGTGATTTTATTCACAAAGGAGGTGGTAAACCAGTGAGTTAGTATCTGATCAGGTATGTGAAACTTGATCAGTCTACGACGGCGCCGCCACTCATGGATGTGATCAGAGATGTGAGTGGCTTTATCCTGCTTTAGAGAAGTCAGGAGGTGTGTCCTAGCTTCATAACGAACCGGTAACTGAAAGTGTGTGAGGAAAGCCATGGCTAAAGAATCGAAATCTTGGAAAATGCCGCGGGATAACTCTATGTACCATTTAGCAGCAACTCCAGTTAAAGTACGCTGGAAGAGGCGCAGGCGAATCGAATCATCGGCCCAAGAGTTAGACGAACACCAAAGATGATATGTCATCACATGCGCCTAGGGGTCCTCTCCAGATTTTCCCTCAAACTTGGGGCAATCACATGGTATCTTGGTGGGAACCGGAGGCCAATACGGATTATGTAAAATCGGATCATTGGTCAACTTTGAAACATCCGGCAACTCCAAGGTGGCCAGGAACGGCAATGGCAGATTGATTGGCATGCCAGACCCAGGATGAGGACCGTTACCTGTACTCCACAATGGTTGTGAATATCCTTGCCCCCATGGGTTCTGTCCCGTAGGATTCTGACTGTAGGGGGTGTAGGTCGTATAACCAGACTGATTTGGATGCTAGTAACCAGAGTGTGGGGCCTGATAACCAGGGTACGGACCCTGATTATATGTCGGCCTGGTGTAAGCAGCGTTTGGATTTGGCTGCTGAGTATAGGTAAAACCGGGTGGAGGAGGATAATACTGAGAGCCTCTGGGGTGGTTATAATTCATTTGAGATTGACCATGAGGATAATAACCACCCTGAGGATGAGTAGGCTACTGAAAAGTGGAACCCTGCGGAGATAGATAAGTAGGGCGTAGCTGTTGATTTGGCTGTGGCATTGAATGAGTCGGCTGCTGAGCAGGGTTAATAGAATGAGCGGGCTGCCCTGAGTGAATAGGTTGATCCGACTGAGAGGGCTACCCTGAATGAACAGGTTGACCCAGATAGACAGGTGGCGCCGGTTGAGCAGGCTGGCCTAGTTTTGAATGAGCCCCAGGTTGTACCGGATGGGCTGGTTGGCCTGGAGGCGGAACACCAGGTTGTACCGGATGGGCCGGTTGGCCTGGTGGTGGAACAGGGCCAGGTGCCTGCTGAAAACCGGTTTGACCCGAAGCGGAACCATAGGATGGTCCCGACTGATATACAACGTTAGAAACAACAGGATACTGAGGTTGCATTGGTAAATAAGGCTGGATTTCCCCCCCAGGACCATAGACCGGTCCCGGTTGATACCCTGGCTGAGGCTGAACAGGTTGACCAGAAGGGCTATAATACTGTCCTTGTGGACCGTAAAATGGCCCTTGTTGGCCGACAGGATAGCCTTGCATGGGCTACCCCTGTGGATCATAAAGATAGCCAGGTTGGCCCGAAGGTTGGCCTTGGAAAGGCTGTCCTTGCGGGTTATAAACCTGGTTATAAGGTAAACCTTGAGCATAGAGGTAAGCCTCAGGAGCGGGTAGACGTAAAATCTCCCCGTGCTCATCATACTGACCTGGGAAAGCATACACGGGTGTACCATCCTGTGCATAGTGCGAAAAATAAGAGCGGTTGGGATCTTGGGAGGATGGTCCAACCTCAGCGTTTGGCTATTGTAAAGACAACCGATACTCCTCCGGAGAGATGTTCTCTGGTATAGCAGTTGCTAGATAAACATCTTCAGGAGTTGGCACAGCCCTCGCAGTAGATGCTGTGACAACAGGAGAAGAGGCGGCCACATAGACAGTGGGCCGGACGGGAACAGAAGTAACGGACGTCTGAGGAGAAACCCTGGGCGTAGTAGCAACTGGCCTCGGAGAAGGGGCTGACACTCCCATAGACGCTGCGGCGGAAATGATCTGACCCAAAGATCTTTATCCCTGTGGTAAAGAGGGACTGGCTGTTGACATGTCAGCCAGCTCAGAGTTGTCTCCCTGAAACAATCTTCGTGGGAAGAGCTGATAGTCTTCACCAGACGTTGGGATTTCCTCACCAGAATCACTCATGGTTGATCCTGCCGTTAGATCTCACAAGAGATGGCGAGGACTAGGAGGAAAAAAAGCAGCAACAAAAGGCGAGCTCGATGTAAGAGAAAGGAAATCGGCTCCTAATCTCAATTCAGACACAGGGTCCGAAAAGGGCCAATTGAACTCAACTGGTCCCCCAAAGGGTTGCTCAGAAAGAACCGGTCCTCTGTCAGGAAATTTGGAGACACTGGGCTGTTGTGGTTCAGCAGAGGATTGGGAAACCTCTGATGAATCATCCGTGTAAGGACTACCAGTAGACGAAACCGAGGGTTCCGCCACTGTGGCAAAAACAACAAGAGAAAAGATCAAACACACACACGGGCTGAAAAAGAGTCAAGACACACGATCAAAGGGTCAACAAGCAATATCTAAGAGGGCGTGTAATTGTGGGTGATTAATTTTTACCACATTGAAAAATAAGAAACTTTACCGTTTCATGTTTTAAGAGTCGAGAAACGATAAAAGATGACTCTATCTCTTTCAGATTTGACACAAGTGTGAAAGGAAAAGTGCTTGGAGATCTTTTCAAGTTTAGGGAGTCAGAAAAGATCAAATGACTGCTCAGGAATACTAGGCAAAAAGGGTGTACCAAATAACCGTGAACTGCAATATACACCTTGGTTTTAATAATGAAAAAGAAATCAACCAAGGACTTTCTGTACATGCAGGCAATCTCCACGAATGCTGTGTTCGGTGTATCACGGGTATAGGGTGGCACACTCGGCTTCCTATGGATAAAGAATTGAAACCTATAGGGGTCTCCCTTTATATACTCGACGGTACGGGGAGCACAAGTCCATACTAGCGCTGTCTAAAGCCAATAGGCGAACGACAGCTGCTAGGTTTAAAGACGCCGGAACACGTCTCTAGCCTAGACCTCTAAATATGTTTCGTTATATTTCAATGCTGCCTTAGTGTAAATTGAGTAGATTTTAATGTTGATCTTCAATTACGTTTCAGTTTTCAAGCCCTAACGAATGTGTGGTCTCAAAAACTCCTAAATGCAAAGCTACATGCCACAGTACACCATTTCGTTTGATGAAAACTAGCTACAGAAGAGTTGAGAGTTTTTTACACAAACAAAATGATCGGAAGACAAACAATGATATCACTAATGCAACTAATGAAATCGAAAATTTTCATTCAAATCACTAATTACTAGTAAAATCGAAAAATTTCAATTTGCACTAATCAACCAAAAGCAAAAGAGATTTTTTTTTTGTAATTTTCAATGTTTGATAACTAGATTCACTAAAAAAACTAAAAATAAAAGAGAAGCAACTTGAGAAACGATATTGAGAGAGCAAAACGAACAAATTTCACTCAATGACACAAACAATCAGATCTCAAATCGACCAAAGTCTCTCAAAACCAAGAAAAAGACTCAAAGGCTCTAATGGACCGTGTGATCTAGGCCCAAAGAAAGACCAAACGAAATTTGAATGAAGAAACGAGCAATCACCCAAAAATCGCAACAAAAAAGTGAACAACTACTAAGAGAATGCGGAGGAGCAATCAGAGAGTTGACTGGATAAACGAAACACCAAAACTCCCAAGGAGGGCTCGATACACAAAGCCACTAGATGCCCTAGGGCTTAAAACATGAAATCGATGGAGAAAAGCAAACAACCAAAGGACGAAGGAAAATTCCCAATCAAACAGGACTCCAACACACTCAGGTAGTCGAAAAATCAAGAAGAAAAACACTGACCAGGCCTAGAGAGCTCAAAACTGAGCAAACTCTAATACCCTACAGGAGTGGCGCGACTGTAAGGCTGCAACTGGCGCCAGCAAGTAATTGGCGCAGGCAATACAAAAGCAACATGCGCCAATTGGCGTGACTGTCGGGCTAAAAAGTGCGCCAGTCGAGTTTCTCAGCCAAAAATAAAAAATAACTACTCCAGAAGCAGATCAATGTAAACTAAGCAAACCAAGAAGCAAAAAACAGCAAAAGAACCCAGCCCGTTCCTCAGCCTCGGCAGATCACGATCCCCACGATCTTCGTGAATGGACACCTGCACATGCAAGAAACAACATGAATACAAGCATAAAATCCAGAATACGCAACTATATATCAGTCAGAAAGGATATAACTCATTATTAACATAAGTGAAAAACAGAGTGGAACCATAACCGGTAGCCATTCATTAATAAACAATCGAAAGAGAGTACAACCAATGTTCTGACGTCGCGGTCTCCTTCGGAAGGGTCCCCAGTCGTTCACGTATCGCAAAGCTCGCTAGGGAAAGGGCAAGCCTCTCTAGAGTCTCTCGACGATAGTCTCCTTACTTGAGTCGGCCTTAAGGGAAGAAAGAGGGCTCTTACAGCACAAAGGCTCTTCGAAATTTGGAGATCCAAAGCTTAGGCACTTCCAGACTAGCTTGCAATGGCAATAGGCAAGCTTTTATAGATGGGGAAGGAGGGAGTTGGGATCCCTATTATTGTGGGATTAGCCCTATCATCAAGGAAGGTTCCATGAGAGGTGGCAAACCACTTCCCTTCCATGGAAATCTCGTAGCCAAACCTCCCAACTCAAGATAGGCAATGGTTTCTGAGTTTGTTGAAACACAACTTCCGCCATCTTTATTTAAAAAAAACTCCTTAAATTGGCTGGCGCGACTGCAACTCTGGGACAGAGCGCCAGTTGGTGCGGCCTCTGTGTAGGATTTTCCCCATTGGCGCGAGTGATGAACTGTCTTCCCGCACCAATGCAAAAGGAGATGTTTTCATGGTTTTTTGCAAGGAGATGTCTTTAGGGCAATTGAAGCTCATGTTTAGAGGAATGCATTGATAATGGTTTCAAGGCATGACATTGTTCACAGGTCACAAAATGGGTCCTCCATTGTGCGGGACGGGGAATGGTAGGGACGGTGAAAAATTACTGTGTAACAGGTACATTAATGGAATTCATCTGAAACCCTATGGGGAAAACTTGGTGTCAACCAAATGACTATATGGTTGGAGTAGTTGCGTAACGGATGTTGCACCCATCAGGGCGCAAAAATGAAGGCAGGATCGATGGATGCATGGGGATGTTGCGCAAGACAGGAGGTGCGAGGGGGTGTCATACAGGTGCAGTGGTTGTGCACGGTGGAAAAAAAATAGCCATTGGAACAAGGAAATTATGTGGAAAACTGAGTTTACTATTAAACCGAATGTGAAATTGGCAATTAATGTGGCAATTTACCAGGATTTTTTACCGCTTCCGTAAGATTTCAATTAAGGCTAATTTGACCATTTTCCATCCTCATGAGCTATAAGAAGAGGGTCGTCGGTCACAAGGGTTTTGTTTGATGTTTGAAACTCTCACGCCTTGGCCACCTTGGTGAATTTCGTCTAGTTTGTATCATTTCCATCCACATGTCTGAGCGAGCTACTCCTTATGATAGTCGCAACCCTGAATTTATCTTCTAAGCAATAATGAGCGTTATGAACCCTAATGAGTCACTCCCTGTCACAACTTCCTGGGAAGTGGGATCTGATGAGGTATTAGAAGTAACCCCTGAAATGGAGGTCATCTCTACGCCAACAAAATGGAAGGGAAAATGGAAGGTGAAGGGCACAGTGATAGGAAAGGAAAAAGAGACGAAGTGGGCTAGGGTGAAATCTCGCACATCCCCTCAGATTGTGCATTCCCCCCAGAAAGTGTCCAAGGGACAATTGCCTGATTCATCAAAGCGCCCTATGACGATTACGGAGGAAGCCCTACATATAGCTCCGCTAACCTGGCTTTCGCCTTATGTTAAGCCAAGTAAGCCAATGACGCCCCCCCTAAGAATGTCGATGTCATTCGTGCCTACCTCCAGATGCCTCTGGTCCCACAGGAAGTGCCCCTGTAGGGAGATATGTTCGGAAGCCTCCCCCTCATTAAATTTGATAATCAGGATCTAGGAAACCTGGATGCCTTCCCTACGCTGGCTCCAAAGCTATATCTTGAAAGGGTAATGTACGAAAATGTACTGAAGGTAGAGCCAATGTTGTGGGTACGAAGATTGGTTAGGTCAGGGATCTTAAACTTGTTGTGCATCCCCCACTTTTGTCGCTACAACATCATCGACCTGATTGTTCGCTAACTATTGGTGCTAGTCCACGATGTGTGCTTATGGATCCAAGGTTTCATTGAATCACCAGCCTCCCCATTCATGGGCCAAGTCCAAAGGAGGGAATTGGAAAGAAGTATGAGCGGCAGATTGTTGAAGACGTCTAAAAGAGATACCATGTCAATCTCAACCAAAGAGGGTTTCAGATAGATACAATCAATGATCCAGGGACGCTCATGGGTATATTGTTACTTGCATGTAAATTTATGCAAAAATTCCAGGCAACAGCCGCCCCCACCTATTTAATTCAAATCGCCAGTAGATGCAAAAAGGGTGTCTGCTTCAACTAGTTGCAGTACCTCGTCGATGAATTTCTCGACAATGTACGCGAGGCCCAGGATCAAGGAAAAGCTTTCTACTACTCCTTGCTGATACTATCAATTACCTTAGTTGCATGGGAGACACCTGAAGAAGCATTATTCCCCGCTCTCAAGCTAGGCATGTGCAAAGGAGAACGGTTTGCTAACCTCTGGGATTCAAAGGATCCCAAGCGGGTCAAGGAGAATAAGGTATTTTGGGTACTATATGATCGAAACCTAGTAGCGGCAATTCATTCCTAGGTGTGCTTGTCACCGGCAGTCTACAAAAAATACAAGCATATCGCGACATTCTAGGTTACCATGCATAATGTGCAGGTTCAGGCCCATAGAGATCTCGCTTGTTATAACCTTCCGTATATGGCCACAGAAGTAGAGATTGACCGATTGATTGCAACTTGGCCACCTGAGTGGAAGATTGGCGCCGAGACATCCGACCCACGCATAGCAGGCACATCTAGCCAAAGCACAGCCCCAAAGGATACTACTTCGCCCGCCATAATGAAGGATTCAGTGGTTCCTACTACGACGCAGTGCATGACCCCCACCACTCCCACAAGCACTACCGTGTGGATAGATCAAGAGTCCCAATAGTATCGGGACCTTAACAGGCTTGATGGCGCAGACACGATATCCCTGTATGTATTAAATGCACCAGTGAACCTCCTAAGGGGCCCAGGAAGAAGCGAAAGGCTATTAAGCCTGATGCAGACATGGAGGTTACGTTGACAGAGGATGACCTAGAGAAAATTTCTAATGCTGACACCATCGCATCTGAGGATCGATGGGATGCTTTGGAAGGACAGCACAAGGCCATGGTAGAAGTTTTGCAATCTGAGCTGCAGGCTCTCCAGATAAAAGAAGACACCCTTCAAGCGAGCGTGGATCAAACGAGGCAGAGTCAAGCGAGCCTGGATCAAGCGGGCCAAGCAGCTACAGTTACAACCCTAACCATCGTCATGGATAGCCATATCTTCTCCCTCCCAGGCGCAAATTTTGCAATGGTACCAGCTAAATTACGCGACTAAGTCCATGCATGCTCTTCAGTCGATCTCAATGTTGGGCGCTTGACAAGTGTGCAGCTGCATGACTTGTTTACCTCCATCACTAGTGAGCTTCAACATAGAGAACTACAAGCGCAGTAGCACCTTAGCGAGGCCGAGGAGAATATTTTGACTCAAGCTGCTGAAGCCACCCAGGCCTAGGCTACACACATTGTCGTCGTCACGCAATAGGCTGAGTTAGAGCAGTTGATAGACCAGCTTTATGAAGACATGCCAGAAGTAATTCTTACCTCCACTGTGTGACAGGCCAAGGTTAAAGTCTTGGTCGTGGCTTTGAAGGTGTCTCGTACTGAGGTATAGTTTGTTAAGGTCTATTTAGAGCTTCAGATGGCATCGTTGCAGGCCAAGCTACAACCTGAGAACTCCAGAGGTGCGCGCCCAGCGGTTGTGCTAGACATGGAAGTGAAAACCACTATTACTGTACAGATCAGTTAGGGTACCACTTTGTTTGAGACTACTATGGAATTATGGTCCCAGGTGTAGTGTGACCCCCTCCTTCACCAAATCAATCAGGAGTTGCACCAAAAGGAGCAATATTTTGAGTAGATTGAAGCTACTATGACCACCCTTGTTCCAGCCCAATGACTAGCATGCCTTCAGACCAGCCACGTGCTCAGAAGTGAAATTGTGGGGCTCCAGCACAAGAAGCAGGTACTCAGCAACCATCTGACGCCCTAAGCTGATGAAGCTCTCAAGCTTTTGCAGGAGTTAGAAGCGGGCTTGAGATAGTTGAACCAGACCTTGGAAAGTGTCACTGCTGACACTGAAGGTCCAACTTCAAAAAATCTAGTTGATATTTCGCAGAATGCAACCGCGTAGAGCATAGGTGTTCTACCCTCATTGGTTGCCACTATTGAGCAGCTCAAGGAATAGATGAGGACCCCGTCAGCACTGTGACTTGGGATGAGGCACAAGATTTTGTTGGGGGATTGTTGGAACGAGGTCCCCTAACCACATTTTTGGTCCAGTTTTGTAATATTCTTGTAATACTTGGTCTAGCGAAGGGGCTTTGGGGTGGGTCAAAGCCCCGATGTATTTTAATGGGTCAAAGGGTAGACAAGGAGTCTGCAAACCATGGTTTGCGGACCATACAGTAGTGCAAGCTAAGATGTGATAAATAGATAAATAAATCGATTCTAGAAGAGGCTAAGACGGAATTAAGTTAAGCTTGGATATGAACGTGTGATATTTTGTGTTGATCATTTGGGTAAGAGCTCCTATTGGTTGTGTGCGCAGAGACCCCAACGTCCTACTGTGTGCAGACCCCGCTGGCTATATGTGTGCGTTGGTAATAGAGTCTATAAGTCGGATCTAAATATGAATGAACGAGAAGGCCGTTGATGATATTTTAGTGTTCCTGTGTTATGACTATCGGCTATGTTTATGTGTTAAGATCATTTTTTCTTACTAAATACGTATGATATACTGATGTGCATGTCGATGTGATATGATGAATGCATAGCTCTGGTTAAAATACTCTGCTCAAGTTACTTGTTAATTACGATATGTGCTTAGCCGATATAATGTTAAAAGGGTTCCGTGTTGGGCTCCTCCTACGACATTATGTTACATCCACAAGGACCCCCTTTAATTAACTCTCTCTCTCTCTCAGGGTGCGAAAGCCTGGTTCCAGCACCCTCCATACTACTTTGGGTGTGACCTTGAACTACATAAGCAAGTCATTGCCGAAAGGGCCAGTAGTATCGAGATTTGTTGGAAAACCTTAAAACTGAACCTGGGTCAAGACCCCTAAAGCCAACACCAAGTGATCTCAACTACCAAATCCTAGATTTAAATCCAGGATGATGACAAAGATTGATCTAAAACGACTATGACTAAGTGACAGAAGTATGAAAGCACTGCGCAAGCAACTGGTTGTGGTCCAATTAATATCTACCCATAAGATTCCTTAACCGTGGCCTTCACATTCTCAACCTGCGGTTGAAGCTCCCTTAACCAAGTCCTGAGCACTTTGTGCTCGCGACTAAGGTCCTGATCAACCTAGAACCCTATTCGTGCCCTGAATACAGTCTGCCTGCGGATATACCAACTCACCTGCAACCTCGACAAGGCCTCCCCATGGTTCTAACCCAGCTCAACTGCTATCTCACCATGGCATGCCCATGGTTCTGGCACAGAATACCCAGATCAAATGCAAGCCTCTATCTGTGATCCCAATCCTTTGGGCGATTTTCTGTTGATGTACATGTGTAAGCCAAGACATAAAATTATGAACCAATACCAAGAGAGCATGAAGAAGTTCTCATGAATGGATATTTCCAAATGAGCTTTAGGTCGCATCTATTTATATCTTTTATGTGTGACCGCTTGGTGTTAAGGCTAACTCCACATGTGGTTAGGCTAACCCCTTCCATTTCACTCTAATAAATAAATTAATTCATAATTTAACTTTTGCTTAACCGATTGGGGTGATCTATAGGTTGATTTCGGTCCTCTCAAAAAGAGGAATGTAATGAAGTTATAATCATGACCATCTGAGCTGTGCATAGTGGAATTTGATCGCAGTTTCATAATTTTTATATGGCCCTATTTTTTATGTTGTAAGTATCAAGTATCGAGATTTATCTTGCTATGATCAAGGTATTATCTCAGATATCATTTCCTATAGTGCATAAAGAGGTGAGAAGTTCCCTTGGTTTTGTAAAGTATTATTGACACTTTATTGACAAATTTACAGAGATTTCCACAGCATTGTTGAAATTGTTGTCTAAGGATGTCGCTTTCTTGTGGACTAACCGATGCGAGTATGCATTTAAAATTTCAAAGAAAAACTCTCAGTTGCCCTTTTTTTAGAGGGCCCAATTGGTATTTACCCTTTCACATTTCCATGGATACCTCATACACAAACTTGGGAGTTGTCCTTTGAAAAAAATATGACTTGTGTTATTATGACATTTACTATAATAGTAAAATTTTAACCCCTATTGAATTGAATTATATTGTGATAGAGAAGGAGTTCCTCGTGAAGGTGCACTCTATAAAACAAATTAGGCATTATAATATAGGTTATGAGGCTTTCATCCATAAGGAACATGTAGTTATACAGTAGCTCATGAAAAAACTGGTATCTAATGGTTGAATCACGAGATGACTTTTATTACTGTAGGAATTTAATGTTATAATTGTGGACCGACCTAATAAAGATAATATAGTTGTTGATTTATTTTATTGGTTGGAACATGAAGAAAATCATGTTCTTGTAAATGTAGATTTTCTAGATGAGCAATTATTTGTGGTTTCTACTCACCTTCCTTAGTTTGCAAATATTACAAATTACTTAGCTATAGGAAATCTACTGTCGAAGTTGCCTCCTTGTGAGAAGAAAAAAATATAAACAATTGCCTATTATTCCTAGATCAACGATGATTTATTTTATATTGGTATAGAACTTATCATCATAAGGTGTGTCTAGGAGGATGGAGTGCAAGATAATTCAAAAGTCTACCACAATGAGCCTTGTGAAGCCCCTTTTTCATATAAATGCAGTTGGGTATTATTGGCCTAATTTGTTCAAATATGTGAAGAAATATGCATGCCAATGCAATGACTGCTAGAGGTTCAGGAGGAAAATTCAAGCAGATGAAACGATGTGACAACCAAAGGTATTTGTCAAACCATTTGAAAGGTGGGCACTATATTTTATAGGTTTGATCACGCAAATGTCCCGAAAGAAGAAATATATTTTGGTGTAAACTAATTATGTTACAAAATGGGTCGAGGTCAAAGCGATATCTCGAGCAAATGAGTGCAATAATTATATTAATCATTGTGTTGACATCCTCTCATACCTTTTTGCTACCACCTTACCCATTCATCATGTGTCACACATGTGTAATCCCTCCATGCATATGTGTGAATTCAAATAGGTTTAATCAATGTAACCCCTATCATAAATCACCATGATAGAAACTATACAGTTTTTTTCCACCATTCACCACCCTTCTCTCTAGCCTTTCACTGAGATAGGAAATTGAGACTCCTACATAATATTCACTTGCATCAAGAAAACTAAAATTAAAAATATTTGAAAGGTGGGCCCTGGATTGTGTAAGTTCGATCACGCAAATGTCTCGAAAGAAGAAATATATTTTTGTGTGCACTAATTATGTTACAAAATGGATGAAGGCCAAAGCGTTGGCTCGAGCAAATGAAGTGTGATAATTATATTAATCACTATGCTCACATCCTCTCATACCTTTTCGCCACCACCTTACCTAATCATCATGAGTCGTACATGTGTGATCCCTCCATGCATATGTGTGAATTTAAATTGGCTTAATCAGTGCAACCTCTATCATAAATGACCATGACATAAACTGTACATAAAGAATGAAAAATGCTTTGAAGTAATAGACAACTACAGTTGGTTGGTTATTCAATTATCTTGTGTCTTTTTACACTATCTGCATATCAAATTTGACTCCTCCTTCAAGATAACCATCATTCTTCCCAATAACCCAAGTCAATACTAAATATACATACTTATATACATATATACATATTACTTTTTAATTTAAAATTAAGGTCGACATTGTAATATTTTATTTAAGAAATTTAAGTGTTGCTTGTCATTTCTACTTTAAGCCCAACATGATTACAAATGTCCCTCAAGTTGACTAATGAAAAGTGGCTTTAGCTCTACTTTAGAAACTAAGATCTCGAGTTAATACGAATCTATTCAAATGTGTTTATCTCTAACTTAGATGAGTTTTATGTGTCCGAAAATGAGCTTGAAGCTCTATGATGCAAAGAGATATTCATTTTATAACCCAACCCACTATAGAAGAGATTGTAATATCAATCTCCTATTTAATATTCACTTGCATCAAGAAAAATAAAAATAGAAATATTTCCACTCATCATTGATAAGTAAGTTAAAAGGTAATAATAAGAACTTATCAACCCAATATAAAAGAAATTGTGACATCCATCTCTTAGGAAGAGATTGTAATATCAATATCCTATTTAATATTCACTTACATCAAGAAATTAAAAATAAAATTATTTACACTCATCATTGATAATTTAAAAGTTAACAATAAAAACATATCAACCCAATATACAAGGGATTGTGACATCCACCTCTTATGTAATGCTGGCATTCATCAAGAAAAATAAAAAAGTAATAAAAATGTTTGCACTTCTTTTTTGATAAGTTAAAAAGTAATAATAAAAAACTGTTTCTCATGCATTTTGATTAATGGAAATTTAGTGTTAGACACTTTTCTCCCAAGAGTTTGACCAATTTTAACACAATGCAAATACTCACTCATAAATTATGAGTAGATAAAAGAAGAATATTGCAACCACAAAAAAAGATAGATCCACTTAAAAAGCATGAGTTTGTTCACTTATTAACTCACTCCAAAGGGCGCGCTTTAACTAGTGAGAAGTAGAAATTATTTTCTAAATAGATAAAAAAATTATTTAAAATTCTACTTTCATTTAATGAATGAAAATTTTCTACTTAAATATTTTAGCCATTTATTGACTCAATCCAAAGAGTGAGTTAACTAGTAAGAAGTGAAAGTTATTTTCTAAATAAATAAGCAATTTGTTTAAAATTATAATTTCATGTAATAAATGAAAAATTTGTGGTTAAGTATTTTGACCACTTATTAATTCACTCCAAAGGATAAGTTAACTTGTAAAAAATGAAATTATTTTCTAAATAGATAAATATTTGTTTAAAATTATAATTTCATTTAATAAATGAAAACTGTAAACCTGAACAATTTGATGGATAGCACTCCCATTTTTTTTTTTAAATGTGCCGAGCCTATGAGTTTGATAACAACCCATTTTTTTTATGTGATATGTGGACAGATTAACAAAATTCCTTTCATAGTTTTAGTTTATGTGCAGTGTGGTTATTGAAGCTTATAGCTGCATTAAGCAAGGTTTGGTGGGTGATTCATTGTTTGGTTAGTTGGAGGATGATTTTATTTGGAAGAATTTGCTTGTATTATACATATATGGTAACTTAGTTATCATAGTTTGAAAAATTGTGTGACTGATCAAGATTGGTAAATTCAGACATCATTATATCAATAACAGATTTTGAGAATGAATATTTAAATTAACAATGTTTCAAACAATTGATATAGTTACTAATATCCATCAAATCTCAATTTAACATCACTACTATCTATCACATTCTAAATTATTCCTACCGATCACATTCTAAAATATTCCTATAATATACAATGAAATAAATTCAACTGTAAATTTCAGGGCCATACCCACAAAGTACTGACTCATCCGTGAGAGCAGGAAAGAACAATAGAGAGTAAATAATCCAATTATATAAAATATGTCCCGATATAAACAGGGCCACGCTAGAAAAAAATAATAATATGTCTGCCAACTGAAAGTTGGCCATTACTATAGTATATGGAGTGTGAACAAAACAAACTCTATATCAAAAAAATCAATCTGCATCTGTAGCATCTATATGGTCCTATCACAAAAACAATTTAACCCCCTAACCATGAATGGATGTACCGCAAGAAAACCTGCGCCGCAATCCTCACAGCTTCACCCGCACCTTGGACTTCTTAACAGTAACGTTGGCATTGGCATCGAGCTGGTTGACCGTCAGGTCCCATCGCACGCGAACTGTTATCTTCCACAACTTCAATTTCCCCAACTTTATCTTCACGGGAACATCTGCCTTCAAATTCAGGGGAATGCTGGCCTGATTTGTCTGCGCTTTGAGTGTAGTTACCATGTCGCTTGTGAGCTTAGCACCGGTCCCGGTGAGTTCCACGTCCAAGAGAGTGGTGTTCTGGTGGCCCTGGTAGAACACCGGCAGGGAGCCGGTGCAGAGCTCCGAGCCTGAATACAAAACCGCGAGATTGCTGTTGTCGAGATAATATATGCCGATCCTCTTGTTGGGATTCCGGGCCTTTATTTTCACAGCGAATTGGCAATTTGTACTGAGATCGGTGGGGTTGATGGTGAAATTAGTAATCTGGATGCTGTCGACAGAGTATTTGGGGATCTTGGGCCGGAAGACCAAGTATAGAACACCACAGGCGACGGCGACGATCACGACGAACGCGATTAGAAAGCAAATGGTGCAGCACAAGCAGCGGCAACAGGAGCACCGGCGCTTGGGAGGCGGTGACAAGTATCTGGGATGCTCTCGCCTGGAAATAACTTGCTCCTTTGGAATCCTTACTCTCATCCGCCCGTTTGAAGCAGGCGGAACGGGCACGGGATCGACCCCGCCCTTTTCAGACGAACGAGTGCTGGAATTGGGCGCCAATGGAGCGCTCGGCTTCTCGTTTACATATTGGCCTGCATCCTTCTCGACATCTGCTGTCATCGGGTAGATTCTCTGGTTATCTGCCATTATGGCACCCGGCCCGAGCTGTGAACAAAGCGATATGAACCGACTTAGGCCGACGAGACTCGATTCTGGGGCTCCCGGAAACTTAAAATGAACCCACTTAGGCCGACGAGATTCGATCCTGGGGCTCCCGGAAACTGAAAATGAACCGACTTAGGCCGACGAGACTCGATCCTGGGGCTCTCGGAAACTTGAAATGAACCCACTTAGGCCGACGAGATTTGATCCTGGGGCTCCTGGAAATTTAAAGACCTTCTCGCAATGATGGGAATGAATTCTACAGGCGCGGAGCATCCACAAAATAGGCGTTGGTAAACCGCGTCGTGACGTTGATCCAACGATGGTGTCAACGAACGCAGGGATAAAAAATTGAGTGCATTACCGCGTGCTGTCGGTTGGAGGAATTTGTCGAACGCCGCAACTGCTTCTTAACCTGTATCTGTCCGCTGCTATTTCCCGTTACTCAGAAATTTCCTGAATTAAGGCATCGTTTTCATGTGCTTGGAGAAACGTAAATGTACACGCTACGCTATTTCATCATCAAATGTCTTATTTGTTGACTCTATAAAGTTGCAGTAGCAAATTGAAACACGCTACTTAGAAGGTGTTTCTTCGAAGTAAAGGACATTCTGTTTGTGGAAGTTCTGTAATGATCCTCGATATTGTCGCCAGCTTAACGATGCAACAAAACTCTATCCAACTCTACAAGAAACACGCTAACGAATAATAATGCTTTTTCAAAGTAGAGTACGTGTGCTCTTGAATAAATCCATAACCCTCAATAAATCGGTAACCCTAACGAATTCTATTAGCTTCACCTATATTGTGGTCCCACCATTTTTTTAATTGTTTTTCTTTATTATGAGCATACTTATATGAAAAGAGAATTTTTGGAGTTTCCGATAGATTTTCTCGCTGGAATGCCCTAGGAAAATTTAAAGTGAAATTTTGATTAGGCAGAGTTTACCCATCAAACTTGTGATTTCAATGGATTCCTTCCTGATTTTAAACAAATTAGATCGGAAAAATAAATCAGAAAAGTTTTCAAAAAGTAGCATTAAAGACAAGTGTTAAATGAAATGATCTTCAAATTATAAAAAATGCTTAGTTTTTTCTTCGAAAATAATAGAAATTCGGGCACGTTTTGACAAAATCCTATGCAATGGAGTTGGATCTCAATATAATTAAATTAAAATTCTAGAAACCTTATTTAAAATTCTAGAAGTCTTATTCTAAAATGTTTAATATTTAACAGTTATTTTTATGTGTGGTTGACTAACATGGAATATTTGTACCAAGCAAATTCACCTCATCATTTTCTGGGCACTGATTGACCCCAAGGGTGTCCATAAATTGAACTAGTAATCTCTCAAAAAAGAAGGTGCTTTAACAATGAGGACCAATCTTGAATTAACCCTAGAAGCTTTTAATGTTTATATATATATATATATATGTGTAAACAATTTTTATCTTTTAAATTTTATTGGTAAATAAATAAGAAGCTTTATGATAGCCTTCTCAAAACATAATGCCATGTATATTAAAAAGCACTTACCACTTTTCCATTTCAATGTTCATAAGGTGATTTTTGGATTCAAGTTCAACATTGGTAAGTAATTTCTAGATATTAACACCAATAGGCATCAATCCATAATAAACATTACAACACTTGCCACATGATACATCACATTACTTGGATTAAAAAAAAATCATAAAAATTAATTAAATCGTAACTTTATTTTAAATTCTAACTTGGCAGAAGTCAAAGGGATCATTCTTCGCCCTGATGATCAAAGAGTTATTCAATTTGCCTAGAGATTGGATAGATCAACAAACAATCACATTAATATTTGGTTCTCTAGAGAGAATTGGAATTAGAAATTAGCAAAGGTATAAGGAGATTGTTGGTTTCTGGAGACACATTGATCATGATAAAAAACGTCAACAAGCTAAAAGAGGGGGGAGATGTTAATGCCACAATACTCCAAAGGATTTCCTTGCAGTTGAAGAAATTTGAAGTGATAGAGATATATCATGTATGCATGCATTTGAATTCAAAAGCAAACATGCTAACTAATAAGGGAAAAATTTTGGGTAAGGCATAATGGACTCCTAGATTATTCACAAATTATATTCATATTTTCCCATCTTCCATGACGAGTCCAAAATGGTTTACGGTTTCCAAAGATGGTCATTCCATCCATCAAAAATGTGAAACAAGGCACTCGAAAGTGATTAGGGGGGCCAAAGAATCTGACACATAATGTATTAGTATTCCATACAGTGCTTCATTTAGTGATAGGCCTTGGTATTTAATATCGCAGGATGGGTATGCATACAGAAGGAGCATTAGAATTCACTACAAAAATCGAAAAGCGAGCCAGTGAGCTAGATGGAAATGGAAAGGGCATACGTGGAGCAGGTAACAAACATGCTGCACTCTCCCTTAATTTCCTAGAACATGATAAAAATGACTTAAAACACTCATATATTCCACACAAAGGTGTATGCGTTCAACACACAAACACAGATTACATTATGATTACTTTAATATATAGAGTTTCTCAGATCTAACTTATTCCTAAGTTAGAAAGAGAGGTTGAGAGAATTTCTCAACCATCACAAACCAACATCTCTATTATAGGATGTAAGCATTAATTCCAACATCCCCTCTTAATGCTTAAATTACATAAATTTATTAAAATCACCCATAAACAACAAAATACACAATCATTCTTTAACTGGTTTACAACTTATCAATATAGGCTCCATCAAGTTGCACATAACCCTCGTAAAGGTGTAGTCAGCAAGTTGGATTCCCGAGTTTGACTCCTGAACTCCCGAATCAAGGACCTCCCGAAGTCAGTTATCAGACAATGTCCCAAACTGTCGCATAACCTCATTAGAATACCACTTCACGTCTTCAATGAATGAGGGATCCTTCACTAGATCCACAACTACCAGAATTCTGGACAACCATCCATGTTGAACCTGAAGTGTAGTTGTTCTAAAAGATTTTAAGAGGTTCAAATTATTCATTGAATTCATCATCATAATTAAATGGATATTCTTCTATGGCTATATTTGCTGATTCTTTCCCTTTTAACACATCACTGGCACGACTTCTGCAATTCCACTCTATATGCCCAATTTTCCTGCAATAGTAGCATTCAATTTCACCTTTGTTTACGTTTTTCCTTTTAGTCCTTGTCTTTGTGCACAATGCATTTTCTACTGGAGAGTTCTCTTCTGTATCCTCCGTTTTAATCTCTTTTCCTCTGCTAGAAGTGCTACAATTGTCTCATGCAATGTTTGTGAAGACATTTGACTCAAAGTGAAGACAACATTGTTATAACTTGAAGGAAGTATTTAGTTTTAGCATCTCCATCCTCCACCTTCTCACCCGCTTCAGCTAATTGTCTTAAAAGAGACATTAAATTATTTACATGACTGGACATAGATGTCTCATCATTAATTTTTAGTCTAAATAATTGCAACTTTATGGAAAATTTTGCATTTGTAGATTTTACACCAAATAGCTGAGCCAAATGTTCCCATATTTCCTTAGATGATTTAGTGAGATCTACAAGATGTAATTGCGAATCTGAAAGAGCAAGTCCAATAATGGACTTAGCTTTTTCATCTCTATTTTTCAATTCAATTAATTCTTTGGCATCTTTTGGTGCTACTTATGAACCATTCACTATGCCCCACAAATTTTTATTCATTAATTTCATTTGTATTTTTACTTTCCATAAGGGAAATTTCAAACCACTGAATTTTTCTAACACCATAAACTCCATGATGAAAGCAGAAAACAAAATACCTTTTAAACTTCAACACTGATTTACCCTCCGCAATTTAAGAAAACAGTTCAACTGCTTTGTGAAAATTGCATGCCACATTCCCTTTCAGCCAACTCCTCCTCTAACAACAGATATGCACACGTTTATTTTTGCTTCAATAACAAGCCACACCACACAACTCTACAACAATCAGGTGCAAATTCCTTTCACATTCGAGCACATAGTTCTCCACGACATTGTTCTAATTTACCATTGCACTGCTCATCTCAGAGACAATAAAGTGCTTCGTTGATTCACCATCGCAAACATCAGTGTTCACTTGGCTCAAGAAATTTAAAACTGATGTTGTTGCTCCACACTATCTTGCATGTCACAGCTCAATCTCTTTTGGTCTCGTGAGCTCCTACAATTAACAATGTGGGCTTCAATTCGATTTCGTTGTGCACCAATATGCAGAGTAGCGCAGAAGCCCTCTGTTACAGTGCCAAGACATATGAATAGTCAACTAATCACACAACCTCTCCCACAATCCCATCACGAGCCTGGAGCTCTGATACCATGATAAAAATGACTGAAAGCACTCATATATTCCACACAAAGGTGTATGCATTCAACACACACACACAGATTACATTATGATTACTCTAATATATAGAGTTTCTTAGATCTAACTTATTCCTAAGTTATAAAGAGAGGTTGAGAGAATTTCTCAACCATCAAAAACCAACATCTCTATTATAAGATGTAAGCATTAATTCCAACAGAACAAAGCCTTCAAAATTCATGCATTAAATTTAAATGACACCAAATTTAGAATGTTGTAAATTGAGCCTCTTTGTAGGAATGGATTATTGTGGTAATAAATTAATCCTGTGTGCGACATTGAATTAGGCATCGAGTTATGTCTATTTATATGGCAAGTTCAACTGTGAGTGAAATGAAAGTTGCAGGAGGGAACTAGATCTTCATACTACCAGGGGTATTGAGTTACAGGCTGACAGAAAAGGCATCCACAAAGGAAAATTTGAGTGTGTGGGAACGAGAACGCTTGTGCCAGTCCATTGACAACTTGATGAATATGATGGTGTCACTAATGGAATTAACATACGGGAGAACTAAAATGGAAGAGCAGGAAAAGTATGTAAATATAGAACTATTGGAGAAAAAAATTGAATGATTGCAAAAAAATTGGATGGATAAGGAAATGGAAATTATGGAGGCATAGATGGTAGTGCTAAAGTTCAGATTGAATGAAGTGGAAGAATACCCAAAAAAAAGCGAGTGCTTGAGTGAAATCAAGCAGGAGGAGTTGGAACATAATGAAGACTACCCAAGGAAAAAGGTTAGTTGACCAAATGGGCAAGGATCAACGATGCACGCAACAACAGAGGAATAAATGGACATAATACGAGAAGTTAGGCCATCTCGATTATGAAAATTTCAAGCTTTGAAATTTTTTTTGCATATATGTTTTATATTTAGGAATTTTTTGTAATGACTATGGTATATATCACTGTAAAATAATAGTTATAAGATCCTATGAAGGCAAGGAAAAACTCATGTGGATGTACTAGAATTGTGAAGCATTTGAAAATATTAACTGATGTAAAAGGTTTCGGTCTTGAAAGTAGTCTTTTTTTTAATGCAAAATAATATTTGTTTCATTAAAAAAACTAACTTTATTTTAAATTATTTTATTCTTAATTATTAAAAAAAAAAATTAATATTGTGCCAATTGAGTTTAGCTTGGGTAGTTTGGCATAATATATTTTATCCTCCCCATCGATGTTCAAGTCTTAGAGTAACTTTGCTACCTTACTCTGTACAAAATGTGTAGAAGTATTCCAAGGTTTCCCCTCCTTCATTCCAAGTAAAAAAGGGGGGAAATAATTAATATATGAGTAAACATATATACATTTTAAAAAGCATCTAGCAATATTCTTAACCACGGAGATTGACCCCACTTTACCATGGCAATTCTTAACTTGTAAATAACTCATGTTACTTAACCATGGGTCAATATCACATGCTCAATATGACAGGTGTTGATATGACATTTTCTTTAATTAATTAATTTGAGATTAATTAATTAAAATAAAATAGCTATAATGGAGATAAATCTTAACTCTTGATATGTGAATATTATTATGAATATGCTGACATATTCCATGGAGGTTAAATCTCTACCATCCACCTAATAGTTACTTATAATTAAATTAAAATTCTAGAAAGTCTATTTTGAAATAGACATTTGTAGTCAATTAATGATCCAGGTGGATATTGGTGGCCACCCTCCTATTCCACTTGGGGCCCCACCATTGTCTCTTTCAGTTTTTCAGTTTCGGCACAACTTACTATTTTTAGCAGTTTTTTGGGTCCTAAACTTCCAGAGCCGTTTTGAGACCCTAAACAATGTTTTTTGGGAAAACCGGGAGAAACATGGGTCCATGGACCGATGTTGCTCACATCAAAAGTTGTAGTCCTTTGATAGATCTTTTTAACGAGGTATGGTTCGCGTCAAACAAAGATTGTATGCCAAAGTTACGTCCCCGAGAAGTTGAAACACCAATTTACCCAAACGGGGCCCATAGTTTTGGTGCTTCATGTCCGAGGGTTAGGGTTTCGGACATTTAGGGTTTTCCATTGTTTCTAAATAATAAATAGGCCCTCGAGCCTCATTGTAACTCAGTTCAGAGGCCTGTAGCCGCCACATCTCTTCTCAGAGATAAGCTACCAGAGCCCTAGCTAGTTTATTTCCATTCTGTATGTAAGCAAATTTCAGTTTTTTGATATTAATGAAATGAATTGTTATTTCCGCCGCATCTTTGTATTTATGGTTACATGTGTAATTTTTTGCATTCCTGCATAAATCCGGATCAATTAATATTATCAATTATTATTATTTAGTTTATATTAATTCATTACTATTATTGGATAAAAACACATTAAAATGTGTAAAAAAAACATTAATAAAGTTATATGTACACAAAGGGAGATTTAATTGCATTTAGAAATTAATATTACTTAAAATTATTTTATCTTTATTTATTTTTTACAACATCCTATCCCTATCTTCTATAAATTGATATTTGTAGAGATAATGTTGTAAACAACATTAAAATATTTTATTCTAACATTTTCTTTCTATATATAAATATATATGAAGTTGATATCAACACAATTTAGTTAACATAGATCTTCAAGTAATTTATTTAAATCAAGTTTTGAAATATTCTTGAGAAGTATAAAGTTTAAACATCTTAGTCACACTTTTTTTTTTCCTTCTAATTATTATATTTGAATGCTAGATAGAGTACATAACTTAAATATGTAAGTCTAAAAAATATTTGTTGGATTTGGAGTTAAAAAATTGATATATATATATATATATATATATATATATATATATATATATATATATATATATATATCAATTTTAATAAAGAATCCAACAGAAACTTTTTTAGACTTACATATATATATATATATATATATATACAAAAATAATCCTTATTTTTATTACATGCCTCTTTTTGTAAGCCCTTATATATATATATATATATATATATATATATATATATATATATATATATCCATTTTCCTTTGAAATCCAACAAATATTTTTTAGACTTACATATTTAAGTATATATATATATATACCAAAATAATCCTTATTTTTATTACATGCCTCTTTTTGTAAACCCTTATTCATATAAACCCTCATTTACTTCACATCCTTCCCCAATACCTATAATATATTAATTTTATTTTTCTCAAATTTAAAATTTAAAATTCTCTTTATGAATAACATGATAAGATATTAGTCAACAAGGTAAAGTGTTGGTAGCCATCTAATTTTGTAACAAATTCATATCCCATAATCCAATTACACGGATAATTATAATTCAATTGATTTAGAACACCACATTATAATTATTAAAGGTTTAGGTTTTTTCCACCAAAATTTAGTAATATAATTTTTAGTGAAGTTGTGAATTGTAGTTGTTTAAAATGTATTTTTAAAAGCTTAAATATATTCAACACCTTAAAAATCTCGTACAGTACTTAGATTATTTTGATTACATAGCTAAAACTTATAATTCCAACAAATCCCTACTAAATTTTAAACAAAACTAACTAAACAATACACCCAAAATATGATCAAAATATTTAACAATTAAACTAACTTTCTAGAACTCCTATTATAATGAAAATTTAATAAAAAACATTCAAAATGTCATTCCACTGTACATGAAATTCAGATATAATAGAAATCGGATGTATTTAAAAAATTTACAAATTTCTAGTCAAAATTATTATTAAAAATATATTTTTATTACACAAATATTTTTAAGTGCATAGTGCTTCTCTTGACCCCCACATTCTCTTACCACATATACTCAAAATTTTACCTTCCATAAATAACAAGAAAAATTGTAGATTGAGCAGTATTCGAGAGATTTGAATCGTTCACCCACTCCATTAAGGATGGACTTTGATAGTTACATCACACTCGCAAGCTTAAATGTTATGATGCATTATATTTCGTAAGCACCGTGTCACATAGATATATATTTAATTCATAGTCCACGTTAGCTATTTAACCTACCGTGATGCGGTTTTGCTGTTGTAGTGTAGTGTTTGATGGCATTAATTTCAAATTATTTGATTAAATCTATTTATATAATAAGGCTTTCATTATTCATTTAATGAATTTGTTGACGAAGTTTTCCATAGATTTATATTTTATGTAAATATGGAATCGGTGTAGTAGTTGTAAGCAGGTTGATCTAACCTAATCAGTTTCAGAGCACACTTATAATATGTTACATACAAGTCAGCTGACATCCAATTTCAGAATTTATACTCATTCAAACTACACGGGCTTTGGATATATGTGAAGGGTTCTATTCTCATTGTCATCATGGTTTGAGAGCGGACACTACGTTAATAATATAATATACGGGTTAGCTATCAAGTTGCATGGTTTATAGTACTTAAAATTGCAAGGGCTTCGAAAGTATTTCCAAGGGTTCTAATCTCATTCTCGTTTGTCTCATTTGAAGGATACATTGTCTCACAAAAGGCTAGGCGATGTGTAAGGATGTGTAAGGTTGTTGTCCTATAGCTACAAGGAGGTCCTTATTATTAGATGGTCATTGGTAAGTATGGGAGATCATTACAATAAGTTGTAGGGTTGGATGAACATGCATTAGGTGGTTTTGCATGATGGCAAGGTGTGCTATAAAAGTGTTTAAGAGTAAGTGGTGAAAGCGATTTGGCTAAGTATAGAAATAAGTTAAATGTTATCATAAGAGGCTTCTCATGAAATTTATATGAAGGATTTTATTGATGGATGTGGTGGTCCTTGGTCCATGGGTACATTAAACAAGTTTCCTTTGATTTATTGGTGATGGTACCTTAGTGCATGGGCAATAGTGCCTAGCTTGGTTGGACATGCATCATAAAGATGGATGGATGTGTAGAAATTATATGCACTAAGCATGCATATGTCCAAGATCCACCTGATCTCACACTATTTAACTTTATGCAAGATACTGAATCTATTCCACTTGTTAATATTTTGCGGAAAATTTAATTGCACACACATGTGAAGCATAAACAAAAATATTCAATCGCACAACACAGTTTTTAACCAGGAAAGCCTAAAGCTGAAAATCCCAACTATATATTATGTAACATGGAGATCATATGACAATCTCATACAAACATACAAAGCTTATCACAAGCTCTCAGTACAGTACAATCGCCGTACACTAATCAGGCCTAATCTTGCAAATCCATGCACCGATATTTTCCACCTGCTAGCCCACCTCCACCGCGTAATATCTGCTGAAGAATAACTCTAAATGAATTCGAATTACTCCATCCTTGACTACGCAATCCTCATTGGCATCTCCACTATGTGTGTGATGCAATCAATGCATCACTATAGTCACAACAGATAGTCTATCTTGCCCTTTCACCTATCTCTCCACTGGTCTCCACTGAAACTGCCATGCACTGTAGTTAACTGTTGTATTGTTCAGTTGATTAATGAGTTATTATTTGTGAATTAATTAACTAATTAATTCACTCCCCTCTCACTAGTGTATCAATCAGTTAGACTAGATACAACTAGCTCAACTGAGTCTAACTGAGTTAAACTAAATACAACTCCATAACTACTTCTTCCAACTGTGTCATAAATCTGCCACTTGAGTTCTAACTGAGTCCTCCATGCAATAGCTCCAGTAAACCCTTAGGAATAGCGTAATTCCTTCTGTCAGCTGATGTGCCACATCTGTGCACTGAACTGAAGTGCTCCAAGAGAATAAGTTGATGTTTAGAGTCTGATTATTATTAAGAGCTAATAATAATCGACATGCATCTATTTTTAGATTGACGATCTATAAATAGACTTCACCCAATATTCTAAAAATAGAATTTCATCTATTTTTCCAACTTGATCAACCATCCACGAATAGCATCCTGCAACTTCTGAAATATGATCATCATGTCTAAAAATAGACATAGTCTAAAAATAGACTTGCACCAAAAATAGCCTGCGGGCCCACTTAGTGAAGGCGACTCTTTTCACTAAGCTCATCATCTTGTTGAATCTCAACACTCCCTCTCAACAAGATAGGGATTATCCTTGCCAGTCTGCCTCTATAGTCGTAAAATTTATCACGGTGAGCGCCTTCATCAAAATATATGCATCCACGATCCTCGCCCGGAATGCGAAAACAACATACAGTCTTCCGCTGCACACAATCTCTGATATGATGATACCGGATATCAATATGTTTAGATATATCATGAAACACAGGATTAACCGAGAGTTTAATGCAACTCTGATTATCACAATGTATCACTGTGGGATCTAAATGTGAACCGAACAAACCAACCAAGATCTTCCTCATCCAGATAGCCTCACATGCAGCTCGACTTGCTGCCATGTATTCTGCTTCTGCTGAACTGAGTGCCACAGATATTTGTTTCCTGCTGTACCAAGAAACTGCCGTAGATCCGATACTGAAAATCCCCCCTGATGTGCTCTTTCTGTCTGTTGGGCTTCCTGCCCAATCTGCATCTGTGAAGCCATGAAACTTCACCTCATCTGTCTGTCTGTACCATAAACCATACTCAGATGTGCCCCTGAGATATCTCAGGACATGCTTGCCTGCCTTCCAAAAGAGTTTGGTAGGCTTAACCATCGCTTGTGAAAGCTGGTTCACCGCATAGCATATGTCCAGTCTTGTATTGACAAAATACATGGCGAGAACCCATAGCTAATCGATGTGATGGCATTCACTACCTCATCGATGTAGCATCCTCTTTCTTCAATTTCCTAGAAGAGGAGTGTCGATGGGCTATGACCCTTTGCATGTCGGCTCTCTCCGGTATCTCCCAGGCAAACTTGACTTGAGACACAAGCAGGTATTTTTTCCCACTTGCCATATTTCCAATCCAAGGAAATAATGAAGAAAGGCCTAAATCCTTCATCTCAAACTCCTTTGCAAGATACCTTGCATGAGTGTATCAACTGCTCATGACCTGTTAGTATTAAATCATCAACATAAAGTACGATGATTAGAAGCTTACCCTCAACCACAATTTGGTACAAGTTTTCATCCGCCTCACTCTTGGTGAAGCCAAGTCCAGTGAAACAGTTGTCAATTCGAGTGTACAAGCACGAGGTGCTTGTTTCAGCCCATACAATGCTCTTTTGAGCCTGCACACATGTGACTCGCTACTGAAGATCTCAAATCCTTCAAGCTACTCAATGTACACCTCTTCCTCAATTATCCCATTAAGGAACGTAGTCTTCACATCCATCTGATGAATGTGCCAACCCATCTACGCTGAGAGAGCAAGGATGGTCTGTATGGAAGAATACCGTGCGACAGGTGCAAAGGTTTCTTCATAGTCAATCCCCTCGATCTGTGAGAAGCCCCGGGCAACAAATCTTGCCTTGTACTTCTCGATGCTCCCATTAGCAGCTTGCTTTACCTTGTAGATCCATCTTGATCCTACAACTGATTTTCCCACTGCCCTTGGAACAATCTCCCAAGCATTGTTTCTCACAATGGAGTCATACTCCTCCACCATGGCATCTACCCATGTGGGCTCCTGCACTGCTTCTTCGAAAGAAGATGGCTCTGTCACAATACACTTGCTCATAAGAGCCATGTATCCAGTATATCGGTCAGGTTACCGTCGCTGTCTGCGTTGTGATGTAGGAACTCCTACATACTGTGTCACATCAAGCTTCAATCTCTCAGCTTTTGTGGTACGCTTTCTACCTTGTTTGATGTTTGGTTCTGCATGAGTGGACTCCTCCACTCCATGAATCTCCTCCTGTGGCTGATCCACATCCAGAGGCTCATCTTTGGGAACAAGAAGTTCCTCCTCCGCATGCAATTGTAGCTCCCTCTCAAGTGAAAACTTCATGGCTTTCACCTCATTGAATTTTATATCCCATCGCACAACAGTCATCCGACTGTCTAGAAAATACACATGATAGTTATGGGGTGTTTCTGTGTACCCCACAAATATCCCAACTTCTGCAGTCAGCTCCAGCTTCTTCCTGGCGTCCTTCGTCACATGAATGTAAACAGGTGTGCCAAAAATCTTCAAATGAGAAATATCAGGCTTCTTACCAGTAAAAGCTTCTTCGGGTGTACCCATGCCAAGTACTCTATGAGGACAACGGTTTTGCATATAAACTGCAGTGTTGCATGCTTCCGCCCACAAGTGCATCGGTAGGCCCTGGTCATGCAACATCGCTCGTGCAGCACCCACGATCATTATGTTCTTTCTCTCTGTGACCCCATTCTGCTATGGGTTATGAGTCACTATGAGTTCTCTTCAAATTCCTTCTTTGCTACAGAAGTCTTTCAATTCACCCTAGTTGTATTCACCACCATTATTGCTCCATAGATATTTCACCTGCTTCCCCGACTCCTTCTCCACCAATGCCTTGAACTCACAGAACTTTGAGAGCATTTCACTCTTCTTCTGCATGAAAAATATCCAGCATCTACGAGAATAATCATCAACAAATATCACATAATACCCGTGTTTTTCTATTGAAGCAACCGAGAATGGTCCACACACATCTATGTGAATTCTCTCCAGGATCACCAATGCACGGTTCTCCTTCTCATGAAAGGTGGTCTTCACAAACTTACCCATTGTACATCCTTTGCACTGATCTGACTGCACAAGAGTACCCTTGGGAATTCTAGTAGAAATTTGCTACAAAATATTCAAAGTGCCATGGTGAAGATGGCCCAATATCCTGTGCCATAATTCGCCCTCATCCCAGCTCACCACTTCTTCTGATTTTCCCACCATTGCAGCGCAGCCATCTACCTACAGCTTGTAGAGATTCTTAATTCGAACCCCTATCTTCTTGGTTTGACCCGTTGTTTTATGTCGAAGGAAGGCTTTTCCCTCACTGAAAACAACATCATAACCTTTTTCTTCCAGCATTGTGACTGAGACCAAGCTATTCTTCAAACCTGGAACATGCATAACATTCTTCAAAAAGAAAGGATTACCAGACTCCCTCTCAAAGGTAATGGTCCCAATTCCAGTCGCACTAGACCGACCATCATTGCCCATCTCTATATGCATCTGGAGGTCTTTCTCCTCCAAGTCACTAAACAACTCTTTGTCTCCCATCATATGGAAAAACGCACCACTATCAAGATACCACACCAATCCCATGCAGATTCAAACCAAGCATGCGATCAAGGAAAAATCTAGCTCAAATTGTGAGGCTAAGGCCTCTCTAGCTGCGGATCCAACAGCCTGCTTATTCCTCTTCTTCTGTGGACAGTTAGTGGCGAAATGTCCATGCTCGTGACAGTGAAAACACTTCACTTTGGACAAATCCTGATTCTTGCCTTTAGCACCGGATTTTGAAGGATTTTTCTTCCCCTTCCCTTTCCTTGCTTTGGTAGCCAAAGCACAATTCTCTTCATCTTAATTCTTCGATGAAGATCCATCTCTAGTACCCCACCTTATCTCCTCCTACACAAGATCCGACCAAAGTCGCTCCCATCTCGGCAGTTTCTCCTGTCCATTGACAGAGTCTTCGTAGCTATGCCAACTCTTCGAAAGCCCAAGGAGAGCCAAGCTCACCAAGTCTTCTTCATCAACAGTAACCCCCACACTTCCTAGTTCATCCTTGCAGTGGACAAACTTCGTGAGGTATTTTGGAATACTGTCGCCTTTCTCCATTTTTATTTTTCTGAGCTTGTCTTTAAGCGCCAACTTCCTCTGGTCACTTCTGCTTTGGAACAAGTTTGTCAAAGCCTTCCACATTAAGAATGGAGTGGCTTTCCTGTGAAGTCTGGAAAAAATATGGTCCTTCACACCTTCCAACATAATTCTCCTCGTCTTTGTTGTCTTCTTTTGCCATGTGTCAAGTAATGTGACATCGCTAGATCCCGGCTTAGGAACATCGCTATCCATTGAACTACTTCAATTCATTGTCCTCTAGCACCACCTCCATCCTATCCTTCAGTACAGCAATTCGAACTCCCATCATGGGCATACTCCAATAACCCGTTGAAAGACATTTCAATGTATACTCGATTACACACGAGAATCTTCGCAAATTCGAATCGTCCACAGCCACAAACTCACTTCTGTGCAATCTTCAATCAACAATGCTGCGATACTACTGTAGAAATTATGTATAGCATGCATATGTCCAAGATCCACCTGATCTCACACTATTTAACTTTATGCAAGATACTGAATCTATTCCACTTGTTAATCTTTTGCAGACAATTTAATTGCACACACATGTGAAGCAAAAACAAAAATAATCAATCGCAAATAACACAGTTTTTAACCGGGAAAGCCTGAAGCTGAAAACCCCAACTATATATTATGTAACATGGATATCATATGACAATCTCATACAAACATAAAAAGCTTATCACAAATCCTCAGTACAGTACAATCGTCATACACTAATCAGGACCAATCTTGCAAATCCATGCACTGATCTTTGCCTCTTGCTAGCCTGCCTCCACTGTGCAATCTCTGATGAAGAATAATTCTGAATGAATTTGAATTACTCCATCCTTGACTGCGCAATCCTCATTGGAATCTCCACTGTGTGTGTGATGTAATCAATGCATCACTATAGTCACAACAGATAGTCTATCTTGCCCTTTCACCTATCTCTCCATTGATCTCCACTGAAACTACCATGCACTGTAGTTAATTGTTGTATTGTTCAGTTGATTAATGAGTTATTATTTGTGAATTAATTAACTAATTAATTCACTCCACTCTCACTAGTGTATCAATCAGTTAGACTAGATACAACTAGCTCAACTGAGTCTAACTGAGTTAAACTAAATACAACTCCATAACTACTTCTTCCAACTGTTTCATAACTCTGCCACTTGAGTTCTAACTGAGTCCTCCATGCAATAGCTCCAGTAAACCCTTAGGAATAGCGTACTTCCTTCTGTCAGCTTCTATGCCACATCTGTGCACTGAACTGAAGTGCTCCAAGAGAATAAGTTGTTGTTTAGAGTCTGATTATTATTAATATCTAATAATAATCGACATGCATCTATTTTTATATTGACGATCTAAAAATAGACTTCGCCCAATATTCTAAAAATAGAATTTCATCTACTTTTCAAACTTTATCAACCATCCACAAATAACATCCTGCAACTTCTGAAATATGATCATCATGTCTAAAAATAGACATAGTCTAAAAATAGACTTGCGCCAAAAATAGCCTGTGGGCCCACTTAGTGAAGGTGACTCTTTTCACTAAGCTGATCATCTTGTTTAATCTCAACAGGATGTTGGCCTTGCATGATGTGAAGCAAAACGGATCGCATGACTATCTCAGACATTGTTCAAGTGAAACATTTATAACTATAGAGTGCACTAGACATAGGATGCAAGTTGAACAATCTTACATGTTTCAAAGAGAAAGTGGACCCAAGAGGCTAGATGTTCCAAAACTTGGAAGACTTGAAGAGTTGGTTACACATTTAAGTGGAATGTAGTGTACATTTAGGTGCACTTGGTTGCAAGATAAAATGAAAGGCACCCTAGAAGAAGGAAACAACAAAGAACCACCTACCTATAAAAAGTGGACATATGAATTCTCTAAATGCATTGAAGAGGTCATTCATTCTTCATTGACGATAAGAAATTTTAAAGTGCTAAGTTTTGATTTTGGCACAAAGAAAAATTTGGATGTTTTTTTATAGTCTTATATGGTCTACATTGAGTACCTAGATGACTTGGAAAGTGTCTAAGGCATCACGAAGCTAATATGAGATAGTTATGTTTGAAGGATAAGATATATAGAAGGCATGCCCATAGCGCAACTTCAAGTGTTGGATTGCCTAAGTCATGTGGCAATAGGAAGTTGTTCCTACGATCATTTTTACTTTTAAAAAATTAGTTGTAGGCAATAATCGGGTTCCCTTATTGTGTCCTTGTAACATTATTCATAATAATAAGTAAAGTGCCTACCTTGGGTGTTGCTCATGCTTTTTGTATTGGTCTCTTTACTAGGATGAATGTTGATGTTCCTTGCAATGCTTTGCTTAGTATTGATGAATTTTGGTGAAGTCTTAAAAGTATTATTGGGATGCTTTAAGGCCATGGTTGGTTGTGTGCATAGTGTTAAAGAACTTGGTTTTGGAACTTAATTATAGCTCTAATAATAGTAGCTTAAGGTATAATCATGGGAAAACCATAAGTAAATAGGTATTAGTCTAGTTGTAAGAGGCATAAGTTGGTCAAACCTCTATGATAGAGACAAGGGAATCTCACATGACCTAGGGTGTTGAAAGTGAAAAACAAATATTAGGACCTACAAGTTGATGACTAGTTTTATTAAAGCTAATTTAGGTGCTCTTCAACATATTTTGGTAGACTTGGAAGAATGATAATATTTCAACAAAAATTTTGGTTGGTGGTCACAAAAGTGACTTGACGATGTTAGTGGATGAAAGTGGATTCATGTCCTTGATATACTAGGCAACATGGATGAATTGGTATACATGAAACTTTGGGAAATCCTTCTTTGTATTATTAGCTTTCATAGTCCAAGTTCATGTAGCTATAGTTAATATCATCCTATGGGCTATCTTGAAACATAGTCACACTAAAGTGAAATAATGACAAAGGGTGAATGCATGAAGATGGGATACACATTTGGGCCAAATGTGGCGATGAAATTTCAAATTTTTACTCTTTTACCAAATTGAAGCCCTCAAAATTCATATAAGCATTCTGAATTTTGATTCAGAGTAAAAAGACAATCTGTGGAGAATTATGTTGTTTTCCTAATGATATTTTTTGCAAAAACTTCTAATGTTGTATAATATCTCAATTTTCCAAAAAATACAATACTTTCCCTTGCAAATTTTCACACATCTTAAGAGGTATGTGTATGTTCATGTAGCATAACTTAGTCTAACATGAGTAATTTAATATATATATATATACATGAGCATGATATGCATGGGGAGAACTAAGTTTTTCATATTAAAAAAATATTTTGTAATGCAAAATTATATTTTTTATTATTTTTCGAAGTTGGAAAAGTAAGATTTCAATCGCATTTTGGAGACACGTGTGTTCACGTAAGATTTTTTTCAACTCTTTAAATAAATTTAAAAAACAAGAGTCCCCTTTTGAAGAGGAATTGTAAATGAATATAGTGGTATTTTTTGAAATTTTTTCATTGTGCATATTTTATTATTGATTTTTTATTCAACCCCTTTGAAACTCTCTAAAAATATTTCAAGAATTATGTTTAAAAGAAATTAGATGAAAATAAATGTATGAATTCGAAAGTGTCAAACACATAGGCCATTGGATAAAGGATTATTTCATGAATCCAACATCATCATCAACTCTGACACTTAAGGAAATTTTTTTCCATGAATCCACCAGGGTACAAAATGGGATTGCAAAGAAATTTGTAGAAGGGGTGCTAAAGATGTGATTTTTAGGACCTTAGAAGCTCTATCAAGCACTTGAGTTTGAAATTAAAATAACTTGATCGAGGGTTTAAGAAACCCTCAGTTTAGCCCTTAACGTGGTTAAATAAAGTCTTGACCTAGTTTTAAATTTCGATCTAGCCTGTAGCTTGATATAGCTTTAAGGCTTGATCTAGCTTTAACGCTAGATCTAGCCGGTCCTCCTACTCACATGTAATATGTCAGTAGAGCGCACTGATCCTTCGTATGGCCAGACAACCGGCATCGTATGCACCAGAGATCTGTGAAACCATCCTTTCCTCACTCTTTTTGCAGGTTCTGTATCTCCATATGCATAGCCCCAAGTTGTTCCTAGATTTTTTGTACCCCTATTGACATATCCTCTCGGGGGGCAGCCTCTAGTTTCATAGCAACTTCCACAACCTTCTCCTATGACTCAAAGGTCTGATGACTCATTAGCGTGCGCAAGTGAGGTAACAACATAGCGATGAACCATTCTATATGTTGTCTATCATCATATTCAAATCCTCCTTCCTTGATTACTTTCTTCAATCGTTGATCAGCCTCCCATACTAACTCAGACGCACCTTGTTTGAATTCCTTCACTTCTGCTACCAACTGGGAATAAGATTTAGGCTTCCTGAACTGGTGCTTCAAAGCGTCCTTGATATCTTGAATAGATGCGCTCCGATTCTGGGCAACATACCACATATACCAGTCCAAGGCCCTGTCCTCGAAGGCCAACGACAGCTGCACCCTTTTTACCATATCACTCGCCACATTCTACACAGTCCATATAGAGTCTGCAATGAACCAAAACCGGTCCATATCCTCATCTCCCACCCCTTTAAAGGTAGGTAGTTTCAGATGCGCAACCATATCATTGTCTAGGGGGATGGTGATATAGGTGAATTCTTACCTTTGCGCGGCCTCGGTGGTGATGTAGCTGGGGGTTCTTGTGCAGTTGGTTCCTGCAACAGATCGTAGGTAGATATCCCTCTGTCAAGGTTGGTCCAATAGTATTTACCACTGTGTGTCGCGCTCCCATCTAGATCTGAGGTCATTCAGTCAGTATGACTACACAGAATGCTCTTTTCGCACAGTAATTTCTTGATCAACAACAGTAACATTCTCAGAAATTTTCCCCGAAGCCCTTTGAAGAATCATCGTTCGGCCTCAGAGTATGATACAAACTATCAATGGAAAATTCCGTCACAAATCCTCCCAGCACACTATCCACCCAGTGATCCACCATGCGCGTGATAGTATTATCAGTCTTTTCCAGCTGCTCAAGCAGCTCTGGGGTCCAATGAGTGATTCGTTCATCCTTCCAGCACTTATGGAATTCCACCAGTCTGGCCAGCCACTCCTGGAGTTCAATCGCAAAGGTTACAAATAATATTTCGTAGCTTTTAGTAAGGATGTACCTATTTTTCCACCTTTTCGCCGTTACCTTCCCACTGCGATTTTCTTTTACTACAAACTCCTGTATCTATCTTTCAAACCAGTCTTCGATCTCTTTTCTTTCAGGTTTCCAGTATTCGCTTGTCATTACCCGATTCCTCTCTCAGAATTCTTCCAGTCCCGGCAATGGAACCATTTGTTGGCTCGAGGGGTCCTGACCCAGGTTCGGTGTGCAAGGTTTGCCAACAAACCCCTATACTACTGGCCCTTTCGACAGTGATCTACTTATGTAGGTCAAAGTCTCACCTGAAGTAGTATGGGTGGGTGCTGGAACCAGGTTTTCGCACCCTGAGAAAGGATGGGTAAAGCAAGCAAAGCTGCACTAGGTCCTGTAATCCCTGATTACCTTGTTCTGCGTAGGGTTAATTAAGTCTCTATTCTCATCCACGTGCACTACATCCATAGTTATATGCTTTTTATAACATCAAAATAGCAGTACATAAACAGAACATAACAGATCTAGATCCAAGAATGCAACATACAGATCTTTTGCAGCTTAAGGACAAAAAACGCACGATACATCAATTATCAGTAATTCACATAAAAGTACTCACAGATTCAATTCTCTAACAATCTTTTGCATTCATTCATTCATCAATTCTTTCTTAAAATTCCCTTCCCAACCTGCGCACACAGCAAAAGGGTCCGCACAAAGCTGGACTTGGATCTCCGTGCACACAGCCAGTAGGAATCCGTTCCCCAAAACCCAAACAGATAGCTTAAATCAAAATTTGCATCAATAGCTCATCATATCCTACCTTTTTCAATACAAAATTCATCTCTATTTATAAAAATTTAGCCTCGACTTTCCTATGGTCTGCAACCCATGGTTTTCGGACCCCTAATTTTCCCTTTTACCCAATACAATGCTTTCGGGGCTTTGACCCACCCCAAAACCCATCCGTTAGATTAAATCTAGTGAAAAATATCCAAAATGGGCCAGTTTCGCAGCATGTTAGGAGACCTCGTTCCAACAAGGAGGCAACAAGGGAAAGAACAAGGCAGATAGAATTAATTTTGGAAACAAGGGAGAAGGTTTCAATATAGTCAATGCCTTCAACTTGTGAAAATCCTTTAGCAACAAGATGAGCTTTATGTTTATCCACTTTTCCATATGGTCCAAACTTTTTTCTGTAAACGCATTCGCATCTGAAAATTTTTTTTCCCTTTGGAAGAGGAATAAGATCCCAAGTATCGTGTGCCAATAAGGAATGATATTCTTCATTCATAACTGCATCCCAATCTGGATGACCCAAAGCTTCTTCAAAGGTATCTGGATCATGATTTTCTGGAACATGATCCAATAAGAAAGAGGCTTTGTCGAACTAAGAACATGTATGACGTTGATCTGTAGGGTCACCTGCAAGAGAACCTGTTGCATCCCGGGTAGAGAAGACCCGTTTTGGAAGCTGTGAAGCTGAAGCAAGATCCTGAGGAGGTGGAGGAGGATTTTCATCTTCATTGTCATCATTCGAAGTAGAAGGAATGTTGTTAGAAGTAGAAGAGATAAAGAGTGGTGGTAGATATGTCGAATCAGGCTCGCATGCCAAAGGTGGCACACCCGCTGAACTAGGCTCACAGGCCGATATATTTTCATCAAATTTTACATCTCTTCTAATGATTACATTTTTGGATTTGGGTTGAAGAAATATATATCCTTTGACATCTTTAAAATATCCAACAAAAATGCACTTTTCACTCTTAGGTTCTAAGTCTTTATGTTTCTCATCTGGAATATGGGCCCAAGCTTGACTTCCAAAAATATGAAAGTGAATTGCATCTTGTTTGATTGAACTCCAGGATTCTTCTAGAGTGATATTACTTAAAACCTTAGTAGGAGTGTGATTTACTATGTAATTTTCGCAGTTAATTTCTTTTGCTAAAAAATTAAGACTAAGTCCTTTAGATTGAAGCATACAATTAGCCATTTCTTTTAGTGTGATTATCCCTTTCAGCTACTGGAGTATACCAAATAGTATCTTGAAACTAAATGCCATGCTCAGTGAAAAAGTTGATAAATTTTTTGTTAACATATTCTCCTCCATTGTCAGATCTTAACTTAAGAATTTGATGTCTAGATTGTTTCTCAACAAAGGCCTTAAAGGCCAAGAAAATGTTAAAAAATTCACTCTTGAGTTTTAAGAAGTATACCCAAGTGTGTCTAGAAAAATCATCAATGAAAGTTAAGAAAGTGTTGAAATATGATGCAGGATGTTGTCCTTGATGGCAACCCACCCATCAATAATAAAGACATGCGACCGTTGACATATGTTGTCCCTGATGGCAATCCAATTGAAGGAAGTTTTTCTTGACTCGAGGGACTTGCAATGATGTAAATCTGATGTGATATGATGTTTATATGATGCTGAGTGTTGTCCTTGAAAGGCAACCCACTTGATGAAGATGATGACAACTTACTTGATGAAGTTGTGCTTGATAGCATATGTCCTCGATGAAGGAAATCTGATGTATCTATAGTGTGAACAAAAGGCAATGAAGAAAGGAATTCAGAATGTACTCAAAGTATGATGAAAAAGAGTATGTCTCTTGGTATACGCGGATTGTCCTAGGGGAAATCGCGTATGCACGCGGAAAAGAACGTGCCAAGTCGCGTATGGGCTAAAGCGCTCAAAAAGTGCAAATCTAGGGGCCCGTGGTATTAAAGGCTCATGGTATTGGTTTGGCTCATGGTATTGAAGAAGGCGCCCGTGGTATTGAAGGCTCATGGTATTGGTGCCCGTGGTATTGAAGCTCATGGTATTGAAAAAGGGGGCTCATGGTATTGACAAAGGACAAACCCATATAAGGAGAAGAAATCATCAGGCAAATCATGAGTGTGAGTGCAAGATGTCTAAGCTTGAATGAATACTGCTCTGTGAAGTATATCTGTATGGAATGGGTAAAGGTTTGATGATAGATCTGAATCTATGATGCACTTATGAAGAAATGATGAAGCGGGATTTCTAGATCTGAAATGTACTTGTATTTGCTAGATCTGTTTATGGAAGGCCTAGATCTATGATGAGGCGAACATCTAGGCGAGCATCTGTCTGAAGTAAAAGGGTAAATCTGAATTGAACATCTGATCTGATGAAGTATGCAGCTCCGTAATGATTGAAGATCTATACGCTACTTCGTCGCGGAGGAAGCGCGTATATACGCGGCTTCGCTGAAGTAAAAGCGCGTATGCGCAATGAAATATACACTGAGGTATACGCTGGTTTGGGGGACGGGCGCGTATACACGCCAGCATCGCAGTTAAAGAGCGTATGCAAACTAGGGTTTGCCGAAGCAAGGGGTATGAAATATCTGAGCTGTTCTGCTGTGTTTATGCTATCTGATCTGTGTTGATATGTATCTGTTGATGATGTATGGTTGTGCTTAAAAGTATGGAAAGGGTCTAGTATGAAAATATGATGAAATGTGGCCTGCAAGTGGTGTTCTATTGAAGTTGTTGGATCCAGTGTGAAAATTGATGAAACGTGGTCCAAGGTGGTGCTGAGGGTTGTAGCCTTCAGTCAGGGGGTTGTAGCTCCCTTCCAGGTGAGGCTGGTAAATGAGATCATGGGGTCGTAACTCCCTTCCAGGAGAGGCTGGTAAACGAGTCAGGGGGTTGGAGCTCCCTTCCAGGAGAGGCTGGTAAACGAGCGCAGGTGGGTGCCTGCGTGCTGGTCAAGTCTGCGCCAGCACATATGTTGTAAGATGTTTTCTCTATAATAAAATATTGAAGGCCGAGCAACTGCAGCGGTGGTTTTCTCCCGATTTGGGTTTCCACCTAAAAATCCTGGTGTTCATGTGTGATGCTTTGTGTGATGGCTTATTCTGTTATTACTGCACATGTTTACAGTTTATTGAACATCTGATAAATGAATTATGGAATGATCTAAGTGAAGAGTTAATTTCATATCTAGATCTCTGTGTATACGCAAGTTTCACAAAGGGGATCCGCGTATATACGCAGGTTTACTGAAGGAAAGTAGCGTATGGGTTTTAAGGAATGAAAAAGTAAAAAGTTTTGATTATGCTGTAAATACTGATTCACCCCCCCTCTCAGTATTTTTCCCAACAATTGGTATCAGAGGGTGGTCCTTCTGCAGAAGCTTGATCGCTTGAAGGAGATCCGTAACAATGGGAAAAATGAAGAATGAAGGTCTTGAAGCTACAGTCATCTCTCTAGAAGCATCAAGTAAGAAGAGTGAGGAACCTCTACAACTAAATGAAAATGAAGAACTTGGAGCAAAAATCTGGTCTATCATAGAACGTCTACAAGCAGATCTTGAAGAATCAAACAAGAAGAATGCAGGACTTGAAGCTGGAATCATCTCTCTACAAGCAGATCTTGAAGAATCAAATAAGAAGAATGAAGAACTTGAAGCAGAAATCATTTCCTTCAAAATAGGTCTCGAAAAATCAAATAAGAAGAATGTTGGACTTAAAGTAGAAAACATATCTCTGACAGAAGATCTCAAAGCATCGAAGAAGAAGAATGAAGAGCTGCAACAAACATGTGAAGAAAACGAAAATTGGTTGAAAGAAGAGATTCTAAATCTGAAGGATCAAGTAGAAGATGGAAGAAGGAAAGAAGAAAGCATGACAAAGCAATGTCAAGCCCCGGAGGTTGAGGTAAACATTCTCAAAGGTAAATTAGAAGAAAAGGTTAGACTTTTGAGGTTTCAAGATAGTACTAAGATTCTGGATAATATTCTTAGTAGTCAAAGGTCTCCTTCTATCAAACTTGGTCTTGGTTTTCATGAAACTGTTAAAACAGAATCTAGTTCACAAGAGAATGCTAATGATTCAAAGGAAGGTGTCAATACGAAACTTGAAGTGTTGAAAGAAACAAAAGGTCAACCAACAATGAAGAAATCTCAAAGGAAATCATTCAATAATGTTGAATGTTTCAAATGTCATAATTATGGGCATGTTGCAGCAAATTGCAGGAGCAGATCATTTCAGTCACAATCAAACAGATTATATTCAGAAAGGTACTCTAGTTTCTTCAGGGGATATTGTTTCTCATGTAACATGTATGGACATAAAGCAGCTGATTGTAAAAGGAGGAAGATTAGAAATACTCATCATGATTCTTATGTTTATTTCTCTGGCCACATGAGATGTTATGTTTGTAATAAGTATGGACATTTAGAAAAAGAATGCAGGATGAACAGATCTGGGAAATTGGACAACTTTCAGCACACTGTTGGAAAGCTCAAGCAAATTTGGAAAAAGAAGGAGGACCGATCAGAAACGTAGGGAATTCAGACCCTACTGCAGTCATCTGCTTCTGAAGCTTACTTCTCTGATTGACTGCAGGAATGATGTGAGATACATTATGAGATTTAGTAATGTATCGTCACAGGGGGAGCAATGCATGATGACTCTCATGGTTGATTTGATTACTTTGGTTATATGAATTTCTGACAGAGCATCTGGTGTAAATAAAAGACAGGTACAGGAGGTACAAGCTCAGGAAGAAGAAGGAAGATGAAAATTCTATGCTTCACTTTCCATACGCAGGTTTGATGAACCAAAGTCGCGTATACACGCGAGTTTAATCAGACACAGTCGCGTATGCATTGAGGATAAGAGAATTCATATGATAACTGAAGATCTGGAGCAGAGGTTCAGGGGGAGCATCAGTCTGACTGCTGATGATTGCACTGTTAGCATTATTCTGGTTACATTCATGATTATAATGACATGATACTTGGTTTCCTATGTTTAAGGTTATGGTTGAGTCCTGTTTGCTTGTTGATGAAGAGTATTCGTTGAAATCTTATAATTCAGAGAGAAGGACAGATCATGCAGAGATTTTTTTGCTGTTGAAGGTGTTTCAGATTGCACAAGTTAAGGAAGAGGACTGGTTTAGGGGGAGCAGCAGGTTGAATAATAATGATTGCATTGTTGGCAATATGATTGCTTATTCTCTGGTTTTGTGATACTCATGCTCAAATGAAGATGACTTGGTACATGGCTTATTATGATGAGATTTTGAGCCCTGGTTGCTAATAAGTATCTTTTGTACTCACACATGGATGAGTTGGATGTCGTGTGATTCAGAAATAAGATTAGATCATGCATAGTTTGTTACTATGGTTGAGATCTTTTGCCTACATATGTTACTTCATGTTAAATCTTAAAGGTCATGGTGATGTAGGATGGTGGTGGACCACATGAATGATTGCTTGACACTTATGGGAAGTTATTGTTCTGATATGATAAACTTTCTTGGAAATATTGTATTGATGCTGCAAAGAATCTGAAGGCTTGGTTACTAATGTTCTTATGCTACAACCGTTGGATGACTTTTGAAGAAACTACTACCCTGTTCCATCTATCTGTAGTCCAGGGAAGCATTCAAATACCTCAGAAAGAAGCTGAACACTGCATTTTTCTCACAGAGGATCAGTTCTGGTTGAATTTAGAAGATGGCTTGGGATACGCGGGTTTACTGAAACACAGTCGCGTATACACGCGAGTTCCTACACAGAAAAACGCGTATGGTTGGTTGCTAGCAATTTTTGGTTGGTTCAGCTCTCTTCAGCACAGCTGCAATGCTGTTTGGTACCTCTGATACTGTTTGGTATCTCTGGTGGTGTTCCAGTTCTCATAATTCTGTTTCTAATGTTTTGATGAAGATGCCTTGATGATTTGTTGGTGGAAGTTTTCAAGATGCACAAACTAAGGGGGAGCCTTAGTCATTTGGAAAGATTGCTTGATTGCACAGATTCAGGGGGAGCATTAGCTTTGTTGAGTATAATGCAGTGTTGGCATTATGATTGTTCTGAAAATATGTTCTCTTTCTTGAGGACTTTCTGGTGTTGGTCTTAAAAGTTATATTTGTAGTTTGATGAAAAGGTCTTGTTGAGACTCATGTTGTAAAATTGTAATATTCAGTCATGTAAGGACTTGTCAATTTTGTAAACCCACTTGGTTGGGTAGCTGAGTCAAATTTTGTAAACCCACTTGGTTGGGCAGCTGAATCAAATTTGTAAACCCACTTGGTTGGGTAGTTGAGTCTCATATGTAAATCCACTTGGATGGATAATTGATGTAAGTATGAGTCTTTGGTGATAGGAAGTTCGTAAGAGTCATGTACTTCATTGACAAATATGTTTGAAGATTCAGCATGAACTCAGGGGGAGCTTGGCCACTTCAGCACATATCAGATCTGCAGAATGTTTCTTCCACATGAGGAGAAAAGGGTAAGTGTGTTGGTTTTTATCCGCCCGTTTCCCTTGATGTCAAAGGGGGAGAGTGTGTTGGTTTTGATCTGCTGGTTTTGTCCGTTGCCCTTGATGTCAAAGGGGGAGAGTGACATGGTGTGTGAATGAAGATAATGATGTGCCCTTTGCCCTTGATGTCAAAGGGGGAGAGTGACATGGTGTTTGAATGATGCCAAAAATGGAGAGAGTGACATGGAAAATAGGGAGAATGACATGGTGTCATTGTATTCTTAATGTATCTATCTGTTGTGGTAACCAAACACCATCATGGTTGCCATCAAGTCCAAAGGGGGAGATTGTTGGAAATATGATGCAGAGTGTTGTCCTTGATGGCAACCCACTGAATGAAGATAAAGACATGCGACTGTTGACATGTGTTGTCCTTGATGGCAATCCACCTGATGAAGTTATGCTTGACTTGATGGACTTAGTAAATGATGTAAATCTGATGTGATATAATGTTTGTTGACAATATGATGCCGAGTGTTGTCCTTGAAAGGCAACCCATCTGATAAAGATGATGAAAACTTACTTGATGAAGTTGTGCTTGATAGAATATGTTCTTGATGAAGGAAATCTGATGTATCTACAGTGAGAACAGAAGGCAATGAAGAAAGGATTTCAGAATGTACTCAAAGTATGATGAAAAAGAGTATGTCTCTTGGTATACGCGGATTGGCCTAGGGGAAATCGCGTATGCACGCGGAAAAGAACGTGCCAAGTCGCGTATGGGCTAAAGCGCTCAAAAAGTGCAAATCTAGGGGCCCGTGGTATTAAAAGCTCATGGTATTGGTTTGGCTCATGGTATTGAAGAAGGCGCCCGTGGTATTGAAGGCTCATGGTATTGGTGCCCGTGGTATTGAAGGCTCATGGTATTGAAAAAGGGGCTCATGGTATTGACAAAGGATAAACCTATATAAGGAGAAGAAATTCATTGTGCAAATTATGAGTGTGGGAGCAAGATGTCTGAACTTGAATGAATACTTCTCTATGAAGTATATCTGTATGGAAAGGGTAAAGGTTTGATGATAGATCTGAATCTATGAAGCACTTATGAAGAAATGATGAAGCGGGATCTTTAGATCTGAAATGTACTTGTATTTGCTAGATCTGTTTATGGAGTGATTAGATCCGTGATGAGGCGAACATCTAGGCGAACATCTGTCCGGGGCGAAAGGGTTGAATTCGAGTCAATGTCTCGATCCGATGAAGTATGTCGCTCCGTAATGATTGAAGATTCATAATGCTTACTGGAAGGGGAGGAAGCGCGTATATACGCAGCTTCGCTTGAAGTAAAAGCGCGTATGCGCACAGAAATATACACCGAGGTATATGCCGGCTTGTGTGCCCGAGCGCGTATATACGCGACATCGCAAATAAAAGCGTGTATGCAACCAGGGTTTGGCTTCGAAGCAAGGGGTATGAAATATCCGATCCGTTCGGGCGTGTTTCCTCGCTATCCCATCCGTGTCGATATGCATCCGTTGATGATGTACAAGCTGAGCCTGCAAGTATGGAAAGGATTCGGTCTGGAAATATGATGAATTGTGGCCCGCAAGTTGTGTTCTATTGAAGTGGTTGGATCCAGTGTGAAAATTGATGAAACGTGGTCCAAGGTGGTGCTGAGGGTTGTAGCCTTCAGTCAGGGGGTCGTAGCTCCCTTCCAGGTGAGGCTGGTAAACGAGATCGGGGGGTCGTAGCTCCCTTCCAGGAGAGGCTGGTAAACGAGTCAGGGGGTTGGAGCTCCCTTCCGGGAGAGGCTGGTAAACGAGCGCAGGTGGGTGCCTGCGTGCTGGTCAAGTCTGCGCCAGCACATATGTTGTAACATGTTTTCTCTATAATAAAATATTGAAGGCTGAGCAACTGCAGCGGTGGTTTTCTCCCGACTTGGGTTTCCACCTAAAAATCCCGGTGTTCATGTGTGATGCTTTGTGTGATGGTTATTCTGTTCTTACTGCACATGTTTACTGCTTATTGAATATCTGATAAATAAATGATGGAATGGTTTAAGTGAAGATTTAATGACTTATCTAAATCTCTGTGTATACGCTAGTTTAATAAAGGGGATCCGCGTATATACGCACGTCTGGTTCAGGAAAGTAGCGTATGCCTTTTAGAAGAATGAAAAAGTGAAAGTTTTGATTATGGCAAAGAAATACCCATCTACCCCCCCTTCCCGCATTTTTTTTAACATGAAAGTTAAGAAGTACTTGTATCCAGAGAAAGAAACAACTTGAAGTGGATCACATAAATCACTATGCACAAGCTGCAAAGGGGTTGAAGCGTACCAAGAGGCACGTTTGTCAAAACTATCCCAATGATGTTTTCTATGTACACAACCAGAACAAACACCATCTCATAAAGTACCATAGGAAGTCCTGTCAAAACATTTTATTTACATAGAGTACTAAGCGAGTGATAGTTTAAGTGACCAAATTGCTCATTCCAAAGTTTGGTCACTTCATCATTATGAGCAACAAAAATGGAGGGAAGACATGATGGCCCAAAGTTTTCAAAATTATACAACCTTGTCGAATCATCAATAATTATAGTAGCTAAAATATGTCTAGGATCTCTTAGGTCCTTAATTACAATATCACGAGGTGATAATTCTATGGTTTTCCCTTCACCTGAATGAGTTATATGATAAACATATAGAAAGGTTGCAGGACAATGTAGGAACACATAATACATCATTAAAATGAATATTATCTAGATGAATAGTTCTAGACCCTACAATACTAAGAGATCTATCATCACCAACATAAATATTTTTGGTGTTACAATCATTTAAAGAAGTAAACATGGCTTTATTTTTTTCCATGTCATAAGAGGCTCCAGAATCAATGAGCCACTCACGAGAATGAGAAGAAGAAGATACATTCAATTCATAACCATATCTTGATTCTTGACAACCACATGCAGAAAAGTGCCATTCCCGAAGATGAAGTTGAAGATTTCTCCAAATAGATGTTATGCTTCTTCATTGCTACTTCCAAGACTTCCATCTTCTTAAAACATTTTGACTCTATGTGGCCATCACGATTACAAAAGTTGCAATTTCTATCTGTCTTCTTCCCTCTGTTTTTATTTTCCTTATCATTTTTTTGACTTTCTTTTTCAGTTTGCGACTGAGACTGCTTAAGACCCTTGTTTGGTTTAGGACCATTCTTTTTAGGATGTTGCTTCTTAGGATTCTTTGGATTTGGTTGCTGCTGGGTTGTTCAGGCTTTCTTAGAAGACTTTTCAGTGTTAATAAGACCAAGGGGTAACATTTTTTCTTCTTCTCTTATCAAAGGATCACAAAAGGCATAAAAAGAGGGGGACTTGTAGGGTGTTCCTTGAGAAATTAGGGCTTCTCTAGTGGAATGGAAGGTGGAAACAAATACAAAGTATTCAGGGAATAACTTAACAAGAATGGATTAGATAAGACTACCATCTTCCTTTTTGACCTTATAACCTTCTAAGAGAAGTATAAGGGTCTTGAATTTAGACAAAAAAACTTCAATAGAGGAGAAATTATTGGGGTCCAAAGTAAGCAACTCATTTTCAAGCCGGTGGGCTCTGATTTCATTTTGAATACCAAAAAAAATATTTATATTTTCATAGCTTCATCAAGGGAGTCAATTTCTTGGATATGGAATCTAAGATCTTGAGCAATGGGCATTCCTATCAACCCTCGTGCTTAATCTTGTTTATTTTCCCATTTGACATGTTTATCTTCATTGGTAGGTTTAGATTCTAGTCTTGATGCTATTTTATAAAGACCTTTACTTCTAAGTAAGTCTACCATGTAGGATAGCCATTTTAAATAATTGGTGTTGTTAAGAATAGTCAGGCATGTACTTTCCACTTTTAAAAACTGAAGTTGTAAAGGCCGAAACTACCTACTCCAATGGAAAGATATCGAAAATTATGCAAGTTAAGAAAAAACAGCTCTGAAAATGACTTTCAGGTGGAGGAGTTATGCATTTTTAAAGAAAAGTTGTAGTAGATGCCGAGTAGTCATGTGATAGGTTGAAGGTTGATGATAAAGTTGTACCTAAAAAAAAAAAAACCCCCCCATTTCCAAATTTAATATAATAAACTCACTGTTTTTTTTAAACCACTTTATGTGACCCACTTTTATAAATAAAGTGAGAGTCACTTTTAGTATGTTACTTTATGAATTAATGACCAAGTAGATTTTAACTTAAATAAAAGATAAATTGACTTTAGAGTATAAGTTACTCACTTTTTATAATTAGTGAGAAACACTATTACATAAAGTAACTTTAACACATAAGTTACATGTGTTTTTTTTAAATAACTTGATGGAAACCTCTTTTCAAAAAAAATAACTTGACAAAAAACCTCTTTTTCAAAAAGTAACTTGACAAAAAGCTTTTTAGAAAAAGTAACTTGACAAAAGTTTTTTAGAAAAAATAACTTGACAAGAAGACTTGGACCCAAGACCTCTATTATCATAAAGTAGAATTATACCAAATGAGCTAATAAAAAAAATTAGTAATTGTTGGAAAGGAGGAAGTTTTTTTTTTTTTTTTTTGCGTGTTTTTTCTACAAAAAACAACCACGCAAACAACAAAAAAAATATACAGGCCTTACGACAGAATGATAGATTTTTGGTTAGTCCATCCAAAAAATAAATATTTTCCTCATTATTTCTGATTTCCCGAGATCACACAAAGTTGTGGGAAAAGAGCATACATAGGAGAAAAATATCATCTTCCTATTTCTATTTTTCCAGTTCGCGCAGAGTGCAGAGCATATGCAGAGAAAAGGGTATAATCCAGTAATAGAACAAAAATTACTATAAACCGAAATAAAACACAGAGAGAAATAAATATAACTACAAAAAAAAAAAATTAAACCTCCAGATCTAAAATGACATAGCTTGGGTAACCATAAACCTTTTCGCATGAAACGAAAGGGGTTCCTCACTGAAACAGAGGATCTAGACACAAAATAACAATTCTCCTGGCCCAAAAGTGGTCAGAAACATTAAATATGGAAAACGAAAGTCGCATGCAGTCAAACCAGCTTCAGATTTGGATCAAAAACAGATGCGGCCCTCAAAACAACTCTGATACCATGTAGGAATTTACAGGGTAAGTTCCTTATATCAAACACAAAGGTCACCACTCATAAATAGATCACATATCAGTACACCAGTATTTGACGTGGTTAAAACCCTCGAAGAGAGAAACAGTCCACAACCTAAGCCAACGTGACCACTTCAAGAAATTTATTAATATAAAGAAAGAGAATTTACATAAGCTTCTCTCATAAAGAGTCACCAGACAAATGACCCTCCATGCTCTTTAAATAGAGATCATGTGCCAATCGGGTGTTAAGCCACATATCAAGTGTCGGTAATATGTAGGAGAGAACGAACCATCAGTTCACTACATATTGTGATCGTCGGATTATAAGTTACAAAAGTACATACTAAAGAAACACACTTTACCTAACTCTACACTAGACCAAGTTATACTTAACAATTTCCTATGTGTTGGAATATCGTAACATGGTGGTGAGGTTAAAATAATTGATAGAAGAGGTCAAGGAGGAGTCCCAATAATCCAATGCATGGGTTGAAGCCTTAATTAAGAGTTTTCAAGTAGTGATAGACAAAGTAGAGGTGGATTACAACCTAAGTTGGCATCATTTTGTGAAGCAAAGGATGCCCAAGAATATAGCAACATTGCATTAAGAAAGTGGGAAAAAATTCCTAAGTGTAGAGGTAAGCATGTAGTTTGTTTCCTTTGATACTAGAACCATTTTTCTTAAATTATCCTTTGAAGGAAAAGTCAAAATTATTAATAATAATTCCAAGTGTAGTAGATTTCAAAGGTGTTAGAGAGTGTAGCAAGAAAAGCTCAATTTGACTTTAGCCTTAGTCAAATTGAGTAAATCAAATTTCCACATCAACAGGACAACTTGGAGAAAATTAAATACTGTTACATGGATCTTGTCACTCAGTTAGATTAGAAAATTTAGTTAGTGGGCTTGGAGTTAAGTCATGCATGTGTTGATTGCTAAATTTTAGCAATCTAGTTCATTTATTTTCAGTTTTACTCAGTTAACTAACCTCTAACAATTAATAGAGTTAGTTGAAGGTCAGTTGAGTAGTGAGATAACAATCTAACTCAGAGATCTATCAGTTAAATTATCAATTAGCCCAAAATATCTCATGCATGCATGGAATTCGAATTCCTCGGTTGGAGTGGAGGAATTAAGGCTAATGTAAAATTATTGTATACTAGTGGAGTGTAAAAAAATTTGTATGTAGGCAGTTAATCATTCCTTCATAATTGCACAAGGAAATAAGACATCGGAGGAGGAAGAAATTGGCTAAGTGTTGGTCAGAGGTTCTCATTCAGCAGAGTGAACAATTTTCATTTTGTAGGTTGTGCTTAGAGTTGGAGCAAGAAATTATAGTAATGTTTTCTATATTCAACTAATTAATTCAAAGAAGCTTGAGGGCTTTTTCCTAGTTGGGTTCCCCTAGAAATCATTGTATACTTGTGGTTTTTATTGTCGCATGTCTATACATGTTGTTATAAATTATGATTTCCATTCCGCATATTAGTAGAGTATAGTTGTGTCTCCTATTTTCAATTTGAAATATTGAGCAATTTCAATTTTTATCAAATTTCTACATGGTATCAGAGCCCTGAAATCACATTAGAACTAGTATTTCAAATTTGCCCTCAGGAATTTTGAATTTGTAGCTTTAGTGTAGTAGCTTTTCTTCATATTCAAGAGAATGTATTTCAACAAACTGAGATTGGAGTATTCCCTGGAGGGTAGCTTGAATTTAATAGCATGGAAGAATCAGATGAAAGCATCGTTTGATGATAATGGTGTGTTAGAATATGTTAAAACTGACATTCTAAAACCTCCAGAATCAGATGCGTAGAGGTTAATCCAGTGGAAGAAAGATGTTGCTAGAGGCAGGAGGATCATCTTAGAGGGTGTGAGAGACCACATAATCTCGAAATTGAATGGAAATTTGACTCCTTTTTTTCTGTGGAAGACCCTCACTGAGCTATTTGAAAATAGCAGTGATGCCAGAAAACTTGGTCTGATGAAAAAATTGAGGATTGAGGACAATGAATATGAGCTACTCTTCAGCAATAGGAAGGCCTACCTCAATCATTTTTCTTCAGGTCAGATCAAGCATATTGGTGTTAGGATCAAGAGCCTCTATACACTTAGAGAAAGATGCATGTGCAATCTTGAGGAGCAAGGTAGAGATTAGAGATTTGGTTGTTGAGATGGAGAAAAATAGAGCTCTCAAGATGGAGCCTCAACCAGTTGGCAGTTGGGCTGACCAGTAGGATGATGATGATGAGGACTAGTTAAAGACATCTAGTAGAAGGAGAATTCAATATAAATTGGAAGAGGGAGCAATTTCAACTATACCTCTAAGAGTTAGGTGGGGTGATGTAGAGCCTTAGTCCCAAATTTGTAGATATTTGGGTCGAGTCCATTGAGGCGCCTCCTCATGGATCATTACCTTACTACAAGGGCCCACAGTATTTAGTAACAAAAGGATCAACGTTACTTGATGTAGTCATATGTTGAGGAGCACAAAATATTGTTGATAGCAGTGGAGGAGGCACAATGCAAAATCAACATAAATGTATTTTTCCCAAGAGACAGTTGCAAAGGCATAATTGATTCAAAAAAATTTTGGATTCTTTTCAGTTGTATTTGTTGCAGTAGAAACCACAACAGTGAAAGGTAGTGTTATAGTAAATTCCACGAGTGCTAGATAGGGGTGGCGAAAAATAACTTTCTTGCTAAGAGGGAGTGTTAAAAAGTGTAGCAAGAAAGACTCAATTTGGATTTATCCTTAGTCAAATTGATTAAATAAAATTTTTACATTAGCAGGAAAACTTGGAGGCAGTTAACTAGTGTGACATTGATCCAAAGATCAAAAATATGATCAAAATGGAAGTGCTCTGAATATCCTGAAACCAATTTTAAGTCGTAGTGTTCACCGTCCTTAATCTAATGATGCTTTAATTACCTCAATTTGGGGTTGTATGAATAAGTTATGATGTTCTGAAGTTTTTGACCCAAAAAAAAGAAGTCAATAGCAAGGTTGATTGCGCTAATGATTGGGTATTACATACAGCTAACATCATCATCTGACTGTGCAAGGTACGGTTGGTGTTGGACCAATATGGTCTTGACACATGGCATCACCATATAGGTTGTAGGTGGCTCGTTTTGATTGGTGGTTTGATTTTAGGTGGCCCAATCGAAGGGCATCATGTGCACCTCTATGGTTGGTAAAAAAATTTATATAGGGCCTAAGGGCCTTGGAGGGGTTTTACCCCTATACCTCCAGTAGCACAACACAACACCCAATCGTTACACCACTGCTCCATTTCTTGATAACTATGGGAGGCCACGTACATTTAAGTTTGAATGGTTTTGGTGTTGGGGGGAGGGGTCAAGTAATAGGCCCCAGCCCCGATCTCATGGCACCCACGCGACCACTATCAGAGGTAAAGTAGATGGGGATGGAGGTTAAGCTTGACCCCTAGTTTTTGTTAAGACATATGACCACAAGTCAGTGGTGGAGGAGGCAGACCGGGTGGCACCTGACCCACATTGGCCCCCAATCTCGTGACCGTTATATGACCACCAAAGGATGGAGTGGAGCCAAAATAGCATGGCAAGGTGGTTGGCCCTGACCCTCGGCCATTTTTCACCACATATGACCTTATACAAGCATAAAGGAGCTTTTTCGGTGGGGACAGGAAGTTAGCCCCAGCCCCCAACCACATGGTGCCATGTGACCCTAAATTAACGCTTAGGGGTTATGACACATTTTAATAAGAGAAAAATGCACCTTTTGCAGTGGGAATCCTTCTGGTCCTAGGCTAAATGGTCACTCGACAAACTTTGTAAAGGGAGAAATTGTTGCATGGGTAGCAGGCTTTTCCAATTTGCAGGACAAATAGCAGAGCTTGGCTCTAAGAAGCATATCTTATTCAATTTTTAACCTTTTTGAGCTTAAGAAGAGCCTATATAGTGGTTTTTGAGTGGCATGAACTCAATTTTAGCCTCATATTTTGGATTTGGGCATTTTATGATGGAATTTTTGCAGGATCAAGTCTTTTAGTGCTTGAGGCAGAGACATTTTTGATGCAGTATGAAGCCATATTTGAGCATGGAGAGAACTTAGTCAGATGTTTTCCAACGTTATCTTTTCACCAGTTGTAGTTGTTACTTCAATAGAGAAACTATTTTTTAATGTTTTCTTAATATCTTTTATGAGAGAAGCCCTTTTCAACTCTTCTTTGTGAAGGAGTTGCATGTTTATGCTTTGGATTTCAGGTGGAGTACAAGGACCTATTGTGAGAGTGTCCTTTTTATGTTGGCCATCATGAATTACTATCAGGAGTCATATTTTTTAGTGAGAATTTTTTGTAGGAGAAACAAGCCACTCTTGTGTCAACAATTTGAGATGTACTCATTTTCAATTGAAATCAATATAGCAGGCATAATTATTAGAGTAGGGCCCAGAAACGTAACCTAGAAGGGGTGAACTATGTTTTAAAACTAATTGTTTCTTCTCTTCATTTTTATCATCTTGAGTTGCATGTGAATTTTTTTCTCTTTTAAGTTCATGTGAGAACCAAACTCACCATCTTGAAGAGGTTGTGAAACTTATTTTACCTTTAAAGATCCATTTTTTAAAAATGTAAAGTCTCAAAGGACAATCGATTTTTATGGAAGGAGTTGTTTCCTCCAATTTCATACCAGACGTGGCTCTTGTCACTAAGTTATATCAGCAAATTAGAGTTGGTGGGCTTGGAGGTCAGTCATGCATGTGTTGATTTCTAAATTTTAATAATCTAGTTCAGTTATTTTTAGTTCTACTCAATAAATTGACCTATAACAATTAATAGAGTCAGTTGAAGGTCAATTGAGTAGTGAGTCAGTAGCCTAACTCAGATATTTGTTAGTTAACTCATTAATCAGCCCTAAATAGCTCATGCATGCATGGAATTTGAATTCCTCAGCTGTAGTGGAGGAATCAAGGTTAATGTAAAATTATTTGTATACTAGTGGAGTGTACAAAATTTTGTATACAAGCAGTTTATCATTCCTTGGGAATTTTGTAAGAAATAGTAACTCCCCTATTGTTTAATAGATTGAATTAGCTAAAAATTTCACAAGGAAATAGGAGGTTAGAGGAGGCAGAAATTGGATAAGTGTTTGCCAAAGGTTCTCATTTACCAAAGAGAACAATTTTTCTTTTGTAGGTTGTGTTCAGAACTAGAGCAAGAAATTGTAATAGTTTATATATTCAACTGATTATTGCAAAGAGGCTTGAGGGATTTTTCCCAATTGGGTTCCCCTAGAAATCACTGTGTACTTGTGGTTTTGCTTGTTTCATGTCTATGCATGTTGTTCTAAACTGTGATTTTCATTCAGTGGATTAGTAGAACTATGAAATTAGAGGGTCTAGGTGCCTTGATAGAAAGGTTAGGAAAAATCATAATAGGATACAAAGAGCATGATTTACAAGGTGAAGGTAGGAATGAATTTTATTTTGTGAATGTTATATTAAAATGGTTGATACTGGAAAACTTGGCAGAGGCTAGTGAAAAACATAAAATTATAAGTGAATGAATTACTACTAAAGGCCTTCATTTTTAACACTAAGCCTAAACATGGCCTCATTCAAGGTGGTGAACTCATCAATGAATGGAATAGTAGGAATAGTTATTTTTTATTCTTAAAAGGGTGGGGAATGGTTTGATTTTTTAGATTTGATCATGGTTCCCTTGGATGAATAAAGAGTTATCATGGGATCTGAATTTTTGAGATTCTTTGATAGAGAAGTGCTTGTTCCCTAAGAGAACTATTTAATATTCTTATATTTGACCAAGACTTGTGGTGTGAATGTGATGAATAAAAGGAAATTTGGGAGGGATTGTTAATAATGTTGACAAAAAAGTTTATTGGGGTAGCCTCTGAGCCAATAAATTGGCATTGTGTCATTTCACATAATTAAGAAGTGTTGATTCAAGAAAAGGAACCTTAGGTGTTGAAGGTATGACTTTCCACACATAAAATAGATTGAAAAAATTAGAGGCTTTGGTAAACATAGTCTTAAAAGAGGTTAATTATTTTTGTGCTTTAGTGAGGTATAAGAAATATGTTAGAGGTGGGGAAAATATTGCACCAACAACATGTGTAGGATTTCATACTAGAGGAACTCCTGAAAAACATACCTTGTGGCACTAAGTATGCCTAGCTTTTAGTGGAAAAGGACCTAAGTGTTTTGTTTGAGTAATACATGGAAGTTCTCATTTAGAAAAATGCATAGCTACAAAATAGTGCATCAGTTGAAGGAAGCATTAGTGAATTTGAGACCTTTATGGTCACATTTCCACATTGTGAATACCAATAAGTTGGGGGCATTGTTGACATTATTTTAGCTGGATCATAGAACTTAGAAGTGATTTAAGGTCATTAAGAAGGCTCGACCCCCCATTAAGAAGAAAACATTGAGTAAATATGTTAAAAGGTGATCCAAGTAGATGCAAAAGAAGGAAAAATAAACCTTTGGTGACTATGGAAGACATGCATGATTCAATGGTCTTTAGTGAACATGAAGAGCTAATAGATGTGGATTGGTAATACATAGATTATTACAAGGAATTCTAGGGTGAAGGATACTAGTTGCTACCATATTTGTTGAAATAATTTTCCATCCATGATCCTTATAAATCTAGTTCAGTATGACATATGGAGAAATATGATTTTGAGGCCATCACAATGTGTATATATAGAATGTGAAACTATGAGAAGCTAGTTGAAGAGATAGACATAGAAAGAAGTTTGGTTTATCACAATGATGAAAATTTTGGTTGTCATAGTTCATGCCAATCATCTTCTTCTTATCATTGCAATCATTTTAAATAGTTCATTTCTAAGAGTGGGAAAATGGGCATTTGGTGCTAGTGTAATGGTTCATTGGAGATTTTTTCGAGCAATAGATAGGTGGCTTGATGATTTTAAGGATGAGGTGGAGACCTTTCCTTTGTTCAAAAAAGTTGTACAATATATTGAAGTGTGGATGGAATTTCCTAGTTTAGGCATGAAGAAGAACATTCTCATGGTTTGGGGATGCCAATTGTACTATTCATCCAACTACTTCAAGGTAATGGGGGCATCAATATATAGAAGCATGGAAATTTATCAATGTACTAAAGTAATAGTAAGTTTGAATAAGTGCAATGTCAATCAATTAAGTAGCCGTTTTGGTGAAGGTTGATTTGAAAAAATAGTACCATAATAATGCTTAAATATAGGAAGTAATGTAGAGGGACTTTAGTTCAAAAAGTAATTCAAATAATGATAAATTCCATGGTGATTCTAGAAATAACATCTCAACATGCTTGAAGGAATTGATCATGACTAGTTGTGTTGATTTAAATAATAAATTTTGGAGAATAATATATTTATTCAGAGATGTTGTAGATGACAACAACAAATTTTTGGTAGGGTGGGGGGTTATTAGGCCTTTATGATGAATATTCCAATGGGTGTGCCATGTCCATATATTGACATAGTTGTTGGAAATCACAAAAGGATATAATCATAGGTCATAAGGCTATATGAGCATTGCATAAGTAACCTTGCAAATGGAAATGAAATCTTAAGCGATAAAGATCTTGGAAGAAGTAATTTGTCTAAGTGTGGCAACAAAATAGAGTGTTTTAATATGAGGCTTCTTATAGAAGTGACATGAGGGCATGGATAAGGGCATGACGTTATTTGGTTAATGGATATTTTGGGTAGTACCAACCTAATTTATGGATGATAGTACCTTATTCCATGGGTAGAAATCCCTAGTTCATTTGGGTACTCATCATAAAGATACATGGAAATTGGATTTACATGATGAAAAACACATGGCATGAGTGCCTTGGGCATAGCTCAAGTGAAATGGTTATAACCACTAGGTGCAATATCTTTGTGATGTATTAGGAAAATTTACATTTTTTAGAAGAACGTGGATCCAACAGGTAGATGCTCAAAACATTAGAATATATATATTTTTTTCTAAATATGACTAGATTCTATTATATTATACAAAAAAGTACAGTGATACAATTCAACATTATGACCAGAATTGTTGAGTTATCCAATTCTGGTGGGAAAGAGGAAATTCAAAAATATAAAAAATGGGGCTGCCCCTGGTGGGGAAACTAGCATAGAAACTAGTCCATAGAGCATAAATGTTGCTGCCCTTGTAGGGGAAACCAGCATAAAATAGAAGTACCCAATATCTACATTTGATGTGCGGAAAGCAAATAAACATAGAAACGATAATTGAGCTAGAGAAAACAAGAAAAGGAGGAACCATGGTGCTAAGAATTCTGGTTCTTGTCATCCTGAATTGGCTGGGGAGGATGCTCTTCCTTAATGAAGCATCCATAATCGGAGAGGTCTTCCTCTGGCTTGGAAAGCTGGGGTTCCTACTCAGGCATGGAGGTCGAACAAGCACCCACTACTACTACTTTGCCACCTTTTACGGAGCTGCTACTACCACCGTTGTCCGAAGAGTCCTCCAAAGGCTTGACGAGTAGAGCCACCATTTTAGGGGGTTGTTGAAAGTAAGATGATGACAAAGTGGATTTGTGCATCCTCTTCTTAGAACCTGAACTAGAAGGTCTAGTATGATCTTCAGGAAGGCGATGGGACATGAGGGCTGAGAGATGTTGTAGGTCAAGGACATCTGGCGAATCCATATCCAAGGAGAATTCCATAGAGCGTTTTTCCATGGCAGGGATGGGAGGACAGGAAGGTGAGCCTCGGCCTCCTCCTCAGAAGTAGTGTGATGGTGGCGTGACATTGAGGCTTACAAACTATGAGAGTGCAAGCCAGGCGAGTGAGTAGATTGAGGAGGGCAGTCTCAGTGTGAAACTGCAAGTAGTGTGGAGCAAGTGGGCTGACGGAGTTTGAAGGGTGGAGTGAGGGGCTAAGGTGCAACAAACATTTGCAGAGACGAAAGCCAAATTAACAGTGAGATGGAGGGAGAAGTGTTGGGGGGAGGTGGCTACATTTCTCATATAAGGCGAGGGCACTCTGCAATGAGAATAGGCAGGAATGAAGTCGTAGCATACGAAATTAATTGTAGTAATGGTGTCGGGCAGAATGAATTCATATTTAATGGCACCCACGCCAGGGACATGTGCTTCCTCATGGCGAGGATAGCTATCCGACGTTAGGGAGGCCATGTGGCAGGCTGATTGAAGACTATGAGGCACTCATATCTGGGGGATGAGTGTCTTTGAGCACAAATTAAGTGCATGTTGTGCATAGAGCTTCATCATCAATGTTTGGGAAGCAACCGGAGAAAAGGGGTGCATCATGATCCACTCCTTTATTGGTCAAGAGGTCCACCACTGCATTTTCTGATCTGTGAACATGCTTGAAAGAGATGGCTTTATGGATATTCAACCATCATTTAAGGAGCTCAAACTGGGCAGCTAATCTCCAACTCTTATAGAGTTTGGAGGATGAGACGCCAAGGAGAAGGTGATGAGAAGTGTTGATGATGACTTGGGAATCACGTTCAACTTCTAGAAGAAATAAGTTATTATCATGAGCAAGGTATAGGCCTTGCATGAGACCCTCCAATTCTACTGAGTTATTGGTGTCCCAACCAATGGAACCAAATTATATGAGCAAGGGATTCCATTTAGAGTTCCTGAGAATTCCACCAAATCTTGCTTCCCCTGGATTTCCTTTGGAGGCTCCATCAAAGTTGAGTTTGAAAATGCCTTGAGGACGAGGGCTCAAAGTGTTGGGAGAGTCAGGTGGTCGGTTGGAAGAGGGAGAACCACTAGAGTGACATGGGATAGAGAGATTCCAATTGGCCCACATGGTGCTCTCTGGGGGTTGATAAGGGAAATCTGAGTCCTTCCAACGGTGCAAGGTAAGGGTCTCCTTTAGGTTGCTATAGATATTAGTCCATCGAATCTCTTGCGGAGTCGTTTGATCTTTGAATATGATTCTATTTATTTCTTTCTAGATAGTCCAAAGGAGGATCCTCGGTAGGAGAGCCCATAGAGAATTGAGTAGATTTATTCTGTAGGGAAATTTTTTCCAGAGTTGAATGAAGTTGATGACGTACCCTCTTTTTCTGTCAGTTATTCGGCAAAATATAGCTATATTGTCCCAAAGAGAACTTGCAAGGGGGAAATTATCCAGAAGATAATTTATAGTTTCTTCATGGTTTTGGTAGTTCAGATAGCATGAGGGGCTGATAAAGCCTTTTTTCATAATATTATCCCAGGTTAGGATGTGTTATTTGCTGAGAAGCTATAGGAAGGTGGGATTTTAGGCCATATACTGGGGTTCCATATCTGCATCCATATTGCATCAGGTTGATTCCAATCACTGGGGTTGAGCAAGTGATAGGCCTCCATGGTGGTGAAGGTGCCATGTGTGGTGTACCCCCATCGGATGATGTCCTCTCCTTCTATGCATTTGATTTTTCTTTTGTTTAATTCCTTGTCGATGACCTCATGAGATTTCTCATTCCATTTTTCCTACCACTGAGAAGCAGGAAGCCATTGATGAAACCAATTTTTGAGAGGTAAAGCCCAAAAGTGTTTGACTTGATTGTTCTCCCTCATATGAAGATTGGCTTGCCATCTGGGTTTTTGAAATAGCGTGGAAAATTTGGGCTGTTGTTGCCATGAGTCCTCCCAAAGACGAGCTTGAGCACCCGAGTGGATTTCCCAGAAGTTGTCCTCTTGAATTATATATCTATGCTTCTTGGCAGCTTTCCAAATTTGGGATCCTGTGTCTTCTAAATTGAATTTGATAAGATCCTCCTGAGGCCAATTTCCAGCATATTTGGAAGCCCATAACTGTGCCCACAGAGCACTGGTTTTGGAGACCCATTTCCACCAGATGTGTGCACCCATGATGGCATTGTTGTGGCTAGGATCTTGAAGCCCCAATCCTCCAGATATTTTAGGTGTATAGACCTTCGCCCATTTCTCAAGGGCCCATTTCCTATTGTCTTTCTTGCTACACCAAAGAAAGTTCCTTTACAGGTTATGGATAGACTTGAGAACCCATTTGGGGGTAGCTATATAACACCGATAATAAATATAGGGGCATAGATTGGAGGATAGATTTGATCAGGACAAGGTGTCCAACAATGTTGAGAACTATGTGAGTCCAAGAAGAGAGTGTAGTTTCTAATTTGTCTAGAAGTTCCTTCCAGGAGGAATGTTTGATAGCAAAGTCAATGAGCGGAGTGAAAAGGTACTTGGAGGGTAAAGAGGCAATGGGGAAGCCAAGGATCCTGGCTATATTGTGCTGAGTAATGGCTTGGGGATTGAAGAAAAAGAGCTAAAATTTATCGACATTAATAGTGTTTCCTGAGGCCTCAGAGAAGAAATCTAACAAGGATTTGAAAGAGTGGGCTTCTTGAACCGATGGATGGCCAAACAACATATTGTCATCTACGAATTGTTGATGATAGATGGTGGGATTGTTATGAATGGTTAATCCTTTGAGAGAATTGGAGTTTATGGCATGGCATATGAGACGCCCCAAGCCTTCTGCCATTAGGAGAAACAGGAAGGGCGAGAGGGGATCACCTTGGCTTATCCTTCTGGAGGGAGAGAAGGGGGGGGGGGGGGAGGGGAGCCATTGACTAGAATGGAGAAAAGGGGGGGGATATTAGGCTCATGATCCATCTTGTCCTAGTTGGGATGAATCCAAATTCGAAGAGAATTTGGTTGATGTAAATCCAACTAAGTTTATCAAAACCTTTGGAGAGATCAATTTTGAGGAGCATACCTGGCTTTTTTCTCTGATTTCAGTGAGTGAGTGACTTCATGCGTGAGGATTATGTCGTCCAGAATTTGACGTCCCTCCACATACCCCATTTGTTTTGGAGATATGAGCAGGGGGAGGAAGGGTTTGAGTCTGTTGGAAATCACTTTGGAAATGATTTTGTAGATGACATTGCAGAGGGTGTTCGATCTATATTTGTTTGGGGTGGTCGCGTGCTCCTCTTTCGGGATAAGAGTGAGGAAGGTAGCATTAAGTGATAGAAGGATCCAGTGCATGCTCCGAGATTCCTCAACCAAGTCCTAAAGTTACAACTTAATGTTCTCCCAAAATAAATGAACAAATTTGGAGGTGAACCCTTCCAGACCAAGTGCCTTTCCATATTTGAGCTGCGATATAGCTTGCTCCACCTCTTGTAGCGATACGAGTCTCAACAACATTTGGTTATGCTCTTCCCTGCTGATTCCAAGGATGTCCTGAGTGATTTTAGTGATTTCAGGTTGACGCTCGATGTTGGGCTCTCTGAGCGTATCCTTGAAGCAGTTTAATAGTTATTGCTCGATATCATCGTGTTCCTCAAGATTATCTCCCTGATCATTTTTTAGGATAGCAATACGGTTGAGCATTCAACATTGAATGGTGGAGTGGTGGAATAATTTTGTATTCTTCTCCCCTTATTTAAGCCATCAAATTCTAGATTTTTGTTTCCAGAGTATTTCTTCCTGAATTTTGTGGTCTTCCAAGTGGTTCATTAGATCTTGTTCCTAGCAAGCCATATCCTCGGAGCGCCCCTCTTGGATAATTTGATGTTGAAGATCAGCGATTTGTTTTTCTAGCTCCTTCTGACTTTTGAAGGTGTTGCTGAAAGATGATTGATTCCATCGCTTGAGAAGATTTTTGAGGGTCTTTAATTTCTGATGGAATTGGTATATTTTGGAACCCGCCGATGGATTCATGGCACTCCACCATGTTGTGACCATTTCTTTGAAACTAGGATGAGTGAGCCAGAACTTCTCAAAGAGAAAAGGATTGTTGCTTGCCACCCCGGGGCATGACCATTGAAGTTGAATGGGCCAATGATCAGATCCTGAAGCAAGGAGGATGATTGATATTATGTCTCCTCCGAGATGGATGGAGTTGTCTGAGATGAGGAATCTATCAAGTCGCTTGGTAATTTACTGGGTTCCTCCTCTACGATTATTCCAGGTGTGGAGGCCATTATAGGTAGGAAGGTCTATCAGTTGATTCCTCTGAATGAAAGATTTGAAACTGAAGCTGTCGACTTCGAGATTGAAGTGCCATCCTATCTTCTCTTCCATATTGGTGATCATGTTGAATTTTCCTCCTAGAATCCAAAGGGGGTGGGTACGCTGGGAGTTGAGTAGCTCTATGGAGTTCAAGATATCAATTTTCTGGGCTATGGGTTGGGGAAAGTAGACATTGGTGAGATGACCATGCATGTTGGTTTCAATCAGGTGAAAGGAGGCTTGAATGAATTTGTGAGAGGAATGGAGGTTGGTCAAGGAGATGAGAAGAGGGTTCCAAGAAATTTCTAGACCTCTCGAGGCCCCAATTGCATAAATCGCAATGGTATTACAACCATGACAGAGTCTGGATATGATAGTGTTCAGGGTGGTACTGGTACATTTGGTTTCTTGCATAAATAAAATGGTTGGTTTATCTTGCTCGATTCTGTCTTTTATCATTCAATGCTTTGAAGGGATATTGAGCCCTCGAATATTCCAAAATATGAGCTTCATTGAGAACTGTGTATGACAGCCCTGTAGAACCTAGTCACCTTGGGATATCATCCCGCTTCAATAAATTGGTCTCTGAGTATGATGAGTCACTGCAGATCCATGTGTCGTCCTCTTTTCCGAGAGTCCTTCAATATCTTTTTTGTGTCCAGTTGGGTGCCTCCCTAGATGCCAAGAGATGGAATATGCTGAGCTCTGGAGTGGACATCCTCCAAGCATTGAAACTACGTAGGTGGAATCGTATGATATTCTTAGCTTTTACAAGATGCCTCCAATCGTACGATATCAATCTCGACAAAATCAATGCTTTCTGGTTCTTCCTCCATATGGGTAGGTTGCTCCAGATCTATTGTCTTACCTTTATCCTACACGTCTTGGGCCTGTTTATAGTCTTCCTCCATGTGGGATTATTGCTCCAGATCTTCTATCTTTCCTTTGTTGGGTTTAATTATCTGTTGAGATTGGGTTCGATTAGCGTTAGGAGGGGGGGAGATGGAGGGATTCAGGGGAGAAGATTTGGCTTGAATGGTGTCAGGGAGGGGATTGGCAGATTTTTAGGTTTTCTCAAGGGGATTTGAGGTAGTACCTTCCATGGTGGCTTGGTTGGAAAGAATATCAAATTTGTTGCTGGTTATAGGTTGAGAGGCTTTGGGGGATGAGGTGGATTTTCTGGCATGTCTTTTGAAGCCATCAGGATTAGTGTTATCTGAGGCTCGGGTAGGATTTGGTGGTTGATTGAGTAGGAAGTCTTGGAAGAGATGCCCATGATCATGACATCTGCAACAACGAAAAGGCACATGTTCATAATCAATAGTTTGGACCCATTCAAAATCTTCATGGAATAGATTTACCGAATCCGGGAGAGCTTTGGTGAGCTACACATAGACACAGATTCTGGCGTAGGCAGTGTAACGATTGAGCTTGGTTTCTTCAGCAATTTCGATGAATTCTCCAAGTTGATTGCCAAAATATTTGAGGGATAGCTCATCCCAATAATCTTGAGGAATTGAATATAACCTAATCCAAATAGGAGTCCAGTTGAAGTCTTCTTTGTCTAGGTTAAATCTTTCTACCCAATCCCTTAAGAAGAGGCCTGCCGAGTTGAAGAAATATGGTCCTCCATCCATGATACAATTTTTATCCACTAGGAAGGTGAATATGATCTTGAAGAAAACCTTTGGTTCTAGCTGGAGGGAGATGTTCCCTTTGGGCTTCCATTTGGAAGCAATCTAGCCTAGGAGAGCTTTCTCGGTGGGCCAGAAGCCAATGAATTTTCCATGAGGGAATGGTCCTTCATGTATTGTATTTTTGTTGTTGATGCGTTGAGCAAGAAGATAGATCGTGGGCATGTCAGCTTCTATAGGAATTCAGGTTGAGGGTGATGCCTTCCTCTACCCATTTTTTTCCTTTTTCTCTTCTGTAAGATATTTTGGGGTATTTTTAGGGTCAGAGTTCCCTGTCTAATTGTTGAGAGGCTCAGAGTCAGGTCCCGCGGATCCGATGCCATCAGGAGTGCTGCCAACGGGTGGTGTTCCGAACCCCCCTTCATGAACCTCCATTCCTCGAGGGTCTGGGCTCTATATACATTATTGTTGTCAACATAGAGAAGTTGCCACTGAAGGGAAGGGAAGGAGCCCTATTGGCGCCCGTCACAGGAATGAGGGAAACCCTAGGTTTTTCAAATCAAACATTATAATATTTTAAGAGTCCAATATACATTGGATTAGAATTTTATACACGCTTGGGTCAACTTTGGCATTGGTCATGGTGAAAAACACCTTAGAAGAAGGAAATTACAAGGAACCCCCCACCCATATAGATCTAATGCAAACACCTAGAAAGGAATTCAAGTAATTATTTCGTCTTTGGAATATACATATTTTTAAGGTAATAATTCTAGGTTTGGTAAAATTAACAGCTTAGACGATGGAAAAATCCTATACAATCTTCATATATGACCTAGAAAGGGTTTAAGATGGTGGATCTAGACTAAGATAATTACAATTTATAAGAACTTGATGTATGGTAGGTATACCCATGGGTGTCTCAGCGGTTGGATTATACAAGTTTCATGGAAATAGGATTGTGTGACTTAGATCATTTCTACTTCTGTAAAATGAGTTATAAGAATGGATAGACTCCCTTGTTATATTATTTTAGGATGCTTCATAATAATGAGTTAAGGAATCCACATTGGGTTATACCTATAGTTTTATGAAGTTCTCTCTTTTATTGGATGAATGTAATTTTTTGTTGCAAAATTCTCTTGAAACTATATCGATGAATATTAGCTAAATGTTAAAATACTTTTGAGATGATGGCCATGGTTGGATGTGTACCTACTATTGGAGAACTTGGTTATTAAACTTAGTTATAGATGTAATAATTTTATTTTAGGGAATAGTTATGATTATACCCTAAGTGAAGAGACATAGTTTAGTTATTGTAGGTGTAGGTTGTTCAAGCCTATGTGGTCAAGGAAAGGTATTTCTTCATAACCAAAGGTGACAAATGTGAAAAAATGGGTATGAATTGTAGTTTTGTAACATCCTCTCTTTGGTTTTAGCATAATATATATCCTTAAAAACTTGAGATTTGAGTCAAAGGAAGTCTATATTACATAATCATTATTTAATAGTTGTTTATTGAGTCTTCAACATGTCCATATATGAGCATGGTTTTATTTATTTTTAAATTAATCATAGCCCTTAATGAGTACCATGTTCAAAGTTTATGTAAGTAAAGAGGACCTTCTTCTTCGACATTTTTTTGGAACTATTGAAGAAACGATATGTCATGAGAGAACTTAAAGAATGATCATAAATTCTTGATCACTAATTCTTCAAATATTTTCAAAAGATCAATCAAGGAGGTATCATGTGTTCAAGTGAAGTTACCTAGTAAATCTATACTCATCCATGATTTTAAGTACTAGAAACATTTGAATTCAAATAGCTTTAAACGTCTCACATTGGACCTTCGGGTGTCTAATTTATTTTCTAAAATGTGGAAGCTTTGATTTTTTACTCTTTAAAGGAGCAATAGATTTAACATTAGGCCTTGAGGAAGATGTTAGTGCTATATCTTCTCATGATTTCTTAAGCCTCCCTAACTAGTTTAAGTTAGTTTTTAACTTTATTTCATAGCAAAGCTAGTTTACCTTCACGAATCTTTAGAGTTTATACTCAAGCTCCAATGTAGTATTAATTTTCTCCAATAAAGTGAGAATCCTAAGGCCCCACTTCTTTGAAATCAAAACTCAAATAATTTTTTTCCACTCTTTTCATTCATATGTGAGTGAGTTCCCAACTCCAAATATTAATGCAACACAATATCCACCAAGTCTATGTGAAATATGGGATTTGAAATAACTTGATACTTTCTCATTGAAAATACCTAGCTCATATTCAATCGTATATGTTTGAGATTCATCATGAACATAAAATTTATTTGGGTTTTGATACATGATAGAATAAATACTCTCAATCATGATGATTCCCTTTCGCCTCAATTTTCTTGAAGCATGAAAATTTCTTAGGCTTTGAATACTTATCTCTTTATACATAAAAATTATTCAAAGCACCTTATGATGTAGATTTTGATACTTTGTTGCATGAGATGTTAGTGGGACCCAAAATTGGATATGGTTCAAGGTTAAGCTACTAGAGTTTACTTATTATATCCCTGCATTGTGTAATGACTCTAGGGGAATTGATGGTTCACTTGTATAATATGTTAAAGGTTTAAAACTCACTTTAGACTTTAATGGCTAATGATGAAATCACCTCATATAAATGTTAATTAAAGTGGTGATATTGGACCTTTGTTAAGGTCAGACTTAAAATTAAAAAAACCATAAAAAATGACTAAATTATAAATCTATTTTGAATTATTATTATTATTAATTATAAAAATAATTAATATGTAAATCAAACATACATTAAAAAAAATATGTAACAAGTTTCTTAACCATGGAGATTCTTAATCTGCAAAAATACTTTGTTAAAATATCATTGCTTATCAATACCACATGCCAAAAACACCATAAATCATTTCATATGACACTTGTTTACATGATATTTTTTTAATTTATCAACTTAATTAAAATGGAAAAAAGTGATAAATACTTTGGAGATAAATATCAACTTTTTATTTGTGTGTACTTCTAAGAATATCCACTACAAGGAAAAGACCCTCTAACGGAGGTTATAAAGGAGGGTTTTAGTGTTATAAAATTGGTAAAATTTTCAAAAAAATGTTTGTTACAACATCCATTTTTGGTAACGGAGGTTTTGACAGAGCTTCTAACAAAAGCTCAACACAACTAGAAAAAACTAGGCGGCTGAAAGTTTTTATAGAGGTTTTTCTCATCGGTGTGTGCATCATGTGTGAACGCACCGGTGCATTTTAACTTGTATGCACCGGTACTGTAAACATACCAAGCACCGAGATGGAAAACAAATTTCGGAAGTCCCAAGGCATTTAGAAATTTCCTGGTGCGTGTCACCCACAAATACACACCGGGTTGATAGAAGGTGCATGCACCGACGTCGTTAAGGTGTAAAAACGCACCAATATGTAAGGTTTTAAAACACACATGGTCATTTAGTTATAATAATTCACCGACGTGTTAAAGGAAAACCATACCGGTGCATGCAATTCCTATCCGTCCAAGTTGTAGTCATCGATAAAGCGCAATGGGCGTTCTAATTGGTATTGGTATTTGGTGCGATGCTCATAGATCGTAGAAACACACTGGTGCACAGTATCATAAAAATGCACCGGTGCGCAGTAACTAACATGCACCGGTGTTCATTTTCTATTTTTTAGAAAAATTGAGCTGTGATAGTGCAATTATTGTGATTTTTTAAAACTCATTATTCATCAAAAGTCGACACATGTCTTATAATAGTATTCATATCAATTAAATTTCTATTAGTACATTTGAATGTCATGTTTGGATGAATTTTTTATATCATATCATCAAATATCGCATCTCTTCATTTTAATATTTAATCTTCCATGTTTTTAATCAGTGGTGTAACATTTCACAGTGACAATTGAGAATGCAATAGAATAAATAAAAACGTATTTTATTATATATATATATATATATATATATATATGAATAACACACTCTTTTTCATAAAAAAATGGGACAATTATTAGTATCCCTTTGTGTTATGAAACTAGATCCAAAAATGGAAGAAAAGAGAGATCAATGCCTTGGAAATAAGCCACTTCGAGGGGGAAACCTCCTTTACATTACATAAATGAACAATTATTAGATGATACAAATGAAAAAACCTCCTTCTATATATAGGTGTCCATGGGGTCACAATATAACCGTAGCCAACCTAACAAGAATAATGTAAAGGCATAATAATAACAATATTAGGGTTACAGGGGTACACCAATAAAAATAAGGGGTATACATTAACAAAAATAAGGGATTACACTAGTAATAAGGGACCTAACATGCCCCTCTCCTTCAAAAAAAGTGTTTTCCTCAACTCTTGAGTAGCTCTGGGTGCTTCTGTATAAAATTCTCATCTTTCCATGTAGAATCTTCAATGGGTAAGTTATTCCACTTAATGAGATACTCTGAAATTGATCGATTTCATAGCTGTTGAGTTCTTTTTTTCGTGGTTGCTTCAGGTTCCAATATGATTTTTCCTTCCTCATTAAGTTCTGGCAATATTGTTTGAATTTGAAGTTTTTCACCTATAAACTTCTTTAAGCATGAAACATGGAAAACTGGATGCACTCGCAAAGAAGAAGGAAGCTCCAATTTGTATGCCATAGTACCAATCTTTTGCAACACCTTGTAAGGACCTGTTGTAGCTGCTACAACACCACCCAAAATTTTGGGTATATTTAAAATTTCGGGTCCCCCTCTGCTCGCTTAGTCATTAAGGTCTTTCATCGAACCTGCAATTAAGATCTTTCACCGAACCTGCAGTCAGTGACATCCCAGCAACCTATCCCCAACCCCGCATGAGCTTTCTCACCATCATGATCAGATGTTGTAGCTACAATCACACCATGTGTGGGAGGGATCGTCCAGTATACGCTCGAATAAGAACTTTTCTATGCATTAAGGATGTACATTAGCAGCCCTCTCACCATGGGTTATTTAGCATGTTGTTTGAATACTTCTCTTAGGCTCGTCAGTCTTATATGTTTTATCTAGGGCCACCATTATCAAAGAGTAATTGTGATGTTGTGATGTTCCACACAGGTCAACCCCACGGGTGACAAGCTCCTCAATCTTATCACGACATCGAGGGAAATAAAATTGAGCTCAACAACAAGGCCAAGCTGTGAAATAGGGGAGGAGGAGCAAGTGACCAGTACTGTTAAAAGCAGGATGGTGTGACACATGTTTATCATGGAAAGAACCTTTTATGTCACTGATGCAAAAGGCTTTCTCCGCTAGTGCACACCAGTTATTTAGGAACGCTCCATTTGGAAATGTCCATACCAGATGCCATCTCACACAAATCAGAAGCATCTGCTATGATCTAAGCTTACATAGGGACTTGATGGAGTATTTTCTGAGAGGGCGGATATTTCACCTTAAAAGAAGTTTTTGAAGATCCTGCACAATACCAGCTCAACGTTGATGTGTGCACGAAAAGGAACATATTCCACCACTTTGATAGGTCTAGCCTGAAGTATAGCCTGGTGAACGAAGTGGACTCAGAAGATTTCCCTAGAGGATGACAATCTCATTCAAGGCTTTTTCGTGCCGAAATGCAGTGAAAGCGCACATGCTGATGGTGGCAAGACAATTGCACAGCTAAAACGGATTTTCTACTTTCCCGCAGTTGAATGAAATGGTTCACAGGTTCAAAATGCGTCATGATAAGTATTTGAAGGGTCATCACTATCAATTCGGTGATTAAGTTTGGATTTGCTTCTTTCAGTACCTCATCATCCATCAAAGTACAGGTGTAGGTTTGTTGGTGAGATTTAGGCTTGATTGTTCAGGAAATTGGTGCATTAATAGTTTTGGCACAATTTCGAATATCTAAACGCACATGTGAGAAGCAAGTCTTTGTTTAACTTAAGCTACAAAGTGGATGCACATTCGATGGACCAAGTTTATGGTTTTGATATTATATAATTAAAACAAGGAAAATAAAAAATCATATGGTGTCAAAATCATAGGAGATCGTGGAGCAGAACTATGTGAAACCGTTGTAAGTGGGCGCACATTCGATGGACCGAGGGTACGTTGCATTGTCAAGACAAGGCGCAAACAATGTAATCTCCAAACCATATAAAACAACGATAAAATTTACGATTAAATTGGCGGATTAGAACCTTATGACAACTCATTACAATGGAGCTCGAATATTTCTATGGGGGAGTTTGACCTATGATAAAACATGTTGAGCGCATATATTGATCAAAACTTATGTTTAAAGCAAAGGTTCGAAGGCGTTTTCAACTCACGGTAAAAGTTTATAGCAAACATATATATACAGTTGTCCAACGTTATGATAATAACACGAATCAAAACTATATGAAAACACATTACAGGTTGGTTTAAATATTTCTTGGCGGGTTTTCGACTTATGGTAAACGCTTGGAGAAGCTATGCATATGGTCACCAAAAGCTTTGCGTTGAACCTGGAGCCAAACATCGTAACAGAATGTTATAATTACTATGGTGCGTATAGATGGACGCATGCATGTCAACGTGGAGTTTCGAACTGCGGTGAACATTGGAGCGGATATAATATAATAGTCAAAGTTTCTGTTTAAAATATGGAGCAGATATATAGTAGAACAAAACCTATAGTGGCATGTTGTAATAACTATGGCGCGATGGGTGACAATCTACAATCGTGTTTTAAGCGGTGCCAGAACATTGTTTTTAGTGGCGTTACCATGACATGCGGATTCATCAAAAGTTGCCCAAAGTTGTGAATAGAAGGTTTAAACAACGATATTGTTGTTTCTTTTTCTGTGTTTGATTTCTATTATGGGAAGCGCAGGCAAAACACGCATGAAGCAGTCCCTGCCACGTGTGAAAGTTGTGTTCGACCCAGCTCAAAACCACACCATCGTTTTTCACCTTCAGAAGGAAATTTGCATGTGCCGAGTGTTACGTTCAGAGCCTCCCCAAAATTCATTTATGATATTTAGTAACCGCCATATTAATGTCTTCTTCTCCATGCATGAACCGTGTCGATAAATTAGTTTTTCGGTGGAGACAGGTAGTGAGTGTCGTAATCCAGCGCAGATTTAGTTGTGACAGCATGAAAAGGTGGCAATATAATTCCATGTTGAATGCATGCACGTAAGTTTCGCTGTGACAGCTCTGTCATTGTCATAGAATATTGATTTGTGGAGGAAAAGAAAAACGCTCATTTGAACGAGCACAGTAGCAACTATGGAACATGATTTTCATAGGATGGCGGCCCTTTTGAAATGTATGGTTATCACTAATCCATTGATGGATCGGCATTAGAAGAGCAAGGGGTTGAAAAACCAGCAGTCGCAGAGGCTTATCAATTACATCGTTAAACATCTTGCGTTCATTATTGCAACAATAAACAGCGTTGCTGCAACTAGGAGGGGAAGAGTTTCTTGGAGATGCCCATTCGGCCCTGCCCGTGGTCTGTCAAAATTCGCTCCTTCCTCCACTGTGACCAGATCGTATGATAGAGGGACATGTCCATACATGAAGACCACGCCAGCCATTAAATGAATCACTGCACTGTTTCACCTCCTTAAAGCCAAATGCAACGCAAATGAAAAATCTTTGAGCATGAATGGCGTAGGATTGTAAGTGAGGTCTTAGTTTCCCTTGGTCGCTGGGTCGCAACACATCTAAAGAGAACAGCATGCGACCTGCCCAGAATTGCGACTGTGCGACCCCCCATGAGGTTGCAGTCTTCCCCGGTCGCCAAGTTGCAATGTATCCAAAGCAAACAGAGTGCGACTTGCTCAGATTCGCGACCATGCGACCCCTATGAGGTCGCAGTCCTCCTCAGTCAAGATACCTGAGATTCTTCGATTGAAGATGACAAGTATTTCTCCTCTAATGAATGGGAAAATCGATGAGCATGAAGACCTATGGCGAACACTGAGGATGTGAATGAAGAAGCTCTTGCCTATCAAGTAATTTAATCCAAGACTTGAAGAGAACCTTGTGCGTGGGAAAGATGATGATCCTAACAGAGAAAGGGCATAAAGAAAGCTTACCCTAGCCATTCTCTCCGATGATTCAGTAGTTGACCACACAGGGGTCTAAGTTATTATTTTCATTCTTACAATTGATTAAAATGCCCTTAGCATTATTATTATTCCATCATGAAGACATGTGACCTGTGTTATTTTATTGCAGGAAGAACCTCTCTGTTTGCACATAAGATCCAAGGTTTTCCCCAACAAATAAGGGGACCCTTTCAAAACAAGTAGATACTGGCGAAACTCCAAAGAACTCACGTTAAGTTCAAGGCACCTGGCCCCGGCCACTGAAAGGAGGCCACAAGTTGCTGATCTGCCCGAGGTCGCAGGTCGCATATCTACTGAGGTCGCAGGTCATGGATGGTGTAGGGTCACAAATCCCAGGAGGTCACAGGTTACAGATCTGCCGAGGTCACAGGTCGCATGTCTTCCGAGGTCGTGAGGTCGCAAATCCCAGGAGGTCGCAGGTCGCAGGTCGCATGTCTGCCGAGGTCGCGAGGTCGCAAGTTCCCAAAGGTCGCAAGTCGCAGGGGTCACCAGGTTGCTAAGTCGCATCCCCTGTCAAATGCCCGACGGTGCAACCCAGCGACCCAGCGACTAGGTCACAAGATCGCAGAACCCAGTCAGGTCGCAGGTCGCAACAACAGCTCAGGTCACAGGTCGCAGAAAAGACTGGGTCGCAAGGCAGCCCAATGGTCAAGAAGATGAAAAGTCAAGGAAGCCCAAAGGGCAGGTTTTTTGTTATAAATACTCCTTCGGGAGCTTGTAAAAGGATCTTTTGTTTGGGACTCGAGCTGAGTACACTGTATTATCTGGATTATACATTTGACCATTAATAAAAGCATTTTGAAAAATCCCTTTTGTGGATCTGGTGTTTTTTTATGTATGAGCGCTATTGAGTATTATGTTTTCAGTTTCTGAACGTCTTTAGATTAAGGGAATTGTATCTTTTGTCAAACCAGGAGGTAACTCCTCAAAACTAGAATGTATATTAGCTGAAGAATGTACATGCTTATATAGATGGGGTGATGTAATGGGCTCAATGACTCCTGGCCTTCCTTATTTCCTAATAATAAATAATATACAAAAATACATATGCACACCCATCCATAGGATTAGGTGTCAACATTCCCCCCTTTAATCCGAAGGGATGTTGGTGAGTCCAAGCATCGATCTGAACTTTTCAAATTTTTCTCTTCCAAGTGCTTTGGTGAAGATGTCAGCAGTTTGCTCATTTGTGGAACAATGATGTAGATGGATGGTTTTGGCCTGAACATGATGTCAAATGAGATGGTACTTTGTATTGATGTGCTTTGTTCGATCATGGAACTTTGGGTTCTTGGCCAACTTTATTGCAGAAGTGTTGTCGATCATGAGTGGAGTGGAATACATTTGCTTCATCTGCAAGTCTTCCAGGATTTTCCGAAGCCACACAATTTCCTTTGTTGCTTCAGCTGCTGCCACATATTCTGCCTCGGTCGTGGAATCTGCTGGAACTGACTGTTTGCGTGATCTCCATGAGACAGCTCTTGATCCAAGACTCATGGTGTAACCTGTAGTAGACACCCCTGTTTCTTTGTCGCCATCAAAGTCTGAATCAGAATATCCAGTCAAGTTGAAGTCTCCTACCTGTGTATATTTGAGTCCAAAGTCTTGAGTTCCCTTCAAGTACCTTAGCACTCTTTTTGCAGCAGACCAATGTCCTTCACAAGGTTTTTGCATGAACCTTGAGAGGATTCCAACAACAAATGAGATGTCAGGTCTGGTGGTGGTCGGATAGATAAGACTTCCTACAAGCTGTCTATACTTAGTTGCATCCTCAAATTCCTTCCCTTCAATAGATGTGAGCTTCAAGTTTTGTTCCATTGGAGTGCCTAAGGGTTTACAATCATCCATGCCAAATTTGTTCAAGAGATCTCCAATGTACTTCTTTTGAGAAAGAAATATGAATTTAGGATGTTGAATTACTTCAATACCCAAATAGTAATGAACATGACCCAAATGAGTCATTTCAAAACCTTTCTTCAACTCTTTCTTCATGGATGCAATATAGCTCTCATTGTTTCCTGTTATCAAAAGATCATCTACATATACCACAAGATATACAATGGTTTTTCCAACTTTCTTAACAAAAAAAGTTGCATCATCAAGATCAAAGTGTTTGAAATCAAGTTTCAGAAGATGCTCGGTCAATTTCTCATACCAGGCTCGTGGTGCTTGCTTGAGGCCATATAAGGATTTTACAAGTTTGCAAACTTTGTGTTCTTGACCCTTTATCACAAATCCTTCTGGATGGGACATATAAACTTTCTCCTTTAGATCTCCATTCAAGAAGGCTGTTTTTACATCCATCTGATGGACTTTCCATCCACTCTGAGCTGCTAAGGCAAAGAGAGTCCGGATGGTGGTCCATTTTGCTGTGGGAGCAAACGTTTCTTCATAATCAATTCCTTCCTTATGTGCGAATCCTTTTGCCACAAGCCTGGCCTTGTGCTTGTCAAGTGAGCCGTCTGCTTTGTACTTGTTCTTGTAGACCCACTTACAGCCAATTGGTTTCGTTCCCAAAGGCGAATCAACCAGCTTCCAAGTGCCATTCTTTATCAAGGCATCATACTCCTTCTGCATCGCTTCTTTCCATTCATCATGAGAAGCGGCTTCTTTGAAGGAAGGTGGTTCATGATCTGTAGACAAACTCATTTCACAGTTATAAGCAATATCCATATCAACAGGGGAATCAGAATTATCTACATCACCTTCGATTTCTTGAGTGGAACTTCTTGTTCCTGTTTTTCCAACCTCATCAGGATGAACATCCTCCAGTGTCTTTGTCAGCCATTTGGGAGGACCTTTCTGAGATGGCCCAGGCTGGTCACTTGATTGAGTTGGGATTGATTCAAGATTCAATCTACCAATTCTGTCGATCACATCATCCAATGTGTCATCCGTGGTTGTTTCTTCATGTGGGGGAGAGAGTGGTTCAGGAAATGATTCCACGGTTTGATTCAATATCGGAATCCCCCCTTCAAGGTGTGGAATCACATTATCAAATTCTTGGAAAGACTTTGCATGTGTGAATCTGTCCAGGCGATCAAGTTGCCGCTCAACAACCTTGTCACTCTTGGAAGATTCAAGAAAAATGACATCTCTTGCTATCACAAACTTCTTATTTGCTTCATCATAGAGACGATATCCTTTGGAGGTATTTGAGTACCCCAAGAAGATACATTTTCTGCTTCTAGCACCAAGTTTGTTCCTTTGACCCTTGGGTATCAAGGCATAACAGGTGGACCCAAAGACCCTGAAATGCTTTACCGAAGGAATGTGGCCATGCCACATTTCAAAAGGGGTTTTGTTTCTAATTGAACTTGAAGGACACCTATTCTTTATGTAAACAGCACATAGAACTGCATCAGCCCAAAACATCAATTTTACATTCTTGAAAAATAACATGGAGCGGACCATATTTAAGATGGTTCTGTTCATTCTTTCAGCTACACCGTTCTGTTGTGGATTATATGGCACAGTGGTTTGATGTTTGATTCCATGTTGACTAAGATAATTTTCAAATTCGTTTGAAGTGTATTATTTTCCATTATCAGTACGTAGAGAGCCAATGTGTGTTTGTGCATCATTTTCAATCCATGCATGAAAATTCTTGAAAGTTTGAAAAGCATCAGACTTATTCTTCAGTAAGTAAATCCAACACATTCTGGTGTAGTCATCAATAAATGTCATCATGTATTTGTTTCTATTTGCAGAAGAAATAGGCATAGGGCCACATAAATCTGAATGAACAAGTTCAAGTTTCCTATGTGCTCTTGAGTGTGAATCATGAAATGGTTGTTTGCTATGCTTTCCTAGAATACATGCATCACATTCCTTAGGTTTTCTAGGAATTGTAGACAGTCCATCAACACCATTTTTCTTCAGCAAACGAAGGCTGTCATAATTTAAGTGTCAAAATTTAGCATGCCATAAAAGACTTGATGGAAATGTACCTTCATCATGATGTGAACTGAATGCAAAGTTTTGAGCATGAGCAGATGAACCTTTCAGCTTCAAGAGTCTCCCTTCTTCTATTCCCTCCATGACAAGTGAGTGATCTGATGCTGTTCTGACCTCTGCCTTGCCATCAAACAAGTGAATTGAGTGTCCTTGCTGCCGGATTTCGATCAGGGACAGCAAGTTTCTCTTCAACTCTGGGAGGTATAGAACCTCATGTAGGATATGATCAGGAAGACCAGGCAGTTTAAGCACTTTGCATGCCCAAGCCACAGTGGCTAGGGGACGAATTTATCTGCAATGAAATATCTTTGCTCCATCAACTTTGTCAATGAAATCTTCAAAAAAATCTTTTCTAAATGTCATGGTTGATATTGCTCCCGAATCTAACAGACCGGTCATCTCCATGATAAATGAAACATCAAGGGTTTTGATTACTCCATTACGATGTGCTAGAGCAGGACATGGTGATTCAAGCTAGTTTATTCATGTCTTGATTTGTTTTTCTTTCTTGAGCTTTAGATTGTCTGCCCCCCTTTTCTCTGAAGTTTCTTCTTCGTCTTCTGCCTTCTCTTCCTCTGGATGGACCTGAAGCGTGACTCTTTTCTCTCTGTGCCAAGTAGGCAGCCTCTTTAGAAGATGAAGGGACTGTCATCTTCTTTTGAAGGAGGAGAGAAAAAAACTCTGCTGGAAAATTTCTCTTGAAGGAGAGAAAATAAAAAATCTATTGCTGGAAATTATACTCAATTAAAAGGGCAGAAACTGTTGCTGGAAAAAATATTCTGCTCAAAAAACTTTTGCTGGAGACTGAATTTTTTAAAAAAGGACTCTTTGCTATAAACTGAATTCTGCACAAAAAAAATGTATTTTTTTTTTTTTTGTTTGGGGAAAAATTTGTATGTGAAAAGGTGGAATGGTATGAATGGGAGGTATTGAAAAGGGCGTAATGGGAATAATAAAAGGAATTATATGAAATGGTGATTGGGGGAGGGGGGGGGGGCGATATATAAAAGGAATCGGAATTATAAAAGGAATTATATGAAATGGTGATGGGAGCGCATTACATGACAACACATAATGGACATACCATACAACGCATCACACAATATAATACCACAGCGTTTTATTTACATTGACAGCGTTGGATTATAATACAACCACGTAATAATAATGCAATGACAACGTTTATTTCAATACCATGTAATGACAACGTTTGCGTTACAACCAACGTTGATATTAAATGAGGGGTCGACGGGCCATGTAATGACAGCGTTTAAATAATACAACCAGCGTTTAATATGACATATCTCATAGACAAGCGATATTACTATTGACAGACAACGTTTAATAGACTGATGTATTAATAAATACAATGAACAGCATTTTTAAACAGCGTGATATGACAGTGTGGGAGATAGCGTATTAAACGATGTATGTATTATATGCAGTGTGGGCGGTGTAACATAGCGTATGTTATGATATGGACAGCGTATAAGCAGTCAACGAGGGCGGTATATGAGACTGTAATGATATATGGACATCGCTGTGTTGAGAGAGGTATTGAACGATAACTATGAGCCTGGCGGAATAGCATATGAGGGCAGTATGCAGCCGACTGTGTGCGTTTAACCTACAAGCAGCGCTTGAATGGAGGTGAGCTGGGTGATGGGAATGGGAATGCAGAACGCAGGTGAATGGAGATCGCAGATAATGAATATGCAGTGTTAACTGTAATGGAGAAGCGTGGGATTTGATTAGGCACGGTTAAGATAGCATGTAATAGATAGCGCAGTTAGGGAGGGTATTTTAGACTGCTGTGGGATGGATAGTAGTGAGGGGTGAATAGGGAGTCGAGGGTGAGGGAGAGGGAGTTGAGTGAGGGAGAGGGCGTAGGGTGCAGAGGGAGAATGGAACAGGGATGAATGGAGAGGGCGGAAGGATGAAAGGAGAATGGAGGAGGCCCAAAAGGGCGTTACAAAAAATTTGAAATAGAATCCTGTACATTTAGCTAAAAGACCGGGCTGGAATGGCGTAGCCGCAATTTTCAGATTGACAGATCTTCAGTCAGAGCTGAGTCGCAAAATGCTGCAATAGGGAAAAATGCGTAACAACGAGGAAAATAAATGAGCAGCAAACTATATGCAAATATGACTGAGCAAAAGATAGGAGTTATACCCACAGCAAGTGAAATGCAAAACAAATGCTCTGATACCATGTCAAACCAGGAGGTAACTCCTCAAAACTAGAATGTATATTAGCTGAAGAATGTACATGCTTATATAGATGGGAGGTGATGCTATTGGGATTCAGTTCCCAATGACTCTTGGCCTTCCTTATTTCCTAATAATAAATAATATACAAAAATACAAATGCACACCCATCCATAGGATTAGGTGTCAACATCTTTAACTCACATCATAGTTACATAACAGTTTGCTGAGTATGTTAATGGTGGTTGAGTTTATTTCACTTTCTTAGCGAATGTTGATGACTTTGTTTATCTGCGTTTGTGTTATCATTTAAAACCTTTAGGAAGTGAAGGGTGTTCTTGCCATGAGGAACTGTTTCTTTCATGGTCAGAACAACTTACAAGTATGAACCTAATGAAGTGTTGCTAACAACACTTCCTTCGGTCTTCATGCTTTATTATTTTCTCTTGCTACTCATAGTGTCGTATGTACATTTAATGCATCAATAATATGTCTTGTATCAGTTGATTAGGTGTGTATCCACTGTTTTATAGAGTTTAAGCGAGACCCAAAGCAAAGGAGAAATCAGTGGTAGCTGGACCCACACCCCGGACGGGATCCCTAGTCCAAACGGTTCAAGGTCTAATTGGGACCTTTTACCGGGGAGATCCCTTGCTGTTGGTAGGACAAATTTTCTCGTCAACGGGACCATAGTACTTTGGAAATAATTTATTATCCTTATTATATTTCTTGAGGGACATTTGTTTGTATGGTTGTAGCCATAAAAATACCCAGTCTCCTACATTAAAACTTCTCTCACTGCGATGTTGATATGCCTGTTGTTTCATTCGATTTTGTGCCAAATTTTGGTCATCCTTTAAGAGGTGGAGAACTTCTTGTTGATGCTTGATGTGATATTCCACTACTTGAACCTTAACATTTTCTCTTAATGATGATGTGATGGACAGTGGATGATATCCATAAACTTCCATAAATGGGGTCATTTTTGCTATAGTATGGAAGGAAGTGTTATACCACCATTCAACGAGAGGTAACCACTTGACCCATTGTGTTTGTTGATTAGATACAAAACAACAAAGATATACTTCCAAGCATTTATTCACTATCTCCAGATTAAGGATGATAGGATGAGCTATGAGCTAGTTTAGTACCCAAACAAAAAAATAATTCTGTCCCAAAATTTCCAGTAAAAATGGGATCTCTATCGCTTACAATAATATTTGGGTTTCCATGTAGCTTTTGAATTATTTCCATAAATTCAGTAGCAACTATACTTGATTTAAATGGATGAGATAATGCACAAAAGTGTGCATACTTGGTAAGTCTATCAACTACCACCATGATGAAACTCTTTCTGTCATACTTAGGTAAACCTATGATAAAATCCATTGAAATCTCCTCCCAATGTTTACTTGGAATGGATAAAAGTTGTAGAAGGCCTGGGGTCTTAATTTTATCAACTTTATTTTGCTGGAAAACCAAACATTCCGCCACAAACTTTTGAATATAAGATTTAAGGCCATCCCAAAAAAATTATTTTTTCACCCTGTGGTAAATTTTTAAAAATCCTAAGTGTCCTTCTAAAGGAGAAGTGTGCAATTTGAAAATAAATTTTGTTTTAGTTGGGAATTCTTACAAAGATATAAGCAATCTTTGTACCATAAGGAATATTTTTTCAACTAAATGTATCAGATGTACTAGGATCTTGCTGCAACTTTTCAATGAGTGGCCACACTTCTTCTTCCTTCTTCCATTCATCCATTTCTTCGGTTATCCAATCTAGTTGGATAATAGAAATGGAAAATAGAAATGCTTCCACCTCTTCATTCTTTCTTGAGAGTGCATCTACAACAACATTTAGCTTCCCTTTTTTGTAGATGATTTCAAAGTCATAACTCAACATCTTTGTGAACCATTTTTTTCTGCTCTTCTGAAGATATTCTTTGTTCCAAAAAGTGTTTAAGACTATCATGATCATATTTTACCTTGAAGTGTCTTCCCATTAGGTAAGGTTGCCATTTATTTAGTGCATGTAGTATTGCTAACATTTCCTTCTCATAAATAAATTTCTGTAAATAATTTCCTTTGGTTGGGTGACTTTCAAAAGCAATGGGTCTTCCTTCTTGCATTAAAACAACACAAATTCCATTTCCTGAGGCATCACATTCTGCAATAAAGGTTTTAGTGAATTCTGGCGTAGCTAAGACTGGTGCTAGGTACATTGCTTCTTTAAGATGTTCAAAGGCCTTAGTTGCTTAAGGAGTCCATGAAAATGCATCTTTCTTCAATAATGTTGTTAGAGGTGCTACTATTCTCCCATAATTATTAACAAACTTGCGATAATACCTTATTAACCGAAGAAATCCTCGCAACTTCTTTATGGTTGTGGGTACTTTCCATTCCTTAATGGATTTAATTTTGTTATGGTCTACCTTAACACCCTCGTGAGATACAATATGACCCAGATATTCCACCTCTTGTACTCCAAAGAAACATTTGGATGTTTTTGCATATAGTTGTTGCTCCTCCAATAGTTTGAGCACCCTGTCAACATGTTGAACATGATCCTTCCAAGACCCGTTGTAGATTAGTATATCATCAAAAAATAGTAGCACAAATTTTCTAAGGAAGAATTTGAAAATGGAATTCATCAACCCTTGAAATGTAGAAGGTGCATTGGTAAGGCCAAAAGGCGTTACTAAAAATTCATTATTACCCTCATGAGTTTGAAATGTTATTTTCATAATATCTTCAGTCTTATTTCAAATTTGATGATATCCTGAAAGAAGATCCAGCTTGGTAAAATAAATTTATCCATGTAATTCTTCCAATAATTCATCAATCACAGGAATGGGAAATTTATATTTAATAGTGAGCTTATTGAGCTCCCTATAATCCGAACACATGCTCCATGATCCATCCTTCTTGTGCACCAATACTACTGGAGCAGAGAAATAAATTTGACTAGGTTGAATTATACCAGCCTCTAACATTTCTGCAATCATACATTCAATTTTGATCTTTTGGACATAAGGATATATATAAGGCCTAATGTTTGGAGGAAAAATTCCTGGAATCAAATGAATAACATGATAATGATCATGAATAGGTGGGAGTCCTTTGGCAGTTACAAACACCTTGGAATGATTGTACAATACGTTTCAGAGATCTAGAGAAATAGATGATTTCGATGTTGGAACTTCTAGTGAGCGTAATTGTGAAATTATGCCTCGTTGTTCTTTCCTAAAAAGTTTTTTCATTATGTTAGAGCTTATTATCTTTCACGACTTCCCTGCAATACCCCATAATTCGACTTCATTTCCTTCCAAAAATAATTTCAAGAAAAGTTCTTGAAAATTAAAAGCTACCATCCCCAAAGATTGTAACCATTGTACTTCTAGTACAACATCAGCACCTCCCATTGAAATGGAAAGCATTGGACTATTCAATACATACTCCCCCATGGTTAGCTTGATATTATGGTATTTTCCAGAGAAATTTATAGTTCCTTCATTTGCAACCGTCACTTGACATTCTGGTACTGGGTAGAGGAAACAATTCAATTCCTTGGCTACCTTACAATGAATAAAATTATGGGTACTACCAGAATCAATCAACACTATTACCTTTTTCTTCTTGATATGTCATTCTATCTTGAGAGTTTGAGGAGGGGTAATTCCTACCAATGCATTACGTGATATGGTCGGACTCATTTCTTATTCTTCTAGGGTTGGTTCCTGGTGTATATCCTCTTCTTTTGAAGTTTCTTGTTCATTTTATTCCTCCTCTTCCCAATCTATGTAAAATAATTTCTTCTCAACACACTTATGACCTTTAGTGTGTTTTCTATCACAACTGTAGCAAATAATTTTTTCTCTTTTTTCTTCCAATTTTGTGGTGTCAACCATGGGGGAATCACTAAAAAACCAATATTATATCACGTGCATTCATATTGGGGTAAAAAAAATCAAAAAATGAAAAAACATTATATTGCCTCTATAACTAGAGGGGAGGGGGTTTTTTATTTATTAAAGAAAATATTTATATTTTGAGGTTTTTTTTTTTAATTTTTCTGGCCAAGCGGAGTTAGGAAGGTCGTGGGAATGTGGGAAGGCAAAGACTGCGGAGGAGGAAAATGCGATTTTGAGGAGTTTTGGTTTGACTGGTGTAGGGTTCGGAGCAGAGAAAGGTGGGAAGGCAAAGACTGCGGAGGAGGAAAATGCGATTTTGAGGAGTTTTGGTTCGACTAGTGCAGGGTTCAGAGCAGAGCAAGGTGGGAAGACAAAGAGCGCGGAGGAGCACGGGAGGAGAGAGGGTTGGTTTGTGATCCTTCAGCCAAGGTTCATCAGTGATTATTTCTAAGTATCTTACCCTTTCTGTGAATAATAGAAAGATTGAAAGTTGTGTGGCGTCCCTGAAAATACAGAGTATGCATCTCCTTTACACTTATTTCAATCTCTCTCTGTGTAATTTGAACCTTACACGTTTTACTCTACATTATGATGCCAAATAATTTTTTGCAAACTTTGTCGAGCAACCTAAATTTGTGAGTTCTTTTTACTAGGTTGAATCTAGGTTTTCTAAGCTTCATTTGCATAATTTTGTACTGGCTTGGAACTTTTATGTGATAATCCATAACATTTGAAGTAAAGTTGTGCTAAATATTAGGTTTATTTCGTTCCTCTGCGAGAAATACTTCACTGCAAATTTTTCATGAGGAGGTGGGTAAACTCCGTGAAGAGATTCAATCTAAGTCTCTTGTTTCCACAAGCGGAAAAATCCTAGATATAAAGAATATTACGGCTGTTATAAATCGTTTCAGCAAATGTATAAATATCCGTAGAAAAAATGAGAAAAATGAGGAAAATCACCCTAAGTGATAGGGTTGGCTTGGTAGGTTTCAAGTGGCTGTAAGGGCTCCGTAAATGGCCCCTAGAGTGAAAACCTCCAAAAGGAGGTATGTGGTCCCTAAGTTGGGACCCGTGTAGCAGACCCCCGCGGAGAAGAGGGGTGGAGGGTAGGTGGGTGCTCTATAGAGCAAGGGCGAACTTGAAGGCTCCTACGAGTCATGTCATGATAAGCCCCCTGGAGGCTAGTGAGTAGGCCTTAGGAGCATTCGGTCACATTGAGAAGGTATAAATTAGAAAGACTTCCAGCACAGTGAGAAAACTTGAAATGCATCTGGTCACATAGAGAAGGTGTAGTCGGAAGTTTAGAGCCATTCCTACAACCAGGTTGTAGGAAGTTTAAAGCCATTCCTGACCAGGGCGATTTGCGGAAGCAAATAGTCATTTTTTTTGTAAATCTAGTTCACCAGCTATTTTGCAGTGTTTGGGCATAGCAGGACTCGAAACTGCGACCAAAGGCTCTACCAACTGAGCTATAAACCCACCATGAAGAGATTCAATCTAAGTCTCCTGTTTCCACAAGCAGAAAAATCCTAGATATAAAGCATATGACGGCTGTTATAAATCGTTTCAGCAAATTTATAAATATCCGTAGAAAAAATGAGAAAAATGAGAAAAATCACCCTAAGCGATAGGGTTGGCTTGGTAGGTTTTCAAGTGGCTCCGTAAATGGCCCCTAGAGTGAAAACCTCCAAAAGGAGGTATGTGGTCCCTAAGTTGGGACCCGTGTAGCAGACCCCCGCGGAGAAGAGGGGTGGAGGGTAGGTGGGTGCTCTACAGAGCAAGGGCGAACTTGAAGGCTCCTACGAGTCATGTCATGATAAGCCCCCTGGAGGCTAGTGAGTAGGCCTTAGGAGCATTCGGTCACATTGAGAAGGTATAAATTAGAAAGACTGCCAGCACAGTGAGAAAAGTTGAAATGCATCCGGTCACATAGAGAAGGTGTATTCGGAAGTTTAGAGCCATTCTTGCAACCAGGCTGTAAGAATTTTAAAGCCATTCTTGACCAGGGCGATTTGCAGAAGCAAATAGTCATTGTTTTTTGTAAATCTAGTTCACCAGCGATTTTGCAGTGTTTGGGAATAGCAGGACTCGAACCTGCGACCAAAGGCTCTACCAACTGAGCTATAAACCCATTTTTATGCTTTTCTAATGATTATTATATTTACCCACTATTTACGCTATATTTCTAGACGTGTGCTTAGGCTTCATGAATGAGAATTTTGATTCAAAGTGGTGAATTAGGGTTTGAACGCATATGTGTTCCACTGGAGAGTCTTCCATTTCTTTTGTAATTTTTGAATGCTCACAAAAACCAGTAAGAAAACAAATTTTGAATCACTGTAGTACTAGTTTTTTTTAATCACTCTAGTATCAGTAACTTGCCAAAATTCAGTCACAAACATTATAAAGTAAGATGGTAAGCATTACTAAAACATTATAGCTATTGGTATTGGTATTGAAGATTTGAGTCCCCTTACACAAATCTATAGCACAAAGTTTGTTTGAGAGAGTCATGTAGCTTTTCAATCAAACCAGTTCAACTAAAGCAAAGATAGTCATCGGTCTACAAAACAGAGTGATCTTTCTAGGTTACAACTTTTCTAAACAACAAAATGCATATGAAGATTGTGATATCTAGGAGTCACTAAGTGGTCACCATGGGGGCGTCACTGACAAACCAATATTATACTGTGGGAGTGATCTATCAAACAAATGATACATTCATCCATGTAAACCAACTACATTCCTAATACATGAAAAGTAGGTAGGCCAATTTAGGAATGTGTGCATAAAGGGTGGCATGTTATCCAAAAATAATTTAGAACCATATGCCTTCTGCCATAATGATGAATTCATATCCAAGAAGTGTGCCATGGCACATCTGAACACACCAGCAATAGTCAAGACACTCATCATGCTAAACAAAACCCTTAGCAAACATGTAACTCCTCCAAATCCACATACATTGGATGATGTGACATGTCTCCAAATATGTGAAAATGAATGGATCCATGTGAGAGAAACATCCAAAGGTGGAATTTACACTAGGATACCTCAAAAAATAATGCTTAGTGTTTAAGGTAAACATCCTAGCAATCCTCCAAATATGAAATGAAGATCCTAAAAGGTGGTGGTCCATTAACACATATGCATGAAAGCAATAGTGTATTAGCTCCAAAACAGACTTCTTCCAAACATGATTTGCTTGGACAAGGCCTCGTGTTATGTGAGGGGTAACACTCTCCATAAACTCTCAAACACTATGGATTGACCAAATAAATGTATATATTTTAATCCCTGACTTCTTTCATGATTGGTCTTAGCTATGTTCTTCCATATCACTAAGGGGATACCCTAATTTTTTTTTTTGCATGTCCACAAATCCATGAGCATTTTTTCTTGATATTTTACAAAACTCCTTCTAGGATAAGCCAAGGAATGCTAGAGTACTACAATTACTACCAATATAGACTTCCAAATGTCAATTTTCCTCTAACTAACAACCATCTATTACATTAATGCTTTGTTTAATCTTTAATATTTTCTAATAACTAGAACCAATCCCTCTTCCCATATCCATTTGGATTTAGAAAGATTCCAAGGAATTTGAATGCTTCCTTGAATTCAATATGAGGGAAAAAATTGTAACTAACTTTCTAGTTTATTTTCCAAGCATATTGCAATTTCTTGAACTTTAACCTCCACAATCATAACAACACTTTATATCTCTAGAATTTCGTATAGTTTTTGTTGCTTCTCTTAGAGATCCATTACTTAACAAGAGTACATTATCTATGAATAAAAGATGAGATAAGGATGATACCCTTGTAATCTTGGTTTGTAAGTTGGGGTTCTAACTTTTTGTTAGATTTTTATTGAGAAGTGTTGTAGCTCAAATGTTCCGGGTGGGTTGGGATATCGAGAACCCACTGACAGGGCAAAGTGTCTACACAAACTGAAAAATCCCCTGGGAAGAAAATGCCAGAATTGAAGGCAAGTCCCATGCAGTGCAGCTGTCTTGGACTGTAAAATAACCTTGACCTCAACTTTTGGAGTTGGTTCTATTTTGTATAATTTGTCTGTTGATTTAATTGTGTCTGAGGTCACTTTCGACCTGTTGATATTTCACTGTGGGCTTTTCTTTTTGTGTGCACTGGAAGGTTGAAGCAACTAATCTTGATGGGGTATTGAACTGTGGTTCAGAAGTTTTCTGAATCGTAGATTACTTTGTTGAGTTAGATGGCTTGTCAAAAATGAGTATGATCTTTAAATTAAAATTATATCAGTGTTCTGCAATGTATTGATCTGTTGCTCTATTGGGTAGACTTACATTAACATCGTTGTTAAAAGGAGATCTTGTTTGAGGAAATTTCTGAATTGTAGCATACTTTGTTGAGTTAGAGGTTTTTTTTTACATATAATTTTTAAATAAACAACTACTGTTAATATATATATATCTATATATATAATTTTTTATCTTATAATGTATGTGTAGGTTGTAGGTTGGCCTTTTCATCACGCTATCAAAAAGTTACATCTGATATGTCGTTGTGTTACTGGGCTGCCTGATTGATTTGCCTGATGGGAAACCAGACTAGTAGAACAAATTTATAGTCTTCATATTGCTGAGATTTTGCGTTACAAGAGCATCTGACATGACAAAGACTGCTGAGGATAGGCACACAGGCCTTTTCTTACCGATTTCCCTTCCATGATATGCATTGACACAAAAATTGAGTGCTTAAGACCCAAGACTATAGAGTTGAAAATAAAAGCCATGCTTTTATGGTTCAACGCCCTTGGCTGGTGTTCCCATACTGCTCTATCCCCAAGCGCATTAGAGGGCTTGTTAAAATTGAGTATGATCTTTAAATTAAAATTATAGCAATGTTCTGCAATGTATTTTTCTGTTACTCTATTGGGTAAACCTACATTAACATAGCGGTCAAAAGGGGTATTTATAAGCAGGCATTGCATCAAAAAATTTGAGAATCACATGGCTATGTTCAAAATATATTTATAATTTGAATGCCTCATTACATTGTTTCTCAAACATAGGAATCCTCTGTAGGTCTGCAATCTATGTATCAGGTTCCATATTCTAGATGATCTGAAGGAATGAGAAATGATTAGTGCATTGATTGACTAGATTTTTACGTGCATAAGATGTATGCTGCTATTATTTGATTTTATTAGTAGTCTCTTTCAAACTGGGCCTTGTTTTAAACGTGGTGTTCGTTCACTGGTGATATTTGCTGAAATATTAAGCAGTGGCTTTGGAAATCACTGTTATCTCTGCCCTATCTAAATGATATGAGTTTCAAAGGGGTGAATATGTTTGCAAGCAGGTCCCAAGTCCATGTTTACGTCCTAAAACCTGGTGTGCACCAGATGGAAACACTTACAAAAATAAAATAAACCAGGCTATTAAATTCTGTCATTTTGGCAAGAGCTAGATTTTGAAATCTCAAGGTGGCCTTATTCTGTTGTAGTGTAAAACACCTAGGACTGGTTTCAAAACATTCTGATATTTTCTTGTTCCTTCTTGTTTTTTCATATCCTCCAATGGTAGTAGGTCCAATACAGTGATTTCTACAGGATGGGCTAAGTGTTTTCTCAACACTCAGCTTTTGGGTATAAGTTATTGTGGTGTTAAAGACTTCCCAAGCTTCAATGGGAATATGAGTGCTCAAACAGTAAGGCATACTGCTTTGCATTTTCCCTGAGCATCTTCAATTCAAAATAAATATGGGGCCTACCAGTGTCACAAAAAATTCAATATGTATTTGTGACAACTATATATTGCTTGCTAATAAGTTAAAAGACAATACTTCTATCACACAAGCGTGCACTAAGAATGTTCTGTTGGTTTGGTCTGTTAGATTGAAATTATACCAGAATATGACTCGAACTGTTTCTTCAACTCCATTTATTCCCAACCTTTAGATAGTGGTACCACAACTGTATAGATGAAATAATCCACTGGATTCTATCTTCTAAAAATTGAAATAACTACTTATCTATACATTAATGATTAGGTATGTGCATATAACATGTCCATTTCATACATTTTCCTCTTCAATGTGAGATTTTTCATGCAATAAGTTCACATTCATTATGTACCTTTACATGTAGCACAACATAATTCACAGCTCCTCTTTTCGGCGTTCCCTTGCACCCCGGTGCAATTGCTAGTTATTACTTCATAATTTCAAGTTATGTACATAATGACTTGCACACCACAAGATTTGACATTAAAGTTTTGATTATTTTCTTAGAGGACACAACATACTAAAGGATAAACATGTAATAGACCTTCTTATATCCAATAATTTGGACCATGTTGGATTAGGTAATGAATCTTTTTATATGCAATCATTTGCATTGTGCTATGTTAGGTATTTTCATTGTGCTATGTTAGGTATTGATTCAGACGATCAAACTTACTATTATAAATGTGATATAGATAAGAGAGATAATACATTTTATTAATGTCCAAGAATAAACCACAAAAGTATGTCGGAAGGACTAAATATAGTATATCCATTGTTAGTACAAAGTGGTTGTGCCAAGTCAATATGGTACGCAAGAGTAAGGATTATCGAGGAATGTAAAAGCTGATTCAACTTAACAATTTACATCAGGTCACTGCATGCATAAATGAGCACTTAATATTTGTATCTTTCCTTTCTATTTATTTTATTCTCAATCAGTAAAATACGAAGAATTTCTTTATATATCAAAGAAAAATCAGAATTGGGAAACTAAGAGCCAAGACCTAGATGAGCAGAGTCTCGAAGAATTCAAAACTTTAGAATCCATTTCATACCAACGAACAGTAAAAGCTATGATGGTTTGGTTTTGACATGGTTTTGACCTCTTTAGGACACAAAAAATGATGTAAATAAGGCCAAAATTGAGGTAGATTTTGGGGCCTAAGCTTGCTTATAAGTTTGTCAATGTTTGACTCAATAAATCAACTCTCAAATCTGTTTTAGTACTCTGTTTTATTTCTGGTTTTAGTTCCATTTGAGGAATCCATCGATAGTACATTTTGAATCAAAGTGTTTCATCGCAATAGTAAGAGTTATTCATGTTTTTTGGAGATTTGAATTGAAAGTGCATACCTTTCTTCCTTGCTCTTTTTTTCATAATAAACCAATATGTTTGTGGAATTTTACTTAATTTTTCATTTATTTATGTGCAAAAACAAATGGACTTGTCTTATAAAATTACTATCGATGAAGAGAAACCTGTCATTGGCATTGTCAGGTGTCGAGAAGGTTGTACATTTGCTGAAATCCATGATGAAATTGTGGATGATGGAATCGTTGAATACCCTTTTGATTTTATCCATGATGGAGTAGCTCTAAATCCAAAGCAAGAGAAGAAATGGAAATTTTATACAACACTTTTAGGCATCAAGAGGAAACTAGACACATTTGATGTGGAAACAAGGTGTGCAAACGCAGTGGAAGCAATACCAATCTTTGAAAACATTGAAGAGAATGTGGAGGAACCTATGCATAAACAACCAAGAGTTGAAAATATGCCTTTGTTAGTGGAAGAAGCCACAATTGTTGATTCTTGTGTATTGGCATCTTGGGAAAAAAAAGTGAAAAGTTTAATGGAAGAGTTTGTCAATGAGAAACTTACTCTCAAAGTATATTCAGAAAAGGGAGAATCTAAAATAAAGATCCATTGTGAAATTTTTGGCATTGATTATGGAACAGGTGATGTATCCTTGGTAGCGCGAACAATGCGCAACTTCAAAAACCATCATATGAAAACAACGTCCCATCAACAACGCCTTTCAATGCCAAGTGGTAGTGAAATTCCTTCATGTAACAAAGTACAACAAACAACGGTGGTTGGAGATCGATTTCATATTGATCAAGCAATCAAACTTCTATATGATTTCAACAAGACACAAGAGCCTAATTTGTTCAAGGTGGTGGAAGCAACACTTGCAGACTATAAGGACATGAAAAAAGTGAGAGTTGAATGTACACGATGCAATAAATGGTTTTGTTTAGTTCCGACAAGTGGTAATATTGTCATTTCTCTAAATGAACACATGAAATCAAAGAAGCACACTACTACTACGACAAATGAGGCTTCACATCAGGAGATTGGGCTGAGGAGTGGCATAGTTGGGAGACCTAAGAAGCCTACCAATGATAAGTCCCAACAAAGTTTGACTAGGTTCTTAGTGCCATCATCACCATCAATATTACATAGGGGTTCTACAAGTGCAACTCCTACTTCAGGTGTGTTAATTAGTGGTTAATTAATAGTTTAGACTAAACTTGAATATGAATTTGTATATTATTTTATTTATCATACTTCTAATTATTTATTTATTGTGTTGTCATCTTATTATAGCTCAATTGTCTCCCTTGTTACTACAATGTTGGGGGTATTGGTATCCTTATATTGATAGAAATGGGGAGAGATTGGAAACAAAGGTCCTAATGGATGATCAAAGGGGTGGAAAATTATGGGCCATAGAGAAGCATACCAAGATCATGCTATGTTATGAGGGTATTTAATGTCGTATTGATGGTACATATAGGCATATTCATTGCCAGAGGGGTTCTGAAACAGGGACCCCTTTTGATTCATTAACATGTAGATTTTGTAAGTTGGTTCCAGAATGTAATGACTTCAGGATGCGATTATATCGTGAATCAAGGTGCACCAATAAAAGAAGTGAACGAGATACAGGAAAAGGTAGAAGATTGGACTATTTGACTCAAAATGAATTGAAGAATGCTGCAAGGGTTAAAAATGCTAACCATAGATCAACAATGCGAGCTCTTTGGTGGGAGAGGACAAAGGTTGCTACACTCTCTATTAGAATGAGATCTCTAAAGGAAAATTTGTTTGAATCGACAGAAAGGAAGGATGTCTTTAGGTTTTGTAAGGATGTTTGTGAGGCACATAAGTAAGGAAAATTACAAGGTAAAGATGCAGTTTGGGAATTTGTCAAGGATATATTTCATAACTTGATTCATGAAAAAGCAGGGAGAAGGTATAGTACATCCACAAAATCCCTTTATGAGATGATCAAGTTATGGGGAGGTCCTAGATTAAATAACTTTATTAGCTTGAATATGGATGGTCCTTCAATATCTACAACTTTAAGGCAAGTTAGAAAGTCATTGACATATATTCCAGGGGAGCACGAACACATTTTTTAGGCAGTTGGAAAAATTTATGCTTCTTATAAAGCCAAACATGGTATATATGGACCAATTCCTGTATGCCTTGCAGAAGATGAAACAATTGTGAAAAAATATGTTAGGTGGGTAGAAAAAAGTGATACACTGGTGGGGTTTTGTGGTTTGAAAGAAGAACATCAATGCCAATCACATTTCTTGGTGACAGTTGGTGAGGGAGATGCAGGCTATGAGATTATAACAAATTCTTTTAAAAACAATGTTATTGGACACTATGCACGTGTTATTATTGCAAACCCTTTACATGAAAAACTTCCTCGTTTGGTTGTGGTTGTTCATCCAACATGCAATAAATTCAATGCAAATTTTGTTTATCAACAATGGGAAAAGGTAGAATTTATGTGGAAGAAACACGTAGAAAACAATTTGGGACCTATTGTTGGTCATTCCTCGGATGGGGATAGCAGAAGAAGACAACTTATGTTGAAGGATTATTCTTCAACATCAGGTCTTCGATATCAAATTCCTTGGGAAGGGTGGAGGCTAACTGGGTTGTACAATGGTTGCAATGTAACAGGATTGCATGACCAAGATTACATCCACAACGGCAAAAAGCTAGTGAATCCTTTGTTTAGCGGTTGACGAGAATTGGTTTTAGGAAATGAGTACATAAGTTTTGGCCATGTCATAATGGTTTATCACACTTTTAAAGTGGATGATCACAAGCTTAAGTGTGAAGATATAGAGAGGATGGATCGAAAAAATTGGGGTTCTGCACAACGAATTGCTTCAAGGCATGTTCAGAGGTGTTTGAAAGAGTTGAGAAGTACACCAAGTGGAAAGTTAGAGAGGACACTAGCTACAGAGACTTACCTAATGATTGTTGTTGACTACATTGACATCTTTATGTCTCATAGTTTGAGCCTCTGGGAAAGAGTGCGAAATGCTTCACGAGTTCATCATTTCTTCGCATTATGGTTATGTTGGGTACAAAAACAATCTCATACTAATGTCAACATAAATTTCATCAGCAGAGAGGGATATCAAGATGTCAGAATTTCTTGTCATTTTGCAGTTTTGTTGATGAGATTGTTTCGAGATCAATACTCTAACTTGCCATGTGTTTTGCACTTGACTGGGTCAGATGTATGTGAGAACTTCTTTAGCAAATTTGGTGGGATGGTTGGAGTGGAGAGGGCTTATGATTTCACTGACTTGCTTCATGCTGTTGGAACCCTTAATAGAGTTGTTGAAGAAGAATCAAATTCCCAAGGGCTTCATTTTAATAAATCCCATAAGAAGCAAGAAAACATTTGGAATAAATTGCACCAAGAAACAATACAAAATATTGACATATTGTCGCAATATGATTCAATATCCACAGACGCTAAAATTGTAGAAGCCCTTAAGAATGGATTGAAGGATGCACAAGACATTTTATCAACTCTTGGAATGAAACCAGAAAATTACACTCAATGTTCTTGGTGGGTTAAACCATGGACAAAGGATAAATATTATTCAACATTTCAAATTGTGGATGAAGTAGTTGATGATTCTCCACCGAGATGTTCCAACTCTATATTTCAATCTTCATCTTCATTGGTACACAATGAAAGTGAATTTCAAATAATGGAAAGTGAGTGGAGACACGATTTGGATGAAATTTTAGATTCCACTGATGAAAATGTAAGCAAAACTATAAAACCAGTGGTGAATCTTGATGGTAAGGATATGTTCAAAGCATGTTTGGTTAGTCAGTTGAATGGAAATCCAACATTATCCAAAGATAGGTTGACAAAAGTGAGAAGTGGGGTCTACTTTAGGTGAGATGGGAATACTCTACAAAAGGGTGTTTCAATTGGCTTTGGAATTGGATCAGATTGTGGGGTGTTGTTTGAAAACAACTCAATTCCTCCCACTGAACGTACTGCAAGAAAAGGTGTTCCTCGAAGTACAAAAAAAGGTGTTTCTTGTGGAATGTGGTACATTGGAAGGGTTCAAAGAATAAGGAAGAAGGATGGTAATAGGGTGTTTGATTACCATAATGACATCGACCTTTTGGATAGATTAGAAGGCATTGAGCTTCAATTATGTTGGTACAGTCGAATAAAGGGGCAACGCTTGTATAAGTATGATTTGACTGATCATGCTTTTGTACAACTTGAATCTGTTATAGCAATCGCAAACTTATCGTACAATGCTAAGAATGATACATACAAATTAGAAGAAAGTGATTACAAAGTTTTTTCAGATTTTGTGAAAATTTTGAACAAGGTTAATTTTCAAAACATTCTACTTTCACTTTCCTTATGTATTTCCATATGTTGGATTATTTATAAATAGTTTTTGGTTATATTTTTGTTGATTTGTTTGTATGAATCTAATGTTAATTTTGTACTTTTTGGCTTTAGGTATAGTGAATACTTCAAATGGTGAATGTTCAAGATAACTCAACCTTTTTTTGCTACCTACTTTTTGGTGTAAGTTTCTTTCACTAGCCATTTATCTTTTTGTAGTTGTGTTTCATTCAAACATTAATTTGGTATTTCGTCCATAAAAACAATATAATTACATACCTATATAACTATATGTACCCCTTACCTCAACACATATATACATTTTGAATATAAGGGCATCCCTTACCTCAACACTTATGTTGGATGCCTTCTACTGTGGTTCTTCTAAAGTTGGTCCATTTAATCACGAAAAGCAAGAAGAATTGGTTCCTTTTTTATGAATATGTTTTGAAGAAACGTATGTGGTTCTTCTCACTAATGTTAATGTTTTCCTTGAATTTTTAGATTAATGGTTCACTTGCTAGAAAGGATATCAAGGATCTAATGGCACAGGGTTCAATCATGATGGTTTCTGTTCACTCAAGTCAACAAATTTACACCAGAGCAATGGCTAACACATGAAGTGCATTTGATTTTGAATGTTTTTGTGGTAGTTGGATTTCCTATTTTTCAAATTGGACATATAAATCAGAGTTTGTAGCTCAAAAAATGTGCCATCAGAGTCTTTTTGCAAGTATTTATATTTTGGCCACCTTTATATCATTTTTATTTTTATTTTTGCAAAAATACATTTATTGTTTTGGAAAAATAGGCCCTTGTAATTTGGCCTATAAAAAAGAAATGTTTTTGTAATAGAGGGGGGTTGGATATTGGATATATCATAGGAGAGCTATTGTACTTGGAGTTTTTTTTTTTATAATACAGAGGCAGTTGCAGTAAGAATTTTGGGATTCATGTGGTATGGATTTATAGCATTGTATCTCCTTCGTGTTTCATTTCATCGAATGTCTTCTCAGTTCCATTTCATATCTTATGCTTTCACTGATTGTTCTAAAGAGTTATAAATAGAATTCATAAATCAATTTATGCTCTGTTTTTTAAGGGCAATTATGTTGTGTTACTTTCTTCTTATAGAATGAGTTAATTATCTAAATGCTCATTCTAATTCCATTTCTCATCCTACATTGCAATGACAAAGCCTGAAAGCTATCAAAGTCTACCTATCTTGCCCCATTATCGCTACTGTAATTCGTTTAGCTAACAAATTTATAACACTATCCTTGCTAGCAACAATAGGTTTGAATTGGTGTCATTATCACTGCAAGGAAAACACCTAAAACTGATACTAATCCAGGATTTTCAGATTGTTGAACACCATTTCCACAACTTTTTATTGAGTTGTTGAGGCTCATAGTTCTATCATAGCTCCATGCTTATTAAGCACCCACAGTCTCACCGTGGTTTGGGAAGTCCTTATTAGTCGCTTACCCTGGTAGGTCCACACAGTCTGGTTACAAAGATGTTGATTGTTGAGTCCATATGTGCAGGATGCCTCACCTCCAACACAATATATGATTGTGGGACACAATGGCTGATGTTAAGACCTCGTTCAGGTGTGACCATGCTAATCGAGTAAACAATTTTAGTTGATGCCATAGGTGATATTTTGTCCAAACATGTTGGATAAATATCATACGTGAGTTCAAGTAAACAAGTCTACCTATTACATGCACAGGTCAGGTGCCACAAAATGATATGCACTTTCTTAAGTGTAATGGTATTTGAAGAATGTATCCATTTCAAACGAGGGAATAAGCCCAGTCAAAATTGTGAACTGCCCAGTCAAAAAAGTGACTATGATGCATTGATGGTATTCAAGGCTTCAGCTGATTCAAACAACAAACTTCGCTCTTGGAAAACCAGGGAACCATGCACAGGAAAATGGATCGATGTCATCTCTCTAAGCAATAGGGTTATTCGGCTTGTGCTGTAGAGCCTTGACCTCATTGGTCTCATAGAATCCTTAACTGATTTAGACCAGTTTATCGTCTTAAGCCTCAAGGGGAATTCGTTTGAGGATTGATGTATGTTGCTTAGATGGTGGGATAAGAGTTGTAAAATTAAAGTGGCCAGTGTAGAGCTCCCAAGCTTGGTTCCCCCTTTTGTTTAAAGATTGGTCTGTGTTGCTTAGATGCTGAAATATGAGCTGCTGTAAAATACTAGATGTTGTAAAGTTCTCAAGTGGTCAGTGTAGAGGTCCTAAGACATTATGAGATCATGGGTGCTGAAAAGGAATGAAACTATGTTTAAACCCAGAGCTTTGCCAACCCAGAATTGGAAGAAAAAGAACCAAAATTACTACAAGCAGCTTTACATTTCTTTAAAATTTTTATGTCTGGATAATTTGATTATTAGAGTATCTTCTATTCTGCAATACAGGGGATATGATTATATGTGTGTATTTTCAATTTTGATTTTTTCTGTATGTTCCTTTTTTCCACACTGTTGGACAGTTTCTTTGACTGCATCACGGAGATTGCTGCAGCGCTGGTTCTTACACGAATGGGTGAGGCTGGCTGTAGAGTTGACACTACAGCTAGGCTTTCCCAATGGATAATAGAAAATTTGGCTTCTTATACTTCCTACAGGAAGTCCAATCCTTTCAAGATAGGGGTGTGGAATTGGTAGGCATCTTTATTTTGGATTTTTTAAACAGTCGTATTGATGCTCAACATACAGATGGGGAATGGTCAGTAGAAAAGGTTCTTCATGTCATAGTTGCTAATAGCTGGTCATGGCGGGGTGAAGGGATGAAGGTACAAAATTGGCTATGACATGGTAGAAAATGACGATAGTAATATGAAAAAACTTTGTTTTGAAAGATTCATGTTTCAGTATTTGAATTTACTTTTATTATTCTCTATATTTGTTGTTAGTGGTTTGATTTGTCCTAATTATAGATGGTTTGTGTGTTTTTTAGATGTTCACCCAGTTAAAATTCACCTATGAGCAGGAACTTCACCTAGAAGAGTTTTTTATTCCATATGTGTGGAAGTTAGTTGTATCGCAGAGGTATGGTAGCATATACATTCTTAGGATTTATAATCTTCTGATCTCCCCTACTGCTGAAGTTTTTCTGTTCAATGAAATAGTGATTTACAGCGATTGTTTTCTTCATTAAAAATGAAAATGGTCTCAAAACTAACATGTTTTTTAGTCAGTTCATTATATGTTAGTGGTCACTAATGTAAGGTAAAAGTGGGTAAACCCCTCAACAATTTGTAATTTTCTACAGTCCAAGATTGCACGCAGAAAGATTTCATAGATGAAATGTTAAATTGTTTAATACCATGCCTCAGTTTTATAATTCGTGACTTGTTGAAAGCATCAATTTTCTACATTTATTTACATGGTGATCTGTGTATTGTATTTAGTGGCGTGGATTTCAATCTCAACACCATTCACTTATTTCAAGCAACGTCATCTGCAGAGGTGAGTATTCATTACAACCTTTGCTTCAAGATAGGGGTGTGGAATTTGGCCACTATACTCCTATTTGACCATTATTCTTCAGCCCTACTCTTCTGCTTGATTGCCACTTGATTTGAGATCTACAAAATGAGCGATTCTTGTTTCAGTGTCATGGCTATTGTTTGAAAAAATGTGACATATACATTTTACCGAGGTCTCCTATTTGAAAATCTAGGGGCTAGTAACATACTTGGGTCATTGTCTCCCAAATAAGGATACATGTTACCAATGGCCTTGTAGCATTCATGGGATGATGAAAAAAGTGCTAGAACCACATCTTGACTCAACTCTGTGCTACAACCAGAAAAAATAGTTCAGGTTAAAACCTCGGTGAGTGTAGATTCTATGTAATCTAAAACCTGGGTTATGAATTTCCCTCTAGTCATCAAGTGTATGTATCAGCGATTATATCAATATGGTGGTCCCTCTTATACATCTTAATCGTAGAATTGTCCTTCTTGACCTCATTATCCTTAGGCTCTAACTACTCAATCTATTGTGAGTGATGACTCTATTTGCTTGTGGCAATCTGATTTTGGTATACTCGGTTGTGACAGTGATGGAGTTCGTTTATTTGTACAAAAATTGGTTTCTGGCATCCATATATTGGATATGACTAAAATATCAACCAACTCCCCTCATTGGAAGAGAATATGCCACAGAATTTACATCTAATACATTAACAATTTGACTTCTAATGAAAATGTTATACACCAGCAATGCAAGCATCCTTAACCAGCTATCTTTTCCATTCATGGGATCACATTTCTTATGGAAATGTTAAACACCAGCAATGAAAACATCATTAACCATCCATCTTTCCCATTCAAAGGATCACATTTCTTATGAAATATATGCATAATGTCACATATAGATCATATTTCTTACGAAATATATACATAATGTCATTGCAACTTGATTTGAACTTGAGATATTTAACCTTGCAGATTTTATGGTTAGAGAATGATGTTCTCCAGTTGCTACAAAATGAGTTAAAATTATAGATAGGACGACTTGAAAGGAAACTAGAATTAAAGCAATTTCATGCCATGTGGTGAGTTAACGTGCACAACACATCATTAATCACTATACATGGGAGCACTCCATTGAACATGAAACCTATATACTTTGTCAACTGCCATATATTGAACTTTTCTTCACTAGTATATATATATATATATATATAGAAAAGAAGATTCAATAGTCGTGCAAATGAACTTAACAAGAATAGGTCAAGAGAACTTAACGAAAATGTATCCTTTATTTGTTGTCAAATGAACCATGCTTGAAAAATTTGTCATTACTGTTTAGATGACCTGATTTTTTTTATCTTCTTTGCAGTTTATTAACAGAGAAGGTAAAGAAACCTACTACAAGTTTCATTGGAAGCCTACTTGTGGACTCAAGTTTTTGCTTGATGAGAAGGCTGTAATTGTTGGAGGTACCAATCACAATCATGCTACCAAAGATTTATATGATGCCATAGCTTCTGGTAACTATCCTGAATGGAAGCTATGCATTCAAACTATGGATCCTCCAAATGAAGATAGGTTCGACTTTGATCCTCTTGACGATACTAAAATATGGCCAAAGAATCTATTTCCTTTGTAGGTCATTAGGGGAATTTTGAGGTCTAAAATGGGCCTCATAAGAAAAATGTACAACAAAAATAAACTTTATAAAAACAAATAGGATTCAAGATGATGATGTCAACCATGGGGGATGATTTACCATTTTTTAAATAAAAGGGTAAAAATATTAAAAAATAATAAAATAATAAAACTACTTTTTCAACTCGTATTTTCAACTTATCTCCCAAATTTTTTACTCAAATTTCGAGTGGGAATACTCATTGGATGCAAAATTTAATTCCTCATCCAATGAGTACCCATGTTGCATACTTTCGATGAACCCTGCTACATGAAAAATGAGAAATACATAAAAAAACGTGATTACAATCACGTTTTTATGTATTTCTGATTTTACGTGTAGTAGGACCCATCAAAACTATGCAACATGGGTACTCCTTGGATGAGGAATTAAATTTTGCATCCAATTAGTACTCCCGCTCGAAATTTGAGTAAAAACTTTGGGAGATAAGTTGAAAATATGAGCTCAAAAAGTAGTTTTTTCATTTTTCCCTCTAAGATTTGATGATGTCATCAAATCTTATTTGATTCTTTTCACTATTATTTTATAATTTCCTTAGGAGGCCCATTTTAGACCTCAAAATTCCCCTAATGAAAGTACAGATAAAATACTTAAGACTGAAACTATCAGTCATATAATCTGTAATATAAGTTCTTCTTGCTTCACAATTTTCAAGTTCTGGTAGTAATTCAACTTTATATGCTCTTCAGTTTCAAGCTTTTTGCATTGAACCATGGTTGAAAATTGGATCCTTTTCTTGTGCATCCTGTTGGGAGGATGGTTTTGAATAGAAACATTGATAACTTTTTCAATGAGAATGAACAGTTGGCATTTTGCCCTGGAGTTATTGTGCCCGGTATCTACTACACCGATGATAAAATGTTCCAGACTCGAGTTTTCTCATACTCTAACACGCAGAGGCATAGGCTTGGGCCAAATTACTTGCTGCTTCCTGTGAATGCACCGAAGTGTTCCCATCATAACAATCATCACGATGGTTTTATGAATTTCATGCACAGAGATGAGGAGGTATGTTACATGCCATTACTTCCCTGCTAGTATCACCGATCTTCTCTCTTTTTTATTTCTCACATGTGGTTTGGTTTGGCATAACACCTTAGTGCAACTTAAATATCGATTAACTTTTTGTACCCTAATCTAAAGATAAAATTTTCCATCTAGATTCTAAAATCCCCCATATAGAGGATGATTTAAGGCAACTACTAGTACTAAATCCTTATATGAGCAACTACTAGTACACATTTTCTGGAGTGCTAAGATTCAATGGAAATCTCATTTTGTCTATTGCTTTTCTTTTTTTTCCTTTTCAAATGGGCAACTGAGCATAGTTTTATACATAATGGTTGTTGAGAGATTGCATTTTTCTAATGAGTTCCATTTTATGATCATACCACTGGTTGCAGGTGAATTATTTTCCTTTGCATTTTGACCCAATTCGACATTCAGAGACACTCTCTATTCCGAGAAATATTGTCAGTGGTACCAGGTCAAAGGTATGTCAACTAACTTAGGAACAATGCCCCATTCTAAAATTATTGACTCCATCAAGTAATCTCTAAAATATACGGTCGTGCCTTCCTTAGTTAGGCTCTGGTCTTATCTGATCTAGGTAGAAAGTTAGTAAGGGCCAAGGCTCTGGTCTTATCGGAGCTAGGTAGAAAGTTACATCTTAATTTTTTATACACACTCTTGCACAGTATCACTGAGATAGGTAGGAAGTTATACCTTATTTTTTGTACATACTCATGTACAGTGTAGCCCAGATACTGTCTTGCTCTTACATGAGCTAGCTAGGAAGTTACACCTTACCTTCACAATCGCCTTTAGCTCTAAGTTGAGATGTAAAGTGTAGCCCTGATGAACTCTTGGTATTTACATGAACTAGCTAGGACTTTATACCTGATCTTGACAGCCGCCTTTATCTCTAGCTTGGAAATCTTGGGGTACAAGATAATTGCCAAATTTGTTTTTCCATGTTTTGAAACTTGCGTCCTTGTTATTAGACTTCGACGTTACTAGCACTTGATCAAACTCAAAACCCTGATGATTGTAGCATCAAGCAGTATTAATACGCTTGAGACACACAACTCCCCATTAGGTAATCAATCCTTGACTTCATTGCTCTATTGGGATTCGTTTCCCGGAGGACTTTAATAACCTCCAGGTCCTCTGGCTACTACCTTCATCAGGGTTTTATCAATTGCTACTTTAACATACAGTAATGTCTTTGCTAATTTTTCAGGCCTTGCCAGCACTGGTGCTAGTGTTTAGAAAAAGCTACAATAAGGTCTTCTAATCGCAAAAAAGTACACACTCCATACATGAATTTTATGTATAAACCAGAGGAATGTTTTTGCTATGATTCTCAATCCTTGCGAGCACTGTTTTGAAATCACCCAACATTTTTCTTTAATGTTGTAGAGACTTATTACCATGGAAAATTTTAGGGGCTAATATTCGCAGGTGGGCTAATTTTCCATGATTTTTCCAAACAAAAGATTCGCCAATTCCCATTTTTTTATAAAAATGATTTGCCCAAATTTTACAATATAAAATTATTTTACCTTAAATTTGCCAACATTATATAGAAAATATATATAATAACATTATAAATTTGAATAATTTTACATATACATCAATAAACATTTTATACTTTGTATATTAGGGACTAGTGAGATTCGCCAATTTTTTAAACTTTAAAATAATTTTACATCCTTAAAATTTTCCCTGCTTATTATGAAGGAAAATAACTTTAATCAGCCTGGTGAACACTTCCATTCATGGCCTCCTGACAGGTAGGATAACCATTCTTAGCCTTTTTAGAATCAAAGCTCGGAATCTCCACAGTTCTCATTTTTAAGTCTACGTTTCGGGTCTAAAACAAGACCCATCATCAGGACCATTCTTAGCCTATTTTCTAATACTTTTCAGAAGGATTTCTATGTATGGAATTTTTTCAATATCAAAATTTAAATTCATCCAGTTGAATATAATTTTCTTATCCATCCAGCTAAGTCTAATGTTCTTTGCTCTTTTGGAGCAGACAAAAGGTCCTTCTCTGTATGGAAGTTTGTCAATATCGAAATTGAAATTCATCCAGCTGATTATAATGGTTTCTCTGTTCTGGAGCAGACAAGACAGATTCATCAGGCGCTTCATCGATGTGATGTGTGACGTGAAGGTAACTGATGAAATTAGGAGTGTATGGATATATTATTGGTCTCAAGTATGTAGCATGTATTATTTACAGCTTAAGAAAGTTAATTCATTGGTAATTTTGTACAATCTAGTATGTTCACAAAACTGACAATACTGATTTTGGTTCTGTAGTGTGACCAGGACCTCAGCCAGAGACTGGTGAAACATCTTAACATGAAATCATCGATGTAAGAGATAAGTAATTGAGTGGTGATGGAGCTGAGATTTGAAGTATCTCTCAGGTTTTTTTGCTGATATGTGAATTTGAAGAAAAAACATCAAAACACAATATTGTAGCAGTGTCTCTCAACAAGGAGATTATATCTTGATCAATCCTTACTATGGTATGTAGGAATTTAGGTGTAGGCCGAATGAATTTTTTCGTGAAGTTACTAATTCTTCACATTCTTGGCTTGGAGGGCCGTTGTTGGCTATTGTGGCTATAATAAATGGGCTAATGATGCCATGTATGGCAGTCTGCTCTTGGAGATATTTAATGTTGAAAGACATGAAATCCATATGTGGCAGTGAAATATATGCCTTCAATACCGTGGATCTTATTATCAAATAATATTTAGGTGTTAGTTCCTGTTTAACTACATACATTGTCCTATGGAATATGCTCCTTAAAACTTTGTGAGCTCTCTGTATTTGCCAACACTGTGTGCTTATGATTGGCTGGCTAACACAATTTAAGTTGCTTTCTACAGCGAGTGCTGAGTTCTACATTCTACAGCTGAATATGCCAAGCATATCATAAGTCAAACAAGCTTAAAGAAGCCTTCAGATGATGTATTGAATTTGGTGAGAAGAGACTTATTCAGTGAATTCCATAAAACAGTTCCACATATGCCTTCTCCATTTTTTATGAAAGCTCATAGATGGTGAGACTTTGGGTTACATGATTGCAACATCCATCCTCGTCTATTTGATAACTAGTTTAAATGTCAACCTATAAATTTTTGTTTATCCTAGTCATCGTGAACAGACATTTAAGGATGCTTCATAGATGTAGGATAATAAGGATATATTTGACTCAATATTTAAGCCATAAGCTTATCAACTTGAAAGAAATTAATCTGGCTAATCTGATTTCATATTTTGATTGCAGGGGTAGTGCATTACCAACAACATTCAGTGCAAAAGATGACAAATGTCTATGGTTAGATAACAAGCGATTTGTTGTTTGTGGTGATTTTTGTGTTGCTCCAAATGTTGAAGGTGCCATATTGAGTGGCCTTGCTGCAACTTCAAAACTTTCACAAGTACACAATTCTCTATAGCTCCTTAATCACGTCAAAGATTTGTTGAACTTAGGACACGTCCAAACAATAGTTTTCCTTTCTACTGTTATAAGAAAGTAAATTCTTTTGAAGAGCGTCATATGAAATTTCAAACAAGATGTAGGTATTCTAATGCTGGAATCTGTCGGGTGTTGTCACGTCCAAACTATTTATGTGAATTAGCATTTGATCTCTTGTCATGAGAATTTTTTTGTTTGTAGCAATGGGTTATTGTAGCAACAACTCCATATTAAAGTCATTATACACCATCCAGCATTGTTAATATGGTTCTCTTTTTTTCCATCTATACATTTTAAGTAATAGAAGTGTGTCAAAGCCTTTGTTCACTTACCATGAAGAGCTCAAAAAGAATGACAATGTATCATTGATCGAGGAAAGAAATAAGTTGTAGCCCCCCTTGCAACTTGTTACATGAAAATGATTCTCTATATGTTATTATTTTAGTTTTTTCATATTATTTCTCTTCCAAAGATTATTAGAAAGAACATGTTGCCCCAATAAAATGACATTGGCTAGTGTTATATTTTAAGCACAAGTATAGGATCTAGTTATGATAAAATGCTACACTAATTACTACAAGTGGAAAGGGAGACAATAGAATAAATTAACATTAAAAAATACTAAGTGACTAGAAAGCCAATTTGAATTCACTTGATTTTTGCTTGACCTGAGTATAATTAAATAACCTTTTCATAGAGAAGTCATGTGCTCTAAGTGTGGTTCCAAGTGCATGCACAACCAACAGAAAACTACCTCTCCCTTAATTGTAGTTATCTGGGCCAAAAATTGAGTTGTAGGGTCTCTAATAGAGTCAGGGTCACTAATAGAGTCAAAATATCTACTGAAAAACTCTAAAATATGCTTGCTACATGTCATATGGCATGATTTTTCACCTGTGATATTCATTTCAATGGATATTTTTGGACTGTTGCAACAGGGTACATTTTTAAATTTGATGGATTAACATATTGGTGCACACAAGGAGAGAGGAATATCACTAAGATGGATGGTATGCATTCTCATATGCATGCATACTGAACTGAAGGGTACACCTCCCTAATTCTATTCTTGGCGGCATGCACAGGAATTTTGGGACTTAATGTGCAAGTTTCAAGGAGGAATAGCTTTTTAAAATAAGAAAAAATCATTGCAATGAGGATGAATTCTAGGAGTTTTGATCTCTGTCATTGCAGATTCAGAATCTAAAAGACCTGTAAATGCCTAAAAATCTAGAATGAGTAAAGTTTGGGCACTTGGTCGTCTTCCTCGTGTATTTTCCATTGTTGGTGAATGCTTACATCTCTATTTTTCAGCCTAGTCAAGTTAATTTTTTGACATGGTGTCGGCCTTTGTCCCCTGGTTTCACTAAGATTATTATGAATTTTCCTAGTGGTCCTTGACCACAAAGATTGGTAAGGTAAGAACTTTCCTCTGATTAGGTTTAAACAATAAGAGTAGGGTTGTGTCTAGGCATATGTTGTAGGGTTCAAAATAGTGTTACGTAGTGAGATTCATCTAACATATATGCCTCACTAGAATTCTCTATCTCTTATTTGACTTCAAGACCCAATGGAAAACACCTATTGTTGGATCCTTCCCAAATATTATTACTATTTTCCTTGTTTATTTTACTTGTTGGCATAGTTCATTCTCAGTGATTTATTTGTAGATCATAGGTAGGTGATACAGATACCCCTTTTTTGTTGGGAACAAAAAACCAAAAGTGAGAGGATTTCAAGAGGTGATATTTATTTTTCTATGAAACATGCACCCAAGGCTCATTTTAGGTGTCAAAACATTCCATGAAAATATTTGTACAGTCAACATCTCCAATGATCTAAGGAAGTGTACCACATAAGCATCAAGACAAGGTCTAGAAATTCCCATAAGAAATCTATCTTGAGTGTGAATATCCATCATGGCACAACCAAGGGTTATTAACATATCATACACCCCACATCAGATGAAGAGCCCCCAAGCATGATTTATACAATTTTTCCTTGCACCTAGAAAATGATAGGCTAGAGTTTTAGATCTTCAAGCCACCTTCTCCTTTTATTTTTATGCATTCTTTCTAAAAGAAAAAAACACTTTTTATGGGAAATCCACACTAAATTGCCTTTTAAGGAGGGCCTTATCATACTCGGATGGTCACAATACACACCAATATGTGGTGTTGTATTCATGTACTTGTAGTATTCTTGTACTACTAGGTACAAAGTATTCTTGTCTTAATAAAATATACCATGGGGCTCTCATTAAAACACTTAAATTAAAAACAATAGAGAACAATGTTTTTTTTTCATTAAAGAAAAGGGAGGGTCTCATAACTCATCCTCACCTTGCCTTTTCTTCTCTATATAACTCTTCGAAATTGTAACTTTTGTTGTTCCACCTTAATAAGACACTAGTTTGAGTACATGAGGTTGTAGTTGGATTTTTGAACAAGAAGCTTTCAAAGGGAAGAGGGTCTAGACTTGTGATTGAACACCTTATTTGGTGCAAACATATTCATAAAGATTTATCAATTGATTTTTCATCATCATATAGATCAATTTATATGTTATTTTATACACATGCACATAATCAATCTTCCTAAAAAATGGTTGATCTTTGTATGCCTTAGACCATTAAATGCCACAAATCATAGTAAGATGTGCTTGAGTGTGGATTGAGTAATCACATTGTGGGAATACTAATATGCATCTCTTATGTATATCACAAGAACAAATGTGAATTGTAGAATTCATGTGAGGTCATAAGAGAGGCATCATGTCATTATGTTAAGGATATAAATATAAAGGGGTGTAAAAAATGTTAATGAAAAAACAGATACCTACAATATATAGTGAAAGTAGGGGTTTTTTAAATTGGGAAAATGCAATGGGTTAGTATTGGTAGGGGGTTAAATAAAGTGATTTTTAGAGGTATTTTCCAATATGTAGTCAAATTAAGGGTATTGTTTAGTATGCCATGAACGCATGTGCTATTCCATAGGTTAATTGAGTGATGCCCCTGTGGTGTCAACATTGTAGGTTATGGAAGTCTAGGAGTAGCAACACTTCCATATTTATAGATGTGAGTGGTAGGATTCCTTGTCGCCATAATTTTACATTCAATTTTCTTGCCAACCTGAATTCCTTCTCCAATGAATAAGTTCCCAAACACGAACATCATGTTGGATGCTATCCTAAAGTCCCTATGAAGAAATCAATTGCGTGTTCCTTTGGAATATCAACTACCCTTATATTCAATTTTTGGAATTCCTCAATGTGCTCCACCACTAAACCCTTTTGTTTGAGATTTATCAATTGGATAAAAAAGGTGTTTCTCTTTGTATACTCACAATGTGCTATCATTTACTCCATAAAAATTGACCAAGTGACGATTTTTTTATTGGAGCATATCCATCGATACCATACATATGTATTTTATTCGAAATATAAAGTTTCAATGCGTGCCTTTTGTGTGTTTACACATTATTGAGATCAAAATATTTCTTCATCTGTAGTATCCATGTTAAGGGATCCTTGCCATCAAACTTCCTCATATTGATCTTTGGAATATGGTGGGTCTTCCATCCAACATTAGAGTTTATGGAATCACGATTAACATTTATTTTGTTATGATCATGAGTTTACTCTACTATCTTTTCGCCATTAGGAATCATTTCTTGTATCAAATTTTCAAGTCTTCCATGTCTGCTTTTATATCATTCTTCATGTTTTCCATTTTTTCTTCCATTTCTTCCATGCCATTCTTTAAACCATCCATCTTAGCTTCCACACCTTTCTTCAAAACATCCATTTCATTTTTGTTTCTCCTTGTGAGAGCGAAATTTGTGCACTTGCTCTTGTATTTTTGATATATCATGTTGCACTTCTCCATCTTCATGTGTAATAGTATAGTATTCTGAGGGCTTAATGGGTGTTGAATTATTTTTAGGAGGCATTTTAGAACCCAATACTGATAGATATTATTCAATATGCTCTTGGAATCACTTCAAACCGATTTTTCAAACAAGAGTTATGAAATTTGAAAACAAATACACACATTTTTCTTTCTTTTGAGATCAATATTGAAATTGCATTATCTCTGTGATTTCTGATATTCAATATCTCAAATTAGGTCCTGTAGTAGCCCACTGAATCTTCTTTCCAATGCCATAGGTCTGACCTAATTTGGATTCTTCATGACAAAGTTATGCCCAATCTCCCACAATGACCTAATTATGGACTAGTTCAGTAGAGAAAACTTGTACAACATGTCACGTGTCACTGTTTCATCCTTCGGCTCTGAAATTGATAAAAATACAACTAGAATTTGTGCACTTGCATTCACTTTTTACAAAATTTAAATATGATGTCTAGAGAGAAAAATATGATGATTTTCCCACGGTCACCTCTTTTAGATGAAATTCAGGAGCCTGCAAAAACCCTAACTTCCACAGATCATATCTCCTAAAATATTTCAAACCAAGATCTTATTTTTTACAAGACGTTCCTTGGGATTTCAACTTCACGTGCTAAAAATTTCAGCTTTTGAACCTTCGTAGAAAAAAAGTTATAGTGAAAATACCACGATGACCTGTTTGGAGTAGTGAAACCCTAGAATCCAAAGCTTTGATACCAAATGTTATGAAACCAACTCCAAAAATGGAAGAAAAGAGAGATCAATGCCTTATAAATAAGCCACTTTGAGTGGGAAAACTCCTTTACATTACATAAATGAACAATTCTTGGATGATACAAATGAAAAAACCTCCTTCTATATATAGGATTCCATGTCATCACAATATAACCATAATTGACCTAACAAGAATAATGTAAAGGCACATTAATAAAAAATATTGGGGTTACAAGGGTACAAAAATAACAATAAGGGGGCTACACTAACAACAATAAGGGACTCCGCTAGTAATATATGTACCTAACACTTTGCCTTTCAATTGGGAAACTATGTCCATTACATTAAACAAAATGTTTGATTTCATAGACAAATATTTCAAAAATACAACGTCTTGCTTTGATATCCAAGCATATTGATCATCGTTCTTCGTTGGAACTCATGTCACTACTTGATCTACTTCCATGACTTGGGTTATTTGGAATAATTATCATTGTGTTGATTGTTTTCTTCTTCTTCAAGTTCCATCTACAAACATAAAAATGAAGTGTAATGAGTGTATATACATTGGTGAGAATAATGAAAATTGAAATATTAAATATTATACATCAATGTAAATGGAAAATAAATGTACCATAGAAAGAATTGACTCATGAACTATACACATTCATTCAAAACGATATTTCATGTAATATCTCAACAATTCATTTGTTGGCGCAGTTCCATACTTTGTTTCCTGTAAGTAAAACAAGATAGATGCTTAAAAATTTCACAATTAATTTGTGATATGCCAACATATACTAATAACCCATATTTAACCCAATGTCAATCAATTATTCTGATGGTTCTTCTTTGTGTGTTAGCACCTGTTTGAAGACATTCAATGATGATTGCTGTAAAAAAACTTAAAATATACAAAAATGAAATCTAGTTAAGTTGTTATAAGGAAGTAACAATTACTCATAAACAAAGATCTTGCATTTTTTTCTTTTCTAGATGTGTTATCAGTATTTTTGTTACTTGAAATCTTGTCAGCCATTTCTGTAGAAATTATACAAACAACATGTATACCAATGGATTCAATCCAATCATGTGATATGCTAAAGCAAGATACTGAATCCTTCTACAAATTTATTATGGAAAATAAACACGATCGCACAATCACGCCAAGTAAAATAAAGAAGCAATTCAATCTACAACACAAATATTTTTCCTAGGGAAAGCTTGTTGCTCAAAACCCTTCTATATTCTATTGTATAATCAACCAATAAATTATGAAACAATATAGTGCACTCTTTTCACAAGAGTCTATTACACTCTACCAACTGTCTCACTTTGATCTAGACAAAATGGACCAACACTTAGTCAATTTCCCACCTCTGCTCATCCTACCTTGCTTGCAAAATTCCTGTAGAATAAAATCCCTATTATTTAGGAATTTTAACCTTCCATAACTGTGCAATTCTCATGGGAAATCCTACGGGTGTATTACTACATGCAGATAGTTTGATAATACTACAACTAATATTTAACATCCCTTTAACCTTTGTCTCAACTGGGTCTTCATCATAACTGACATACATGCAACTATTAATAATAAATCATCAGTTACTTGACAGATCACTGCATGTGAATTAAATCTGATTTAATTCACTTGACCTCTCACTAGTGCAACAATCCGTTACAACTAGTTAAACTGATTTTAACTCAATTAATTGAGTTAACTGATTTCTCATGCATTAAACTAATACACTAACTGCAACTTGGACTCTAAAACAAATAGAATCACTCTACATGCCTCACCAACAACCCTCAACTTGAATTTCATGAGCTAACTGAGTTTATCAGACTCAGTTAAGTATTACAAGTGATTAAGAGATAAGATTACAATTTATTTTCCAATTTAATTGAGGGAAAATTAAATTACACATATTTCTTGTTGACTTTTCAAAAAAAAATTTATCAATTTAAAAATTGTATCATTCATTAATATATTCTATAAATAAATCACATACTTTTCAAGTAAAAAAAATAAAAAATCAAGAAAATGTTACGACTTTCACAACTTACGCACCGAACAAGGTGCGGTAGGTTCTCATAAATGCACCGCCAATACAGTAGAAACACCGTATGGTGCTCTTTGTCAACAAGGAGACCTGGTGTGTTATATTAATACGAGAGCACCGATTAACATAAACATAAATTAATAAAAAAAAAAATTATCAAACTGTGTACATCGATTAAAAAAAACATGTTTTTTAAAAAAATCATGCAAGGGCCAACAGGGATTGGGTTCTAACTCTGCAAGTGGTCCCGTGGGTTACATGTTATATATATATATATACGAACCCTATAAATCTAAAATTAAAAGCCCTAATTGTGAAGTCACATAAACATGAAGAAGCAAGGGTTTAACGTAAGAATGGATTTGTTTGTTTTTTTCTAAATTTTGATTAAATGTAAATAGGAATAGAGATTGTAAATGATTTTATTAGTAAAATGCACAATAAAATTTAAAATTTGTACTATGCATGTATTAAATCTAACAAAAACTGTAAAAAAAAATTATTACAATAAAATTTAACAATTTTACTATACTACAGGGTTTTTGTGTGAAACACCAGATGTTTCAAATTCTGATTCTCTGAATATTATTGTTGTTCGAAAGTATTTTTCCACTCCACAGTGCTCTCATGCTCTCTTGCTCCAGGTATGTCTCTTGTGCAAATCTCTCCCTGAAACATTTTGCAAAAATAATGAATAACTTTTACTATTTAAAGAACTTTTTTATGAAAATAGATTCTGAAAATCATTTGCCGCTCATTTTTCAATTTACCGTTTTTTTTTCACTTCAAAAAAATAAAGTTCCATTTTTTTTCCCGATATATGGTACATTTGTTAACTAACAGCACCGGTGCATCCGGTAATAAAACTACACCGGTGCGGTTAACAGTACATTAGCACCGATAACAATAACTCCTTTTTTAAGGCACCGAAATTACTTTTAGGTATGTACACCAAAATTTTTTGTTGATTTTTCTCAAATGGAGGGAGAAAATATCATAATTATATCAAATGGAAAATTTTTCAAAATCCATCTCGTTCCATAATATTTCTCAAAGTCCATTGCGGAGTTCTCCCTATCCATCCCTAGATGTAATTACTTCATATTTTATTTATATTTTCATTATCTAATTGAATTTATTTATTTTATCCATGTCAATCATCTGAATTCAATTAATGTATAAAATTTTGCAGGTTCATGCAAATTCAGAATCGAGTTCAGGTGCACAAAATATTCACACAATTCCAAAATGGCAGAAGCTCTTATCAGGAGTAGCATACTGCAAGGCACGTTTGGTAGATGAAAATGGACAGTCGCTTCACCCTATTAATTGTAACATGCCATCTTCTAGCTAAAATCCTGGGACAATGATAGTAATAATAATTTTTTGGTATAATGTAATTATTTCAACGTCAAACCAATTAATCATGCATTGACATGCTTACTAGTTGATATCATAGGTTTTGTACTAATTATGTTCAAATATATTTTTCAAAATTATTAGGATTCTAATGATGATGAGCAACCTACCTACCATCGTCTGTTGCACACCAAGACAATGTCAAATCGAGAGAAGGTTGAATTAAGAGAAAAAATCATAGAGGAATGATACCAATAATGGTTGAATCAACCACCTATTTAATTCCCACTACGTCCAGATTCACCAATTAGGAATGACTACAGCAATAGTAGTTCTTCACAAGCTGGAAATGGAGGCAATCACGTAGAGGTTGGTATGGATGATTAATTAAGGGATATGACTTCCATGGAGACAATGTTGTTAGATGCATTCCAGAACGATGATAAGCTAGGGGATGATGCTCACGTCACTGATACCTTTTTTGAAATCCTTAAATTTTCTTCCACTACCCCTCTCTTTGGACATGGAATTCAGTCAAAGTCTACCTATTTGGTGACAATGATGTTACTATACAAATTGAAAGCAAATTTTGGCTTGTCGAATGCATGTTTCTCAGAAATTTTTAGGTAATTGACCATCAAGTCCCTTATATTTTGAGAAATCTTGTCACACAATAAACATTAAAAATGGTCAATTTTATGAACGTTAATAATTATTGGCATTATAAATTTAATATTGTTCATGACCAACTACAGGTCATTCAAAGGTAAGGTTCTTTCGAGGGATAATGTTTTGCCTAGTAGCTGCGAAGAGGCAAAGAAATTGTTGAAAATGTTGGGTGTTGAGTACATATCATATCATGCATGTCCAAATTCTTGTATTCTATATAGAGGAGAATATGGAGACAAAGAGATATGTCTGAAATTTTGGCATGGCAGGTATGATAAATAAAAAAAATAAGGGTAAATCACGTGGTCATGTTTTTAAGATATTGAGGCACATACCTATAATCCCAAGGATTCAAAAGCTCTTTCGTTGTAAATAATTAGCTATGTTGTAGGGATGGCATGCCTCACACAGAAGTGAGATGGAATTTATGTGAATTTCAACAGATTCAATAGTTATGGAGCATATAGAGGATACATGGCCCGAAAATTCAAGGATGAAGTACGAATTCTACGCCTCAGCATAGCCATGGATGGCGTCAACCCATATTCCCTCGAAAACACTGAATATTATGTTTTTCCTGTATTAGCGATCAATAACAATACCCCCCCATGGTTGTATGTGAAGAATGAACATATTATGTTGCCTCTCATAGTCTCTGGTAGAAGACAAGTGAAGAATATGGATGTCTACTTATAACCACTGGTAGATGAATTGAAGGAATTATGGGATGGGATAAATGTATACGATGTATCAAGACCCATCGCATCAGAGAGGAGTTTTACATTGTATGGCATATGTGATTAAATGATACATGATTATCTAGGTTTAGGATTTTTCTCTGGTAAATTATATGTTTGTTGATTTGTTTATATACGTAACAATATTCTTTTACATATTAATTATTTAATTTTTTGTAATTGTTCTGATATTCATGATATTATTTAACATGCCATGCATATTGTGTACAATAATTTCATAGGTCTTGTAACAAAAGGGTATTATGGATGCAAATGTTGTGGATGTTCTCTAAAAGCTAGATGGTCCAATGACCTACGAAAGCCAGTATATGACTGATCCAAGGTATTCCTCCCAAAAGAACACCCTTACAGAAGAGAAACGTCTGCCTTCAATGGTAAATGAGAGAGAAACCAAAGGCCCGCAATAACGACACCAGTTGAATGGCTTAGAGCATGAGAGAGAGGAGAAGGATTTCATAGAAATGTTTGATTCAAATGGGGGGTCTATGTTCGATGATCTAGAATTCTTAGACACCTATGCTAAGAAATTTCCCATTAGGATGAAAAGGAAATCTATCTTTTATAACCTCCCATATTGGGAGCATCTCAAGATTACCAACTTATTAGATTCCATGCATATAATTAAAAATGTTTCATCTTCTTTATGGAGGTATATATCATCAAAACAAATTGACATATTGGTTGTTAGGAAAGATCTTATTACTTCAAAAACTAAAAAGAAACAATGACCAAGACAATTACAAAGTACAGGATCAGAGGCTGGTCCCTCTAATTGGTATTTCAAAGAAGGTGATGTCCCATGGATTTTTAAAAAATATGATATTTATTTGGAAAAGGAAGTTATAATGGGTGTGAGGGTTCCATCTTCATATGGGTTTTAACTACGACGCTACTTCACCGTGGAAGACCATTTGTCGTGGTTGAAATATCATGACCATTTGAATATTCTAAGAGTATGTATAATGTCAAAAGCATGATTTTATTATATGTTATATTAATAAATTTTATCCAATGGGATCATAAAACGTAACTAGTTTTGTATATTATTGCATGTGTTTATAACTGTGTAGTGTCATTATCCTTTTTTTGTGCATGGGTGTGTGAAAAATGACTTCCCCCAAGACCTAGGACATTCCATATCTAAATTATCTGCATTTATACATTGGATCATGTCGAAGGAGATTCATGTGGCTAGCATTCCACAGTGGCATCAAGAGATAGTTGATATTGTTTGTATGTTTGAGAAGGAACTGTCGATGAGTTTCATGGACTTGTTGGTTCATCTTCTAATCCACCTAGTAGATGAGGTTGAATTATTTTGGGTGGTTTCTTGTCATTGGATGTTCCTCTTAGAGAGGTACATGAAGAAATTGAAAGGTTTTGTTTGACATAGGGAAAAATCCAAGGGGTCTATGGTAAAGGGGTACATATCGTATGAGTATTTCTATTATGCTAGTGAGTACATCAAAGATATCGACAACACACTAGGTGTAGTGATTTGGGGCGATGAAAGAGATGAAGACAAAAGAGAATGGGAGCTTCTCCAAAGATATGGAAAAAGGCGCTTGATACAGAGTAAGCGACTTATAATTTTTCAAATTTACACAAAGTAAATATTCACGTTGAACGTTGATATAATCTATATATTTTGATCTCATATGTACTATATGTCGGTTTGATTTCATCAACGAATGCAGAAATTGAAGCAATCAATAAATTCGTTCTTTACAATTCCGACGTAACACAAGCATGGGTCGGATTGTACGAACAAAATAGGATGAAATGGAACAGTGACAGGAAATCATTCAAACGGTTGAATTGTAAAAGCATTCCTTATCCCAATCATTTAAGAGAAAATACATCAATTATATTCCCCAACAGTTGGATTACTGACCAAGTCAGAGAGAAATATGGTGCAACTGGTCGTTACCCTCATGACGAAGAGGATGTGCTAAACATAGGGATTGGGTGAATCAACTCAGTAATAATCTATTTATGTACATTTTAAACTTAATAATGCACCTTTGAAATGTAACATCTATATTTTATACTTTAACAGTTGGGTCATTAGACACATGACATTATGATTTTTTAACTTTTTTATAGGTGCATTTTTTCCCATCTATATGGGCATATGGACACCATTTTCACATAGAAAATACCGATGATGGACACATAACACAAAACTGTGGAGTGGAAGTCGAGTTTGATCAATCTAGTCGAGCTAGCCACCGTGATCAAAACCTAGTACAAGGGACATTAGGTTATGTCAGAAAGATACAAGAGATCATTGAAGTGGACTTCTCTTCTTTCCAATATGCTATTTTTAGGTGCAAGTGGTGGGACACCTTTGATCGGAATAATATAAAGTAAGATCACGATAGTAGGTTGATATGTATCAACTATGGAAATATGTGAGATGAAGCTAAAGAACCTTATGTTTTCCCCAAACACTGCAACCAAGTGTTTTTTTTACCCAAATGTGTTGGATATGGATTGGTGGTTCATATTGAGACATGACCCTAGATCAAAACATATTTTTGAGAACAATAGTGTTATAATGCCAAGCGAGATAGAAGATAATGAGGGTGATCATGAGAACAGAGAGTGATATGGTACATTTGTTATTTCATCATTTATACAATTTAAGATGGCTTTTTATAAGGAAGAGGACTTAAGCTTATAACTAAGACTATTTTTTTCCAAATATTGTAATATGTATTTTGACTTAATTGGTTTGTATTGTGTTAATGTTAAAATAATTTCACTTGAAAATTAGCAATTATGTTGATCTCGAAAGCAATGCACTGTATCAAGTTCTTTTTTTTTAATATCAATTCCTAAAATAATATAACTACTTGATTGCTTTAAATGGTTTTTCACTATATCATATATGTGTGTGTGTGTGTGTGTGTGTGTGTGTGTGTGATATCATCAAAATTTAAAAATGTATTAATGTATATACTATTATTTCTGGTATGTAAGGTCATAATAAAATAATCATTAATTCTAAATATGAATTTATTTTCATTATTTTCTAAACTTTATTATGTTACAAAAATTCATATTATTTTAGATTTATTATTTTACAATTATTTATATCCATACAAATTAACAAATTTACAATTTTAAAATTATAGTAATTTAACAATATGTGCAATATACATTTTACTTACGGCAGTTATGGTTCAAAATTGACAATTAATTTACAATTTTACAATTTTACAAATTTACAAATTTTACAATTTTAGTAAAATTGAATCATGACAATACATACAATTACAATTACAATTTCACAATTTCACAATACAATTACAATTACAATTCTACAAATATTTTACATACAATTACAATTACAATTACAATTTTACAATTTTACATATAGTTACAATTACAATTTTACATACAATTACAATTACAATCATGATACATACAATTACAATTAATTTTAAAATTTTACAAATTTACAAATTTACAAATTTTAATAAAATTGAATCATGACAATACATACAATTACAATTACAATTTTACAATTTCATAATACAATTACCATTACCATTAGAATTCTACAAATATTTTACATACAATTACAATTACAATTACAATTACAATTTTACAATTTTAGATACAATTACAATTACAATTAGATAATTTTACAATTACCAATACACAATATTTAATAAAAATCAAGATTTAATGTTAAAAATAAACATCACGATCATGATAGCCATCGTACAAACATCATATTCTAAAATGCACATTCAAATTCACTAACATCATCTAATCATCGTGATCATGATCATCTAAAAAAACACAAGCATTGTATAACATCATGACAACACAAACATCAAATATACATCTCATGTCAAATAATAGCTATCACATACACATCTATCTGCAAGCACATTAAATGAACATATCTAACATGACCTAAAAATATAAACATCACGATGAACACCAACATTTAAATTAAATACATGAACATGAACATAAAATACATCCACCATATATATATATATATATATATATATATATATATATATATATATATATATATATATATATATATATATATATATATATATATAATGTCAAAAATATACAACTGTAATAGAATTTCTTATAAATGTCAAGTATCTACTCGTACAACATCAATGCTATAACTAGTACTGGAGGCATGCTCAGTCTATGGTGCCTCATGCTCATATGGATGTGCCTGCTCAATCGTTGATTGTTATTGCTGATGAGATGGTGTGTGCTCAGGAGTTTCCTGCTGATGAGATGGTGCAACCTGCTCAGTGGATGGTCCCTCTCAAATGGACCTACCTGCTGAGGATAAGGTGTTGCCTCATTCGATGATGTCTGCTCAGGACTAGGTTCCTGCTAAGATGGTGCCTGCTTAGAAGATGCATTCTCAGGACTAGCTTTTGGTTTCTCATCTCGGCGCGAGGTGAAGGAAGAGGAGGTGGAGTACTAGAATGATGATAACTCCCCTCTTGATCATGATCATTCGATGAGCTTCTCTATCGCACATCTCCATGGCACCTATCCCTCCTAGCTGCCAATAGCCTGGATGTTTCGACGATATGATGCATAAGGCTCATCATATCGTGGGGCATGTCTCTACAGATCTTTGTGAGTGTACGATAAGCCCAAATCTCTCTAATTGTAGCAAATCAGACTCCCTCATCAACTAGGAGTCGACACAGTTGGTCGCCCAACTCCATCCTGAATCGAATGTTCACTCTACGTCGTATGCCCACTGGTATCTGCACCCAAGGATCGGGTTTGTCACCCTGATCTGCGACCTCCACCATCAACTCGTCATGATCTACATGATCATCTGGTGGGGGTGGAATCATGTCCACAGAAAATGTGCCAATATCTACAAAATATATAGTACACAACAATAATTATACAATTTCATTAAACATTTTAATAAAAAAAATTAAATAATGTGTTAGAATAAATTGTATTCTAATTAATTAAGACAATAAAATGAAACTACATTAATTTAAAGAAAACACTAATATTACCTCTAGAATCTGGTGGCTCATCCTGTGTGAAGAAGATGTTGGTAAACCCTCGCCAATCCAACCCCACGTACGAACACGACACCATCATGAACATGTGATCATTAACACTAGCTAGCAGTGCCAGTGCATCACTAGATATCTTAGCCAGATAGTCAAATAGGCCCCTCTTGGGCATCATCTAGCCCCACATCTGCATCCGTACATGTAACATCAACCTACAAGGCTATCGAAAAAAATAGGCCTCATCTTCGGAAACCTCTCAAAAAATAAACAAAATAACTCTTAAGAAAAAGGGAAGGTCAACCTCCCACATTCCTGAGAACGACATCTATCTAATGATATACAAAACTACCGCAAAAAATGGCAAACCATCTCACAAGTCGTGGCATATGGAATAAATAATCAACACAAAATAAAAGAGGGCAACTAATGTGATGCTCGTCACTACTATAGTGTGAAATTTCCATTAGTAGTAGTGAGAGTCACCTCACCTCCTCTGGAACAAATGAAGCAATGTGTAACTAACCACCGGACACCTGAAAATCTGCAGGAGAAAGTATATCATCCCTAATGTATCTTTGGGAGTACACCAACTAACTCCTTGCTGCATGACCAATAGGGAAATATGGGAACTAGGGAAAATCCCTCCCTCTCCTAGATAGGCTAGTAGTAAATTAAATGTCCTCCTCAGTGGGTTTGTACCACTGGACAGGTCTGTCCAGAAGGTTTATCAGTGGGAATCCCACTTATAGATCAACTTTCCTAATAACCCATTGTGCCCCTTCAGGGATGTAGCCTCCTCGTAGAACTTAAGGAGACCTACCTCCCTTAAGAGAAACTGGGTGGGTGCCATAATAGGGCAAGGGTACAAAATTATCTCCCTCTCTTGTGCCTCCCACTACTAAATCATGTTATAATGGCCTTCCATATTCTCTTGTTGTTTCCTTTCCTCTCTTCGTTGACATCGCTGAATGATTCACATAATTAATACATTTTTTTATTAAATGAAAAATGTATTCACAAATATATATATATATATATATATAATTTTTATTGAAAAAATAAACATTCCGTGTGCCCAAAAAAACGTTCATGCACCGCTACCAGTGTGTACCTGTTTATCACGCACCACCCACAATGCACATGAAAAATTTTAACGCACCGCAAAAACATAAAATATCTTTTGTGCGGTGCATTGACCAAATTATCCATCCAAGGGAGGTTAGTTTGGTCAATGCACCGCCCAACAGCCGTACATAATTCCTAGTGCGTTCCGGTGAATGACCACACCATCGTACAACTGTACATAGTGTGTTATTTTTAAAAATTTTAAATAGTCAGTGCGGTCGGAAATCGACATGCACCACACTATTTCAGTGTTAAAGCAGTGTGTATTTTCTCGGTACCACATCGAAAACCTGTGTGATTTACATTAACACCATTCGGGGTGCGGCCTATAAATTTACAGGTAGCACCGCGAACGGTGCAAGCCGATTGGCTTGAACGCACTGCACAAAATATATATTTTTCTAAATGGTAAATTTTAACTCAATTTGAGAAATTAATCCACTAAAAGGTTAAATTGCTGAGAAACAGGTAGATTACCTGTGCATTTGCGTGTCGAGGAGGCATCTTTGTTGAGGAATACTAAATACCAAATTTGCCAACTATTTTTGAAAATTTGAACTCTACACAGTGAATAATGGACGGAAACAATGCGAGCAATGAGATAACCGATGGAAGGGCACCTTAGAGAAGAAAAACTCCTGATGCTTGAGAGCTCTAGAGAATTGTAACAAGTAAAAATGAAGTTTTGACGAATGGTAATTTTTTTTAAATTAACCCTTTTTCGGTGCACTCGATGATGAGACACACCAGGCAGTTGTATAAATGGCACACCACACTTCTTTATGGTGCATTGGATTAATGAGACGCATCGGGCTAGTTTGTACGGAGAGAACAATGTCTCGGTGTGCCATTTGATAGTATGCACCGGTGCACTGGATTACTGAGATGCACTAGGTTGGTTTGTATGGAAATCATAGTGTCTCAATGTGCCATTTTATAGTATGCACAGGTGCACTTTATATAAAACACACCGGTGTGTGTTATGATTAGAAATGCACCAGAAAAAAAACATCTACAAAAACCTCCACCCGTGAACCTGCTCTAGTGACCTCCGCTAGAAACGGATATTTGGGATATTTTTATAAGGACTTCCTCAAAAACATCCACCAGAGGGTCTTTTCCTTATAGTGATCCTAGAATGTTTTGTGGAGGTTAAATCCTTGCCGTCCACTTAATAATTGTTGATAATTAAATTAAAATTCTAGAAGCCATGTTCCAAATAGACACACCTATCATATTAGTATAGTTAATTAAATTATTATTTAATTATTATTCTTATTCTTATTATTATTATTATTATTATCATATGTAATAAAATTATTAGCCATGGAAATTCACTCCCACGTTATCATAGATATTTTTAGCTTGTAAATATCTTTTGTTACAATACTATGGATTAAAATTTTAGAACCTTTGTTCCAAAATGGACATAGCTATCATTATAAATAATTAATAGTCATATCAATAATTAATAGGTGGTTGATAAGGATTTAACCGTATATAATATTCATATAATATTTTTAGTAATAGTCAAGAATGGAGATTTGATATTGATTTCAAAGGTAGTTATACATTTTTGGTTTTTCAATTTAATTTAAAAAATGTTATAAAAGTAACTAAAATTGTTCCTGTTTTGTGTGATCTCAGGATCTGTGAGGGGGAATGGGGGGATGAACCCACAACCCTACCCACATAAGGTGCATTAGATCACCATGGTGGGGATCATCCCCTCGCTTGCACCAACATACATCCACACATATGGAATTAAATAGTGGTGGGTGGTTATTGAAACATGCATCCGTTTTGGTGGTGAGTAATGGAGGTTGGGGCAGGTGTGAGGTTGAGGAGCCGACCTCCCTATTCCTAAACCCTTGTTTCAGCTATTGTGTTGAGTTTACACAAGTTTCCTTCAATCTAGGCTTGTTGAAAAATGTAGCAAGAAATGTTCCTTGATTTGTGCCTTAATCAAAGGGACCTCAATGAGTTCTTCCTTATCATTCTCAAATTCCTATAAGTTAGGAATCAATTCCTATAAGTTAGGGGATAATTCCTATATGTGAGAAAAAAACCTATAATTTAGGATTTGTTCCTAAAATTTAGGACGAGTTATGGAGAGGTTAGCTAATGTGCAAAATTAGAAGGTTGAGTTTGTTGTTTTCTAGTGTTAGTTAATTTGGGAAAATGACTAAGTGACTCAATCTCAAGTTCTACAATTGAGATGAGATCAGTTGCATGAGTTAGTTCAACTAAGTTAACTCATGAATCAAAAATAAATTCCTAAAATATAATTTTCCATATTTATCCATTTTAATTGATTATAAGGAAGAGAAAAGGAAAAATTATAATCAGATTCTTGAGCACAAGTTTATGAGATTGGGAGCTTGTGAGGGAAAGAATTTACAAGAGGAACCTGTGAAAGTTTTTGAAGAAGGAATAATTTCCTTAGGAATGTGCTAGGAAATAGTGGCTAATTCCTAAGAAATAGGAGTATCATATATGCTAGAAAATAGGGTATTGTTTCCTTGTATTTGTACGAGGATTTTAGGCTCATTCGGGCAAGGAAAGAAGTCAAGTAGTTCAGGGGTCTTGTAAATTGTTTCAAGCTTAATTCAAGCATGGATATCATTTTATTTTATATTGAAACTATAATTGAGATTTATTTCTCATTCTTCTTCAATAAGATTCTCAATCATGCAAAGGGTTTTCCTAGTTGGGTTCCCTAGAAAAATTGTGTTGTTGAATTATGTGATTGTGTATTTATTTATGTTCCAACAATGCTGCAGAATAAGTAGAGAAATTTTCTGTCTATAATTAGTTTCATATTTTTCATATTAGAAGTTGCATAATTTTTTCGATTTTCTACATGATGTCTGGGTAGTGAATAAAATATATACCAACACATGAAGAATGCAGTTGGAAGAAGACTATACTAAAGCTTTTTTTGGGGCAACAGTTTTTGTGACATCACAAGTGCATTGGATCAAAATAAAGGTTCTACCTAAAGTAGATGCAGATCTCAAGTGAAGCTAATTCAAGAAAAAGATAAGGACATATTTTATGGTTCTATTTTTGTCTTAAGTTCTGGAAGATTGACTCGAGGAAACCTGTGCGAAGATATTCTGGGCATAGTTGTTTGAAGTGTGATAGTTATGTGATTGGGCCATAAAGTTTTTGTGTGAGAGAAAATAAGTTTGTGACCTCTGTTATGGGCTAGAAGTAGAGGTTTGGAAAGCACCAAAGTTCCCTCCATGACAATGCAAGGAATACAGGCTAGTTAGAGGATTTAGTGCACATGTTGGGTGACTAGTTATCCATAGATTTGGAGGTGTTCACATGCCTAAAAATTTCCTATTTCCAAAGTATAACTTGGATGTGGATTATAGTAATGTATGCTTGGAACTATGGTTATATCAACTGAGGAGAGTGAGGTGAGTAAAGTTCTCTTTTATTTTGATTGAATGCTAGGTGATGAGGGTTTCTTAATGATTTTGAACAACAGTGACCACAATCGTAGTTCAGTGGATAAGTATCAAAATTATCATAGATAAGAGGGTTGTGTATGTGAGCCCAAAGTTCAGTCACTTTACATTGGGTTAAAGGATTGATGGAAGGCTGGTTGGATGCCCTAAGGATTGTATTTTAAGTAGTCAAAATATTAGACAAGAGGGATAGTGTAACTAGGATTAGTACAATGAGAAAGTAGGTAGACATGTTTCTATCTGTGGGAAGATTTTTTTGTGTCCTACGAATCAACCTTTCATATCAGTTGGAAGGGTGTTTAGAGTGCTGAATGTGTAAGCCCCAAGTATAGCATATTGGTGAAGAAGGAGGTCTATAAAAAACCTCATGTACATTTCTCATTGAAGGAACTAATGGGATGTTAAGAGGAAGATTGGTGTTCCCTAGTTCAGTGGGTTGCAAGAGGGAAAAATAGTGACAAGAGGGAAGTTCGAAAAATACCATAATAATGTGGCATTTGGAGAATTAGGGGACATTATTATTGGGCGGCTTGGAAGTCCCTAGGATCTAATGATCGTGAAGTAGCAGGAGAGAAAATATCAGGAAATTTGAGGAGCCTATGTTTAGTATTCTTACAGAAGCCAAGAGAGATTAATAGTGGCAAATTTGGAAACTAGAGATTCATGTATTTTGAGGTAGCATAAGTTGCAGTGATCCATAGTAAAGGAGGAAAAGTACTTACCAGATTTGATTCAGGAGCATCCTTCCAAATGATCGGAAATAAGAAGATTTTTATCCACTTGAAGGAGAAGGAAATGTTTTTTCATATTGATCTAAGATATGTTGGTCGATATGCAACTAGAGGAGTTGGTATTGTTAGTTTTCAGAGAGAGTTAGGTAATACTATTCATCTCAAATATGTTCTCTATGTTCCAGGATTGAGGCACAATATTGTGTCGGTAGCTACCCTTGAGGACAAGGGATATGATATGATCTTCTGCAAAGGTAAGGTATACCTATAACGCTTAGCTTATGGATGTAATAAGCATGTAGGTGTGAGGGTGAATAATATCTACAAATTGCATATAGAGACAGGTGTAGCCTTGAGTAGCAAGGCAGGGAGAGATCAGAGAAGAGAAGTGATGGTTGAGCGAGAGAAATATAGAGCTCTCAAGATGAGCCTCAATGAGTATCTCAATTTGGGTCTAAGCTAGTTGGAATTTGGGCCAACCAATAGGATGATGAGAATTATAGCCTAGGACGAGTGGAGGTATCCACTCAGTCAAAGAATTCCAGTATATGGAGAGTTTGAGCCAAGTGGAAGAATATTTGGTTAAGGGATATCAAAAGAAAGTTGAATCTTTCAGTATCACTTCTAGCCAGAGGAAGCAACCACAGAGGCACAAAGGGTACATGGCACTTATGACTGAAGTGATGGACTCATAGAATTTGGTGGGCAAGAATAGGTCTTTAGATCAAGTTCTGCAGAGGAAAGAAAGGAAATCTTCTAGTTCAGAGGGAGTAGTTGCAATAATGCAGAACGTGGTAGCATTGGAGATAGATCCAGGTGGATGCGGTTCTTCTAGAATCACCTTCCTCGATAAGAGGGAGTGTTGAAAATAGTAGTGAGAAAGGTTCATTTATTTGTGCCTTAATCAAAGGGACCTCAACGAGTTCTTCCTTAGCATCCTCTAATTCATAAAATTTAGGGATCAATTCCTATAACTTAGGAGATAATTCCTATAAGTTAGGACAAATTACTATAATTTAGGATTTGTTCCTAAAATTTAGGACAAGTTACGAAGCAGTTAACTAATGTCCAAAAGTGGAAGGTCGAGTTTGTTGTCTTCTAATGTGAGTTAATTTGGGAAAAGGATAAGTGATTGAATCTCAAGTTCTATAATTGACATGAAATGAGTTGCATGAGTTATTTCAACTCATTTAACTCATCAATCACAAAATTAATTCCTAAAATATAATTTTTCATATTCAGCCATTCGAATTGCTTATGAGGAGGAGAGAAGGCACAATTGCAATTAGATTCTTAAGCATGATTTTGTGATCTTGTGAACTTGTGAGGGAAAGAACATGTGAGAGGATCTTGTGCAAGTTTTTGAAGAAGGAATAATTCCTGTGGGAGTGTTCTAGGAAATATGTGCTAATTCCTAAGAAATAGGAGTATCCCATGCGATATGAAATTGGGGCCCATTTTCTAGGATTTTCACAATGATTTTGAGCTCATTCAGCCAAGGCAAGTAGATAAGGGGTCTTGCAGATTTTTTCAAGCTTAGTTCAATAAGGGAGATCATTTTATACACTATTTAAACTATATTGTATCGTAATATATATATTGCTTATTCTTCTTCAATAATATTCTCAATCAAGTAGATGATTTTCCCAATTGGATTCCCTAGAAAATTTGTGTTTTTGAATCGTGTGATTGTGTATTTATTTCAGTTCCTATTCTAATAAAAAATAAGTAGAGAAATTGTGTGTCCATATGAAAATAAATTAGTTTCATCTTGTTCGTATTAGTAGTTGCGGAAATTTGAGGAATTTCTACAAGGATTTAGTGAAGTCGGGAGTGGGTGCTTCGCAGAACTAAAGAAGTGGTGTTGGGGGTATTTTAGCCTGGAAAGTGGGGAATTCATTATTGGAACAATGTCCTAATGTTCTTTGCTTCAGTGTGGTGATTTGGCTAAGGATATAGCTGCATGTTAGGAGATTTTTGGGTCATAATACTCATTTGGTTTTGTAAATAAATGGAGGAAGTTAAATAAGCCCAAACAACGAGTGAAGAATTGGTCGTGGCATCTTGAGTCTAGTTGTGGAAGATAGTGAAAGCTTATAATTATCGACGTTAGCTTGGGACCCAGGTTTCGAATCCTATGGTTTTTCTTGTTTTGTTTCATATTTTTTTGGTCATAATAGCTCTATTTTGTATTTTGTTTTGTAGTATGAGAGTCTCTATACAATTTGGGTCTCAGGTCCTGCCTAGATTGGGGAACGATGTATGTGGGAAATCTAGTGCATTATTTGAGGTTTCTCATGATGAATCTATATTCGTGGATAAATATTTTGTCGCTCATCTTGCCTTATTTAGTATTGAATAAATGTCATAGGTTTAGTATCTTGGTAGGTATGGGATTGTGTGTTTGGTTAAATTATAAGGTAGTTGTAGAATCTATAATGAGTAAAGACAATTTCGAGGGGTGTAAGTGTGGGGATCCCTTGAATGGTTTAGTCTAGTTTACGTCTTTCAACTTGTTCTTTGGTACTGCCATTGGGTTTTCCTCCTGTCATTTTCTAGGACATGGTCATTTCAGTTATTATCAAAGGTGTGATCCCCTCGTGTATTATGCCTCTCTAAAGACACATGTGATGCAGAAGGGGGATGGTGAAAGAAACCCGCAAGGCTAGTAGAGGGATCAACTCTTTATACAGGACTATAAACCTATTTTAATGTAGTCCTCCTTGAGACACAACAAAAAATCAAAAAATTAGATACTTAGGTGGGAGGAGAAATATAAACCCACTTGGAAGATGAGACAAGGGACAAAAAACAATATCTTAACTTTATTACTATACACTGGAAGATGAAGACTCTTCTTGATCTAGTCTTGAATTATAAACAAGTGGAAAGGTATAATGTGTTTACTACTTTTAAGGACATTAATAGGATGCTAAGAAAATAATGCTTCACCTTAGAGAGGCTCAGATCAAGGTTGGCCCATGTGGAAGGGCACAGTCATTGTGATTCAAACATAGTTGCACCTCCTCAATCGAGTGTCAGGGACCTTGCTCTCATCTCTTCCTCATAATCTGAATGATGTTTAGGTTTGAACTATGCAATGTTTTTTATTTTTTACCTTTTATGATGGTCTTTTTTGTAGCCTAGGACAAGTTGGATGACCTTTTTTGTACTATGGGATAAATAGAGAAATTGGAAATATTAATACACTAGTATCCCCAAGAGATAGCATAAACATTCTCAATTAATTGGATATATCAGTTATGTATCTTTGAAATATTTTGGTCATATAAATTGTTTTAATTTTTAAAAAAATAAAAAATAATATACATGTATATATATAATCATTTGGTATTGATAAGCCATGATATTAATCTATAGTATTGTAACAAGTTCAATTTACAAATTAAGAATCTCCTTGATAGAGTGGGAGTGAATCTCCATAATTAACAATCTTGTTACATGTATTTTTAAATGTATATATGTTTAATTCATATATTATTTATTTTTATAATTAATTAATAATAATAATAATAATACTTTAGTCAATTTTTATGATTTGTTTCCTATCTTATATTAATGTCTATTAGCACTTGCCAACCATTTAATTTACCCATGGTATGACTAATATATAGAATGTTATTTTTCATAACATTTTTTATGGTTAATTTTAACCAAAATACAATAGAGATTTTAAAAATTTTGAGTTTAAGTTGTTTAATTTGGATAATTCTAGTACCTAGGATATTTCATGCAGCTAAATCAGTTTATGCATTCAAATGTGTATTTGAAAAAACAAAAAATAGCAATCTTGTTTGAAATTGTATCGCCAAATTGTATTTTTGGATTCTAGTGAAAATGGTCATTTTGCATATAAGTTAGGTTATGCCTTTAATTTATATGGTTGCTCTAGTTTTAATTAAATTGAAAAACAAAAATGGCATAACTATGTTGGAGATAAATCTCAACCCTCTATCTTGACTACTACTAAAATTATCCCTCTATCCTAACTACTAAATACATTCCTTGGGTATGTTGTAAAAGTTAAATCCTACCATACATGTATTAATGATTTAGAATAATTGATAACTAAATTAAAATTCTAAAATCTTATCCCTATATCCTAACTACTAAAACTATTCCAGATATACTATAAAAGTTAAATCCTACCATATATTTATTAATTATTAATAATTATTTTAAAATTATATAGCCTATTCTAAAATAAAATAAGCATTAGATGCCTCTAATGCCTCCTAGCAAGGGTTAAATTTGTTGAGCCCTCCTACCTATCAAGGAATTTTTTTTTATGATGTTTTTATTTTTAAGCTTCTCTTCATATGAATTTTAATATTTACTCTTACCTTGCGCAATATTTTTCATATCAGAACATAATCAATTAAAAATTATCATTTTTTATTCTAGAAATGCATTCATAAGAATTTGGCTAACTAATATATTTGTTGTATTTTCTGGGTATTGTCTACCACAACTTTGACATGTGAGGAAAATTTGTACGCAACCCTATAACATAAAAATCTTCTAAGAATCTTTAATGGATGATCCCTCATAGTTAACACGAAGAGTGTCAACAAATGGATGCAACTCTTTCAAACAAGCTTCAAAATCAAATGTTGTTTTGTTTTCTTCACTTTCATAATAAGTATAATGTAAGCATTGAAAAATATTTTTGAGCCAGAGGTTTGAATTTCATTATCGGTCGTGAACATACTTTAAATAATGGCAAGGGCTAAACAACCTTCCTGAGTTGAAAAATGCAATATCAGGGAATCATCCATTGAACCTCTCTACGAGAGCTTGAACATAATCTTTTGCAAATTGTTTTCATCTCTCTACCAAACCTTCAATACAAGGTTTCCATGATTGGTTTTGTATATCAACACAATCACCATATGCGTGTGTAATTTTAAATATTTAACTGAATAAAAAACAAATAAGATTCAACACATAAAAGAAGTATAGGCATAAAATTAATTAGATATTTTACAATAATTCATTATACATTTTTTTAATAATCTTATCATAATATTAAAAAAAATTATTATATATATATATAATAATGGAAAAATGAGTTATTTTAAATTTTATATATACATATATATATGTAAACAAACTCAAGAGCTTTTATTTCTTTTTATATAACAAAATATCCTTTGTACGTTTAATTTAATTCTTTTTTAAATTAATTAATCACTTAAGTTATTAAAGTAACTATAGTTCATCTCAAATTTGCCATTGGCTAGTATAAAATGAAATGTGAATTTAAAACTATTGTTTTCAAAACTATTTTACACGTACGGTTAGCACCATTAATACAGGAAGATAACAATCTATTGGTTTCGTGTTATTTTCCTTATCGATACTCTAAACAGAATTTATTAAAATGAATTTGGAGATTATTGTTAATTTTGATAGAGAAAGGCTATTCCATTTATTAAAATGGATTTGCGGGATCTTGTTAATTTTGACATAAAAGCCCTAAAAGTAGAAAAACAGACTATGTCCATACCTTTTCTCTAAGTTGAAGCGTCATATTAATTGCCAGACTTTGTCCATACCTGTGCTCCGGGAGGTTGATTACGTATCAGTGAGTTAAAGTTACACCAACCTAGAACGAATGAATATCTACACCGACACACTAATTCCACTTCCAGACTCCACATCAAATCAATATTGAAAGTACAGTTAAGTTATGTTTTCTTGTTCTTATTTCCTTAATTTTCACCTTAACCGCAAAACCACCAAACAATAGGTTCTCGTCTCACAAATACAAGAGCAAGAGAAAAGTAGTAGAGATTGAGAAAGAAAGTGAGCTCAAAATCTCTTAAAAGAGCAGAGAATGATGACCAAGTTGCACCAAAAAATATTTCTAAAGATAAAACTGTGGACAAAAACTGTGTTAAAAGTAGTTTGCATATTAAATAAATTAAATTAAATTTCACTTGAAAACCCATTTGTGGTTTCGTTGTTGACGCTGTGATCAACTCCCTCCAAAAATTTTCCTACATGAATTTTTAAGCCTACAAAAGGATATAATGATCTATTTTCTTCATGAGCAATTAATTGTATGCTAAGTGTTTAAGTATTCTTAGTTTTTGAGCGTCAAAGTCACTTGCATATACATGTTTAGTCTGTAACAAGTTTATGAGTGCATTCTTTTATGCAAGCTTGAAAAAGGATATCACAAATCATTGAGAAAATGCATATGCAATGTTCAACCTATGATGACAGTGAGTGTGTGCTTTCAATTGACGGCCTCTCACTTTTGGTTATGAGTGTACTTCTATTTCGGTGATTTTTTCCAACTATTGCTTTTGCACACCTTCGCTTTCGAAAATTTCGTTTACATGTTTGTGACTGTCGATTTATATTTCCTTCACTTTAATAAGTGTTGATTTTTCTCTTATCATCGCAAATGTTGTCTTTTGGATTGGGAACTGTCACATATCGCATAAGCATAGTTATGGTTCATTTCAAGGGGTAAATTCAGTGTAAATGAGTCCTATTTATCGTATAGACATGTATTAAACGCATTCCCAAAGCTTCATGCATTGTCACACTGGTGTCATCATTGTCATCGCAAAGTGTATCTTAAGTGTCGCACTTGGAGGAAGTTGTTGTATTTTCGTCGCATTAAGGGGATTTTGTTAGACTAGGAGTTCATGAAACATGTTAGGATAGGATTTTTTAGAATGATAGTGTATTGTCATGAGTGGATTTTAGTTGCAGGTATTGTATCTTGTCATGACAGGATGAAGATGTAGGAGAAGAATAGGGAACTTTTCTAAAAGACAACTATGTAGCAACAAAGACAAACTAATCATTGAACATAGGATGAAGAGACACTAGCTTCTAATAGAAGATCCATTAGGGGAATTTTGAGATCTAAAATGGGCCTCCTAAGGAAATTATATAATAATAGTGGAAATAATAAAATAATATTAGATTACATCATCAAATTTTAGAGGGAAAAAAGAAAAAACTACTTTTTCAACTTATCTTCCTATGGGTTTACTCAAATTTCGAGTGGGAACACACGTTGGATGCATAACTTGATTTCTCTTCCAATGATTACCCATGTTGCATACTTTCGATGGGTCTTGTTACATGAAAAACGAGAAATACATGAAAAACATGATTGCAATCAAGTGTTTTCATGTATTTCTCATTTTTTAATGTAGTAGGGTCCATTAAAAGTATGAAACATGGATACTCCTTGGATGAGGAATTAAATTTTGCATCCAATGAGTGTCCTCGCTCACAATTTGAGTAAAAATTTAGGGAGATAAGTTGAAAATACAAGTTGAAAAAGTAGTTTTAGTTTTTTATTCTTTTTTAATTTTTTACTGAAAAATGGTGATTCATCCCCCATGGTTGACATCATCACCTTGAATCCTATTATTTCTTATAAATTTTATTTTGGTTTTTCATTTTTCTTAGGAGGCTCATTTTAGACCTCAAAATTTCAGTAATGAAAGATCAAGATCACATGAATACACCATATCAATCAGCCCCTTAGAGGATGAATACACAACACATGCAAGATTCATCATGAAGATTCAAAGAAATCAACAAAAGAAGCAGCTTGGAAATTCTACATCATCATGAAGTTCCATGTCGTCATTTTTAAGAGTCATCTCTAGAGTCGCATGTGCCGTAGTGTCTTGCCACATCATTTGTTGAATGTAATTATGTAATTCCCCAAAATGAGGAAAAGTAAAAATGTGCGGAAGACCAAGGATCCCACATGGACTATAAAGGGTTATATTGGGTTCTAAGGTCATATAGAGGCTCAAATATCATGTAAGAATTATAAAAGTTCCAAAACACTATGGATAATCCAAGAAGCCCTTCAATAATTGAAAACCACAGGAGCTTAAAAACCAAAATTTGTAGAAGTTGAAGAGTCATGAGGGAGATTAAGAGTCACATGGGAGGTGAACATTCACCTTATTTGTTATAAATAAACCCTTGTAACTCAAGCAAAAGGACGTTTGGGACTTGTACTTTCACCTTGGCTTCTCTAGCATTGGCATAGGAGAGAATATATTTCTTTAAAGAAGAAAGTGGTGACTTAATTTTCCACTATTGGGGATAGTGTGGCAATATTGTACTTGTATATCTTGACACTTCCACTCAATATATGAATCTCGATGAGCTAACACATTTTCATGCATGTATCATGAATATCATAGGAATATGCTTTATATGTTTTCAGTATTTGTTTCGTTCAGATGTACTAAGGAAATTGAGCTATTTCAGTGGCTTTGGTACTTATCTTGTTAAAGGTGTGTTTTATTTTGGTTTTATGACCATGTTTGGCTTGTGAACTACTTTACAGACTAACTTTTGATCCTAGTATGCTCGTGTGTTCCTCTTTTAGGATGGTACTATTACTTTTATTGTTGAGGCTCACTCTCTTTCTCACTGCTCTGAAAGCACCTTGTATACATCACAATTGTATGCCTCACAATGTCAACTTACTTTATTGTTTCAAAGAATGTTTTTATAGCCTCTTATGTTAATAATGGTATCCAAGGAAAATCCCTAAGCATAATGGAAACCAACCATATTTTCGGTTGGGGATCCTACTCCAAATGGTGTGAGTTATAATTGGGAATTCACATTAAGGAGACCCCTTTGGTTGACGGATTTCCAATACCATCATCAGTTGGCACTAGAAGGAGGGAAAAATAACAATTTGTGCCCATTGAATCTGTTTAAATCTCTAATCTTACATGTATCTTTCCCAAATCATAATCCTATAATGTTTCTCTAACCTATCTCTTGTTAAAATTTTCATCTCCGTGGAACAATTTCATGACTTGTCTCAATTTAGGTTAGATGGTGAGGGTGGTACATTCATAGCCAATCATATATTTCTTATTTTCTTGGTTTTTGTAAATCTAATGAAATTGATGATGAAGATGTTGTTTGTATATTATTCACCCTCACTCTTGAAGGTCAAGTTAAGAAGTGGTGTCAGACATTACCATCCACTTCCATTCATTCATTCGACCAATTTATCAAGGAGCTTCATCAATTAATTGAATTGTATGATTATCAAGATGTATGTAATAGGATTTATTTTCTCATAATGAAATCTGGTGAATATGTGGAGGATTTTATTAATCGTTTTTTTCACCTTTGGTATGAATTTCCTAAGCGAGTGATTGATTCATATTTTATTACTAAGAAGTTTTAGAGCTTAGTTCTTCTCTCCATGAAATAATTTGCATAAAAACCATTAAATTATTCCTCTCTCCCAACTTACGTTGATCATGAGACACCCCAAATTTGTGAGGAGGAACATACTAATTCCATTTGATCCTTGTCCTCCTCCTTTTCCAGTACCAATTTGGGTGCCTCCTGGTGATGATGTTAAATTTTGGAAATCTCAAAGTTGAATTGTTCATCAGTCCATTCAACCTCCAACCAATTCCTATGATTTATATCCTATTGATGAGAACTTAGAATTCTTTAGAAATTACAAAGATTCTGAAGTAAAAGTTGATCCCTTAGTTTTTTAAGATTGCATTATTGTACATAATACTAAACTAATCTTGAATTTGATCCAATTGAAAACATAATTTCCTCAAGGGATAATTTTCAACCTCTACCATCGACATCTCATTATTATTTGTTTTTTTATCCCCTTGATCAATCTACTTCATATTTCAATGATATTCAAAAAGACTGTATTTATGGTTGGGGCTTCTATTCCAAATGGTGTGAGGTATAATTGAGACTTCACATCAAGGAGAACCCTTTGGTTGATAGATTTCCAGAAACATCAACACTCGTCAATTGAGTCTAGTAGATGGATTTAATTTTCATGCATATTTAGAAACAATGAAATCATCTAAAATTTATTGAAAAAGTAACGGATGTTCGAATGTCATCGGATGGGAAGATGCATATTATGGCATGCGCTCCTTCCCACGTGATAGCGGATAAGAGTCGTCAGATCTTAAATATTTTAGATTGTTGTAAAAACATCATGCGGAGGCACATAACATACATTTTCTGTGTATATATGTATTTATATATATATATATATATATATATATATATATATATATATATATATATATATATATATATATATATATATATATTTAAATTTTTCCTATATGTTTAGTCTTATCACACTTTTCTAAATTATTCACAAGTTAACAATGGGGTGATTATTTTGAAACAAATTGTATTTAACTGATAAAAAAGGAAAAAATCTGTAAACCGACGTCAATTTTGAACACCACCTCCAAATCATAGTTTAAAAACATTAGAAAAATTATTACAAGTTAACACGATAACTTAATATTGTGTTATAATCACCAAATTCTTAGCCATACATTATCAATATTATAGCCACTCGACATGTTCTAGATACCATCACACAACTATGACACGCACTTTACTTGCATCAACGCAGATTAATATGACATGCACTTTACTTGCATCAACACAGATTAATAGAAACTTCCTGTCAAGTTATAATTGCACTAATATTCTTGATCATGCAATCTCAACATTGTGACAATCCAATGCTAACACATGTACTTTAGTGGTAAATGTACATGCTAAAATTATTGCATGTGGAAATAAAAATTAATCAAAATGCACCATCTTCATATTTCTCTTTTCATTTCACAAATTTCTATATATTTTAAAATTTAGAGAACATAAATCAAATTAATTTGTATTGTTTTAAATAAATTATATATGCCATCTTATAAAACTACAACTAAATTAATTTAATATTCATTTGTTATTATTTTTATTTTTAAATTTTGTGTTCAAAAAAGTCAAATGTTTGAAAGTGTTTTTCATATCATTTTACTCTTTAACATATATACAAAAAAAGGAAACATAGAATCCAAAACTAGAATTGTGATGTCTTGATACCTCAATGACAATAGAAAAGAACATGATATTTATTATCATCCTCCTTTTTGTAAATTAATAGTGGGAACTCCTTTATGAGGTTTCTCTTATCGATAACAAAACTTATTGTTAACACCATAAAGTCGTACACTCCAAAAGATATTAGAAATTGTTTAGCAAAAGGTACAAATCAAGATTTTCCAGTAGAATACATCATGGAATTTTTAAAAATTTAAATTTTCCTAAGCTTATTAAAGAAAAATTTTGATCATGCACCAGGATAAAGGAAAAAATGTGCGACCACACTACTTTTGCTTTGAAAGCTACCCGGTCTAAGGAAGGGAAAACTCAATGTTCTGGGACCACTTCCCACACTTGGGGAGGACATTCCCTGACATGGCCAGTCAATGAAAAATGACTTGAAGTCACCTTGAAGATATGCATCCCTCAATGGAATCATCTTGTCCTACTCTTGGGTCACTATCACTCTTGAACCAAGGGAGGGAAGATGGGTTCAAAATTTTCTATACAAAGAAGCCATGCGAAGAGTAAAACATGAGACATTTTTAATGTGGCCAAATTGCTATCATAGAAACACCACATTTCATTGTTGAGTAAAAGGAAGTGAGAGCACTACCATGTTGTCCATATTTCTTCTAATAAATCCAACATTGTAGTGAGAGCATAAGAGTCCACCATTGGAGAGTCTTCACACTTCTTTTGAGAGAGAGGATAAGCTTGTGAAGAGAGTGAGGAAAGGGGCCTTCTTGATGAGGATATTTGAGCACCATAGCTCAAAGGATTCTCTTCAAGTTTTTTAGCATTCTATTGTATTCTTCTACCACTAGAAATCATACATGGAGTCTTTGTCCATTGTTGTATTTACATGTTTGCTCCATTGAGTGTTGTGTTTTATTTGTCTCTTTTGTTTAGGCTTATGTTTCTTCATTGATTGCTTCCAATACTAGCCATGATTTGTTTTGTTTAAGTCTTTTCACTAACAACACCAATTATCTCTATGATCCTTCGCAGGGAACAACCAACTGTTAAGGAGGTGTTCTTTTGTACTCCATTTCCGCAGAGACACTAACATAGAATTGACAAATCCACTAGTTTATTTTCTTTGTTCTAACGGTTGTTTTGCAAGACCACCTCTCTACATAATCAACTAAAAGGTGCTCAATACCTATTTGGAATTTTTTGTAGGACCCAAAGGACCTATTCTGAGCCTAAGACAGTGAATTTTCACTCTTTTTTCTCGCTATTGGTTGCAGGTATTGCCGGCACACCATGTCAACATATACCCCAGACAACAAAGGTACAAGAGCAGGTATCATTCTACCCTCAGTATGATACGCTTCCCTAAAAATATTTGCATATCTTGACATCATTTCTCCATAGGAATAAACCAAGTTTCATTCACTCGATCATGTATATCATCGCCCCACCTTGCACATGGTAAAAAATCACACTAAGAAGGGATTCAAGTGAGATTGTAAGGAGAAGAAGAGTCACATCTTTTGACCTATAAAAATCAGTTGGAGGAACTAAGAAGTATCTTGTTGGGAAGTGATAAATTATAAGTCTTCTCAAGGCTGAAGGTCCTGTAAGGTAGACAAAATCCTGTAAAAGCATCTAAAAAGGATCAAAGCTAATATTTTAGAGACCTGGAAGTAGTCTTACATGACCAACATGAGAAGGAAGATTGATAAAAATTATTTATACAAATATGTGAGTTACAAGACAGTAATAAGAAGTAATGCTAATATGTAAACATGAATATGACCCTACCTTGCATGGATGAAAATAATTAGGTTGATATTGTAGAGAAAGGAAAATTAGCCTAATCATTAAAAGGAATTAGAAATACAATTTTGAGTATAGCTAGTAATTTGAAATTTTGAGCATAAGAATAACTGTCTTAATGATATATCAGAAATATGAGAAGTAAGTTCTTGGGAATGTTTGATGCAAGTAAATAGTTATAAAAGTCGAGTTTAATATCTATAGTAGCACACCTTAAACAAAAGAATCAAAATTCAATATACTTAAGAAAGAGAATCTTGACTTGGAATCCTTCAAGGAATAACTAAATAAGGTACAACTTTATCCTTGAAAATAAGTCACTTGCAAATGTAAGAATTATATAAGGTACATATAATTATTTCTATTTATACAAGGTCTAATCACGATTTCAAAATATCATTTTTTTGGTCCTAGGGTTTGTAGGCTTCATATTATTGAAATATGTTGTCATCTAAGTTATTGTAAACCCTAGTTGAGAAACCCTAACCTATTCTTTTTTGTTCCCTCATAGAAGCCCTAGTTTTGGTCTCTAGGGTTTGTAGGTAGTCGAAGGAGAAATTCAAAACCATAGTGAGTATATAACTGAATTTGAAACCATTAAATTGATATTTTGAAAGATAACTTAGGTTATGGATCTAAAATCCCCAGTTTGTAATCATACTCTTGTACTTGTATACTTTTGGTAGTATTTGTGAGTAAATGTTGCAGGTACATATATAAATAAGAATGTTGATACTTCGTGGTGAAAAGGAGACCTTCCAAAGGGATCTTCCACCTTCTAAGAAAATTTTATTCTTGATTTACTACATATATATCTAGCTTTATTTTATTACTTGATTATTATCCTTTATCTTTTATTTTCTTTGGAAGAAAAATCTTGCAGGTATAATAAGGTTTGTGAGGAAATCTTCAAAAAGGAGACTTGTAAGAAGCTTTGTTGTAGAGAAAGTGCTTAAATAGGAAACCCTACAAGGTTTGTAAAAGGAGCAACTATGGGCACGTTTAAATACCAAAATATTTGTAGAAGGTATTCATCCATATAAATTCATGCTCATTTTGAAATTTGCTTTATATTACTAACTCTCTCATGTCTAGGGTTTTGAATCATCAAGATTCTTATTTAGGGTGATTAATAATTGAATTAAATAAACCCTTATCATACTATATATCATTTTTTCACTTTGGTAAAACCCTAATATTTAGGGTTCACCATAAAAACCCTAGCCTTTTAGGGTTTGTTGATGATATCTAGAACATATGATAAAAATCTAACTCTTAAGGTTTTTATGAATTATGGTTTATAACAAAACTCTTATAATAGATAATGTAAGATCACAATAATGAAACCCTAAGTGTATATTCTTATGTATGATTAAACACCTAACTTGTTCTAGTTGGTGTATATCTAATATTACATTTTGATGATTATATCTAGGGTTTATGACACAACCCTAGTAGAGATTGATGTAAGATTCAAGAGATCCTGGATGTTAAATGATTTCAATATGATTGAGATCCTAAATTGATTTAGTTATTGATATATAAGGTTTAGTTTTGATGATGGTGTCTAGGGTTTGTGAAAAAAACCCTAGAAAAATTTGTTGTGAAATTCTAGGGCATGAAAAAATGTAACCCTTATTGATTGTAAACCTAACTAGGTCTATATTTTGAATATCTAAGTTTTGATTACCCTAGATGTTCTCATAGTGATGAAATGATATCCCTCGATTGATAAAAATGATTTCATGCTCTTGTACATATATATTTGTTCTTGGTTGTTCTTGTTGTTGAAGATTTGTAGGTACATTGTCTTCAAGATGTTGAAGATACTTACCCACCTCATATTTGATGATAAATTAATGATGATGATAAGAATCATAGAAATATGGTGTTGTAAGAATCTTGATGGAATTTAATTTTACATTATTGATTAATAGATTACCTTGTTTCCATGGGAAGTTAGAAGGAATGATGATCTGAAGTTTGAATTTATCTGATAATGTGATAATGTGAAAGAGAGAGCTTATCAAGCTGAGTTGTTGATGGATTTTTCCCTTAGTAGAGAAGAAGCTTAGATAAATAAATTGTGTATCTCCCTAGTGAAGAGGGAGAGTGTATTTTGACATATATAGTAAATACCTTGAAGAAAAATAAGATCAGAGAAAGGCTAAAGCACTACAGTTGGTTATTTGTAATTGATGAAGTTGTGAACAAGAATTGGATGTTTTGAAAGTGTTGAGGCTGAGTTTGGTGATGCTGGAGAAGTTGAATAAGGAAGCTTACATAGATATGTGTTTGGATATTGGAGTGACCTAAGAAACATCAGAATAGTTGAATACCCTAGAGTTATGTGCTAGCATAAAAGAACATACACATTATAAGTTTGATACTGGTTGGGGATGTGAAGTAACTAGATTCTCTAAATAGTTGAACATGTAGCTAACGTGTGGATCTCTATTTGACAAGCTTTGAATATTTGACAAGAATTCTTGGGTTGATGAGTAAGAGGGAGAGATGAAGTGCCATAAAACTTCCTATATGATATTATTTGGGAGGAAATCTTGGTCAACCTTGATGATGTTTGAATCCTAGTAAGGGAGGGTGTCATTGGTCTTGTGGAGCTTTGGCCTTATACATGACACCAAGATCCCTAAGGGTTGGTGTCTTGGCATGAAGGCCTAGATGGTATCTATATCAAATTGGGTTGATACTAGGGTTGTATCTTGATGGTACATGTAGTGGAAAGTTTCCTTGATGACACCTTAGTCCCTATTGGGAGGATACCTTGGTAGTTAGGGTATCCCAGTTAGCATTAGGGGAATTTTGAGGTCTAAAATGGGCCTCCTAAGAAAAATGTACAACCAAAATAAAATTTATAAGAACCAAGAGGATTCAAGATGATGATGTCAACCATGGGGGAAGATTCACCATTTTTTATGTAAAACGACAAAAAGATTAAAAAATAATAAAATAATAAAAAAAAAATTTCAACAAGTATTTTCAACTTATATCCCAAATTTTTTACTCAAATTTCAAGCGAGAGTACTTTTTGGACGCAAAATTTAATTCCTCATCCAAGGAGTACCCACGTTGCATACTTTTGATGGACCCTACTACACAAAAAATGAGAAATACATGAAAAAATGTGTTTGCAATCACGTTTTTCATGTATTTCTCATTTTTCGTGTAGTAGGATCCATCAAAAGTATGCAACATGGGTACTCCTTGGATAAGGAATTAAATTTTGCATCCAATGAGTACTCTCGCTCGAAATGTGAGTAAAAACTTTGTGAGATAAGTTAAAAATACGAGTTGAAAGAGTAGCTTTTTCTTTTTCCCTCCAAAATTTGATGATGTAATCAAATCTTATTTTATTATTTCCACTATTATTTTATAATTTCCTTAGGAGGCCCATTTTAGACCTCAAAATTCCCCTAATGCATTGTGTATGATATTGTACTCTTCTTGGAACATTTCAAATTGAGGTCAACCTTGTACTAGTTGAAAAATTATGAATACCTCCCTAGTTAAGAGGGAGTGTTGAGAAATGTAACTAGTATATGTCTTCATAATTGAATTTGAGTCATGATGTAATGTATTTTTTAAAAGAGAAAAAAAAGAAAAAGTTATTTATTGCAAAAAGAAAATTAATTATAAGCATGGGTTTCATGCTCTATGTATTTTGTTTTTAGGTCAAGCCTCCATTGAAGCCTTCTAGGGTTGAGTCATAATTCATTATACTTGTCATTATATTCTAGACCCTTCTTGGGCTTATTATGTCAAAGACAAAAAAATTAATCTATGTAAATGAGTTTTATAATATTCCTCCACCATGCCAGCCTCAAGAGATTCCAAGTGGGCCTCAAACATTTGTAAATTCGACCTCAAAAAGAAGATACAACCACTATATATAGACTAAGAAATTCAACCTATTGAGAGATAATCCATCTATGAATTTGATCTACAAATCCTAAAAAAAAAAACCAAGTGCGAAGGAAGAAAAAAGAGAAGGTTTCATCATTTCAAGGGAGGAAGAGTATAAGAAAATAAGAAAGGAACCAAGTTTTGCTCACTTTCAATCACACGTGAGAAGAGATATATAGTAGAATTGCGAAGGTGCAGGATCTAGAGTACATGTCAAAATTCAAGAGTTGCAGAAGAGGGTCGAGACCCTTGATAGAATTATGTTGTGTTCACATTTGGAGAAGTTTGAATTAAGTTTACCTTTGAAGTTTGGCTAACTATATTTGAGACTGACTTGGTGGATTGGAGGAGGTTTTGTCTTTGGTCAAAGGGTCTTTGTTGTCTCATTTTATTTGGTTCTTGAATAAGAGGAGAATTTTTGGTTTTCCACTAGGAGAGGGTTTTTTCCCTGGCTAAGAGCCTACATCTTGTGACTTGATCTTCATGATTCTATATTTTTTGATAGTTGCTTGATGATAATAAGTTAAAGAAGATAAAAGGAATATAATAAGAATACAATAATATCACAAGTAATTATCATAGATAAGAAAAAAATTCTGCATTTATGATTTTCCAACACGAACGAGGATCCCCGTCAATGCGACATGACTGAGTTGTGATGAAAAGTGGACCACCAAAAAAAAGGCACACTTTCTTGAATGACGCGATGAAAGATTTGGGGTTTTGGTCAACTCAAATGAAGATTATCTTGAACAATGGAACTACCAGCCTAATTGGAAACAAAGGTCAACCCAAACACCCATGAAGGGACACAACTATTCGGAAGTGGGAAGTGCCAAGTATAAATAGATGAAAAGGAGGACAATTTTGGACATCAACCGAAGTTCAAATAACATAACAAGATAAAGGCGTAGACAGAAGGAAGAAAGAGATTCGAGTCTCATGAAGGAGCTCACTCTTTAAGGAAAGCTAGAGAAGAAGTCATTGTGGGTGAAATATTGTTGTGTGTTTCTTGTATGTTGTAGGGTATTTTTGTATTGGGATTGTACGACAAAGGGCCAAATATGTGTGGTTGTGGGTTCGAACCAAGGGGGTTGTAAATCGACATTTTTAGTTATGTATTTATGTTAGTATGAAAATTCTTAGTAGGTTTACCAAAAATGCTTCACTTAAAGCACTGGTGACAACTGACCCTAACAATAGAATGTGATCGCTTTTATGCTTTAGATCTGCAAGAAAAACGATCAAATCATGAAAGAAAATATATGATGCAAGCCAAAAATATATAGAAAAAATAAAGAAAAGTGCAATAACCCAATAGGACTTTAAATGAATAATGTTATATTAGAAACCCCTGGTGAAGAATATTTACAACATGGGTTTGTATATCCCCCTCTGTGGGATGGGTCCTTTTGATGTTCTTGTGCTTCATCGATCTTATTCTTCTCTTTCAAAATATGAAAAAAACCCAAAAGCAAGATGAAACTTGAGTGGGATCTCAAATTACATGAGATGGTAATGGTGATGATGATAATGATCATGGTCTAGAATGAATGGAAAACCCTTTTATTTATAACATAGTATTGAGCTAAATAAGAATTGGAAAATAATAAAATACTATTGACCAAATCAAAATCTAGCTGTTAGGAATACTTTATTATATTTTTTGAAGAGGGAAAATATATTCAAAATTTTCAAATATCCTTATTTATAAAACGGTTGAAGTAATTAACAAATAAAATTATTTATTAATTACTTTGTGAGAATTAAGAAAAGTGTGAACTTGAAATAATTATTAAATAATGGTTTAACAATTATTCCAAAAATAAGAATAATGAATAATGAATAAATATTGATTATTTAAATATTCCAAGGTGATAAAATCAAAAGTGTTAATAAATAATTATCAAATAATTATTTAATAATTATTTATAGAGAAAATTAAATAAATAATGATTTATTCAATTATTTTCATGGTTTTTTTTTTTTTAATTTTAATCAGAAATAATTTAATAAAAATGGTTTAATAAATTATTTCCCATGATGAAAGTGATTTTACTATGGTAAAATTAATCCTACATGGTGTATTTTGATCCACCTAGTTAGAAATGGCTAGGTGATCATTTTTTGGGTGATAACAGATTCCCCCCAACGTATGAGGGTCAGGAGAAAATCATATGACCGAAATACGTTGTAGGCTACATTTCCACGAGACACCAAATGAGAGAGAGAGAGAGAGAGACAGAGAGATCATTAAAGTAATTCAAGTAAGGATGGAGAATCGAGGGGGCGAGACCTACGAATATGATATAAGTATCCTTTTATTTTAGAGTACATGATCTCAAATGAGGCGAGGGAGGCATACCCATACCTGTCAAGATAACTTAATAAAAATAATAATGGTGTTCACAACAATGTGGGTATGAGAAAAATAATAAATTACACATGATACATGATATTTTGGCATCAATGGGCCAGAATGTGATACAATAATACAATGAGTCCCATATACATAATGTGCTTGGAAAATAGAGGCCAGGACTGAATACAATAACATCTACTAATCCGATTACATGAGACATAATGTCCCTCAAGCTAACATGGTGAGGGGAGATCACAACCAAATTAGCCCTATTGAACAAGAAAGGTATCTGAAGATTTGAATGGACCATTTGAAGGAGACATGCATATTTTGGGTGCTACAAGCGGCTGAAACTGAACCAGTCAAATCTACAAAAATGCATCAAAGCATAGATGATAATATACTGACATTGGGGCATGTGGCGGATACCTAAAGGGCCACCCCCTCATGAGGTTTGGAACATATCACACACACTCGAGGAATATTGCTACAATCTGTTGGATCATTGGACCATAAAGTGTAGGAAATTGTGTGATAATGAACTAGAGTCGAGCACATGATAAAGGACTAAGGAAAAATTAATTCCCTTTGCTTAATCTAAGGCACTAGAAAATTATTAATGTTAAAACCAAGGTACACCACCCTATAGACCACTTTCCTAGAATAAATGTGTTGAATTCGACAGAAGAGGGTCTGCCAGAGTTGAGGCACTGAGGAATCCTAAACAAAGGCATGAGGGATCATACTAATGTGACTGATGGAATGACACCAGGGATGATGATGGAAGGAAACAAGATGAGTAGTGGACTAACAACTTCCTTTGTCAGAGCATAATATGTATGGTTGACCTGGCAGCGACTAACTCGATTCCAAAGGGGATGGTCAAATATTCAGACAGGGGATTTTCAAAGAAAAACCAATATAGCTAGAGACCAAATATGAGAAACATGGGATAAATGTGATGCAAATAAATATGATGTATTGTAATATGACTCAATGGTAGTCGGAAAATACTCTGTGGTTGCAAGGGTGACTCATATTTGATGTTATGAAGAAGGGTGGCTCAATGATGCTTCCACATGGGGGTGACCAATAGGGGACCATAAAAACAGGAGTAAATAATGATTACACATGAGGAAAATTGACACATGAGTCAACAAGTGCAAAGGTAAATTGGTACCAGAGTACAAGCATCCCATATGAATAAATTTGATTTTAATAAGTGGTAAAGTGAGACCTCTTGGAAAAAATGACTTCCTGGTGAAGTGTCAAATTACCAAAAAAGAAGGGAGACCCATTATAGAGCTCAGTGGGAGCTTTCCAATAGTGTTAATGGTTCTTCAAACCGAAGTACTTTATGGTTGCAATGGGCGATGAAAAAACTAAGGTTTTCCTATAAGATGACTTCTTGCCCCCAAATCCAATTCATTTGCACAGTGAGTTGTTGGAGAATTCGAAGAGGAGGAGAAGTCACTAAATCTTGTGGACATCATAGCAGACAAACCAATCTTCATAATTTTGATCTAGGACATTCAGATAGGTAGCCTTACTTGTCTAAAAATTTCCTTAATGCTTCTTGAAAGGATGATTATTGATGAAGAGTTAAGGAAAGAGAGTAATACAATAATGAACTACTAGAGAAGGTCTAAGATAACCCCCCCACCACCAAGTCAAACATGGGGACTGAGTGATAAGTGTGGTATCACATAGAGTAGAATATTTGAATATATTGTATTAAACATATACGATATGCGATGTGTATATGGCTCACCGGAGAGACCGGTACGACAAACTAACTGAGAAATGAAATGATACCTGGATCATTGGGGTCTACAAAGAGACTTTTGGAAGTAAAATAGAAAGGTGTCCATGGCTGTCATCAAGCCCCCAATAATGATATATTCCCCCCTAGCATATATTGATGGAGGGCACCTATCAAGTATGCAAAGGTGGGAATGATGCCCTTATCCAGATAAGCTTGTGGAGTGCCATCATGTTCCAAGTGATCAAATAATGGATTCAATAATTTAGCCCAATTGGCATAATATCCTCCAGAGGATGATGATTATATGGAGGGGCATAGGTGCCCCTAAGTTTTATATTAATGGATATAGCATGCATGTGCATTCTGGATGTATTTAGAATAATGGAATATAAGCACATTTTGATGATGTTGTTTGCCATTTTTTGTTTATGGTTCCCTTTCTATGGGAAGAATATATGATGGGTGGAGTATGAGAAAGGAAATGGTGGATTACAAATCTAACTTAACACAACATATATTAATCAAATGAACTGATTTTCTAGCTTTGCACACATGGTGTTACCATACCAAAGAGTGGCTTCAAATTTAATGAACTGATTCTCACCTAGAAAACACAAATATTGAACAAAAACAATGTCTAAGGGATTTGGTTGTTGATGTAAGATGCAAGAATGATAAATTGGATCCGCCCCAGAGTGATCTGAAGTGATATGGGACTTTACAGGTTCTTCAAGGTGGGGAAGAATAATGGGACTAGATTCAACACTATCAGATGGACTATGAGGGTGGGGGTGAATTTATTCTTCTATCTCAAACATGGATGCCCCTTTACCCAAATATTGTGTGGCAATGTAATGGCCACAAGGTGGATGTGATTCAAATTCATGGGTTGAAAGTAAGGGGTGATTCAACCAATCATCATCATAGGAGACATGGTTCACATAAGCATTGCCTGGAAGGGTAGAAAAATGAAAACTGGATGTAACATCCACTGATATTGAGACTAAAGTGTCTTTTGAATATGGTTCAAAAAAAGTACAACATTGAACTCCTAAAGAGTCTGAATATATCAATCCCATGGATGACGACAAGTAAAGAATAGGGGTAGAACTATCCGTCATCTCGACATTAGGAGGGGTAATCACAATGGTGGGCTGAGAAACCTCCTACCCTAGCGAATCATTGGAACCAAGACAGCAAGTGGAGTAGAGGTGAAAGCACTTTGAGCGACATATAACTTGAGGAGCACGTGAAGTGTATTGTGAAAATATTCGAGACAGGGACAGTGATGGGATTAATTTCCATAATTATTATAGTAATGTGTCTTCTCCTTCTCGAATAGCACCTGTGACCGACAGAAAGATGTGGAACCCCAACAGAAACGAATAATTGTGAAAAATACAAAGTAGATCCAAAAATAGAAATTGAGAGGCTGAAAATAGCTATAAAAATAATGAAGAGAGTTGAAAGAACAATCACCAAGGTTCTGAATTACTACACCAATGGATTCGTCATTTGTTGATGACTATGTAGCTAAAGACCCAGTGGAGTTTCCATTTGTTAGTATGAAAATTATTAGCAACTGTATTAAAATTTCTTCAATTAAGCCACTGGTGACAAGTGACCCTAATAACAATATGTGGTCACTTTTATGGTTCAGATATGCAAGAAAAACAATAAAGTCCTATAAGAAAATATATGATGCAAGCCCAAAACATATAGTAGCAGTAAAGAAAATTGAAATAAAAAAATATAAGGACTTTAAATGAATAATTTTAATAATGTAAACTTTGAAACGAGAACTCTAGCCAAAAAAACCCAAAAAGCATGAAAAACATCCCAAAAACAAAAAGAGTGTATTTGAGAACAAGGTTTTTTTTCCAAGGTTAATTTGTAACATTTTTTAAAAATGGTAGTAAAACAAATTTTCCCGAGCCAAATAAATGGAAAAAACACTCTAATGTTGTTGTTTCTAGAACACCATTTTTATTTTCCAGGTATAATTTCAACATTTTTTTAGTAATGATGTTAAATATAAGATAATGGGATTGTAAACACATTAAAATTCCAACAATTTTTATCCATGTCGTTTAACATATAATGTCATGACACTAAAAAAACCCTAAAATTCTAATTGTTTTCAACCAATGTTAAAGATAAAATATATTTCACAATTTTTCACCAACAAAATTTTAAAAAATTAAGTTTTCAACATATTTCAACCATGATATTATGAAAAAATTATATGAATAAGATAACCTAATGAAACACAAATTATTTCTCTAAGTTATTGTTGCATTGTGAATATTTTAGACAAATTAATTCATCATAATTAAAACATATAATCCAACAAATATAAAAATGTCTCATAACTTCATTTAAGATCATATGGAAGTTAAAATATAATTTTCATTGCTCAATGAAAACATCATTTATATAAATTTCCTTACACAATTATTCAAAATCAATCATATTTTCTTGCACACTGTCATAATTCACATCTTCAGATGAATGGATGGATGTAGATGAAGATATTCCATACCTTTGTTGTCATCCACTAGTGCCCCATGTGAGTCAACATGCTTTCCCACCATTTGAGGTTTCAAAAGTATTATAGATCTACGACTGGGTTCAGTAGACTACCATATCAACATCGTTTCTTCTGGTAGAAACCTCTTTAGAATATCTATCGTCCTGGAGTGAAGAGTTTCTCTCTTTGTTAAATTGAAGTCATAAACAAGTATGTCAGCTTCCTCCAATTTTAAGGGGTCTTTGCGGTTACAATTTATATATGTATCCTTTGTTTTTAAATTTCTGCCAATTTTTTATCAACTGCAATCTCTGGCTTGTACACACCATTGAATGGGTGTGTTTTTGTGGAATACCAATATACTTCAACACTTGTAACATCTTCATTTTTTGTAATGACCTTTATAATATTGGCAACCAAGAATGGATAGCCATGTGAATCTTCATCTGCTAACACTGCGATCATGCAACCCTCCTTAATATCCTATAATGAACCCCTATAAAGGTATTGCATGGATTCATGTTGTGCACATGATCTTCTGGAACCAGTATACATTTCTCTTTCCTCCAACTGTATAGAATTAATAATACCTTGATGTTGTTGTTGTTCAACAATGTTTGGTTCCTCATGTTCATTTGAAACATTTTGTGTCCAAATAAATGGAGTCTTCAAAATCATATATTCATTTGTTGATCTTGAAAGGACATCACTCTGATCATTGAAAAAGGACTCCCACCAAATTTAATCAGCAACATCAAATTACTCATATGTATATCTAATAGATTTTTTAATTTCTTCCAGGAATTCAGAATAACCTATATCTCTCTTTTTCCTTAATGCATTATGAAATTTAGCAACTGATTGTAATAACAATATATTTGACGCAAATATTGGATGATCTGGAATGAACTTCAAAAATTCCAAACATGATGACGATGCCCATTCTACAATAGTTTAATACTTCTTCCCCCATATAAGTGTTTCCCAACAATTTTTTTGATACGAAATTGATTTTGGAAGCTAATGTCATTAAGTTTTTTAATGCATTTTTCCTCACCATTCGATCCTAGAATAAACCTTCGCATGTCAACAATTTCTTCTAACACATGAAAAATAGGATATGGCATATATGATTTCTTAATACATTCAATTAATGATGGCAAGCTCCAAACGTCCTCCATCATGTTACTGAAAAACGATTGAACATATGGTCAATATGGTCATGAGTGTGCCCAACAATAAGGAAACCATCCTTTACCTTATGAAAAAACCTCAAATCAAAAAGCATGTTTAGATATCCAAAAACAATCTTATTTTTGTTTTCATGACAAGTTTTGTCCAATTGCAGATACAAAACTTCAGGAAGATTACCAGACCAATGAGAAACAACATCATGAATTATTGTTATTGTAATATTTCCATCATTATGAATATTTGGAGCTATGAAGTAAACTCTTGGCGACATTTTCCCATTGAAGACCATACAACTGACCAAGTGAAACTAGATAAAATTTTCCTCTTGTAAATTTTTGGTTGTGTGAGGTAAAATTGTTTTCTTGTGCTCCATATCATCAATTATCAAACCCAAATATCTATTTGGATTATCATAACACTTATTTTTGTGCTTGTACAACCTTTTCCTTTCACTTGTTTGTTGTTCATGATGCTCTTGAAGTGCTTTGACAATGGAATCTACAGATAACTTAAAATAAACCTATTAATAAATACATTCTCATAGTTGATCACTATAAAATTTAAAGAATAATGTTATGAATGCTTACCTCTTTCTTATCCTTTCCATTTATCCATTTTTTATTTTAGAGAAGCACATGTAACGCAAACCCTCATCCTTGTCTTCTTAGGAATGCGAACATTGTTGAATTATCTCCTCCATATCTGCACAAAATATTGATATGTAATAAAACGACCATTTCCTTCAACACCTTCTACATATTCCTTCTATAAGTTGTATATTTCTCGTCTTTAGAAATTATATGGAATATGTATTGTATCTTTGTTTGGAAAACACTCTCCATATTTTTTAAATAAGTCTTGCATCCATGACATTGTAGTGTTTACTAATGGCCCAAACTCTCGTTTATGAAGAACTTATGAATAATATGTAGGATCCTTTTCCAAATTATCTTGGACTCTTGACAGACAAAAATTACCAATTAAATGAAACATTTTGAAAGAATTTCTACAAAGAAATAAAGACCCAATATGATAATCATAACTTGTTAGTGTAGATTGCATACAACCCACTAAATTTGAATTTTGCGTGCTTTTATTCATTGAAAAATAGCTCTTCCTTTTCTCCAAAGAAAACTTGAAATCCATATGTTTCAATAAATCCTTTTTACAATGGTCACATGAGAATGTATCACTGATAGAACTTATTCTCGTGAGATATTCTAAACTATGCCCTGTGTAACTAGAAAATCTTGGATTGATATGAAAAGGTGTACTCCTACTCCTAGATATGATATTTGTTGGAAAAATATCCATCATTTCATCATTATCTGAACAATAATTTCCATCATCATTAGGGGGAATATTATTCTTACTATGATCATTTTGAACATAGATAGGAAATTCACCACCTTCATTGTTTGAAAAATATTCATTACCATCTTCAGTGGCAGGAAAATTTTCAATACCATCATTTGTGGTTTTGAAATACTGACTTGGAGGATATTCTTCACCATATTCATATTTCCCTTCATCATCGTTGATCTCATAGTCCATAGGATTAGGAATAAGTGGAAATTATGACTCTCGATTTATTGGAAATTCTTCATCCTAGCCTTCGTCACTGCTTCTCTCATAGTCCATAGGATTAGGACTAAGTGAAAATTGTGACTCTCGATTTATTGGAAAATATTCATCATACCCTTTGTCACTGCTACTCTCATAGTCCATACAATTAGGACTAAGTGGAAATTGTGACTCTTGATTTATTGGAAATTCTTCATCCTCGCCTTTGTCACTGCTACTATCATATTCTATAATATTAGGAATAAGTGGAAAATATGACTCTTTATTTACAAAAACTTCTTCATCCTACCATTCATCACTATTTCTCTCATAGTCCTTAGGATTTGGACTAAGTGGAAAATGTGACTCTCTATGCATTGAAAATTATCCATCCTGCCATTCATCACTATTGTTCTCATAGTCCTTAGGATTAGGAATAAGTGGAAAATGTGAATCTCTATTCACTAAAAATTCATCAGCCTGCCATTCATCACTATTTCTCTCAAATTACTTAGAATTAGGACTAAGTGGAAATTGTGAGTCTCTATTTTTTGGAAATTCTTCATCCTTTCCTTCTTCACTGCTACTCTCATAGTCCTTGGGATTAGGACTAAGTGGAAAATTTGACTCTATATTCATAGTGAAATAATTTTCGTTATGATCATCAATATGAATAGAGTTTTTACACGACGAAGATGTTTATGCTTCATAAAAATAAACTCTAGTATCAGAAGAATCCATGCAATTCAAACAAAAGATGTTGAATGGTGCATATACACTCTCTCCCAATGACAATATATATCTGAATGAATGAAATTTTCCCTTCAAAATTTCCCTCTAAAATGTTTCGCCAAAAATTTTCCCTCCAAAAATTTCATTTGAAGTATGTCCATCCAAATTTTACTTTTACGATTTATTTAAAAAAAATCTACTAAAATATTCTCTTGAATATTGACACTAATTTCGATTCAATTTTCCTACACAATTTTCTTTTAATATATTTTTCCAAATTAAAATAAATCCTACTTAAATTGTATAAGATTTACTTGATTATATAATTTTTTTCTAAAATTTTTATTATAGTTTTTATCCCACATGTAACAAAAATTAGTGTATCGTAAAAATATGAACTATATATTGATTTCTTTAAAATTTTGTTTTCAATACCACATTTACCCTGTGGTAAAGAGATTTCGTAATTTACGCTATATAAGAACTTTCATTGTCACTATTCCTCACATTAAATCAAGATTCTCGAGGTTTTTGTTAAAATCTTGGAGTGATTTTCTAGAGCAGCAACTTTGTCAACGGCAAAACAGTCAATGGGATATTCTCGCATTTGAAAGTTTGCAGGCAATAAAACTATTTTTTTTTTAATTTTTTTCCTTGGGTAGCAGCTTAATTTATTATTTTAAAAATTATGAAATTTCTAAAATAAAGTAGATTCAAGTTCAAATCCCACTGATTACATGTTTTAAACCCCCCTAAGTTTACTAGTAGTTACCTTTCGGCTGGGTTCATTGGTTCATCCAGAATACCACAGAACACCAATTCAAATAATTTTATTTTCTCCAAAGAAAACATGAAATCCATATGTTTCAAGAAATCCTTTTTACAATAGTCACTTGAGAAGAGATCGATGATAGAACTTCTTCTCGTGAGATATTCTACTCTACACCTTGTATAACTAGAACATCTTGGATTTGTAGAAATTTTAATACAATTAAGTATTGCATGGATTCTCCTAATCTAACAACTATATGCCACTGTTAAATACATAATCGCTTCTACAAAATTCTTGCAGAACTTTAAAACAAGATCGCCAATTGCAAACACATGAAGAAAGATCATTCACACATAACACAGATGTTTTTACCAGGAAATCATAAAGCTAAAAACCCCCACTATCATATATGATGTATATATCATGGATGATGAAATAATCTCATACAAAACTCTAATCCAAGAGCTCTCAATACAATATACAATCATCTCACACGGTCTTGCAGAAATTGGAAAATGCCTTAGCCAAATTTCTGCCTCACAATAGCTTGCCTCCACCGCGCAATCCAAGTTGATTACAAAGACCAATTTGATGAAATCATGCCCTCCTTGACTGCACAATCCTCATGAGCATATCTAATGTGTGTTTGTCTTGCAAGAGTTTGATAGTCAACTATCCCTTTCACCTACCTCTCAACTAGGTCTTCACTGGATCTGACATGCATGTAGTTAAAAATATTAAATCTTCAGTTGCATGTGAGATCACTCCATGTGAATTAATTTAATATTTAATTCACTGATCTCTTACTATTGTATCTTTAGTTACAACTAGCACAACTAAGTTTAACTCACTTAACTAAGTTAAACTACTTTACAACTCACATAACTACACATCCAACTCTGTTACAACTTTGAATCACTAAGTTATAGCTAAGTCCACTTGCATGTCCCACCAACCAACCTTTGAACTCAAAATTCCTTCAGCTCACTGGTTTGCCACTTCAATTAACCGATTCCAAGTGCTCCATGAGAATAGACTAATATTTATTGTCCAACTATTATTAAGGGATAATAATAGTTGACATGCATCTATAAATAGACATACGATCTATAAATAGACTTCACACATACATATAAAATAGAACATCATATATAAATAGAAATAATCTATAAATAGAATTTTCTCATCCATTCTAAAAATATACTTCCACCTAAAAATATCCTGAGGCTCCATCCTAGTGTAGGTGCTTAATTTTCACTAGGATCATCATCTTGTTGAATCTCAACACTCCCTCTCAACAAGAAAGGGATTATCCTTCACCCCGATCTGTCTCTATGGTATTCGAATTTTCTCCTAGTGAGCGCCTTCATCAGAATATCTGCATCATGATCCTCCATAGGAATGTACTGAAGCAACATGATCTTTCGTTGCACACAATCTCTGATATGATGATACTAGATATCTATATGCTTAGATCTATCATGAAACACAAGATTAATGGAGATTTTAATGCACTCTGATTATCATAATGAATCACTGTAGGATCTAAATGAGAACTAAACAAACCAACCAGAATATTTCTCATCCAGATAGCCTCACATGCATCTTGACTTGCTGCCATGTATTCCACTTCTGCTGAAATAAGTGCCACAGATCTTTATTTCCTATTGTACCAAGAAATGGCTATTGATCTGATACTGAAGATCCCTCCTGATGTGCTCTTTCTAGCCGGTGGTTCGCCTGCCCAATCTGCATCCATGAATTCATGCAACTTCACCTCATCCGTTTGTCTGTACCACAAGCCATACTCAGATGTGCACCTTATGTATCTTAGGACATGCTTGTCCGCCTTCCAAAAGAATTTGGTAGGCTTAACCATCACTTGACTAAGTTGGTTCACCGCATATCATATGTCTATTCTTGTATTCACTAAATACATTAGCGAACCCACTAACTGTCGATAAATAGTAGCATCCACTACCTCTCTAGATGTAGCGTCCTCTTTCCTCCAGTTTCCTGGAAGAGGAGTATCCATGCGTTTTGCAGCCCTCCATGTGAAACTTACCCAGTATCTCCCTTGCATACTTGCCTTGAGACACAAAAAGTTCACCATCTCGCTGCCATATTTCCAATCCAAGGAAATAATGAAGGAGACCCATATCCTTCATCTCAAACTCCTTTGCAATGTCCTCCTTACATGAGTGTATCAAGTGCTCATCACCAGTCAGTATTAAATCATAAACATAAAGAACAATGATTAAAAGCTTACCCTCCACCACAATTTGGTATATGTTTTCATCTGCCTCACTCTTGGTGAAGCCAAGTCCGATAAAATAGTTGTCTTTCCAAGTGTACCAAGCACGGGGTGCATTCTTCAGCCCATACAACGCTCTTTTCAGTCTACACACATGTGACTCATTGCTGAAGATATAAAATCCTTCAGGCTACTCAATGTACACTTCTTCCTTAATGATGCCATTGATAAACGCAGTCTTCACATCCATCTGATGAATGTGCCAACCCATGTGCCCTGAGAGAGCAAGGATCGTCCTTATGGAAGAATATTGTGCGATATGTGCAAAGGTTTCTTCATAATCAATCCCCTCGATCTGTGAGAAGCCTCAGGCCACAAATCTGGCATTGTATTTCTCAACACTCCCATCAGCAGCTTGATTTACCTTGTAGATACATCTTGAACCTACCACTGATTTATCAACTGGCCTTGGAACAATTTCCCAAGCACTGTTTCTGACAACGGAGTCATACTCCTCCACCATTGCATCCACCCACGTGGGCTCCTGCACTGCTTCCTGAAAGGAAGATGGCTCAGCCACAATACATTTGCTCATGAGAGCCATGTATCTAGTGAATCAGTTAGGAGACTGTCTTTGTTTATGTTGTAAAGTAGGGACTCCTACATTTTGTGCAACATCAAGTCTCAGCCTCTCAACTTATGTGGTACGCCTTCTGCCAATTCTAATGTTTGGTTATGTGTGAGTGGACTCCTCCACTCCATGAACCTCCTCCTATGGCTGATCCACATCTAGAGAATCATATTTGGGAACCAACATTTCCTCCTCCACATGCAAGTCCAGCTTCCTCTCAAGCAAAAAATGCATGGCTTTCCCCTCATCAAATTTTATATCCCGCCGCATAAAAATAATTTTACTGTTAGGAAAATACACACGATAATTATGGGGTGTTTCTGTGTACCCCAAAAATATCCTAACTTTAGCAGTCAACTCCAGCTTCTTCCTGGCCTTCTTGGTCACATGCACATAAATAGATGAGCCAAAAATCTTAAAGTGAGAAACATATGGTTTCTTACCTGACAACTTCTTCAAGTGTACTCATGCCAAGTACTCTATAAGGACAACAGTTTTGCACATAAACTACAGTGTTGCATGATTCCACATACAAATTCATTGGTAAGCCCTGATCATGCAACATTGCTCGTGTTGCACCCACAATCGTTATGTTCTTCCTCTCCGCGACCCCATTTTGTTGTGAGTTATGAGGCACTATGAGTTCTCTTCGTATTCCTTCTTTGTTGCACAAGTCTTTGAAATTGTTCAATATTTATTATCCATCATTATCGCTCCTCAGAGCCTTCACTTGCTTCCCCAACTCTTTCTCCACCAATGCCTTAAACTCACAAAACTTTGAGAATGTTTGATCCTTCTTCTGCATGAATAAGATCCAGCATTTACGAGAAAATTCATCAACAAAAATAACATAATACCTGTGTTTTGTTGTTGAAGCAACCAATAATGGTCCACACACATTTGTGTGAACTCTCTCCAGGATCACTGAAGCACGGTTCTCCTTTTCATGAAAGGTGGACTTTACATAATTCCCCATGGTGAAACCCTTGCACTGATCTAACTTAGCAAGTGTTCCCATTGGAAGTCGAGTAGATATTTATTGCATGAATTTCAAGGCTCCATGATGAAGATGGCCCAATCGCTTGTGCCATAATTCTCCCTCATCCCGGCTCACCACATTTTTTTCCTTTCCCATCATGGAAGCATAGCCATCTACATCCAGATTGTAGAGATTATTAACTCAAATCCCTATCCTCTTGGTTTCACCTGTTGTTTTATGTCATAGGAAAGCTTTTCCATCGCTGAAAACAACGTCATAGCCTCTGTCCTCCAACATCGCAACTAAGACCAAGTTTTTCTTCAAACCTGGAACATGCATAACATATTTCAATTGAAATGGTTTACCCGACTCTCTCTCAAAGGTAATGGTACCAATGTCGATCTCACTGTATCATCCATCATCTCCCATCTCTATATGCATTTAGAGGTATTTCTCCTCCAAGTCACTGAAAATCTCTTTATCTCCCGTCATGTGGAAGGAAGCACCATTATCAAGATACCACACCGATCCCAATGCACTTCGCACATACATCTAAAAATAGAACACCATCTATAAATGGAATTTTATCACCATATATACATGGACATAATCTATAAATAGAATTTTCTCATCCATTCTAAAAACAGACTTCCACCTAAAAATAGCCTGAGGCTCCATCCTAGTGTAGGTGCTTAATTTTCAGTAGGATCATCATCTTGTTGAATCTCAACAGGATTGATATGAAAAGGTCTGCTCCTACTCCTAGATACAATATTTTTTAGAAAAATCTCCATCATTGCATCATTCTCTAAACAATAATTTCCATCATCATTAGGTGGAATACTATTGTTACTATGATCATTTTGAACATAGTTAGGAAATTCACCACCATCATTGTTTGAAAAATATTCATTGCCATCTTGCGGCAAGAAAATTTTCAATACAATCATCTGTGGTTTTCAAATACTAACATTAGAGGAAATTTGAACCTAAAAGTGGCCTCCTAAGAAAAAATAATAAAATAATAGTTAAACTAATAAAATAAGAGATGAATTTTGGAGGGAAAAGAACAAAACTACTTTTTTTTTACTTGTATTTTTAGCTTATCTCATTATCGATTTATCCAAATTTCAAGTGTATACACTAATTGGATGCAGAATTAAATTCCAAATCCAACGAGTACCCATAATGCATGCTATTGAGAATACCTACATTGACAAAAATTGAAGATACATTAAAAAAACTTGTTCAACACATTTTTTAATGTATCTTCATTTTTTGTCAATGTAGGTCTTCTTAAAAGTATGCATAATGGGTACTCATTGGATGTGGAATTTAATTCCACATCCAAAAATTGTCTATACTTGAAATTTGGGTAAACGTATAAGGAGATAAGCTAAAAATAAAAGTAAAAAAAGTAGTGTTTCTTCTTTTCCATTGAAAATATTTACATGTACATGTTTTTAAATTTAAAGAATTCTGATTGGTTTAAATATTATGACATGGAAATTATGTGAAAATTTCATGGGCACTTTTAGGCTGAAATTTCCTCTAATTCTTGGAGGATATCCTTCACCATCTTGATATTTCCCTTCATCACTGTTGATCTCATAGTCCATAGGATTAGGACTAAGTGGAAATTGTGACTCTCGATTTATTGGAAATTCTTCATCCCGACCTTCATCACTGCTTCTCTCATAGTCCATAGGATTAGGCCAAAGTGAAAATTTTGACTCTCGATTTATTGGAAATTCTTCACCATGCCCTTCATCAATGTTGCTTGCATAGTCCATAGGATTGGGACTAAGTGGAAATTGCGACTCTCGATTTATTGGAAATTCTTCATCCTCCCCTTCGTCGCTACTACTCTCATAGTCCATAGGATTAGGACTAAGTGGAAATAGTGACTCGATTTATTGGGAATTATTCATCTTAGCATTTGTCACTATTGTTGTCATATTCCATAAGATTAGGACTTAGTGGAAAATGTGACTCTTTATTTACTGAAAATTTCTTCATCCTGCCCGCAGGCATGCCTGGGGTCAGCCCCTTTGGCCCGGGCGAGTGTGGCCACTAGACTCCACAATAGGCAAGGGGGTGATTTCCCCCTTGCGTCCCTAGGGGTGCGGTGGTCGTGACTACTTGGGCCATAACGGGTAGGTTGCGGGTAGGAGCCCGCCCGTAGCATGGCGGTTGCAGTCGTGGCTGCCATGCTATGGGCAGGCATTCCCATGGGCAGGCGCCTGCCCGAGCCCAACGACTCCCACCAGTGGGCATGCCTTCTCGCAACACCATAGCCATGACTTCCTGTTGTGGGTGGGCACCCGACTGAGCCCAACGATGGCTCAGGTGGGAGCCTGACCGAGCCCAATGATGGCTCGGGTGGGAGCCCGCCCATGGGCATGCCCCCCAGTAGCACAGTGGCTCAGGTCATCGTGCTGCAAGTGGGTACGCCCACGGGCAGGTGCCTACCCAAGGCATGAATGAGCCCATGGGGTGATTCTCAAAATCAACAGGCTGAATTGAGGAGGATGTAAAATAAATAATTTTTTTTTAAGGAAATAGTTTTCTATTTTGGTATTTTGGATGAACCTAAAATAACACTAGACCACGGGGGAGATGTACATGTTTCTGGTGTTTTTTAGTTTTTATTTTTTTTACGTTTTTTTTTTCTACATATGATATTTTGTTTTCTTTTGATTTACTTATTTATATATAAATACATATGTTTGCAGTAAAATGGCATCAAGGAAGATTTTTGTCAATCTTTCTGGACCAAATTCAACAATTGCATCATCTAGAGCTGGAGGTGGGCCCTCAAAAAATATTGCTGAATGAACTCAACCTGATTTAATTACTCCAAATGTAGTATATACCTCCCCAAAATAAAATAATTTGGTTTCATACTCGAAGAAATCAAAATAAGTGAATCGTACAAAAATGCATGATATGTGAAAGACAGAGAAGGCGAAAGTCTACAATTATATATATATATATATATATATATATATATATATATATGCTAGTAAGAATGTTGATGGTGCAAGTTATGAGCTGGTGGGAAAAGTACTAGAGCTATATATTAGGCTGAATTTTGAAAATGTTTATATACTTTCAAAACCGCCCAAGTTACATGATAATATTAGATATCATTTTACATTAGCAATATCTAACACAGGGGAAGATTCTGTAAGGTTATGAAAACAAATCGTAAATGATATTACAAAAAATATTGGAAGTATTTATATTTATATTTATGTGTTTTGATTATTCTAACTGTATCATTATATTTTTAATAACTTATTTTTCATTGACATATTATATTTTGTTTGACAGGATTTTTTTGAGGGTCTTTCAATTGTGTTGGGGGGAACTATTTTATATAGAGAGACATTATGAATTTTTTCATCATTTTCCATGACCATGAAGAAGAAGATTGGGGAAAGAAGAAAAAAAAAGTACTTCATGATGCTACAATACTATATAAAAGGGATCAATCTAGTAAAGCTAGACATGTTACTTTTGAAGAGGAGGAAGTTGAAGTTGAAGCTGAAGATGAACAATATGTTGCCATTACTGAGGATGAGATTAGAACTGATGTTATAAAGGAGAAGATCCATAAAAGAGAAAAAAAAAATTCCTAATAATGTCTCCCTTATTGATAGTGAGGAGATTCCTTATGTTGAATAAAATATGATAACCAATAGGAGGAAGAAACTAAAGTTTCTCATTTTGAAAAAGTCATGGAAAACAGTGAAGGTCCTAGTGAAAACATAAATGGAAGTAGGGAAATAATTACACGAGGAGTTGATTTAGAGGATGGCATTATTAAAACAGAACAAAATTCCATTCGACATCATTTTATTAAAACAAAACAAAATTCCATTCAACATCATTTGATGAAGACAAATTTAATTGAGGGTGATCAGTAATTTCAACTTAATGTCACTCAAATCTACAAGCCAGTTGAAGGACAATTCAAATATCAAATTATAAATCCACACCACTCGCATGTTCACAATTTGGAAACATTGATGAGGTACAACCCTTATGCAGATGTGGTAGAGTATTATTCTTGTTGATCCGAGTTAGGTTCAAAACAAAGAAACGTTTGACAAGTCAAAATGTTTTGAATACAATTATTATCTACTTGGGGGTAACCATTCTGTAGAATATCAAAGGAAATTGATGGAGGAATATCCCTGTAACCTATGTTTTGAAACAATGAATTGTATCATTTATGTTGGTTTAACATATACAAAAGAAAAATTATTGGCATGGGATCATAATACAAATAATGATTATCAGATGTCTCTGACTTTAATCCAAAGCATTATATTTATTCATAATGAATTTGAAGAAAAATGTGGTGAGGATAAGGCAAAGGTTGATCTAGCCTTTCGAAAGGAATATTGTATGGAAATAGGTTATCAAATTGAGGAACAAATCAATTCAAAAGGTGGCAACGTAAATTTTGAAATATTTGTAGGTATGTATAACATTTTCCAGTTGGAATTTAGAATTGGAGAGATATGGGAATTGATTAATGAGATTTTTCAGATATGAGAAAACGTTGGCATAAAAAGTTAGAAGGTAAAAAAATTTAAACCATTGATATGTACCAGTAGTAAATCAGGTCCTAAAATGAAACTCCTTCAAGAAGATATGACTATCACACCTTGGAGAGAAATGCAAGGATTTAAGGATGAAAAACTTGTCAAAACAATATTATCTTGTGTAAAGTTATGATAATAATCATTGGATGAAATGTCTAAGGAATTTCTAAAGTAGTTTTTTTATTTTTACTTTTTCTGGATTATAAGTTTCTATTAAATATAATATATTATGGATGGTATTATTTTTTATACATATCATTATATTAACATTTTTTACATTATTTATTTATTCAAAAAGTTTATATGAGAATACAAGAACAAATGGTTAAATTGTTGAATAAAATAGTTGGGATGATGTTGTATGCAACTTCTTGAAAAGTTAACATAGAATGTGTGTCTAATTTAATTTTCCCTTTATTAAATTGGATAATAAAATGTAATCTTATCTCATAATCACTTGTAATAGTTAACTGAGTGTGATAAACTCAGTTAGATCGTGAATTTCGAGTTGACGATGGTTAGTGAGGCATGCAGACTGATTCTATGTGTTTTAGAAATCAGTTAACTCAATTAATTAAGTTAAAATTAGTTTAACTAGTTGTAATTGTTTGTTGCACTAGTGAGAGGTCAATTGAATTAAATCAGATTTAATTCACATGCAATGATCTGTCATGTAACTGATGATTTACTATTAATAGTTGCATGCATGTCAGTTCCAATGGAGACCCAGTTGATACAAAGGTTAAAGGGATGTTAACTATCAATTGTATTATTAGTAGGCTTCTCGCATGCAATAAAAAAACCATAGGATTTCCCATGATAATTCTATAGTTTTGGAAGGCTGGATTTCCTAAAGAATATGGATTGCATTCCACATGAATTGTGTAAGAAAGGCAGGTTGAGCAAAGGCTGAAAATTGGCTAAGTGTTAGTCGATTTTGTCTGGATCAGTGTGATACGGTTGTGAGAGTGCAGGAGACTCTTTTGAGAAGAGTGCATTGTAATTGTTTCATGATTCCTTGGTGAATATACAATATAAGATATAGGGGTTTTGAGTATTAATCTTTCCCTGGGAAAATATTTGTGTTTCGGTTTTATTTTCTTCTTTCTTTACTTGTTGTGATTGGTGATCATGTTTATTTTCTGCAAATTGATTTGTAGAAGGATTCAGTATCTTGCTTTAGTATATTTCTTGATCGGATTGAATCCATTGATACACATATTTTTTGTATAATTTCTACATGGTATCAGAGTGCTTGAAATCACTGAAGTGGAGAATAAATTGATTTTCTGTTGAATAGAATTCGAATTTGCAAAAGTATTCTTTGGTGCGACAGGCGGATCAAGATCAAGATGGCTTTCAATGGCTTAATATTGGAGTATGCACTCAAGGGCAGTTCCAATTATATTGTGTGGAAAGGAAGGATGGAGGAATTTTTGGAGGACATCGGGTTGAATGAATTCATTGATAATGACATTCCTAAACCCACGGCAGCAGATGTCGCTCTTCTTGATGCTTGGAAAAATAAGGTTACAAAGGCGACGAGGATCTTATTGGAGGGACTACGAGACCACATTGTCTCTAGTCTCCATCGAAAAGTGACTTTATATGCAATGTGGAAGGCTTTGATAGATCTGTTTCAGAGTAGCAATGACCACAAAAAATTGGCACTGAAGGACAAGCTCAGGAAAATCAAAATGGAGAAAGGAGACATTATTTCAAAATATTTAACCAAGTTTGGCCAATGTCGAGATGAGCTTGGGAGTGTCGATATTATTGTATTGGATGATGACTTGGTGAGCCTAGATCTTCTAGGCGTTCCCAAGAGTTGGAATAGTTATCAAGACTCTGTTAATGGGAGGGAGAAGCTGCCAGATTGGGAGCAAATTTGGTTGGATTTGGTGCAAGAAGAATTCAGGAAGAGTACCAGGGATGGATCTTCATCTAAGACAGATGATGAATAAAATTTCACCTTGGCTGGTAAAGAAAAGAAGGGGAAGGGAAATAAATTTTATTCCAAATCTGAGACTAGAAAAGAAGGCAAGAAGTGTTACATGTCCAGAGTGAAGTGTTTTGACTTTCATGAGCATGGACATTATGCCACTAATTATCCACAAAAGAAGAAGAACAAGAAGGCTTCAGGATCTACAGTTGGTGAGGCTTTGGCCTCACAATTTGAGTTGGACTTCTTGCTCATCGCATGCATGGTGTCAAGTGCGATGGGATCAGTGTGGTACTTGGACAGTGGTGCATCTTTCCACATGACAGGATACAAATAACTTTTCAGTAGCTTGGAGGAGAAGGACCTCCAGATGCATATCGAAATGGGTGATGACAGGAGTTATAGCGCTACTGGGATTGGTACATTTACCTTCCACAGACAGACAGATAAACCTTATTATTAAAATATGTAATGCATGTACCAAGCTTGAAAAAGAATTTAGTTTCAGTTGCAATGTTGGAGGATAGAGGTTATGATGTGGTTTTCAGTGAAGGGAAAGCATTCCTTCAACCCAAAGCCACAAGAAAATCCAAGAAGATTGGTATTCATGTGAAGAATCTCTACAAACTTGATGTAGATGGTTGCGTAGCATTAATGGGTGAGGCAGACAGAGTGGTGCGTCGGGATGAGGGTGAGTTATGGCATAGGATATTGGGCCATATACACCACGGTGCCTTGAAGGTCATGCAGAATATTTCAACAGGGCTTGCAAAGGGTACTCTTTCGTCGATAGACACATGCAAGCGATGTACCATGGGGGAGTATGAAAAGGCCACTTTTCATGATAAGGAGAACAGAGCAGCCGAAATCCTTAAGAGATTTTACTCAGATGTGTGTGGACCATTCTCTATAGCTTCGACAGCAAAGAAAATATATTATGTGATCTTTTTTGATTATTTTTATAGAAAGTGTTTGATCTACTTCATGCAAAAGAAATATCAGACATTCTCAAAATTTTGTGAGTTCAAAGCGCTGGTTGAGAAAGACACAGGGAAGCATGTGAAGGGTCTTATGAGCGAAAATGGTGGTGAGTAAATCTCTAATGATTTCAAGAACTTTTGTAGCAAATAAGGAATTCAAAGAGAGTTGATTTTGCCTCATAACCCATAACAGACTGGGGTTGCCGAATGGAAAAACAAAAAAAATTTGGGTGCGGCACGAGCGATGTTGCATGATCAGGGCCTACCATTGCATCTGTGGGTGGAGGCATGAAATACAACGGTATTTTTGCAAAATCATATTCCACATCAGATACTTGGCATCAGTACACCAAAGGAGGATTTTTCTAGTAAGAAACCTGATGTTTCATATTTTAAAATTTTTGGCTCATCTTTCTATTGCCATGTGACCAAATATTCCAGGAAGAATCTCAAACCAACAACTGAGATTGGTATATTTTTGGGGTACACTGATACTCCCCACAACTATCAGGTGTATTTTCCAAATAACAAGATGACTGTTGTGAGATGGGATATAAAATTTGATGAGGAGACCATGCGATTGTCCCTTGAGAGGGAGCTTCATTTGCATGTAGAGGAGGAACTCTTGGTTCCAAAGAATTTAAACTCAAGATGTGGAGTAGCCACATACAGAGGATCATGGAGTGGCAGAAAACACTCATGCATATCCATCCACCAGACATGGTAGAAGGCGCACCACAGAAGCTAATAGATTGAGACTTAATGCGATAGAACATGTAGGAGCACCTGTTTCGCTACGCAGACAGAGGTAGTCTCCGGACAGGTTTACTGGATACATGGCTCTTATGAGAAAGTGTATTGTGGCAGAACCATCCTCCTTTGAGGAATCAGTGCAGCAACCAATTTGGGTTGATGCCATGGTTGAGGAGTATGACTCCATCATCAAGAACAGTGCATGGGAAATTGTCCCAAGACTAGTAGGAAAATCAGTGGTTAGATCTAGATGTATCTATAAGGTGACGTAGGCAACAGATGGGAGTGTGGAGAAGTACAAGGCTAGATTTGTAGCCTTGGGATTCTCACAAGTTGAGGGGATTGACTATGAGGAGAATTTCACACCAGTTGTGAGATACCTATCGATCAGATCTATCCTTGCACTCTCAGCGTAGATGGGGTGGCAGATACATCAGATGGATGTGAAAACTTTGTTTCTCAATGGAGTTATTAAGGAAGAAGTGTACATAGAGTAGCCAAAATGTTTTGAGACCTTTGACAGTGAGTCACATGTGTGCAGACTCAAGAGAGCACTGTATGGGCTGAAGAAGGCACCTCATGCTTGGTACACTAGGATTGACAGCTATTTCATCAGGTTGGGCTTCACAAAGAGTGAAGCAGGTGCGAACCTGTACCAGATTGTGGTTGATAGTAAGATCTTGATTATCGTATTTTATGTTCATGATCTAATTTTGACAAGTTATGAGCAACTCATAATTTCTTGAAAGGAGGATCTTGCAAGAGAGTTTGAGATGAAGGACATGGGACTCCTTCACTATTTCTTTGGTTTGGAAATATGGCACTGGGATGGTGAGTTATTTGTTTCTCAAGGAAAGTATGCCAAAGAGATTCTAAGTAAGTTTCACATGGAGAGTTGTAAACCCATGGAGACTCCTCTTACAGGAAACTGGAGGAAGGATGATGCTACTTCAGGTGAGGTAGTGGATGTTACTGTTTACAAGAAACTTGTGGGTTCATTGATGTACTTTGTGAACACAAGACCATACATTTGCTACAGAGTTAACCAGCTGAGTGAAGCCATGGTTAATCCAACCAAGCTCTTTTGGAAGGCGAGGAAGAATGTCTTGAGATATCACAGGGGCACTACAGAGTAGGGATTATGGTACAGATGGACAAAGGGAGTGAATATTTAAGGCTTCACTGATGCATATTGGGCAGGCAGTCCATCAGAGAGAAAGAGCACATCAGGAGGGATCTTTAGCATAGGATCGACAACGATTTCTTGGCACATCAGGAAGCAGAGAGATGTGGCACTTAGTTCAGCCGAGGTATAGTACATGGCACCAAGTCAGGCTGCATGTGAGGCCATCTGGATGAGGAAGATTTTGGTTGGTTTGTTTGGTCATTAGATGGATCCGACGTGATACATTGTGATAACTAGAGTTGCATTAAACTCTCAGTTAATCTGATATTCCATGATAGGTCCAATCATATATACATTGGTTACCACCATCTAAAATATTGTGTTCAAAGGTGCATTATGTTACTTCAATACGTTCCCACAGAAGATCAGGATCTAGATATTCTGACGAAGGCGCTCACCAGGAGAAAATTCGAATACCATAGAGGCAGGATCAGGGTAGCTGATAATCCCTTTATTGTTGAGAGGGAGTGTTGAAAAATAAACAAGAAATGTGTGTCTAATTTAATTTTCCCTTAATAAAATTGGACAATAAAATGTAATCTTATCTCATAATCACTTAGAATAGTTAACTAAGTGTGATAAACTCAGTTAGCTCATGAATTTTGAGTTGAAGGTGGTTGGTGAGGCATGAGAGTGATTCTATGTGTTTTAGAGTTTGAGTTTCAGTTAGTGCATTAGCTTAATGCATGAGAAATCAGTTAACTCAATTAATTGAGTTACAATCAGTTTAACTAGTTGTAACTATTTGTTGCACTAGTGAGAGGCCAAGTGAATTAAATCAGATTTAATTCACATGCAGTGATATATCATGTATCTCATGATTTACTATTAATAGTTGCATGCATGTCAATACGATTGGAGACCCATTTGAGACAAAGGTTAAAGGGATGCTAACTATCAGTTGTATTATTAGTAGGTTGCCCGGATGCAGTAAAACAACCATAGGATTGCCTATGAGCATTGTGCAGTTTTGGAAGGCCAAATTTCCTAAAGAATAGGGTTTGCATTCTACATGAATTGTGCAACCAAGGCATGCTGAGAAGAGTCTAAAAATTGGCTAAGTGTTGCTTGATTTTGTCTGTATCAGTGTGAGACGCTTGTGAGAGTGCAGGAGACTCTTGTGAGAAGAGTGCATTGTAATTTTTTCATGACTCCTTGGTGAATATACAACAGAAGATAAAGGGGTTTTGAGCAGTAAGCTTTCCCTAGGAAAATATATGTGTTGTGGTTTGATTTGCTTCTTACTTTACTTGTTGTGATTGGTGATCATGTTTATTTTCTGCAAAATGATTTGTAGAAGGATTCAGTATCTTTCTTTAGTACATTTCTTGATCAGATTGAATCCATTGATATACATATTGTTTGTATAATTTCTACACAAATACCGAGATTCAAGTTCTACATCAATGTTAAAATATTTTTATCTTGCATTTAAAAAGGTATGTTGATTTATACATTCATTCCTATTCATATGCATATTATTTTTATTTTATAACTTATACATATATTTGTTTATTTCATTAAAGACAAAGAAGGATGCAAATAAAGCACCAGATAGTTTCATAAGCTTTATTGAAAAAATTAAAATGGAAAGGATGAGAAAGAAACATCTTAGTGAAGTTGAACTTGATCCCATTATTAGTCATTTCATTTATAATGGGATCCACACTATCCAATATCGAATAATACCAGGTGGTTGTGAATACATTGCAACACTCATACCTAAAAGGGATTATTTCCCAGTTATTATAGATATTCCTAATGGTTTCAATATCTCAAACATTGAATATGATAGTGACCCTTATACTTATCAAGCTTTTAGTAAAGTGTGAGTGGGATTTATAGAAGTCACAACATCACCATTTTTGAGATTTGTGACATTTCATTTAGATACACAATTTGCAATGTTATTAACAAGCTTCAAGGGAAAAGAAAAGTCAAGGATGCAGCTTAAATGGTAAGATGTTGAAATTGTATGTTTGATTAATGTTTAAAAAGTCTTTTATGTACAAGCTAATTGAACTTTTACTATTTCATGTTATAGGCAAAAGTCAAATCTTATTGGTTGTGGAGATCAACCAATTATAAGTGATTGTGAGTTCATTCATGTTGAAAGTTGGACAAAAGCTGATAGTTATAAGCCTATGCTTTTCAATCAAGTAGATGGAAAAATTCATAGCCAAGTGTTCCATGACGCTATTGTAAAAAATCTAACATATGAATATAAATAAGTAAACTAAGAGATAGTAACATATCTCAAAAACCATTGTCTTTGATTAACTATCTTTTATATTTATGTTCAAATGAAGGAGATTGGATTTTGGATTTATTTTTAGGCTCATGTAAGTTTTATTATTTAAAAAGAATATTTATTTTTTTATTTTTATGTGTTTATACTAATTTACTTAATTATTTCTTTTGTACTTGATGATTAGGTACCACACTAGTATGTTGCTTACAAAAAGGAAGAAATTTCATTTCCATTGAGAAAAACCTGGTACAATGAAAATTTATTCAACAAAGAATTAATTCTCTTCAATTTCTTTGAGATGCAATGCAAGAAGTTGGTTTGAGGAAAGTGGATTTTAATGAATCACATGTGGCAAAAAAAGTAAAAGAACCTCAACCACCATTAGATGCAATGATTGGAAATGCATACTTTGGGATATTTTCACACATCATAGATCCATCAAAAGAGGAAATTGACCAAACTAAAGCTAATAATGAAAGTATTGTGGAAGAAGACAATAATGAAACTCTTGAAGATGAATAGTTTTGGTGATGTGATATTATTGAGTAAATTTCAGTTAAGCTTGCAAATAAAGATCGTTTTTTGTAACTATTAATAAGTTATACTCGTAATGTTTTGACTTTGACATTTTATGAGAATAATAAGTATTCAGTTGTTGTTATTATATGTTTAATATTTGTATTATGTGATTTTCACTTCATTTTTTATGTGAATCATTTAATTTTTGAAAAAAAATTGTTATTATTATTAATTTTTGACATAAAATTCACAAACATTGCTATTTTTTATGCCTTTTTCTATTAAGTTTCATATAGAAATGGTTTATTTGACATGTCACTTTTAGCAAAAAAGTCTCAAAATGTGTATTTCTTCTGTTATATCTATATTCAAAATGTGTATTTTTATGTAAATTGTTAAAAATTATTACGTTTTTAGTGACAATTATTTCATGTTCAATGAAATATTATTTAATATTATATAATTATACAGAAGATCGAAACTTTAAAATTTTGACGTTTTTTCTTAACATTGCAAAAAATCAAAAATCTCACTATAAAAAAAAATGAAAAGAAAAACAAAAAACAAAACCCTGAAAAACGCTTTAAAAAAACATATCAGGGAAGAAGAAGAAGATGAGTAATTCAAAATTTGTTAAATTTAGAAAATAATTATTAGCACTTAATACAATATAAAATAAGTCTAGTTAAAAAAGGGGGTGATACTGGCATAAACACTTTTCAAAACCAACACAACAATCATTAACATTTTAAAAATAATGTTTATACTTGGTACATAAGAAAATTCAATGTGTCAAACATAGGCTAAAAAAAATTAAGAGTATTTTGAATGGGCATTTTTCAAAATCAGATGATTTTTTTCTACCTCAAAAAAGCGGGTACTCGTTTCCATTCTCATTTCAAAGTTGACATTGTTTTTTTTTTATTAGAAACACCTGGTGAAGAAGATTTATAACATGGGTATGTATGTAAATCCCCCTCCGTGGGATGGGTCCTTTTGATGTCTTTGTGCTTCAACGATCTTATTGTTCTCTCTCAAAATATGCAAAAAACCCAAAAGCAAGATGAAATTGAAGTGGGAGCTCAAATGGCATGAGATGACAATGGTGACGATGATAATGATCATGATCTACAATGAATGGAAAACCCTATTATTTATAACAAAGTATTGAGCTAAATTAGGAATTGGAAAATAATAAAATATTATTGATCAAATCAAAATCTAACCGTTAGGAATACTTTAATATAATTTTTTGAGAGGGAAAAGATATTCAAAATGGTAAAATGTCTTTATTTTGAAAATGATTAAAGTAATTAAAAAATAAAATGATTTATTAATTACTTTGTGAGAATTAAGAAAAGTGTGAATTTGAAATAATCATTAAATAATAATTATAAAATTAAATTAAATTAAATTAAATCAATCTAGATATACCACAATAAATTAGTTCATAAATAAAATTAGTAATAGATATATAAATCTCCACAATTAATTAATTGATTAATTAATATATTTTTAATTAATTTGTTTTTAGACTTTTCTTGGTCGGCCTCCTACATCTCCGTGTCTTTCATCATCCCTCTCTCTCATATTTATACATGACTAGTGAGATCAGTCTTACTCATGGATCTTTTCCTGAAGATGAACCACGGTGACTTGGTTCGAAACGTCGAATTTACAAAGAATGGATGCGATTGATCCGGAAAATATCTCTACACAAAACACTAATCGCAGAAGCCTCAAATCTATAATATTAAATAATAGTTTAACATTTATTCCAAAAATAAGAATATGGAATAATAAATAAATAGTGATTTATTTAATTATTCCAAGGTGATTAAGTCAAAGGTGTTAAGAAATAATTATCAAATAATGATTTAATAATGATTTTTAGAGAAAATTAAACAAATAGTGATTTATTCAATTATTCTCATGGGGTTTTCTTAATTTTAATCAAAAATAATTTAATAAAAATGGTCTACTAAATTATTTCCCATGGTGAAAGTGGTTTTACTATGGTAAAATTAATCATGCATGGTGTATTTCGATCCACTTACTTAGAAATGACTCGATGATAAAAAAAAAAATTGTGATAACAATTTGGGTTATGGTAGTAAGGTGTTTGGAGATCAACCTAATCAAATTGTTTTAAAGTATTGTAAAAATAAAGTTTGTATATTGAAGTTTGATTATTAAACTATTGTTAGGGAAGTTGTTTTGGGAGTTCCCCCTCCCTTTCCATATTGTGTACTATTGTTGATGAACCATGCATGTTTATGAATTTTTGTGAATATTGTTGAAGTTAATTGGTGTGAATTATAAATTCGGTGAATTGACTAAAACTATAATTGGAATAAGTTTAAAAATTGCAAATATATTTTATTGAGATAGATTGAATACTAATTTTGCAAGTAGAAGATCGGTCTCACTACAAGGTACATAGGCTAAAGGCATAGTCCAGGTGTTATTAGACTCAAGTTGATTATTCCATTGAGAGGAAACCACGCCAGTGCCGCACACCTCAGGGGATTCGGGAAGCTTATGGCTTGGAGGTGTGACAGTAAGTCATAAACAAAAAAAAATTAATACGTAGAGCTAAATAATATTAACATATATTTAAAAATATATTAATATGAAAAAAGCTACTATGTACAATGTAGTTTATAAATAAAATATCTCACTGCCCATGTTAAGAAAAAAAATTTAATATTAATTATGTATAAATTATATATAATTAAACGATAAATAAATAAATATATATATCAATTGAGCCCACGTGGTGTAGAGCAGTCGGTGATGGGGTGCATTGTTAAGGCACTCCATCTGCAAGGTCACCGGTTCGAAACCCGTGGGTTTAGGATTAGTCTAATATACCAATATATATATATATATATATATTGAAAAAAATAACTCTTATTGTTAAAGAATTTGAAATAATTTCATTTTTTTACATTTTAACCTCTTTCAGGTATATTTGTTTGGTTAGTTTTGTCTAAATTCAACAAAATTTCGTAGGAATTGCAATTTTAAGTTTTGCAGATTACAAAGTAGCCAAAGGGAGTTTCTAAGGCATTAAATCCATTTATACATTAAATAATTCATTAATGCAATTTAAACAATAAAAATTTTCACATAGTGTCTATGTGCAGAGAGAGATCAAATCTCTCGAGATGCAAACATTTCTTTATGTTTTACACTATAAAAGTGGTTTGCACCTCAAAAACATTGATCTTTATCGACCTAAAAAATATATGGTTAAGCTATATCTATACTAATATATATTCAATTAAACTTATTACAAATTTTAATATCAATACATATCAATTATATTCATATAATCTCCCCCACTTATCAAGCATATGCACCTAATATCATCTGTTTAAGCATTAATTTTTTTTGTTATCATTGGATTTTCATGCCAAGGCCCATAATGTCATCAATATAATCTCTACTTATTGTCATAATTACACTTGACGAATCAGGTTACTTGATGTGGGATATTCGAATGCAATAGAAAAGGGGAGATCATTATAATTATAATCATGATGGAATCTAATGGTGTTTATTATGTCACTATCTCGCTAGTGACATATATGAATCACGTTCTCCTATTATTGGTACCATACATTTAAATTATTTCCCTCCATACAACAATTTTTTTATAAATTTCCAATGTAAACCTTAGATTGTTGGGTTCTTGGGCGGTGACATCGGCCCACCACCGGCACCAGGGCTCCAAATTCCAAGGTGCGATGTCACTGTTGTCTAGTATAACTATCCACTACCAGGCTTGAAGTAAGAAAGTACATTTTCCCAGCCAACAACAATCCCTCTTTCTTTACCTAAACTGTTGGAGCTGACTATAATGACAATGTTACATGAGGGGGAACTTGATGAAGAATCCACACACTTGAGTTGTTGAAGTGAAGTCTCTTAGCGCCAATAAATATCAATAACATAAAGCAAATTGCTAGATATGCTAATTCTTTTAGCTATGGTGTTTTTCTTTCTGCAAAAATCCATACTCCCTATATGAGAGTACTCTGCATTACTGTGTTCAGTAGAGAACGTCTGCGTAATCTAAGATTTTTCTGATGTACATCCTTTGTATTTTGTGACACTTTCAAGTCGAATTGAGTTACACTAATAACATACGTGCATGCGCGTCCGTGTATAAAAATGATTGAGCAGGACTTGGCGAAAAGTGATGTTGACGTGGATATCTTACATGGCCAGGCCACGCGAGCGTGGGAAATACAAATAATAAATAATGGGCATTGGGAAACATGAAATATCAAGTCAACAGACCACGTAGACATGGACGTGATGGAATTTAGGAGAGGCATTCACTCCGAGGGAAACTTTAAGCCCACGACAATGCTATTTCAAACCTTAATTAAACATGTTTCTTTTAATCGAAACATAGCAACATGCTTTTTAAGTTTATTAGATTGGATTTTCCCAAGCAGATTTGTCTAAAATTTTGTCATAGGGAAATGTAAACGTGGAAAACACAGTGGTTAATATTAGCTGAGATATATCAGTGAATTTGTGGCTATGTATCTTAGCCAAGCGTTTTTCAACGCATGAAGTATGAGTCCATGATGGATTGTTTGTTTTTGCTTTTTCTACGACTTAGCGTTTATGACACATACCTCTTTTGTGGGCTTGTATGGGGTTTGATATGTATTTTTATAATTTATTTTCTGTTAAAAGCAACATTTATGTATCTTTGTTATTATGAGTAATCATGTTAGTGTATTAGTTATTAGAGGCTCAGTATTTTAGCTTAAAAATGAAAGTGCTCAGAATTAATTGGAAACTAAATGATAGCAACCAACTCGTTGCTAGGAATCCAACACAACTCATTTCGTCGAAAACCGACTTCGGATGAAGAAGTTATAGCTTACTGATCGTTGTTCAGAACAGGGAAATTTTTAAAATATTGCAGAACAGTGACAGGTTGATGACATGGCAGCCCATTCAGCATGCAGGGATATTATTCAGTTTATGCCGAGTGGCACTGTGAAAAGTGTCACAACTGGATTCGCTAGTTTGGTTTAAAAGTGAATTTTTTTTTAAGGATATGCTCCTAAGGTTGAATTCGAATTTTTTTATGTGGGATGACAGCCCAACCAGGGACCGACACATGCCCCCTTTGGTGGACCCCCTCTCCAAGGTCTAGTTCGAATTTCATTTTTATGTGCTATGGTCAAATTTCAATTTTATGATATGGTGGTCCAAATTCTAATTATTTTCAAGGTTCATATATTACATAGTGGCATGTTAATTTTATTAAACCTAAGGTCTGAACTACATTGGGGGTAGGATTTAATTTATTGCCTGGCATGTTAGTCATCAGTAATTTTGCTATTTCTAGATGACTAAATACTTGTCCTAGATTTCTAAAAACAAGATTCATGAATATTGTGAGTTTTAGAAATCTCACTGCCTTCACTATCCTTTAAAAAAAAAAATCACTATTTTACTACTCTTCCATTCCATGGTTAAACTATCGCTCCTAAAAAACCCCTCATGGGCTCATGCCGCTCATCTTTATCCTATTTTCCCACCCATAACCTCAGCACTCTTTTTTGCCTTTTCGTCACCCCTCCACTTTCCATCTAGGATTTCCAAACAACTTGCTCCTTCTCATGTTCACCAAGTGCCTCAAGCATTGATGGTGTCAAAACTATCTCTGTAGGCTCTTTATATAAATCAAGTACATTGGATTTTGGATCTTCAATACATCAATTCGTCAAAAACTCTGTTTTTTACACTTGAAGATCCCAAGCCAAGCTTTTAGTCAAAGACCAAGTCAAAGGAGCCTCCCACTAGGTCATTAGGGTTTCATAGGATGTAGGGTTATTCTTGGTGTTTTTGAGCTCTTCTTTTCCTATGCTAGAGGTTTTTTCAAATGTAAAAGAAGAGCAGCACATGATTGCCCAAGAAAGAGAAGAAAATCTCCAAAGGGGGCTACTTTGTCAATTTCAAGTTTTGCACAAGGTAAATGTTCTTGGCATTTCTGCAGGAATGCCAAGAGGTAGATCAGCAAAGGAAATTGTTAAAGTAACTTATGTGTTCCAAAAGGAAGACATGGAGCAACTATGTCTAAGGAGAAAAAAGGTTCCTAAGGCTGATTGGGCTAGCAGTGTGCCAAGCAAAGGTCCAATGCAACAGAACACATGGAGGAGGCACACCAAGTGAATCAAACATGGAAGAAATTTCTTAGAAATTATAAATGAAAAAGGGAAAAAGGTGAGGTGAATTGGACATAAATGAATGAACTTGAAAGGGCTATATAGAACTTAGAAGACAATACTGATAATTGTTCTCAAGCATCCCAGAAACCTAGGGTTTTGGTAAGGTTATCAAAGAAGGTCAAAGGGTAAGTTTGGACTCCATAATGACAGTAAAGGATTCCTGAAGATATCACTATTTGCAAATATTCCAAACTCAACCCAAGGAGTTTTTCATTTCAAAGATGGTCAAAAGAGGTAAAATAAAGATGTTAAGCCTCCATCATGACAGCAGAAAGAATATTTTAAGGGGCTATTGTGTATGTCATCCCAGAGTTTTTCATCATGGATAGAAATGAATGAACTTGAAAGGGCTATAGAGAACTTAGAAGACAACACTGATAATTGTTCTCAAGAATCCCAGAAACCTAGGGTTTTGGTAAGGTGATCAAAGAAGGTAAAAGAGTAATTTTGGACTCCATAATGACAGTAAAGGATTCTTGAAGATATCACTGTTTGTAAATATTCCAAACTCATCCCAAGGAGTTTGTCATGCCAAAGATGGTCAAAAGAGGTAAAATAAAGCTGTTAAGCCTCCATCATGACAACAGAAAGAATATTTTAAAGGCCTATTGTGTATGTCATCCCAGAGTTTTCCAAGGTGAGATTCCTCACTGTTTCAAAGGATAAAGAAGTAAAGAATATCAGTGAGAAGGGAAGAAAACATGTTTCAAGTCACCCACACTCAGAAATGTCAAAACAAGTAAAAAATTGATTACAACTTCACAATGCAAGAAAAAAAGGGGTTTTGACAATGCTTCCATAAGGAAGAAATCCCTCAAAAATGTCTTAAGAAACTTACCATTACTCAATGAGCTAAAGAGATGTGTTAGGTTTCAAGATGGTAGAAAGGGAAGTTTTGGTTTTCTGATATGTCAAGATGAGTGAAACAAACCCTTAGGCTAAAAAATGCACTTTCATGTTTCCAGCAAGATGCCATCAAAAAGGAAAGGGCCATTTAAATGTTTGTTTAGCCACCTGCAACAAAAGACAAGGGAATATCAGTTAAATGAAAAGGATGAAAAAACATTAGCAAAGTGGGTTTTCTAAGTTCAATTTATTTTCCTAGGCTATAAAGGACCATTGTGTCCTTCACCCAACTCATTGTGCACTTGAAAAGACAACCAGAGCATCCAAGAGAGAAATTTGGGCATTTCAGTCAAATTTTGGGCAAGTCTACCTAGTGTTGCATGTTCAGGCAGGTGCTACGCGTTCAGTGTCTGACGTTGCGCGTTCAGAGGATTTTCTAGTGCAAAATTGCACTGTGCTGCGTGTTCGGAGACATGCGCTGCGCGTTCGTGTAGGTGCTACACTTTCACCCAGGAAAGTCCGACAGGCCCAGACTGCGTTCAAGCGTTGCACCTAGGAGAGCCCGACACGTCCAAATTGCAATCAGACGCTGCATGCAGGGAATCCTGACACCCAAAAACATGTGCCAGCGCTACCCGTTGGGTAGAGAGGACCCGAAATGCAGGCAGTACGCGTTGGGTAGGGAGGACACGACTCTGCATGCAGTTGCTATGCTTTCGCCTGAAGCTCCTCCTTCACCTACAAGTGCCCAAAAAATATAAAAAACTCCTTCAAGATAACATCAAAGGAATTTCAACTGCATTTAAAATTGGTAGGTGGATGTCTTGCCTTTTCCTCCAGTGGATTTTGATGGTTTAAATGTCAAAAGGAATTGACCAAACCCTAAGGAGTGAAAAACCCTAATCTTCATGCTAAAAAACCCTGTTTTAACCTCCATCATCTACAAACAATAATATATCAGTCAGGTAGGGTATGAAGTATTATGGTTGTAGTGATTTGAATATTGACCATTCATCAAAGCTTAAAAATCTCAGTCATACACCTACACCTTCCACTCACTCACTTGCAAATGTTGCCTTCCATCATCTTTCAAATTCACTTCTCATATCAAGTTTCACAAGCAGAGGTAGGGTTTGTTTAAAAACAGCAGTAATCAAAATGTCAGGAGTATGAGAAAATGTTAGTAGTGAAGAAGGCCAATTGCCTAGGAGGTAGAAACATAGAGGTGGGAAGGTTAATAGGTTTGAACCCCAAGATACTGTGGAGCTTAATGCCTCTCCTATGCTTATCACCTATTTCTAAAATGTAGGGTATTTTCAGTTTTGTGAAAGATTCCAACAAGTACAAAGTCACCCGGAGCTCACAAGGTTATTCATCCTTAACCTACATTACAAACAATCAAGCTTTGTAGGGGTGACCTTTGAACTCTCCTCGGATGCCATTTCCCAGGCTACAGGCATACCCAATGTTGGTGAAAAATGGTTCAAAAGAGAAAATTTAGAGATAAGCTGCTATGAGCCATTTCTCAAACCGAGATACAAAGAAGGTTGCAAAACTATCTTCCCTTTTTCACATTTGCTGGAGAGGTATGCACCCTTGATGAGGGTCATCATGAAATACTTTACATGTGAGGGAAGGTACTCTAGACTTTACTTCTATCATATCAGATTACTTATGCACTTCACTAGGGTCAAGATGCTTCATTTACCCTACTACCTCTATAGGAGTATTGATAAGATGTCTTCTCTTGTTCAAAGGAGGAACTATTCCCAGCAAATACAAAGTTTGTTTCATCATTCTTTAATCAAGATGGTTGTGCTACATCAGTTGGAGAAAAAAGGCATACCATGGGAAGTGTTCATTGCTCATGAAATGTTCACAAACCCTTAGCCCCATCCTCAGCAAAAATTTTCCTCATCATCTCATCCCCCTACTCCCCCATCATCTCTTATTGATCATGCTTCATCATCTACACATGTATCCTCACCTCAAGAAAACCTTCCTTCCTCACCTTATCCCAATGCATTAGATCAAGAAGGAAGTGTCCATGATGAGAAATCAAATACTAATGAAGGAGAGAGAAATAATGATGAAACAAGCATTGAAGAAAAAGAGAGTGAAGAGGCAGAGATTAGAAATGAAATAGAAAACATAGAGGTAGATGACAATGAAGATCAGGTATATGATAAAGAGAGAAACCAAGATAATGATGATAATGTTGGAGATGAAGAGGCAGAAGACAGTATGGACACAAATGAAGGAAGTGACAGAGGGATAGATGATGATAATGGTGGTAGTAAAACTAAGAGCCACAGTGCCAGTAAAAACAGTGAGGTTCCTAGTAGTGATAAGGGAAGTGGTGATGCTGGAAACAAAGAGGATAGTGATGAATCAGAATACATGGTAATTGATAGCAATAATGATGCTAATGAAAGCAGTGATACCAAGGATCAGAATGTCAGTGAAGTTGATGATAACAATGAAGAAAATGAAGAGGCTGTTAGCAGCAGTGGAGAAGAATACAACAAAGAGCATGACAGTCATGACAACAACCATGAAAGCCATAAGAACAACATGAATATCACTGATAATGACAGTCAATATGGCAAAAATAATGAAGACAGTGAAGTGGTCACAATCAAACCTCTTTCTTTGACTTACCTAAGAGGAGAAAGGCATGTGTTTGCTGCCTATAATAGGCAAGGGACCATGCCTTCTACATCAACAAAAACGTTTGACAAAGGCAAGAAAAAGGTTACTGTTGGAGATAAGAGAGGAAAGCATCAAACTTAAACAAGAACACCAACTCATTCACCTTGACAATGACAAAGAAGACGAGGAGATGATTACAAGAATCTTGCTCCAAAGCAAGGATGCAGAGATCAGAGACCTACAAAGAAAACTTGGCATGGAAATGTATAACATTGAGTATTATAAGAATGAAAACAAGTAGCTAAAGAAGACACAAAGGGTTCTTGGCCTACAGAAAAAGATGGCCAAGCAATATGCCTTGAAGAACAAGTTTGCAAGGGCCAAGCTCAAAGGAGCCCTTACCGAAATACAAGCACTCAAGGAGGAAAAAGACGAAGAAAACCTTTGAATTCTTGCTCAAACTTCTCTACAGGCCTCCCAAATCCAATGAGGAGATAGTTGCAAATTTTGGCAAGTTTTTGACATTTTTTGTTTTTTTGACTGATATTAAGGGTTGAAAGTGCAACACCCTTGGCGCTACACTAGAACATTTGGAGTAGTTTTGGTCCTTCAAAAGGCCCAAAAACATGCCAATTTTCACCTTTTTGCCATTTTTTTAGGGTTGTCGTTGCGCCTAGAGAAACCTTGGGAGATTTAATTTTTTAATATTTTAATGAAGCCCAATCATAAACCCAAAGGAATTTTTGGAAATTATATTCAACAGGGTTTCCAACAAGCCATATGGAGCCAATTCCGACATCGGGAAGTCCATCAAAACTTGGCTGCAAGTGGACCTAGTTTTCTTGTGCACGCGCTACGCTTTCAAACCAATGAAGCTGCCCCCTTGCAAAAAAGTCAACAAAACACACTGAAGGATATTTTCGAGATTTTTTTGGGCAAATCACTCCAGCTTTGATTAAGGAGTTATGTTTAGGTTATCTTTCATTTATTGCAATAGTTATTATGTGCCTTGGGCCTTGCATAGCCTCTTTGGACATAAATGACATTTATGGTGTATTTATGGTTTCTAGAAGCCTCTTAGGGTTTCCACCTCCTCATTTTCTGATTAAATAGAACCTTGAGGCCTTATTTTAAATGGTTGGTTGGTTGCTGAGCATAATATGGTATAGACTCTGAATTTACTTGTGAAATTGGCTTTGATATCTTGTGATGGCTTTGGACTGAGCAGTTGTGGATTGAGCTCATTCTTAGGATTCATGAAGCTTTGTTGTATGATGATGTATTCCACCTTTGTACATGTTTTTTTCAGTTCTCATTATGTTTCTATGATCGTGGGATAGAAATCTTAGAGTAGGATATGTCTTGTTGGCACCCTGCTTTGTCTGCATCCTTTGATCTTTATGTTTTCTTCCTTGAAGTTTAACTAACGAATTCTTAAGTGCTATTTAGTTTTACTGAGAATTTATGTTGAAAATCTAATTTTTTGCAAGTAAGTTTTAGAGAATACTTAACTGCTCTCTTAGTTTACTCATCTGTTTCTCTAAGGTCTGCTTAGTATTGTATGGTTGAAGAATCCTTCATTTCTCTTCAACTTTTTACCATGATAATCATGCTGAAATCTTTTCCTTGTTGTTAGTTTGTTAAAGGATCCTTGACTACCCCTTAAGCTAATATATGATCTCCTCCATGTTCATCTCACTCACTCAAAACCTACTTAGATCCATTTGGCCTTGTCAACTTGCCCTTTGAACTATCCTTGAATCCTTTTTATACTTTTCAAAACCTTTGCAGACTCCATAGCCCAATGGATTGATCCTATCTTACTCTACCTATTTCCCTTGACAACCTGTCCAACCAAACAAACAAACAAGTAAACCCTAATCCCTATAACTAGCCTAAAATCAAAACTCTAAAATAAAACAAGTTAAATCCTTTACATAAGCATAGAGAGAGCCCTCTTTGAGTCCAAGAAGGCTAAGTCCTAGGACTCAAATTATTGGTTTGATGTTACCCCTGTTTATTTCTTCTTGCCAATCTACAAATTACGGGGACCTAACATAGTGCGATCATGGTGGGACCTTCTGAGTAAGGAACAAGCTTAAACTTCCTTAAAGAATTTAGAAAACCCTTGTCAAAGAGTATCCAGTAATTCATCGCCACCTCATCTCCTAACATAGTGGCAATCACGGTGGGACCTCTGAGTCAATAACTTCCTAATTACTCCTTAAGACCTCATAAAATCTCTGTTAAAATTAGAAAACTTGAAGTGTTAGCCAAGGTTAGTACCAAACTTATTCACCATGCTAGCAACATAATGACTCAACTGGACCACACTCATTAGAGACCTTAGTGTTACATAGAGAAACTCAGAAAAACCCTGAAACATCTCTAGATTGGTTTTTATCAATAGTTGGTGGTGGACCATAAGTACATATCCTCAAAACAGCACAAAAAAAAAAACATCCACCTGGCGACTCCACTAGCCCCAGTAGGCCTACTAGCTCTACTAGTTCTTCTAGACTCCTCTAGGATTGTGTCAAATTAGTCCTAAGTGGTTTAAAGGCCTAGTCACACACTATGTAAGATCAGTAAACATTTAGAGAGGTCTGCCTTTTAAAAACATTCAAAGAAGTTTCAACCTCTCCATATTGTAGGTCTGAAATCTGGCTTCACGATTAATTAACACCAGATCTCACCCTGACCCCAACCATCCTATCATATTTGATGACCCATAGAAGATTTTGTGGCAAAATTCTAGGATTGAAGATTCAACTAGTGTTGGTACAATCCATAGAGCAAGTTCTTCCCCTAAACATATCACAGCTTTGCAAAATACCCAATTTGACTTACATCATCAAAGGAACCTATTCAGAACTAAGTCTCAAGGTGGGATAGACCAGACAGACCTTGACCCCACAAATTTTCACCGAAGTCTTAGTAGAGAAGCCTCTCCTTCTACTGCTAATTTTCAGCTTCTCCATCACTTTGGTTCATTTCATTCCAAATTTGCCCAAAATCATTTTTCTGGTCAAAGTACTTCTACCACACCCACTCATACATCCATTGTGCAAACCACTCCACTTCATCCCCCACCTCCTCTCATAAACCCTCCCCTTGTAAATCTTCCTTGGATCCAATTACCTCCCATCATCATGGCAGCATGGTATGCCCCTCTGGCACTACAACAACCTTTACTACCTTTGCCAAATGACTACCAATCCAAAATCCCTCATTTCACAAGAGCTAATGCTACCACTGCCCATCAACATGTAGAAAAAAGGAATGATGCTTTTGACTACATGGAAATAGAAGAGGATACCATACAAATGAGAATTTTTTCCCAAAGTCTAGGAGGAGAAGCAAATAAATGGTTCAAAAACTTAACTCCTAACAGCATACATGACCTCCCTTCTCTTTATCAAGCCTTGATAAACAAGTGGGAGATTAAGAAAAATCCTTTTTAGATCCTTTTAGAGTATAAAAACCTTAAAATAAATCTTTGGGAAAGTGTCCAATATTATTGCACTAGGTTAAACAATGTATACAATGCCCTCCCACCTCACATGAAACCCCCAACGGGCCCAACCTTAGTAAAATTTCCAAAAGGCTTTGATCCAGACATGGCCTACCAATTGAGAGAAAGAGAACCCCTAACCTTAGAAGACATGCAAAAGGGAGCCATCAGTGTAGAAGCCAATCTAATTGAGAAGAGGGCTAGGATGAGTTCAGAAAAGAGAGTTACATACATAGAGGACATTGTGCCCTCAACCTCTTCTTCTAATGCTAAAATTGACAGCCTAGTTAGGACAATGGAAAGAATGATGGAGACAATTAGCTTGAATGAAAGAACACCTCCTAGGGAAAACCAAGCTAATACTCAAAATAGAAATAGGAATCAAAACTTCAGAAGGGACCCCCCTCAAATCAGACAAAGAGAGAATGACCAGAAAATCAGACCTCCTTTCCAAGAAAATCATGTAGATGAAGAGGAAAGAGAGGCTGAAGAGCCAGAAGAAAACCATGTAAATGTGATAGGATTTGATGATGAGGACAATACTTTTCTCACCGAAGAAGAGCAAGGTCTATTTTCCTCAAAACAAACTGAAACAAACTATGAGGATTCTGAAGACTATAGATTAGGATTTGAGAATGCCATCATGGATGTTCATAGGCAATATGGCCTTAGGAGTAAGAAAAACCAAGATATCTCCAAGAAAAACAAATTAGACATTGTTTTTAAGAAAACACCTGAAAACACTCTTAAGAGGACAGCAGAAAACACAAACACCATGGCTAAGAAACCTGACCAAAACAAGGACAAAACTAGCCAACAAAATGGTGCCTCAAGCTGCCTTAGTACATCAACTAGTGGCCCTGAAAAAAATCTTTTGACTAAGGTTCCAAATCAGAATCAACAAACTAAAATTGCAAAAAAAATCATGGCTGATAAAACTAATGTAAATCTATAAAAAACACAAATACCTTTCAGTTTTGAGGGAGATATTTCCAAGATCAAGATAACCATACCTCTTACTGAACTAGTTACTCAAGATGTGTATAGGTCCCAGGTTTTGAAATTTTTTAACATAGGAAATGACACCGACACTCTAAACTTGACTGATGACAAGCCTAAGCCATTTTTAGACCTGAGGTGGAGGGAAAATTTCAAGAAGGAGTTGTACCTCCCTTCTATGTTAGGCTAAACATACATGACAAAATCTTGCACAATGTTATGCTAGACTTTGGTGCTTCACACAACCTTATGCCTAAGGTAGTGAAGGAAATGTTAGGCCTCGAGATAACCAAACCTTACAAAGACTTGTACTATTTTGATTCAAGTAGAGTCAAATTTTTTGGTCTAATCAAGGATTTATGGGGCGCTCTTGCACAAATACCGGCCAAGAGCTTAGTCATGGACATAATAGTTGTTGACATTTCCCCAAAGAATGGCATGCTTTTATCTAGATCATGGGGAGCCAAACTTCAAGGAAATATCCAAATGGACATGTCATATGCTACCATCCTGATTTTTAACCAAACAAGGATATTGTACCAGGAAACTCACATGAAATACATGGTAAGCAGCTAAGATAGGCCAAACAACACCCCTATTTATTCCATCCACTCAGACCTTGACTCATTTATCTTGTACAATGAAGATGACATTAATGAACAAGTAAATGAAAATGAGAAAGAGCTAGGCCCACCAGAATAGTCAAATCAATCACCAAATGAATAAAATGACATCCAAAACTCTAGTAGCCCCGAACAACAACACAATGGCGAATCTGAACTTGAAACACTTTGGAACATGAGCTTTGATGGCTCTTGTGGCAAAGCTGGTTCAAGAGCTAGTGTTTGGATAGACAACACAAATGAGGGTCGCTCCTACAAACTAGATTTTTAATGCACTAACAATATTGCAGAGTATGAGGCTCTTCTCCTTGGTTTACATTTGCTAAAAGACATAGGAGCAAATAAATTTCTGTTCTAGGAGATTCTGAACTGATCATTAGACAAATCAAAGGAGAGTATTCAGCCAAAAATCCTAAGCGAAGAGAATATAGGAATGTTTCATTAGACCTCCTGAAAAATTTTGAGAAGTATGAACTTACTTCCATTCCTAGAGCTCAAAACACCCTTTCTAATGAACTTGACTTTGCTGCCAGTACTTGCCAAACACCTCATACAAATGAACAATACACAATAGAAATCAAGTGCAGACCAGCAGTCCCGAATAACATTAATTATTTGCAAGTATTTGAAAATGACAAACAGATTGAAGACTTCTTGTAGCCTAAAACTAAGTTTGAATTGTCAAAATCATATTTAATCCATCAAGAATATTTCTTTGCTAAAGAACGAGCCCACCAAACAGAGCTTCCTTGTATTGCTGATATAAACATGCTAAAATATCCTCTTGAGGTTGAATTGTTTGAAGATTTGGATCAGAAAGACCTTGAGGTTTTACAATGAAAAGATAATTCATTACCAAGAGGTCTCGCACCATTGGTAGAGTTGTTTGACTTCAATGATGTTGCGAGGAAGCCAAAAATCGAAATCACCGAGGCTGATGTAGAAGAATGCAACATAGGTAGCATAGAAAAGCCCAAAATGATCAAGCTGTCCAAAACTCTGCCACCTCGCATAAAACAGAAATACATTGAGTTGTTCAAATAATTCAAAGATGTTTTTGCATGGGGTTATGAAGACCTTAAGTCCTATGACACAAACATTATTCAACACAAAATTTCTCTCAAAGAAAATCAGAAACATTTCAAGCAAAAATTGAGAAGAATAAACCTCGTCCTAGTCCCTCTAGTTTAGAAAGAAATAAAAAAGATGTATGATGTTGGGATCATAGTCCCAATCAGGTATTCAAAATGGGTTTCAAACCTTGTGTCGGTTAGGAAGAAAACCGGGGATATTAGGCTATGTATAGACTTTAGAAACTTGAACAAAGCCTCCCTGAAAGACAACTACCCTTTACCCAAGATGAATCATATATTGCAAAGGGTGGTAGTTTCTAAAAGAATCTCATTACTTGATGGTTTTTCTGGTTATAATCAGGTACTAGTACTTCCAAGTGATCAACACAAAACTTCCTTCACTACACCTTGGGGCACCTTCATGTATGTCAAAATGCCTTTTGGGTTAATGAATGCGGGGACTACTTTCCAAAGAGCCATGGACATAGATTTTTCCGAAGACATAGGCCCCTTCATAGTCATATACCTTGATGACATCACTGTCTATTCTAAAACTGATGAAAAACACCTAATCCACTTGAGAAAAGTTTTTGAAAATTGTAGGAAGTATGGCTTATCTTTAAATCCTAAGAAAAAATGCTTTGGTCTGAAAGAAGGAAAACTATTAGGCCACATCAATTTCTGAAGAAGGGATAAAGATAGACCCCAAAAGGATTGAGGGTATCTTACAAATCAGCCACCCAAGAAACATTAAAGAGTTGCAATATTTCATTGGAAAGATCAACTTCCTAAGGAGGTTCATACCAAACCTTGCTAAACTCCTAAGAGACATCAAGAACATGCTGAAAATAGGAGTAGGAGTTAAGTGGACCATGGAAGCCAAAAAATCCTTTGAACTGGTAAAACAAGCACTCAATCATACACCAGTTCTAGTCAGCCCTGAATTTACCAAAGTTTTCCTCATTTTCTCCTTTGCATCGGAACATACTATTGCTGCAGTACTACTTCAAAAGAACATAATGGGATGAGAACAGCCCATAGATTTATTCAACAAAGCATTGAGAGATGCACCTCTAAAATATAATATCATGGAGAAACAGGCCTTTTCCTTGGTAAAATCTTTGAAAGATTTTATAGTTTACATTTTTCATTCCCATATCATAGCTTTTTTTCCACATACAATTGTTAAAGACATTCTAAATCAGGACTCGGATGGTAAAAGGGGTAAATGGATTGCTATTTTCTTAGAATATGATATGGAAATCAAACCCACTAAACTGATTAAAGGACAAGGACTCGCAAAACTCATGGCCAAATCAAATTTTCAAATAGTATACCTGAATATAATTGATGCATTAGAGGAACAGGAAGAATTCACAGCTCCACCCATTGAAGAATTATTTCTGAATTCATCTTGGTATGTTGATATTTTATATGTGATTCTTTATCTTAATGCTCCTCCTACCTTGTCCAAAACAAAAGTTATATTATTCAAATAAAATGCTTTAAATTTCTGCATCATAGATAAAGTTTTGTATTTGAAAAATTATGTTGGTATCTTTCTTAAGTGTTTTCTTGAAGATGATGTAGATAGAATCATGCATGAGTTGCATGAGGGAGAGTGTGGAGGTCACCTCTACTGGAAAACCACTGCCAACAAGATCCTTAGAGCTAGCTACTATTGGCCCACCCTTTTCCCTGATACCCAGAAGCTAGTGATACCTTCTAGGAATTCCACTGACTTAGTCATCATCAAATTCCTTGAAACCAGCATCTTATCCCAGTTTGGCTGCCCATGAAACATCATAACCAATAATGCTACTGCATTTAAGTCCAATAAGATGGTGGACTTTTTCTACAAATACCACATCACACTAGGGCACTCAATAGCTTATTACCCACAGGGTAATGGGTTGGATGATTCCTCTAACAAAAGCTTAGTGAACATCATCAAGAAGCTGCTAAAAGAAAACCAAAAAGCATGGCATAGAAAACTAGTGCATGCACTATGGGCTGATAGACTAACCACCAAGAAATCAATTGGTATATCTCTCTATCAACCAGTGTATGGCATGGATGCAGTCCTCCCATCATCCTTGGGAATTCAAGTGATGAAATTCCTCCAAGAGGTGCAATCAAAGGAGAATGATATGCAAAGAAGGCTGAACCAAACCATTCATTTACAGCAGTCAAGGGAAGTAGTTTACAAGAGAACACAAGCAGTGCAAGAAAACATCAAGAATATCTTTGACAGAAGGACCAAGACTAGTGATTTTCACATTGGAGACAAAGTGCTGAAGTGGGATTCAAGGAGAGAAGACAAAGGAAAAGATGGCAAATTTGAAAATTTATGGAAGGGTCACTACATCATCCATTCAGTTAGAGGTAACAATGCATTATTTTTGCAAGAGCTGGATGGAACTGAGGTATTTGGATGTCTTGTCAATGGCAGGATGCTCAAGCACTATTTTTGTCAAACTTCCTAATTTGAAACTTTCATTCATTGTACATAACATTTCTTGATGAAAGATAAGAGAAACAAAAACACAAAAACAAAAAAAAGAAGTAAAAGAGGGCAGGAAAAGAATAGGTACAACCCCATACCCAAAAAAGAGTATTGTTGAAAGTGTGCAAGCCTAAATGCCACTACCTGTTAAGAAAAGGAATCTTGTTTAATCATACAGCCTAATCATGAGTAAGACATGTTTAAATTTCTGCTGATAGATTAGTGAAAGAAGACTTGTCAAACTATTTAAACTTGACTTGTCAATAGGATATATTAGGAAAGGAAATCATTGGTTCTCAATGCTCAAATCTGAACAAAGGAGAAAGAGAGGGATGCCTAAACAAATTATAAATCATAGCCCTCATGTTTTCTAGTTTTGATTGTACAAAAATAAATATCTATGTGCAGCTTGTCCAAAATGCCATAGCCCATGACAAATCAAATTGCTTAATCCTGGTATGATCATGTTTTAAATTTTGTGTTAACAAGCTAGGGAATAAAAATTTGTCAAACATCTTAATCTTGATAGATAAATAGAGTAGGTAGAGAATGAAAGAGTTCATCAACATAATCTGAACTCTTGGAAGTGATACGGGTACAAGTAGATAGTTTGTTTTTCTTTCAAGAGAAAAATAATGTCAAGGGTTTGCTAGTCCAAGTGCACCCAAAAGAAGAAAAAATGTTAGCAAAGGTATGATGTGTAGGTAGAAATGAGGCTGAAGCACGCATGTCTTTCTGATTTTGAAATCATAGCTTCAAAGAGAAAAAATCAGAGATGAAGGAAAGAAATTTGCAAAGTGCAAGTAAAGCATTGGTCTTCAAAACTCAGAGATTTGAGCTTTGAGGTCCTAGACACTTCCTAAGAAGGAATTTCCCTCCCCAAGTGGAGCCACTATTAGTCATCAGTAATTTTTTCCATTTGTAGATGACTAAATACTTTTCCTAGATTTCTAAAAACAAGATTCATGAATATTGTGAGTTTTAGAAATCTCACTGCCTTCATTATCCTTAAAACAAAATTTTCACTATTTTACTACTTTGTCATTCCATGGTTAAACTACCACTCCTAAAAACCCCTAATGGGCTCATGCCACTCATCTTTATCCTATTTTCCCACCCATAACCTCAACGCTCTATTTTTCCTTTGCCTCACCCCTCCACTTTCCATCTAGGATTTCCAAACAGCCTGCTCCTTCTCATGTTCACCAGTTGCCTCAAGCATTGATGGTACCAAAACTATCTCTGTAGGCTCTTTATATAAATCAAGTACATTGGATTTTGGATCTTCAATAAAAAAAAAATTCAAAAACTCTGTTTTTTACACTTGTAGACGCCAAGCCAAGCTTTTAGTCAAAGACCAAGTCAAAGGATCCTCCCACTAGGTCATTAAGGTTTCATAGGTTGTAGGGTTATCCTTGGTGTTTTTGAGCTCTGATTTTCCTATGCTAGAGGTTGTTTCAAATGTAAAAGAATAATAGCACATGATTGCCCAAGAAAGAGCAGAAAATCTCCAAAGGGGGCTACTTTGTCAATTTCAAGTTTTTCACAAGGTAAATGTGCTTGACATTTATGCTGGAATGCCAAGAGGTATATCAGCAAAGGAAATTGATAAAGTAACTGATGTGTTCCTAAAGCAAGACAGGGAGCAGTTTACATCAAAGGAGAAACAAGGTTCCTATGGCTAATTGGGCCAATAGTGTTCCAAGAAAAGGTCCAATGCAGCAGAACACGTGGAGGAGGCACACCAAGTGAACCAAACATGGAAGAAATTTCTTAGAAATTATAAATGAAAAAGGGAAAAATTTGAGGTGAAATGGACAGAAATGAATGAACCTGAAAGGGCTATAGAGAACTTAGAAGACAACACTGATAATTTTTCTCAAGCATCCCAGAAACCTAGGGTTTTGGTAAGGTGATCAAAGAAGGTAAAAGGGTAAGTTTGGACTCCATAATGAAAGTAAAGGATTCCTGGAGATATCACTGTTTGCAAAGATTCCAAACTCATCCCAAGGAGTTTGTCATGCCAAAGATGGTCAAAAGAGGTAAAATAAAGTTGTTAAGCCTCCATCATGACAACAAAAAGAATATTTTAAGGGGCTACTATGTATGTCATCCCAGAGTTTTCCAAGGTGAGATTCCTCACTGTTTCAAAGGAAAAAGAAGTAAATAATATCAGTGAGAAGGGAAGAAACCATGTTTCAAGTCACCCACACTCAGAAATGTCAAAAGGGGTAAAACCTTGATTACGACTTCACAATGCAAGCAAAAAAGGGGTTTTGACAGTGTTTCCATAAGGAAGAAATCCCTCAAAAATGTTTTATGAAACTTACCATCACTAAATGAGCTAAAGAGATGTGTTAGGTTTCAAGATGGAAGAAAGGGCAGTTTTGGTTTTATGATATGTCAAGTTGAGTGAAACACACCCTCGAGCTAAAAAATACCCTTTCATGTTTCCAGCAAGATGCCATCAAAAAGGAAAGGGCCATTTAAATGTTTGTTTAGCCACCTACAGCAAAAGACAAGGGAATATCAGTTAAATGAAAAGGATAAAAAAACATTAGCAAAGTGGGTTTTCTAAGTTCAATTTATTTTCCTAGGCTATAAAGGACCATTTTTTCCTTCACCCAACTCATTGTGCACTTGCAAAGACAACTAGAGCATCCAAGAGAGAAATTTGGGCGTTTCAGTCAAATTTTGGGCAAGTCTACTCGGCGCTGCGCGTTTAGGTAGGCGCTATGCGTTCAGTGTCTGGCGTTGTGCGTTCAGAGGATTTTCCAATGCAACATTGCACTACGCTGCGTGTTCGAAGACATGCACTACACGTTCATGCAAGTGCTACGCTTTCACCCATGAAAGCCCGACAAGCCCAGACTACGTTCAGGCGCTATGCCCAAGAGAGCCTGACAAGCTGAAATTGCGTTCAGGCACTGTGCGCAGGGAAGCTCGACACTCGAAAACATGTGCAAGCGCTACGTATTAGGCAGAGAGGACTCAAAAATGCGTGCATGCATTACGCATTGGGTAGGGAGGACCCGACTCTATGTGCAGGCACTACGCTTTTGCCTAAAGCTCCTTCTTCACCTACAAGTGCCCAAAAAACATAAAAAACTTCTTCAAGATGACATCAAAGGACATTCAAGGGCAATGCAAACTGGTAGGTGGATGTCTTGGATTTTCCTCCAATTTATTTTTATGGTTTAAATGTCAAAGGGAATTGACCAAACCCTAAGGAGTGAAAAACCATAATATTCATGCTAAAAAACCTTGTTTTAACCTCCAACATCTACAAACAAGAATATATCAGTCAAGTAGAGTATGAAGTAGTATGGCTGCAGTGATTTGAATATTGACCATTCATCAAAGCTTAAAAATCTCAGTCATACACCTACACTTTCCTCTCACTCACTTGCAAAGGTTGCCTTTCATCATCATTCCAATTCACTTCTCATATCAAGTTTCACAAGCATAGGTAGGGTTTGTTTAAAAACAACAGTAATCAAAATGTCAGAAGAAGGAGGAAATGTTAGTAGTGAACAAGGCCAATTTCCTAGGAGGCAGAAACATAAATATACTGTGAAACTTAATGCCTACGAAGGTTAATAGGTTTGAACCCCAAGATACTGTGCAACTTAATGCCTCTCCTATGATTATCACATGTTTCCAAAATGTAGGGTGTTTTTAGTTTTGTGAAAGAGTCCAACAAGTACAAAGTCACCCAAAGCTCACAAGGTTATTCATCCTTAACCTACATGACAAAAAAACAAGCTTTGCAGGGGTGACCTTTGAACTCTCCTTGGATGAGATTTCCCATGCTACAAGTATACCCAATGTTGGTGAAAAATGGTTCAAAAGAGAAAATTTAGAAATAAGCTGCTATGAGCCATTTCTCAAACCCAGATACATAGAAGGCTGCAAAACAATCTTCCCTTTTTCACATTTGCTGGAGAGCTATGCACCCTTGATGTGGGTCATCATGAAATACTTTACATGTGAGGGAAGGTACTTTAGACTTTACTCCTATCATATCAGATTACTCATGCACTTCACTAAGGTCAAGATGCTTCATTTACCCTACTACCTCTATAGGAGTATCGATAAGATGTCTTTTATTTTTCAAAGGAGGAACTATTCCCAGAAAATGAAAAAAAAATTTCATCATTCTTTAATCAAGATGGTTGTGCTACATCAGTTGTAGCAAAAAGGCATGCCATGGGAAGTGTTCATTTCTCATGAAGTTTTAACAACCCCTCGGCCCCATCCTCAGCAAAATTTTCCCTCATCATCTCATCCCCCTACTCCCCCATCATCTCCTATTGATCATGCTTCATCATCTACACATGTATCCTCACCTCAAGAAAACCTTCCTTCCTCACCTTCTCCCAATGCATCAGATCAAGAAGGAAGTGACCATGATGAGAAATCAAATACTAATGAAGGAGAGAGAAATAATGATGAAACAAGCATTGAAGAAAAAGAGAGTGAAGAGGCAGAGGTTAGCAATGAAACAGAAAACATAGAGGTAGATGACAATGACGATCAAGCAGATGATAAAGAGAGTAGCCAAGATAATTATGATGATGTTGGAGATGAAGAGGTTGAAGACAGTATGGACACAAATGAAGGAAGTGATAGAGAGACAAATGATGATAATGGTGGAATTAAAACTAAGAGCCACAGTGACAGTAAAAACAATGAGGTTCCTAGTAGTGATAAGGGCAGTGGTGATGCTGGAAACAAAGAGGACAGTGATGAAGCAGAATACATGGTAACTGAGAGCAATAATGGTGCTAATGAAATCAGTGATACCAAGGATCAGAATGTCAGTGAAGCTGATGATAAAAATGAAGAAAATGAAGAGGTTGTTAGCAGCAGTGAAGAAGAAGAAAACAAAGAGCATGAAAGTCATGACAGCATCCATGAAATCCATGAGGACAGCATGAACATCACTGATAATGAAAGTCAAGATGGAAAAAATAATGAAGACACTAAAATGGTCACAATCAAACCTCTTTATTTGACTTACCAAAGAGGAGAAAGGCATGTGTTTGCTGCCTCTAAAAGGCAAGGGGCCATGCCTTTTAGAGGGGTCTTCCTTGAAGTTTAACTAATGAATTCTTAAGTTCTCTTTAGTTTTACTGAGAATTTATGTTGAAAATCTAATTGTTTGCAAGTAATTTTCAGAGAAAATCTAATTGTTTGCTCTCTAATTTTACTCATTTGTTTCTCTAAGGTCTTATTAGTATTGTTTGGTTGAAGAATCCTTCATTGATATTCAAGTTTTTACTATGCTAATCATGCTCAAAGATTTTCCTTGTTTTTAGTTTGTTAAAGGATCATTGATTTCCCTTTAACCTCCTATATTATCTCCTCCATGTTCATCTCACTCACTCAAAACCTACTTAGATCCATTTGGCCTTGTCAACTTTCCCTTTGAAATATCCTTGACTCCTTTTTGTACTTTTAAAAACCTTTGCAGACTCCATATCCCAATGGATTGATCCTCTCTTACTATACCTATTTCCCTTGACAACCTATCCAACCAAACAAACAAACAAGAAAACCCTAACCCCTATAACTAGCCTAAAATCAAAATTCTAAAATCAAACAAGTTAAATCCTTTACATAAGAATAGAGAGAGCCCTCTCTGAGTCCAAGAAGGCTAGGTCCTAGGACTCCAAATATTGGTTTGATGTTACCCCTGTTTATTTGTTCTTGCCAATATGCAAATTATGGGGACCTAACATGGTGGCAATCACGGTGGGATCTTCTGAGTAAGTAACAAGCTTAGACTTCCTTAAAGAATTCAGAAAACCCTTGTCAAATAGTATCCAGTAATTCATCGCCTCTGAGTCAATAAAAATCATAAGTACTCCTTAAGACCTCATAAAATCTATGTTAAACTTAGAAAACTTGAAGTGTTATCCAAGTGTAGTACCAAACTGATTCACCATGCTAGCAACATAATGACTCAACTGGACCACACTCATTAGAGGCCTTAGTGTTACATATAGAAACTCATAAAACCCCTGAAACATCTCTATATTGGTTTTTATCAATAGTTGGTGACGGAAAACAAACGTATATCCTCAAAACAACAAAAAAAAACATCCACCTAGCGACTCCACTAGCCCCATTAGGCCTACTAGCTCTACTATTTCTTCTAGACTCCTCTAGGATTGTGTCAAATCACTCCTAAGTGGTTTAAAGGCCTAGTCACACACTGTGTAAGATAAGTGAACATTTAGAGAGGTCTACCTTTTAAAAAAATTCACATAACTTTCAATCTCTCCATATTATAGGTCTGAAATCTGGCTTCACGAAAAATTAACACCAGATCTCACCCTAACCCCAACCCTCCTATCATAGTTGATGACCCAGAGAAGATTTTGTGGCAAACTTCTAGGATTGAAGATTCAACTAGTGTTAGCACAATCCATAGAGAAATTTATGCCCCTGAACATCTCACATCCTTGCAAAATACCCAATTTGACTTACATCATCAAAGGAACCTATTCAGAACTAAGTCTCAACATGGGATAGACCAGACAGACCTTGAGCCCACAGATTTGCATCGGAGTCTTAGAAGAGAATCCTCTCCTTCTACTCCTCCTGGTTTTCATCTTCTCCATCACTTTGGCTCATTTCATTCCAAATCTGCCAATAATTATTTTGTTGGTCGAAGTACTTCTGCCACACCCACTCATACATCCACTGTGCAAACCACTCCACTTCATCCCCCACCTACTCTCATAAACCCTCCCCTTGTAAATCTTCCTTGGATCCCATTACCTCCCATCATGGCAGCATGGTATGCCCCTCTAGCACTACAACAACCTTTACTACCTTTTCCAAATGACTACCAATCCAAAATCCCTCATTTCACTGGAGTTGACTCTACCACTGCTCATTAGCATGTGGACAAAATGAATGATGCTTTTGACTACATGGAAATAGAAGAGGAGACCATACAAATGAGAATGTTTTCCCAAAGTCTATAAGGAGAAGCAAAGAAATGGTTAAAAAACTTAACTCCTGACATCATACATGACCTCCCTTCTCTTTATCAAACCTTGATAAACACATGGGAGATTAAGAAAAATCCTCTTCGGATCCTTTCAGAGTATAACAACCTTAAAATAAATTTTCTGGAAAGTGTCCGAGATTATTGCACTAGGTTCAACAGTGTATACAATGCCCTCCCACCTCACATGAAACCCCCACAGGGCCTAGCCTTAGTAAAATTTCCAGAAGGCTTTGATCCAGACATGACCTACTAATTGAGAGAAAGAGAACCCCTAACCTTAGAAGACATGTAGAAGGGAGACATCAGTGTATAAGCAAATCTGATTGAGAAGAGGGCTAGGATGAGGTCAGAAAAGAGAGTTACATACAAAGAGGACATTATGCCCTCAACCTCTTCTTCTGATGCTAAAATTGATAGCCCACTTAGGACAATGGAAAGAATGATGGAGAAAATCAGCGTGAATGAAAGAACACCTCCTAGGGAAAACCAAGCTAATACTCAAAACAGAAATAGGAATCAAAACTTCATAAGGGAACCCCCTCAAATCAGACAAAGAGAGAATGACCATCAAATCAGACCTCCTTTCCAAGAAAATTATGTAGATGAAGAGGAAAGAGAGGTTGAAGAGCCGAAAGAAAACCATGTAAATGTGATAGGCTCTGATGATGATAACAATAATTTTCTCACCGAAGAAGAGCAAGGTCTATTTTCCTCAAAACAAACTGAAACAAACTATCAGGATTATAAAGACTATAGATTAGGATTTGAAAATGCCATCATGGAGGTTCATAGGAACTATGACCTTAGGAGTAATAAAAACCAAGATACCTCCAAGAAAAAAAAATTAGACACTGCTATTAGGAAGACCCCTGAAAACACTCCTAAGAGGACAATAGAAAACACAAACACCATGGCTAAGAAACCTGACCAAAACAAGGATAAAACTAGCCAACAAAATGGAGCACCTAGCTGCCCTAGTACATCAATTAGTGGCCCTGAAAAAAAATCTTTTGACTAAGATTCCAAATCATAATCAGCAAACTAAAATTGTAGAAAAAATCATGGCTAATAAAACTAATGTAAATCTGTCAAAAACACAGATACCTTTCAGTTTGAGAGAGAGATTGCCAAGATCAAGATAACCATACCTCTTACTAAACTAGTTACTCAAGATGTGTTAGGTCCCAAGTTTTTAAAGTTCTGAACATAGGAAATGACACCAACACTCTAAACTTGACTGATGACAAACCTAAGCTATTTTTTTGACATGAGGTGGAGGGAAAATTTCAAGAAGGACTTGTACCTCCCTTCTATGTTAGCCTAAACATACATGACAAAATCTTGCACAATGCTATGCTAGACTCTGGTGCTTCACACAACCTTATGCCTAAGGTAGTGATGGAAAGGTTAGGCCTCGAGATAACCAAACCTTACAAAGACTTGTACTATTTTGATTCAAGTAGAGTAAAATGTTTGGGTCTAATCAAGGATCTGTGTGTCACTCTTGCACAAATACCGGCCAAGAGCCTAGTCATGGACATAGTAGTTTCTAACATTCCCCCGAAGTATGACATTCTTTTATCTAGATCATGGGGAGCCAAACTTCAAGGAAATCTCCAAATGGACATGTCATATGCTATCATCCTGGTTTTTAACCAAACAAGGAGATTGTACCGGGAAACTCACATGAAATACAGAGTAAGCAGCTAAGATAGGCCAAACAACACCCTTCTTTATTCCATCCACTCAGACCTTGACTCATTTATCTTGTACAATGAATATGACATTAATTAGCAATTAAATGAAAATGAGAAAGAGTTAGGCCCACTAGAACAGTCAAATCAATCACTAAATGAAGAAAATGACATCCAAAACTCTAGTAGCCCCGAACAACAACTCAATGGCGAATCTGAACTTTAAACGCTTTGAAACATGAGCTTTGATGGCTCTTGTGGCACAGCTGGTTTAGGAGCTGGTGTTTAGATACACAACACAAATGAGGATCTCTCCTACAAACTATATTTTCAATGCACTAACAATATTTCAGAGTATGAGGCTCTTCTCCTTGGTTTACATTTGCTAAAAGACATAACAGCTAAGAAAATTTTTGTTCTAGGAGATTCTGAGCTAATCATTAGACAAATCAAAGGAGATTATTCAACCAAAAATCCTAGGCTAAGAGAATATAGGAATGATGACTTAGACCTCATGAAAACTTTTGAGAAGTATGAACTTACTTCCATTCCTAGAGCTCAAAACACCCTTGCTAATGAACTTGCCTTTGCTGCTAGCACTTGCCAAACACCTCATACAAATGAACAATACATAATAGAAATCAAGTGCATACCAGCAGTCCCAAATAAAATTAATTATTGGCAAGTATTTGAAAATGACAAACAGATTGAAGACATCTTGCAGCCTAAAACTAAGTTTGAATTGTCAAAATCAGATTTAATCCATCAAGAAGATTTATTTGCTGAAGAACAAGCCCACCAAACAGAGCTGCCTTGTATTGTTGATATAAACATGCTAAAAGATCCTCTTGAGGTTGAATTGTTTGAAGATTTGGATCAGAAAGACCTTGAGGTTTTAAAATGCAAATATATTTCATTACCAAGAGGTCTTGCCCTATTAGAAGAATTGTTTGACTTCAATGATGTTGCTAGGAAGCCAAAAATGGAAATCACTGAGGCTGATGTAGAAGAATGCAACATAGACAATATAGAAAAGGCCAAAATGATCAATTTGTCCAAAACTCTACCACCTCACATAAAAAATAAATACATTGAGTTGTTCAAAGAATTCAAAGATGTTTTTGCATGGGGTTATGAAGACCTCAAGTCCTACGACATAAAAATTATTCAACACAAAATTCCTCTCAAAGAAAATCAGAAACCTTTCAAGAAAAAATTGAGAATAATAAACCTCGTCCTAGTCCCTCTAGTTGAGAAAGAAATCAAAAAGATGTATGATGTTGGGATCATAGTCCCAATCAGGTATTCAGAATGGGTTTCAAACCTTGTGCCAGTTAGGAAGAAAATCAGGGTGATTAGGCTATGTATAGACTTTAGAAACTTGAACAAAGCCTCCCTGAAAGATAACTACCCTTTACCCAAGATGGATCATATATTGAAAAGGGTGGTAGGTTCTAAAAGAATCTCATTACTTTATGGTTTTTCCAGTTACAATCAAGTACTAGTACTTCCAAGTGATCAATAAAAAACAACCTTCACTACACCTTGGGGCACCTTCATGTATGTCAAAATGCCTTGTGGGTTAATGAATATGGGGGCTACTTTCCAAAGAGCCATAGACATATCTGTTTCCGAAGACATAGGCCACTTCATAGTCATAGACCTTGATGACATCACTTTCTATTCTAAACTTATGAATAACACCTAATCCACATGAGAAAAGTCTTTGAAAAATGTAGGAAGTATGACCTATCTTTAAATCCTAAGAAAACATGGTTTGATCTGCAAGAAGGAAAACTCTTAAACCACATCATTTTCGAAGAAGGGATAAAGATAAACCCCAAAAGGATTGAGGGTATCTTAGAAATCAATTGTTGGGTTACGAAATGGGTATGTATTTACTATTAAGTTCACCATCGTTCTCCTTAATTCTTATCTTTTTCATATCTTAATGCGCCAATATATTAAGGAATTATGGTAAGAAATGAGGAATTATTTGCAATTACGATTTAACTAATTCTTATCCTTATTTATGCAGGAAAGCGACAAAAGGAACGATTGTTGTTCCCTATTGTTGGCACAGCCGAATCTGACAAGTAAAGGAAGGAACGAGTTAGTTGTAGACAAGGCTAAGAGCAAATCAGAGGGATTATCACGGAATAGAAAAAATGTCTTAAAGTTAGAAATTGGTTGCGAATCCCTCAAGATCAGGAGATATTGAGGGATCACATTTACTATTTACTCTTTACCCTTTCTGATTATAAAAGGAAAAAATTGTAGGAAGAAAGGGGAATCTCTGTTATTTTCCAAATTGTAAGCTTAATTACAGACTGCGTGGTTGGAGAACGTAATTACATTGTAATGCCACTCAAGTTAGATGATTAATTGAAGTTGTTGTTTTCATTCGCATTATCTGAAGTAACTTAGCAATTCCTGCTGGTGGCTAAGGGCCTGACCTCTGGTGGAGTTAAGTGCTTCCCTGTGTCATATTTCTGATTCTGCTAAGTGTTAATTGGTTTGATAATTTCTTGTTTCTGTGAATATATTTTATTCAATTGTTCATTATTTCCTGTTACTAAGACAATATGTATTCTTCTTATAATTTCTATTGCTATCATTTGATCACAGCGTGAGTTATCTAGACAGCGCATTGCATTGGTTTAATCATTTGTAAGAGTTTTATTATTGCTATTAGACTCTCAGAAGTGATATATTTCCTGTCTTAATTGCTTTGCAGAGATTTAATATAGTTAGATTGAATCAACTAGGTAGGGGTGAGTTATTATTACTGTGCTCTCGGTTGATGATACTGTTTGCTGTAAGATTTGATTTCAATAGAGGATTGAACTTGATATTTCTTTTAATCAGTGCAATTGGAATTTATTAGATGCTTCCATTTATTATTGTGTCAAGATCTGTACTATAATTTAGGAAACATTTCTCTTTGAATTAATAGCAGCCACATACTGTGTACACTCTTGAAATAATAGGACTTTCCCAGATTGATGATTAATGTGAGATAATTAGGAGTTTTAAAAGGCACCTTCTATCAGTCAACATCAACCACCCAAGAAACATTAAAGAGCTACAATATTTCATTAGAAAGATCAACTTCTTCAGGAGGTTCATACCAAGCCTTGTTGAACTCCTAAGAGACATCACGAACATGCTGAAAAGGGGAGTAGGGGTCAAGTGGACCATGGAAGCCAAACAATCCTTTGAACTGGTAAAACAAGAACTCACTCATACACTGGTTCTAATCAGCCCTGACTTTACCAAATATTTTTTCATTTTCTCCTTTGCATTGAAACATACTATTGCTACAGTGTTGCTTCAAATGAACATAATGAAATGAGAACAACCCATAGCTTTCTTCAGCAAAGCATTGAGGGATGCACCTCTAAAATATAATATCATGGAGAAACAAGCCTTTGCCTTGGTAAAAGATTTGAAAGATCATAGAGTTTACAAGTGTTAAAGACATTCTAAATTAGGATCCAGATGGTAAAAGGGGTAAATGGTTTTCTATTATCTTAAAATATGATTTTGAAATTAGACCCACTAAACTGATTAAAGGACAAGGACTCGCAAAACTCATGGTTGAATCAAATTTTCAAGCACTAGACATGAATATGATTGATGAATTAGAGAAACAGGAAGAATTCACAGCTCCACCCATTGAATAACTATTTCTGAATTCACCTTGGTATGTTGATATTTTATATGTGCTTCTTTATCTTAATGATCCTCCTACCTTGTCCAAAACAAAAGCTACATTATTGAAAAAAAAGGCTTTAAATTTATGCATCATAGATAAAGTTATGTATTGGAAAAATTCTGTTGGTATCTTGCTTAAGTGTTTGCTTGAAGATGATGTAGATATAATCATGCATGAGTTGGATGAGGGAGAGTGTGGAGGCCACCTCTACTGGAAAACCACTGCCAACAAGATCCTTAGAGCTAGCTACTATTGGCCCACCCTTTTCCCTAATACCCAAAAGCTAGTGATGGCTTGCCATAAGTGCCAAATCTTTGATGGCAGGAGAAAACTTCTACCTTTACCTTTGCATCCTATCGGTGTTGAAGCTCTATTTCAACAATGGGGTTTGGACTTCATTGGAGAAATCCAACCTACCTCATATGGCGAACACAAGTGGATCCTCACTACTACAGAATATTTCACCAAGTGGATAGAGGCCATCCCTTCTAGGAATGTCACTGAATTAGTCATCATCAAATTCCTTGAAACCAACATCTTATCCCAGTTTGGCTGCCCAAGAAAGATCATCACTGATAATTTTGCTGCATTTAAGTCCAAGAAGATGGTTGAATTTTGCTACAAATACCACATCACACTAGGGAACTCAATAGCTTATTACCCTCAGGGTAATGGGCTGGATGAGTCTTCTAACAAAAGATTAGTGAACATCATCAAGAAGCTGCTAGAAGAAAACCAAAAAGCATGGCATGCAAACTAGTGCATGCACTATGTACTGATAGACTAACCACCAAGAAATCAATTGATATGTCTCCCTAGCAACTAGTGTATGGCATGAATGAAGTATTCCCAACATCCTTGGGAGTTCCAGTGATGAAATTCTTCCAAGAGGTGCAATCAGAGGAGAATGATATGCAAAGAAGGCTGAACCAAACCATTCATTTGCAGCAGACAAGGGAAGAAGTTTACATGAGAACACAAGCAGTGCAATAAAACTTCAAGAATATCTTTGACAGAAGGACCAAGGATAGTGATTTTCACATTGGAGACAAAGTGTTGAAGTAGGATTCAAGGAGAGAAGACAAAGGAAAAGATGGAAATTTTGAAAATTTATGGAAGGGTCCCTACATCATCCATTCAGTTAGAGGTAATAATGCATTCTTTTTGCAAGAGGTGGATGGAACTGAGGTATTTGGAGGCCCTGTCAATGGTAGGATGATCAAGCACTATTTTTGTCAAAATTTCTAATTTGAAACTTTCATTCATTCTACATAACATTGCTTGATGAAAGATAAGAGAAACAAAAACACAAAAACACAAAAAAGAAGTAAAAGAGGGTAGGAAAAGAATAGGTACAGCCCCATACCCAAAAAAGAGTATTGTTGAAAGTGTGTAAGCCTAAATGCCACTACTTGTTAAGAAAAGGAGTCTTGTTTAATCATACAATCTAATCATGATTAAGACATGTTTAAATTTCTGTTGATAGATTAGTGAAAGAAGACTTGTCAGACTATTTAAACTTGACTTGTTAGTAGGATAGATTAGGAAAGGAAATCGTTGGTTCTCAATGCTCAAATCTGAACCAAGGAGAAAGAGAGGGATTCCTAAAAAAATTCTAAATCGCAACCCTCATGTTTTCTAGTTTTGATTGTACAAAAATAAATATCTATGTGCAGCTTGTCCAAAATTCCATAGCCCATGCCAAATCAAATTGCTTACTCCTGGTATGATCATGTTTTAAATTTCGTGTTAGTAGGCTAGGGAATAAAAATCTCTCAAACAGCTTAATATTGACAGAAAAATAGAGTAGGTAGAGAACGAAAGAGTTCATCAGCATAATCTCAACTCTTGGAAGTGATAAGGATACAAGTAGATAGTTTGTTTTGCTTTCAAGAGAAAAATAATGCCAAGGGTTTTCCAGTCCAAGTGCACCCAAAAGAATAAAAAATGTTAGGAAAGGTATGATGTGTAGGTAGAAATGAGGCTGAAGCAAGCATGTCTTTCTTATTTTGAAATCATAGCTTCAAAGAGAAAAAATCAGAGATGAAGGAAAGAAATCTGCAAAGTGCAAGTAAAGCACTGGTCTTCAAAACTCAGAGATTTGAGCTCTGAGGTCCTGGACACCTCCTAAAAAGGAGCTGCCTTCCCCAAGTGGAGCCACTGTTAGTCATCAGTAATTTTTTCTAGTTGTAGATGACTAAATACTTGTCCTAGATTTCTAAAAACAAGATTCGTGAATATTGTGAGTTTTAGAAATCTCACTGCCTTCATTATCCTTAAAACAAAATTTTCACTATTTTACTACTCTGCCATTCCATGGTTAAACTACCACTCCTAAAAAACCCCTCATGGGTCATGCCACTCATATTTATCCTATTTTCCCACCCATAACCTCAACACTCTATTTTTCCTTTGCCTCGCCCCTCCACTTTCCATCTAGGATTGCTAAATAGCCTGCTCCTTCTCATGTTCACCAGGTGCCTCAAGCACTGATGGTCTCAAAAAAATCTCTGTAGACTCTTTAGATAAATCAAGTACATTGGATTTTGGATCTTCAATACATCAATTTGTCAAAAACTCTATTTTTTACACTTGAAGACCCCAAGCCAAGCTTTCAGTCAAAGGAGCCTCCCACTAGGTCATTAGGGTTTCATAGGTTGTAGGGTTATCCTTGGTGTTTTTGAGCTCTAATTTTCCTATGCTAGAGGCTGTTTCAAATGTAAAAGAACAGAATCACATGATTTCCCAAGAAAGAGCAGAAAATTTCCAAAGGGGGCTACTTTGTCAATTTCAAGTTTTGCACAAGGTAAATGTGCTTGGAATTTTTGCAAGAATGCCAAGAGGTAGATCAACAAAGGAAATTGATAAAGTAACTGATGTGTTCCTAAAGGAAGACAAGGAGCAATTTATGTCCAAGGAGAAACAAGGTTCCTAAGGCTAATTGGGCCAACAGTGTGCCAAGCAAAGGTCCAATGCAGTAGAACACATGGAGGAGGCACACCAAGTGAACCAAACATGGAAGAAATTTCTTAGAAATTATAAATGAAAAAGGGAAAAGGGTGAGGTGAACTGGACATAAAAGAATGAACTTGAAAGGGCTATAGAGAACTTAGAAGACAAAACTGATAATTATTCTCAAGCATCCCAGAAACCTAGGGTTTTGGCAAGGTGATCAAATAAGGTAAAAGGGTAAGTTTGGAATCCATAATGACAGTAAAGGATTCCTTAAGATATGAGTGTTTGCAAAGATTCCAAACTCATCCCAAGGAGTTTTTCATGCCAAAGATGGTCAAAAGAGGTAAAATAAAGCTGTTAAGCCTTCATTATGACAACAGAAAGAAGATTTTAAGGGGCTACTGTGTATGTCATCCCATAGTTTTCCAAGGTGAGATTCCTCACTGTTTCAAAGGACAAAGAAGTAAATAATATCAGTGAGAAGGGAAGAAACCATGTTTCAAGTCACCCATACCTAGAAATGTCAAAAGTGTTGGGTGTGGAGCCTGATTATCTTGTTTACTTTGTATCACAGCATTAGACCCCTGTACCTTAAAAGGGGTGGCAACTCCGCTCGTAATTAATCGCTGTCGTGGGGGGTCCAGGGGGGGCCAGCAGCGCTTTTAGGAGCCCCCCCCTGGCGGGGGCTTTCGGGGGTTGCTCCCCCAAAGCTAAAAACAAATGTAAACTTGCCTTGTAAAAGTATAGTAATTTCTAGTCAATTTGGGCCGTTCATTAGGCAAATGATTTGACGGTAGAAGTTATGTTTAGATTAGGGTTTTTTTCCCTAGAAGGCAACCCCTCACTTTTATGAGGGCATTGTATTGCGGCTATGCATTGTATGTGTATTCTCAGAGCGAGAAATAGAGAGGGAGACTATGAGAGAGAACAGAATATATTACATCGGATCTGCTGTAGGTTTTGTCTCTTCATTTTTGTTTGATAATAGAAAGGAAGGACTGGTTGTTCGGGGTGGACGTAGCCCAAACTAGGTGAAACACGTATATCTGTGTCTCTTTGGTTTTATGTGTTTTTGTGTGCTTGTATTTTCCGCATATTTTTTGTGTTGCATATCTTCATAATATATAATTTTCTAACAACTGGTATCAGAGCCGAAGGTATATTTGGCTGATAAACTCGCAGGAAAGAAGGGTTCCTGGTTCGAGTGGGAGCAATGGTAAATGATGGTAAGTTTAGGGTCGAGAAATTTAACGGCCAAAACTTCCTACTGTGGAAGATGCATATGGAAGATTATCTTATCATAAAGATCTATACCTGAAATGAAGGCGGAAAAACAAGGTTACCAGTAACCAAAACGGATGCGAAATGGGATGTGTCGATGAAAGGCACTGGTGATGTTGATTTGTGTCTTGGTGAATGCGCCTTCAATATTGAAGAAACAAAAACAAAGGTTTGATACGACGTTGGTGAAAATATATGAAAAACCCTCAGCCTCAAACAAGGTATTTCTTATGAAACGACTATTTAGTATGAAGATGTCGGAAGGTGGATCTGTTGCATACCATTTAAATGAATTTAATACAGTTACCAGTCAGTTAAGTTCTGTAGGGGTAAACTTTGATGATGAAGTTAGAGCTCTATTATTCTTGTGCTCATTGCCGGAGAGTTGGAATGGTTTAGTAATGGCCATTAGTAACTCTGTCTCTGGATCTAGTACTTTAAATTTTGATGATGTTTTTGGTGATATCCTTAGCGAGGAAATGTGACGGAAAAGCTCCGGTGAGACATCGGGTAATGCTTTGAGTGCAGAGTCTAGGGGAAGAAGAATGGAAAGAGGAAAGAGCTCAGGATATCGCAGTAAATCAAGGAAAGGCGGTCAAAGTCAGGATGTCAGGGAATGGTATAGAATTGAAGGAAAGAAAGGACACCTAAAGAAAGATTGTAGATCTAGGAAGGGAAAATAAGGAGATTCACAACAAGAAAACAATCATGAAGCAAATGTGACAGGTGATGTGTTACAAGATGCTTTGATTCTTTATTTCGAAAATGTTACTGATTCTTGGGTTGTAGATTCAGGGGCTTCATTCCATGCCACACCTGATAAGAAATATTTTCATGACTATGTCCAAGGAGATTTTGGACAAGTTCGTTTGGGTGATGATACACCCTGTAAAATTGTTGGAATGGGTAAAGTTCTTGTAAAACAACAGAATGGAAACCAATGGCTACTAAAGGAGGTAAGGCATGTTCCAGATCTGAAGAAAAATCTGATTTCAACAGGGCAGTTAGGCAGTGAAGGTTGTGTGACAACTTTCACGGATAAAACTTGGAAGGTCACCAAAGGAGCGCTGGTAATAGCAAAAGGTGAAAAGGTTGGTACATTGTATTTATGCAATGGTATTTCTAACTCTGTTAATGCTTTAACTTCCAAAGGAGCAGATGTAGCATTATGGCATCATAGGCTCGGACACATAAGTGAGAAGGGAATGAAGATTCTTCACTCAAGAAATTTGTTGCAAGGTTTGAAGAATGTTGATTTGGATTTCTGTGAGAATTGCATTTATGGAAAACAAAAGAGATTCATATTTCTCAGAGTTAGGAAAGAAAATAAGAGCGAAAAATTGGAGCTTGTGCATACAGATGTATGGGGACCTGCTCAGGTATCATCTCTTGGTCGCTCTCATTATTATGTTACTTTTATTGATGATGCAACTAGAAAAACATGGATTTATTGTATTCATAATAAATCTGATGTATTTGATACTTTCAAGAAATGGAAAGCTTTGGTTGAGATTGAGACAGGAAAGAAGTTGAAGTGTCTCAGATCAGAAAATGGAGGTGAATATTGCAGCAAAGAGTTTGATAAGTACTGTTAAAAGCATGGAATTCACAGAGAGAAGACAGTTCCAAGAACACCACAAGAAAATGGTGTGTCAGAAAGGATGAACAGAACAATCATGGAGCATGAAAGGTGCATGAGATTGCATGCACGATTGCCTTTACAATTTTGGCAGTAAAATGGATTCTCAGATATTTGAGAGGTACCACAAATTAAGCATTATGCTTTGGTGGTTCAAACATTGCTCTACAGGGATATGTTGATGCAGATATGGCAGGTGACAGAGATAACAGGAGGAGCACTACAGGATATGTATTTACTGTAGGTGGAACAGCTGTCAGTTGGGTTTCAAAAATCTAAAGTGTTGTTGCACTTTCAACAACAGAAGCCGAGTATGTTGCTGCTACAGAGGCTAGTAAAGAAATGATTTGGTTACAAAGGTTTATGGATGAATTGGGTAAGAAGCATGATATGGGCACACTATACAGTGATAACCAAAGTGCTATTCATCTTGCAAAGAACTCAGCATTTCATTCCAGAACTAAACACATACATCTCAAGTACCATTTCATACGGTCAGTATTGGAAGATGGAGAGTTGAAGCTGGAAAAGATACACACTAGCTAGAATCCTGCAGATATTCTAACAAAAGTTGTAACCAGGGAGAAACTGAGAACATGCTCAGTTTCAATTGGTCTTCAAGGATGACGATGAAGATGAGAAACAACCAGGTCCAAAGAGGAGTCATTGTCCAGCAAATGAAGCAGCGTTGGAGTTGCTACAATCAGTCTCCAAGTGGGAGATTGTTGGGTGTGGAGCCTGATTATCTTGTTTACTTTGTATCACGGCATTGGACCCTTGTACCTTAAAAGGGGTGGCAACGCCACCCATAATTAATCGCTATCGTGGGGGGTCTAGCGGGGGGCAGTAACGCTTTTAGGAGGCCCCCCCTGGCGGGGGCTTTCGGGGGCAGTGCCCCCGAATCTAAAAACAGATGTAAAATTGCCTTGTAAAAGTATAGTAATTTCTAGTAAATATGGGTCGTTCATTAGGCAAATGATCTGATGGTAGAAGTTATGTTTAGATTAGGGTTTTCTGCCCTAGAAGGCAACCCCTCACTTTTATGAGGGCATTGTATTGCGGCTGTGCATTGTATGTGTATTTACAAAGCGAGAAATAGAGAGGGAGACTGTGAGAGAGAATAGAGGATATTACAACGGATCTGCTGTAGGTTTTGTCTCTTCATTTTTGTTGGATAATAGAAAGGAAGGACTGGTTGTTCGGGGTGGACGTAGCCCAAACTGGGTGAACCACGTATATCTATGTCTCTCTGGTTTTATGTGTTTTTGTGTGCTTGTATTTTCCCCATATTTTATGTGTTGCATTGCCCCATAATATATAATTTTCTAACAAAAAGGGGAAAAAAATTCATTACAACATCACAATGCAAACAAAAAATGGGTTTTGACAGTGCTACCATAAGGAAGAAATCCCTCAAAAAAATTTTAATAAACTTACCATTACTCAATGAGATAAAGAGATGTGTTAGGTTTCAAGATGGTAGAAAGGGTTTTTTTGGTTTTCTGATATGTCAAGATGAGTGAAACAGACCCTCGGGCTAAAAAATACCCTTTCATGTTTCCAACAAGATGCCATCAAAAATGAAAGGGCCAATTTAATGCCTGTTTAGCCACTTGCAGCAAAAGACAAGGGAATATCAGTTAAATGAAAAGGATAAAAAAACATTAGCAAAGTGGGTTTTCTAAGTTCAAATTATTTTCCTAGGCTATAAAGGACCATTTTGTCCTTCACCCAACTCATTGTGCACTTAAAAAGACAACCAGAGCATCCAAGAGATAAATTTTGGCATTTTAGTCAAATTTTGGGCCAGTCTACCCGGCGCTATGCATTCAGTGTTTGACACTGTGCATTCAGAGGATTTTCCAGTGCAAAATTGCACTCCAATGCACCTTCAGAGACACGCACTGCGCATTCGTGAAGACGCTACGCTTTCATCCAATAAATCCCAACAAACACAGACTGCATTCAAGTGATGTGCCCAGGAGAGCCCGACAAGCCCAAACTGCGTTCAGGTGCTGCGCGTAAGGAAGCCCGACACCGGAAAACATGTGAAAGCACTACGCATTGGGCAGAGAGGAACCAAAAATGCGTGCAGGCGCTACGCATTGGGCAGGGAGGACCTGACTCTGCGTGCAAGCACTACACTTTCACTTGAAGCTCCTCCTTCACCTACAAGCGCCCAAAAAACATAAAAAACTCCTTGAAGTTGACATCAAAGGACTTTCAAGGGCATTGCAAATTGGCAGGTGGATGTCTTGCTTTTCCTCCAGTGGATTTTGATGGTTTAAATGTCAAAAGGAATTGACCAAACCCTAAGGAGTGAAAAACCCTAATCTTCATGCTAAAAAACCTTGTTTTAACCTCCATCATCTACAAACAAGAATATATCAGTCAAGTAGGGTATGAAGTAGTATGGTTGTAGTGATTTTGAAGATTGACCATTCATCAAAGCTTAAAAAGCTCAGTCATACACCTACACCTTCCTCTCACTCACTTGCAAAGGCTGCCTTTCATTGTCATTCCAATTCACTTCTCATATCAAGTTTCACAAGCAGAGGTAGGGTTTGTTTAAAAACAACAGTAATCAAAATTTCAGGAGGAGGAGGAAATGGTAGTAGTGAAGAAGGCCAATTGCCTAGGAGGCAGAAACATAGAGGTGGGAAGGTTAATAGGTTTGAACCCCTAGATATTGTGGAGCTTAATGCCTCTCCTATGATTATCACCTGTTTCCAAAATGTAGGGTGTTTTCAGTTTTGTGAAAGAGTCCAACAAGTACAAAGTCACCCAGAGCTCACAAGGTTATTCATCCTTAACCTACATGACAAACAATCAAGATTTCAGGGGTGACCTTTGAACTCTCCTCGGATGCCATTTCCCATGCTACAAGCATACCCAATGTTGGTGAAAAATGGTTCAAAAGAGAAAATTTAGATATAAGTTGCTATGAGCCATTTCTCAAACCCAGATACAAAGAAGGATGCAAAACTATCTTCCCTTTTTCACATTTGCTGAGAGGTATGCACCCTTGATGAGGATCATCATAAAATACTTTACATGTGAGGGAAGGTACTCTAAAATTTACTCCTATCATATCGGATTACTCATGCACTTCACTAAGGTCAAGATGCTTCATTTACCCTACTATCTCTATAGGAGTATTGATAAGATGTATTATGTTGTTCAAAAGAGGAACTATTCCTAGCAAATGCAAAGTTTGTTTCATCATTCTTTAATCAAGATGGTTGTGCTACATCAATTGGAGAAAAAAGGCATACCATGGGAAGTGTTCATTTCTCATGAAGTGTTCACAAACCCTCAGCCCCATCCTCAGCAAAATTTTCCCTCATCATCTCATCCCCCTACTCCCCCATCATCTCCTATTGATCATGCTTCATCATCTACACATGTATCCTCACCTCAAGAAAACCTTCCTTCCTCACCTTCTCCCAATGCATCAGATCAATAAGGAAGTGACCATGATGAGCAATCAAATACTAATGATGGAGAGAGAAATAATGATGAAACAAACATTGAATAAAAAGAGAGTGAAGAGGTAGAGGTTAGCAATGAAATAGAAAACATAGAGGTAGATGACAATGAAGATCAAGTAGATGATAAAGAGAGTAGCCAAGATAATGATGATGATGTTGGAGATGAAGAGGCAGAAGATAGTACGGACAAAAATGAAGGAAGTGACAGAGAGACAGATGATGATAACGGTGGCAGTAAAACTAAGAGCCACAATGATAGTAAAAACAGTGAGGTTCCTAGTAGTGATAAGGGTAGTGGTGATGCTGGAAACAAAGAGGATGGTGATGAAGCAAAATACATGGTAACTGATAGCAATAATGATGCTAATGACAATAGTGATACCAAGGATTAGAATGTCAGTGAAGCTGATGATAACAATGAAGAAAATGAAGAGGTTGTTAGCAGCAGTGAAGAAGAAGACAACAAAGAGCATGACAGTCATGACAATAGACATGAAATCCATAAGGACAGCATGAATGTCACTGATAATGACAGTCAAGATGGAAAAAATAATGAAGACACTGAAATGGTCACAAGCAAATCTCTTTCTTTGACTTGCCAAAGAGGAGAAAGGCATGTGTTTTCTGCCTCTAAAAGGCAAGGGACCATGCCTTCTACATCAACAAAAATGCTTGACAAAGGCAAGTAAAAGGTCACTGTTGGAGATAAGAGAGGCAAGAATCAAACTAAACAAGAGCACCAACTCATTGACCTTGACAGAGAAAATGAAGATGAGGAGAGGATTACAAGAATCTTGCTCCAAAGCAAGGATGCAAAGATCAGAGACCTACAAAGAAAACTTGGCACGGAAATGTATAACATTGAGTATTATAAGAATGAAAACAAGCAGCTGAAGAAGACACAAAGGAATCTTGGCCTACAGAAAAAGATGGCCAAGCACTATGCCTTGAAGAACAAGTATGCAAAGGCCAAGCTCAAAGGAGCCCTTGCTAAAATACAAGCACTCAAGGAGGAAAAAGACCAAGAAAACCTTGTAATTATTGATCAAGCTTCTCTACAGGCCTCCCAAATCTCATGAGGAAGATAGTTGCAAATTTTTGCAAGTTTTTGACATTTTTGGTTTTTTTGACTGTTATTAAGGGTTGAAAGCGCAACACCCTTGGCGCTACGCTTTTTCTACAGGCATCCAATGGAGGTAACGTTTACATTTTTGGATTCATCAACCCAAGGACATCATTCACACCAAATTTTAGAGCATTTGGAGCAGTTTTGGTCCCTCAAAAGACCCAAAAACATGTCAATTTTCACCTTTCTGCCATGTTTTCAGGGCTAGCGTTGTGCCTAGAGAAGTATTGGGAGATTTACTTTTTGAATAGGTTAATGAAGCCCAATTAGAAAAACAAAGGAATTTATGGAAATTAGACTCAATATGCTTTCCAACGAGCCATCACAGAGCCAATTCCAACATCAGGAAGTCCATCCAAACTTGGCTGCAATTGGACCCAGTTTTCATGTGCAGGCGTTGTGCTTTCAGACCAATGAATCTACCCCCTTGCAAAAAAGTCAAAAAAACACATTGAAGGATATTTTAGAGATTTTTTTGGGCAAATCACTCCATCTTTGATTAAGGAGTTATGTTTAGGTTATCTTTCATTTATTGCAATAGTTATTATGTGCCTTGGGCCTTGCATAGCCTCTTTGGACATAAATGACATTTATGGTGTATTTATGGTGTATTTATGGTTTCTAGAAGCCTCTTAGGGTTTCCACCTCCTCATTTTCTGATTAAATAAAGCCTTAAGGCCTTATTGTAAATGGTTGGTTGGTTGCTGACCATAATATAATATAGACTCTGAGTTTACTTGTGAAATTGGCTTTGATATCTTGTGATGGATTTGGACTGAGCAGCTGTGGATTGAGCTCATTCTTATGATTCATGAAGCTTTGTTGAATGGTGATGTATTCCACCTTTGTACATGTTTTCTTCAGTTCTCATTATGTTTCTATGATCATGGGATAGAAATCTTAGAGTAGGATATGTCTTGTTGGCACCCTTCTTTGTCTACATCCTTTGATCTTTATGTTTTCTTCCTTGAAGTTTAACTAATGAATTCTTAAGTGCTCTTTAGTTTTATTGAGAAGTTATGTTGAAAATCTAATTGTTTTCAAGTAAGTTTCAGAGAATACTTAACTTCTCTCTATGTTTACTCATATGTTACTCTAAGGTCTTCTTAGTATTGTTTGGTTGAATAATCCTTCATTTCTCTTCAATTTTTTACTATGCTAATCATGCTGAAAGCTTTTCCTTGTTGTTAGTTTGTTAAAGGATCCTTGATTTCCCCTTAACCTACTATATTATCTCCTCCATGTTCATCTTACTCACTCAAAACCTACTTAGATCCATTTGGCCTTGTCAACTTGCCCTTTGAACTATCCTTGACTCCTTTTTGTACTTTTCAAAACCTTTGCAAACTTCACAGCCCAATGGATCGATTCTATCTTACTCTACCTATTTCCCTTGACAACCTATCCAACCAAACAAACAAACAAGAAAACCCTAATCCCTATAACTAGCCTAAAATCAAAACTCTAAAATCAAACTAGTTAAATCCTTTACATAAGCATAGAGAGAGCCCTCTCTGAGTCCTGGAAGGCTAGGTCCTAGGACTCAAAGATTGGTTTGATGTTACCCCTATTTATTTATTCTTTCAAATCTGGAAATTATGGGGACCTAACATGGCACGTATCCAAAGTTTAATATATGTTATATGGATTGCATTTCGCATTAATCCAAAGTCCGGTGGCATATGCAAACAATGGGTTCAAAGTTCATATATTATATGCAAACATTGCAAAGGTTTAATTGCACGTAATTAGCAATGGTGCAAAATGTATATAGGATGGGAAAAGGGTAGGTCTAACTCGTGGCCTCCCCCTCCTATTTATACGCTCTAACCAATGGACCACGGGGCGGGGCTTGTAAAGTCTCCATGCCGAAACTGTATTTGAATTTTATTGCGGACTCCGATGGCGGAAGGTAGGAGGCCAACCCTCCTCCCCATATGACTTTACCACATAACCTTAACCAAGCGCCCATATTAAAAATGCTTAGTGTGCAATTAAATCATTCTTATCACCTCTTAATCTTCTGTTAATTAATTTAAACTCACAGTTAAATATGGCGGGTTTTTCGGTGGTTCCACCATTTTCAGCAGACCTTCTAGTTTGGCGGAGCTATCTGGAGACTTCTCTAGATTTGGAGGAGGAATCTAGAGAAAAATTTAATGAACCATATCTTGAGAAACATTCGACCAATTTTGGCTCAGGAAGAGTCATTCCTAGCAGATTGGCATGCTCTAAACAAATTGGAACAGGTTACAAAGGCAGAGGAGCAATTCTACAGGTTTTTTTTGTCACTTTGAAGAATTTTGAATCCCTAGGCCATGAGGAAGGAAGGCCATGCTTAGATCATCTGAATGCCAAATTGAGTAAATGAATAGTCATTTCTAATAGATTTTGACTTTATGGACTCATTGGAGTATGTTTCACGCACATTTTATGTATGTAAATGACTATTTTTTCACTATTGAGCTGATACAAAGGCCCAAGCCATGGAATTTGGACCAAGGAGATGTAGCCCAAGAGGGGTGAACTCCTCCATTAAAACTCGATTTTAATGGAGCAATTGTGATGGTTTTCCAGAGAAACTTCTAGGGGCTAATATTCGCAAGTGGGCTAATTTTCCATGCTTTTTCCAAAAAAAGATTTGCCAATTTCCATTTTTTTCTAAAATAATTTGCCCAAATTTTCTAGTACACCATTATTTTACCTTAAAAATCGCCAAAATATTATATTGACTAATTTGAAAATCATTTGAAATATAAATATTTCTACAACAATATCACCAAAATATCTACAATTTGCATATTGGGGACTAGTAAGATTTGCCAAGGTTTCTAAAATTTAAGATAAACTTCTATCCTTAAAATTTTCCTTGTGGTTTGTTGTTCTTTAAGTTGTTGTTGTTCAGCATTTGAATTTCATACTTTATGCTCTTGAATTCACTCATAAAAAGTCAGTTAAATTACATGTTTGACACACATAAACAACAAGGAAACATGTACATCAAGCATAAGGTCAAGAAGTAAATTTTAAATATAGAAATGAAATTAGCACATCAAAACTAGCATTCATACTCAGATCAATTAGTTTGCTAGTACATTTAAACTTTTTTCCTCAGTACATCAAATTTTTATGGATTTCCAGTATGGACATTAGGGTGTTGGGTTCTTGGGTGGCGAAACATGTATTCTTCTAGTTTCGGGAATGTATATAAAAGATGCACGTTTCCATATGCAATTACAAGTTATTATTGTGGAGAGTGGTCCTTACATTTTATACATTAAGCTCCAATAGATTTATATACCGATCTTTATAGCCATTAGGCTTTTTGAAAATAGCATATTTCCTAAAATAAAAATATATATTTACATGTCGTGTGCACATTTATTTAAAAAAATAATACTATAAATAAATTTAAAATGGTAATTAGAAAAGTAAAATAAAATAAATATTATAATGTATAAAAAATAATAAAAAGTTAATAACATATATATTAATATGAAAATAAAATTTAGTATAATTATGTAAAAATATTCATATATTAAGTATTAAAATATAATTAAAAAACATTTATTAAAAGATATAATAAATTAAATTTATATTTCTATATTTAAAATAAAAATAAAAATAACATAAAATCATATTTCAAAATCTTAAAATATTATTAATAAAAATAATTTAAAAAATTTGTGTTTTTAAATATAATTTTATTTCAATAAAGTGTATGGAAAGATAACAACATCCTTTATTAAATCATATCCACATAAAGCTAAACATAGAAAAATAAAGCATTATATATATATATATATATATACCACATCTTAAATGTAGAAGTATATTTACATACTATATCTAGGTATGAATAGTTACCAATATTTAAAATTGACATTATAAATTAAAAAATAAATATAATATATAAATTTAAATTTAAATACGAATATTAAAAATGGAATAAATATAATTTAGTGTTTTATTTGAAAATTGACTTGTCAAAAAACAAAATAATAATTATTTTTTTCCTCATTTTACATTACTAAAATATATTTATGTGATGCTTAAAGATATGAAAAGTTTTAAAAATGTTCCAAGTACACTTTAAAAACATTTTGTATAAGAATTGAAAAATAGCTATGTGCTTTTAACAATTACATGTAGCATTACAATAACATAGATGAAACTTAGTAACAACTCAAGATATTTTATGATCTCTTTAGTTGGAAGTTTGAATAAACACTTTTAGCTTTTCAAAATATATTTTTGAAAACATTTGCTTTTAACAATAGCATGTGGCATTGCAATAATGTAGATAAAATTTAATAACATTTTAACATAATTTTCTATCTCTCTAATTGGAAGTTTGAATAATCACAATCGATTTTGGAAAAGAAAAAAAAAACATGTGGTGGCAATGTGTAAAAAACAAGAGCATTGACATTGCCACCATGACATTGTCACCACTTTCTTGTTTTCCTTTAAATGTGTTTGTCTCTTTCATATTCTTTTTTTTTTGTTTGCAATTTTGTTATATTTTAATAAAAATTAATACTTATATTATTAAAAATTTATTAATTTTTGGTATTACTAAAAACACAATAATTATAATATATTTCAACAAATAAGTATTACCAGCATAACCCTCTATAATTCTATGTACATTAGATGCTTTCAATACAAAGGTTGACTTACCAAAAAAAAAAGTATTACATACATAAATATCTATCTATATCTATATCTATATCTATATCTATATATATATATATATATATATATATATATATAAACATTCCATTATTCAATAAGGATTATAGTAAATTGGGATAACTAACCATTATGTTAGTAGGTGGACTACTATGAACTGTCTATTTAAAATATAAAAATAAAAACTATGGTATGTTTGGACAAATGCCCATTATATGTGGCATTTTGGAGATTATATGTTGTTACAAACCAAAGCTGACAACCATATAAAGAGAAAAATTATATTTTAAAGTTATATAAACTATTAAAATATGTGAAACACAATATATCCAACTATTTATTATCTTATTTATTATTTATTATTTATTATTACACACATCCACAAATTTAATCCTAGAAAAAGAGTGAGCATTCATATTCTTACTACAATTAATCAATCACTATGTTGGTAGAAGCACCATTACCTCTTTGGACACCCACCCCCATTGATATAAGCATTAGGGTATGTTAAGGCATATTAGACCTACCAAACGTTACAACCAATCTAGAATGGCACAAATGAGGAGATGAGATTTTAAGTAAACATAATGTATCCAACTAACATCTATAAGGCTTATTATTCATTTTTTATAATCATAGACATCTACAACTAAATATATTGTCATTAAATTTTTAGTTTGTGTATACAATTTTTATGTTGAGAGAAAAGTGAGGGTGATTATAAATATCATCAAATGTAAAGAATAGCCACTCAACATTTATGTGAACAAGGTATAGATGAGGTGGAAAACATGTACAACAATAAAACTTTAACTATATAATATATCCTTGTTCAATGAAAAACTTTGACCATACTTTGAACCACCTAATGGTAGTGTATTCACCAAATAAGAGAACTAACATTTTTGTAGGTATGTGGAACTTTGATTCCCTAATCAACAAGAGTTACTCTTATTATAAAATAAATTAGAAGCAAAATGTTTTTCTATACAAGAAAACAATCAATTTACTGAAATTATGTAAACCTTTACTTCCCATTACTGAGGCCACAATGTCAACCTGTTTCATAGAACATGTGTTGATAGGACATTAAAGATACCCTTAATTTCAATAAATATTGTTAAATACCATTGCAAATTATTTCATTTAAACCCCCTTCCAATACATCCTTTCAATTAAAAAAAAATGTATTTATATTTGATATCTCTATTTTTTATTAAATAACCTTTTGTAAACCCCAATACATATAAATTCCCATTCACTCCACATCCTACCCTAATCCCTATAATATATAGACTTTATTTTCTCAAATTTAAAACCCCCTCGATGAATGACATTATGAGATATTGGTCAACAAGGTATAGCCATCCAACTTTGTAACAAATTTATATTTTGAAATTCAATTACGTCGGTGATTATAATTTCAATTAAAAACATAGTAGAAATTTTGGATTTTTTCATCAGAAATTAGTGACACAATTTTTGGTAAGACTGTGTTTTTTGGTTGTTTAAAATACACTTTTGAATACATAAATGAATTCAATACCCTAAAAACTCTAGGTAACACTCACATTATGCATATCACATTGTTCAAACTTATGATTCTAACAAATCTCTACTAAATTGGAAATTAAACTGATTAAATAGCATACTCAAAAAAGACCAAAATATTTAATAATCAAACTACACTTTTTAAAACCCTTATTATTATTATTTTGAGAATCTAATTCATTCATAATTGAATAAAAATATATTAAATCTAAGACTTTTGTGATCCATAATGTAATTACATGTCTTTTAAATTAATCATCACCATATATAAAAATTTAATCCATTTATATTTATTTTACAAATTTCTTATCAAAATTATTATTAAAAATATCATTTTATTATATATCATTTAAGTTATAATATATTATAACCTAAATAGTGCTTCTATTTTCCACACATTTTCTTCCCACATATAATTAAAAAAAATACCTTCCATAAATACTAAGAAAAATTCCAAGATTGGGCAGTCTTCGACAAATCTGAATCGTTTCTCATACCCACTACATTAATGAGGTATATATAATTCATAGTCCACGTTAGCTATTTAAGCTACCGTGTTGTCGTTTTCTAATTATTTGACTAATCTAATGTATATAATAAGGCATTCATTATTCATTTAATAAGTTTATTGACAAAGTTTTCTCGGATTTGTATTTATGTTGTAAAGTGTTTTTATTTGAAAACAATTTTTCTTACTATCAATGTGTTCATGTATGAGTCATTGGATCAAATGTTAGACGATTGAAATTTTTTAGGTCATTAAATCCACAAGAAAATAGTTTTATATATTTTTTTATAATGTTAGTTTTTTATTTTTTCTTTTTAATAAGTTAGATTGATTTTAGGTGTATAATAGAAATGTTGTAATGTCATGTTTAACATTTTGACTATGTCAAATTACACAAAAAAATAAAAATAAAAGTAAATTAAATAAAAAAATTGATATAATGGAATGAACATTTTAACTAGGTAAAAATACAATAAAAAACAAAAATAATAAAATAAAATAATAATAAACTATAAAAACAGCACATGGTATTGACCTTATTTGAAAACAACTCCCCTAGCTGCCAATGGGGCCATCGTAATTAATGTGATTCTTTGTACTATTTTTATTTAAAATAGTAATTTGTATTTGTATTTTTTTAAATGAATATTGTTAAATGTGTTGTAATAATCGTAATTTATATTTGTATTTTTTTAAATGAATATTGCTAAATGTGTAATTGAGTAAAATGTATTAAATTGATATTCTAATTTTTAAGATATTTATTTTAAAAATTCAAAGTATGGTGAGTTTTGTTTTATTAAGTTTAGAGTCTAGATGTGCAAAGAATGAATCTATCTCAAGTCCCAAACAAGATTCTCATGTGCCAAACAAGATTCTTCTTTCTCTTCTCATTCTAGCTGGCACCTTCACACTCCTCTCCTCCTCCTTTCACAAATTTAAACTATGAGGCACAAGGTAGTTGTTGCATATATGAACATTTAGATATAATAAGAAAAATGGCATACTCTATTGTAATTTTCTCTACAAATGTCTCTCCTCCTCCCCTCACAAATTTAAACTATGAGGCAGAAGGTAGTTGTTGCATATAGGAACATTTAGATATGATAAGAAAAATGTCATACTCTATTGTAATTTTATCTACAAATGTGATGGCAAGTGTGCTCTAAATGTTAACAATATCACGGTTAATGTAGTATAAGCTCCATGCAAATTGACAATCTTGTATACAAGATCAAGAAATCTATGCCAAATATCCAACACCATAGAGCAAGACATGTTCACCAATTCAACAGTTGCTTCCAAATCTCTCTAAATGTTAGAGATGTTTTCACAGTAAACTTGTTTTTATTGCTCTTGAACTGATGAAAGCCATCATTGTTTCATATAGGAGAATATCACTAAATGCTAGAGTTGTTTTCTCAGTAAACTTGTTTTTACTGCTCTTGAACTGATGAAAGCCATCATTTTTTCATATAGGAAATTTAGTTCCGATAAGAAAATTGTGATACTATCTATTATCCCTTTTTAGTTTTTTAATGATTCAATTAAGATTAACTTTTGTATGTTGTAATGAGGAGATTTTTATTTTTAATGTCAATTACCTTTTATAACTCTAGGAGGTTCTTAATATTGCCTTTGTTTTTAATAAATGGAACTCAATTATATATTTGAAAATATGTTTAGGTAAGAGAATATTATGATTGATTTTTTTTTTTACCTATTAAGGACTAGTAAAATTTTCAATAATTTCTACACTATAACAAAAATTTCCATCTTTAAAATTTTCCCTATTTAGTAAGTAAGGTCAAATCCAAACCATCATTCCTCAAGTATAACTTGGATAATTACTTGAATGAGATCGCTTAGGAAAATCATAATGGTAGTGTATTGATGGGCCCAGCCCTCGTTAACTCAACCTTGATATTAACTTACAATACAAATCAATAATTGGGATAGAATAAAATAACAAATGATTTTTGTTTCGAAATATTTTTTCAATCAATGTTATTGATTAGACTTACAGACGATCGGATATTGTGGTATTTGGAATTTATCTTGTTTGTACATAAATTAAGTTTCGGCTAGACAACTGTCCCTGCCTCGTGGATCACACTCCCACCTTTTGTATTGTCGAAACCCTAACTCGACTCATTTGCTATGTTACTCTTTACCTCTACTGAGCGAGGGTTTGTTCTGTTGTTCTCTGTGATGTTTGTTTGTGCGTCTGCTCTGTTTTGGACTATGGCTGTCACTCAGCTCCAGAATACTTAGGGGTTCTTCTCCGTCGTTGGTAAGAATGATACTCTATCTCTAGGTCTGTAATTTCTTGTCTTTCTGCAACTGTTCGAAAGCTTAATGGTCTGTAGAAACCATGACTCGGCTTGGTCTGTGTGCATACGCTGTTGCTTTCGCTCTTTCATTAACAAATGGGGCTTATTCCCATTTCCCTTTCTACTGTGCAATTTCTTTGCATTTACTTGTTGTCTCTCTAATTTGTTCTTGCAGGTTGCGGCCCAAGGTTTCGTGGCTTCGGCTCTTTGCTTTCAACGTCCAGGTAACTAATCACTCCTGCTATCATTGCTTCTGCTTTCTTCCACAGTCACTAATAATTTTCGCTCCTTCGTGACCAGAAAAACTTGTTGCTGTAACTTGTGTCTCGACACTGTTTACTCCACAGGTAATTGTCTCTCTTTCTTGTGCGATTTTGTTACTCCATTCCTTTTGTTTTGTTTGCATGTAATAACTGACCCTTGTTCGTTTTATGTGCTTGTAGGTGGCTTCGATCCTGAAACATTATTTTCATTGTTTGTTCGTCTCTTGGAGTTCAATGTACCACCAATTACCGGTGTGGCCTTTTCTTGATCTAAACTTGTTTGACTTATGTATAGATTTACGATATTACAGAGGAATCTTATTCCTATTGACTGTTAGAAATTAAAAACACAGTTTTCAATGTAATACCTATGTTGTCTCGCAATTGGGGTTTGTATTGATATTCCGCTGTGGTGAATGTCCGTCCATCGTTTGGTCGATTCTCTGTAGATTAGATAGCTTCAGGCTTCTGCAATTATTCGTTATAACACTTGTATTAAAAGTGCCTATGGGCCGTTAATATTTGCTATTGTAGAAGTCACTCAGTCTCTGTAAAAGAAATAAAAGACAATTGTATTTTTTCACACAGTAATCAATTTCATTTATGCAATCAAAGGACTGTTTATAATTGTGATGTTGCTCTGAGAGGGATGCTTACAGAGATTTATATTTATGTTCTTTTCATTCTAATTTTCCAAATCAAACCCGTTACAATGTATGTTTTTGGTTTTTATATGATTTGAGAACAGTTTGTGTTAATTGTTGTCAGTTACATACATCAGTTATATGATTTCTAAAACTGCTGCTAAGAATAGTCCTTTAGCCTACAAGAATTAATTCGACTAAGCATTAATTAAAAACCAATTTGTAATTCTAACTACTTATTCTCCTAAATGCTATTTTACTGAGAAATGTTAAAATTAAAAAGAAACAAAATGTCTTTTTCGTCCTGCATTTCTTCCTTCATCCTTTCTGAGAACAAATAACCTTCAGCCATGTTAACCTGTCAGCTGGATGCTCCTCCATCAGGGTCCTGGGGTAAATAAAAATCATGGCTCCGCTCCATGAGCATCTCCACTGAATAACCTGCTTGTTGTATTTGTGCTGTGTCAAGCCAGGAACTGTCCTCGATGGGACGGTTTTTCCACTTGACCAGATACTGTAGATATTCCTTTCGGCGAGTCCGCTTAGCCACTTGTGTATCAAGAATTTTCTCGATTTCCAGGGGCTATTTTGTAGGAATTTGCCTCATCCAAGGACTGTCTTCACTCTGGGTGTCCTGTTCTGGCCCTGTCGCACTGTTGTCTTTAGGATTAGCAGTGTATGGGAACAGATATGCCACGTTGAAAATGGGTGATATGCCTATATCTGGTGGCAGTTGTATTTCATAAGCATTTGGCGAAAATTTACGCAGAATTTTACAAGGGCCGATTTTCTTAAATTTCAATTTGTTATATTTTCCCTTAGGAAATCGTTCCTTGCATAAATGTGCTAAGACTTTGTCCCCAACATTAAACTGTACTTCTCGCTGCTTTAAATCTGCATGTTGCTTGTATCATTGGCTATTGTCCTGTAATTTTAACTTCACCTGCTCCTGTAAGTCGCTCATTTCTTGGGCGAAATCTTCCCCGTCAGCACTCCTTCTTTTCAATTTTCCCAAATCCCGTAGTTCATGCACTCTGTGAGGATGTATCCTATGTTGCGATTTGGTGAATCATTATAAGAAAATTTCACTTGAGCAAGTACACAATCTCACATTCGTGAATTTTCACCAACCAAACTTCTTAGCAGGTTTCCCAAGCTCCTGTTCACCACCTCTGTTTGCCCATTAATCTGTGGGTGATATGTGGAGCGGAAATTCAACTGAGTGTCCAACTTCTTCCACAGGGTATGCCAAAAATGTCCTGTGAATTTTACATCCCTGTCAAAAATAATGGACCTTGGTAGGCCATGCAATCTAACGATCTCTGTGAAAAAAAAAGTGTGCTACGTGAGTGGCATCACTGGTTTTTTGACAAGGAATGAAATGTGCCATTTTAGAAAACCTGTCGACTACCACCATCACCGAGTCAAAACCTCGTTGTGTCCTGGGCAGTCTCAAGACAAAGTTCAAGCTGATTGAGTCCCATGGTCTACTTGGAATAGGAAGTGGTGTATAAATTCTTGTATTCTGGCTGTGTCCCTTCGCCAATTGGCACATTTTACATTTGGTCAAATATCGCTGCACGTCCCATCGCATCTTTGGCCAGTAATAAAAATGTCCGAGCTGTGATAATGTTTTGTCTATGCTGAAATGTCCGGCTAGACCTCCACTGTGCTTCTCCCAAATAATGTTCTCCCTCATCGAACAGTCGGGAATGCATAAATGTCCTCCTCTTAATAACAACCCTTCCCACAAATTATAGTCCAGCCATGGACTATTGTTTCTCAACAAAGGATTTTGACAGGCTTCATAAGCCTCTTTAAACTCTACATTTGTGTGATACAAGTCCTTCAAATGCTCAAAACCCAGCACTTGTATCGTACTCTCCTGTAAGAGAAAATCTCTTCTACTCAACGCATCTGCCATCTTGTTGGTCTGTCCACTAATGTGTTTCAACACAAATGTGAAACTCTGCAAATACTCAACCCATTCTACATGCTTATGGTTTAATTTTTGCTACTGCATAATATACTGTAATCCAGAATTGTCAGAAAATAAAACAAATTCATTACCTGATAAATAGTGTCTCCAATTCTTCAGCGCTTGGACGATATCATAAAATTCTTTATCATAGGATGAGTACTTTTGCCTTCTTTCATTCAACTTCTCACTGAAATAAGCGACCGGCCTGTCCTTCTGGCTAAGTACTGCCCCAATGGCTATACCACTAGCATCACAACGAACTTGGAAAATTTTTTTAAAGTCAGGCAACCTCAAAATCGGTCTTTCAGTGATCTTCTCCTTCAAAGTCTGAAAACTTCTCTCTGCTGCTTCTGTCCAACAAAAAAGTTGATTTGCCTTTTTGATGGTATCCAACATAGGTGCGCAGATTCCACTGAAATCTCTGATAAACTTCTAATAAAAACTTTCCAACCCATGAAAACTTCGAACCTCACACAGATTCTTTGGGGATGGCTAGCTAACAATAGTTGCAACCTTTTCTGGGTCCATCTTCAGCTCATTCTCTGCAATCACAAAACCCAAATAAAACAATTCTTTCTGAAAAAAGGTACATTTTTTCAAATTTATCAACAACTTGTTCTGCTGCAATTTCTCCAACACACTTTGAACATGTCGAAAGTGTTCTTCCTTATTCTTGCTAAAAATCAAAATATCATCAAGGTAAACAATCACAAATTTCCCAATGAACTCTTTAAGCATTTCGTTCATTAGGTGCATGAACATACTAGGGGCATTACTCAAACCGAATGGCATTACCAGCCACTCATACAACCCTTCATTAGTCTTGAATGTTGTTTTCCATTCATCCCCTTCTCTGATCCGGATCTGATGATAACCACTCTTCAGATCGATTTTCGAAAAATATGCTGCCCCGCTTAGACAGTTCATCATATCATCCATTCGTGGTAGTGGAAACCTATACCGTATGGTAAATTTGTTTATTGCTCTCGAATCTGTACACATCCGCCATTCTCCTCCTTTCTTGGGTGCGAGAACTGTTGGAACTGCACAGGGACTTAAACTTTCCCTTATCAATCCTTTGTCCAATAATTCTTGCACCTGTTTTCTGATTTCCTCATTATCTTTAGGACTCATTCGGTACGCTGCCTTATTTGGTAGACTGGCTCCAGGTATAAAGTCAATATGTGGACTATTACTTCTCTTAGGAGGCAGTTTGTCTGGTAAATCATCAACTACAATATCGTTGAATTCTTGTAGCATTTCTTGAATTTCCTCAGGAAAATCTGATATTTCTGTGTGCAACAGCACTATTTTTGGTCTCCTTACCACTGCATACTGTATCTCATTGTCTTCAATCTATTTCAAAAATTCTTTTCCACCCAACAATAATGCTTTAACTCCACTTGTTTCCACTGTCTCTTCTTCCTTGATGGGCACAAGCGTGTGCTTAATCCAATCTTTGACAAATTTGTAACAATTTGTCTTCCCATCGTGTACCACCTTCCTGTCATACTGCCATGGTCTCCCTAATAGTATATGACACACGTCCATAGGCATAATATCGCAAATAAATTTATCCTTATACCTGCCAATACAGAACTCAAATTCGCACTGCTCATCAACTAATAGCTGATGCCCTTTTTGTAACCATGACACCTTGTAAGGAGTGGGGTGTTTCAGCCTCTTCAACCCCAATTTCTCCACCATTTCCATGGCTACTAAATTATCTGTACTTCCATTGTCAATTATCAGTTTGAAGAATTTACCATGTGATTTTCAAACTGTCCGGAATAAGGCTTTTCTTTGATCCAGTTCAACTCCCTCTTTTGCTGGTTTCAGCAACACTTTATTCAACACCAAGGCCTCCCCTATTTCTGGTAAATTTTCTACCTCTTGTGGTGGTGCTTATGCTTCCTCCTTCTGGGCAACATACATTCCTCTACCTCCCACTGGTTCACCCTCAGGACAGTCATAAGACTTGTGCCCCCACTTATGGCACCTATAACACTGGATAGCAGCTCCTTTTCCTCTGCCATTACCTCTTCCACGCTGGTATGGCCTTTCCCCTCTAGTGTTATTGTCTCTTTCTGTTGTTCCTGGAGTCTTTGAACTACTGCCTTCATCACTAGGATTGGCAGCTCTACCTCTACCATAGGCTCATCCTTTCCCTCTACCAAATCCTCCTCCTCTTCTGGCATTCTGCTTCCTGTTTATTTTCTCCTCTGCTTTTAAGGCACAATGATATGCCTCATCTATGGTTTTGGGTGAAAGAATACTTATTTCATCTAGTATTTCCCCCTTCAATCCATTCACAAACCCTGTTGTCTTTTCAGGGGTGTCTTCTATATACCCAGCTCTCAAATTTACTCTGTAGAATTCTTCCGTATATTCCTTTACAGTCAACCCTTTTTGTTTTAGATTTTTTACCTGCCTTTACATCATAATCTGGTAATATTTGGGTAAGAATTTACCCTTCAGTTTATCCTCCATCCTGGCCCACTTTTTAATAGGCTACTTGTTCAACCTTTTCCTCTCTGCCTGAACACTATCCCACCATAAGGACACATGTCCTTTCAACTTGGTGGCAGCGAATTTCACTTTATTATCTTCGTTGATCTCCTCATAGTCAAAATATTTATTCAGCTCACTGATCTAATCCAGCAACACCTCTACTGATAAATTTCCATCATAAGTAGAAAGCTCATGCTTTGGCTTACTACTTGCTAACAAAACTGACCTAAACATTTTGAGTTCAGGTCCTTCTCCATATGAACCATCTATCGTCTCTGCAGCTTCTTCATCACTGTCATCTCCTCCATCAGGATCCCTTCTTCTTCCTGCTTCTACCGCCACTAATCGGGTGTTAAGGATCCGGATCTCTTCCCTCAGTTCTTCATCTACTGCTCTGCCTACACCTCTTCCCCAACCTCGCCGACCAACCTCCATTTCTTCTAATCATAGCCTTGCTCTGATACCAATTGATGGGCCCAGCCCTCGTTAACTCAACCTTGATATTAACTTACAATACAAAGTCAATAATTGGGATAGAATAAAATAACAAATGATTTTTGTTTCAAAATATTTTTTCAATCAATGTTATTGATTAGACTTACGGATGATTGGATATTGTGGTATTTGGAATTTATTTCATTTGTACATAAATTAAGTTTTGGTTGGACAATTGTCCCTGCTTCGTGGATCACACTCCCGCGTTTTGTATTGTCGAAACCCTAACTTGGCTCATTTGCTATGTTAATCTTTACCTCGACTGAGCGAGGGTTTGTTTCGATGTTCTCTATGATATTTTTCTGTGCGTCTTCTCTGTTTTGGACTATGAATGTCACTCGGCTTTGGAATGCTTAGGGGTTCTTCTCCATCGTTGGTAAGACCGATACTCGATCTCTAGCTCTGTAATTTTTTGTCTTTCTACAACTGTTCGAAAGCTTAATGGTCTGTAGAAACTGTGACTCGGCTTGTTCTGTGTACATACGATGTTGCTTTGGCTTTTTCATTAACAAATGGGGCTTATTCCCATTTCCCGTTCTACTGTGCAATTTATTTTCATTTACTTGTTGTCTCTCTAATTTGTTCTTCCAGGTTGCGGCCTAGGGTTTCGTGGCTTCGGCTCTCTGCTTTCAATGGCCAGGTAACTAATCACTCCTTGCTATCATTGCTTCTGCTTTCTTCCTCAATCACTAATAATTTTTGCTCCTTCGTGAGCAGAAACCTTGTTGTTGTAACTTGTGTCTTGACACTGTTTACTCCACAGGTAACTGTCTCTCTTTCTTGTGCGATTTTTTTACTCTATTCCTTTCGTTCTGTTTGCATGCAATAACTGACCCTTGTTTGTTTTATTTTCTTGTAGGTGGGGTCGATCCTGAAACCTTCTTTTCACTATTTTCTCATCTCTTGGAGTTCAATGTACCACCAATTACCAGTGTGGCCTTTTCTTGATCTAAACTTGTTTAACTTATGTATAGATTTACAATATTATAGAGGAATCTTATTCCTATTGACTGTTAGAAATTAAAAACACAGTTTTCAATGTAATACCTATGTTGTCTCGCAATTGGGGTTTGTATTGATATTCCACTGTGGTGAATGTCCGTCCGTCGTTTGGTCAATTCTTTGTAGATTAGATAGCTTCAGGCTTCTACAATTATTCGTTATAACACTTGTATTAAAAGTGCCTACGGGCCGTTAATCTTTGCTGTTGTGGAAGTCACTCAGTCTCTGTAAAAGAAATAAAAGACAATTGTATTTTTACACACAGTAATAAATTTCATTTATGCAATCAAAGGACTGTTTATAATTGTGATGTTGCTCTGAAAGGGATGCTTGCAGAGATTTATATTTATGTTATTTTCATTCTTATTTTCCAAATCGAACCCATTACAATGTATGTTTTTGGTTTTTATATGATTTGAGAACAGTTTGTGTTAACTGTTGTCAATTACATCCATCAGTTACATGATTTCTAAAACTGCTGCTAAGAATAGTCCTTTAGCCTATAGGAATTAATTCGACTAAGCATTAATTAAAAACCAATTTGTAATTCTAACTACTTATTCTCCTAAATGCTATTTTAATGAGAAATGTTAAAATTAAAAAGAAACATAATGTCTTTTTCATCTTGCATTTCCTCCTTCATCCTTTTTTAGAACAAATAACCTTCAGCCATGATAACCTGTCAGCTGGATGCTCCTGCATCATGTATTCTAGTTTGTTATAAGAAAAGATAAGTTATGTTAAATATTGAATTAAAATATAAGGGAAGTTATGTTGGAGATTCAATAGGATTTATTTTTACTTTGCATAAAGAATACGAGTTATGAACTTGAAAGATAAGGAGTTTTTAGAGATAATAGTAATAGTCCATTAAAAGTATCTTCATATCTTTTATTTTAATCCCAACATGCCAAAAATGTCATTTACATGTGTGTGTATATAGACGCACTTCCTTATGCCTAGCCTAGTGGCCACATCAAGTTAAGCATGCAACAAAGTTAAAAATACTATAAGATGAACCTTAATAACTCTTACCTGAAATTAAAAACATGGAACCTTTCAAAATAATCTATTAAGCTAAAATTTTAGATATTAAATGTGTTTTCATAAGTGGAAGTTCGTTTAGAGGATTTTATGTGATTTATTGTTAAACTATAAAAACATTCTATGGAAACTATCCATACTATTAGCAAACTTCACTACTATTATTATTTAGCTAGAAGTGTTCCCAAATAATTCAATTTAAATCCTTTCCAAATATTCACACTCATTATAAAAGTGTTTATCATTTAAATTAATATTTACACTTATTTTACCCTTAAAATAAGCTTTGAACCTTTTTAAAAGTATTTTAGTTTTAAATTGATTGCAACTTTTATTTAAGGACATAGTATTATATTTTAATGTTTAATTTTTTATATTTATTTTGAAAATATATTTATACTTATTTTGTTTATTTTTATTTTAAATTGAATGTAACTTTTATTTAAGGACATAATATTATATTTTAATGTTCAATTTTTTTTGTTTGCTAGGTTATATGATTTCCCAAATGAGTGACATAATTAACCTAATTTTTGTGTGTCTACTCTACCTCTAGTAAATTTCAATGCTTAATTTCAAAATAAATAAAAGAAAAAAAAATTTAATATATTAAATATAATGTAAAATTCACTATTAATTTTATAAAAGGTTAATGATAAAATCTATTAATATTTTATTTTATTTTATGATTTATCCTTAAAAAAACATAAAAATAAGAGAAAATTTGGAATATATATATATATACTCTTAATACTCTTAATGATAGTGGGATTTAACTCAATGCATTTGGCTACCTCCATCTTCAAATGATGAATTAAGTAAAGTTTTATTTGTATTCTTTTCCCGATTCTAGTCTTGTGAAATATTTTATTCATTAAGTCTCAAACCCTTCACTTTTATATCTTAGAGCAATAATAACATTAAGAAAAAATATTAAAATAAAATAATATAAAAACATTCACTACAAAAATAAAAAATTGTTGAACCCTTGGTTAAACACGGGGGGGGCGGGTGGAGGGGTGAATCAGTTTAATGCATTCATGTTCTTATTAAACTTTCTTTTATACTCATTCACATCATCATTTTGTGATCAACTTAATATACAATGGAACAGCAATCTTAACAAGTGAGCAGCAAGTATTAAGCAGAATAAATACAGAGTATCAACACATAATCATCATGCCTATAGGTAACAAATGTAAGTGGAAACCCATAAGGGAGAAAACCACATCTTATTATTGTTGTGATGCAAAGGCAAGCTCCAACTCCCTCTCACCACTGGTTTTCCATAGGCTCCAACCTACAGGAGGATCCTACCTCAATTCCGTAAGCTACAACTTGCAAGGAAGCTCCAACTCCCATCTATTTTCTGCAGGCTCCAACCTACAGGAGGCTCCTACCTCAGCCAGCTACAACTGACTTCTATCAAGCTACAACTTGATATGGAAGCACCAAATTCCTCTATTTTCTGCAGGCTACAACCTACAGGAGGCTCCTACCTTAGTCAGCGACAAATGACATCTATCAAGCAACAACTTGATATGGAAGCACCAACTTCCTCACTCTTTCCAAAAAAACACATGCTGATTTACCTGGATATCAGCGCTATTCTGTACCTTCTTCACTACTGTCCACCAGCCTTCATATGTGCCTTATATCATCTCTGAATCTTCACAGCTTCTCTATCTTCTCCTCCTTATTTTTACCCTCTCTGCCTCATTTCTCCATTCTCTAACCTCTCCATGCATATCTATGTGATATCATTTATAGAGTTTACCTCATGACTGTTTGTATTCCACAGGGAATTTGAAGTGAATAGCCATGACTCTTTGCCTTCCACCTTCTCATTTATTTTTCATCTCGTTCAAAAGAAAATAGTGATATGTACATATTTCAGTTTTACAGTGGAGTTTTTTTTGCCTACGGAGACTTGCCTTTGCATCACAAACAATATAAAATCAATTAAAATATTTATATTTACATTTGCAACTGATATATCTCATTCAACCCTTTCGATTCTTGGCTCACTGTGTGCTTGTCTTTTCTGCTGCTGTAGTGTAAAAGTTCGGCATACTCTCCTACTTTCTGTGCATGTGCCCCTACCTTTTTTTTTTCTCAAATCTGGTAGTTTAAATTAATGCTGAAGTTTTTCCATCACAGGTTAAAGCCTCTGTCTTTGGAATAAAATCCAATAATCACACTTCGACCATACAGAAACCCTGCAATACAACCCAGATTTCTTATCTTTATGCAGAAGCTCTACTTCTCAGCTTCAAACCTATGGTTAAAACCATAATCAATACCCATCTTATAATATGTCGAATTAACATTCGAATATTACAACTAAACCATTATATAATGTTTTAATTCCAGCACTAACACATAGTCGGACCCACAGCTTTAGTCATCTTTATTCATATTAAACTCGACTTTGTTAAACCAACGCACTAATGCATATATCAACAGGGACTTTTGGGCCCACAACCTCATTCAACGCATATCATAACTCTTCATATTATATGTTGACCCATGTAAAATATAACAAACCAAAGATAAAACTCTTGCTTTACACGCTCATACCATTCAACCTTCCAATTCTGAATAAAACCCAAGCACCCGCAACCATATTAACATTTCAAATATTTTTTTAATGTTTGGTCCAGTCCCACAGCACATTTATACACATAAAATTTGCAAACATACCTTGGTTTGTCAACCCGAATGCTGATATATTAGTCAGTCCCACAGCAACATATAACGTACCTTTCGCCCGCGCTACTTCACTTGTGATCCAATGGTGGTCGCAACACATCATCCCATCATGCGAAATCCAACGGATATTACAAAATTTTTAACCTCGTGACTTAACTCTCCAAAATAACGCGAAATTCATGGTTTCAGAATACCGCCTTAGGACACGTGTCACACGCTGGTGTATATCATGTTTTTTTTCGTGATACTACTTACCATTTAAAAATTTTGCGAATACCACAAGTGGTTTCTTAAGACCGCTTCCCTGTTTGTGGTTCTGTTGCATCTTTACTCAAGGTTCCTTTGCATAGTTCTATCGAAACCCGCGTTTTTCTTCATGACTCCGCCTTCTACTTCGTGACTCAAGGTTATTCCTCATCTGCAGAATGAATTGAATTACTCTTCCAATAGCGGCTTTACTTAACCATTTTCTTTGCCTTTGTATACCTGTCTATTCACTTATTGCCGGATCTTCTTTGAATATTTTGAGCCACCCTCAAACAATACTTCCACAATAATATGCATTCACCACAAATATGACTTTCACATTTTACGCAGAGCATTATAACAATCCCTATGCAGCATTCTCACAACGAATTATTCAAATTGTTCAATGGTATTCAGAACCATTATTCAAAAACAAAGGACAGTCTATCTCAAAACCCAATTACTCTGTCGGTTGTTCTAATGAATCAAAAACCAAGTTTAAAGTTGAGTTTAAACTAGGCATCAGCATAATATAATCAAAAAGGTATTACACATCAATTACCTTCAATTTATACACAGAATCTCTAATTCGAACCCTTGCCACAGAGTTTATTCAAAATTGTTTATAAACCCGGATCAACTCCCATATGCAATTAAATCATCATTGCATAGCTAATTGCACATCACAACGTCGACATTTCAGCTCACTGGTTCTCATACAATTTCTTATTGAAATCAAAGCTCTTTCACATAGAATTTAAATCAACAATATCCATATAATACTGAAACAAATCCTTTTATATACACTACTAAATTTACATACAAAACCTCCTTGTTTTGGCCAGATCTTTAACTCAGTGGCCCTTTCAATTACTGCCTCTGCTTCATGTCTAATTCTCTCTCGTCTTTGCTTCTTCCTGGTGTCTGAGCTACCTCTTTTTGCTAGTTCTTCTTTGTGATAGTTCAGGTCCTGCTCCTTTCTTCTCCTTTGCCATCAATGACAATATTTCCAACATATAATTTGCAAATGATCAAACTATAATAAAATGTTTTTTTTTGTCATATTTTTTTCATCATTAATATTTAAGAGCAAAATATTACTTTTGTATATTGGGAAAACTTTACCTATATAATCAACAAACTTTTTAAGTCATCATACCTTCATGTCAAATGGAGAAGATCAATAATCATTCCATGAAAGTGACCAAAGACATCCTCACTTTATTCTTCATTGATTATTGAAAAAAACTATTCAGATTTTTTGTAATATGAGTGTAGATATAGCAGAGATTTATTTAGTTCAATATTTTTGAAATACAAACTTATTTTAAAGTGCAAAGTTAAAAAGAAAAAAGTTGTATTTAGCTAATCCTTCTATATATCCCATTGAATTTTAGTAGTTTTCTATATATACAATGTGTAAATTGTATTTTTGAATGATATATAGAATACATCACTTAAACTTATAAGTCAAAAGAAAAAACATATATACTACAAAATTGACCAAAATGTAAAATAGTAAAAATTTTAATTAAAAAACTTTTTTTTTTCATTTTCTTTAGATGTTACGTAATTTTTTAAAAAATAATATACAATATATATTTAGTTGGCATTAAAATGTTTTATTTAAAATATGCATTTTATATATCTATGTACTACATTGTCCACATTATAATGTTTTGTTGTTATTAATTTATTTTTAATTGTATGCTAGTATTACTTAAACAAAAAATTAAAATATTTTATTGATGAAGTACATTGAAATTTTTTATTATTATAAGTATTTTTATTTGTGACATTAATTTATATTTAAAATTCAATTAATTGAACATATCTCTACTATTATTATTAGGAAATGACTAATATTTTATTATGGAATCTAAATATTTTATTTATCATTAAGAGTATATTAAATATTTTTACACATTATAAACAAAATTATATTAAGATTCTTAATACTTTAAAATGATTTTAATTAAGATAATGTAAACATACTTATTCAGAAATTTTATATTAACATCATAAAGTTAAGTTACACAACTGATATGTGGTCATCATAAACAATAAACCCACAATAAAGAGAATCTGGCTTCAATCCATCCATCCAGAGAGAAGCGAACACCAAAATGGACAAACACCAAAATGGACAAAAATAAACAGGGTGACAACAATGAAAACCAGAGCGGAGGTTAACAGGAGCCTACCACAAACAATGTACTACTAGAAAAAGAACAGAAGATAGGAGTTGGCAATCAGAAGACTGCTGTCTTTTTCAACCACAAACGACAATCTTGAAAGTAATGAAATGATCAAGGCTGTTTATTGGGTCGCGTTCATACGATGATTTGTTATCAAACATCTTAGAGGACTCCGCGATCAAGGAAAATTAATCCATTTTCCGACGCTTGGAATTCCACTGTTGACTACGAATAGCATATAGTATCCTCGCATTGCTGCAATGGAGTTTGGAGGCGCTGCTACGTTAGCAACATATGTTCCGTTCACTGTTGTCTTTCTCGTGGCTGCCAGCACGAGCAGTCTTTGATTCATGGAAGTCGCATGGGTTGTGAAGGATGGAGCGTAAATGTTGAACTGAATGTTGGTGGAAGAATAGTTTGAAACTTGGAAGCTAACGCTGAATGCTTGACCGTAACTCATGGAATTACCACCAAAGTCCCGTATCAGTCATCACCATCAACGCCCTCACATTGTTGGTGGCAATGTTATATTCAATGGAGTGAGCCCAGCAATCGTGGGTAAGCGCTTCATCCTTTGGATCATCTCTGCAACGACCATTTGGCAGTGGCAGCTCCGACGGCCCGTAGTCTGTGCGATCATACATGACGATGGTATTTTCATAAGTGGTGGTCATATGCATAGCAGAAACACCTCCGTTCGTAACCATAAGATCCCATGAGCCAGGATACACAGTCTGACCACTCACTGATCTGCAATACAAGACAGCAAGCAACCGGAGAAACACAAATAATCGAATCATTGCGCGAAGTTACTAATAATATTACGCACACTTCTCTAGTACTAAGCACTAATATCGCTCTCCTTCTCCTTCTGTTCACAAGTATTCGTATACGCACGCGAAGAAAGTATCAAAGCTCACGTATGCAGAAGTTGGTCAATGGAATGATCCCCGCTTCCCAGTGATCACTCCATTAAACAATTCTAATCATCATGATGTGGAAGGAATAGATAAAATATTCTAATGTGCGTTCCAGCCATTCTTCTCCTAGGTCTTTTAAATTTACAAGATCCGTGTAAGATAAACCTTACAAAATTACAAGGTACGTGTACAGATGGACCTTGAAGGAAAGCAAAGTTTTTCTTCTTTTTTATTTTATTTTTAAATTGGGTGAAATATTATATATATATAGATAGATAGATATATTTTTGTAAATTTTGTGGTGTCTCATTATTTTCTTTTTATAATTATAGGACAGACTACAAAATATAAAATTTAGGCTGTGGCCTCAACCTACGAAAACTGAAATTGTTCATCCTTCTATAAGTCACATGAGCTATCTGTCCTACTACTGTTATATCTACATACTTATGACATAAAGAGAGTTCATATATATTTAAAAAGTGCATAAAAAAGTAAATACTGAAACCAACTAACCATCAGATGAGGAAACTAGAGCAGGGTCCTTCAATGTAGACCCAGGCATATCAACCTACTGCAGCTGCTGGAGCATCTTCTCCATTCGGCCAACCCGATCATCCATTCTACTAATACGATCTGCTGCCTGATATTGAGTGATCTTAATATGCTGCAATTGGTTTTGGATGTCCAGAAGCAGGTCCTGAATGTGTGGTTCTATCTTTGGCTAGTCTATCTTAACATGGGCAGGTGGAAAAATTTGCATAGCTTTTGCTATAAGACATTTTACTATCTAGTATGTGTGAATACTCTAATTGAAAAGAGTAAGGCGACCACGAGTATTGCCAGGGTCCGTGATGAAATCCAAGATCTCGGCTTCTGCTTCATTTTCTTCTGGATCAGTCTGTATATCCCTTTCCCAGCCACGTATTTCTTGTCTAACAGTGGAAGAATTGCCCAACACATAATTGGCAACAAGGGTCTCCAGATGCTCCTAGTTTGTCTTACGACCACGTTTCTTAGGGATGTGCTCCATCTGGATCTTCTGTTTGCCCTTGGCTGACTTAGACCTTGAGCGTCGCTTCCCCATGTTTGGAGGAATCCTATGCAGTAAAACAAAACGGCAGGATGATATAGTAAGGGAATGTGGAACAGTAGCTAAACGTCTCGTGTATACCCTTTGAGAATACATATCGTTGCAATCAAATGAGCTAAGAAAACAGACCCACAGAACATAGTTTGGAACCCAGTGCAGATGGACAGAAAGGCATCCTGGAATGCTGAGGACCTCCGACCCCTTTACTCTGTGACGAAGACTACAGCTGAAAAGAATGGGTCGGATAACAAGAAATAGGGTCGACCGCTTATTAGAGAGGGTGGCCGAGCGCACCTGATAAGCAATAACAGTATAGAACGTAGACAGAGCATGGCATCTGTGAAGCCGTGGAGGCCGTTTCGGGAAGCTACGAATAGAGTCCAGAGCCAAATTCCAAATATAATCTCGGTAACCACTGGGTTGCAAGCAGGTGACAGGGGAGACCGCATGCAGAAGATAGCAATCCAGCATGCATGGACTGGACTAAAGTCGAAAATGCCTTGGGATGCCTCTAGAACATAAAGCCCAACCTAATCACCATCCCAACAGATCAAAACCTTAATTGGACAAATTCGAAACCTTCGCCAATTATACAAGTAATTACCAGAAGCAACGAGCAGTATATAGGGCCATGACTTTCCCAGGATAAGAACAAGAGGAGAAGGCCAAGCGAGCTTAATACAGGGGTCACGGAAACAGGGTTGGACTAGTTTTAACATCGGTATAAAAAACCATGGAATCAATAGCAAGACCGAGACAGCCATGATTTTCAATAACCAGAACCAAACCGGGGCAAGAAGCAACATGAATGCGAAAGGGGAGATGGAAACATACCCTGATAGTGTTGCAAAGTTGACAGACTGTTTGGTGTTCGGCTTCCTCCTCTATTGCCTCCAAGTGCTTCCATGCAAAGAGCAATGCATGAACAAATGGAGTGCGGGAGGGAGGCCACTTACCTTAACGGAAACCTTCCTTCGATGCTCTAACAAACCAGCCTGGCCGTAATGCGAAAAAACCATGAGTATCAACGTGATCACACACTTCATTGAGTTGCTCTGGCGGTGCTTCATCAAGGCTCTTAATTGCTCGGAGGACGAACTGATGCCAAGTTGCCACGGTCGATCCTCTCTGACACTTGTACACCCTGATCAGGGGGTTGGAGGTCCTTATTCACAATAAACTGGAGAGAATGCAGCTCCACATCCCAGATGGCATCTATGGGACGGGCATCTATGGGGCGCTCTGTATGTTGGCACCCCCAATTAGCCAAATAATCCGCCGCGGCATTACCTTTTCGTTTAATGTGGCTTGGGATTAAATACTGAATCTGTTTCAGCAGTTTGCTTACTTCTTCGATAAGTGCAGCAATTCGCCAGCTTTGCGATATTTTCTCCCAAGGTGTGCCTTGCTGCAGTTTCTGGAGAATACCAGTTACCATTGCAAAATCTCCCTCAATAATGATTCTCTGATAATTTTCTCTGATTGCAATGAGGATACCTTGCTTGTCCGCCATAAGTTCTGCTTCATTGTTGGTGGCGTGGCCCAAATCGAATGCATAAAACCGGCATACTGTCCCCTTGGAATTGCGGAAAATCCCTCCTGAACCAGCTTGTCCCAGATTACCTTTGGAGGCCCCATCATAATTCAGTTTTAGAAAGCCTGGTTGAGGAGGTAGCCAGTGTTCGTCACTAGATTGACTAGGTGGTCTGTACTTCCATAAACCTTTGTAAATCATCTGCGGTTTAAGGTTTAGGTACTCTAATATTTGAGATTCTATACCCACTATTTGCCAATCTTCATCTGACTAGCTTTCTACTAGGATAGTTTCTCGGATATTTTCGATGGAGCGCTGCCAAATGTGATGCATTGGTTGTGTTGTTTCTTGGAAGACTCTGTGATTCCTCTCTTTCCAAGTGTTCCAGAGAAGGAAACCGAATGAGGGGGTCCATGCTCTATTGATCACTTGACAGTGATATCTCCCTTTTCGCCAATTGCAAATGGTTTCTGGAATGCTATCATTGTTTTTATCCGTTTGCCGAAATAATTGTTCCAAGTTTCTCCAGAGTGGCTGCACCAAGGGGCATGAGTTAAGAAGGTGTTCTGTCGTTTCAATCTCAGAATGACAGAAAGAGCATCGAGAAGGGCCTATCATTCCTCGTTTCTGTAGGTTCTCCCATGTCAAAACTCTGCGATGACTTACCAGCCATAAGAAGTATTCCACCTTAAGCCAATGTATCAGTGCCCATATTTTTTTCCATAACGGCCGAACATTATTCTGAGCTTGTTGGGATTGAATATAATAGCCGTCTTTAATTGTGAACTGCCCTTTTGTCATATAGCCCCATCTGAGGATATCTGGACCAATCACTCGTCTAAGTTTACGTGTTTTGAGTTCTTTAGCAAGATTGTCCCATTGTTGCGTTACTGGAGTTGTCGTCCACCAGTTCTTTTCTTTCCATTTCCACCACAAGTCATTATGGTTAGGCCACCAATATTGTTGCAGTAGTCTCTGATTTGGTGTATTCGTGTATAGGAAAATTTCGCCCAAGTCCAATCGACTAAACAGTTTTTCCCGTTGTTTCCAAGAGTCCTCCCAAAAAAGAGTTGTGCATCCTTCTCTAATTTCCCAAAAGCTGTGAGAACAAATTAAATATATGTTCATGGCTGCCAGGTTCCAAATTGAGGAGCCTTTTGGGACAATATCTACCTTCAAGCGACTGGGGACTGTGAGTGGCATATCATATTTTGTTCTCCAAATTTTCTTCCAAAGATCCGGCCCTCCCTGGAGCCAGCGCCACCACAGTTTAGCTCCCAACACATTGTTCAAGATGAAAGGGTCTCGGAGGCCCAATCCACCTGCAGCCTTCAGTTTCAGTAATTTGTCCCAAGATAAGAGAGCCCATTTCCTATTAGCTTGGTCTCCCTGCCATAAAAAATTTTTGAACATGCAAACCAGTTGAGTGCAAATCCCTTTCGGGCAGGCCCTTTCAGACAGTTGGTATACTGGTAGAGCTTGAATCACAGATTTCAACATGATGAGGCGCCCAGGTGCATTCAGAACTCTGAAAGCCCAATTCTGTATCCTTTTCTCCACTCTTATGAGGATACCCTGCCAATCTACTATCCGAATGGGGCTTGAATTTAAAAACATACCAAGGTATTTCAAAGGGAAGGAGCCCCGTTGGAACCCTAAGGTCCTTGCAAGAAAATTTTGCATTGCAACAGTAAAATTGAAGAAGTAGACATTGGACTTGTCATTGTTGATCTGAGTACTGGACGCGGCCATTAAGATTTCCAGAATTTTGAGGATGGCTTTGCACTCTTTCAATGTTGCCATATAGAATAATAAGATATCATCTACAAATTGCTGATGAGTCAGCAGAAGGTGTGGTCCCCACAATTTGAGGCCTTGGATCTTCCCTTCAGCTAGATGAGCTTTAATAAGTCTACCTAAGCCTTCTACAACAATTATGAACAGGAACGGGGAGAGAGGGTCACCTTTTTCGGAGGCCTTGCGAGATGTTAAACAGAACAGAAGGACTACAATTTAGTAAAATTGAGAAATGCAGGGAGGAGATGAATGAGTGTACCCATTGGAGCCATATTTCATCAAACGCGAAGGCTCTCATTACCTCTATCAGGTACTGCCAGCTTATGCGGTCATACGCTTTGGAAAAATCCAACTTAATTAACAAGCCTCTCCATTTATCTTTCTTGAGTGAGTGGATTGCTTCTTGAGCAACGACTATTCCATCTAAGATTTGTCTTCCTTTGACAAAACCAGTCTATTCCGGAGAAATTAGAGTGGGCAATAAAGGTTTTAAGCGGTTGGCCATAATAGTAGAGAGAATTTTATAGATCACATTACAGAGAGCAATCAGACGAAAGCCCACTGGGGTGTCTGCATTTTGTTGCTTAGGGATAAGGGTCAGGAAGGTAGTATTCAAAGCTGGATAAACCATCTTATTCCTTCGGGATTCTTCAACAACCTCGTGAATATCAGGACCAATGAATTGCCATGCTGCTTTAAAAAATTCACTTGTAAACCCGTCAGGCCCCGGGGCTTTATTCTTTGGAAGATTCAAGACCACCTCTTCAACTTCCTGTAAAGTAACTGCTCGTAGCAGAGCAAGGTCTTGCTCTCTATTAATCACTCAAGGAATGTGCTCAGTTACCTTCTGAATAGCTTCCTGACGATTAGGTAGAGGTTCCATCAGTAGATCTTTGAAATGGGTTGTCAGCTCTCTCTCCATATCTTCGTGTTTGATTAAACACTCCCCATTTGTTGCTTTTAGTGAAAATATTTCGTTATGCTGGCGACGCTGTAACATAGCTTTGTGGAAAAAATTGGTATTGCGGTCACCTTATTTTAGCCAAGTGACTCAGGATTTCTGTTTCCACAGTATCTCCTCTTGCTTTCTTCTCTCTTCTTGTTGACTGAGGGTACAACCTTCTTGTAGAACCAAGTCCTCTATTCGGCCATGAAGGATAATTTGCTGTTGAATCTCCTTCATTTTTTCATTCAGGCAAATTTGATCCTGTTGGATGTTACCAAACTCTAGACGATTCCAGCGTCTGATTTCAGTTTTTAATTGTTTTAAACGAAGCTGGAACGAATGCATCTTATTATGACCCCTGACTAGATTTGAACCCCACCAATTTTTGACTTTTTCCATAAACCCGGGATCTTGTAGCCAAAAGATTTCGAACCTAAAAGGTCGATTCCGTCGGCTTGCCTTCACATCAATCTCCATTTTGATCGGCCAATGGTCTGAGCCTAGAGTAGGAAGAATAGCAGCTTCATAGTAGATATCCATACTCACCAGAGCTTCCGTTGCCAAAAAACGATCCAACCTAGATGCAAAATAATGCCGCTCTCCCCTGCGGTTATTTCAAGTGTAATTTCCATTTACTGTGGGGATGTCTACTAAACGTAGATCATTTAGTAACTCTTGAAAAAGAGCCATTTCTGGATCCTCCCTTCGTAGCCCTCCATTTTTTTCTGAGAGATTCAATATCATGTTAAAATCCCCAACTAATAGCCAATACTTTTCATTATGCATTGTACTCAATGTTCGTATACTCTGCAAAAACTCTGCTCTCTCTCCTAGAATTGGAGGTCCATAAACCGCCGAGATGAGGATCCTATCCTTAGAGCCAATCTGACGGAAAGTAGTTGTTAAAATTCTAAGGGAGCCTATCCATCCCTCTGCACTGATCTCCGCAACATTCCAGAGTATGGCTGTGCCTCTAGTGCCCACAGAGTCAATAGCCATAACCTCATATTGCATTTTGAAAGAGTGCATTATAGACTACAGCTTCTGCCCAAAAACTTTTGTTTCCTATAGTAACATGACCTGAGGTTTCTCGACCTTCAATTTAGGCTTTCAAATATTGTTGTTTACCCTTATTGTTAAGACCTCTAATGTTCCAGGAGAGTACCTTCATTAGGAATTTTTGGGTAGTTGTTGAAATACCGTTGTTAACGATATTATCTTTCCGGTATTAATCAGCATTTCTCCTAACAACTGTATTGATTCCTGCAGGGTTCGTCGTCCTCGCTTTTTTGCCGGTTTTGATGGGGAGGGAGCCTTCCTGCTGGCTGATTGTTCTCGTTCTTGGGCTTCTTGTTGGGCTTGCACTGTAAGATAATGTTCAAATGTTTCTTTATATAATTTCTTCTGGTCTGCTGGGATGAAGCGATCGTCAAGATTCCTCCATTCAAATAAAAGGCTTTTCAACAGTTTCTCTTCTGCACTCAAGTCTTCTTTGGTTTGTTCTACCTCCATTGGGATAAGGTATTGCAATGGCCTGTCTTCAGGAGCGTCCATTTCCTGCCCAGCTTTTCGCTTGGAAGATTGGTTTTTCTGTGTAGCCTCTGATTTACCTTCTGTTGTACCTTCTGTTGCGACCTCTAAGACAGACGGTTCGCCTTCTTCCTGTAAAACCTCATACCTATTTTCTGTTGTTTTTAGGTTAGGAGGGTTTTGTTTTGTGGCCAAACCAGAGCCTGTATTTCCTGAGCGAGGAGGTCGTTTTTTGGAAGTTACCAGAACAAACCCCTCATCATCCTGCCGAGGAAGCTCCTCTGGGCCATTGCCACGAGAAGGTTGTTGTTCAAATCCATTAAGGGGGCAGGATTTGTACAAATGGCCATACTCATGACAGCGTCGACAACGAAAAGGGATATGCTCATAATCTAGAAGCTGAAGCCAGAATTTACCTTCATATTCCAATTCAATCATCTCTAGCAAGGGTTCAGATATATTCATATAAATACATATTCTTGCAAAGGATGTATAGCGCTCCCGAGCAGTGGAGTCTGCTATTTTAACAAAAGTACCTAATGTGTTTCCTATTCCTTCCAAAATTTCAGGGTCCCAGAAATCCATAGGAAGCCCAAATAGTCGAACCCAAACAGCAGCAGCCAGAAATTGCTCTTGTTCAGGGTTGTAACATTCCTCCCATTGTCTGAAAAAAATCCCAGCATTGTTGTAGAAATAAGGCTCTCCCTCAAAAATGTGTTCTTTATCTAGTAAATTAGAAAAAATTACTGTAAAAAAACCCTTCGCCCCTAGTTTCAGATCAATGTGACCTTTGGGCTGCCATTTTATTTGAATCCATTTTAGTAATTCCTTTTCTGAAGGCCAAATACCTATAAACTTACAGATTAAATCATGATTCTTCATGTATCCTCTGTACTCGTCCAACTTCGACACTGGGATAACAAATCTTGGTTTCTTGACTGCCCTTGGCAAGCATTGTCCCTTCATTTTGGATTGCTATTCTGCTCCCAGGACAGGGGCTGTACTTTGCTGTACAGTTGCAGAATGGGGAAATCACATCGTATGGTCCTTGCTCGTTACATTACGGTAGGAGGGTGGCATCCTTCCTCCCTAGGTCGCTGCCATAGAATTAACCAGCCTGCGGCTACGGCGAGTGCTCGAAACCCTAGGAAAACTGTTATGTCGGCTAGGTCTTCACCGTGTTCCTCTCAAAATCTAAGTAAATCCTGGAAACATCAAACATCATAATCGGGTGAAATTATATTTTTATTATGTTTAATATATCATTTTAATATTTTAAATAAATAAATGAAGTAGTCATTTTATATCCAGTCTTGCTTTAACAAAACATCTTTCTATCCCAAAACCCATAAATTGTTTTTTTACTTTATTTTAATACATTTTTTAATTTTAATTTACTTTGACACCAATTTAATATTTAATATACAAGTTAGTATAATTTGATCTATATTCATTTTTATTACTAATTCAAATTTTATTTTTAATTTAAATCCACTTTAATTTTATTTTAATAATCAAATAATTTTATTTTATACTATTCTAATATTTTGATTTTAACATGGAAATTATTATAAATATTTAATTCTAACCATAATTTGGCATATATTTATTATTATATCTCTTATCCCTCTCATATATTAATTTATTCTAATTATTTTACCGGTGCATTCTTAAATTAATATTATAATTATTAATTATTAATAATGATTCATTAATGTTCACACGTTTATATTTTCATATTTTTTAGCTATATTTATATTTGGTTTCTATAAGTTTCCACTTATCATTTGAGCTTTTTGTCCTTAAGGAAGTAAATCATTTCTCACATGTTTCGATTTATCATTTGAGTTTTATGTCCATGTGAAGCGTTTACTAAAAATCATCATCATCATCATAATGCCTATTTTGTTTTAATTATTTTTCTCTCATAATATTTATTTTGAGATAATTACGCCGTAAGGCGTCACTATTTGAAAACAATTTTCCTATGTGCATCATGTTATAATCTGAAACCATTAGATTATATGTTAGACGATTAAAACATATGAAAAGGAAAAAATAGTTGCAAACATTTAGTTTATAATACAGTTATGATAACTCACAGATTGTTCATTGCAGGGAGAGGTTGAAAAAAACACAGAAGTCGATTCTACTAAGAGGCAAGAAATGGCTAGGGAAGGTGTGCTCTTCGGCATGGGCAACCCTTTGTTGGACATCTCTGTGAGTTTTTGAACAAGTGAGCATTTTATGACTTGAAAACATCTAAATTTTAGGGTTTTAGATTATGCAAATAGAGCTACAAATTTAGGGATTTATCATCTGCCCATTTCAGTATTTAGATTGCTAAAATATGTTTGCAGTTTAAGGTTTTAGGAATGTGGAAAATGTTGTCGTGGCTTTCATTGTGCTCTAGCCTTCCATTATCTTCTACACTGCAATCCTCAATGTGGGAAATTCATCCTGGTGGGAAATATGGAAATGGTGTTCTGCTTATCCCATTTATCTCCTAAATATATTATTTTTCTTCAATGTGGATATCATATCCTGAATAATCATCTTACTGCAGAAGAGCACTGGCAACCCTTTGTTGGACATCTCTACGATTTTTTGAACAAGTGAGTGTTTTCTGACATGAAAAATTATAGCTTTTAGGGTTTTAGATTCTGCAAATCGAGCTGCAGAGTTAGGGATTTATCATTTTCCCATTTCAGTATTCAGTATTTAGATTGCTAAAATATGTTTGCAGTTCAAGGTTTTCAGAATGTGAAAATTTTGCGGTGGCTTTCATTGTGCTATGCCCTTCCATTATCTTCTACATTGCATTCCTTAATGTGGGAAATACAGATTATTCTCGATGAACTTAGGGAATGTGGTCCCTTCACTCGCCTTCAGTGCCTAAAGTTTATTTTTGAACACTTCCAAACAATTTTTGGAAGGAATGGAAAGAAAAAGTCACTATGTCATGGGAGAGAGAATATGCATCATTAGTGAGCAATTATGCGGGTTCCAAATAAGGCAATTCCCTGTCACTACTACACTAATATGAAAATGGTGGCAGCTACCATCTCACATGGAGCAAAAATTGAGGCAAGCACTTCATACAGAGAAAATAGTTGCCATCTTGTTGTAACATCAAATGACTAGGTTAATATTTTCTAACTTTCCTCAACATTTGTGCACCCTCCATTTTCTCATTACCTCAAAATTTCTAGTCCATTCTATTAGGCTGGAGAGTTACATAATACATGGCTTTGAATATATCAGATTGAATATATCATAACTACAATGTTGCACATCATGAATTTGTATGGGTGGAAGTAATATATTTTTTCTCCAATTTACACTGCTCCACAGACCCATCCAATCATCTCGTTTCCAGTCATGTGATTCCCATGAATATGGTTATGAAGTAGCTCAAGCATCCACGGTTTCTCACTTTCTAAGACTTGAGTTTTCCTTGCTCATACTTACACTTTATTAAGAGGCAATACCACTGCAAGCACTGGCTGGGATTCTTCTAACAATAGCCATTTTGTTTTTTAAACAAAAAGAAAAAGATGATAGCCATGCCTGTAAGAAGACTTCTTTGAGGTAAATAAAAATCTTTGTCAACGCATCATCAATGAGCAATTATGCGCGTTCCAAATAAGGAAATTCCCTGTCTCTACTACACTGATATGAAAATGGTGGCAGATACCATCTCACATGGAGCAACAATTGAGGCAAGCACTTAATACAGAGCAAATAACTGCCATCTTGTTGTAACATCAAATGACTAGGTTAATATTTTCTAACTTTCCTTAACATTTGTGCACCCTCCATTTTCTCATTACCTCAAAATTTCCATTCCATTCTGTTAGGCTGGAGAGTTACATAATACATGGCTTTGAATATATCATATTGAATATATCTTGACTATAATGCTGCACATCATGAATTTGTATGGGTGGAAGTAAGATATTTTTTCTCCAATTTACACTGCTCCATAGACCCATCAATAGAAAAGATGATAGCCATGCCTGTAAGAAGACTTCTTTGAGGTAAACAAAAATTTTTGTCAATGCATCTTTAGTGAGAAATTATGCAGGTTCCAAATAAGGAAATTCCCTATCACTACTACACTGATATGAAAATGGTGGCAACTACCATCTCACATGGAGCAACAATTGAAGCAAGAACTTAATACAACGAAAACAGTTGCCATCTTGTTTTAACATCAAATGACTAGGTTAATATTTTCTAAATTTCCTCAACATTTTTGCACCCTTCATTTTCTCATTACCTCAAAATTTCCATTCCATTCTGTTAGGTTGGAGAGTTACATAATACATGGCTTTGAATATATCAGATTGAATATATCCTAACTACAATGTTGCACATCATGAATTTGTATGGGTGGAAGTAAGATATTTTTTCTCCAATTTACATTGCTCCACAGACCCATCCAATCATGTTGTTTCCAATCATATGATTCCCATGAATATGTTTATGAAGCATGGTTTCTGACTTTCTAAGACTTGATTTTTCCTTGCTCATACTTACACTTTCTTAAGAGGCAATACCGCTGCAAGCACTGGCTGGTATTCTTCTAACAACAACCATTTTGTTTTTGAAACAAAAAGAAAAAGATGATAGCCATGCCTATAAGAAGACTTCTTTGAGGTAAACAGAAATCTTTGTCAGTGCATCATCAATGAGAAAGTATGCGGGTTCCAAATAAGGCAATTCCATGTCACTACTACACTGATATGAAAATGGTGGCAGCTACCATCTCGCATGGAGCAACAATTGAGGCAAGCACTTAAAGGTCTTGTAGCAAGTGCAACTCAGGTAGTGGAGATATCATTGCAAGCATGGCCTATGCTTTAGGATCCAACTACCAGTGAATACATGATAGGGTCACTTAAGAATGCTCCCTACTCCACAATACCCAAAGAGGTCAATAAATACCCTAATGTAGATACATAAGAGGATACAACAATGGATATTGCTAAGGTAAACTCTGGTTCAAAACAATGTATTCTTATATTATCTGAACTATGCATGTCAAGCTGGGATGCAAAAGTTCCAACCGAGTGCTTTGTCAAGCCTCGGTCAGTGGATTGATGGAATCACTACATCTATCATGGTATTTTCAGGTTAGAAGCAAGTAGCCTAAAATTCGGTGAGCTATTTGATTGTGGGAAGTAAACAATGGTTAGTGTTTAAGAAATTTTTATTCTCCACACAAAAGGGAGTTGTGAGCATGAAATTTTTGAGTTAAAGGACACAGATTATTCTCGATGAAGTTAGGGATTGTGGTCTCTTCACTCGCCTTCAGTGCCTAAAGTTTATTTCTGAACACTTCCAAACAAGTTTTGGAAGGAATGGAAAGAAAAATTCATTTTGTCGTGGGAGAGAGAATAATCAAAGATTACATCTTGGTCCATTTGGACAGTTACGCTGACAAGTTAAATTTTTGAATGACAAACTCCAGGAATGGTTGTTAAAGGTTAGATCGTGGCTACAAAGTGAGATTAAGGTTAACAATAATGAATTTGATCTTCGAGATTTGAAAAAGTTGAAAAAGGTAATGGAAAATGTTCCTACTAAGAATATTTGCAAGGCTATTAATATCATGATAAATACCGGAAATCTCAAAACTCAATCAGTTCTTGGATTACAACAAAGTATTGGAATGAGTGTTATTGTGGGGAAGGTAAACTTTTTCCATTTTATTTCATATTTTCAGTCTGTGCATAGAGGAACATATTTTAGAGAAATCTCGACTACTTTAGTTCGTACACTACTCCCATAGTCATGGGGTTTTCTTTGTATTATGCACAAAAAATGTGGAGCATCTTGTGGATTTTTACTCCATATGACCAAAAAAAAATATTGATATATTTTGGAATGACTCTTCCATTTCCAAGGTTGGAACATGCTGCCCCCTAGAAGTTTTGAGTGTTCTCCTCAACAATTGGATAACTGGGGATATTTCTTTATTAAAAAATTTAGAAGTTGTTGAACATCAAAGCATCGAGAATTTTGGAGGATCTTGAGGTACGATATATACCATGTATGAGCAAACTTCCTTTTTCCAAGGTGCTACAAGCCAAGTCCGAGAGGTAGCTATTCTATAGGGCTTGCAGCTGGCTTCATCTTATTGAAACTAATACTATTTGGGTGATTCTCCCACAAAACATTGGTAATGACAATGGGCAAGTCTAAATTTTAGCAGCCTACCCTATTCCTACATAAAATTTTCCTCTAACTTGGTTTCACAATTAGTTGTTTATAGTTTTATCAAATTTAAAATGACCACTTTTTTTATAGTTTATATGTAGATTAGATGTCGATTTTAGAAAATTTGATATATGAGAATGAAATCAACACAAGCAGAGTCAACTTAATTTAATCAAATTTATTAAATATTCAAAAAAATATGTAATCAATTCCAATAAATTGCAGAGCTACCTATTTCTCTAAATAAAATTGGCATTTACATTGGGCTAAATGAATGAGGTTCTTGGTTGAGGTGGCTTGAGTCTCATACTTGTTGTAGAAGGCCTTTCAAGAATTTTTGATGCAACAGTTTATCCCTCAGGTTCATACACATTTCAATAGCATTAGTAATTTTTCTTCCATTCTTTCATTAATATGACTCGCAGAGAAACTGGTATTGAAAATGTGCACTGTGTATAAATATTGGATTTTGGACTTAATTAAGTATGGAGCTTATTAGTCACTAAAATAAGAACACCTGAGAGAATCCAATGTAATAAATCCTTTTGTTTTTAATGTTGTTCACCAGTTGCATCATGTTGGTAAGGTCTATGACTTCCAATTCATCAAGGCTCCAATCCCAAAATCCCTGAGCAGAGGAATATCTACATTGAAAATTATATATACACATATATCTTAATTAACACTTCCAAGATTTGATGCTTTAATCAAAATAGATATTATACCTCATCTTCTTCTCTCAAGTATTCATGCCCATAGCTTTAACGGGTGGTCCTGGCATTCCCAATCCCAACATCATATCCAACATCTGCTAGAATGAACCCAGGGGATTCTTCGGGCTGATTTAACACCCAAATGTCTCCACCCTGTGCGGTTTTTCTTCACTATAGTGCTTGCTCTACTGTTTGGGACCATAACCTATGTTTTTAATTTTCTTGGCTAGACAGAAACACAAATTATAGATTTAATTACAGCTAAAGTTATAAATGTTGAATGGTTTTCTTTAAATGAATGAACAACCACCAACAGAAGTGGAATTACATTGCAAGCCGTGGGAGATATTTTTAAAAACTAGGTTCGAATGCCTTATTATCAAAACAAAAATTTGGACATGGCACAATCTTTTCCTGCTTTTACTAAAATTGACCAAAATCACTACAAATATCTTGCTTAGCAACTATTGGATCTCTTAAGAATCTTACGACGTTTCCTTTGCAACATCGAGTGATGGTGCAATTGCTAGGTTATGTTATTATGGAATCATTGTATTAGTTTGTAAGAAAGTTGATCTAACCCTATCGGTTCCAAGCACACTTATAATATGTTACATACTAGTCAGCTGGCATCACTAACATCCAATTTCGGTATTTATATTCGTTCAATTTACACGGGCTTTCAATGTATGGTCCAAGGTTATATTCTCATTGGCATCTTTAAGGGTAAGGGTTATATTCTCATGGGCATCTTTCATGTTTGAGAGTGTACATGAGTAATATATAATTATGTGATAAAGTTTTTAGAATTTTAATTTAATTATTAATAATTATAGAGAATGTTTTAGAATAATATTAATAATATATAAATTAAAAGTTGAGATTTATTTTCAAAATAGTTATGTTTTTTTGTGATTAATTTAAAAAAAATTATGAAATGAGTTACCGTTTTTTTTACAAAAGTGATAAGAAATTTCATTATGTCTATGCTCGGAGCGTAGTAGAAACCCTGGGAAGTGTTTACATTGAATACAGAGGCATAAGATCTTCTATTAAGATCAAATATGGAGTTACAAAATTTACTATTTCCATACTATCTTGTTCATACATTATGAAAAAGTTACTATAGTTTTAAGCTCTAGAAAATTCACCAAAAAACACAATACTTTTGCATAATTTAGACATATATCAACTATGGGGGATTGATAGACATCTTATCTAAGTTTCATCCTAAGGTTGTGCATGTTGTTCTTTTATTTTCTTTCGCATTCCTCAGGAGTTGCATGTCGACTAATTGGTGTCGAATCCAATTGATTTCCTCTTCAAATTGGTTCAACTTTTACTGGAGCTTATGTAATTCTTCAATGAGGAAGATAATAAAAAATGATTATTTCCTCATTGGTTGCTTTAGCTCATTATACACATCATCACTGCCTATGGGACAATGGGGACATAGATGAAAATGTTCAAGACACAAAGAACGAGATTCAGGATCGTCTTGATTCTCCATGTGGAACTGAGACACTGATTGGCTTGAGAACACCCACACTGAGATAAGCACGTTGTTGGAGTCAGAAGGAGAGTGGAGAACATAGTAAGCAAGCCTATTGTATGTTGTGGATAGGCCCATACTTTCCCAATCAAGGAGGAAGTGGAAAATCACATAACACATAGAAAATATGAGATTAGAGAATGGAAACCAAGGACGTTTTCATGTTGGGATGTGAAGAAAAGAAAGGGACGCACTTGCAACTCACATAGGGGAATACAAGAGGAATTAATGGAAAAAGAAAGGGGGAGAGAGCTAGATACAAACAAAGTGGGTTTGGAAGAGAGAAGAAGTTCCTTGGGAGTTTTTTGGGACTCGTCTTGAATCCTATCTCGCTAGCAGACTCTTGTCCCAACTACTATCATAAGGCGCTTAACACTGAAGCGAGGCAACATGCATAGTGGTGGTGGTATGAAATAGTTGATGAGGGGCAGAACTAGGATGATTATCAATTTGTAACCTGGAGTTGGTGCTTGTTGACCTTAAGCTTGTGCTTTGTCACTTTAGGAAAAAATTCCCCTTACTGTGTTTGAGAACCTATTGTCTAAGCATGTGTGGGAAGTATGGAGCTCAGTAATTGAGCAAACCACTAGTGTAAACTTCCCTTGAGAAAGAAATTCGTCAAACCTTGGATCTAGATCAAGGGTGTTTAACAGAAAGAAAGGTTGCAATTTATAACCTTAATGGTGGGGTAAATCATTAAGAGTGTGATTTATATGTTGAAGTGCATGGAATAACTCTATCTCATATTGTTGTTGAGATATCTATATGATCATTGTGTATGCATTGCATTAGATGCCTATGTGGTGATGGCTTGAGTTATGGATCTATATGTTTGCTAATATTCTCATGATTCATAGAGTTACTTACATGCATATGCATGAGTATTTAATATGCTTCAGCTAACCTGGTTTGGTATGTGACCTCTATAATCTAACGCTTTGCAAATGCCATGGTTCATTACCTTATTGGAGGTTGCAGACTCGCTCATGTGAGTAGGGAGTAATCTGGTGCATGGATGCTTGAATGTCCTTATTTAATATGATATAGCATGTGATTTCAGTTATCTCATATGTTTACAGTGATTCTTTGCATTTTTCAAGATTGTAACTTAATTAGCAGGTTATGAAGGCTAGTCATGTGTTGTATACTTTTTAGGGTTCAATGGAGTTGACTATTACCTATCATCAATAAATCATTTGGTGGATGTATGCATCCGTATAATGTTGCATTTTTTTTAGCCTTTTAGAGGAATCATGTTATTAGAGCTTCTTAATGAAATGTTGTATGTGAATGTTTTCATGCATGAAAGGCTTAGAGAGCCTATGTTTGCTTATATATGTTCATGAACTACCAAGTTATTGCGTGGCCTTGTATGAATGTTTAATTTTCTCAAAGAATCATCATAGTGCATGAAATCCATTGTTTGGCATGATGTGGATTTTATGAATTTTTGTGATTGATGTTGGGAATGGTATGTTATATCAATAGATTTTCTAGTAATTTTTTGGACAACCCTTATGACCTTGAATGGTGCAGTTGTATAATTTTATAGGCTGGATAAATATATGGAATGTATGATTGCAAGTATAACAAGTGTTGATCTGTAGTTGTCTTTGATGTCAACCCAAGCAGCACCAGGGGCTACCCCAACCTTGAATGGGAATTTTGACTTGACAACTTACTCTATTCTGAGTCAACAATATTTTGGATGGTTTCTAATTGTCGATATGTTTCTGTTGATATATGGCATGCCACGTAATTCTTCATGGTTTGAGAGATATTCGTATTTGAAGTTAGTAACCCTAGTTAGTGGGCTAAAACCCCATGGGGTTGTGGCATGACACTAATCATTGGTTGTGGTCATTGAATATTTAATAATTGAAAAAAAATTAATCTCCTAAAATCTATCCAACGTTTACTTATTGAATACCCTCTCAACCTAAGCATTTATATAAATTGTGACCCTCATATCCTCCTCATGTAAGGATTTCGCTACTTAAAAGAGGTCGTCGTGGAATTTTCGCTATAATTTTTTTTTTGCGAAGCTTCAGATGCTAAAACAAAAAACCCATTTGGCTGAAATCTTGATGAATCGCGTGTCCAAATTTCAGATATTGGTTCGTTATATTTTCGAAGATATGATCAGAGGAAGTTAGGGTTTTTGCAGGCTCCTGAATTTCATGTCAAATAGTTGACCTTGGGAAAATCATCATAGCTTTTTATCTGATAATTGGATTCAAATTTCATAAAAAGTGACAGAAAAAAGATGGATTTTAGTTTGTTTGATATCATTTTCATGACCAAATATTGAAACAGTGACATGTGGCACTTTGTAGAAGTTCGCTCTACTGAACTAGTCTATAATCAGGTCAACGTAGCATATTGGGCATAAATATTTCTTGAAGAATCTAATTTTGATCTGACCTATGGGGTTGGAAAGGGGACTCAAAGGGCTACCACAAGATTAAATTTCAGACCTTAGAGATCTGAAATTGCACATATACAACAGATTCAATATCGAGATTCTAAAAGGCAAGAAAAAATATGCATTCAAGGATCATTGCAGTAAGGAAAACACATCAACAGTCAAGGGTAAGTCTTCTCCAACAAGGTATGTATGATTAGTGCTTTAATTTTAATATCATGTTTGAGATTTGTTTTTGCAGGACAGTGTAAGTATTTTTTATGTATGTTTGATTGGGTTTTTTTCATAAATGTTGAACGTATTTACATTTGAATTTTGAATATTTCTCTAACATATGGTTTGCAAGACAGTGTAAGTGTTTTTTTTGTATATTGGTTTGGGTATTTTTCATTAAAGCGTGTGCAGGAAGGAGGAAACAATAGGAAAACTTAGACACATACTATAAGGACAATGCAACGCCAAAGTACCATTACTTGAAGCAAGAACAACAATACCTCAACAGCTGCTAGTGTTCAAAGAAGTAGTATCAAGTCTAGTATCAGGTCATGTTTAAAGTTAGTATTGTAAAAATCATCATTGTAAATTGTAAAAGATTAAATTTTCCTAGAGTTGGAGAGGCATTGTTGGGAGGTATAAGTGTCATTTTTTGTTAATGTTATGGTTGGGTTGTGGGTCATAGTGTGATTGGGTGATTGGTCTAGTTCAAAAAAATCATTGTGAATCATATTGTATCATGGATAATTGTCCTTGGTACAGGATTCCACACTCTTGTCTTATTTATTAACACTATAGGGTGGTAGGGAGGTGATAGTTTGGTGCATGAAGTCGCCTACAGGGTGGATCTTGTGAACATTTCAGGGTGGTAGGTTTGTCTAGGATGTCGGGGCATCCATTCAGTTGACTATTGAAGAAACCAGGTGTTGGGGCGTCCTTCCACTGGGAGCTAGAGAAGAATGCTTTTCTATAATTATAGGAAGTTGTACCCTTCATTCTAGTTGGGGCTGAAGATTAAAGAATTTATTAGAAAAGAGTTCAGTGGTTTTTGACCCGAAGGGGGTTTTCCACCCAAAATTCGTGTGCCTATTGTGTTCTATTGTTTACTATTTTTACTGGATAAACATCAAAAATAATTGAATATTAACTAATGCTCTGAAAATATTTAAAAGTGCTAATTGATAAGAAATATTGATTCACCCCCCCCCCCCCCCAGGTATTTCCAACAATTGGTTTCAGAGCCTAGTTCCTTCAATAGCAGTCTAACAACTGTAAGGGGATCATGGAGTATACTAAGAATAGAGTTCCTCTGTTCAATGGAAATAACTATGCACTTTGGAGTGGAAGAATGTAGGTTCATTTTATAGTGCAAGGATACGAAGTATGGGAAATCGTTGAAAAAGGATTTACAGCAACCCAAGATGAACAAGGAAAGAAAAATATGGCACATGATGTAAGGGCTAAAGATCTCATTATCAGTGGGCTTATCAAATCTGTCTATCTTAAGGTATTGAGTTTCAAAACTGCTAAAGAAGTATGGGGCAAGATTGAGAATATATATCCAGGTGACTCAAACGTGAAACAAGCAAAGCTTCAAATTTATAGGGAAAATTTTGAGAAACTCAAAATTAAGGAAGATGAAAATGTTGATGCATACTTACAGTGGGTTGATGAAATAAAAAATGCATTGGAAGGTTTGGGAGAACCTATCGACGCGAAAAATTTTGTCTGAAAGATCCTTAGAAATTTTCCGACAAGATTCAACCCAAAGGTATTTTTCTTGAAATATAGTTGGAATCTAGCCAATCTCAGCAAATATGAATTTCATGGAGTGCTTACAGCATATGAAATGAGTATTGAAGAAGAGGATGACACATCTCATGTAGAAAAAACATTCGCCGCATCCAAGAAAACTAGTGAGGAAAAGCATACTCCGAAAGCAAAAACTTGTAGTTGTAAGGAAGAAGATGAAGAATAATTTTAAGATAAATAATTTTCCTACTTCACGCAAAAAATGTTAACATGTACGTGGAAATTCAAAGGTAAACTTCCATTGATATGTTTCGATTGTAGTGAGGTTGGGCATTTTGCTGCCAAGTGTCCTCGCAAAAATGAGGTTGTTACGAAAGGAAAGAAAGGTATGAGGAAGTTAAATAGGCAAGGCAAGAAGAAATGGTTTAAGAAGAGATTATTCTCCAAAGAAGATAGCTCCTCATCTGATGAAGATAGTGATAACAAAGAATAAATCAATGGAAGAGTATTGTTTATGGCCAAGCATAATAAGCAAGAAGCATCTGACGAAGAAGGAGACAAAGAAGAAGATATGATTGAGGTTGAATTTCAAAACAAAGTGATAATGGTTATCAAAGAGCTCAAGGTTGAGAAGAAGCATGTCAACACTATTGAAGATGAATTAAATATAGAAAGAGAACATTTCCTAAATCTTAAAATCAAGGTTGAAGAATACAAACAATTTGAAGAATCTCTCAGGGAAGAATTAAAGGAAAGAAACAATGAAACATAAGCATTGGAATCTGAAATAGTTTCTCTTCAAAAGAAATTAAAAAATCGAAAAACTCTTCAAAAATACACCAACAACTCCAAGGAATTGGAAGAAATCATCAACAATCAACAATCAAACAGTGACAAAACTGGTCTTGGTTACAAAGAAAAACTTGAAAGGGAGCCAAGTCCTTCTATGACAACAAAAGAAGATGGATATGCAAAATATAGAAAGTAGGTAGACCTTCTAGCCAACTGAAGAAAACAGGGCTCGCAGGAAGAACCATGGAAGAAAATTCCTCGAAGAATATTTCCTCCTAGTTATTAACCTATCTTCTATGGTCATTGTTATTCATGTGGAAGGATTGGACATAAAGCTATAGAATTTCGTACATATGCTTGGAATAAATACATTTTCAGGAGATGTTTCAAAAATGGATATTCCAGAACTCAACAGAATATTAACAGATTTGATAATTTGAGAGATGATGTCGAATTTTACAAATGTAACAATTTTTGACACCTGGCTAAATATTGCAGACTTGGAAGTTCCTCAAAGGAATTCTCGCAAAATCAGAATGAACAAATATGGAAAAAGAAGACTGAAAAATATGCTTATCACTCTGAAGGCTCAAAGCAACAGAAACGTTTGGTATGTTGACAGTGGTTTATCAACTCATATGACTAGAGATAGGAATAAGTTCATATTCTTGAAGGAAAAGAAGGATGGAACAATGCCTTTTGGAAATGACGAGTCTTTAAACGTCATAGGAGTAGGTACAGTCATACTTGGAAGCAAGAATGGATTAGCGAAATCTGTGTTGTTGCTTGAAAATATGAATCACAATATGCTCAGTGTTGACCAAATTTGCAATCAAGGACACATGATGTTATTTAACTCTAAGAAATGTGAAATCTGGAAAGGCAAGTTCGGTAAAATTGTGGCTACAACAAGCAGAGCTCCAAATGACATATATATTTTGGTTGATACACCTAAAGGGTGTTTTTTAGCGAAAGAAGATGAACTTTGGTTATGGCACAAACAAATGGAACAACCCGAAGGTTTTATGCTCTCTGAAAAGGAATACTATGTCTTCATATTAAAGAAGGCATTGTATGGTCTTAAGCAATCTCCTAGAGCTTGGTATGCTTGTCTTGATGGATATCTACATCAACAAGGATTCGAGAAAGGAAGCGTTGACAACAATCTCTATGTGAAAGTGGATCAAGATAACCTAACAACTATCGAGGTATATGTAGAAGATATAATTTTTGGAAGAAATGATGACAAATTAAGTAAAAATTTGCCACAAAGATGCAAAGTGAGTTTGAAATGTATCTACTTGGCAAGTTGGCATACTTTTTAGGGCTTCAAATATCTCAGGAGGATAATGGAATATTTATATATCAAACCAAGTACCTCAAGGAAATGCTCAAGAAATTCAATATGGAAGATTGAAAGCCTATCCTTACCCCAATGGTAATAGGTTGCAAGTTAAGTTTAGATGATTCATCAAAGGATGTGGACCAGAGGTTGTATAGATCTATGATTGGCAGTGTTCTATATGTGAAAACTTCTCTACTAGATGTAATGCAACAGTTGGAAAAGTAGCAAGAATCCAAGCAGCACCAAATTAATCTCATATTATTGCCATCAAAATAATTATTTGATATCTTAAGGGCACAACAGAATATGGTTTATAGTATCCGAAAGGAAATAAAATAGTTATCCAAGCTTATACAGATGCAGATTGGGTACGAAGTGCCAATGATCGAAAGATTACCAGGGAGCAGTATTCTATCTAGGTGGTTGCCTTGTTTCATGGTTAAGTAAAAAATAGTCTTCAATCTCGTTATCCATAGCAGAAGCATATTCAATCTCATTATCCACAGCAGAAGCATAATATATCACAACAACAACTTGGTGTACTCAATTTCTATAGATGAAGAAAACTTTGCAAGATCTTCAATTCAAGTTTGATGAGCCTATTCCCATATTTTACGATAACACCAGTGCCATCAGTATCTCCAAGAATCATGTGATTCATTCCAAAACAAAGCACATTCCAATCAAATATCACTTCGTTAGAGAGAAGTTCATCGAAAGGAATATCAAGCTTGAATATGTTGGCACAAAGGAACAAATTTATAGCAACTTTACCAAACCATTTCCTTGCGAATAATTTGAGCACCTCCCCCTAAAGCTTGGGATTCTCCTAAGTTCTCATTAAAACCTTTCTATTATCTAACTAAGTAAAAAAAAGGGGGGGATTTGAGGTGTGTGTAGGTCCACAGGATGACGTTTGTCAGGGTGAGTTATCCTTTGCCATTGAGGACAAAGGGGGATAGAATGTGTTAGGAAGGGGTATCATGATCATAGGGGGAGTACTTAGGTTGCCATCAATGCCAAAGGGGGATAATTTTTATCTTTGGTTGTCATTGATGTCAACCCAAGCAACAACAGGGGCTACCCTGATCTTGCATGGGAATTTTGACTTGAAAAATTACTCTATTCTAAGTCAAGGATATTTTGGATGTTTTATACTTGTTGAGATGTTTCCGTTGATATATGGCATGCCACATAATTCTTCACGGTTTGAGAGATATTCGTGTTTGAAGTTAGTAACCCCAGTTAGTGGGCTAAAACCCCATGCGGTTGTGGCATGACACTAATCATTGGTTGTGGTCATTTAATAGTAAATAATTAATAATTTTTTAAGCTCCTAAAATCCCTCCAACGTTCACTTGTTCAATTCCCTCGCAACCTAAGCATTTATATAAATTTTGACCCTCATATCCTCCTCATGTAAGGATTTCGCTACTTAAAATAGGTCATCGTAGAAATTTCGCTATAACTTTTTTTTGTGAAGCTTCAGATGCTGAAACAAAAAAAACTTTTGGATGAAATCTTGATTAAGTGCATGTCCTAATTTCATATATTTTTTCACTATATTTTCAAAGATATGATCAGAGGAATTTATGGATTTCGCAGGCTCCCGAATTTCATGTCAAATAGGTGATCTTGGGAAAATCTTCATAACTTTCTCTCTGAGCATTGGATTCAAATTTCATAAAAAATTACAAAAATATTATGGACTGTAGTTTGTTGGATATCATCTTCATGACCAAAGGTTGAAACAGTTACACGTGGCACTTCATACAAGTTCACTCTACTGAACTAGTCTCAAGTCATCGTAGGAGATTGGGCATAAATATTTCTTGAAGAATCCAATATTGATCAGAACTACATGGTTGTAAATAGGACTCATAGGGCTACCACAGCACAAAATTTCAGACCTTGGAGATCTGAAATTACACATATATAGCAAATTCAATATCTAGCTTCTAGAAGGCAAGAAAAAATATGCATTCAAGGATCATTGCAGTAAGGACAACACATCAACAGTCAATGGTAATTCTGCTACAAAAAGGTATGTATGATTAGTGTTTTAATTTGAATATCATCTTTAACATGTGTTTTCCAGGACAATGTAAGTATATTGTATGTATCTTTGATTTGGTTTTGTTCATAAATGTTAAACGTATTCACATTTGAATTTTGAATATTTCTATGACATATGGTTTGCAGGACAATGTAAGTATTTTGTTTGTATATTGGTTTGGGTCTTGTTCATTAATACATGTGCAGGAAGGAGGAAAAAATATGAAAACTTAGACACATAGTAGAATGACAAGAAACGCCAAAGTACCATTACTTGAAGCAAGCACAACAATACCTCAACAACTGCTAGTGTTCAAATAAGGAATATCAAGTCGTGTCAAAAGTCAGTATTGTGAAAATCATCATTGTAAAATTGTGAAAGAGTCATTATTGTAAAAGAGTCAATTTTCCTAGAGTTGGAAAGGCATTTTTGGGAGGTATAAGTGCTATTTTTGGATAATCTTATGGTTGGGTTACAGGTCATAGTGTGATTGGGTGATTGGTCTAGTTCGAGAAAATCATTGTGAATCATATTGTATCATGGATCATTGTCCCTGGTATAGAATTCCACACTCTTTTCTTATTTCTGATCATTATAGGGTGGCAGGGAGGTTCTAGGTTGGTGCATGAAGTCACCTATAGGTTAGATCATGTGAACACTTCAGGGTGGTAGGTTGGTCTAGGATGTTAGGGCATCCATTCAATTGACTACTAAAGAAACCAGGGCGTTGTGGCATCCTTCCAGTGGGAGCTACAGAAGAATGATTTTCTATAATTATAGGAAGTTTTACCTTTCATTTCAGTTGGGGTTGAAGATTAAAGAATTTATTAGAAAATCGTTCAGTGGTTTTTGATCTGGAGGGTTTTTTCCACCTAAAATTCATGTGCCTATTGTATTCTATTGTTTACTATGGTTACTAGATTAACATCAAGAATAATTGAAGATAAACTAATGCTCTAAAAATATTTAAAAGTGATAATTGATAAGAAATACTAATTCACCCCCCCTCTCATTATTTCCAACAATGATTAGAACATTTTCTGGTTGGATAAAGGTTTCAACTCTGCAAATGGTTGTATATGGAAGTTCTAGGTGATGCCTTGCTTTAAGGTGAACCTTGGTAAAATCCCTTGAAGCTCTGAGACTTTTTAAGTTTAGGTATTGTTGGAATTTAAAGCTGTGTCCAGGAGTTGGATACAACTCTATCAATCATATGTATCTAGATATATTTACATCTAGGTCATTCATGCTTATGCACTTTGGTGGAAACATCAGATTGGTGTGTGAGCTAGCTTTTATGTGATATCCAAGGTGGAACCCATTTTGGAAGCCTGAAGGTAGGGATTCGAATATGTGCTCTTTTAATTTGGAAACTCAATGACAAATTTCAATCATGGGACAAGATTCTTCTTTTTGAGAGGACCAATTTTGACTATTGAAGCGCTCAATTTGGGTAAGGGAAAGTATATTTTGAATTAAAGCCCACATGTGCACAAAATGACAAGTCAACCCAAAATAGAAAATGGGCACTGATGGATGGCTATAAATACAAGTCAAGTGACCCTCATTTGGAAATCATCATTATCATTCTTCTTTCTTTTTTCTGGCTCGCATAGGTCTGATATGGTTCGCGGAAGTTTGCTCACACAAGTCTGAAGTTGCAGTGTCTAAAGTTTGCACATGAGATCTAGTGTTTTGTTTTCAAGCCGCAGGGATGACACAAGAATTTTTCAGTCACAATCACAGGCATGTAGGCTCATGAGTGTGGTTTGAGGGCTTCAACTACATGCACATAAACTCTCTTCGTGCGGTTGGAAACTATTAGTGATCAGTAATTTTTACCTGTTTAGATGACTAAATGCTTTGTCCTGGATTTCTAGAAACAAAATTCAAGAATCATGTGAGTTCTAGAAATCTCACTGCCTTCATTATCCTTAAGACCAATTTTTTGCTATCCTACTACTTGGTCAAGGCATGCCCATCCTATCACTCCCTGAAGACCAAATCATGGACTGGTGTCCCTCACTCTCACTATGTTTTCCACCTCTGCCTATAAAACTTTGTCTCTGTTTGCCTAAGCCCTTTATTTGCACACCTTGGTTTGCCAAGTAACCCAAACTTTCTCCCCTACTCGCCAAGTACCTCAAGCAGTGGTGATTTCAAAACTCCCTCTCTAAATCCATTTAGATAAATCAAAGTTGTTTAGTTGTCTAGGATGGCAATTCATAAAAGTGTGTCAAAACCCTGTCCTCACCTCTAAACCTTGATTCAAGCTTTTCAATCAAAGACCTATTCAAAGGACATTCCAATAAGTCATATAGGGTCTCCTAGGTTATGCATTGTCATAGTTTCTAAATTTACTATTTCTACAGATATTCAAAGGTGAAGTCAAGTGAAAAAAAAGGTGAAATTATCATTGTCCTATGACATCAAAGGCCTCCAAAGGTATCTCCTTGATCAAGAATTAAGTCTGCATAAAGATAGCTTTCCCATGTTCAAGCATTTCTGCAGGAATTATTTATAATGCTTAACAGCAGAATAGATGCAAAGTAAGAGGCCTAAACTCATAAATGACATTACACAGCAGAAGAGATACAGCAGGCCTAAAAGTTTACAAAGAGGATCATGGTCTCATGGAAAATTGTCTGTAAAAGTGTTTCCCATCAAAGAGCCCATGCATAAGATCATGAAGACAGTAGCACAAGAGCACAACTATGCACAAATCAAAGACTCAATAAGCAAGAAGCCAAAGTGAAAAGCCTCCTTGGTGACTACAGACAGACATTAGAAGATGATGTCAGGGAATAATTTCTAGGGTTTGTTAAAGACAAAATTATTTCACTGCCACAAAGGGTCATAAAACTCCATCAAAGGGCCAAAAGGTTTTCACAGGACATTCGAAAGCAGGCCTCTAAAGTTGAAAAACAGTTGAAAAGGTGTTAGTCTAAAAAGGGTCAAACTCTCATTTTACAATCAATTATCCATGCAAGGGGCGAAAAATGATAGAGATGCGTAGGTTCAATATGTTAAAAAGGAGAAAACAAGCAAAATCACCAGTTTTCCAAGGGTTTTTGAAAAAGTGCCAAACTCCTAAAAAGAATGAAAGGGTCAAAAAACACTGCTTTTTATGACACTATCTGCAAAAGGAAAAGGGGCATATTAGTAAGGGAGAGAACCAAAAAATAACCTTAGTAAAGTGGGTTTGTATCTTTAATATTTTCAAAAGAGTATAAAATAAACCCAAGAAAACATCTCTCATTCACCATTTGGTTATTTGCAAAAAAGTTAAGGGTTTTCAAGTTTTTTCAAAAATTCCCAACAGAGTTTCGGGCAGAAATTTCAAGCGCTGCACTCTTGTGAGTATGTCTTGCGCCCCTGTACAGACTGCCCATACGTTTCTCCGAAGGGCATTGCGCTTTTGTACAGACTGCCCATACGTTTCTCTGAAGGGCGTTGCGCTCCTGTGCAAAGGCGTTGCGCGCTTGTAGAAACAACTGCATTTAGCCTCCACCCACGGCACCCGACAGCGTGTTCAGGAGGTACCCGGCTGACCCGCGCTGCACTCCTGCACGTTCAAGGATGCCCAGTCACACACGAAGGCTCGTTCAAGACCGCCCAGGGGCACAAGGCTACGTGCAAGAGGTGCCCTAACCACGTTCAGGGCCGCCCAGGGCCACACGGCTGCGTTCAGGAGGTGACCAAACCACGTTTAGGGCCACTTAGGGGCACATGGCTACATGCAGGAGGTGACCTGGCCACATTCAGGAGTGCCCGACAACACGTTCAGGACCGCCCGACAACGCGTGCAGGAGGCGCCCGTGTTGCGCTCCCATCCGTTCAGGAGCTACCCAACCATTCATGTAGGAAGCGCCCGACTTGCCCACAATGTGTTTTAAGCCAATTTTTTCAGTTGTGGAGATATTTTAAGAGGTATTTGAGCTTTTCCCACATGTTCCTATTTTTCTAAGGGTAGGATTATAAAGAAGATTGAAGGTTGAACTTAGAGAAGGAAGTAAAACCATAAATAAAATACTTATTCTCTACACTGCTGAACCTTGACATCATTGCAACCTCATCGTCTCATCCACCCTTTTCACATCATTCCAGAAGTAGTGTCAATTATTTTTAAAATATTTTGAGGCAGAGTGAAGGAAAAAATGTCTGAAGAAGAGAATGTTGACAGTGGTGAGACAAACCAAAGGCCTAAAGAGCAACAGAGGAAGGGTGGGAAGCCAAATAGGTTTGAACCTATAAGCACTGAAGAACTGATGACCTCTCCTACTATATTTTCCTATTTTCAAGAATTAGGATGCTATGAGTTCTTTGAAAGAGTACAAAATATCCAAAGCCACCCTCAGTTGACCAAGCTCTTTTCCCGAAACCTTCATAACCACCAAGTACACCTAGCTGGGGTGAAGTTTGAGATAACCACCAATGCCATCTCTATGGCCACTGGAATACCTTGCATAGGAGAAAGGTGGTTCAAACAAATGCATCTAGACCTAAGCCACTATCACCCATTCTTGAAACCAAGTTGTCAAGCTGGTTGCAAAACCATGTTCCCCTTTTCTCATCTATTGGAAAGATATGCTCTCCTAATGAAGATCATTATGAAATACTTCACCTGTGAGGGTAGGTTCTCCAGAGTATATTCCTACAACATAAGACTCCTCATGTACTTTACCAAAACCAAGCTGCTACATTTCCCCTACTACTTTGTAAAATTATTGATAAAATGTCTTCCATTATGCAAAAGAGGTCTCCATCCCAACAAATGTCAAGCCTTTTTCATCATTCCCTCATCAAAGTGATTCTCTCACACCAACTAGAACAACAAGGCATCCCATGGGATGTTTTCATCGCCCATGATGATTTCACAGCTCCACAGCCTATCCCTCTGAAAAATCTGTCGTTATCATCTTAACTTCCTCCTCACACACCTCCACCACCCTCCACTAACCTCGGTTCATCCTCTTCACATGAATCATCTCCTCAAATAAACCTTCCTTTTTCACATTCTCCTGAACATGAAGATAGCAGTGAAGGAGGGGAAGATGACAAAGAGGAAAGAAGTGATGAAAATGAAGAAAACAGTGAAGGAGAGGAAGATGACAAAGAAGAAAGGCATGATGAAAATGAAGAAAGAAGTGAAGGAGAGGAAGATGAAAATGAAGAAAGTAGTGAAGGAGAGGAAAAAGAAAGTGATAAAGGCAGTGACAAAGAAGAAATTGTTGATGAAGAAGAAAACAAAGATGAAATAAGTGAGCCCAATGATGAGAAAAAGGACCAAAAAAGTGGGTCAAATGATGAAGAAGATGACTCCAAGGATACAGGGACAGAGGCAGCTTATCAAGAGGAAAATAGTGAGCTAGAAAAAGACCAAAACAGTGAGCCTAATGGTAGTTAAAATACAAATGATAGTCAAGGAGAAGAAGTAAAAAATGAAGAAGATGACACTGAAAATACAAAGGACGGTGGAGAGGAGGCATATGAAAGCATTGAAGAAGACAAATATGGCAGGAGCAGCCAATAAACAGAGTTTGAAAGCAACTACAATGGGCAAAACAATGAAGACAGTGAGCCCAATAATGAGAGTAATGAACCAAACAGTGAAGAAGAAGTTAGCCAAGAGGAAAGTATACATGATAGTGAAGGGACAAATTCTGAAGACAAGGACAATAAGCATAGAAAAAATGAAGATGATGTAAATTATGAAACAGAGGTTGAGATTGAGAGTGAAGACCATAGGCAAGACAGAGAAGACAGTGGGCAGAGAAGTGAAGAAAACTCACCTAATAAGGAATAAAGTGACCATCAAAGTACAAGAGGGACTAATGACATTGCCTATGACAATGACCCCACATAGAGTGAAAATAGTGATACAAAGGCTGAGTTTGACAGTGAACACAGTGGGTCAAAAGATGAAGAAGAGGACAGACATGGAGATGAAGATGTACCAAGCAGTAAGAAATACACCTCTAGCATTGCAAAAATAGAGGATGATAGTCCTAAGGGTCTTGACAGTGATGATGGCATAAGAGATAGTGAAAATTCCTCTCAAAATGGCAGTCAAGAGCAAGGTGAAAAGGATGCACACACAGAGATCATCCATGAGGAGAAAAGCAGTCCTAAGGTCACTAATGATCAAGTTTTCTAAATGAAACGTGTTGCACCTTTCCCCATTACCTATCAAAGAGGAGAGAGGCATGTGTTTGTTGCCTCCAAAGGGCAAGGGGCCATGCCATCCTCCTCAACTCAAATTATTAGCAAAGGTAAACAACAAATGAAGGAGGAAGTAGCCAATCTTGAGGAGGAAAGAGATTTTGAACTCATCCACATAGACAGTGATGAGGAAAATGAAACAATAATTTCAAACTCCCTTCTACAAGACAGGAATGCACAAATCAGGGACTTGGAAGTTGAATTAGAGAGAGCTAAAGATTTCATATACTTCCATCCGATGCAAAGAAAACAAATAAGTGGCCAACAAGCCATATATGAAGCAAGAGAACTCAAGTACCGAAAAGAGACTCAAAGGTCACAAGTAAAGTTAGAGGATTTCATGGGCACCTATGAATAAATTAGTGATGAAGAGGGTCAAAATAGAAGGAGACCTAGGACTATGGGTCTTAGGAAAGCATTGGCAAAACAGAAAGAAGAAGAATCAGCCCAAGCACAACAATTTCCCTTCACTGAACTCCTTTCCATGGAAATTGAGCATGATATGGAATCATGGCTTGAAAGGGCTAACATACACCTTGAAGCCAAGCTGGAGAAAGCCAATAAAAACTTGGACTTGCAAAGGAGAATGGCTAAGCACTATGCATGAAGAAACCAAATTGCAAGGAAAAAACTCAAAATTGCCCATAATGAGGTCCAAGCACTAAAGGAGGGAAAATATCAAGCTAGCCTTTATATTTTGTCCCAATCTTCTCTACAGGTCTCCTAGGACCCATGAGGCACTCATCCACCAGTTTTGGTAAAAATTGAACGACGTTTTGTTTTTTGCAGAATTTTGAAGCTAGGAGCGCAACACACCCTGTGCTATTCTTTTTCCCAAGGCATCTTCAAGAAGAAAGGTTTACATTTTTTGATTTCTCATCATGAGGGGAGCATGCTCACCAATTTTCAGCTCAATTGGAATATTTTTGGTCCCCCAAAAGGGTAAAAAACACTCATTTTTTCACCATTCTGCCCACTTTTCTGAGCATGTGCTGCGCTCCTGGCAGTCTTGGAATTTTTATTTCTTGGACAGGTTTTCAATGTAATATTGAAGAAATAAATATATATCTAGAAATTAGATTTCAAGGTCTTTCCAAAGAGCCATCACGGAGCCTTTGCCGACATCGGGAAGGCCTCCAAAACACTGTTGCAAAAAGACCTATTTTTCTTGTCTCTATGTTGCGCTCCTTGCATAATTTCAAATTTTGACACAATGTGCTACGCTCCTGTGGGTGACTGGGCAGAATGTGCGTTTAGCAAGTTTCCATATGCTTGTCAAGGCCTAAAATTCAATTTAATTGCTATATGTGGCCGGAAAAGATATTTGTTAGATATTTTTGTGCCTTGAGCCTTGCAAGGCCTTAAGGACAAGTTAGGATATTTCTTGTCGGCTAGTACGCTTCTAGATGCTCTAGTAGGCTTTCCTCTTCCTTTCTTGTTATATAAGGCATGAGGATTCATTGTAAACATTTGGGACTTGATGTGTTTAAGAGAAATACATTTTTTTTGGAAGTTGAAGAACAATTTAGTGTTGTGGAGCTTGTGGATGATTTGCCTTGATTGATGGTGATGAAGGCTTGCTTGCAAGATCCCTGAGTTTATTTAATGGTGATGTATCTCTCATATGTTCATTTTTTTCTTGTTTTCCATATGTCCATCTTTCTATATTGCAATAGCTCAGAAGAGTATAGGATGAGAAATGTTGTTTGAGGCACCTCAATCCTCCTGTTAGCTATTGTTTTCATGTTTTATTTTGCTGGGTTAGCTTAAAGAATTATGCATTGCTCCATAGGCCCACCTAAGCTTGTCTATTTCATTGTTGGATTAATATGCTAGTTTATAAACATGATTCATGGTAAGCCCTGCTTGTTTAATGTTATCTAAACTCTGTCTTGAAATCTCTCTTTGATGTATTGATTGATAGGTTAAGTCAAAGAGGTCTTGTTTCAATCTTGCCCTTTGAATATGCTTATCAGTTTGCTTCGAAGTTATTTATAGTTTAATGAATAATGTTTAGTCATTCTCTCTTCATTTATTGATGCTATTTGTCTCTTATATGTTTTCAAATCTTGAAAGTAGAATCATTGAAGTTAGATAAGTTGTCTTACTTCATTTGCTCCAATGGATTCTATATCTTGAATGTGTATCTATTTCAAAGTATTGTTATGGAGTAAATGGTGTGCCTTATCTCATAACTAGTATCTTTTGCTTATCAGTATTTAATATCTCTCTCTTCATAGGTATTTGACAAAGGATTCTTAACTGCCCTTTGCCCTACCTTGGTTCCCAAACTTAATGTCCATTTCACCTCACACATAAACTTAAAGATCCATTGACTACACTAGATTTGCCCTGTGATGTACCCCGATTTGCTATTTGAGATATCAATGACTTCATAGACTCCATTGCCCATTGATTTCATAAACCTCTCACTCCACCTATCCTACTTATTCATCTTACCCCAACCAAAACAAACAACAAACCTACACTTAACAACTAGTCTAAAATCAATCATCCAAAGCAAACAAGTTCACATTCTTCGCACATAATAGAGAGAACACTCTCTGAGTCCAAGAAGGCTAGGTCCTAGGACTCCAAAGACTGGTCTTATGTTACCCTGTCATTTGGTTTACCAATCTTCCAAACCACGGGACACTAACATAATGGCGATAACGGTGGGACTGAGCACATAGTAGCCTAAGAAACTCTTATAAACTCTTTTAACCCTCAGTTAAACTCTGAAATCCTGTGATTTGTAAATCACCTCATCACTATCACTAACATAATGGTGATTATGATGCAACCTCTGATGTTAGTGAAAATATAAGAATCCCTTAGGACTATAGAAACCTTCGTCAAATCATAGAGAACTCAACTGATAGCCAGAGAGTAGAATCTACCTTTTTCACCATCCTAGAAAAATGATGACTTAGTTATAGGACACTCTCACAAACCTTAGGGCTACATATAAGAACTCAGAAAACCCAAAACCATTTCCATATTGTCTTTTTGTCAGTATTGGTGGTGGACCATAGACACATATCTTCAAAAAAACTAAAAATATCCACCTGGCGACTCCACTAGCCTCCAGTAGGCCTTTCGACTTTACTAGGATCCCTAGAATCCTATAGGATTGTGCCGAATCAACCCTGAGAAGTCTTGAATCCCAGTCACACATTGTGTGAGTTTAGCACAAAAATAGGTAAACTTTCCAAAAAGTTTGAAAAACTTTCCGCCTCTCTAAATTTTGAGTTTGAAATCTGGCTTCGCAAAGAATCAATACCAGACCTCATCCGGACCCAAACCCTCCTACTATAGTTGATGGCCGAGAAAATATTTTGTGGCAAACATCTGAAACTGGAAACTTAGCTACTAATAGGCCCATTCATAAAGCAATATTTGTACCTAAACATCTTACAGCCTTGCAAGATCCCCAGTTTGACTTACACCATACGAGAAACCTTTTCAGAACCAAGTCACAGAGTAGAATTGACCAAAATGATCTTGAGCTGATAGACTTGCAGCAGAGTATTAGCGGAGAATATTCTCCTTCCACACCACCTAATTCCCAACTTCTCCACCACTTTGTCTTTTTTCACCCCAAATCTACTTAGAATCAGTTTGCTGGTCCAAGTACTTCTACCACACCCATTCGCACCTCCACTGTGCAAACCGATCCATCTCATATCACAAATCCTCTGCTTGTAAATCCATCATTAGCTCCCATCATGGCAGCTTGGTATGCACCCCTTGTGTTACCATAGCCATTGGTACCTTTGCCAAATGATCACCAATCCAGAATCCCACACTTCACCAGGGCAGAATCTACCACTGCCCAACAACATGTAGATAGAATTAATGATGCTTTTAACTACATGGAATTAGAAGAGGAAACCATGAATATGAGGATGTTTTCCCAAAGCCTAGGAGGAGAAGCCAAGAAATGGTTCAAAAGCCTAACTCCCAACAACATACACAATCTCCCTTCCCTTCATCAAACTTTCCTAAATAAATGGGATATTAAGAAAAAACCTCTCCAGATCCTCTCAGTATACAACAATCTTAAAAGAAACACAGGGGAAAGTGTCCAAGACTATTGCACCAGGTTCAATAGTGTTATAACGCACTACCACCAAACATGAAACCTCCACTAGGCCTATCCTTAGCTGAATTCCCATAAGGTTTTTACCCCGACATGGCCTATCAGCTAAGAGAAAGAGAGCCCCTAACCTTAGAAGACATCAAAAAGGGAGCTATAAGTGTAGACGAAAACTTAATTGAAAAGAGAGCCAGGCTCAAATCAGAAAAGAGGGTAACATACAAAGATGAAACCATGCCCTCAACCTCTTCATCTGATTCCAAGATTTCCAACCTACTTAGAACCATGGAAAGGAATGATGGAGAGAATAACCATAAACGAGAGAACACCCCCTAGGGACAACCAACCAAATCCCCAAAATAGAAACCGGAATTAGAACTTTAGAAGAGACCCACCCCAAATCAGACAAAGGGAAAATGATCAACAAATCAGGCCACCCTTCCAAGATAACTATGTTGATGAAGGGGAAAGAGATATTGAACAACCAGATGAAAATCATCTAAACTTAATAGGCTCTGATAGCGAGGGTGATGTTTTTCTCACAGAAGAAGTACAAGGTTTTTTCTCCTCAAACCAAGATGAAACAAGCTATGAATATTCCGAAGACCACGAATTGGGATTAGAAAATGCCATAATGGAATTCCATAGGCAATATGATCTTAGGAGTAAGAAAAACCAATGCAACTCCAGAAAAAACAACTCAGGCACTGCTGTTAAGAAAACCCTTGAAAACATTCTTAAAAGAACAACAGACAATACCAACACCATGGCTAAGAAAATTAATCCTATCAAAGACAAAACTAGCCAACCAAGTGATAACACAAATTGTCCTTCTACCTCTACTAGTGGCCCTAAGAAAACTCTATTGACCAAAGCCCCGAATCAAAATTAGCAAATTAAAAATGTGGAGAAATTTATGGCTGATAAAACTAATGTAAATATGTCCAAAACTCAAGTACCTTTCAGTTTTGAAGGAGATATTTCTAAAATCAAAATAACTATACCTCTCACTGAATTGGTAGCTCAGGATATGTACAAATCTCAAGTTCTGAAAGTTCTAAACATAGGAAATGATACCAATACTCTGAATTTGACAGATGACAAACCAGAGTTGTTGTTTGGACCCGAAGTAGATGGAAAATACCAAGAAGGAGCCATTCCCCCATTCTATGTTAGCCTAAACATACATGACAAAAACCTGCATAATGCCATGCTAGACTCTGGTGCCTCTCACAACCTCATGCCAAAGGTAGTGATGGAAAGATTAGGCCTAGAAATAACCAGGCCCTATAAAGATTTGTATTCCTTCGATTCAAGCAAGGTTAAATGCTTGGGCCTAATCAAGGATTTATATGTCAATCTGATACAAATCCCTACCAAGGGCCTGGTCATGGACATAGTAGTGGCTGACATTCCCCCCAAATATGGCATGCTTTTGTCTCGATCTTGGGGAACCTCCAACTTGACATGTCTTATGATACCATCCCAATTTTTAACCAAACAAGGAGACTCTATCGGGAATATCACATGAAGTATATGGAAATTATCCTAGATAGACCCAACAACACCCCTATCTATTCCATTCATTCAAACTTGGACTCATTCATCTTGTATAATCAAAATGACCTTGATGAAAAAGTGAATGAAGATCGTGAAGATCTAGGCACACTACAACAATAAGATCAGTCCCTCTATGATGAGCTCGACAGTCAAAACTATCAAGACCCTGAAACAGCACACGATAATAAAACTGAACTTGATTTTCTGCAAATTGAAAATGAAATGTCAGAAACAAAAATCAGTTTAGAACATGAATCAGATTTCTCAAAGGAAGGACAAACCACAAAAACACAACTTCCTCCTTTTGCTAATCCAAAAGAAATGAAATACCCTCACAAAACACAAATCTTTAGGAATCTGGAGCAAGATAGTCTTATGTTTTTGCCTTACCTAGATACTTCATCATCCAAGAATTTTTCAGAAAAATTGTCAATTCCCACAAATATTGCTATATATCCCAAAGAAATATTTGCTAAAGCTGATATAGAGGAAGGTCGCATGCGTAAACTTAAGAAGCCTGAAATGATTAAGTTGTCTAAAATTTTATCACTACACACAAAACAAAGAAATACAAGACTATGCAAAAAAATTCAGAATGCTTGTGTGTAGGCAGGCTAGTCTAAAACCTTGTAACACATACATTTTTCTAAAAAGCCCTCCTTTCAAAAAGAATCATGAAAAACTTGAGCAGTTGAGTTCACTTAGAAAGAAGGAAAAGGGGCATAGGCTTTGTATAGACTTTAGGTACCAGGATCAACCCTTCCAAAAGAACAAGTACCTTTTTACCGAAAAATATCATACTTTACAAAGGGTAGGAGTTTCTAACCAAATCTCATTGCATGATATTTTTTCAGGTTACCATCAAATGATACCACTCCAGATAAATTAGCTCAAAGAATTTTTCAAGTTTCCTTGGGACAATTGCAAGTTTAACCAAATACTTCCTGGGCTAGAGAGTGCTGGAGACACCTTCCAGAGAACTATGCCTTCAATTTTTAGTTTCTTCACTATGGTATACATGGATGACTTCATCATTTGTTTTAAAGATAATATAGAATTCCTTGCCTACTTAAGGAAGATCTTTGACACAAATAGATTTGGGAAGCAAGGGTCAAAGAAGAAAGACCAAGGAGAACATGGATTTTTTTAAAACTCTTGGAATAATCCTTATACCATGTTGTCAAATAGAGGTAACTATGTTTTCTATTTACAAGAGCTGAATGTACAAAAATGTTAAGAGATCCTTTTGAAGACAGGATGCTCAAACACCATTGCTGTAAAAATCCTTAGCTTAATTTTTTCACTCATTATACATACCATTGTGAAGAAAAGGGCCACAAAGAGAAAAACGCAAAAAACATAGAAAAGAATAGAAAAGAGGGCAGATTCAAAACAAGGTACAACCTCATACCCAAAAAATAGTAATACTGAAAGTGTGCAAGCCTAAATGCCACTACTGGTGCAAAAGAATGTCTTGTTCAGTCATCTAACCTAATCATGGCTGAACATGTTTTAAATTTATTGTTGATAAGTTAGTGAAAGAATGTTGGTCGAATCATTGAAGCTTCACTTGTTGAAGAAAATAGATTAGGAATGAAAGATACTAGTTCCACATGCTTAAATCTGAACCAAAGAGAAGGATAGGGATGCTTATAAAATGATGAAACATAGCCCTCACACCTTCTAGTTTTTTTTTCTTATGAAAATAAAGTTTTTGTGCAGTTTTTCTTAATGCCACGACTCATGATGGATCAGATTGTATAATCCTGGTTCAATTCATGCTTTAAATTTATTATCAAATAGCTTAGAGAATGAAGTATGTCATACTTCTTAATCTTGATATTCAAATAGGCTAGGTAGAGAATAAGAAGAGTTCACTAGCATAATCTGAACCCTTGGAAGAAATAAGTGTAGAAGTATATAGTTTATTTCTTTGCTTTCAAAAATAAAAGATGTCAATGGGTTTACCAGTTCAAGTTCGCCCGAGGAAGAGAAAATGTTAGGAAATTAGGTTGGGTAGGTAGAGGTGAATTTGAGAAAATCATGCTTTCAGATTATCAAAATCACTACTTCAGGGAAGTAGCAGCAAAAGAAAGGAAGAAAATCTACCCAATGGATGAGGCACTGGTCTTCACAAACCAAAAGATCTGAAATACTAGACACCTCCTAAAAAGGAGCTGCCCTCCCCAAGTGGAGCCACTGTTAGTCATAAGTAATTTTTACCTATTTAGATGACTAAATGATTTGTCTCGAATTTCTAGAAACAAAATTCAAAAATCATGTGAGTTCTAGAAATCTCACTGCCTTCATTATCCTTAAGACCAATTTTTTGCTATCCTACTACTTGGTCAGGGCATGCCCATCCTATCACTCCCCAAAGAAAAAATCATGGATTGATGTCCCTCACTCTCACTATGTTTGCCACCTCTTCCTATAACACTCTGTCTCTGTTTGCCTAAGCCCTCTATTTTCATGCCTTGGTTCGCCAATAACCCAAAATTTCTCCCCTACTCGCCAAGTGCCTCAAGCAGTGGTGATTCCAAAACTCACTTTCTAAATCCCTTTAGATAACTCAAATTTGTTTAGTTGTCTAGGATGGAAATGCATAAAAGTGTGTCAAAACCCTGTCTTCACCTCCAAACCCTAATTCAAGCTTTTTAGTCAAAGACCTATTCAAAGGACATTCCAATAAGTCATATAGGGTCTCCTGTTGAAAATGGTAACAAGAAACAGTGAAGGAGGCCTCCTGAAACATCTTTCTTGATCCTAGTTGGAAAGTGATCACCTAAACTAGGTGGGGACCACACATGTGATTTTTGTCAAAGAGTCTATTTTTAGACATATGGAGCATGGTCTAGGAGTTGCGGGATGCTATTCTTGGATGATTGGTCAAGTTGGTAAAAATAGATGGACAGCTATTTTTAGACATACAGGTCGAAGTCTATTTTTAGACTGCCTGTCTAAAAATAGAACAGTCAAATATTATTAGCCCTTAATAATATTTAGACTATAAACATTATCTTATCCTCTTGGAGCACTTCAGTTCGAGCTACAGATGTGGCACATGCAGCTGGCAGAAGGAAATTCAAATTTCCTATGGGTTAGTTGAGCTATTGCATGGTTGACTTCAGTTAGAACTCATGTGGCAGAGTTTGGTGGAGTTGATGAGACAGTTGGTGGAGTTGTGTTCAGTTTAACTTAGTTGAACTAGTTGTATTTAGTCTAACTGAAAAATACATTAGTGATGAGTGGTGTGAATTAATTATTAATTAATTCACTAATTATTAACTCGTAAATCAACTAAAGAACACATCAGTTAACTCAGTGCATGGATAGTTCAGTGGAGACTAGTGTTAGAGGTGGGTGAAAGGGTGGAGTCTACTATCAATTGTGACTATAGTGTGCATGAGATTTGCACAATCATTGGAGGAGATTTCCAATGAGGATTGCGCAGTTAAAGCCAAGGGAATTCGAATTCATTCCATCTATTCTCTCATCTTGGATTGCGCAGTAGAGGCAGGCAAACAGTGGAGGAGTTTTGAACCCGTGACTTGTTCAAAACTGAGCTAGTTTGTGTGTAACCTTTGGAGACAGTACTGAGTACTTGTGAGGAGTATTGTACTGAGATTGTTACATGATTCTTCTTCATTATAATATACAGACAGTAGGGGGTTTTCAGCTATAAGCTTTCCCCGGTATACATATTGTGTTATATGTGTTGAATTTCTATGTGCGCATGTGAATGTTTTCAATACCGCTTGTTGTTTTTATTTCCGCATGTGATGATTAATGCGTAGAAGAGATTATGTGTTATGTATGAAGCTCAAATAGTATGTGACCAGGATAATCTCGGTGAATAATTCAGCAAATTATTCAAATTTCTACATCTCCTAGGTTATGCATTGTCATAGTTTCTAAATTTATTGTTTCTACAGATATTCAAAGGTGAAGCCAAGTGAAAAAAAAGGTGAAATTATCATTGTCCTATGACATCAAAGGCCTCCAAAGGTATCTCCTTGATCAAGCATTAAGTCTGCATAAAGACAGTTTTCCCATGTTCAAGCATTTTTGCAGGAATGCTTTATAATGGTTAACAGTAAAACAGATGCAAAGTAAGAGGCCTAAACTCATAAATTAAATTGCACAGTAGAAGAGATACAACAGGCCTAAAAGTTCACAAAGAGGATCATGGTCTCAAGGAAAATTATTTTTAAAAGTGTTGCCCATCAAAGAGCCCATGTATAAGATCCTGAAGACAGTGGCACAGGAGCACAACTATGCACAAATCAAAGATTCAATAAACAAGAAGCCAAAATGAAAAACCTCCTTGGTGACTACAGACAGAGATTAGAAGATGATGTCAAGGAATAATCTCTAGGGTTTGTTAAAGACAACATTATTTCACTGCCACAAAGGGTCATAAAACTCTATCAAAGGGCCAAAAGGTTTTCAGAGGACATTCGAAAGCAAGCCTCTAAAGTTGAAAAAAAGTTGAAAAGGTGTTAGTCTAAGAAGGGCAAAACTCTCATTTTACAATCAATTATCCATGCAAGGGGCGAAAAAGGACATAGATGCGTAGGTTCAATATGTTAAAATGGAGAAACCAAGCAAAATCACCAGTTTGCCAAGGTTTTTTGAAAAAGTGCCAAACTCCTAAAAAGAATGAAAGGGTCAAAAAACACTACTTTTTATGACACTATCTACAAAAGGAAAAGGGGCATATTAGTAAGGGAGAGAACCAGAAAATAACCTTAGTAAATTGGGTTTGTATCTTTAATTTTTTCAAAAGACTATAAAAGAAACCTAGGAAAACATCTCCCATTCACCATTTGGTTATTTGCAAAAGAGTTGAGGGTTTTCAAGTTTTTTCAAAAATTCCTAACAGAGTTTTGGGCAGAAATTTCGAGCGCTGAATCCTGTGATTTTGTGTTGCACTCGTATACAGACTACCCATACATTTCTCCAAAGGGCACTACGCTCCTGTACAAAGGCATTGCATGCCTGTAGAAACAGCTGCGTGTAGCCTACACCCAGGGCACCTGACAACGCATTCAGGAGGCACCCAGATGACCCACATTGTGCTCCTACACATTCAAGGCCGCCCAAGCACACACGACGGATCGTTCAAGACAGCCCAAGGGCAAACAACTGCATGTAGGAGGTGACCCAACCATATTCAAGGCCACCCAGGGGCACACAGCTATGTGTAGGAGGTGACCCAACCACGTTCAGGGCTGCCCAGGAGCACACGGCTGCGTGCAGGAGGTGACCAAACCACGTTCAGGGCTGCCCAGGGGCACACGGCTGCGTGCAGGAAGTGACCCGACCACGTTCAAGACTGTCCGACAACGCGTTCAGGACCACCCAACAACGCGTGCAGGAGGCGCCCGTGCTGCGCTCCTGTCCGTTCAGGAGTTGTCCGACCATTTGTGTAGGAAGTGCCCGACTTGCCCACAATGTGTTTAAGGGAAATTTTTTCAGATATGGAGATATTTTGAGAGGTATTTGAGCTTTTCCCACATGTTCCTATTTTTCTAAGTGTAGGATTATAAAGAAAATTGAAGGTTGAACTTAGAGAAGGAAGTAAAACCCTAAAGAAAATACTTGTTCTCTACATTGTTGAACCTTGACATCATTGCAACCTCACCATCTCATCCACCCTTTTCAGATCATTCCACAAGCAGTTTCAATTCTTTTTAAAAGGTTTTGAGGCAGGGGTGAAGGATAAAATGTCTGAAGAAGAGAATGTTGACAGTGGTGAGACAAACAAAAGGCCTAAAGAGCAGTAGAGGAAGGGTGGGAAGCCAAATAGGTTTGAACCTATAAGCATTGACGAACTGATGACCTCTCCTACTATATTTTCCTATTTTCAAGAATTAGGATGCTATGAGTTCTATGAAATAGTACAAAAGATCCAAAGCAACCCTCAGTTGACCAAGCTCTTTTCCCCAAACATTCATAACCACCAAGTACACCTAGTTGGGGTGAAGTTTGAGCTTACCAACAATGCCATCTCTATGGCCACTGGAATACCTTGCATAGGAGAAAGGTGGTTCAATCAAATGCATCTAGAGCTAAGCCACTATCACCCATTCTTGAAACCAATTTTTCAAGCTGGTTGCAAAATCATGTTCCCCTTTTCTCATCTATTGGACAGATATGATCTCCTAATGAAGATCATTATGAAATACTTCACCTGTGAGGGTAGGTTCTCCAGAGTCTATTCCTATCACATAAGACTCCTCATGCACTTTACCAAAACCAAGATGCTACATTTTCCCTACTACCTTTGTAAAAGTATTGAGAAAATGTATTCCATTATGCAAAATAGGCCTCCATCCCAACAAATTTCAAGCCTTTTTCATCATTCCCTCATCAAAGTGATTGTCTCACACCAACTAGAACAACAAGGAATCCCATGGGAGGTTTTCATCACCCATGATGATTTCACAACTCCACAGCCTATCCCTCTGCAAAATCTGACATCATCATCTCAACTTCCTCCTCACACACCTCCATCACCCTCCACTAACCTTGGTTCATCCTCTTCACAAGGATCATCTCCTCAAATAAACCTTCCTCTTTCACCTACTCCTAAGAAATCAGAACATGAAGATAGCAATGAAGTAGGGGAAGATGATAAAGAAGAAATCAATGATGAAAATGAAGAAAGCAGTGAAGGAGAGGAAGATGAAAAAGAAGAAAGCAGTGATGAAAATGAAGAAAGCAGTGAAGGAGAGGAAGATGAAATGAAGAAAGTAGTGAAGGAGAGGAAAAATAAAGTGATAAAGGCAATGACAAAGAAGAAAGTTTTGATGAATAATAAAACAGAGATGAAAGGAGTGAGCCCAATGATGAGCAAAAGGACCAAAACAGTGGGTCAAATGATGAAGAATATGACTCCAAGGATACAGGGACAGAGGCAGCTTATCAAGAGGAAAACAATGAGCTAGAAAAAGACCAAAACAATGAGCCTAATGACAGTCAAAAAGAAAACTAAAATCAAGGAGAAGAAGTGAACAATGAAGAAGATGACACTGAAAATACAAAGGACAGTGGAGAGGAGGCATATGAAAGCAGTGAAGAAGACAAAGAAGACAGTGAAAAATATGTCAGGAGCATCCAAGAAACAAAGTTTGAAAGCAACTTCAGTGGGAAAAACAATGAAGACAGTGAGCCCAATAATGAGCGTAATGAACCAGACAGTGAAGAAGAAGTTAGCCAAGAGGAAAGTATACAAGATAGTGAAGGGACAAATTCTGAAGACAAGGACAATGAGCATAGCAAAAATGAAGATGATGCAAGTTATGAAACAGAGGTTGAGATTGAGGGTGAAGACCATAGGCAAGACAGAGAAGACAGTGGGTAGATAAGTGAAGAAAACTCACCTTATAAGGAAGAAAGTGACCATCAAAGTACAAGAGGGTCTAATGAGATTGCCTATGACAGTGACCCCACAGAGAGTGAAAACAGTGATACAAAGGCTGATTTTGACAGTGAACACAGTGGGTCAAAATATGAAGAAGAGGACAGTCATGGAGATGAAGATGTACCAAGAAGTGATAAAGGCACCTCTAGCATTGCAAAAACAGAGGATGACAGTCCTAAGGGTCTTGACAGTGATGATGGCATAAGAGATAGTGAAAATGCCTCTGAAAAGGGTAGTCAAGAGCAAGGTGAAAAATATGCACACACAAAGATCATCCATGAGAATAAAAGCAGTCCTAAGGTCACTAATGATCAAGGTTTCTAAATGAAACTTGTTGCATCTTTCCCCATTACCTATCAAAGAGGAGAGAGGCATGTGTTTGTTGCCTCCAAAGGGCAAGGTGCCATGCCATCCTCCTCAACTCAAATGATTGACAAATGTAAACAACAAATGAAGGAGGAAGTAGACAATCATGAGGAGGAAAGAGAGTTTGAACTAATCCACATAGACAGTGATGAGGAAAATGAAACAAGAATTGAAGACTCCCTTCTACAAGACAGGAATGCACAGATCAGGGACTTGGAATTTGAATTAGAGAGAGTTAAATATGTCATTTACTTCCATCAGATGTGAAGAAAATAGATGAGTGGCCAATAGGCCATCTATGAAGAAAGAGCACTCAAGTACTGAAAAGAGGCTCAAAGGTCACAAGTAAATTTAGATAATTTCATGGGTGCCTATGAAGAAATTAGTGATGAAGAGGGTCAAACTAGAAGGAGACCTAGGACTATGGGTCTTAGAAAAGAATTGGCAAAGCAGAAAGAAGAAGAATCAGCCCAAGCACAAAAATTTCCATTCAATGAACTCCTTGCCATGGAAATTGAGCATGATAGGGAATCATGGCTTGAAAGGGCTAACATATACCTTGAAGCCAAGCTAGAGAAGGCCAACAAAAACTTGCCCTTGCAAAGGAGAATGGCTAAGCACTATGCACGAAGAAACCAAAAGCAGGAAAAAACTCAAAATTTCTCAAAATGAGGTCCAAGCGCTAAAGGAGGAAAAATATCAAGCTAGCCTTGATATTTTGGCCTGCGCCTCTCTACAGGTCTCCCAGGACCCATGAGGCACTCATCCACCAATTTTGGGAAAAATTGAATAACTTTTGTTTTTTGCAAAATTTTGAGGCTAGGAGCGCAACATACCCTGTGTTGGGATTTTTTCCAGGGCATATTCAAGAAGAAAGGTTTACATTTTTGGATTCCTCATCATGAGGGGATATTTCTCACCAATTTTCAGATCAATTGGAGTATTTTTGGTCCCCCAAAAGGGTAAAAAACACTCATTTTTTTCACCATTCTGCCCACTTTTCTGAGCATGTGTTGCGCTCCTGACAGTCTTGGAATTTTTACTTTTTGGAAAATTTTCAAAGTTCATATTGAAAAAATAAAGTTTGATATGTAAATTAGACTTCAAGGGCTTTCCAACGAGCCATCACGGAGCCTTTTCCGACATCAGGAAGGCCTCCAAAACACTGCTGCAAAAAGACCTATTTTTCCTATCTTTGTGTTGCGCTCCTTGCATAATTTCAAATTTTGACACAGTGTGCCACGCTCCTATGGGTGACTGGGAAGAATGTGCGTTTATTAAGTTTCCATATGCTTTTCAGGGCCTAAATGTCAATTTAATTTCTATATATGGCCGGAAAAGATATTTGTTAGATATTTTTGTGCCTTGGGCCTTGCAAGGCCTCAAGGACAAGTTAGGATATTTCTTGTTGGCCAATAGGCTTCTAGATGCTCTAGTAGGCTTTTCTCTTCCTTTATTGTTATATAAGGCATGAGGCTTCATTGTAAACAGTTGGGACTTGATGTGTTTAAGAGCAATACATGGTTTTTGGAAGTTGAAGAACAATTTAGTGTTGTGGAGCTTGTGGATGATTTGCCTTGATTGATGGTGATGAAGGCTTGCTTGTAGGATCCATAAGTTTAGTTAATGGTGATGTATCTCTCATATGTTCATGTTTTTCTTGTTTTCCATATGTTTGTCTTTCTATATTGCAATAGCTCAGAAGAGTATATGATGAGAAATGTTGTTTGAGGCACCTCAATCCTCCTATTAGCTATTGTTTTCATGTTTTCTTATACTGGGTTAGCTTAAAGAATTCTTCATTGCTCCTTAGGCCCACCTAAGCGTTTCTATTTCATTGTTGGATTAATATGATAGTTTATAAACATGATTCATGGTAAGCCCTGCTTGTTTAATGATATCTAAACTGTCTTGAAATCTCTCTTTGATGTATTGATTGATATGTTAAGTCAAAGAGGTCTTGTTTAGATCCTGCCCTTTGAATATGCTTATCAATTTTCTTCGAGGTTATTTATAGTTTAATGAATGATTTTTAGGTGTTCCCTCTTCATTTATTGATGCTATTTGTCTCTTATATTTTTTCAAATCTTGAAAGTAGAATCATTGAAGTTAGATAAGCTGTCTTACTTCATTTGCTCCACTGGATTGTATATCTGGAATGTGTATCTGTTTAAAAGTATTGTTATTGAGTAAATGATGTGCCCTATCTCATAACTAGTATCTTTTTCTTATCAATATTTAAGATCTCTCTGTTCATAGGTATTTTACAAAGGATTCTTAACTACCCTTTTCCCTACCTTGGTTCCCAAACTTAATGTCCAGTTCACCTCACACATAAACTTAAAGATCCATTGACTACACTAGATTTTCCCTATGATGTACCCCGATTCACTATTAGAGATATTAATGACTTCATAGACTCCATTTCCCATTGATTTGATAAACCTCTCACTCCACCTATCCTACTTAGTCATCTTACCCCAACGAAAACAAACAACAAACCTACACTTAACAACTAGTCTAAAATCAATCATCCAAAGCGAACAAGTTCACATTCTTCGAGCATAATAGAGAGAGCCCTCTCTGAGTCCAGGAAGGCTAGGTCCTAGGACTCCAAATACTGGTCCGATGTTACCCTGTCATTTGGTTTACCAATCTGCCAAATCACGGGACACTAACAGAAACTATGGTTTGAATTTTTTCAATTGACTGTAGATTTTTTTAGTTGACTCCAGCATTCAGCAGTTGATCATAGTCTTCTGAATCATGGTTTTGATTATGATTAGTGTTGGGTTAATATATTGGATATGGTTTAGTTAATTTTGTTGTATAGTCTTGTGGATTAAGGAATAGATCACTGTGCTCTCTTCTACTAAATCAATCAACTACAATCTAATAAGAAGAAGAATTTGAAAGGGTTTTCCCTATAGTGGGTTTTTCCCTAGTCTCCGACCAATCATGGTGTCTCTATGTGTGAATACTTTTATTCTATTCTTCCTTTAAGTTCCACTGCATTGATTATGATATTTTTATTTCTATATAATTGCATATGTTAGTGAATAATGTTGTAAAACTGAATAATGATATGACTTTGTGGGGTGAATTTTATATGAAAATGAAGAAATGCAATTATGTAAAGAAAATAAAAATATAGTGATGAATTTATGTGACATTGGGTCTAGGTTAGAGCCTTAATTCACTTATTCTACCAAACCAATTATCTCAACCATGAACTACTTTGCACAACGGAAAATATAAAGTAGTAAATCACATATATGCACAATATAAAAAGTTTTAAACAAAATTCTACAATAATATACAATCACCAATGTTCATTATATTAAACCAAATATGAATAACACAATAGTATATGGCATACAAGATACAATGACAAACAGAATGGTGTATCTCATCCTGTCGGTCCTTCGCTTCCGTACTACTCACTAGTAGTGCCTTAGTACATGAATGCCACTACACATCGAGACTCCAGGATAGCTACCACCTAAAACTATTACACGTCCATCCATAGAGTGTACATGGGCTGATACAATCTTCTCTCTAGGCTGGCCAATATCCAAACTCCAAACTGGCAGGATAGCAACAACTTTTGTCCATAAAAGTGTTGCACTTCGGCACCTATCTTCACCCAACCTTCAGCTTCTCTTTGTACTTAAAGTTAGCTCATCTAGGGCTACTTTGGGAGCCAACACACTACCCTCCAACATACCTATGACACAAAATCCAATCATTGTTGAATATATTCCTAGTATGATACTTCTCCACCTCGGAAGGTCATACACGTGGAATCAACAAGATGCTCAACAAATCTGATAAAAAATGGCCACTAACTTGACCCAACACTCCTCCCAAAGCACTGTTGTCCTTAAATTTAATTTGTTTCTCTCACAATACTAGTTAGGGCACAATATGCATCCCTTAACCTCCATGTTGTCAGCAAACTGTACCCTTCTAGGGTTGTGGTCCACTTTAAAAGGACCCTCCAAGTGCCACATTATCCCTTTTCTGCCTTGTCCACCTCAAGGATACCTTAGAACAACCTCAATTATTTTGATATGGCTTATGGCCTAGCTCAATGACTTGTTGTAGCTTTCGTTCTCCTCAACAGGCCCAAACAACACCCAACAAGCAGTGTTATCCTCATCAGCCTAGCTTCATGCTCCTTTGAGCACAAAACTACACTCAAAACTCATCCCTACATGGATCTGTCTGTAACAGATAAATAATTCCAAGCATACGTTGTACCTACAACTCCTCTCCACAATGTTTAGGGAAGACTCCTCCACGCTGAACCTTCTCCTTTTTGTTGTGGCTTCCCTGCCTTGCAAATGAACCAACATCCCTAAAACATGCCCTTAAAAAACCTCATTCACAACGTTGCACCTATAGCAACACAAAAATACCATGATGCTCTTCGAGGCCTCCTCACGCTGTTCCTTGTTCTCTTCTAGCTGTGGCTAAGTATCCTCTCTTCACCGAGTTCACTTAGAGGATGTATTACACACAAATGGATACTAAAATTACTCCACATCACCTCTCTTTTATACACAAAAGAAAGGGATCCTCCAATGTTCTCCATGGTATTGTCCAACTGTGAAGAAGCTTATTTAACTCAAGTTGACCTTAACACTTATGGTGCAAGCCAACTCCATAACTTTATAAATTCATATCTCCTCTTCTACAATTCGAAATTCGACGATTTTCAAAACGTTGGATTCTCCTTTCCTCCCTTTATCATCTCATGCCATCACATGTAGAAATGTGATTCCGAAAATTCCCCAAACATGATTAGGTGAAACACACCACACTTGGGTTCTAAGCCCACAAGTTTCCCTTGTGGTGCTTTTCCCTCCAAACCTTGAACCCTAGGTCTTGGAGTACCTTCCAAGCTACAAAAATCAACACTCCATCTTAGCGAGGGATTTAGCTCCATGACTATGAAGTATTTCATCTTTGTCATCACTGCTCGCAACACTTTCCAAACTCCTAGCACTCACAATCAGAACAATCCTTGTATGGTGAACTATGCCCTTCTCGGAAGTGTCCTTGTCAATGGAAGCCTCCTGCTTCTTTTTCTTCTCCTCTATTACTTTCCAATCTCGCCATGATTCATTCTTGTTATATGTGGAAGCACCCTTTATCCCCACTAACCATGCACTCTTCTTAGGATATAGAGTCTCCCTCTGAATCTGCAGTCTCCTTCTAGAACTCGACTCCCTATGAGCCTCGGGAACCTACACCTTCTCTGAAAAGTGTACCTTCTTCTCGGGAACTTGTGCATTCTCCTCTGAATCTTGCACCTGCTCCTTCTCTAAAACCTATACCTACCCCTAATTCTTCCCATGATTCTCACACTTTCCCGTCAGCCTGTAGAGACCATGCTTCCTAAATCCAAGCACAATCCCATTGGACTTAGTTCCTCTATGCTTGAGTCTTTCCTTCCCATCCTAGAACAAGACCTCAAACCCCTTCCTCTCCATCATCGACATGAAAATCACACTATATCTGAGTCATGGTACTAACAATACATCCTAAACCCACATCATACATCCTGCCCCATCCTGAATGGCACCACACATAATCCTTGAATCTCCAACTGACTCTTGTTGCCCAACACCATGTGCAACTTCGAGTCCCATTTAGCTAGAGTATAAAAACCCACTTGTGACCCTGTCATGTGCATCGTCACACCACTATCCACATACCATCCATCCTTTCGGATAGTACCCTATGAGAAATGAGAAAACATAGTGAAATACTCCTCTTCCAATATCCTATAGGGATTTTCTATCTCTGCTAAAGCGAAGATATGCTTTCCTTTCCTTTTCCCTTTCTTGTCATCTCTTGTTTTCAATGGACATCTCGACAAAAAATGAGCCATCTCAACGTAATTGAAACACTTGATTTTACTCAAGTCCTTCTTCATCTTACCATTCATTCTCTCTACAAGTGCCATGTCCTCATCTTCCATCCTCGATGGCTGAAGATCCTCATATCGTAACTCTTCCTGAATGAATTTGTCCCACAGTCTATTCCAATCTGGAAACTTATCCGTGACAATGATTCCTTTGATGAAGGGCTTTTATTCCTCAGTGAACCCTTTCAAGTAAATCCTTACCATATTTACATTTGAAACTTTAACATCGACCACAGAAAGCTCATCTCGAACCTGAGATAACCTCGTCAGATACGAAGTTGTTCCTTCACCCTTTATCATCTTGGTGGACTTCAACTTATCCTAAAATAACAATACCCGGTTCTCATTCTTATTCTGGAGAAAATTTTGAAGAGCTATCCACATCTCATGTGCATTGTTCTTCCCGTAAAAATGAGGTATTAAGGAATCCATCACACCATCAAGGATGATCAACCTCACTTTCTTATCCATATATTCCCATATTTATAGCTTCTTAGGGTCGATTGGCTTCTTGTTCTCTTTCTCGACAAAATTTCAATCATGTTTACATGTGAGAACAACTTGATCGTTTATTTCCAAGGAGTATATTTGGACAACCCTTCCAACTTTCCGTCATATCAGAGACCTTCCTGCAACTTCAACATTGTAGTGACTCCTTCACTCGCAATGTGACCAACTCCCTGTCCTGTTGTACTTCACTACGCAAACTCTAATTTACTGAATTCTAAAGTGGCTCAGACACAATATGATTCCATGTTGAATTTCTATGACCTTGGTTCTTAGAGTATTAAATCCATGATGCTACCAAACCAAGAATCTCAACCATGAACTACTTTTCACAAAGGAAAATATAAAGCAGTAAATCATATATGAAAAATATACACAGTTTTAAACAAAATTGTACAATAACCAATATTCATTATATTAAACCAAATATGAATAATACAATAGTATATGGTATACAAGATACAATGACAAACATAATGTCGCATCTCGTGTTGTTGATCCTTTGCTTTTGTACTTCTCACTAGTAGTGTGTTATTCCATCATTTCCACTACACATCAAAACTCTAAGAGGGCTGCCACCTAAAATTGTTGCATGTCCATATGTAGAGTGCACATGGGTTGATCCAATCTACTCTCTAGGTTGGCCAATGCCCGAGCTTCAATACGCCAGGCTAGAAACAATTTTTTTCCATCAAAGTGTTGCACTTCAGCACCTATCTTCACCAAACCTTCAATTTCTCTTTTTCCTTCAAGATAACTTGTCTATGGCTAATTTGGGTAGCCAACACACTTCCCTCCAACAGACCTATGGCACCCAATCCAATCACTATTGAATATGCTCCTAGTATGATACTTCACCACCTCGGAAAGTCATACTCATGGCATTAACAGGTTGCCTAACAAATCTAATCCAAATCGGTCATCAACTTGACCCAACACTCCTCCCAAAACATTGTTTTCCTTAACTGTAAGATGCTACTACTGCAATAGTGGTTATGGAATAATATAAAGCCCTTAACCTCCATGTTTCCAGAAAAATGTACCCTTCTATGGTTGTGGTCCACCTATAAAATACACTCCAGTGCCACGTTGTCCCTTTTCTGCCTTTTCCACCTCAAGGCTGCCTTGGAACAGCCTCAAGTTATTGGCTATGGCCTGCAACCTAGCTCAACAACTTGTTGTAGATTTTGGTCTCCTCAACAGGCCCAAACAACACCCAAAAAGTAATGTTATCCTCCTATCCTCCTTGGCCTAGCTTCCTGCTCCTTCCAGCACCAAACCATACTAAAAAATCAGCCCTACATGGATCAATATTTTGTTAGAAAATTAAATATTACAGAGCAATGCAACACATAAAATATGTGGAAAATACAAGCACACAAAACACATAAAACCAGAGAGACATAGATATACGTGGTTCACCCAGTTTGGGCTACATCCACCCCGAACAACCAGTCCTTCCTTTCTATTATCCAACAAAAATGAAGAGACACAACCTACAGCAGATCTGTTGTAATATCCTATGTTCTCTCTCACAGTCTCCCTCTCTGTTTCTCGCTCCGAGAATACACATGTAATACACAGCCGCAATACAATACCCTCATAAAAGCGAGGGGGTTGCCTTCTAGAAAAAAAAACCCTAAACTAAACATAACTTCTACCATCAGATCATTTGCCTAATGAATGGCCCAGATTGACTAGAAATTACTATACTTTTCCAAGGAAATTTTACATATGTTTTTAGCTTCGAGGACACTGCCCCCGAAACCCCCCACCAGGCGGGGGCTCCATAAAGTCGATGCGGCCCCCCCTAGACCCCCCATGGCAGCGATTAATTTACGGGCGGCGTTGCCGCCCCATTTAAGGTATAGGGGTCCAATTCTATGATACAAAGTAAACAAGATAATCAAGCTCCACACCCAATAATCTCCCACTTGGAGACTGATTGTAGCAACTCCACCGCTGCTTCATTTACTGGACAATGACTCCTCTTTGGACCTGGTTGTTTCTCATCTTCATCGGAATCCTTAAAGACCAATTGAAACTGAGCACATTCTCAGTTTCTCCCTGGTTACAACTTTTGTTAGCATATCTGTAGGATTCTGGCTAGTGTGTATCGTTTCCATCTTCAACTCTCCATCTTCCAATATTGACCGTATGAAATGGTACTTGAGATGTATGTGTTTAGTCCTAGAATGAAATTTTGAGTTCTTTGCAAGATGAATGGCACTTTGGCTATCACAGTATAATGTGCCCATATCATGCTTCTTACCCAATTCATCCATAAACCTTTGTAACCAAATCATTTCCTTACTAGCCTCTGTAGCAGCAACATACTCTGCTTCTGTTGTTGAAAGTGCAACAACACTCTGGATTTTTGAAACCCAACTGATAGTTGTTCCAGCTACAGTAAATACATATCATGTAGTGCTCCTCCTATTATCTCTGTCACCTGCCATATCTGCATCAACATATCCCTGTAGAGCAATGTTTGAACCACCAAAGCATAATGCATGATTTGTGGTACCTCTCAAATATCTGAGAATCCATTTTACTGCCATCCAATGTTCTTTTCCTGGATTGTTCATGTACCTGCTTACAACTCCCACTGCATGTGAAATATCAGGCCTTGTGCAAACCATTGCATACATTAAGCTTCCAACTGCTGATGTATATAGAAATTTAGACATATATTCCATTTCTTCATGGGTCTTGGGGCACATCTCCTTACTAAGTTTGAAATGGCTAGCAAAAGGTGTACTACCTGGTTTTTCATTCTGCATATTAAATCTTTTCAACAACTTTTCTATGTACTCATTTTGAGACAGTGTTAATTTGCGATTTTTCTTGTCTCTAGTTATCCCCATACCAAGGATTTGTTTTGCAGCTCCCAAATCCTTCATTGCAAATGAATTTTCCAATTTTCTTTTGAGAAAATTTATTTCCTGCATGTTAGACCCTGCAACAAGCATGTCATCTACATACAATAACAATATAATATAGCTACCATCATTTTGCCTTTTCAGATAAACACAATGATCAGAGTGACATCTAGTATAACCTTGTTCAGACATAAACTTGTCAAATTTTAGATACCACTACCTTGGAGCCTGTTTTAAGCCATACAAACTCTTCTTTAACCTGCACGCCAATTTTTCTTTCCCTTTGACCTCATATCCTTCTCGTTTCTTCATGTATATCTCTTCCTCCAAATCTCCATGGAGAAATGTTGTCTTTACATCTAACTGTTCAAGATGTAAATCTTCCGTTACTACAAGAATTAAAATAGTTCTGATTGAATTCATCTTAACAACAGGAGAAAATATTTCATCAAAATCAATACCTTTCCTCTGTGCAAACCCCTTCACCACAAGTCTGGCTTTGTACCTCTGTTTTCCTCCATCTTCTTCCTTCAGCCTGTAAACCCATTTATTCTGCAGTGTATTTTTACCTGCAGGCAACCTGACTAAGTCCCAAGTCTGGTTATGCATTAAGGAATCCATCTCTTCTTCCATGGCTAGCTCCCACTTCTTCCTTCTTTCAACATGCATTGCTTCTTCATAACATTCGGGTTCACCAGAATCAGTCAGCAATAAATAATATAATGAAGGAGAGTACCGTTCAGGGGGTCTACTTATCTTGGTAGATCTTCTAACACCACTTTCAGGTGCTTGAGGTGCCTGTTGTTGTTGTGGTGGTTGCTGCTGCTTTGGTTGTTAATTATTATTATTTTCAAGCACCTTTACTTTTTCAGTTATCTCATCAAGAACCGTGTATTCCTTGCTTTATTTTTCCTATTTCTTTTCCTACAACTGATTCTTATACAAGACCTTTTCATTAATATTACATCTCAGCTCCTAATGATTTTGTGATTTTCATAATCATATAAGCGATAACCAAAATCATTAACACCATATCCAATAAAGGTACATTTCTCTGATTTTTCCTCAAGCTTTGTTATATTTTCTTTATTAATATGGACAAAGGCCTCACAACCAAAAGGCTTTAAAAAGGAGTAGTTTACCTTTTTACCTGTCCATGCTTCCTCTAGAATACCACCATCCAAGGAACTTGAAGGCCCTCTATTTATTACATAAACAACAATATCTACAGCATCTGCCCAAAATTGTAAAGGTAATCCTCGGCAGGTAATCTCATGCACCTTGCACTCCATGATTGTTCCGTTCATCCTTTCTCGACACACCATTTTCTGTGGGTGTTCTTGGGACCCGTCTTCTCTCTACGAATTCCATGCTCTGAACAGTACCTATCAAACTCTTTGCTACAATATTCACCTCCATTGTCTGATCTGAGACACTTCAACTTCTTTCTTGTCTAAATATCAACCAAAGCTTTCCATTTCTTGAAAGTATCAAATACATCAGATTTATTTTGAATACAATAAATCCAAGTTTTTCTAGTTGCATCATCAATAAACGTAACATAATAGCGAGAGCCACCTGAGCAGGTCCCCATACATCTGTATGCACAAGCTCCAATTTTTCGCTCTTCTTTTCTTTCCCAACTCTGAGAAATCTGACTCTCTTTTGTTTTCCATAAATGCAATTTTCACAGAAATCCAAATCAACATTCTTCAAACCCTATAACAAAGTTCCTTCCTGCAGCAAGAATCTTCATCCCCTTCTCACTCATGTGTCCGAGCCTATGATGCCATAATGCTGCATCTCATCTTTCTTAAGTTAAAGCATTAATGAGTTAGAAATACCATTGCATAAATACAATGTACCAACCTTTTCACTCTTTGCTTCATTGGATGGCTCCTTCGTGACCCTCTAATCCTTCTCTATGAAATTTGTTACACGACTCCTTTTTCGCCTAATGAAATTTCCTATTGAAATCAGATTTTTCTTCGTATCCTAGACATGCCTTACCTCCTTTAGTAGCCATTGCTTTACAAGAACTTTACCCATTCCAACAATTTTATAGGGTTTATCATCACCCAAATGAACTTGTCCAAAATCTCCTCGAACATAGTCATGAAAATATTTCTTATCAGGTGTGGCATGGAATGAAGCCCCTGAATCTACAACCCAAGAATCAGTAACGTTTTCGAAAGAAAGAATCAAAGCATATTGTAACACATCACCTGTCACATTTGCTTCATGATTATTTTCTTGTTGTGAATCTCCTTCTTTTCCCTTCCGAGATCTACAGTCTTTCTTTAGGTGTCCTTTCTTTCCACATTTCCAGTACACTATCCCCGATCTGGACTTGGATCTTCCTTTCCTTGATTTACTACGATATCCCGAGCTCTTTCCTCTTTCCATTCTTCTTCCCCTAGAATTTGCACTCAAAGCATTACCCGATGTCTCATCGGAGCTTTTCTGTCGCATTTCCTCGCTAAAGATAGCACCGACAACATCATCAAACTTTAAAGTACTATAGATCCACAGAAAGTTACTAATGGCCATTACTAAACTATCTCCAATTCTCTCAGCAATGAGCAGCCAAGAATACGCAGCTCTAACTTCATCATCAAAGTTTACCTTGCTTAACTTAACCGATCGAAAAATCGTATTAAAATCAGTTAAATGGTCTCAATGTGATCCACCTTCTGACATCTTCATATTAAATAGTCGTTTCATAAGAAATACCTTGTTTGAGGCCGAGGTTTTTTCATATAGTTTCACCAACGTCTGCATCAAACCCTCTATTGTTGTTTCCTTCGAAATATTGAAAGAAACTGATGCCGCAAGGCACAACCATACTATTCCGAGTGCCTTTCTATTGAGAATGTTCCGTTCCGCGTCTGTCATGGCCGTCGGCTTCTTTGTTTTTCTGCTCAATGGTATGTACAGATCTTTCTGATATAGATAATCTTCCATATGCATCTTCCACAGTGGGAATTTTTGGCTGTTAAATTTCTCGACCCTAAACTTACCATCTTCCGCCATTTCTCCCACTCGAACCAGGAACCCTTCTTTCCTGCGAGTTTATCAGCCAAATATACCTTCGGCTATGATACCAGTTGTTAGAAAATTAAATATTACAGAGTAATGCAACACATAAAATATGTGAAAAATACAAACACACAAAACACATAAAACCAGAGAGACATAGATATACGTGGTTCACCCAGTTTAGGCTACGTCCACCCCAAACAGCCAGTCCTTCCTTTCTATTATCCAGAAAAATTGAAGAGACACAACCTACAGCAAATTCGCTGTAATATCCTATGTTCTCTCTCATAGTCTCCCTCTCTGTTTCTCACTCTGAGAATACACATGTAATACACAGCCACAATACAATACCCTCATAAAAGCAAGGGGGTTGCCTTCTAGGAAAAAAAAACCCTAAACTAAACATAACTTCTACCGTCAGATCATTTGCCTAATGAACGGCCCAGATTTACTAGAAATCACTATACTTTTACAAAGAAATTTTACATATGTTTTTAGCTTCGGGGGCGCTGCCCCCGAAACCCCCCGCCAGGGGGGGCTCCATAAAGTTGTTGTCGCCCCCCCTGGACCCCCCACGGCAGTGATTAATTTATGGGCGGCGTTGCCGCCCCATTTAAGGTACAGGGGTCCAATGCTGTGATACAAAGTAAATAAGATAATCAAGCTCCACACCCAACATATTTAACCAAAAAATAATCCCAAGAATACATTGTACCTATAACTCCTCTCCATGTTGTTTAGGGAAAACTCCTCCACATTGAACAATCTCATTTTTGTTGCAGCTTCCCTGCCCTACAAATGCATCAACACAACCCTAAAACATGCCCTTAGACAACCTCATTCACCATGCTGCACCTACATCAACACAGAAATACGACATTGCTCTTCTAGTCCTCCTCACGTTGTTCCTTGTGCCCTTTTAGTTGCGGCTAAGGCTCCTCTCTCCATCGATTTCACTTAGAGGACGTATTGCACACAAATGGATACTAAAATGATTCCACATCACTTCTCTTTTATATAAAAAATAAATGGATCCTCAAATTTCCTCCATGAGCTTGTCCAAATGTCAAGAAACTTATTTAACTTAAGCTTTCCTTGACACTTATGGTGCAGACCCACTCCATAACTTCAAAAATCCATATCTCCACTTCTATAACTCAAAATTTGACGATTCTCCTTTCTGCCCTCTATCGTCTCATTTCAGCACATGTATAGATGTGCTTTAAGAAATTCCCCAAACATGATTGGGTGGAAAACCCTACACTTGGGCTCCAAGCCCACAATCTACCCTTGTGGTGATTTTCCCTCCGAATCATGAACCCTATGGCTTGGAGTACCTCCCAAGCTACACAAATAAACATATAGTCGTAAAAAAAAATAACATGGAATTAGAGGTGTGCTAAGTAAAATTCATTAAATATCACCCCTATGAAGCAACCTTTGTTGGAAGTAAGAGAAGATGGTGGAGACCTAAAAGAATACTAGGGTTTGAAGGAAACTCTAGGAAATTTGACTATTACGGTTTAATGGATATTATGAGGTTAGGGTTTGGAAGAAATCTTGGATTATGACAAAGATTTGAGATATGTAATCTAGAAACCCTGGCATGATCAAAGTGAATATGTTCCAGAACTTGTGACAGGATTGACGTAGCCATAAATGAGTTAGTCTCAATTAGGTTTTTTTGTTGATGAAGTTGGTTGAAATATAATTAATGAAACAATGTTATATGGTCAATGGAAATTCATGACTCTTGAAGGATGGTTCAAGAGGGAGATGTTCACCTCTCATAGAAGATAAATACTTTTTTCAATTTGTGTTACTTCTTTATGTCTTTACTTTTTTTTAGATTTATTTATTTGATCATTGATTATACTTCCTGCATATTTAAGTATTTGGATACTTCTAACTGTTACGCCAATTTTTTTTCATCTAACCTATTGCTATTAGATGGACTAAAGTACACCATGTAAGACCATTTTACCATAGTAAAATTGCATTCACTATGACAAATAACTTAATAACCCATAATTTATTAAGTTGTTTCTAGTCTAAACAGGAAACCCCATGAGGAATAATTGAATAAATCCTTATTTGTTTGATTTTCCTCAAGGAATAATTAATTAAACCATTGTTTAATTAATATGCTTGGTCATATTTAACTCAAAACAGGAAAATCAATTAGATAATCATTATTTGTCTTATTATTTTCTAGGAATAATTATTTAAAACATTATTTAAATAATATTCCTTGTTAAATTTGGCTAAATCATTTATAAATTATTGAATAAATCACTATTTATTTAATTATTACTCAAACACATTCTTAAAATAATAAATAAATCATTTATTTATTTATTATTTCTAAATAAATGGATTTGGCCAAATTCAAATTATTTTTCCCTCCAACAAAAATAATAAAGTATTCCATAAAAGTTGGATCTAGATTTGGTTAATGATATTTTAATTATGCACCAATATCTAGACTAACTCAATATTTTGTTATAAATAGAAGGGTTTTTCCATTCATTCACTACCTTTTGTTGCCTATAGATCACCCTTGATCTATAGTTTTGGTCTGACTTTGATCCTCCCATCATTGTCATATTTTTCTACTTTTTGCTTGTGAGCTCCCTTTGAGTTCCATTTTTGTCTAGGTTTTCTGCACCACCAAGAGAGAGAGATCTTAGATCTGAAGCACTGAGGACATACAAGAACCCATCCCATTGAGGGAGACTGGTAACATCTTTCTATGTTCCCTTCCCAGGTGTCATAATACAAAAAATTCTTTAAAAATTCTTGTCTTGTCCATTGGATGCATGGAGAAACTCTTGCTTAGTATTTGTTGTTTAATGTCTTTAAATACATAGATCTAGATTTCTATAGCATTTATTCTGATCACTAACTGCATATCTAAGGAAATTGACAACCATCTTTGATGTTAGGGTTGTTTGTTATGCACAACTAAAGTGAGATTTTTTCGTATGCTTGTGATTAGAATTCACACTAACACTAACTTACTAATGAGATGTGATGAGTGGATCCTTCTTCAGGATCGTTCGAGGTGCAGGAAAAATATAGCTAGTGCAGGAAGAGAAGAGCTATAGTTTCGCATGACAAGTAAGTGATACAAAGTGCAAAGGTATCTGAATGTTATAAGGTATGTATAATATATTGTTTCAGCTGCAATATTGGATGGAAAGGTAAGCCCTAAGGTATTATGGGAATATCACCATTGTGTATGACTCATAAATGCATATGAAAGTAAGTTTGATTTATGGTACATGTGATATATTGGTGCACTTCATATTTGACAAGTATATTACATTTTAGACATTATCGATTTCTTGATTTTATGAAGCAAGCTAGATACATTGGTTTTTATATATGGTTACTTGATACTATTGTTAATGCTTGTGATAAGCATGATAACCTTGATGATAAAAGTGTAACAATAAGGTTGATACTCGAGACCTTCTTATAAGGTTTTGATAAGCCTGGTAAATTTGACAATGTGGTAAATCTAGATTCCATGTCTTGATGGTTGGATACTGTGATAAAGAAGTGATGTTTTGATTATGATTCTTGAAGTATACTCCTATTAGTTGTTATAATTATTTGACACTAACCCTTGATGAATTATTTATGTCATATTCATATGTGATGATGAATTATTTGTTGTTTATATGCTATGAATTTGATGCATAAATGTTTTAAAAACCTAATATAGTTTGACTTCATGACCTGATAGTTTTGTTGATGCATGAAAACATTATGATAGACAGGTTTATGACTTGAATGATGATGACTATAATGGAATCCCGTTCAGAGGGAGAAACTCTCCATGATATCTCTACACCTATTATTACTAGAAAAAGTTATGTATATCTGATTTGTGGAAAAATGTTTTGGGCGCATGTTCTAATTTTATGAGAGAAGCGTCCTCCTAGTCTAAGCCCAAACCACACTGAATAAGACTTAAGAGTGTGGTTATGAGCCTCCTAATTGCACAAAAGAAGTCCTATGGGTGTGGACATGCATGTAGGACACAAAAACTGAATCCTTGTGCACAAGATTAGGAGCGCACCAGGAGTATGTCAGTACTACAAATATTGAGCAGACAATAGAAAGCCCTATGAGCATGGAAGTTTGAATGTTTGAATTACTATAGAGAATTTGAATGTGTTTACTAAAATTTTGTTTGCAGGGGACTTGAATTTTCATTTTAGTATGTTATTTTGATTCAATCATTGAACTTATTATATGTCAGTATTTGATAATAGTTGCAAGGGTTTGAAAACATTTGGCTTATTGGTTTAATCTAGATGAGAAATATTGGAATTTTGACATGTTGCTTAATAGTTCATAGATATGTTTTGTCTTATGGATTGATTCAAGTCACAGTGATAATGAATTAGGGTTTTATCAGATTTGGTTTTTGACAATGGTGATTTTCCTTGATGTGACATGAAAATATGTGCATAATGAATATAAATTATTAATATTGGTATTGGCACATTGGTTAAAGTGTAAACAGTTGTGATTTTGGTATACATTGATTTTTATTACAGAAAAATCGCAATAGATGGCAGAATCTTATATCACTTGTTCTTGGTGTATGCATTTGCATCTAGGGACAAAAATAATTCATCATATGATTATGAGGATGACTTGATGAAGTATGGATATATGTTATAAATGGAAATTGTTGGAAATTTTTGAAGGGTCAAATAGATAAGGTTGTAACTTGGTATTTGGATGTGAGCTCTACTTGACACCTGGTCTAAATAGTTTATCACATGATATTGGTAGAAACTTTTATGGATTTGATATTAGTTTTGATTTTGAATTTAAGGCTTGATCAGATGAATTAGTTGATTTGATTGCACAATATTTATTTTTGTGAGGCTAAGTATATTGGTTTGATCAATATAATGTTTGCAGATAACATTGTATGGTTTGAAGCAAGCTTCCCGAGCCTGGTATGTCCGTATTGGTAGTTACTTAGTGAAGCCAGAAATATGTGTCGATCCAAAAATCTTCTTCAAATTGGTCCAAGGTATGACTTTGATTTTGGTTTTATATGTTAATGGTATATTCTTGACATGTAATGAGCCTCTGATGATCAAAGTGAGAGGGAGTTAGCCTCTGAAATTTGAAATGAATAATATTGGCATGATGAATTACTTTCTCAAGTTTGGAAAAGAAAATATATATCGTGAAGCTATTGAAGAGTTTTTGGAAAGTGAAAATGCAAATCCTTAGATACTCTGATCGAATTTCAAGAATATATGCAAAAGGTATTGTTGAACCTGACTTGGTAACTACCAATTGATTAAGGCATTGAGTTTCCTTGTGAACACCCATCTAAACATATATTTTTCATAGAACAACCTAGGTCAATTCATGATTGATTTTCTTCATACACATCGGGTTTCCACCAAGCACACTTTTACATAATAGCATGGGATGATCAATATTGGTCTGAGATATACTACATGAGATATATGACTACATGGATGCATAGATGATGACATAAATAGCACATCAGGGTAATTTTTTAGCTTGGGATCTTCCATGAAATTTTGATGAGCCAGAAATAAAAGTCTGTAGGTTTAAGCATGGTTGAGTTTGAGTAAATTATTTCTAGCATGGCTAGTTATGGGGAATTTTGGTTGAGGAAGCTCTTTGGAGAGTTTTTTGAGAAAATTATGGATATGACAGTGATACATTGTGAAAATAAAGAGTGGGATCCGATTGGCAAAAAAACTTGTATATTGATGGGACCCAGATATCTTCATATGTTGACACAATGTTGCTATATAAGACAAGCTCGGGCTTGTGTTTTTTGCCTCCGTGAGAGGGGGGATGAATAAGGTATCCTTTTGTGACATTTATTTACTCTAATATAATATTTGATTTGATGACTTACATGAATAGGAAAACATAGGACTCCTTGAATATGATGTTTAAGAAGTTATCAAATATGAGTACATTGATATGTTTCTGATATATAAAGAGAAGGATTGATAGAGGACACTAAACCAACTCTTCCCCCATGTTTGAGCTCCCAGGGTCAAGAATTGAGATGGAGGGCTCCTGGGGTTAAGGAATCTCTAGAAAATAGGGTATCACCCTTATATGTTACCCATAGGGTGGAAGATTTTGTTGCCATAACTTTATCTATGTAGACTATAGCCCAATTGGCATCATAGACCCAAGCGGGCTTGTTAGGATTATCGCTCACCGTCTCGCCAACTGGTTGAGAGAGAGGTTGGGGGCGTGTGATTCTTACCTTTGGTAAGTAGAGTATATCACCCAAGTTTATTATGATGTAGTTGCTATACCACATGAAAATTGAGGGTTATTTTTTAGAAGATCAGTGGGAAATAAGATGGATGAGATATTTATTAACGGAGGGTGGAAGATGTTTTCTCCCCTATGTGACGACTCTTATTGCTCGAAATAGGGTGTAAGATGTTTGTTCCCCTATGATATGACTTGGGGTGAGAATTTCCAATAGGACTTTCCTCATTGTAATTGGATTTTAGGTTGAGACTGAGCTCCTTGATGTGGTTTTAGGTTGAGATGTGCTCCCTAATGTTAATCTCTCTGATGCTTCCCAGGTAAAAGCATTGGGCTCCCCGATGAATAGAGGGTCGTAGGTTGGAATCCCCAATGATATTAAATTATTCTTCTTTTATATTTGATAGTGTTCAAATATGAGCAAAGATAAGAATAAATAATAAAGGATAATCAAATAAGAGTCAAGATGAGCAATGACGAGATACTTGAGATATGACAGGATTTGATAATAAGATACTTGTGATGTTTATGTGATGCAGTTTGAATTTATACATAGATGAGAGGGAGTGTTAATTTGGTAACTCAGTGAAAAATTCCAATCATGTGACTAGATTTCTCTTTTCAAGAGGACCAATTTTGACTATTGAAGCGCTCAATTTGGACAAGGGAAAGTATATTTTTGAATTAAAACCCACATGTGCATAAAATGATAGTGTTAGGCCCCGTAATTGTCATGTTTAATTCATATTTTCACCCTATTCTTACTCATGATTTTAATTTTTATTACTATCATTTTGCATAATTTTTGGGCTACTAGCTTAAACTTAGATCATGTTCAGGTAAATTGTTCATTATTTAACCCATTTCCTTTATTTCGATAAGATTTGCATAAAAATGATTATTGATGATGGTGATTTTTTTGTTTCAGGAAGGCATATTAAATCATGATCAAAGATACACATGCATCAAAAATTAATTGCACCAAGTTCTATTCATGCACCAGCACTCCTACACTAGCATTCCTGCACCGATTTGGGGCTTTGATATCTCGACACAGTTTCAGGGAAAACCGAATATGGTTATTGTCTAAAATGATGTTATAACACCTTCCCATGAGTTTAATTGCACCCAGGTCGCATGTGTGGGTCTCTAGAAGCAAATCAACAAATCTGCTCAAAATCCACATAGTTTCCCAACTGCCAAGTTTGACCTCGATTTTCTTGCAACTGGAGGTGAATCTAGAAAATACGAGAAAATGGGTTTTTTTCCAATATAAAAAATTATCTACAACTAAAACCATTTCTCAATATTCACTTTGGTTCAAAATTTACATGCAGGTCTTTAAGGAAATTTCATTAAAAAACATCGTTTTTCCATAATTCTAGAATCTTGTAAAAAGAGACAAATAGCCAACTTCGGGCATGCTTTACAAGGATATGGAATTGAATGAGACAAATATAAGAGAGTTTTTTGTTGAAAATATAACAAGTTAGGTTCTCTCCAAACTATTTTCCAAATTCGCCATGGTTAGGAAGATATGCCAATATATTTGAGGCCAATTTGTTAAAAATATGCAATTTTCTAGAATTTAGAAAAATGATTGATTCACCATGTAAATAATACAAATGGTTTAGCCATTCATTTTACTTTCACGTTGTTGCATCAAGTTTAGGGGGATATCCCCCCTTCCCTACGATCAGTTGGAGGTTGGATTTATGGTTTATGATGTAAATTTGCTACAGACTTTGAGTTAATACAAGGAGCTATGTCGGTTTATCAATCTCTGGTTCTAAATATTATGTGAATGAGTTGCTTGTGCAATTGATTTCCCAGCTTCCGTAAAGGGAAACAAGGTGGTTGGCTAGGGACCAACCAACCCAGGTCATTCTCCCTCTGTTTATAAAGTGTGTTAAATATTTGTATGCAGATTTATAGGAGAGGATTATTTCGTTTATGCACCTAAGTCAACATATTTATGTTTTATTCATGAACTGTGTGCTTCTCAAATCCAAGGTTTGACAGTGTGGATTTGTGTGCATCTATTCAAGGTTACTGTAGCATTTCATTTCTTTCCTTTTATGCATTGTGTGGATTCTTTTCTCTTTTTGCAAATGTGTGTTTCTATTTAATCTTCACAAATACTTTTTAATCATGCAAGTGTGGTTTACTTAGCAATGGTATTTTATTCCTGCAAATTTATTTCATTTCCTTCATGCAAAGCGTGTTTCATTTCCAAGAACAAGTTTGCAAATACTTCCAACAAGTGTGTTTAACTTAGGGATTGGATCATTTGTGTTGAGATTTAACAAGAAAATTTCAGCACCCACGCCTAGTGCATTAAGCACCTACACTAGGGTGGGGCCCATAGTGTTATTTTTGGTGCATGTCTATTTTAGTTATCCCTTAATTAATATGGACAATAAACTATAATATATTCTCAATGATAACTCGAAATAGTTAACTGAGAGTGATAAACTCAATTAGCTAGTGGATTTCGAGTTAGAGGTAGTTGGTGAGGCATGCAGAGTAATTCTAGTTGTAACAGAGTTCGAAGTGCAGTGGTGCATTAGTTAATATAGGTTATGTTAGGGTCCTATAATAATAGGATTCATAATTTTTGAATTGACTTTGATAGTCTTGTAAATATGTACATACCTTGCTTTCTGCAAAAAAATTTCCCATATTTGAAAATAATAATAATAAATGAAAAGAGGATAAAAGTCCTAAAAGAAAGATCAAAGGACTTAGAAAAAAAGACCCTAAAAGAAAAAAGAAATTAAAATAAGACCTGAAAGTGAGCAAGTCAAAATGCCACTACTATTTGCTTTTCCTGCAAGAATAATGATTATGTGCAGATTGTCAATAAATGCCATAATCCATGATCAGTTAAATAGTATAATCTTAACTTTTCATGGTTTGAATTTCATGTTTTAGATAGAAAATAAAGATATGTCAAACAGTTTAAACTTGACAAATCATTAGATAGTAAGAGAATAAATGAGGATCTCAACATTTTAATCTGAGCCCTTGGATGAAATAAGGTTAGACTTAGATAGATTTATTTCTTTGAAAGAAAAATGGATTTAGGGTTGCAAGCTTAAATGCACCCATGAAAATGAAGTAAAAAATGTTAGAATAATGATGGGTAGGTAGAAAGAAGTTGTTCAAGATATGTAATAAAGCATCATCGGGAAAAAATAACTAATTTCCCCTTCCCCACAATGATCTAGTATTATAAACCTTCAGTTAAAGAGGCTTAGAGAATTTCTCTAACTTCTGTTGGGATCAGATCCAAGGCTCAATAACTGATTGGTTAAAAATATTGGATTCCCTACATGAAACCCAGTTCATCAGCACATTCACCCTTTTCCAAGATTATGATCCCTTCTCCTAAGTAAAACACATTTTTTTCTTAGTAAAAGTAAAAACCCTACTTAATTAATTTAATTTTCATTCAAAAACACTCAAAAAACCTATAAAATACAATTTTATCCTAAGTTTATGTGTGAAGAATCAAAATGGGACAAATTGTGTTAAAATGACCTATTTACACTTTACTTAGTTTAAATTTATGTATTTTTATTCATCTCATTCATCACTTCTTCTTTTTTCCATATTAACTTTTAACCTAAAATATTAAATCCTTATATTATATCCCTCCCATATTATTATTAAATCCATTATATATAAATATCCCCAAGACCCACTATTTAAATTTTAAACCTATGTTTACTTATCCCCACATGTTAAAATAAATCCCTGCTTTTTCCCATAGGTTTAAAATTATATTATGTTATAAATCCCGCCCCCTATGGTTTTAAAACACATAAAAATGTTTTATTTACCATATATTATATATGCTACCAATCAAATAAAGCAAGGATTTTTACGTTATAAATACCCATATGTAACGTTATTACCTTTCAAGCACCAATATTATTAAAACATTCGCTAATGTTTTAATTTAAAACATATAACATTAACCCCCTCCGCCAATCATATAAATAAGGTTTTTAACATTATAAATATATATTTATAAGGTTTAAAATCAACTCCGCCGTGTAATAAAATCTGGGCCCCATACCCCACTACTGAGCAACTTTCACAGTAAATCACATCCGTTCGCATTAGCCATCCCAAATCTGACGATCACCAGGCCATATCGCAAATAAAGTTGCGTGAACATAACACTTTTCAAATCCATGTGAAATGGGTTGTTTCACCCTTTCCTCTCTCCTCCACATGGCCCAGCTCTATTGGATCGCATCTGATCCAACTAATACCACTTATCACCTTTTTCCTGCGTGATAACCACTTGCGGTTTTCGCCTTTGAAGCCCGAAAACCACCATTTGTTCGATGTGACCGCCATTTATTACAGGCTATTCTAAACCTAAAAATGCCTAAACAAACTCCTAAATGCACCATTAAGCCATTTTTTCTGCATTTACTGACTGTATTTGTCCTCCCGATTAAAGAACATAGAGTCTGTGCATTGTTTTATATCCTGAACCTGAAAAACACCCGCATATTGCTGTCAAGACTGCTGAAATGTCCCAGAAAGCCTCCAGATACCTAAAATGATACCAGGAACCTGTCAAAACGCCTCAGAATCTGTTTTGAGAGACCCATACCTACGCAAAAAGGTATTTTCCTATAAAAAGCGAACCTGTTATCATTATGAAAAGAAATTACTAAAGGAATTGAATAAAGTAAAAGCCTATTTTCCCTAAGAAAGCTTCTATTTGCCCAAAAAAGAGCTTAAACCCTGTCAAAATTTTGAAAAAACCTTGTTTTAATACTACATTCAGTTTTAAAAGAGAAACTCGAGTTGATTTTAGCTTTTACAGACTTAAAAGAATCCTAAATTACCCAAAAATCCTTTGCAGGTAACCCCGACCCTCTGTGCCCAATTTTAAACGATTTTTAGCCCAATATCCATTGAAAAGGTACAAGAAACCCTTGTTTCTCATTTTTATAAATCTATGAGTCTGTAATACAATTTAAAGTGAAATTAAAGGCTGAAATCCAAGAAAAGAACCAAGTTGTACCCATTTTCATTAAAGAACCTTTGTCAAAGTCAAGAAACACTTTTGTAACCATTTACAGAAGAATTCTAAAAGGCCTAAAAATAGAGTTTCAATTATCCAAGCCTAAAAAATGTCAAAATCCAATCCAACTATGTCATCCAAGACTACAATCGTTGTGAATCCTCTACAACCTCTTGTTGTAGACATTGAACACACACCTTTAGCAGATGTAGAATATAATATAGCAGATCCATTTGTTGAATTTAATCTCTTAGACCTCAAATTTGGGAATTAAACCTACCCAAATATGTTGCTCCAGTCACTCATCAATTCCCATAGGTTATTAGGTTGTGTTAGAGTTATTATTCACCTGAAAATAGAGCAATGATGAATGTAAACAAAGAAGTATTGTTTAAAATTACTGTTGAGTCCATAAACCAGATGTTACAACTCAAACATGATCCCAAAGAAGTTCCTTTTTCAATAGAAGCATTAACAAAATTGTACATTGGTCTTGATTTTCCCAAAAGGTTTCAGATTTTTCAAATGGTCATGCATTTACATGTTGAAATTCCACAAATAAACCCTCCATATTCTACTTCAAAATTTCCAAAAGGGCCTAGGCATGCCATTTCCATGCTGTCATTTATCCTAGGATACTTTACAAATGAGCATACTGATGAGTCCATCCTAGGGTTTCTATCTAATTTTTCACCAGGACAGCCTCCCTCTGTAATTTTCAATTATGCTGAGCATATAGCTGACAATATCCATGATCAGCTAGTCAAATTTCCAACTGAAGGAGTATTTAGATATACATCCTTTCTCTTCCATATGTTGTATTTTCAAGCAGACAAGTTTCCTATAACCCTCCAGAAGCTTGATATAAAAGAAAATCCACTTTCAGTCATCTTTTGGACTTCATTGATCAAAAAATAGTCCTCAAAATTCACTTTTGCAGAGTTTACAGATAATTTTTTCCACCCATTGATAAATATGTTGACCAACATAGAAAAGCTAAGGATCAGTGATGAAATGAAGAAAATTCTACAACTATTAGAGCACACTAGAACTGTTGATTAGTACTTATATTAGAAACATACTGAAATTAGAGTTTTTGGGTCTAATCTGTTACCCTACAAACTACCTAAATATGTACCAATGAGAATCTTTGCCTTGGAGTATATTAGGAAAATCTTAAATTCTGATTCTATCAACTTCCTAGCAGCCAAGAAAAAGACCCAATTTAAGTTGAAAGATCAGGTGGGACCATTTATTTGTACTCAAAAAGATGCAATACAAGAAGCAGCAAAGCAATTACTTGAGTACATATTTGAAGAAATATTTTCATGGAACTATGATCCACAAGGAATATTAAGCAAAATGAGGGTTAAGTGTAAAATAACACCCTATATTCATGAGAAAAAACCAAAGATTGAACAGTATGTCAGTCAAACTGAGTGGCTAGAAAACACTTTGGTAGATGCAGTTAAGTAGGGTGATACTAGTCACACCTTACAAACTGCTAATCAAGGAGAAAAAGCTACAAAAAGAGTCAGAGAATAAGGAACATACATTTCTGAAACCACAACTGAAACTAGGTTTAAAATTATATACAATAAAAAGCCTAAAGTAAATTCAGTTGATAAAGGAAAAATGACTATAGAGGTGGAAGACACAAATGTTCCAGTGACAAATACAGATGGTGCTACTGTTAATACAAATGAGCCAATTACATAAATTCTAAATGAAGGACAGCTTGATAATTCCAATACACAGGTCATAGAGAAACAACAGAACTTGGAGGCATCTTCCTCACAGACAGCAGAAGAAAAATATCTTGATATCAGGGAAAAATACAAGAAAATTAAGACAAAGAATGAAGAAATCAAGAATGAGATTTATTCTCAATATTTGAAGCAAACACCAGGCATTGAAAACATACTTTTATCAGCTTTTGACTATTCAAATAAAAATTTTATTATGTCAGTAATACAACCAACAGTCAAGATTTCTAAGACAGTTGCAGACTACAAGAAAATTGATCTAGAAGTGCCAACAGAAAGCATTCATGCACTAGATAAGATTGAGTTTCATAGGCAGAGTTTAAAGATGTTATATTCTACTATAACTACCAAGGCTATGAGTATCAACAAGCTTCATAATACAATCATAAACATGAGGGATAAAATGAAGGTTGACAAAGCCTCATCATATGCTAAAGACCTAAGGATTAAGTCTTTAGAAGAGTTAGTTATCCAAGTAGGATATGATCCTGCAAATGTTAAAGCAGCAGAACAGTTAGTGAAGAAGAATAATGAGGACATTGCAGCATTGAGGAAACAACTTAAGCTTCCATCAACTGAACATCCACAGGCCAGAGAAATATTACAAGAGCAAAATCAACATGGCGACATGATGAACTTGATCTTTCAATTAACAGGACAGATAAAAGAGATGGAGATTCGAATGGACAAGCTTCTCCATGAAAGAGAAACTACAAAAACACAAGAAAATCCTACAATAATTCCCATGGTTACTACTGTTGTGCCTTCAACTCTAGCAGAAGAGTTGGCACCAAAAGAACCACTGGCTACTGCAGTTCCAGTGACATCATCCACAACTTCAGCCACAGAGTCATCTACATCAATAATGCAGCCAACAGATGAGGCTAGTAAACTAGTAAAAGCCATGGAAGAAATGTCACTTCAAGAAAATGATATTAACATATTAAATAAAGTGATAGACAATCTTGAGGATACAAAGAATTTAGCCCAAATCAATTCCAAAACTCATGAGCAAAGGGCTAATAGGTTAAATCAAGAACTGAAAAAACTACAAAAGGATTTAACCTTAAAGGAGCCAATATCATATGTGAAAAACCAGTTATGGAACAAAATCATTGAAGCCATCAATGATGTGTGGCCCTCAATATAGGTAATATATTAACAGAGGGATTTATTGAAGGCAGCATAGGCAGAGATTAAAAAAAAAAAAAAAAAAGGGATGAGCTAGATAAGAAACCTGAGCAAGCCATAGAATTGATAAAGTTTCTCAATAATAAAAACAGGCAGGAGTTGGAAGAAATTCAAATCATTGATAGGACAGAGACAATCCTTGAAATAAGGAAAGTATTTTCAAAAAAGAATCTAATGAAACAACTTGAAGAGAAATGTGAAAACATGAACATAGCCATAACCAAGTTTATGGTTAAATTTGAAAATTTGAGGCAAAGAAGTTTGCCCAACATTTTGGTCATTAATGACAAACTCATGCCACAGGAAGATTACAATAAGAAAATCGGAGATCATGCAAAAGAGCAGGTGGACAAGACAGATGGACACGACATTTCTACTGGGAAGGTCTTACTCAGAAGTTTTGAATACTTATCTTATTTGCAGCATGAGATAAGACATTTATTTTTCATAAAACCAACATTTGCTAAATATACTGAGGCAGATGAAAATTTCAGGAGGCTGAAAAATATACAAATTCCTAATGATGAAACTTGGCAATCACTCACTAACTTACTATAAAAGTCAAAGTGCAGAGAGAAAGACAAAAAACAATTTGCTGATTTTTTCAATCAAAACAGAATTTATTATAGCAGTAAAAGAGTATCAAAAGATTAAAGAGTATCTAAAGATTAAAGAGTATCAGAAGATTAAAAAGTATCAAAGCATAAAGATAAATCAGAGTTAAAGAGTATAAGATAATGAAGATAATATTTCAAAACAGATTTGAAATATTTGTGCCAGCAAAGAGAACACCAAGGAAGCCAGCTGCACCTAATCCACAAACAGTTTTCTATTTTATTTGGATAAATATGACAGCTTGTTGATTTGTTAAGAAGCTGTCATTATTTTGTTGTAAAGATATTTTATTTTCCCTTAGATAATTCTTAGTAGCATTCTAGGATATTTTGTAAACAATTTTGTATTCTTTGAAGTATTAGTGTGGAATAAATTGTTGAAGATTTCTATAGTCATTTTTGTTGGACTTAGAAGCTTTTTGTTGCAAATTTCGAGTAGCAGACTAGATCAAATCAACTAGCATCATATTTCAGGATTCATGTGATGATCCATTGAATTGAAGTACTTTCTACTTGTCATTGTTTATCTTCTCATGTTTTCATGCATCCATTATGTATTCTAAATTTGAATGAATAAACAGGAGTATTATTTCAGGATTTGTTCAAAGCACCCTGTCTTTACTATAAATTATGATTTCTATGTTTTCTGCTGATTTTCAGAGTATGGGACCCTTAATTGGTCCCTCTTTCATTTGACCTCTATCTACTCCTTCCTTTTTCTGGATCAAAGAACCCTTCATTGCTCTTTATCTCGATCAAACCACTTCACCAAAACAGCCTTACAATATCTTCAAAGGCTTATCTATCTTGCCCTGAAAACATTTGACTTTTTGACCTTGATCCTAGTTCTATCTACTTGAATTTTGACTCCTTAGCCCAATGGACAAACATATTTCCCACTATCCATCTCATTAAGTGATTTTTCCCACCAAACCAAACCAAATCAAAACCAAATTGCACAATCATAACTAGCCTAATATCTTATAATCAAAACAAAGTTAAATCTTATAGAGAGAGCCCTCTTTGAACCCTAGGAAGGCTATCTCCTAGAGTTTAAAAGTAGGTTTGTGGTTACCTCTAGTGTTCTTAGACTTTAAAGCAAAATCTCACAACTTTAGAATTACTAGAGTGATAAAAGGTTATAATCAGTTTAACTCAGTTGTGATAGTTGTAACTGAAGATACACTAGTGAGAGATCAAGTGAATTAAATATTAATTAATTCACAATCAGTGATCTCACATGAAACTGAGGATTTGCTATTATTAGTTGCATGCATGTCAGATCCACTGGAGACCCAGTTGAGATCTAGGTGAAAGGGAAGTTGACTATCAGTTGTAGGATTCTTGGGTTGCACACATGCAACCAAACACCCATTGGAGTGCCCACGATACTTGCGCAGTCAAGGAAGGCCATAATTCCTATCTTTTAGGGATTGCATTCATCAGGGATTGTGCAAGCAAGGCAAGATGTCTGGAGGCAATAAATTGGTTAAGTATTGGTTAGTTTTATGTATGACAGTGTGAGACAATTAGCTAAGTACTGGAGAGCTCTTGCGAGAATATTTTTGCATGTAATTGTTTCATGATCCATGTTCAATATACAATAAAAGATAGTGGGGTTTTTAGCGGTAAGCTTTCCCTGGGAAATTATCTGTTTTTAATTTTACAAAATATTTGTAGAAGCAATTCAGTATTTAACTTTAGTACATTTTTATATTAGGTGAATCTAAGATATACATGCATGTTGTATAATTTCTACAATTTGTTTTATTCACATTCCTTGTGTATTAATGAAACGTTGTCCACATAATAGGATCTGTAATTGTACCGAATATCTTGTGGGAACAATTGAGATCTGTTGATGAGACCATTGATTTGAAACATCCACCTTAGAAAGACACAGATCTTGTTCATGCAGTGATAGTAATCTGAGAAATAGGGAATTCTCTGTCTCTTAGATTAGATGCTTATCTTTACATGAAGAAACTATGTTATGATAAAACTATCTTTTAGTTCTTGCAACATTTTTACTTTTGAGTAAATGAATATTCGAGAGATAATTTTTTTCGTATGGTTCATTTACAATTCTCTACCTTGATCTGATTTGCTTTCAATTAATTTGTAGTTAGCACCCTTTACGTTTTATGCAAGTGGTTGGGAACAGTGAAAATATTCAGCGCACGAACCGAATACACTTATGGTACAAGAGCAACATTCTAGAACACGAATATCATTCTGGTGCGGGAACTTTGTTCTTTTGCAGGAACATTGTTACAGTGAAGGAACGTTGGTCTAGTCCAGGAATGGAAACATTTATATTAGAGACAAATTTAACTATAATTAGAATCATTATTTCTAAATCCTAAGCACTGAAGCTCAAGCATAGGAACATATTCCTTTATTTTCCAGATTTATTTGGAGCTGATTGCAAAGTTGTTTAATTTTTCTTTCAAAGTTTGTGGCAAGTATTTTTCTTGAGTGAATCCAGTTTCCAGAATGGTGTGGTGTCATTGAATTAACTAGTGCAGATTTTTGAAGTCCTTCTCTAGCATTTCCAGCGTTGTGCCTCTAAGTTTACGAACTCCCAGATTGAAAATTAAATGTTAGTTTTTTTATTACACCCAACATTTTTGTGCCATTGCTGGGGAGGTGCCTAGGGGATTGACTTTGGTAACCTGTTGTATTTTGGTTTTCTCTTTACCTATTTTTTCTTGCAAATTTTATTTCCTTAGAATTGATTCTTTGAATTTGTTTCTTTCCTGCATTCTTTTTAAGAATTTTCATTTCTTGGGTGTTGTAATACCCCCCCCCCCAAATCTATTCAACCGCGTGCTAACAAGATATACCAACTAGCTTGTTAAAAACAGAGAAATGGTATTTCAAGGCATTTTTCAATGAGGTGTTTGAGGCTAATATCAATCATACAATGCACCTATTTCACTAATCAATTGGCAAGAAAATGTGAAGGAGGATTCTCAAAGTAGTACTTGGAGAACCTCTTTTTCATTTGGTAAGAAATGGAAAACATTGTCACTTTTGAATTCCCTATCAAAGATCCAGGAGTGGCACAAATGAATAGTTTTCCCCCATCTGCACCACCAAAATTTCAGGGTTTGGAAAGTGAAGACCCAGATATATTCTTGTTTGAGTTTGAAGTACTTTGTAGAGGATATGTTTATTGTACTAATCATCAAAGGTTTCTAGTGTTTCCTCTTACTCTAAAAGCATCAACTCTTCGATGGTTCATGAACCTTGGTGGGAACTGCATTCAAAAATGGGAAGACATGAAGAATGGATTCTTGGAGAAGTATCAAGACTACTGCCAATTTGGTGAATATATTTTTGGAATAACACAAGGGGAAAATGAATGTTTGGAGGACTATGTTGAGCGATTTTGATACAACCTTCAAAAATCAAAACATAAACATTTGGAAAAAAAAGACCTTAAAAACACTCCTACTCAAAGGAATCAAAGTTGAATTTTTAGAACCTTTAAATATAATAGGAGCAAGTGATGTTTTTAATTTACCATATGATGATGTTTTTTAAATTATGCATTAGGTATTCAAGAGGAATCTCCAAGATCAGTAAGAATTCTCGAGAAATTTCTTCTCAATTTTTGGAATCTGCTACAAAAATAAGAGTTACAAAATCTTCTCTAAATTTACAATTGGATCATTTGCAGGAAGAATAGAAGTAGTGCAAGAAGGATCACTCAATAAATTTCCCATCACTGCTAGGGTTACAACAAGTATTTAAGGAATCAAGTAAGGAAATAAATCGACAACCGGGTATAACTCAAAATTCACCATCATTTAATACTTGGAATAATATTTATTGTCCTCAATAGGTTCCTTAGCAAATCTATAAGCCTACAATTCCATGGAATACTTATAATCCTCCTCTATTTCAATACCCCACCTTATGCCCACATTGGACCTCTCCCTCGAACCATATATTCCCGCAACCTCAAGGATGGTTTGGAGCATCCTCTCTAGGTAAATTCCCCATGCAAATTCCATTACCTATGCCACAACAGCTACAATTTGTGTCCAGCGGCACCACCATGTTATCCTTATTTATGGACCCAATCATTTGTGCAACCAAATCCTAATTCTGATTATCAAGTTGCACATCAATTTAAAACACATATTTTTCCTACTCACTCCCCTACTGAATGTAATACCATATATTTTAGAGAGGGGAGAGGAGTGAATTCAGAAACTCCCCCTATTATCACACAACACTTATCTTGGGAAGAAACTTTAATCCATAAACCATTAGAGGAGAAATATCTTATTGGAACTTGTTCAAAACCCGTTGTTGAAGATCACTAAGAATACAACCCTAGAATTTCCCTTAACCATCCTTGTCAATCTGAAGAGTGCAAACATCAAGTGGTGGAAGACTTGTACAAGTTGGATAACCTTGAATATGTGGGTCTTATTGAAGCTTGGTTCCAAACAATTTTTAGCACACCCCATTCCCTTATTAACTAGAAACTCTTGGTACCATATCAAGTAAAGAAGTTGGTTTCTCATACTCCAGTATGCGTTGAAGTTTACATTTTAAACTTGATTGTGAGTATATTTAGTATTTTTTTATGTACACAGTTACATTGGAAGTACTCCTACACTTTAAGGAGATCTTACTCTCTTTAAATTAGGGTAGGGTAGTATAGAAACAATAAATAAAAATTTCATTTGAAATAAAATTGTTCTAGCAACACTCTTAAAACTGCAATTTCCTAAGGCAAAATTGTTGAAATTTCCAGTATTATGCACTCATGTGGTAAGTCTTGTCAAAATAAATTTACTGTTAATGCGTCATATTTTATAAAGTGACTTTGATTATTGGAAGATATTATTTATTGGGTCTGTTAGGGGGATTTTTATTTTTATATTTAAATAATTTCCATTCATAAGTTTAAAAACCTACTTATATTATATTCATTCTAACAAACTATCATCCAAGAAACCATTTCAAGTTTCTCTTTGAAGGTATTGATGAAGAGTCTCCTATGGTGTGACCACTCCAATAAAACCATAATGAGCTCTCATAAGAACCATAGCATGATTTACTCAAGGAATATTTCAGTCATTACCTGAGATATTTTCTTTAAAATGAGTCTTTAGGGTAGAAGGACCAACCAATAAATATTAGTAATTAAAAACTTTTCACGCCATCCCATGCTCTTAAGGAGTATATTTTCCTCCCCACTTATTAAGTAATATATTTAAGGTTAATTGTAATCAAATTTTCTTCTAAAATTATTAATTGAGGTATGGGAGGTCTCATTACAAGCCGACCTACCATGATCATGGGTCCTAACAAGAATGGAATTACCTCTATTGGTCACCAAGCCAGGGTAATGGCTTTCAATTGAAAATTTGGAAGAAAAGAGTCTCATCACGAGATGCCTTGTTCATTCTTGTTAGTTGTTGTGAATAACATTGTTGTTAGTGGGTTACCAAGCCAGGACAGTGGCCTTCAATTGAGTTCTAAAAAAATGTAAATTAGTTCAATTAGATCTACATTTATATCTAATAGATGGGACACAGTCATTTCATAGGGTTAAAAGGCATCCTTGTCGAGGCTATAGACGACTGTAAGCAGCAAGACCATTCCTATGGTATTAAATTTGATTTTACACTATGATTTACTTGGTTGTTTTTATCTTTCCCTAAACTCATTATCATATCTCTCTAATAATGGTTTTAAGGTCCTTTCAGTAATGTAATTTAGAGTTCTATCTTTCAGAAATATGAAGGGTTTCTGGATGTGGGACCCTTAGTGTAGGTGATTCATTTTTCCTGAAAAAGAGGAACTTCAGCTACATGCTTGGATAATGGTAAGATGGGGAGGTATCATTCTTTTCATATTTATTTTTCCCCATTTCCATCCATTTTAATGTTTTGGATTTCAAATAATGTCACTTATGTTTATAATAATGAGGTTGTTAAAAGTAAAGACATACTGATTTGGAATTCTCTTGAGATTATTTGTGGAAATTTTTATGGTTGGCTATTTTATGATGACATTATCCCTGCAGTGAAAAGATTTTTAGCATTCCTTTGGTACTCCTAGCATTAGTTACTCTTTTCAAAATAATAAATATTAGTCTTCACATCAATGAATCTATGGTCGCAAGTATTTCTTGTCTAATTGATGCAAAGGGAGTCAACACCATATGGAAATTACTTACATTCTCTTACTCAATTAGCCCTATATTTTAATTCAATGAAGCATGACTCTAATAGAGAAACCCTAGCTCTACAATCTTAATTAACTTTGGTCTCTATCAAAGGTTTTTCTTGCATGAGGACATGCAAGATGATCACCGTGGGGGGATGTTAGGCCCCATAATCATCGTGTTTAATTAATATTTTCACCCTATGATTAATCATGATTTTAATTGTTATTTCTATCATTTTGCACAATTGTTTGGCTAATAGCTTAAACTTGGAGCATGATTAGGTAATTGTTCATTATTTAACCTATTTCCTTTATTTGAATAAGAATTGCATCAGAATGATTATTTATTATGGTGCTTTTGCTTTTTCAGGAAGGCATATTAAATCACAATAAAATATGTACATGCATCAACAATTAATTGCACCAATTTCTATTCCTACACCAACACTCCTACACTAGCATTTCTGCACCGATTTGGGGCTTCGATATCTCGACATGCTTTCGGGGAAAAATGAAGATGGTTATTGTCCAAAATGATGTTATAACACCTTCCCATGAGTTGGACTGCACCCAGGTCACATGTGTGGGTCTCTAGAAGAAAATCAACAAATATGCACAAAATCCACATAGTTTCCAAACTACCAAGTTTAACCTCGACTTTCGTGCAGCTGGAGGTGGATTTGGAAAATATGAGAAAATGGTTTTTTTTATCAATATAACACATTATCTATAACCAAGACCATTTCTAAATATTATCTTTGGTTCAAAAGTTAGACACGGTTCTTTAATGCAGTTTCATAATTTAAAAAAAAAAAAAAAAAAAAAATCGGTTTTCCATAATTCTAGAATCTTGTAAAAAGAGTGAAATAGCCAACTAGGGAAAGCTTTCTAAGGATATGGAATTGAATGAGACAAATATAAGAGAGGTTTTTTTGAAAATATAACAAATTAGGTTCCCTCCAAACCGTTTTCAAAATTTCTCCATGGTTAGGAAGATATGTCAATATCTTTGAGGCCAATTTGTTAGAAATATGCAATTTTCCAGAACTAAGGAAAATGATTGATTCACCTTGTAAACCATTCATTGTACCTTCACACTGTTGGATCAATTTTAGGGGGGCTCTCCACCCCTTCCCTATGATCAATTGGAGGTTGTATTTATGGTTTATAATATAACTTTGCTATAGAATTTGAGTTAATACAAGGAGCTATGCCAGTTTATCAATATCTTGTTCTAAATATTATGTGAACTAGTTGCTTGTGCATTTGATTTCCCAGCTTTTGTAAAGGGAAATGAGCTCATTGGCTAGGGCCCATCCAACCTAGCTCATTCTCCCTCTCTTTATAAAGTGTGATAAATATTTGTATGCAGATTCAAAGTAGAGGATTATTTTGTTTATGCACCTAAGTCAACATATTATGTTTTCTTCACGAACTGTGTTGATCTGGATTTATGTAGGAACGCAACAGAATAAACACATAACCATAAATGCAGAGATGCAGCGGAAATAATGCATCATTTCATTAATAACATAAATATGCTTATAGACATAATGGAAATAAAATAGCTAGGGTGCTGGTAGCGAAACTCTGAGAAGAGATGTGATGGCTACAGACCTCTGAACTCTGTTACAATGAGGCTCGAGGGCCTATTTATTATTGAGAAACAATTTAGAATCTGAAACGTCCAAAAACCTAACCGTAGGAGATGAGGCGCCAAAACTGTGGGCGCCCATTTGGGTAAATTGGTGGTTCAACTTCCCGGGGGCGTAACTTTGGCACCCGATCTCCGTTTGATGCGCTCAATAGCTCGTTAGAAAGATCTATCTAAGGACTACAACTTTTGGAACGAATTTGAGTAAAAATATACCCAAAAAACATCGTTTAGGGCCTGAAAACGGATCCGGAAGTTCAGGACCCGAAAAACTGCTAAAAATAGTAAGTTTTGTTGCAACTTGAAAACTGAAAGAACTGATGATGGGGGTTCAAATGGACTAGGTGGGTGGCCACCAATATCCACCTGGATCATTAAGCCCCCAAAACGGCTCCGAGAGTGGAGGACCCGAAAACCTGCTAAAAATAGTAAGTTGTGCTGAATGTGAAAAGCTGCAAGAATTGATGGTGCTGGTCCAAACGGAATAGGTGGGTGGCCACCGATATCCACCTGGATCATTCCTCCCTCCTTAGGAAGCAATGGTCCCCATTGCGTTGAGATCCTCCATGAGATGAGGCAAATTCTGTTGAACTGAGTATTAGATGTATTGAAGATGTCATGGACCTGCAGGTGGACATGCTGGATGCGTTTAGTAAATTTGGTTTCTTTATCAGCCTTAGACAGTACATGTTTGGATTTTGTATGTGTAGTTGCAGGATGTATGGCAACATCAGGCGGTGGTGCGTTGGGAGTCAAATCAATGGAGTGCTTATCCTGACAGTGTAGAGGAACCTTTATGAGTGAGGAGAAATTGTCATCGTATTCCTCCATAACTTTGTCCATCTGCTGCAGCCGTGCAAGGGAGCCCTGTTTCGAGGTTGTGGCCACAATATTCTTCTTTCCCTGTGAGTGAGTTGTAAGGAAAATGAATTTCCTGGTTTGGGAAACAATCTTACTGCGTTGCTTTTCAGTAGTCAAAGAGATGACAGGAGGCGGTGCTACCTCTGGTATCCTGTACAAGTTATTTCCCAAAGTAATAATAACAGCACGAGGCCTAGACTCATACACAGCATGTCGCCTCCACAAGTATGGTCGGCCCAATAATACATCAGCTACATCAAGAGGAGCAACATCACACAATACCTCATCCGTGAATGGCTTGATACTGTATGGAAGTCGGCACTGCTGGCGGATGCGGAGATCTCTCCCTGGGTGGAGCCACCCGATGGTATACGGTTGCGGGTGTGCTATGGTTGGTAGGTCGAGCCGCTTCACGACGTCTGCTGAAATGAGGTTCTTTTGGCTTCCGCTATCGACGAGAAACTGCAGCGGAGAACCCTTCACCCACATCTGCGACTGGAAGAGGCGCTCCCCCTCCTCTGGATCCTCTGGACCCTCCTTCTGGATCTGGGTGGTGGCAACAATGGCACTGGGATCCGCATCAATGATCTGCTTCCCTTTGTCATTACCTTTGTCTGGTTCTAACTCAGGATCAGAAAATGCATCTGATTCGGGTGCCTTTAGTTAAGCCACCAAAGATTGTTTGGCCCGACACTCGTTTGTGTTGTGAGTGGGGCTGTTATGAAATTCACACCACTTCCCTGTGTCCTTCTTTGGATTTGTGGTGTTGTTCTGAGTCGCATTGCTTTGGCCTTGCCCCTTGTTCTTCGATTCGGGGGCACCTTTCGGATTCGCAGATCCAAAGTCTCGCTTCTTCTGCTTAAATTTCTGCTTGATCTTGGCGGCATAGCGATATGCCGTGCCAAGCGATGTAATGTCGAGGAACTCCATTTCCTCCTGAATGTGTTTGTGCAGACAGCCATGGTACTTGAGCACCAAATGTCTCTCCGAATCTTTAATACCCAACTTTGTGCGCAGGGTATGGAACAGATTCGTCAGTTCATGCACATCTTGATCCTTTTGTTGCCGCAGCGTGGTCCATTGGATGTATTTGTCCTCATAGCTCCCCACAGGGTAATATTGTTCCTTGATGTCGTCTCGGAACGAATTCCAAGTGGGTGTGGCCGAGAATAGAGAGGGTTCCCCTTCGCCCTCTTGCTCACGGTAGGTTTCCCACCAGTCTTTGACATGGGGGGCGGCTTTGAGGAGTGCAAAAATAATCTTTTCTCGGTCAGAGAAGTCATGGACCGAGAAATACCCTTCCAACAAATTTAACCATCTGTCTACAGCGTCTACATCTATTTTTCCTTCAAATATAGGAATGTCAAAGTTTACCTGTACCTTGAAGGGAGTGGCGCCTCCAGAGTGGATGTTGGATGCAGATGCGCCATATGTGGGCAGTCGTTGAAGGATTTGAGCAAATTTATCCATCATCATGTTCCTTTGTTTCTCGAGGGCCTCCTCGAGCAGTATTTTGATAGGATCTCCTGCTCCCTCATCTTTCTTTTCTTCCGCCATGGGAGGTCGTCGGGGTTTGCGAGGCTGATCTTGCAAGGGTTCAACCACATCGAGCCCTAACTCCTTATACCCTGACCGCGTTGGGGACATGCAAAGAAAAACAAAGAAAGAGCAGTCCCGCTCTGATACCACTGATCCGGATTTTATGCAGGAACGCAACAGAATAAACACATAACCATAAATACAGAGATGCAGTGGAAATAACACTTCATTTCATTAATATCAAATAATGCTTATGCATATAATGGAAATAAAATAATAGTGTTAATGGCAACTTCTTTGTAAGAGATGTGATGTATATGTGACTTCCGAACTCAGTAAAATGAGGCTCGAGGGCCTATTTATTATTGAGAAACAATGTAGAATCCGAAACGTCCAAAAACCTAACTGTAGGAGATGAGGCGCCAAAACTGTGGGCGCCCGTTTGGGTAAATTGGTGGTTCAACTTCCCGGGGGCGTAACTTTGGCACCCGATCTCCGTTTGATGCGCTCAATAGTTCGTTAGAAATATATATCCGAGGACTACAACTTTCGGGACGAATTTGATGATCAAATGTGTTGGTAAAACGATACCCAAAAAACGTCGTTTAGGGCCTCAAAATGGCTCCAGAAGTTCAAGACCCGAAAAACTGCTAAAAATAGTAAGTTTTGTTGCAATTTGAAAACTGAAAGAAATGATGATGGGGGTTCAAATGGAATAGGTGGGTGGCCACCAATATCCACCTGGATCATTAAGCCCCCAAAACGGCTCCGAGAGTGGAGGACCCGAAAACCTACTAAAAATAGTAAGTTGTGCTGAATGTGAAAAGTTGCAAGAATTGATGGTGTTGGTCCAAATGGAATAGGTGGGTGGCCACCGATATCCACCTGGGTCATGTGTGCTTCTCGGATCTGAGGTTTGAAAGTGTGGCTTTGTGTGCATCTATTCAAGGTTACTATAGCATTCCATTTCTTTCCTTTTATGCATTATGTGGATTCTTTTCTTTTTCTACAAATGTGTGTTTAAATTTAATCTTCACAAATATGTTTTAATCCTAAAAGTGTGGTTTACTTTAGCAAGAGCATTTAGTTCCTGCAATTTTATTTCATTTCCTTTATGCAAAGCGTGTTTCATTTCCAAGAACAAGTTTGCAAATACTTCTAGCAAGTGTGTTTAACTTAGGGATTGGATAATTTGGTTTATTCACATTCCATGTGTATTAATGAAACTTTGTCCACATAATAGGATCTGGAATTACACTGACTCTCTTGTGGGAACAACTGAGATATTTTGTAGAGACCCTTGATTTGAAACATCCACCTTAGAAAGACACAGATCTTGTTCATGCAGTGAAAGTAATCCTGAGAAAGAGGGAATGCTCTGTCTCTTAGATTAGATTCTTATCTTTACATGAAGAAACTATGTTATGATAAAAATCTCTTTTATTTCTTGCAACATTTTTACTTTTGAGTAAAAAAATAGTTAAGAGATATTTGTTTTTGTGTGGTTGATTTATGATTCTTTACTTTGCTTTGATTTGCCTTCAATTTATTTGTAGTTAGCACCCTTTATGTTTTATGCAAGTGGTTTGGAACAGTGAAAATATTCAGTGCAGGAATTGAATACACTTATGGTACATGAACAACGTTCTAGTACATGAATATCATTCCAGTGCAGAAACTTTGTTGCAGTGCAGGAACGTTGTTGCGATGCAGGAACATTGGTCTAGTCGAGGAATGGAAACATTCATAGCAGAGACATATTTAACTATAGTTAGAATCATTATTTATAAGTCCTAAGCACTGAAGCTCAATCATAGGAACATATTCCTTTATTTTCCAGATTTATTTGGAGATGATTTGAAAGTTGTTTAATTTTTCTGTCAAAGTTCATGGCAAGTATTTTTCTTGAGTGAATCCAATTTCTAGAACGGTGTGGTGTCATTGTATTAACTAGTACAGGTTGTTGAATTCCTTCTTTGGAATATCTAGTGTTGCGCCTCTAAGTTTACAAACTCTAGGATTGACAATTAAATGTTAGGTTATTTATTACGCCCAACAAATAGGTCAGCCCAAAAGAGAAATTAGACACATATGGATGGAAAATACAAGTAAAGTGACCCTCATTTCGAAATCATCATGATCATTATTCTTTCTTTGATTTGGTTCACATAAATCTGAGTTGGTTCGTGGAAGTTTGCTTGCACATGTCTGAAATTGCAGGGTCCGCAACTCGCACGTGAGATCTAGGGTTTTAGTTACTAGCCGCAGGGATGACATAAGTAGTTTTCAGTCACAACCATAGACATGCGGGCTCATGAGCATTGTTGGAGGGCTTCAATTGCACACACATACACTCTTTTCCTATGGTTCGAAATTAGGGTTTGAATTTTGTAGTTGACTGTAGATTTCGTTAGTTGACCGCAAAGTTTGGCAGTTGACTGTAGGCTTCTGAATTAGGGTTTTAATTATGAGTAGTGTTAGTTTCATCTATTGGATAAAGTTTAGTTACTTTTTTTGGATAGCCTTGTGGATAAAGGAATGGATGATTTCACTCTATTTTACTTAATCATTCAATGACAATCTAATAAGAAGAAGAATTTGAAAAGGTTTTCCTCATAGTGGGTTTTTCCTTGGTCTTAAACCAATCCTGGTGTCTCTATGTGTGAATTATTTTCTTATTTTTTTCCTTTATGTTAAGCTACATTGATGATGATATTTTTATTCCTATATAATTTCATATGTTAATGAATAATGTTGTAAAACTGAATAATGATATGATGTTGTGGGGTAAATTTAATATGCAAATTAAGAAATGCAATTATATAAAGAAAAGAACAATATATCCCTAAGTAATGCTAACATGCTCTTATAGATTTAAAATTAAATACGGGGTCCCCTTGCTGACATCTTGGCATGAGAAAATCATCTTGCAAGAAGGGGATGCATCCAGGAATCCGGTATATCCAATAATGTGGGAAAAGCACAAACTCGGGAAACCTCATATGTGGGCCAAGCTTGGATATTGTGTGGCGGGGTGAAAATATAGGATACCAAGGATTAAAGAGTTCGTTATGACATGATTTCTTATGAAACCTAGATTTTGCTTAAACCAAATGCAATGTGTTTTTGCTACAAAACATGGAGGAACTCGGCCCCATGGGAGATCCTAAAAGGTTATGTGTAAACCACATGGAAGGGGACATAGAATATTGTTGATGTGGCACCTCTATAGCGTGATACATGGTAGGTTGAATTAGGGCGAGTTGGATGGCAAAAAATTCCATTTTTTTTGGAACATGTGGCACCATCAAAGGATGTCAGGTGGCACGGTAACATCACCCTAATTTCATCATGAAATTAGTAAGAGGTAAGGATACAAGTGATGTGGAACTAAATGATCTGGCCACCAGGTGGTGCCATGGGGCATGCCATGTCGTCCCAGAGACAAAATTCATGATGTCAAATTTTGTCATTAGGAAATGAGAATGTTCCCATTCGTGCCTTTTTTTCTAGTGTGTGACGAAGAGTGCTAGATGGGAAACTTTCTCACTGTTGACATTAACATTCCCATGTTGGTTCACTCGTTTGGAATGGAATTCATCCCTTGACTTTTCGCATTGGTGTTGGGAAGGGTTACGGATAGTGCTAAATAGAAATGTATCCTACAAATGATGGAAAGGTTTTCATTGCATCACAAAGGTTTGAGAAGGACACCTTCAAGGGTATGGTGCTGGCATGATGGTGCTTTGGCATGATGACGTGGTAGAAGATACGCTAGGTTTGAGTACATGACAGAGCCACATATGAAATTCAACATTTCTATGTGTCCATGCTTCTGATGTGGCAAAGTTTAATGAAAAAATATTTAAATGGGAATAAATTTTAATCCGAGAGTCGGATATAGATAAAAAATTTATCGTCAGAAATCTCTCGGTAGGTCGAACACGATGGTCACAATTGTTTTGCGTTTCAAGTAAGTTGGAAAAAATATATTTTTTTGACCCCATCTTTAAAATTGACCTTGAAGATTGAGTTATTTTTGATGTAACACCTTCCATAGTCCAAGAAATACCCAAAACGTTAGGAGGGTGTGTTATAAAGTGGTATCAAAGCATGTTTCAACACTTGGACTCAATGGGATCAAGAACAAATGGAATGGGAGCTCAAAGCATGGTTCAACACTTAGACTAGATGGACTCAAGAACAAATGGAATGAGATTTCAAAGCATGGTTCAACAATGGACCTAAATCGTCTTACATATTGCTGATTAAAATTTATTTTGATAAGATGTTTGTTATATATGTATGTATATGCTAAATTTAAACTTGTATATGCCATGAATATTAATTTTGGTAAAATGTGTATTCTAAGACTAGTAATGATATGGTTATAAACATGTTAATATGTCCTTTATTCTTGATATAGGTGAATTACATGGGTCTTAGATATGTGAACACTAGCATAAAACATGCTTTGTACCAACATACATAGTATTGGTATGACAAGATAACAAGTCAATATTTTTATGCTTGATATAACTAACAGTTATGTTTGTATGATAGAAAATAAGGAGACATAATTAAAACAAGGCATAAAGGGACGGACAACATGGTCCAACATAGCATGGACCAAGTACACAGTGAGAAAGAAACGAAAAAATATGCTCATGGAACATAAACCATCAAGAAGTTGAAATTTTCACTAAATAGTTGCAAGGTAGAAAATAAAAGGCTCATTCGAAGATAAGAAGAGTAGGTAAGGTTGAACACAATGTTGCTAAAAAATTGTTGTGCATGTAAGGATTGTTGCAATATGCATCAACCCCTTGAGATATAGAAGTTTGTTACACTAACAAGGGAAAAAAGAAAACTCAAAAGGCTACAGAGGAAAGAAAGCTAGTTTCATGTTGGAATGTGGAGAGTCACATCTGAGGAACGACTACCCTGACATACAATGAAAGAGGAAGAATAATCCATGTGAACTCTGGGCACATGAACCAACAACTTGTAATGTAGAAATAAATGAGGGAGGATTCCCCGAAGTTCTCTAAAACACTAAAAGGCCCTTTCTTGAAATATGTAGAGGGGTGTTGAAATTTTGAGGTTGTTATAAACCTTGAGAAGGACTGTGACTAAAATTTTGTGCACATGTTGATGATGGACTCTTTGAAATACAAAACTGAAGGGACTAATTTTTTTTTGGGCCAATGTATGATGTGAAGGGAAATGTTTTTCATCTCTTTGTTTTTATTGTCAGACACAATATTTTTTGTTGCTTTGTTTGTTGAATTTGAGCATGGACATGCTACGTTTTTTGTCTTATGTTGTTATTGTCTCTTTATCTATTTTTCATTTTCTCTTATTTCCTTTTATGATTTTTTCTTGGTTGGTTGTTGGGAGTGGGATATGAAATAAAAGGATCTCATGGAGAAGAGCTAAATAAAACCCAACCATAAGTGAAAGACCCTCATTAAACCCTATACATTAAAGGAATGACAGTGGAAGGTAGAAGAAGGTGACATAAAAACTAGGTGGACCTAGTTGGGTTCACATGAAAAAAATTGAAAATGATATGACAACTATGGAATTAGCATGTGAAGGAAGTTTTCCTATCCTTAATATTTTTTGGAATATGTGCGCACTATATTCATGAATATGTTAATGATGAAAGGAATGCGTATGATGCCATTTCATTTAACAAGTCATTTGTTGAGAATCATCCCAATGGAAGGATGATTAATTAATTTTCTTAAATATCTAATGACTATGTGAATGATATTATTGGGATAACATGAATAGGTTATCCAATAAAATCCCCTATCCTGTAAGGGATTTATCTAGCAAGTATCCAAGAAAGAATTATTTTGTTAATTATTATTATGCTCATGTTCTTATGACAATATGTGCTCATGTTTATACTATGTTTATGACAAGGAATTTTTTGAACATTGTGTCAGCAAGTATACTAACAATTAATTGAATTCCGTGGTCAATCATGAGGAACAATGAGTGTTGGCTTTGGGTTGAGAAACCACTTAATCCATATAATTTAGCTATTACCACCACCAAAAGTGCTAGCTAGACACTTATATACTTGTCAAACAATAACACTTGCCTTATTAGAGATGTGATGATATGAGAGTGTGATGATAATGGAGGTGTGATGATATTGGAGAATTGATGATAAAATGGTGTCGTGAGTGGTAAATAATATTCCTCTCGACAGAAGACTACCTTGATCGTAGTGCCCACACTCACTGGGAGGTGAGTGAGAGCAAGGGGGGCTTATTGAAACCTGTATAGAAAGGTTGTGTGGAGCAATATATTTTTCACCAAGTGCTTCCCCTGGTGGTGAAACTACTTAGTGAGATATAATTAAGGATAGAGTTATATGAAAAGACTACATGGAGCAGTATATTTGTCATTGAATGATTTCCATGGTGGTGAAACTTTTGAGTTAGCTGGATTTAAATATAGGACTAGCTAAATATTGCATGTATCTATGGAGAATATACTCCACTAATTTATTTCTTCAGTTGATAAACCAATCATTGAAGTTGGCTAAAAGATGCATAGTGATAAGTATCAATTATCATTTTGAAAATTTTCTCTATTGAATTTGTGATTTAAATTGATTTAAAATTTAATGGATATACTTTTTAAAGAATATAATAATGAAAGTGTGGTTTAATTTTGATTTAAATTTTTTCTGATTAATGATCTCATAAGAATCATGTGCTTATGGTGTAGGTGAACTAATGATCTATCTATTGCAAATACATATTTATGACTACAAAAGAAAATAAAAAATCAACATGATAATATTAGAGCATGTAGCATCACCAAAATGGAGTTGAAGACCTCAAGAACTAGGCCATCGCAATGATGTTGGAAACCTATGATATGCATTGATTTCCATATTATATGCCATGAATAATAGGATTGTGTCATTCAAGTTGTAGAAAATCTACAAACGAGATTCAATCCAATCTTATAATGTACTAAAAGAAGATATTGAATCCTTCTACAATTTGCGGAAACAAAACACGATCGCACAATCACATAACAAGTAATAGAAATAATTTATCAATAACACAACACAAGATGTATCTTGGGAAATAAATTGCTCAAACCCCTATATCTCTATATTTCATATGGTCAAGATCATGAAATAATACAATGCTCTTTCTCCACAGAGAAACTTCTTTCACTTTGCTAACTGTCTCACTCTCATCTAGCTCAGATATAGATTTCAGTCAAAGAAACTTTGGTCCAAAATTTAACATGTTTCTTGCCTCTGCTTAGCTTTCCTTCATTATGCATTCTTGGGCTAATCAAGCCCATATTAATTAGGAAAATACCAATTAATGATTGTGCCATCCTTCAAGACCTTCCCGATGACCTCATGCATAACTTGTACAATTTTATAGTAGTACAATTGATAGATATCTTCCCTTTAACCTCGGTCTCAACTGGTTCTTCCTTAGAACTGACATGCAACAACTATTTATAGATAATTATCAGTTAACTGATTGATCACTACTTGTGAATTAAATCAGATTTAACTCACTGGACCTATGACTAGCTCATCTCTCAGTTAGAACTAGTTAAATTGATTTTAACTCAATTAATTAAGTTAACTAATTAAAACTCACAAATAACTCTAACTGGGCCCCCTTAAATCATGGAAATTCCTCTACGTTCCTCCTCTTTGACCTCTAACTTTAATTTCCTAAGCTAACTAAGTCTTCCTCACTCAGTTAACTAATACAAGTTGTCAAGAGATGAAATTACAATTTCTCTTCCAATTTAATTAATGGAAAATTAAATCAGAAGCCTCATACGGTACCATTTCTAGGTGCCATTTTCTAGATTCCATTTCTCATTGCCATTTTCAATGTTTCTTGTTGCAAATTTCAACACTCCCTCGCAACAAGAAAGGAATTCAAATTTATCCTGATCTAGTACCTTTGGATTTTTCTGTATGCAACACTTTTCTCTAGTGTTTTTTTCTCCTGGAACTCTTGAAACTGAATAACATCCTAAAAAAAAAAAAATTGAATTAGTATCATGCATTTGTCATCATAGCCTATGATTGTTTCTATCTACTACATTGTTGTGACTGGAAACTCTGCATTGTTGCTGACTCTACATATGTGCCTTCTGCACTGCTACCAACTCTGATCTGTGCTCCATTATCTGATATATGTCACTCTAATTTTTGTCTTCCTAACATCTAACTACATATATCCTACTGATCCTTCCTACTATTGTGTATTGTGGGATCCTTGTAGCTAGTTATAATCCATGAGACAGCCATCTCAATGAATCCTGCCCAAATTTCTTCTCTTGGGATTATGTCTGCACATCGCTCCACCTCTCACCTAGAGATATGGTTGCATGTGCTCCCTCTGCCCATATGGCTTGATATTTCCCCCTTATAGAGGTATCTGCTTGAGTGGACACCTCCACTCAGTCTCCTCTCTATTCTCCAATTGTGGCTACTCCACAACCTTTTGAGATTGCTTCTGAGGCTGCATGTTGAGAGGTAATTTATGCTTCCTCTCGACCACCAAGTCACTAACCTCTACTTTAATCCACAAATATTTGCATGCATCTTCTACCTTGAGAGAATAAAGGTTATTGACTCTTGCATCTATCTATTTCACCCATCCCGTGGCGATGTGTCTAAGGAACACCTTGCCTTTTCTAAATATGACATCATAACCACGATATTACAAAACTATTATGAACACAAGACTATTCTTTACTCCTGGAGCATACAAAACATATTTCAGTCTGATAGGGGATCTAAAATCCCTCTGAAAGGTAATTGTACCTATGTCAGTCGCGCTATACCTCCCGTCATCGCCAAACTTTATGTCCTGTTGGAGGTGTTACACTAAAAAATGTCACCTTGACATTCTTCTGACTGTATGAGCTCATTAAACACTCATACATGCCTCCTTTGCAAGTCTTACAACCTTTACTCCTCATGCCAAGCCTCAGAACTGGAAGAAAAACCCTAAAAATCTCTAAAACTCAGGGTACGCAGGTAACATGAGACCTTCTTGTGTTTTTAGCTAGGGTACGTAGGTAATGTGAAGAGAAAATGCGTTCTAGAACGCATTTTTCTAGTGTAATGCCTGCAGTACCCCTGTAAAGTCAAAAAAGCGTGAAATTAAACTGAAAAAGTTGAATTTTGGTCAATTCTGGAAGGTTCTGGATGAGATTTTTTGGGGATGAGTACGCTTTAGTAAGGTGCATGTATCCCACACCTTTAAGGAACTAATCCTTGATGTTGAGGAGCTCATCCTTTTGAAGGAGGGTTCTATCCCTTTAAAGGTGGAATCCTAACCTCCTCATCTCATTTCTATAAAAGGAGGCATTGAGTGGCTTCAAAGGGTTAAGAAAAAGTTAAGACTAAATGCTAAGTAAGTTTTTGAGATAGATTTGAGATTGAGAATAGAGTTCAAGCTTTGTGATTGTCAAGTGTCATGAGATTTGACATTCACTGAGTTTTTGAGAGGAAAGATCACATACCTCTTTTTGCTCCTGAAGGAAGAGTGCAAGACTTATCAAAGTAGAGGAGATTCCTGCTTCGGACCCCGGGAAGGCCTTTCTAACATCAAGGCTAAGGTTGTAAGGTTCTTCTGTATATTTTAAGATTAATACAATCAAGTTCTGTTTTTCTCAATAAATTGTCGTTCGATTGTTTATTTCAATAAGCTGTCGTTTGATCATTTATTTCATAGATTCCTTGATCAATATGATAGGTATGTTTTATAATTATTTGTTATACAGGTGCTATTGATATTTTCTTGTTTGTGATTGCAGATCAACGAAAGATGATACTTTCTTGTGACAAAAGGGCCCTTGTTGCAACGAAGGATTATTGATGCAACGGAAGCACTGCGACCGCAAATAAGCATTTGGATCCAAGGTAGGATCGACACCTTCATAGCATTTATTTGTAAAACGAATATATCTAGAGAAAGACAAACTTAGTTGTTCGTTTGTTGCTAGATTGTCTTCTGACACTAGGGAGATCGGTCTTGTCCGCAAGAACGATTTATCCGTCCAACAAATTGGCAACTCCACTGGGGAAAGAAACTTGTTGTTTTTGGTTCTCTTTTATTTTGATTTGAGGAAAAGTTTTTCCTGGTTTTTGATTGATGGATATCTTCCTGGGTAGCTTAGGTTTTCTCTGTTTTTGAAAATTTGGAAATCTTTTAAGTTTTTCTTGAACTTTTCTGGGGACCGCACTTTGTTATTTTTCACAGTGCGGGCAGTTTCGCACTTTCCTTAAGTAAACAGTGCGGGACCGCACCTGTTACTTCTGGAAGCCTGCGGACCCTGTTAAATTTTTTGAAAAAATTTAGATTTCTTTTTTCTAGTTTAGATTAGATTTAATTTAGGATTCTTAGCATCTACCCAGATCTATATTTTTCTGTCAAAAATCTCTTGTTTCTAAATTTATTTCAGCCATTCTTCATCTCATCAATCTCCATTAAGTTAATTGGGTGTTTTGAGTCTCTTTTTTTGAGAAATTCTTAATTTGATTTCCTTTAGTCATTACTTGGAGGGGGGGCTAAATTGTGTATGAGTGTTAATCGCCTTTGAGTATTTTTATTTTTGATCTTTGGAACTCTCACCCGATTTTCTTGACTTCCACTTGATTGGTTCTTAGATTACATTAGAATCATCTTGTGTTTGAGAATTCTCTTGCATAGATCACATTTTCATAATTAGAATTCTCATTTTTAGAATATGAATGAAAAATGTGCATAGATTACATTTGCATACTTTTCATGTGAATTGTGCATAGATTACAACTGCATAGTTTACATTCTAAAAAATCAATCATAGATTTAGATCAGTTTTCTTTGATTTGAATTTAGATGTTTTTATGCTTGTTTTAAAAACACAAAAATAAAAATTGTTTTGGAATTGATTTGCATTAGTTTTTCTTGATGAAATTAGTGCATTAGAGAATTTGTTATATTTTCTCTTAGTGATCAATTTTTTGCATTGTTGGAAGTGTATGGAAACTCTCTCCTTTCTTTAGTTAGGATTCATCGAATTGAAAAGATTACATTATCATATTCGATTGCATTCAGTTTTGGGTCAGGTCATAACACCATTGGTTTCATATCCATTTACCCTTTGAGTAATAACAGCCTAAATAACACAGCGCTTAATTAAAATTCATCTAGTAAATTTTACATTTTTAGGGCTCTTTCCACCAATCTAGCTTAGGCTAGTGTCTTGGAATAGGTTTTAGTTAACTCTCCAAGACAGTAAAACAAACAAGTAGTTGATCTTGCGGTAGGAAAAATTCCAATTGTTGCATGTATGCTCTGGGAAGCTCCTCCTAAAGGAGTCAAGCACGAGATCATATCTGAACCAGTGAGGTAATAAATCCTTCCTCAATGGGAATGATAGAAGATATACACGTATTAACAACGGTAAACCTCAGATAGACCATTGTCGAGGAGCTTGGGGTCACTTGTCGGTAAACCTCAAGTGGATTATGTCAAGGAGCCTTCAAGGGGATTGAGCTTTGTTACTTTGCCCTTGCGTGTGTATCGGATCATAGATTGTTCCCCCAGGTATATTTGTTTCTATTGGTAACCTTAGTGGCCATAATCTATAGGATTCTTTCCTAAGGTGACGGTGGAGGGAAGATCCCACTGTACCTGGAGCAGACGTCGACTAGACTCACTTGGACTCTCTGGGGGGTTCTCTTCACTCGAGATGGTTTTGTGAAGAAACTTGTGCCAGTCTGTTTCATTAAGCAGGTTGTCGGGGTAACTGTTCCAACCGCCCTTTCTATATTAAGTTCTACGATGTTGGATTTCATCACCAACTAGTGTTTTTAGTACGGGAAGTTACTGTTTGTGTGTGGTTTGACTCCTAGATTTGATAGCGCGTGTTGATTTGTTTTTTTTACTTTTAGAGACCATAGGTGTGAATTGTAAATTTTAATTGTTAGGTGTGAATTGTTAATTGTTAATTTTAGTTTTTAATTTGTTAATAAAATTCACTGAAGTTGAATATAATGGCAACTGTTCCGGAATTTACCAACCAAGGAACCCCTCTTAACGAGAATCCTAGTACTTTTCCTTGCTTTGGAAATGTTGGTCCTCCTTATATGGCTACTTTTTCATTACCTAGATTTACAATAGGTTTACCGATATGGTTATTTTCAACTTCGTTGGCCCCGAATACTCCAATTGTTCCACCTCAACCGGATGCTTCACCTCAACAGAGTTCACCATCTCAACATCACCAACCTCATGTTGACCCTTTACCTTCTTCGCCCAATATGTCTTCCTCCCTTTCTTCCTCTTCGCTTGGTAAAAGCCTTGATGCTAGTAACCAGGTGACTAAGAAGAAGAAGAAAGGGAAGAAGAAGAAGAAGAAGAAGAAGAAGAAGAAAGATAAGAAAGAATTCAACCAACCAACCATGGCTGTAAATGTTATTAGTGTTGAGGAAACCTCCAACATGCATCGTAAACCCAAATACCCTTGCAGGCTTTGTAAGGGTGACCACTTCCTTATCAATTGTCCTGGTATTCCAAAGGTCTTGGAAGTATGGTCAGAAAAATCTCATCAAATTTCCGTTGATCCATCAACCAGTGATAGTCAGGTTCCTGGGAAAAAGGGTAAAGTTAGGTTTCCTTGTAAGTTATGCAAAGGGAGTCATCAAACTCACATTTTCCCTCACATGGATGAAGCCTCAAAATTATTGGAAATCCTTATTGTTTCATAGCAAGAATTTCCAACTGGTTATCGTAAACTTTCTCCCAATCTACCGTCAACTGACGAAGTGATTGATCTAATTTCAAGTACAGTTGATCCCACTCTTCCATTGGAGAGTGAAACTCCTATCACTCAGGTTTATGATCCATTAGTTGATCAAGTGGTCGATTCAATTTCACATTCGATCGATCCCATTCTCCCTGTAGAGAGTGAAATTCATACCGCTCAAGTTCTTCTTGTTACATCAGATTATTCTACGCCAAGGGGCATTTCACCTGTTTATACAGCCAAGTACTGACGTCTTTTACTTTGATTGGAATAGACTTATAGAACCTCATCTTCCTTCCTCCATCCCTTTCCAAATCATTATGAATTTTGGTGGTAGGGACATACACTGCACATAGGTAGATGAAGGTGCTTCTGTTAGTATTTTATCCTCAACTGCTTGGAAAGCTTTGGGTTCCCCTCAGCTTGTGCCTATTACGCAGAATCTGAAAGCTTTTAATAGAACTATTAGTGAACCTTTAGGGATCCTTCCTAAGTTCTCTATTACTTTGGAAGGTAAAACTGTCTGTATTGATCTCATAGTAGTTCGAGGCCCCTTGGATTTCAATTTACTCCTTGGGCGAGACTATGTTTATGCAATGAAAGTTATCGTATCGACACTCTTTCGCGTGATGTCTTTCCCTCACAATGGAAATATTGTGACTGTAGACCAGCTTTCATTCCCTAGTATTTTTTCGACTACCAATAATCCGACATCCCTGAATGTTCCTGATTCTAAAGTGGTATCTACCCCGCCACGGGTTAATTATGTGGCAACTAGTCTCATGTTTTCAGTTACCGATGGAAGCGAGCCTCTCACTGTTTTCTTGAATTCCTATGACTTAGATCCGGTAATTGACATGGAAAAATCTATGGGATTACTTGAACGCGATGTTCTTATCCCTTTTGAGTCCCTTGACATGTATTCCTTCCAAGGAATTGTTCTTCCATCTGATGAAGACCTCTTGGAAGCCATGATCAAGGTGTGTCCATTGACATGTGTTTCTTCCAGTTGGAAGCCATGATCAGTTAACTGAGGAAAGTTCCTTTTACTGTGTCAACCTCGTTAAAAAATTAATCAGTGAGAGTGAGGAAAGTTCCTTGTACTGTGTCAACCTCATTAAAAAATGAATCAGTGAGTCTGAGGAAAGTTCCTTTTACTGTGTCAACCTCGTTAAAAAATGAATCAGTGAGAGTGAGGAAAGTTCCTTGTACTATGTCAACCTCATTAAAAAATGAATCAATGAGTCTGAGGAAAGTTCCTTTTACTGTGTCAACCTCGTTAAAAAATGAATCAGTGAGAGTGAGGAAAGTTCCTTGTACTGTGTCAACCTCGTTTAAAAATGAATCAGTGAGTCTGAGGAGAGTTCCTTTTACTGTGTCAACCTCGTTAAAAAATGAATCAGTGAGTTTGAGGAGAGTTCCTTTTATTGTGTCAACCTCATTAAAAAATGAATCAGTTAGTCGAGAGCATAGTTCTTTTCTTGTGTCAAGCTCGTTTAAAAAATGAAACAAGCTTCCATGAGGACAGTTCTTTTACTGTGTCAACCTCATTAAAAAATGAATCAGTAGGTAGATTGTAGAGAGTAGATTGGTAGATTAGAATAAAGGTATTCTGAGGACAGTTCTTTTCCTGTGTCAACCTCGTTAAAAAATGAATCAGTTGGTCAGAGGATAGTTCCTTCTACTGAGTCAACCTCATTAAAAAATGAATTAGGTATGAGGACAGTTCTTTTCCTGTGTCAACCTCATTAAAAAATGAATCGTAGGTTAATTTTGTAGATTAGAAAGGTAGTTTCCAGATAGTTCCTGTTACTGTGTCAACCTCGTTTAAAAAATGAAACACATTTCCATGAGCATATTTCTTTTCCCGTGTCAAGCTCGTTAAAAAATGAAACAAATCCTCCCCTAATTGAGTCGAGTCTTTGACTAGATCTCATAAATGTTAAGTCATATTTAGGTTAGTTATTTCAGTTTTTGCGTAATTTTCTTACAATTTTAGGTCGGGTCTTTCATATGATCTCATAAATGAACCTTCATTCCATCCAGCTATTAATTACCAGCAGTGTACTTAGTTGAATGAAATGAAGCTGGGGGGGCATGTGCTCTAGCAGTTACGCTTAGGGGGCATCAAGCACAATTTTCTCTCTGTTTCAAGCTTGTGTAAAAATGAAACCACTATGAACCATAGTTTTTCTCTATTTCAAGATTTTGTAAAAATGAAACCTATCTTGAGTCAATTTCGGTTATTTTCAAGACTCGTTAAACTCATGAAAATCCCAAGATTATTTTTCTATTTTTCATTCTCTTAAAACACATGAAAATGCCGAGTTCTTTCTGTCTTTTCCTGCTCGTAAATTAAATTGAAAGTCGGCTATAGGAGTACATTTTTATCCCTTTTTCAAACTCGTTAAAACTTACGAAAAAGAGAAAGCTATGAGTACATTTTTATCCCTTTTTCGAACTTGTTAGAACTTATGAAAAAGCGAAACAAGAAGAGTATATTTTTATCACTTTTTCGGACTCTTGAAGATTACGAAAAAGCGAAACCTTGGAGTCTCTTTTAAGCCCTTTTCAGACTCTCTAAATATGAAAAGATTACCGAGTACTTGACTATTCGAACTCGCTAAAGGAAATGAACAATCGTCCCTTCAGTGTAAGTTTACCCCTTTTCCGAACTGAAATGGAATATTTACGAAAAAGGTATACGTTGACTAATCATGGTTAATAGAGTTTTCTCTTGTATTATTTTATCCTTTTTTGGGCTTGAGATACTAAATTTACGAAAAAGTACACCCACGGAGTTTCCTTAAGTTTTTCTTCTGACTCCCTAAAATTGAAAAACACCGAGTTTCTCCTATACTGGACTCGTTAAAATTTTAACAAGAAGGACCCGTTCTCAAATTTTAAACAGAACGAACCACTCCTTCTTAGGGTTCGAATCTTAAACTAAGTTGGACTCATCTGAAGGATGAGCTTATAAACAAACAAATGTTATCCTCCTCAAGATTGTCAAAAATAAAGAGGTACTTGCTAGAAATGGTGGGGGAAAAGAGAGAAAAATGAACTTGTTTGTTGTATTTTGATTATTCGAAAAGCCAGTTCACCACTCTTGAACACGACAATTTTGTTCACCTGGGTTGGGAAATCCTTTGCCTAACAGTTAATCAAACCATATTGAAGGTCTTCAGCCGGTTTCTGAGTATTAGCTTTGGGTCAATTGTCACCACGCCATCCGTAGTGTCGTTATGTGTTCAAGAGGACAAATTAAAAAACCATTCATCCGTAAAATATCTGTCACATGCTATCCATTTTTTACCATCCCCGAGTCAGGCCCTTGCCAATATATTTTCAAACTTGATCTATGATTTCGTGTTGTGGGCTTACCTACGACAGATCACTTTCTATCGACGACAGCTCATTATCTAGGAATTTGATCTAGAAATCGTCATTACCTTGAAATCTGCATGCCTCGATGGTAGGTTTCTCACCTTCGACAACAGGTTGTATCATTGACCTTCGATCAAATGATTCCGTGACATGTTCAACTTCAGCGTATTTATTCACATTTCATGGATTGTACTGAGTACTTTGAGAGCCATTGACATTACCGGTGGTTACTCTCACACTTGTTAATGATTTACATTATTGAATGGTAATCAAGTGGGTTATACCATGTTCATGATTCGACTTCAACACATTTAATCGCATGGATAATCAATAGTTCCTAGAAGAGGAAATCAAGACCCCGGATCTAGTTTCTACCATCCAGGCTGCAAGGAATTTTCGTTATTCATTTATACAGTGGGCTATTCATAAAAAGATGGCTGTGTCCATACCGTGTCTACATATTTATATACTGTGATGTATTCAAAATCATTCCTGTATTAGAACAGTTTGAATTAGTTTCTAGTTAGTTTTGATCTAAGTATGGGAATGCCTACCTTAGCGATGACATGTATACATATATATTTTGCTTTGAATGTTTTTACAGGTTTCGACTAGGGTGTCCATAGGATGATCCTTGAAATGATAAAGACACTCTTTCATATATGACAGACTTCATCTTCATCTATTTCAGACTTTGCACTTTAGGGGGCAATCTGTTACACTAAAAAATGTCACCCTGACATTCTGCTGACTGTATGAGCTCATTGACACTCATACATGCCTCCTCTGCAAGTCTTACAACCTTTACTCCTCATGCCAAGCCTCAGAACTGGAAGAAAAACTCTAAAAATCTCTAAAACTCAGGGTACGCAGGTAACATGAGACCTTCTTGCATTTTTAGCTAGGGTATGCAGGTAATGTGAAGAGAAACTACGTTCTAGAACGCATTTTTCCAGTGTAATTCCTGCGGTACCCCTATAAAGTCAAAAAGCGCGAAAGACAAAATTAAAAAGTTGAATTTTGGTCAATTCTGGAAGGTTCTGGATGAGATTTTTTGGGAATGAGTACGCTTTAGTAAGGTGCATGTATCCCACACCTTAAGGAACTAATCCCTTGATGTGAGGAGCCTATCCCTTTGAAGGAGGGTTTTATCCCTTTAAAGGTGGAATCCTAACCTCCTCATCTGCTCTATAAAAGGAGGCATTGGGTAGCCTCAAGGGGTTAACACAAGTTCAAGAAGTTAAGTTTGGATGGAGATTTTGGAGATTGAGGATTAGAGTTCAAGCTTATGAGATTTGAAGTTAAATGCTGTTGAGATTTAGACTTCTTTCTCGCCGAGATTTTGAGAGGAAATATTACATAATTTCTTGTGCTCCTCAAGGAAGAGGCAGACGAGCCAAAGTAGAGAAGATTCCCGCTGACCGGGAAGGCCTTTAACATCAAGGCTCAGGTTGTAAGGTTCTTCTGTATATTTTAAGATTAATACAATCAAGTTCTGTTTTTCTCAATAAATTGTCGTTCGATTGTTTATTTCAATAAGTTGTCGTTTGATCGTTTATTTCATAGATTCCTTGATCACTATGATGGATATGTTTTATAATTATTTGTTATACAGGTGCTATTTAATATTTGCTTGTTTGTGATTGCAGTTTGGAAAAATACAACACTTTCTTGTGACAAAAGAGCTCTTGTTACGACGAAGGATTTTGATGCAACAAAAGCACTACGACCGCAAATAAGCATTTTGATCTAAGGTAGGATCGACACCTTCATAGCATTTATTTGTAAAACGAATATATCTAGAGAAAGACAAACTTAGTTGTTCGTTTGTTGCTAGATTGTCTTCTGACACTAGGGAGATCGGTCTTGTGGGTAGTCCGCGTCCATGGTTTTGTGCATGGTTTTGCACATGGTTTTGGGGTACGATGGTTTTCGGCCCCTGGTATTTTTGTAGATCCAGTCAAGGGAACTACGGTTATGTTCTAATCCAGGGTTTATGGATTGGGGTTTATGTATGCTTCGGCATGTATATATATGTGTTGTAACACTAAAAGGAATATAATGAAAAATGAAGCTGGTCGTCCCGATTTGGGATCCAGGGGAAAATCTCTATGTTTATCTGTTTTATGTTTTATGCTCTCGCTATTGTTTATTTTCTATTATAAGATTTGTGTGTAGACAATTTCTGTTCAGGGTTAAAACCTACAACAATTATAGATCTATTCCCTTTAACCTCATTCGCAACCGAGTCTTCCTTAGAACTGACATGCAGCCACTATTTATAGTGAATTATCAGTTAAATGATTGATCATTACTTGCGAATTGAATCAGATTTAATTCATTGTATCCATCACTATCTCATCTCTCGGTTAGAACTAGTTAAATTGATTTTAACTCAATTAATTGAGTTAACTGATTAAAACTCACAAATAACTGTAACTCAACCCCCTTAAACCATGGAAACTCCTCTACATGCCTCCTCTTTGACCTCTAACTCGAATTTCCTAAGATAACTAAGTATTCCTAACTCAGTTAACAAGTACAAGTTGTCATGAGATGAAATTACAATTTCTCTTCTAAATTAATTAAGGGGAAATTAAATCAGAAACCTCATATGGTACCATTTATTTGGTGCCATTTTCTAGATTCCATTTTTTGTGTCCATTTTCAATTTTTCTTGTTGTAAATTTCAAAAAAATCAAGGTAGAGATATGTCTTGGCTATGAAGACGCTTCCTCTGCGAGGAACCCTTGCCAAGGGATGGATCACCTGAGTGACTGGGAAGCATAGAAGGGGATGCATAAGCTTGGAAGGTGCATGACTACAAGGAAGAGGAAATTGAACCAAATTGGTTTCAAAAAGGTCATGTGCATACATAATGGGACCAAACATACATTGGATGTGTCACTGGAAGTAGTGAGTTGAATTTTTTCCCTAAAGGACCCTTGAGTACAATGAACAACATCGCTAGACATAACCAATTAGGACATGGGAAAATTTTCTAAGATAAGGAGTTGTAAATATAAAACTTGGTTTTTGTTGGCATCGTCTATTTTTCATAACACTAAGGAAAATGTTCCTTTAAGGGGGTGTGGTTGTAACATCCCCCTATTCTACCTCGCTTATGATAATTGTGATTGTAATTGTAACACCAACATGCAAGGTTTTGTCCATGAAAATACTCCTCATCATCTCAAAGGAGATTAATGGTGCTTTTGGTTGAAATACGCTGCTTTACACCCCCTTTTTCTGGCCTATTTAAGACTATAGCACAAGTTATGCACCATGAGGACAATGTAATCCTAGTCTATAATATTATGTCTCTTCATCTAATTCATGTTACCAAATTATCACTCAGTCATAAGAAAAAATTCCCCAGCTAACTCACTTTGACACTCTTGTTCACTTAAGGAAACTCTTAAAATGTGGAACGTGATCTCATTTTCCTCATCTATGCCTTTTTCTAGAACAAATAACACACTTAAAAGTGGACAAAAGCATTAAAGCATGAGGAATATTTTTCCTAAATGAATAAAACATAATAAATGGTGATTAAAGTGTGAGGAAACATCATCCAATCCAAATATTTTTCCCAAATTGCACTGGAGAGAAACTAATGGTCTTCATAGCCTCCATTTTGCCTATAAATTGAAGGCTTGGCCATTGAGAGAGGGATGGGAATTCATTGCATTTTTATGATGTCAAGATCTTCATGGATAGAGAGTATTGTAGCTAGGAGTCAGAGGAGGTATTGTTGCAAATTATATTGGTTGTAATATTTGTCCCATTCATTAATATAGATCATTTTTTCATCCCTTCCAAAATTGTTGTCTAACGGTTATTTCTTATGTTTAAATAATTATTACTTGGAAGTTTTGATTGTATTGATTCATTCACTAATTTATAGTTTTTTATCTCTTATGGTTTTGATTATCAAGATTATTATGTTGTGATTTTTTTCTCTATTTTACTTTGTGTGTAGGACCAGCCTTTTGACCTAGCTAGGCATGCTTCCCAATGAAATTGAAAACTCCAATGGATCTGCATGCAAGGGCTCATGAGTTTGACTTCCTCTGATCTTGTCAATCCTTACCTTACTTCCTGTATTACTGAAATTGTCAGCCTTAGAATAGTCTATCCCTTATCCTATCTATCTCAAGTTTCTGAGAAAAATTGAGAGGGTGTTTGCTTGTCCAACCAAGCACAATTCCCTATCATATAATTGATGACTCTGTTAGGGAAAATTTTTCTTCTCAGTTTGTTTTTACTTCTCCTAAATTCCATCTATTTGATCTTGTAATTTCTTGAATTCCTATCCAGTGTTTGCATGAAAAATAGCCCAATTTATATCAGCCCTTTTCTCTAACCTAAGCCCTCTTCTTTTATTGAACATTGTATAAAATTACTTGCAATGCACACCAACGCATTATAACATTGGTTAGCTTGCATTTTTAGTGTGTTATACCTACCTCTAACACATGTCTTCTCCTAGAAATCTATGTTAATGCATACAAGATTTGATTTTTCACCTTTTCTATGATTTCCACAACCAATTTTTTTTTTTGTCTTAAGGTCTCTACTCTCTTAGACTTTGAATGGTTTTGTTGTACTCATTTTTTATTTTTAAGGTTATTTTATCTTGCACTTATTTCATCCTAAAATAAAAATAATAAATTCATTTTCTTCTTATTTTCTTGATTTTCAACTCATTAGTGTGCATGTTACCTGAGTATCATTGTTTGTGTTTCTTAAAAGTGTGTTGGAACTTGCATCTTGTTCGTTTACTTTGCGAAATAATGTATGCTAATATCTCCTTGTAGAACTTACTCTTCATCAAAAGAAAATCTAATAGCACAATCTACATGCCTTGAGTCAAAGTATCATAAAAATTTGTACATAAAAACCCCTTCTTAATACATTAAATAAGTACCTTTAAAATAAATCACATAATATAGTAATGAGAAACTCTTTTTCATAGGAAAAACACATCTTAGTTTAAGCTATGGTCTTGGGTTTGGATATGTAATTTAACTCCCCAAGGTTGCAAAACGAAACTAGTGTTCTTAAAGAGTTAAAATCCGATTTCACTCTCATCTATTATGGATGCTCCTCTAACATAGGACTTAAGGGAGGATAAACATCAGAGTATGTGAGAAAGTAGCCACCTTCAAGTGCATTTCAGTCGACATTCTATGTACTAGGTATTCCTTCGGGAATTTGAGAGTTGAGTCGGGGACTCAGGTATACTACCCACACAATGAGTTTCCCATGACCGTAATGCCCCCCAAAGCAATGAGTTTGATTTTAGGTATAGAGTAGTGGCTAGAATCCTAGGGAAATAGACACAAGGTGATTGGTCCAGGATTCCCTAGTACCTCGAGACAGGCGAACCTACTGCATCTTTCGTTTTTTGGAAGGGTACTCATCTGCATGAGAGTGCTTGGCCCCTTATTACCGAGGTTCAAGTGAAGCTTAGGAGTAATCGTAAATTTCTATCTCCAAGCTTCCTTCTTATTATATTCCTTCGACATTGGATTCCATCACTAGCTATTTCTGACTATTAGAAAAATTTTGACAATTTTTTGATCTCATAGAGTTTTTTTCCTTTTATGTGTGTTTCTTTTGTTACAGAGACTATATATACACCACTTAATAAAAAAAAATTAAAATATATATCATTCACAGTGGCTACTATGAAACCTCGCCATCAATATCGACGTATGTAAGGCCTTCCTCCACTTTCTGTGGAGGAATATATGAGTGAATCAGATTCCCCCATTGCTCAGGGGAGTCAATCTCTAGTTTCAAATTCTGAATCACATTGTATTGACTCAGGGTTTATATTACTAGAAGACCCTTTTATTAAAGGTTTATTATCTCCCTATAATCCTCCACTCATTGATCGTCTTGGGTGAGTCTTGATTTAGGTACCACGCTTTCCTACAGTGTTTTCATCAGTTTTCCCTTTGATCGTCCCTGTTAGTGTCCATATTTTTATCTTATCACTTGATCAAAATATCTCTTTTTCACATCATTTTAGGGTCCCATTTGGAATTTTTTGTCATTCCATTAGGTCATCATGCAAAAATTTTGTCACTAGAGGTAGCCCTAGCTCAAAATCTCACTCTTTTCAAAAATTTCATTACTTGCTGGCTCATTTCACCACTTTGCTGAGTGTACATCAATCATGATTTTTTATCACTGTTTCAATCATTTCACCATGAATTTCATTCATTCAAAGTCTCCATTAGGTATTAGGGTTTTCAAGGTCTTCAAAAACAAAATTGCACCAGCCTGCACCAGCAATTAGAGGAAATGTGGGCACCAAGCCAATTTATGAAATTTCATCATGTATGAGGCCATTTCAACTCATGAATATCATGTCTCCATAATTTTTCAAGAATTCATTCTAAGGGAGAAATCATTTGCCACACAGGGCTAGTTTTTATTCAAAGTATGTTTCTGACCAAATGGAGATGAATTTCACAAAACTAAAAGAGGTTTTTGTTAATCATAGAACACGAAAGAAAAAATTCCTTCAATTTTTACACATGTGTTATGGTTTGGGATAAATTTCAAAAATATAGTTGCTACAAGAGAGTTTCTACACTTCTGGAGCGGCCTTGGGAAACTAAAATGTTCTCCTAGCTGGAGAGTCCAAATGACTTTCTTGATGAATAAAATCATAACTCGACAGAGAGATATTTCCAATGAGCTATCATGAGCTCAATTTGGAGTTCAGGATGGCCTCCAAAAGTGGCCTTCAAGAGCACGCTCTACTTTTTGCACCCCCATTCTGCAATTTTTGACAATTATTGGGAGAATTGATTTTTGAGGGGGCATACTTGATCATTTGCAGTACTTGATAGGTCCATTGTGTAGTAGATAGAAATATATTTCCAACGAGCTATCATGCGCCAAATTTGGACTTCAGGAAGTCATTCAAAAGTAGGTTTAAAGGTGGCGATGTGCTAGTAGCATTCTGGCACTGCGCTCCTGGAAATGGCGTTGTGCTCATGGAAAAGGCGTTGTGCTCCTGGAAGACTAGCATTGTGCTCCTGGAAACAACGTTGTGCTCCTACCAAAATTCACTCAAAATGCCCAAAACCTCTTGCAAGACCTTCTAATCATCAATTCAAGGTTCCTTCAGTTGTAAACAGGTACGTTAACCTCATCAAAGCCCTTTCTTATCACACTCACAATTTTGCAAGTTGGCTTAATTAAGGTCTTCCTAATTTTTGTGCTATGTCAATTTTTATCGTGAATTTGATAAAGTGGGGTGGAAACCATTTCTATCCTAAGGCCAAAAATCATCTTAAACCATGGCTTGTCAATTAGTTATCATTCCATATCAGCTCAAGATTCATTTTAAATTTTACTCGAAATCTGTCTGTTTTTACCAAATTTCATAGCGCAGATAGATATGAAATGACAGTTTGCGCTACATAAACACCTAAACTTTCCGTAGCGAATCTGTCAGATTTTAAACTGTTGGCACTACGGAACCATGAATTTTTACTGGAGACAGAGGTCTGAAGGATATGTCATTTTTTCATTGGTTTGGGTTAAAGGGGGGCCTTTTCCAGTTAGTTATGGGAGTCATTATCATTTTAAAATCATGATTTTTTCATTTTCAATCTCGCTTTCCACCTCATTCTTCATTTTTCTCACCGTGAGGTTTTTAAATTGGTTAATAATTTTCCACTCACCCTTGCCCTATCATTAGCTCATTCATATTTGTCCCACAACAGGTTCATCTCCATCCCCAAAGCATCTCTCTTTCCATTTTCAAAAAATCTGTCTGTCCATTTTTTAATTTGCAAGTGTCACAGCAGTGAAGAAAGTTGAGCAGTATAAAGAAGATGGAAACCAAGGGGAAGGCACACAAGGGAGGTTATTGTTTGAGGTTTGAACCAATGTACCTGAAGCTAATGAATGAAGATCCTAATTTCATTGTAGCTTTCAAAAATACAGCTTGTATGATATTCTTCCAGAAATTGCAGGGTTTCCATGTTCAGATATCAAAGGAGTTTGCAACAAATTTCACTGGCACAAAATCTAAAGTGGGAATGTTGAACTTTGTTGTCTCCCCTGGGAAATAGCCCAAGATACAGAGAAACACAGGTCTTAAAAGATTGATTTTGATCAGATAATGGAGAAATGGGACATTGAACTTTCAATTTTTAAAGGATCTATGAGTGATGCAAAAAGACTGTCGAAAATAGACCAGCCCCTAAGACTCTTGGCCAAACACACCAAAAAGAGGAATCTTCACTTGCAAGCTGAAAGAAGGTCATTATAGAATCAAGTAAATGACCTTCAAGAATAGATTTAAATGATACAAGATGAATTGAAAAAGAGGGGCGTGAAAATTACAGCCATTAATGAGCCTAAAGACACTCAAGCTTCAAATGACAAAGAAGGTTAGAATTACCAAGTTTAGAGGAGTGGGGTGAGTTTTTGTCAATTTTGAAGATGCCAACCAACAGTTTCTACTCATCAAAAATTGAAATTTTTGAAGAAATGGATTTTTCCTATTTTTCTGACATATTAGGTGTTTTTGTAGCGCCAGCGAGGCTTGAAGCCCAAAAAGCGCCACGAAAATTCTGAAGATTACTTTTTGACAAAAATGTTGTTTAAACTAGAATAAACTTTAAAAAACTTTGTATTAGCTCTTTTAACCTATCAAATATATCCATGACAAAAAAAAAAGCTAATATGTGGTGGAAGTTGGTAAATTAAATTTGCTACCAAAAGTTGCTACGAATTGCCTTGTTTTCCTCTGTTTCAGAAGCAAGTTAAATTTTGAAGGAATTTTGGTTTGAAATGATGCATTAAAGGTTATTTGGTTACATGTTGAGGTCAAAGAGGGTCAGGAGGATATTTTCATGCAGGTTTGGTCTACGAAGTTGTCTAGCTCATCTTCAGCTTATCAGTTCATTATGGAGATATTTTATCATGAGTGATAGCATCATCTCCTTAAAAGTAGAAAGATCTGTTTCATGAAGACATTGAATACATTTATGCTTTTGTTATGGTTAGTGTTATTAAAGCACATGATCCCTTTCATTGTAATTAGGTTATCTTTCAGATAAAAAATGTAATAAATAGTTAGTTGAGTTGAGTTAGGACTCTAACTCCTAAAGTTCGTAGGTGTCAGTTTTTAATTCCAAATATCTGGCTTATGATTAGACTAGGTGGCAACAAAAGAACTTAATGATCTAGACTTGTTGGTAGATTCGATGTAAAGGTTTGATGCCTATTAATAGGTAGTATTTCGATGAATTAAGGGTTGGAGAATATTGTATCACACTGCTACTTTTGTAAAAGATTTCATATTCAATAATATACAATGGATATTTTGTCTTATTCACCTAAGATTCGAATGATGTTTCAATAAGTTTATGTCTTAAATGTTTCATGTTTTATATTTGCAGTATGCTTATGTCTAATTACTCAGAATTCATGGAAACCATGCTCTGAATTCCTTTAGATATTGAATTGTTGTTATTTCTTGTGTATGTGTGTTATCTTTTCATTGAAATGTTCACTTGCCTCAGTTTCCACAAGAAGGGTTGTTTTCATTAAGTTTCTTGAGGTTGACTCCATTAGCCCAATGGTAGCAGGTCCTCTATATTTTCAACCTGCAATTAATCACAATCAATTCATTTTCATAGAGTTAGCCCTCCAATAGAGTTTTTATTGAAAAATCACGAGTTACCTTGAGAGAGCCCTCTCAGAATGAAGAGGCTAATCTTCAGTTAAAATTTTGTTGAAATAGATACTCTAAGTTGTTTGGTGGAGCATCCCATCAGTACCAATTTAGAGATAACATTTTGGCATCGTTGTCGGGGAGACGAAGGTGTAAATTTTCTCCGGGAAGAACGACAAGGTTCAGATTTGACTTCTGATGGTGAATAGAAGCCAAACACATGAAGGATGTACCATTCACCTGGTGACTCCATTGTTCAAGATTCTGAGCTTCAAAGTTCAGAGCTACTTTAGTGGGGAATAATCCAGATTTCATAACATTGATGGTGATCCAAGATGACAGGGTATGTGGCAAACCCTTTATATGATGAAATGTCACAAAGTTTAAGGGATGAGTTAGCATAATTTGAGATAAATGAAAATTTCTCAAAAATAGTATTCTGTTGTCTGAAATCCAGTCGACTCACACCTTAAAATAAAATTTGTTTTCTTGGTTTAGTTGTTGAAAGATTAGAAAATGAATTTGAACTATTGGATGTTCAAATTGAATCATATGATTTCCAAGATCCTAAACAGTTCTTGGAAAGTATTCCTCCTCCAAAAAAGGAGGAAATTTTTAGACCATTTGACTTGTAGATAGAGGAAGAATATGGTTATGAGGTTGATATTATAGAGTTGGAATCAAGGTTCGGCCTTGATGAAGAAAATGAAAATGATATTCAGGATAAACTTTTCATTAAGAGCTTAAAAGGGATATCAATAAATTATGTCTTGTATGATCCCATAGCTGATTACATGGAAGAGTTCTATAGTCAAACTTTTCAATTATTTTTTCACTATGAAAAACATACCCATCTTATATTACCTTTATCATTTCATAATACAATTTTCTTTTCGTTTAAGCACAATCAAGGAGTTTAGGTATCATATCAACTTATTGAATGGCTTTATTAAAGGTTTCATGTCGCTTGAATCAAACATGAAGATTGCAAATGTTAGGGTAGGTAGGAGTGTGTGTGAATAAGCTCAAGTAGTCTGAGCATCTTTTCAGTATGTACAAATTCGGTTTTTCAGCAGTAATCATCAAGCTTGAGCCTGAGGAGAAGGCCACAAGAGTTTTAAGAAGGTTGTGTGAATTTTAGAAGTTTTATTTTCAACAAGGATGGCACTGGAACTACATGTTCTTTGTTGTGCCACAAGGGCACACCATCCCCAGTGGAGCCACTTTTATCACACTCAAAATTTTGCAAGCTAGCTTAGTTAAGATCTTCCTAATTTTTGTGTTATGTCAATTGTGATCATGAATTTTATAAATGGGGGTGGAAACCATTTCTATATTAAGGCAAAAAATCATCTTATACCATGTCTTGTCAGTTAGTTATCATTCCATATCATCTCAAGATTCATTTCAAATTTTAATGGCAATATGTCTGTTTTTACTAGATTTCGTAGTGCACATAGATATGAAATGACACTTTGCGCTACGGAAACACCTAAACTTTACGTAGCGAATCTATCAGATTTTAAACTGTTGGTGTTGTACAATCATGAATTTTTGTGAGAGACAGAGGTCTGAATGACATGTCATTTTTTCATTGGTTTGGGTTAAAGGGGGGTCTATTCCAGTTAGTTATGGGATTCATCATCATTTTAAAATCATGATTGTTGTGTTTTCAATCCCGCTTTCCACCTCATTCTTCATTTTTCTCACCGTGAGGTTTTTAAATTGGTTTTAATAACTTTTGACTCACCCCTGCCCTTTCATTAGCCCATTCATCTTTGTCCCACAACAGGTTCATCTCCATCCCAAAATCAGCTCTCTGTCCATTTCTTAATTTGCAGGTGTCACAGCAGTGAAGAAAGCTGAGAAGTATAAAGAAGATGGAAACTAAGGGGAAGGCACACAAGGGAGGTTCTTGTTTGAGGTTTGAACCAATAGACCTGAAGCTATTGAATGAAGAGCCAAATTTCACTGTAGCTTTCAAAAACGCAGGATTCTACGAGAAATTTCAGGGTTTCCATGTTCAGATATCAAAGGAGTTTGCAACAAATTTCACTAGTACAACATCTAAATTGGTAATGTTGAACTTTGTTGTCTCCCCTGGGCAATAGCCCAAGCTATAGAGAAACATGGGTCTAAAAATATTGAGTTTGATCAGATGATGGATAAATGGGACATTGAACTGTCAATTTTTAAAGGATCTATGAGTGATGCTAAAAGATTGTTAAAAATAATCCAGCCCCTATGACTTTTGGCCAAACATACCAAAAAGAGGAATCTGCACTTGCAAGTTGAAAGAAAAACATTACAGAATCAAGTAAAGGACCTTCAGGAACATATGGAAATGATACAGGATGAATGAAAAAGAGGGGCCTAAAAATTACAGTCATTAATGAGCCTAAAGACACTCAAGCTTCAAATGACAAAGAAGGTTAGAATTACCAAGTTTAGAGGAGTGGGGTAAGTTTTTTTCAATTTTGAAGATGCCATCCAGCATTTTCAACTCATCAAAAAGTGAAATTTTTGAAGAAAGGGCTTTTTCCTGCGTTTTTGACAGAATAGGTGTTTTCGTAGCGCTAGCCAGGCTTGAAGCCCAAAAAGTGCTACAATGACAAAAAATTTGGTTAAACTGGAAATTAAACTTTGGAAAACCTTTGTATTAGCTCTTTTAACCTATCAAATAGATCCATGATAGAAAAAAGAGCTAATAGGTGGTGGAAGTTGGTAAATTAAATTTGCTACCAAAAGTTGCTACGAAATTGCCTTGCTTTCCCCTATTTCATCAGCAAGTTAAATTTTGAAGGAATTTTGGTTTGAAATGATTCATTAAAGGTTATTTGTGTACATGTGGAGATTAAATATGGTCAAGAGTATATTTTCATGCAGGTTTGGTCTACGAAGATATCCAGCTCATCTTCAGCTTATCAGTTCATTATGGAGATATTTTATCATGAGTGATGGCAGCAACTCCTTAAAAGTAGGAAGATCTGTTTTATGAAGACATTGAGGAAATTTATGTTTTGGTTATGGTTAGTGTTATTAAAGCACATGATCCCTTTCGATGTAATTAGGTTATCTTTTAGATAAAAAAACGTAATAAATAGGTAATCTCAAAGGAGTGTATTAGTTTTGTTGTGCTAAGTGTGCTTTCAGTAATATAAGCATGTTCAATTTGTCTCCATAAGTTTTATTAAGGAATGAGTGTTTTAACCATGAAATATAGATGAATTAGTGAAATTTAAGCATGAAAATAAGCCTTAAAAACACTGAAAAATTAGTGCATAACAGAGAAATACAATCACACATGATTTTTACACAGTAGGCATGATGAAGCAGTTCACCCCTCCTGGGGTACATCTGTTGGTCCAGCTCCCAATGGCATGTCCCTCTTTTTCATTATGCTCAAAATTGTAAATTACATGTGTTTACAGGCCTCTAATGGTTGTTTTCTCTGCACCAATGGCTCCAGAATGCTCAAATTAGTCTAGCTAGACTCTTGTTTCACCAAAATTGGTCGAAAATTGACCTCCCAATGCATTTTTCCCAATGACAGCTAGAAAAGCTCCACTAAAAGTGGAGACAGAAACTTAACTACAGTTTAATTTAGTGAAATGACCTAAAATTAGGGGTGTGCTCCAAGTTTTACGGATATTTAACACTGGGATTGAATGGTTTGGAGGCAGGGTGGTCACATACCGACCCCCGCTGTAAACTCTGCGGCTAATAGTTAACTCTGCATATGAGGTGAGCAGAAACCGGAGTCGTTGGTTCCATAACCTTACCATTACATTCCATAACTCCACCATGTGACTGCATTTATAAATTCCGCAGGAGGCTATGGTGAATTTTGTTGATTTAAGACTTAAGGTCACGATCATAGCTGTTGGTTATGGTGGTTGGGGCTAGCCCCTTTTTTTATCTGCCGAAAGTTTTGTTAAACAACATATTAAACCATCAATTGCAACATCCTTCTCATAGATGAAGTCTAATGGCGATTTCGTAAAATACCCAAAGCAGGCCTCAAAAGGTGAAATATTTGTAGAAGAGTGCTTGGCCTAGTTGTAATCGTGTTGAATGTAATGCAGTTGTTCATCCCAAAACTTGGGATGTTTATTGCAATACCCTCTCAATAGATGTACAACGGTTCTATTCACCACCTCGGTTTGGCCATCAGTTTGTGGATGAAAAGAAGTACTCTTTTTCAACTTTGTGTCCATCATCTTCCAAATATGGACCAAAAATTCCCAACGAACCTCGAATCCCCGTCACTAAAAATAGAAGTTTGGAAACCAAAATGAACCCATACATGTTGAAAATAAATTTCAGTAGTTTTTTCAGAGGTAATGGTTTTCTTACATGGCATAAGTATACACATTTTACTGAATCTATCCACAACTACATAAAGATAATAATGTTGTTTTCTTGACATAGGTAGACCTCCAACAAATTTTATGGAGACACTCTCCCATGGCCTTGATGGTATCGGTAGTGGTGTATATAACCCAAGCTTCCTATGGCTAGACTTTCTTGCTGCACACATAGAACATCCTCTTATAAAACGTGACACACTATCTATCATGTGAGGCCAATAACAATACCTTTGTAGATGCGCCATTGTTTTGCTTACCCCAAAGTGTCCAGTAATAAGAGATGAATGAGCCTCACTCATGACACTAAGTCTCTCTCCTCTTGTATACACAACTTGCCCAAATGAAACAGCAAATTTTTATGCATGTGATAATAATTTTCCTCAACTTGATTCCCTTCACTCAAACTAGCATACACATCTTGAAAATCAACATCAAATGCATATTGTTCTATGTAACTCTCATGTACAATAGAATCATTTTTAAGCAAAGTAGAAGAACTTATAATTGGCCTTGAAAGAATATCAGCAACTTTATTGAAAATACCTTTCTTGTACCTTATAACCAAGTGAAACTGTTGAATAAATCCCATCCACCTGAAATGTCGTGATTGCTGCAATTTTGTTTGTGACTGAAAGTACTGTAATGGTTGATGATCGGTATGTATAATCGTCTCTTTACCCATCAATTAGTGTTTCCACTTCTTGACGCTTTGTACCAACGCATACAACTCTTTTTCATATGTTGGATAATTAATTACAGCACCATTGAATGTTTCAGAATAAAAAGTGATAGGCTTACCATGTTGCAAAACTACTGCACCCATGGCATAATCACTAGCATCGGTTTGTACCTTGAATGGCTGTCTCAAATCCGGTAATGCAAGGACCGGAGCTGAAATGATATTGTATTTTAAAGCTTCAAAATCTTGTTTTTGTTTGCCTCCCCATTGGAAGCCTATCTTCACACTTGTCACTGCATGCATAGGAGTTGTTATGGCAGAAAAGTTAGCAATAAACTTTCTCCAATACTGAGTTGTGCCTAAGAAACTTCTTACCTCGGTTATTGATTTGGGAGTGGGCCAATTCACAATGGCTTCCACTTTAGAAGGATAAATTCTCAATGTGCCTCCTCCTACAATGTGTCCCAAATAAACCAGAGAAGCCTTTCCAAATTCACACTTAGACATCTTAAGAAATAATTGCTCTTTCTTCAAAACATCAAGTACCCTCTTTACATGCAAGACATGCTCTTCTCTTGTTTTGTTGAAAATGAGTATATCATCTAAATACACAATCACAAAGTCATCAAGAAATGGCTGCAAAACATTATCCATAACACGCATGAAAGTCGTCGATGCATTACACAAACCAAACGGCATAACCAACCACTCAAAGAGTCCTTGTTTGGTTTTGAATGCAGTCTTCCCTATGACACTTTTTGCAATTCTTACTTGATGATATCCACTTCGTAAATCTAACTTAGTGAAAAAAAATTCTTCTTTTAGCTGATCTAGAAAATCATCTATCCTTGGGAGTGGGTATCGATTCTTTACCATTATCTTTTTCAAAGCTCCGAAGTCGACACACATGCACCAAGTCCCATCTTTCTTCGGAATCAAGACTATAGGTGAACTGCATGGCGAAGTGCTTGGCCTTATGAGTCCCTTGTCCAACAAGTCTTTGATTTTCCTCTTTATTTCAACATTCTCCATTATCGACATGTGATACATGTTGATGTTTGGAAGAGGAAAATCTTGTTGAAATTGAATCTCATGTTCAATCTCCCTTTTAGGAGGCAAGCTTGTTGGCTCCTGAAACATCTCATGATGTGCATCAAATACATCATATAAATTTGATTTCAACTTAGGATCACAATCTTCAAATGGCTCATGGTTAACATCAGCGTTAGGCTTAATCATTAGAAGAACAAAATTCTTACTTGAATTCACCATCCTTTTTACCTATCTAGCATTTACCATTGCAATATTTGTCTTCTTGCGATGTGCTCTAACAATTTACTCCTTGCCATCTTTGAATAACAGACAGAACGTGATATCTTCCTCATACGACATCAGTTTTTCGAACCGTTCGCAGCACTGGAATCGAAACGATGAGACCTTTCAGGTCACTCAGGTTTGCACCTGTTTCGAGCAATTTCAATTTTGAGCATAGCACATGATCTCATGATCAATAGGTAGTTGAGTTCTGTTAGGACTCTAACTCCTAAAGTTAGTAGGTGTCAGGTTTTAATTCCAAATATCTAGCTTATGGTTAGACTAGGTGGCAGCAAAAGAACTTAATGATATAGCCTTGTTGGAAGATTCGATGTAAAGGTTTGATTTCTATTAATAGGCAATATTTTGATGAATGGAGGGTTGGAGAATATTGTATCACACTACTACTTTGTAAAAAAATTCATATTCAGTAATACACAATGGATATTTTTCCTTCTTCACCTGAGATTTGAATGAGGTTTCAATGAGTTGATGTCTTATATTTTTCATGTTTTATATCTGTAGTATGTTTACGTCTAATTACTCAGAATTCATGGAAACCATGCTCTGACTTCTTTGAGATATTGAACTGCTACTTTTTCCTGTGTTGTGTATGTGGGCTATCTTGTCATTTAAACCTTCACTTGCCTTAGTTTCCACAAGAAGGGTTATTTTCATTGAGTTTCCTGATGTTGACTCCATTATAGGGAAAATTTTAAGGATGGAAATCTATCTTCAAGATTAGAAACCTTGGCGAATCTTACTAATCCATAATATGCAAACTATAATATGCCTGGTGATATTTTAGTAAAAATATTCAAACTTATAATGATTTTATATAGTATCTATAAAATTTTGGCGATTTTTAAGGTAAAATATTTTTTTCTTCTAAAATTTGGGTGAATCATTTTTAGGAAAAAATGGGAATTGGCGAATCTTTTTTTGGAAAAAGCATGGAAAATTAGCCCATATATGAATATTAGCCCAATGATAGCAACTCCTTTATACTTTCAACCTGCAATTAATCATAATCAAGTCATTGTCATAGAGTTAGCCATCTAATAGAGTTTTCATTGAACAATCACAAGTTACCTTGAGAGAGCCCTCTTAGACTGAAGAGGCTAATCTTCAGTTAAAAATTGGTTGAAATAGTTACTCTAAGTTTTCTGGTGGAGCAGTCCATCAGTACCAACTTAGTGATAACAACAAAAGACTAGGTGGAAGCAAAAGAACTTAATTATCTAGCCTTGTTGGCAGATTCGATGTAAAGGTTTGATGCCTATTAATATGTAGTATTTCGATGAATGAAGGGTTGGAGAATATTGTATCACACTGCTACTTTGTAAAAAAAAATCATATTCAATAATACACAGTGCATATTTTTCCTTCTTCACCTGAGATTCGAATGAGGTTTCAATGAGTTTATGTCTTATATTTTTAATGTTTTATATCTACATTATGTTTATGTCTAATTACTCAGAATTCGTGGAAACCTTGCTCCGACTTCCTTTAGATATTGAACTGCTACTTTTTCCTATGTTGTGTATGTGTGCTATCCTTTCATTGAAACTTTCACTTGCCTCAGTTTCCACAAGAAGGGTTATTTTCATTGAGTTCCTCATGTTGACTCCATTATCCTAATGATAGAAAGTCCTTTATATTTTCAACTTGCAATTAATCACAATCAAGTCACTGTCCTAGAGTTAGCCATATAATATAGTTTTCATTGAACAATCACATGTTACCTTGAGAGAGCCCACTCGGACCGAAGAGCTACTCTTCAGTTAAAATTTGGTTGAAATAGTTACTCTAAGTTTTCTGGTGGAGCTGCCCATTAGTACCAACTTAGTGATAACACCCTCCATACATTTCATCATTACAAATTTCAATGTGTTCATTCTCCTTGTTTCAAGTTTTGATTTTTCAAACAAGAAACCCTAGTATCACTCCCACATCCAAAATTTGTTCCCCAAAAACCCTTCCCACATCTCTGGTAAACCCTATCCCTATCCCTATATCACTAAATCCCCATTCATAAGACACATTCCCCAAAACCCTAGCTCCTAGGCTAAAAATTTCCTAGGTAGCCTCCCTATGCCTGTAATAAATTTCCCCACCCCATTTCCCTAAGTCTTTATATCCCCTACCACTTCCCTAAGCTCCCTAACTCCCTTCCCCAATTCCTTAAATTTTCCTACACTAATCCCAACTCCCTAAACCTATTATCCTACCTCCTATCCCTTCCCTTTACCCTGAGTTTCAAAACAAGACAAACACCATGGATGAAAATAGAAACACCATAGAAGAAGAGAATAATACCCACAATAAAGGAGGGAGAATCCTAAGGCATGAAACTAGACTTTGAGCAATATAAACCCTACTTGAAATCACAGTGCAAATGAAACCCTAATCAAGAAAAAAGAGAAGGATAAGTTGGATTTCATTATAGATGCAACCATGATAGCATAGCATACCATATTAGGTCTCCATGAAGTAAGTATGGAGCAATTTTGAGGAAATTTGGAGAGATTTTGGGAAATTTGAAAAAATCCTTGAAGGCACATTTTCCATAAATATCTTGTTTAGTCATCTTTTTTCAGAACATATTGTGGCCAAAAAGAGATTAATTTTGAGAAACTGGAGGAGGTTTTTGTTCCTAAGATATCAAAGTGCAAAAAATATCTCACTTTTTATACAAGTATAGCATAATGATAGATACATGCACATCTTCACAGCCTATTTTCCTGCCAGTGCAAAGTCCTTTTTAAGTCACCTTTTTGCAGAGACGATTGTGGACAATCAGAGAAAACTACTAGGAAAGTGGAGGAGGTGTTTGTTCCTAACATGCTAAGGAACACAAACCGCTCTCAGTGTTTCAAAAAAAATCATTATTATGGAGACATATCTCCATCTCTAAGGCCTATTTTTGCAAAAAAAACCCCAGAAATTTGGCACAGTTTGACTGTGAGGAGCGCATTTCCCTAGGCATTGCGCTTCTTCTATAGGCCTCAAAATGTAAAACCAAGACCACCAGTGGATTAATAAGGTAGTAAATATTCAATTTAGACATGTTTCTAAGAAAATTTGGACAATATGGCAAGGATAATGGCTGAAAACACCTCAAAATGACATTTTTCCCTCATTTTCAGGCGGGCGCTACGCTCCTGACCAGTCTTGGGAGATTCAACTTTTGGAGGGATAAAATTCATCACTTTTGGAAAACAAGTACATTTTTGGAAACTATACAGGACAAGATTTCCAATGAGCTATCCTAAGCTCAATTTTGACATTAGAAACCCCCTCAAAAGCTGAGCTGAAGTTGGCATTAGAAACTCAATTTTTTCTGAGTTTGACCATGGAAAATTTGGACATTAGAAACTCAATTTTTTCTGAGTTTGACCATGGAAAATAATGATTTTATTGATGTAATGATGGATGTAAATGTAATTAAATTACTTTTGAGTTACTTAAGGGTAAATACATTACTTTTTGAGGATGAATGAACCAGTTTCACCAAAGTTAGGGATGAGTCAGTTTGACCTCCCTACACTTTAGGTTTGCAGTTCAGCCTTTCGTGGACCAGCTCCACAACTTAGGTATTCGACCCCTAATATTGGGAGAAGTTGTTTCATGTCTATATATTTAAGCTCTTCACTCATTTGAGAGGTTGGATGTTGTTTTATTGATCAGAGACACTAGTGTATTTCAAATTTTGGAAGGAATATATTGGACGAGTTGCAGCTATTTTGTTGGGATTCATGTGGTACTGCAATTTGGCATAGTTTCTTCTTATGTTGCATATGTATGAATGTTTTTTACTTTCCATGTTTATTCAAGTTCTATGATATTTTTTATTCTCAATTTTGATAAGCAGAATACATCTTTTATTCTTTTTTTTGGGAGAATCACCATAATTTGTTTCGTTTCTTCAGTTTAAAAAGAACTCATGTACTTTCATGCTCTTTTTAGGACCTCATCAGTCTGATCCATCTCACCTAAAAACCCTAAAGTGTTATAGTTCCTACCTACCTTTCCCCATCAGATTCCTGTAATTATGATCTTATTTTCCCTGACCTAGTTACCTTTTTCACCTAATTCACTCATCCAGCACCCAGATCAACCAATCAAAACCCTCGTGCTACTATATCTAGCCTAAAACCTAATTGATTCTACCCTCTTGTCTGTGATCCCTTGGAGAGATCACTCCCCTGCCTAGTAGGGCTAGCTACTTGGAGAGAGCTTGGTCTGTAGTTACCCTTGCTGGTTTCCTCTCAGCCTCGGATATCCAGTGGAGTGATAACATATTTACGACCATACTGGGGAGAAAGTGACAGATCTTCCCCGAGACAACAATCATCAAAGTTTAGATCTGTTTTTTTATGGTGGAAAATGGTCAGATGCATATGAAGAATGAATCATTCACCTAGAGACTCCAATGTCGAAGAATACAAAGGTTCAGAATTTTTATGGCGACTCCACTTTTCAAGAACCGATAGTTTGAAGATATTCTTGGTGAACTCATTGTTGTCAAAATAGATTCGATTGCTCGAAGGTATGGTCCTATGAATCGAGCTCATATTCTTGGTTTTCCAAACCATATTCCTTGTATATATTGGCAATAAGGACTGTCAAAGTTTAAGGGTCGGGATGGTGAAGATTGAATTTCCTGAATATCATTCCATGAAGATGTTTATGGCTACCTTGGAGGAAAAAGCAAGATTATGGTATGAGAGTCTACCATCTACTAGTTTATATTCTCTAAAGGACTTTTATTCATTTTTTCTTTCAACATTATCAAAGCTCTAATTCTTCCTTGTCGATGATTGATATTTGTTGTGAGATATCTGATAATTTCATTAAGTTTCTTGAAAATTTGTATGGGGATGAAGAGTGTCTAGATGATGAGATCATAGAAGCCCTATATGATTTTTTCTCCCAACAAGAATCAATAGTTTCCTCCTTGGATGAAAAATATCAGGACCAAGAAATAGAAATGCTTATTCCTGATCTTGAAAATGAAAATCATCAATCCAATGTTAACTGCTATAAAACTCAAGTTTCTCCTCTATTTTAATATTATATACATCAACTCCTGAAAACTTATGTTACATCCCAAAATAATGCAAGTTTGTAGTGTTCACATTGTCAAGAATGTTTTAGTGAAACTTCTTCCATCATTGAAAATGAAAATATGAGTTTAAATGATGAAAGTCATGAGATTTATGAAACTATTCATGAAGTTGTTGTGAGCAAGCCAATTTGTGATGATGATTTCCTGCAAGGAGATCAGCTAAGAGAGACTGTTTTATTTTATGAAGATGATAGGGTTGTCATGTTTAACAATATTGAAGAATTTTTCTGTTCAAGGATGATTTAGACTATGAATTTGAGGAGTATGAGCCTAAGAGAGACAACATGTAAGAGATAGAGTCATAGTTTCCCGTGCTTCATGAATTTGCAACCAACACTCAGATAGCAGAAGGTCATACTTCCCTATTCCTTCCTATGGATCAACAACCAAGTGTTCTTTCAGATCAAAATGAAGGGAGTGCTTATGTTTTTGCTAGATCTCAAGACAAGGTAACATTTCAAATTTTTGAAGATCCTTTTACTAGTTTTCTACAATTAGCAGGGAAGATGCATTTTCTTGTTTTCATGGACCAGAAGAACATGTTCAGTAGACACTTGGAGTGGCCTAGTTTTTTTTTTTTTTTTTTCTTCCTACTCAAGGAAAATGAGAGCAGAATTTCAGTAAGTAGCCATCTGTTGGATTGGTTACACTAAAAGGATCACTTCACATGTTGTACATATGTCTTCAACAGGCAGGTGGTTTTCATCAGGATTTGAAGCCCTCAAATCTCGGTGACATACCATCATCAATAAGTTGATGAAGGAGCATCCTGCTTAAAATGTCAAATGTAATTTGAGAGACTTAGGAGATCTTATTGTCGAGGTGTAAAAGGTATATTTTTAACACCTATTTATCTCACATTAATTATCAATCCAGGAGTGACTTTTTATTTCAAGAGTGTACTCAGTCTGAGGCAGCAATTTATCCAAGAGTAATACTGTGAAGATGTAGTACAAAATAACAAATGCAAAGGTAACAAATACTTGTAAAGAAACCTACTTACAGTGACATGAATGGAAAGATTAAACTACATCAATCTTGCAAAACATCGATCAGGGATGCAATATCAGTAACTCTTTCCCTTGGAAATCGATGCGAGATAACCAATCTGGGGACTTAGGAGAAATAACCTCTATCCTCTACAGTTGGAGATCTTAAAGCAGTCGAAACAAAAGCAAATTCAATAAAAGCAATTTAAAGGAAACGAAAGCTAGAAAGGAACAGCAACATGTAACTATAACTCATCTATTTGCTGATCTAAAGCTATGAATTAGAAATAAACAATAAACAGAAATGGAACAGCAATATGAACAGCAATAAAATAACTCTGTAATCGTAATAAATCTAAATGCAATTATCACACAACAGAAATAAAAGAATAGAAATACAAACAACGGATCGCTCCACCAGGGTCGGGCCCTCAACCGCCGGTGAAAGTGCCACTGGGCTACTGCAGAGCTTGAGAAATGGAATGAAAACGTCTATTTGTATTAATCAAACATAAATAGCTTTTACATCAGTTTCTCTTTGATCACAAGAGTCAAGGAATTATAGTGTTACAAGATGAATACAATAATCATCCATTCTCCTCCAATACACAATACATGCTTTCCTTTTATAATCAGAAGGAAGAGAAATTAAATAGCAAATGGGATCTTCCATAATAATATTGGATTTTTCCCAAAAACTTGATCAACTTGAAAATATATTTCCATCCATCTTTCAACAAGAGCAAGACAAATTTGGATTTGCAGCTGAGATTTGGAGGACGACCGCAACAACAAATCTGAGAAAATCATGCTCAAAGAACCCTGCGTTTCTCTCAATACATGCCGAATTTGGGCAAACTGTTCTTTCAAAAGTTAATTGGGCCCGTTTTGGACAAAACCCATGTTTCGGATTTTCCATATTCTTCTTCATTTGCCCAGAATCTTAACCGTAACACTGTCACTTGTTATTCCAGCGAATTTCTAAATTGGAATATTTGATGATGATTTGGAGATCAAATCTACAATCTGGAAAATATCTTGGAGGCTAAAATGGTGAGTGATATTATAAAATATATTAATAAACCATAATTGATAAAATTATGCATAATAATCATCAATTTATAAAAAATAAAGGAGAAGAAATAATATTCATCCATAAGAGCATAAATCATTATAAAATGGATTTATATGATAAATTATAATAAATGATATGATAAAGAAGAGTAAAAATGGATGAAATAAGTATTAAAAAGTGGTCATATTCACGGCCAAACATACCCCCAAACTGAATATATTGCATGCCCTCATGCAATCCAAAGACAAAATCCGTGTGTTAACTAAGCAAATAAAATTGTTCATCCCAACTCATGAAATGAATGGAACAAATGAATTTTTCCTCAAATAATGAATATTCAATTTTAGCAATCTTGATGAAGGCATAACAACTATATGTATATGAAGTTGCAGAAAAATGTAACATAAGTTACAGCAAACTCCATTAACCATTTTCCCAAAAATCAGATCATTTGGATGCACAGATCATGAGATATAAAAAAATGGTTGTAGATGATAGTGCATAATTTTTGAAATTTTATGAACTAATTTAGTGTGAAATTATCTGGGTTTGTGTATTTTAATGATACCTCTTTGTTATCCAGAAATCACAAGAATTCAGTTCATATTTTTAAATATATACGTAAAACAATTTCTGCACTATATACAAATGAAATTGTATGCCTTAAATGAGGAAGAAAGTGAAAAACATCCATTATGTGTAGCAATTCCCTCCCCCCAAACTGAAGAATTAGCATGACCTCATGCGATGCTAGAAAACAAAGAGAGGTGGTTGCTACAATCTGTTGAAATTGATGCTTGGTATAAAACAACATGGAATAATGAAGGTGCTGAGAATGAATAAGAATATCAATGGATGATAAAGAATATTACTAACATGGTCACAAAAAAGAAATGAAGGAAAGCAACACTCCCCAAACTGAAAGATGAGACGTATCTAAAAAAAATGGGAAGTGGTAAAGATGTGGAATGAATGATGATAAATAATGCTCAATGGATTTGCATGAAATTCTCCTAAATTCATAATAAATCAGAAAATTATGTTATTTTACCTCAACTGTTAACTCTGAAAAAAATGTGCAAGGACATGTAGGGACTGGCCTTTGTTGAAGTTGATGTAGGCTGAGCGGTTACTGAAAGTGATGCAAAAGGTGGAAGCCATGTGCGCATTCGCGAGCCTTTGTTGTTAGTTGCAATAGTGTGATCGTGCTGCGAATAGAATTTTCCCCCATACTTGTTGTTCTCGTGTAAACAAATCACAATTATGTATACAATTTTCTTGAATCCACGGTTTTAGTTTTAAATGGCAACAGATAAGATGCATGCAAAAAGTTCAATCAACAAAAATTATGTAGAAATGCAGTATGAATATTGTGGCAAATCAGCAAAATAAAAAAGCAGCGTACTGCACAGCAATTGTACAGCATAGAGAGGCATACATACTTATGATACAATCAAAGAAATTATAGCATTTACTAAAATCCATGCATGTGATAAATCGTAAACAGATATAGAAGCGTTTTCTAATGATTCAAGGGTAAGGAAAAGGGACAGCTTAAGATAAACATAATTACAAATGCGTTTATTACCCACTTAAACTAATGTGATCGATTTATGATGATTTTCATGTATAATATGTTCGAAATCAAAGGTTAAAGATTCATACTTTCATCTGATATTTAAATAGAGATATAGGAAAAATGGTTTAATATTACTATTGATGTGTATAAATGTGACTCCAATACCATCAGCGGAGCTCTGTTACCCACAGGTGTCCATAACCTTGACAGAGTTTCTCTCTCACCCTTGGAACCATTGTCCTTTATTTATGCTGAGGAAGTGCTTGTGAATTGTCATAACGGAAGCCATTGTGCTGGCTTGGTGACCAAATAAATCACAATGCCATTCACTGGGAAGAAGTGAAAAGTGGGCAGGCCGGCTCGTGATGAGACCTCTTGTTCCAAGGACTTCTTAATTTTTTCAATTGTCCATTGGACCATATCCCTGGTTTGGTGGCCATGATGAGAATGCCACTTCACTTGCTTCCTTATGAACATGGTAGGCTGGCTCTTGATGAGACCCCCTATCCTCCATCTGCCAAATTATAAAATTATTAATAAAATATGTAAATATTTTTCTTTTCATATAGCACTTTCCTATTTATTCATAAAAGATGGCTCAGCACTCCTTAAGAGTAGCGATGGTGGAAGAAGTCTTAATAGCTCAATAGAAAAGAATATGCCCTTGTTCCTACTCCATAAGTAAAAATCAAAAAAAGTTATAAAACATGGGAAAGAACCAACATGATAAATATAATCGATCATATGAATTTAGTGGTAATAAGACAACAAAATCATGTTATTGATTATGTCCATTTTTCCTTTTTCTTATCATTACTAAACAACTTTCTTAAAAATGACGATTTCTTTTGATTTGTTGATTACAGTAAGCTCTAATTTGTGTATCCTTCCATAAATTGTATGTTTGTCTTTCAAAAAGTCATGAAAAAATCAAAAAAAAAGTTCTAGAAATGTTTTTTTTTTAAAACAAGAAAAATGCACTCAAAAGGTGTTGTTCCTTTGGAAAGGAACAACAAAAACAATCTGCGAAAATGTTGTTCCTTTGGAAAGAAACAGCAAGAACAGTCGGTGTTGTTCCTTTTGAAGGGAACAGAAAAAACGAGCGGTGTTGTTCCTTTTGAAAGGTGTTGTTCCTTTTGAAAGGAACAACAAAAAACGAGCAGTGTTGTTCCTTTTGAAGGGAACAGCGAAATCATGCAAAAAAATGTTGTTCTTTTTTTTTAAAAGAACAATAAAACTAATTAGCGAAAATGTTGTTCATTTTAGAATAAACACATAAACACACTGCTTCTTAAGAGGAACGGTTGTTGTTCCTTAAGAGGAACAATAACTGTCCCTTAAGAGAAAAAACAAACAAATATAAACACGTAAAAAGGAAAAAAGAGAAAAAAAACAAAGCTAATATGCAATCCATTGCCAAGCAAATCCAATCAAATAGAAAGGAAAGTTTATGTACAGGTTTCAAGAAAAAGTAATTTTTTTACAGAATTGGTGCTACTGAAGAATTGCATTCTGCCATTGAAACTTGCATGGTGGGGTCCTTATTGTTCAGCTGCCACTAGAGCAGAAATTATAATTTGAAGAGATTAACACCTAAAACACAAAAACATAAAAGAAATCAGAAAAAAAAAAAAAAAAACAACACTTCTATTAAGTTACAATAGCTATGATGTTATTTCTAAGAAAATATCAATCTGTTAATGGAAAAAAATGATCTTTTTGAGAAATGTTTTGGCAGTAGTGGCATGAATCTTCAAATGGAAACGAATTTTTTATTTCTTATGTTATGAATCCGTTAGGTAATGAACTGGATGAAATGCCCTTGTTTTACTAAATTTTTCAAGAATCGCTCATCCATAAATTGATCTTCTTTGTTCTCCTAAGACCTGCAAAAAACGAGTGTCTACCTGCAATAAACCATTAAATCATGGAGAAAGAGAGGTTATTAGGCTCCCCTAATCCAAAAATTATGCAAAAAACTAACAATTAATTACTCTGTAGAACAAATCCACGGAAAAATAAAACAAATTATATTTTTTACCTGCGGGAGAGCAGTTGTCGACCATACTAACCAGCAGTGTTTTAATCATAACTTATTTGTTTTTTGTCCGATTTGAGTGATTCCAAAGTAAAATGAGAGCTAATTCAAATTTTTATCTCCAATAGAAATATTTTTTAAAAATTCCATGTAATGGTATGTTAAACTTGCTTAGAACAACCTGCATAATAGAGTCATTTTCGATTTTCCAGCTCAGACCAACAGTTGGTATTTCAAGCATAAATTTTTCGTTTGATGGTGGATTGAACCGATTCAAATTGGAGATTAAAGTATATTCATTTATTGATCTCCAATAGAAACAGGTTTTGAAGACAAGAAGAATTGATGGGTCAAATATGTTAAGGAACAGTCGAGAAAACATAGTTTCAAGAACGCTGATTTATGATAGGCAGTCAATATTTTGGTCATACATTCCTCATACGATATCAAAATTGAGTGATTCAAATTGATTTTTAAACTATATTCATAGAGTAATCTACCATAGAAACATTTTTTAAAAATATAGTTATTTAGACCTCCAAAAACTCACTGTCCCAACTCTGTTCCTGAGCTGCCTACTAGACACCCTGTCAATGTTTTGGTTCTAACTTTTTCGTTTCAAATCCAAATTGAGTGATTCCAATTGGGTTGGAAAGTATAAATCAAGGGCTACTTAGGATATAAATAGGTTTTAAAAATATTCAATTTTTATCCCCCAAAACATGACTGTCCCAACTGTGTTTTCATAAATTTCATCAAGCCCGCAAGCCAAAAAAATGATATTCAAACAATTTTTTTCATATTGATGATAAAAATGAATATAGGTGTTTGTAGAATTTTTATTTGCAATATGATTCATCTACATACACAAATAAATTAAAATATTTATCTTCAATATTGATTTCACAGCGTGTTGCAACAAAGAAACAGTTATTTTTACAAAAATAAAAAAATGTGTTTGTTTTATTTCCTCTTTTATTTATTTCTCCACTATCCTACTCTGAATTGGAAAATGAAATTGATTACGTATAAGAGTATTTCCAGTGGAGCCATTTCCGAAATAAGGCTTCAATTATGTACACCCAAATTTGAAAAATGTATGTTAATAAAAATTAGGGTATGAGAAGTCAACTTCCCTTGAAAAGATGATGCAAAAAATTGTTAAAGTATGGAGTGATGTTGCAAACAAATGATGGAGTGAAACCAATCTTCAATATATTATTTACTTCCTTGATTTCCCATAGCCATCATATCATGAAGTTCTTGAGCTTTTAAAATGGTTTGTTGGTGCAAACTAGAAGAAACCTCATTTTCTTTCATAACTTCTACAATTTTTGGATTTGATTCATTCTGAGTCTCAGTGTAAGTTTTCTCCAATGGTACATGTGAGATAGAATGGGTGGGAAGGGTGAGTGAATTTTTCAGTTCAACATTGTAAGCATGTTGTACTGTTTATTATCGTGTGGGTGTGGAATGAGTTGAGCAGGAGATTGTGTAGGGAATGGAGCCTCTTGATGATGTAGTTGATTGTGTTGAGTGGATGATTTTGATCGGCAAACAAGGTGTTGTGGAAGAACTGGAAGATGTGTTTGTGCTACAAGATGAGGGAGAGTAGTCATGCAATCATAAGATGAACCATTCCAAACTTGCAAACAAGATTGGTGGTGGTTATATTGATATTGGCATGGATGCCCTAACATATGAGTATTCCATAATGGATTATGCAAGTAAGAGAATGGAGAGGAAGTGTTTTGAATCATACCTGTAGGCCATGATTTCCATGGTTTTGACCTTGTTGCAGCTTCCGCATCTCTTTGATATGCTACTTCCAAATTAGATAAGGAAGAGTGATTATCTATGGGATGCTCCTTTTGGTAATGAGGGCAAAACACTTCATCAAATTCTTGATTTTTATGAACCTGCAAAACATTCAATTGTGACTTTAGAGAGTTAATAAATTCATATTTAAAATTTTCAAATAAAACCTTGATTTCAGCTCTTATGTCTCTTGTTCTTGTAGTAAATTTGGAAGAGAAAAAAGAAACTTCTCTAGAATTCTTACCAGCCTTGGAAATTCCTCTTGAATACCTTATGCACAATTCACAAACATCATCATATGATAACTGAAAAACATCACATTTTCCTATCAGATTTAAGAGTTCTAAAAAATCATCTTTTATTCCTTTAAGAATGAGTTTTTTCAAGATCTCTTTTTCCAAATGCTTATGCTTTGATTTTTGAAGGTTGTATCGAAATCGTTCTACATAGTCCTCCAAGATTTCATCTTCCCTTTGTGTCATACCAAAAATATCTTCATTGGATTTGCAATAATCTTGGTACTTCTTCAAGAATATGTTCTTCATGTCCTCCCATGTTTTGATGCAGTTCCCACCTAGGTTCATGAACCATCGGAGAGCTGCTCCTTTTAAAGTAAGAGGAAACACTTTCAACCTTTGATCGTTAGTACAATAATCATATCCTCTACAAAGTATTTCAAACTCAAATAAGAATGTATCTGAATCTTCATTTGTCAAACCATGAAAATTTGGTAGAGACAATGGGGGAATTATGTGCATTTGTGTCACTCCTCCTAGATCTTTGATAGGGAATTCAAAAGTTGCAATGTGAACCATTTCTTACCATAATAGAATATGTTCTTCAGCTGTTTCTTTAAGGATCCTCCTTCCAATGTTCCTGTCAATTGGTTAGTGAAATGGGTGGTGCTTACATCACCACTCGAGTGGAATTACAAGATTTTTTCAAAAAAATACTCTACCTCTAAAATTCAAAAAAAAACACAAGCATTCATTCATATCTTAAGCTTTCACTCAATTCTGCTGTGAAGCGGGCCAGTGAACAAGTGTGTTTCTTGCTCGATGCGCAGGTTCTTACCTTACGTCTTTAATACCCAATTCTTCCCAAGCAGAAAAAATTAAATATGCATCACTCTTTCTAAATGGCATACACTCTCCCCGGCAACGACGCCAAAATGTCGAGGTATAAAAGGTATCTTTTTAACACCTATTTATCTCACATTAATTATCAATCCGGGAGCGACTTTTTATTTCAAGAGTGTACTCAGTCTGAGGCAGCAATTTATCCAAGAGTAATACTGTGAAGATTTAGTACAGAATAACAAATGCAAAGGTAACAAATGCTTGTAAAGAAACCTACTTACAGTGACATGAATGGAAAGATTAAACTACATCAATATTGCAAAACATCGATCAGGGATGCAGTAGCAGTAACTCTTTCCCTTGGAAATCGATGCAAGATAACCAATATGGGGACTTAGGAGCAATAACCTCTATCCTCTACAGTTGGAGATCTTAAAGCAGTCGAAACAAAAGCAATTTAAAGGAAACGAAAGCTAGAAAGGAACAGCAACATGTAACTATAACTCATCTATTTGCTGATCTAAAGCTATGAATTAGAAATAAACAATAAATAGAAATGGAACAGCAATATGAACAGCAATCAAATAACTATGTAATCGTAATAAATCTAAATGCAATGATCACACAACAAAAATAAAAGAATAGAAATACAAACAGCGGATCGCTCCACCAAGGTCGGGCCCTCAACCGCCAGTGAAAGCGCCGCTAGGCTACTACAGAGCTTGAGAAATGGAATGAAAACGCCTCTTTGTATTAATCAAACATGAATATCTATTACATCAGTTTCTCTTTGATCACAAGAGTCGAGGAATTACACTGTTACAAGATGAATACAATAATCATCCATTCTCCTCCAATACACAATACATGCTCTCCTTTTATAATTAGAAGGAAGAAAAATTAAATAGCAAATAGGATCTCCCATAACAATATTAGATTGTTCCCAACAACTTGATAACCTTGAAAAAATATTTCCATCCATCTTTCAACAAGAGCAAGGCGAATTTGGCTTTGCAGCTGAGATTTGGAGAACGGTCGCAACAACAAATCTGAGAAAAACGTGCTCAAAGAACTCTGCGTTTCTCTCAATACATGTCAAATTTGGGCAAACCATTCTTTGAAAAAGTTAATTGGGCCCGTTCTGGACAAAACCCATGTTCCGGATTTTCCAGATTCTTCTTCATTTTCCCAGAATCTTAACCGCAAAACTCTCACTTCTTATTCCAGCGAATTTCTGAGTTGGAATATTTGATGATGATTTGGAGATCAAATCTACAATCTGGCAAATATCTTGGAGGCTAAAATGGTGAGTGATATTATAAAATATATTAATAAACCATAATTGATAAAATTATGCATAATAATCATCAATTTATTAAAAATAAAAGAGAAGAAATAATATTCATCCATAAGAGCATAAATCATTATAAAATGGATTTATATGATAAATTATAATAAATGATATGATAAAGAAGAGTAAAAATGGATGAAATAAGTATTAAAAAGTGGTCGTATTCACGGCCAAACACTTATGTTTTCAAGAGAGTTGTTTCTCTAAGTGTAATTTTAAATATTTTGAGTGATTTAAAATTGGATTTAATTAATATTGTGAGCATAAATGTAAATTTTCTTGAATGTTGGAGAACATGAGAGAATTAAGGATTGAGAGATTTGAGAAATTATTGTAAATCCTAGATTAGGATTTAGTTTCATGAATTTATGGGATTAGAGAGGATCCTTAGGGATTAAAGAGAGATTTTTGGAATTAATGAGGACTTAAAAGAATTAGGGATCTGTTGAATAAACTAAGAATCTAAACCAAAATTGGTTGTAGAATCCATTTATATATAATTATAAACCTCAAAGACATAGATAGGGAGAGGACGGATACAAGATACGAGAATTAGAGATAGAGGAAGAGAATTGAAAAACAAAACAGAGTGCAGGAAACTAATGAAATCAAGCCATGGGGCTAAAACTCTTTAAATTCCATTTTATGAGCAATTGATTTTAATTTGGTGTGCAATTACGGTTCTATTATTGAGTTTGATTTTAATTCCTTTGACAATTCGAATATGTATATAATGGTGGTGCTTTTCTGTTCGGAGCTAAATTTGGGCATATTCTCTGTTATGTGAATCATTAGCCAAAATGATTGTACAAGATTTTGATTTACCATGAAGGAATTATGCATTTAAGGATTTGATTGTAAATTTGTGTGTCTAATCTGGAACAAGTGTAAAGGTCAAAAGACACATCTGCAGGAGAATTTATTCTGGGTGATTGAAGTGTTAAAACTGGAGTTACGATGTAACCCAAATAGCATTAAAGGAGAGTGGATTAAAGAAATCTTGCAGTTTTAATAAAGGAGAGCGGATTGCCAAATAAAGGGATTATGTTTGTTGTGACTACATTGTGATTTTGTTGAACCCAAGATTTTAAGACATCAGTGCGTGATATCCTTCATAAGCGGAGGTAATTCATATTGGCTCCAGAATTATGTGCTTTGGAAACCATATTCTGGTTGGAACAATAAATCGCTTGATACAGTAGAATATAATTGAAAGAAGATGGACGAAATTATGAGCTTTATAATCTTCTCTCATGTAGAAGTCTAAATCAGAAGTGAATATGGAAATGTGAGGTGGTTTCCCAATCCATCAAGTGGTTTTCGCATAACTCAAAAGTGGTAAGTGGTAAATGTTGAAGGAGTGCGATAAGGGTTTGGAGGTTCCACGTTGCACTCAAAAACCAACCATTTCGCATATAATGAAAGCCTTAAAGGTCGTGCTTATTAAAATGCGTTATATGTCGGATTAAATGTTTGCGGGTAGGACAATGAAAAGATGCACGATTAATAAATGTGGACCTAACTTTCTTATGTTGGCATCGGGGTTTTTAAATCAAAACTATGAGCCCAGGTAAATGTATTAATTAATGGGTATATATGTTTTTGGTTTATATTATATGGTTACGAAAATTAAATTAATTTGCAAGAGAGGGATTCCATTATTTGGGTTATCTTGGGGTATATTGCATGAGATTATGCAATTCGAGTGCATACTGTGGGTTGTGCAATTTAGGTTGCATCATAGTGGTATCAAAGCCAAAATAAAATTTTCTTTTTAAGTTAAAAATTGAATTGTGAAGAATGCAATTGAAATTGCAAGAAAGGGTGATCATAGTAAAGAAAAAAGGGATTCTGCGTGCAGCTGAGCCAAGTATGAACAGATTAAGATTTGCCTCAATATAGTGATTTATTGCAGCCAGAGAAAGTTTGAGAAGTTTTTATACTGTATTTACACAAATTGCATGAGAAAGAGATCAATTGTGTTATGATTGGTGAGGTAGATGCTTAAAAATAAATTAAAATTTTGTGTAAATTCTAATCCAAAATTGATGTGGATTGAAGTCTTGTTCAGAATTTATTGTTGTGACAGCAGCTGAATGTTGAAAGAATGTCGCAATGGAAGCATAGAAATAGAACTGCAAATCCAGATTCATGGCAATGGTAAAGGCCAACAAGTAATGAGATCCTAAAGACAGGTGATGTGGAAATATGGTATACATGACTTTTTATTAATTGATGATATTTTACAGATTGAATAGATCAAGAGAGTGAAAAAGTTGCATGTTTGCAGGAGACAACCAGCCGAGACATAATTTAATTACAAAAGTATGAAATTTTGCAGCAGTTGAATGAATGGCGAAGTTGGCACAGCAGTAAAACTGTAGTAAGAACTTTTTGATGTTCTTAGAAATTGTAGCATAACGTTATTCCAGCTGAGGCTTGGAATCATTAGAGACAAAGGATTCCTTAAGAGAAGTGGGTGTAGCAACTAGAGAGAGAGCAAATTTTCCCAGTGCAAGTTCTAGGGAAAATAGGACTTGGAAACCAGGCAGAGGAGAGGTTTGATGATCAACTAAGAAGGAAGTTGATTGGTTGCAGGTGTTGAAGCTCACACAGAAGTGAATATGACTATGGAAAGTCATATAGAAGGTTCAAAAGAAATCTACAAGATGAAGGAAAAGGGTGCTAAAACAATCCGCAAGAGCCGAATGAGTCAAGAGGAGCTTGACAAGGAGTTGGATGAAATAAGGAAAACTCGATGAGTTAACAATGTTGCTAAAGGAAAACCAAAGAGAATGTTGGGTCTTGAAGAAAAAGACAGTGAAGTGGTCTAAGTTACAGAGAAGGCTACGATAGAGAAAAGTGAAGTGGTTGGTTGAAAAAATCAGAGAAGCAGAGTCAAAAATGGAATTTTCCATTTGTGGACCAGAACAGGGTGAAATTCTGGGTGAAGAAGAACAAATTGAGGATATGCTGACAAGGGAAGTAAATGAGGCTATGGAACCTTGTATTTTTAAATATCATAGTTTGTATGTGTTTGCAAGATGTGCAGAAGATGATGGATAGTCTGGTGAAACTGTCACAAAAATTACTAAAGCTCTTGAGGTGAAGTATGATGGAGAATTCCTTTTAGAGGAGGAAGATATTGATTTATTGCAGCGGAAAGAATTCATAGATGAATTTTTGTTTGGTATAAGACAGCTAGTTAAAGATGTTATGGAGCATAAACATAATGAAAATGCCGTAGTGATATTCCAAGGAGGTAAACAAATGAATTTTTTTAATGAAATTAATGAAATAATTGTGCAATGTGATGATACAGAAAACAGGATAACTCAGGAGGATTTCCAGAAGAGAGTGAAACTGAGAATGAAGATTGTGAAGAAATTCCAGAAAGATTTCACATGGAAATGGAGTTCTTGGAAATATGGCTTAAGGAACTAGAAGGAGGAATGAAGCTTTTAGAACCTGATAAAGAAGAAATTGTAAAGTTATGTAAATATTTTAACTCTTCAATTGATAATGTGATTGTAGATACGGAAGACAATGTTGATAAATATGAATCTGAAACCAGAGGAATTTTGCAGAAGATATTTAATATTAGAGAGAAGACTGAGATAAATTTTCAACTGGAATTGTTGATATAAATGTTCTATAAAAGTAAAGGAGACCAAAGATACAGCTACATAATGGGAAAGAAGGAGAAATGGTATAAGCTACAAGAGCAGCAAGTGGATATGCAGTTAAAAAAAGAGCTGAGAAAGCTTGGGCAAATTATAGATGTTCTATTGAGGACAGAGAAGCTCAAAGGAGTGGAGCTACAACAAAATGAAATTGTTGGAGAAGAACAAGTTTCTTTTGAACTTGAAAAGGGAGCATTGATGTTTGAATCATCAGCTGAGGCAACTGAGCCTTATGATTTTGAAATAGACAATTTCTGTATGTTTTCAGGTAATGTCATGGTAGAGAGAGAGAATTTAAGTTTTGAGAAAACTCATACACAGTTGGAGGAACATAATATTTTACAACATACTGCTAAAGTTAAAAATAGAGGAAATTTGGCTCACAATGATGACCAAAATCAAGAAGAAGCAGAAAATGATGCCAAGTATTCAAATGATATGCTTGAGAAATTGGATATAAAGACCATTGAAGATTTTCTAAGTCATGTAGAAGACTTGGAACAGAAAAGAGATTTGATGATAGAATCATCAAACAAGACTTTTGGGTCTTGTGATTTTAAAACTGAAAATTTGAGTGTGATTGCAGGTTTTGAAGATTTTACAAGTGATAGACAGTTACTGGAAGTTGTCATAAAGATAAAGGAAGAAAGAGAAATGTACACAAACATTTCAAAGAGTCAAGATTAGAATTGTATTTTGATGGAATATAAGGCTATGTTATCTGATGAAGTTAGTCAAAGTAAATTATATGTACAGTTGGTTAGTAAATGGAAGTTACTGGAGAATTGGTTGAAAGCACCAGTAGAGAAGAAAGAACCTGAGGAAGATTACAAATAATCTGTAGCAGTGAAATAAAATGTTACTATTTTCAAGGAATTGAAGATAATTTTACTTTTTGAAAGTAAATTTGCAGAACAACAATTGGATATTGCAGAGGGTTATATCTTTAAAGATATTCAGGAAGTTTGGGTGGCAGCAATATCTACAATGGTACTTGGAGAAATCTAAAAAATAAAAGCAGAAGTTGAAGAAAAAGAAGGCAGCAAGAGTTTTGAAACTCATACACAAGAAAAAGGACAACATCAGCAAAGTAATTTGGATAGAGAAATAGAGAATTTGATGAAGCTTACAGGAAATGAACATAAAGAAAGGAGCTGCAGACAGAAAATCATGTGGATAAAAAGTCGGGCAGTAAAAAATATTGAAGGAAAAGCGAATGGAGTGTTACAAATGAAGATATGGAAACTAGGAGAAGCAAGGAAAGACAACAGAAATCTTAAACAATAGTTGAAAGAAGCAAGGAAATCATTGAAGAACAAATTTTGGAATCCTGGAGGTAGCAAGTCATTGAGACTTGTGGCTGTTGCATTATTACAGAAAAGCAACAAACCTCATAGACAGGAGTCTATGAAAATTTTCTACATGGGGAGTCTGATGCAGGAGCATCCTGCTTAAAATGTCAAATGTTATTTGGGAGACTTAGGAGATCTTATATTTTCAAGAGAGTTGTTTCTCTAAGTGTAATTTTAAATATTTTGAGTGATTTAAAATTGGATTTAATTAATATTGTGAGCATAAATGTAAATGTTCTCAACTGTTGGAGAACATGAGAGAATTAGGGATTGAGAGATTTGAGAAATTATTGTAAATCCTAGATTAGGATTTAGTTTCATGAATTTATGGGATTAGAGAGGATCTTTAGGGATAAAAAATAGATTTTAGGAGTTAATGAGGACTTAGAAGAATTAGGGATTTGTTGAATAAAATAAAGATCTAAACAAAAATTGGTCGTAGAATCCATTTATATATAATTATAAACCTCAAATGCATAGATAGGGAGAGGACAGATACAGGATACGAGAATTAGAGATAGAGGAAGAAAATTGAAAAAAAACAGAGTGCAGGAAACTAATGAAATCAAGCCATGGGGCTAAAAATCTGTAAATTCCATTTTATGAGTAATTGATTTTAATTTGGTGTGCAATTACGGTTTTGGTATTGAGTTTGATTTGAATTCCTTTGACAATTCGAATTTGTATATACTGGTGGTGCTTTTCTGTTCGGAGTTAAATTTGGGCATATTCTCTGTTATGTGAATCATTAGCCAAATGTTTGTATGAGATTTCGATTTACCATGAAGGAATTACGCATTTAAGGATTTGATTGTAAATTTTTGTGTCTAATCTGGAAAAAATTTAGAGGTCGAAAGACATATCTGCAGGAGAATTTATTCTGGGTGATTAAAGTGTTAAAATTGGAGTTACGTTGTAACCCAAACATCATTAAAGGAGAGCGGATTAAAGAAATCTGGCGGTTTTAATAAAGGAGAGCGAATTGAAAAATAAAGGGATTTTGTTTCCTGTGACTACATTGTGATTTTTTTGAACCCGAGATTCGAAGACATCAGTGTGTGATATCCTTCATAAGGAGGTAATTCATGTTGTGCAACTTAGGTTGCGTCATAACTTTAGTAAGTTTTTATTTCAGTCAGTCCAATTTCGATTCAGTTTTCAGTAAATTTGAGTTTATTTCAAATCAGTTTAAGATTTCAGTCTTTAGTTTGTTTTCAGATTTTTAATCCATGCCCAATGGATAGGCACTTGTTCTATGGTGTTCTTGGCACTTCCAAGGAGCTACCATCCCCAGCTGGAGCTAATGTTAGTGTCAATATTTGCATCCTGCCACTAGTGATCAAAATATCTCTTTTTCACATCATTTTAGGGTCCCATTCAGAAATTTTTGTCATTACATTAGGTCATCATGCAAAAATTTGGTCACTGGAGGTAGTCCTAGCTCAAAATCTCGCTCTTTTAAAAATTTCATTACTTGCTGGCTCATTTCACCACTTTGTTGAGTGTATATCAATCATGAGTTTTTATCACCTTTTTAGTCTGATCCATCTCACCTAAGAACCCTAAAGTGTTAGAGTGCCTACCTACCTTGCCCCATCAGATGCCTGCAATTTTGTTCTTATTTTCCCTGACCTAGTTACATATTTGACCTAATTCACTCATCCAGCACCCAAATCAACCAATCAAAACCCCCTGTGCTACTATACTAGCCTAAAACCTGATTGAACCAGCCCTCTTGGATGTGATCCCTTGGAGAGAGCCCTCTCCTGCTTAGTAGGGCTAGCTACTTTGCGAGAGCTTGGTCTGTAGTTACCTTTGCTGGTCTCTTCTTAGCCTCGAAGATCCGGTGGAGTGATAACATCCCCAATGATTATTGGTGAGTCGTGGTATTTCGTGGGAAATTTTCTCCACCACCATTCAACCCACCCACATCAATTTTCACACATTTTTTTATTTATCCTACTATAAAATCTATGGTTAATCTATGAACCTTAGGTACACCCACTTGGGGTGGTGCTCAACCATTTTTTACCTCCACTGCCCCTACTACTTTCATCTCAGTTCCTAGTGTTCCTATTTATAAAACATTCAACAACTATGTTGGTTGGAATCCATTGTTTGGTTCGACTTACCCACCACTACAGAGTGGGGGGAATGTTTCTACCTATTGGGGTAATTCCTACCTCCATGCAACCTTTAGTACAACCGGGTTCTTCCTTAATTGATACGTTTCTTATTGGTGGTTATGCCATTATTTTTGGTCCCATACAAAGTTCATCTTATGTGGTCAGTGATTTTTCTTTATCACACCTACTGTATCTCTGTGGGGTCTCCCAACTCAGCCACCCTTACCTCCTAGGGGAAAATTTTTATCCTAGGGGCAACCAGTTCACTAGTAGTCTTCCTTAGGCTGTAGGTAACTTCAATCCTAGGGAAAGTATTTCTTTGGTAGCTTTCCTCATGATGGGGTAATGCATCATGGCCTATCACTTTACACGATCCCACCACTAACCTCAAGGAAACTATCTTCCTTCGCAACCTATGTACCCTATTGGAAACCAATTTATGGGAGGACCTCTTAGTCCCTCTAGTCATCCTGCTCTTCCTTGGTATGATCTGGCAGCACCTACTTCCTTTTCATTCTTGGATACACTTGATATAATGGATCTAAAAAATTTTACCAATGATCCCATCAATAACAATTTGATTTTTCCTCCATCCACACATAACATTCCTTTGGACATTCCTAAGTTTGACGGAAAGTAGGAATATGATCCAGCTACACATGTCACTACTTCACCTTTGGTGTGTCTCTAACTTTATGATTGCAAATAGTATCCAAGTGGTGTATTGAATTACCACGTGCTTATGTTATTCATTTTAACACCCTTAATATGGAGTTCTTGAAGCATTTCCAGCTACCAATCCATTATGAAATCAGGATGAAACTCTTAATAATTTTGCACCAGAACACTTCCACCCACATCTCTGACCATATCCATGAATGGAGATGAAGGAGGAGGTTAGAAAAGGCCCCCATTCTAGACTACCTATTAGCTGATTAGTTATGAAAGTCTCTTTTATGCCCTATAGCAAAGGATGTTTCCATGTCTATAGCCACTATTAAACACCAAGTCATCTATCGTTCCCAACATTTATATATCATCTACTCTCAGTTGGGTATGCTTTTATGACCTTATCCCTAATTCTCCTTGGACTTCAAATACTCTTTTACACAACAACCTAGTCCTCACACCAACAGTCTCATCAATGCTTCCTTTGGGACCATTGTAACACAATTGAGCGATAAAAATACCTAGTTGTCTACTATTTCTACCCCTGCCTCAACTACATTTGATCGCACTTCTACTCCTTCATCTACTACAATTAATTTTGTGTAGTCTAAATAACAATATAGTGGAAAGAAAAAGCACAATAACAAAACATCTCATTTTGAGGATAAAACATTTGTTTAGAACACCCAATCTCAAACACCTATTACTAATACATCTAATAAATGGAAAGATAAAATTGTGAAGTTTCCTTGAAAAATATACTCTAAGAACCATTTGACCTGTAAATTTCCTCACCTATAAGAATGCACTAATTTTCTTGCACAAAAGGACTCTTCTCGAACCCTTGTTTTCCTCAACAACCCTTTCCCTACTAAAAAAAATAGCAAAAACAAAATTTGGTTGTGAACCCACCCCCATCCCCGCAAGGGGGAAATGGTGGTTGTCGTCCCCCTCCTTCTATAGAAAGATCATCTAGCATCTATGATTTTAAGGTGGTTGATTTACAAACTCAAGTCAAGAACTATGGAATCCTTGTCCTAGACACTTTGGATACACCATCGACCTCTACTTTGCCTCTGTTAATGATATTCATATTGAGAGACCTATTATTGAACCTTTTATTAAACCCCCCAAAGGGAAACTTCACCAAAATATGCACAACTCTCTTGTGTTCACTACCCAAAGCTACAATATTGTACAAAATATTTCATAAATGCCTTGTGCTATGTATTCCCTTGAAGTATTACAACTTTGTCCAAGGCAATGTAATGTTATACTCTTGACCATAGGTGGGGTCAACCCCCTGGAGTCCAATCTGGTTGTCTTTGACATGGAGAAGAGTACACCTCACCTCTCACATGAACTTGCCTTCCAAGTACAAGAACATGGGGGAGACAAATCCACTCACCATACTATCATTTATGAAGGTGCCTCTATCTGTGTAATGGTTTCTTCCTGTTGGATCGCCTTGGGTTTTCCCACACTCACTTCACCATCGAAATCCCTTAAATATTTTGATGGCCATAATTTAATCGCTAAGGGATATCTTGTTGCTTTTTCCATTACTCTTGGAGGGAAAATTGTCTTGTTTGATATTGAAGTTGTTGATCTCCTTCTCGATTACAACCTTTTGTTGGAGCATAGTTGGATTTATGCCATGAAATCCATTATCTTGTTGGTCTTTCAACTTATTTTTTTCCCCAATAAGGAAAAATTATGATAGTGGACCATTTTTATTTCTTCATCCCCAACTTTCAACCGAAAACTTCTAGCAATGTTCCTTTAGTAGGTGGTACTCCTGATATTTTCGTTAGTGTCAATATTAGCATTTTGAAAGAATCCTCATTTTTTGGGTGTTTCCATTCACCCCTGCCCTAGGTTCCTATGAACGTTTATATGGTATCTTTTATACATATCGAATCTACAGATCTAGGGATCATCGTGACCCCTTCTACCTTCGAATCGTATGGAGAATAGATGTCGTTGACACTAGCAAAACTGGTTGGTCAAGCTATTCGGTCTACATCTGCATCTCCTCCTTACTTGGTTAGGGCCCATGGTCCTACAAACTCTTCCACTCTAGGTATTTATACTAATATTATTGACACTTTCCTGCCCTTTTATGAGGTTATTATGAGTATCGTTTCCATAATTTATTAACCTTGGGATGAGTTCCACCGTCGTGTGTCAGTCTCCTTTCCAACTGAACTAAACATAAACCATCTGAAACTACTATCACCTAATCAACCTAAGATCGTCCCTTCCTCTTTGAAACCTTTTCAAGAGTTATACGCAGAAGGAAACTTAGGTAATCTGTTGGAACAAGTTGATAATTTTTTTTCTGGTCATTTTCATGTTCGTTAAACTGAAAAATCCACGAGTTTACTTATTTGGGTTTGTTAAACTCCCACGAAGAAGAACGAGCATTATTTTTATGGTGTTTTCCTCACTCATAAAATTAAAAAACCTCAAATTCTCTTCTTCAGCCTCATAAAAATCTGTTGAATAAGGTTGAGGAATTATTTATATCTTTTTCTTTCTCTCCAATCTAAAAAATATACCATGAATTTTCATTTTTTGACTCGTCTCAAATTTTAAGAAGGCTATCGAGTTTACTTTGTTCCCCTTGTACTTGTAAAAAAATGAGGTAGATGCCTATTGAGCATACATTTATCACTTTATTCAGACTAAATGGACTAACTACGAAAAAGGAAAAACATCGTTTAGGTCATCAAAACTGCTTAGGAAGTTGAGGACCCGAAAAAATGGTAAAAATAGTAAATGTTGCTATAAACAAGGAAACTGATGAAACCAACTAGAGGTATAGGTGGCATAGGTGGGTGACCACCAATATCCACCTAGATCATTCCTCCCTCCATAGGAAGCAATGGTCCACATTGCATGGAGAGCCTCCGTGAGGTGAGGAAATTTCTGTTGAACCTAGTCCCTCGTGAACCACTTGCCCTGGTGAAGGAGTTGGCCTACTTTGACAACTCAATATAGTTGGATACTCTATTGGAGATTGGTCTTGATATGCGTTTCCATGATCTAATTATTTGTGGTTGGTTCCATGCATTATGGGTTTAACTTTTTTGGTGTGAGTTGTTTTGTAATGTCAGATGTGTCCAATAATGGTGGAAAGTATGAACGAAGGCAGTCCAAATTGAACACCGAGTGTAGGCCAAGGAATGGTGGAATGTTGTGCTTGAAGGAATTTTCCTCTAAATCCTTGGTGATTGTGTACGAACCATATTGGAGTGGAAGAAGCTTGCGATGGGGCCCCACAAGGTCTTCCTTTTTCAAATGTAGCCAACTTTGTCACCCACCTAAAAATTGTGTGGCACTCGATGTTGATCATGTTTATGCTTGTAATTATCATTGGCTATATCCAATATGTCATGGAACTACTGGAAGATGTTATAAATGGGTTCAATGAACTTGTTAGCCCTGTCATCTTTAGACTCGACATGAAACGAATCTATGTGAGAAGTTGCAAATGGTATGGCCACATAAATGGGACATAGTGGCTGGAATCCTGTGTTAAGATTCAAAAAGATGATGAGCTTAGTGAAAAGAGTCGCCTTCACTAAGTGGGCCCGCGGGCTATTTTTTGCGCAAGTCTATTTTTAGACTATGTCTATTTTTAGACATGATGATCATATTTCAGAAGTTGCGGGATGCTATTTGTGGATGGTTGATCAATTTACAAAAATAGATGAAATTCTGTTTTTAGAATATTGGGCGAATTCTATTTATATATCGTCAATCTAAAAATAGATGCATGTCGATTATTATTAGCTCTTAATAATAATCAAACTCTAAACAACAACTTATTCTCTTAGAGCACTTCAGTTCAGTGCACAGATGTGGCACAGCAGCTGACAGAAGGAATTACGTTATTCCTGAGGGTTTACTAGAGCTAATGCATGGAGGACTCAGTTAGAACTCAAGTGGCAAAGTTATGACACAATTGGAAGAAGTAGTTATGGATTTGTATTCAGTTTAACTCAATTAGACTCAGTTGAGATAGTTGTATCTAGTCTAACTGATTGTTACACTAGTGAGAGTGGAGTGAATTAATTATTTAATTAATTCATAAATAATAACTCATTAATCAACTGAAGAATACAGCAGTTAACTACAGTGCATGGAAGTTTCAATGGAGACCAGTGGAGAGATAGGTGAAAGGGCAAGATAGACTATCTGTTGTGACTATAGTGATGCATTGATTGCATCCAACACTCAGTGGAGATGCCAATGAGGATTGCGCGGTCAAGTATGGAGTAATTCGAATTCATTCAAATCTATTCTTCAGCAGATATTGCGCAGTGGACGAAGGCTAGCAGGTGGCAAAGATCGGTGCATGGATTTGCAAGAATAGGCCTGATTAGTGTATGACGATTGTACTATACTGAGAGCTTGTGATAAGCTTTGTATGTTTGTATGAGATTTTCATATGATCTCCATGTTACATAATATATAGTTGGGTTTTTCAGCTTCAGGCTTTCCCGGTTAAAAATTGTGTTATGTGCGATTGAATATTTTTGTTTATGCTTCACATGTGTGTGCAATTAATTTTTCCCGCAAAAGATTAACAAGTGGAATAGATTCAGTATCTTGCATAAAGTTAAATAGTGTGAGATCAGGTGGATCTTGGAAATATGCATTCTTAGTGCATATAATTTATACATGGTATCGAAGCATTGTTGATTGAAGATTGCAATTGTGAAGTGAGTTTGTGCTGGTGGACAATTCAAATTTGCTACAGAAAATTCTTGGTGCAGAAATCGAGTATACATTGAAATGTCTTTCAACGGGTTGAGATTGGAGTATTCCCTTGATGGGAGCTCGAATTACATAGCCTGGAAGGACAGGATGGAGGTGGTGTTGGAGGATAATGGGCTGAAGGAGTTCATCGATAGCGATGTTCCTAAGCCGGGATCTAGCGATGCTGCATTACTTGATGCATGGCAAAAGAAGACTGTAAAGACGAAGAGGATTCTGTTGGAAGGTGTGAAGGACCACATTGTGTCCAGCCTTCATGGGAAAGCCACTCCATTCTTAATGTGGAAGGCTTTGACAGACTTTTTCCAAAGTAGAAGTGACCAGAGGAAGTTCACAAGCTCAAAAAAATAAAAATGGAGAAAGGCGACATTATTCCAAAATACCTCACAAAGTTTGTCCACTGCAAGGATGAGCTGGGAAGTGTGGGGGTTACTGTTGATGAAGAAGACTTGGTGAGCTTGTCTCTCCTTGGGCTTCCGAAGAGGCATAGCTACGAAGACTCTGCCTATGGACGGGAGAAACTGCCAGGATGGGAGCGACTTTGGTCGGATCTTGTGCAGGAGGAGATAAGGCGGGGTACCAAGGATGGATCTTCATCGAAGAATGAAGCTGAAGAGAATTTCTCTTTGGCTACCAAAGAAACTAAAGGGAAGGGGAAGAAAAATCCTTCAAAATCTGGTGCTAAAGGCAAGAAGCAGGATTTGTCCAAAGTGAAGTGTTTTCACTGTCACGAACATGGACATTTCGCCACTAACTATCCACAGAAGAAGAAGAATAAGTAGGCTGCTATATCTGCAGCTGGAGAGGCCTTAGCCTCGCAATTTGAGCTGGATTTTTCCTTGGTCGCATGCTTGTTTTCAAGCTGCATGGGATCGGTGTGGTATCTTGGCAATGGTGCATCTTTCCATATGACGGGAGATAAAGAGTTGTTTAGTGACTTCGAGGAGAAGGATCTCCAGATGCATATAGATATGGGCGATGATGGTCAGTACATTGCAACTGGAATTGGGACCATTACCTTTGAGAGGGAGTCCGGTAATCCATTATTGTTGAAGAATGTCATGCATGTTCCAGGTCTGAAGAAGAACTTGGTCTCAGTCACAATGCTGGAAGACAGAGGTTATGATGTTCTTTTCAGTGAGGGAAAATCCTTCCTTTGACATAAAACAATGGGTCAAACCAAGAAGATAGGGGTTCGAATTAAGAATCTCTACAAGCTAGAGGTAGATGGTTGTGCTGCAATGGTGGGAAAAGAAGAAGAAGTGGTGAGCCGGGATGAGGGAGAATTATGGCACAGGAGATTGGGCCATCTTCACAATGGCGATTTGAAAATTTTGTAGCAAATTTATACTGGACTTCCCAAGGGTACCCTTGCACAGTCATATCAGTGCAAAGGATGTACAATGGGTAAGTTTGTGAAGACCACCTTTCATGAGAAGGAGAACTGTACTTTGGTGATCCTAGAGAGAATTCACAGAGACGTGTGTGGACCATTCTCGGTTGCTTCAACAGCGAAACACAGGTATTATGTGATATTTGTTGATGAATTTTCTCATATATGTTGGATCTTCTTCATACAGAAGAAGAGTGAAACGTTCTCAAAGTTCTGTGAGTTCAAGGCATTGGTGGAGAAGGAGTCGGGGAAGCAGGTGAAAGCTCTAAGGAGCGATAATGGTGGTGAATACATCTCTGGCGAATTCAAAGAATTCTGTAGCAAATAAGGAATTTGAATAGAACTCATAGCACCTCATAACCCACAACAGAATGGGGTCGCGGAGAGAAAGAACAGAACGATCGTGGGTGATGCACGAGCGATGCTGCATGACCAGGGCCTACCGATGCACTTGTGGGCGGAAGCATGCAACACTGCAGTTTATGTGCAAAAACATTGTCCTCATAGAGTACTTGGCATGAGTACACCCGAGGAAGTTTTTACTGGTAAGAAGCCTGATATTTCTCATTTGAAGATTTTTGGCTCACCTATTTACATTCATCTGACGAAAAATGCCAGGAAGAAGTTGGAGCCGACTGCAGAAGTTGGGATATTTATGGGGTACACAGAAACACCCCATAACTATCGTGTGTATTTTCCAAACAGTCGAATGACTATTTTGCGATGGGATATAAAATTCAATGAGGTTAAAGCCATGAAGTTGTCACTTGAGAGGGAGCTACACTTGCATGCGGAGGAGGAACTTCTTGTTCCCAAAGATGAGCCTCTAGATATGGATCAACCACAGGAGGAGATTCATGGAGTGGAGGAGTCCACTCATGCAAAACCAAACATCAGGCAAGGCAGGAAGCGTACCATAGAAGCTAAGAGACTGAAGGTGGATGCAGCACAGAATGTAGGAGTTCCTACATCACAGCGTAGACAGAGACATTCACCTGACCGATATACTGGATACATGGCTCTTATGAGAAAGTGTATTGTGATAGAGCCATCTTCTTTTTAATAAGCAGCCCAGGAGCCCACATGGGTAGATGCCATGGTGTAGGAGTATGACTCCATTGTCAGAAAAATTGCTTGGGAGATTGTTCCAAGGCCGATGGGAAAATAAGTTGTAGGATCAAGATGGGTCTACAAGGTAAAGCAAGCTGCTGATGGGAGCGTCGAGAAGTATAAGGCAAGATTATGGGCTTATCACAGATTGAGGGGATTGACTATGAAGAAACCTTTGCAACTTCGCACGGTATTCTTCCATACGGACCATCCTTGCTCTCTCAGTGCAGATGGGTTGGTACATTCATTAGGCGAATGTGAAGACTGCGTTCCTTAATGGGATCATTAAGGAAGAGGTGTACATTGAGTAGCCCGAAGGATTTGAGATCTTCAGCAGCGAGTTGCATGTGTGTAGGCTCAAAAGAGCGTTGTATGGGCTGAAACAAGCACCCCGTGCTTGGTACACTCGGATCGACAGCTATTTCACTAGACTTGGCTTCACTAAGAGTGAGGTGGATGCAAACCTGTACCAGATTGTGGTGGAGGGTAAGCTTTTGATCATTTTAATTTATGTTGATGATTTGATACTAACAGGTGATGAGCATTTGATACACTCATGCAAGGCTGATCTTGCAAAGGAGTTTGAGATGAAGGATTTAGGCCTCCTTCATTATTTCCTTGGATTGGAAATATGGCAGTGGGAAGGTGAACTTTTTGTGTCTGAGGGGTGCATGTCTGGGAGATACACTGGAGAAATTTCACATGCAAGGCCGCAAGCCTATCACACACTCCTCTTCCAGGAAATTGGAAGAAAGAGGATGCTACATCGTCAAAGGTAGTGGATGCCAATTTTTATCGATAGTTGGTGGGTTCACTCATGTATTTAGTCAATACAAGACCAGACATATGATATGGGACGAACTAGCTTTCACAAGCGATGGTTAAGCCTACCAAGCTCTTTTGGAAGGCAGGCAAGCATGTCCTAAGATATCTCAGGGGCACATCTAAGCATGGTTTATGGTACAGACAGACGGATGAGGTGAAGTTGTATGGCTTCACGGATGCAAATTGGGTAGGAAGTCCAACAGACAGAAAGAGAACATAAGGAGGGATTTTCAGTATCGGATCTACGGTAGTTTCTTGGTACAGCAAGAAACAAAGATCTCTGGCACTCAGTTCAGCGGAAGCGGAATACATGGCAGCAAGTTTAGCTGCATGTGAGGCTATCTGGATGAGGAAGATTCTAGTTGGTTTGTTCGGTTCACATTTAGATCCTACGGTGATTCATTGTGATAATCAGAGTTGCATTAAACTCTCAGTTAATCGTGTGTTTCATGATAGATCTAAACATATTGATATTCGGTATCATCATATTAGAGATTGTGTGTAGCAAAAGATCATGTTCCTTCAGTACATTCCCATGGAGGATCAAGATGTAGATATTCTGACGAAGGTGCTCACCAGGAGAAAATTCCAATACCATAGAGGCAAGATCAGGGTGAAGGATAATCCCTATCTTGTTGAGAGGGAGTATTGAGATTCAACAAGATGATGAGCTTAGTGAAAAGAGTCGCCTTCACTAAGTGGGCCCGTAGGCTATATTTGGCGCAAGTCTATTTTTAGACTATGTCTATTTTTAGACATGATGATCATATTTCAGAAGTTACAGGATGCTATTTGTGGATGGTTGATCAAGTTGGAAAAATAGATGAAATTAAATTTTTAGAATATTAGGCGAAGTCTATTTATAGATCGTCAATCTAAAAATAGATGCATGTCGATTATTATTAGCTCTTAATAATAATCAGACTCTAAACAGCAACTTATTCTCTTGGAGCACTTCGCCCGCGTACGATGTGGCACAAGAGCTGACAAAAGTGGAATTATGCTATTCCCGAGGGTTTATTGGAGCTAATGCATGTGGAGGACCTGGGCTTAGGAACTCGAAGTGTAGGCGCAGTGCTATGACAGAGTTGGAAGAGTAGTTCATGGAGTTGTATTCAGCTTAACTCAGTTAGACTCAGTTGAGCTAGTTGTATCTAGTCTAACTAAATGATACACTAGTGAGAGTGGAGTGAATTAATTAGTTAATTAATTCACAAATAATAACTCATTAATCAACTAAACAATACAGCAGTTAACTACAATGCATGTCAGTTCCAGTGGAGACCCAGTGGAGAGATAGGCGAAAGGGCAAGATGGACTATCTGTTGTGACTATAGTGATGCATTGATTGTATCCAACACTCGGTGGAGCCAATGATGATTGCGTTACCAATTATAGTAATTCGAATTCATTCGTAGCTATTCTTCGCTAGAGATTGTATTAAGTGAGGCAAAGCAAGTGGCAGACCGTGCATGGATTTGCAAGATTGGGCCTGTATAGTGTATGACGATTGTACTGTACTGAGAGCTTGTGATAAGCTTTGTATGTTTGTATGATATTGTCATATGATCTCCATGTTACATAATATATAGTTGGGGTTTTCAGCTTTAGGCTTTCCCGGTTAAAAACTGTGTTATGTGCGATTGATAATTTTTGTTTATGCTTCACATGTGTGTGCAATTAATTTTTTCCGCAAAAGATTAACAAGTGGAATAGATTCAGTATCTTGCATAAAGTTAAATAGTGTGAGATCAGGTGGATCTTGGACATATGCGTGCTTAGTGCATATAATTTCTACATCCCGACCCCACCTAAAATGGGTTGTGGCCATTTGAGCTATGGAGAGCTCTATTGTAGTTGTGTTGGAGATAGGGGAGGCTTTCCTCCCATGTGCGTGGATTTTTTGAGTTATGCATGTGCAGAATGTGTACAATCATCATGTTGACAACCTCTGTTTGGTCATTAGTTTGGGGGTGGAAGGTTGTGGACTTAGTGAGCTTGGTATCCAACATCGAATAGAGACTTGAAAAAAATGTACATAGGAGCTTGTTGTCCTGAACTTTGATAATGCACTGTGGGATCCCATATTGTACCCACACTTGGTCAAATAATAACTTGGCAGTGGCTTATGTTCTGATACTCTTCTTGTAGACCACCAAAATGGATATCTTAGAGAATCTGTCGACGACCACAAAAACGCAGTCATTGTCGTGGATATTAGAAGGAATTCCCGACATGTAATCCATGGAGATGGATTCCCAAGGTCGACTAGGAGTAGGGAGAGGAGGATATAGGCCTTTCTTCTTGATGGCCAGTTTGGAAATGACATAGGCAGTCCAGTATCTAATGTACTTCCCAACATTTTGTCGAAGGTTCGGCCAATAAAAATACTTCTATAGCACTACCACTGTTTTCTCTACTCTAAAATATCCAATGATCCGACTGTAGTGCGCCTCAAAAATCATCTTGGCATGCTCGCTTGAAGGAACACAAAGTTGTCCCAGGTGGAACAATAGTGCATCCTGGAGGTGAAAATTTGGAGCTTTCTTACCTTCCAGGAGGGTATGGTATGTGTTGCCGAATTATGGATTGCTATTTTAAATATGTGGCCACCTCAAAGTATTGTGCCCACAAGAGTTGAGCAAAGTGGCCAGCGTCAGGACCAGTGATCGACTGAGGAAGTTTGCAACATTTTTGGTGTTTCCATTCTTTTACTTAATGTTCAAATGGAACTGTTTCAAGTATGTGGACCATTTCTGATGGAAATCGTTCTGAAACTTCCCATGTGTTTGTATGAACTATAGGGGTCGGTGGCATGTGTGGATGACCATTTCCTTCCCCATGTTGAGATTGCAACAAGATGATGAGCTTAGTGAAAAGAGTCACCTTCACTAAGTGGGCCCGCAGGGTATTTTTGGCGCAAGTCTATTTTTAGACTATGTCTATTTTTAGACATGTCGATCATATTCTATGAGTTGCAGGATGCTATTTGTGGATGGTTGGTCAAGTTGGAAAAATATATGGACTTCTATTTTTAGACATATTAGGCGGAATCTATTTTTAGATTGCCAGTCTAAAAATAGATATGTTGAATATTATTAGCTCTTAATAATATTTGGACTATAAACATTATCTTATTCTCTTGGAGCACTTCAGTTAAGTGCACAGATGTGGCACAGGAGCTGACAGAAGGAATTACGCTATTCCTGAGGGTTAAGTGGAGCTATTGCATGGAGACTTCAATTAGAACTCATGTGACAGAGTTTGGTGGAGTTAGTAGAAGTAGTTAATGGAGTTGTGTTCAGTTTAACTCAGTTAGACACAGTTGAGTTAGTTGTATCTAGTCTAACCGATTGATACACTAGTGAGAGTGGTGTGAATTAATTATTAATTAATTCACTAATTATTAACTCATTAATCAACTAAAGAATACATCAGTTAACTACAGTGCATGGACAGTTTCAGTGGAGACCAGTGAAGAGGTAGGTGAAAGAGCAGTGTGACTATCAGTTGTGACTATAATGTTGCATGATTTGCAACAACCAGTGATTGGAGATGCCAATGAGGATTGCGTGAGCAAGGCTGGACCAATTCGAGTTCATTCAGAGCCATTCTTCAGCAGTGATTGCGCAGTAGAGGCAGGCTAGCAGGTGGCAGAGATTGGAGCATGAGATTTGCTAGATCGGACCTGATTAGTGTGTAGCAATTGGAGATTGTACTGAGAGCTTGTGAGGAGATTTGTATGATGATTGTTACATGATCTCTATGACATATAATATACAGATAGTTGGGGGTTTTCAGCTTTAAGCTTTCCCATAAAATACTATGTTCATATGTGTGAATGTTTATGGTTTTAATGTGTGCATGCAATTGATTTTATTTCTGCAATTAATGATCAATGGTAGAAGAGATTATGTATTGTGCATGAAGTCAAATAGTGTGTGATCAGGATAATCTCGGATGTATAACATATTAGTTATATGATTTTCTACACCCCAAAATGTAATGCTTCCATTGTTGGCAGCCCTACCCAATGGAACACATATATTTGTCTCGATCTCGATTTATGGTGAAACTAACAAAATAAACACATAACCATAACACAGATGCAAGGAAATAACACTTCATTTCATTGTCATCAAAGAACTAAAACATCCTTACGTATTTAGTAATGGATATAAAACTAGCTAGGGAACCTAGCTATTCTCTGATAAGAGATATGTGGCGGAAGTAAGGGGCCTCCGAACTAAGTTATAATGAGGCCTATAAGCCTATTTATTATTTGGAAACAATGGGAAATCCTAAACAGCCAAAACCCTAACCCTAGGAGATGAAGTGCCAAAACTATGGGCCCTGTTTGGGTAAAATGGTGTTTCAAATTCCCAGGGGCGTAACTTTGGCATACGATCTCCGTTTGACACATACCATACCTCATTAGAAAGATCTATCCAAGGAATACAAATTTTGAACAAGAAAAATAGGTCCATGGACCCATGTTGCTCTCTGTTTTCCCAAAAAACGTTGTTTAGGGCCTCAAAATGGCTCCGGAAGTTCAGGACCCGAAAAACTGCTAAAAATAGTAAGTTGTGCCGAAACTGAAAAAATGAAAGAGACAATGCAGGGCCCCAAGTGGAATAGGCTAAGACCACCAATATCCATTCTAGATCATTCCTCTCTGGTGAAGAGATGGTCCCTATTGCATTAAGTCTTCCACGAGATGAGAGGAAATTTCTCATGCAAACTTAGTCCCCCAGAACCACTTTTTGCGCAAGAGTTGGCTTTACTTACAACCCTGATACAGCTGTCTTACCTGCTGATAGTGTTCTTGATTTGCATGTCCATGATACAATCTGTGGTGGCATGTTCCATGCAATCTGGGTTTAACTCTGTTGGTGTGAGTTGTTCTGCAATGTCTGAGGTGTCCAGTAGAGGTGGGAAGTAAGGACGAAGGCGATCCACATTGAAGACTGGGTGCAGATCAAGGAATGGAGGAATACTAAGCTCGAAGGCATTGTTCCCTATAGCCTTGGTGACGGTGTACGGCCCGTATCGGAGCGGGCGAAGCTATGGGGGTCCAGTGAGGCGCTCCTTCGTAAATGAAGCATACTTTGTCGCCCACCGAAGTTGTGTGGCACCTCTAGTGTTGATCATGGTGGCTTCTTGTACTTGGAATTGGCTCTATCCAATATATCATGAACCCGTTGGCGATGTGTTATCGCGCCGATGAAGCACTTTGTCGATTTCATTGTGACATGAGGTCCAATAAATAAATCAGAATGGCATGGCTACGTCAATGGGACATAGTGGCTGGAATCCCAAGCCCACCTGAAAGGGGATATGGCCGATTGAACTGTGGAGAGCCCGATTATAACTATGTTGTACATAAGGGAGGCTCTCGTCCCATGTGCGTGGATGCTTTGAATTGTACATGCGCAGAATGTGTACAATCATTCTGTTGACGACCTCTGTCTGGCCATCTGTTTGGGGATGGAAAGCTGTGGACTTGGTGAGCTTGGTATCCAACATCGACCAGAGGCTGGACCAAAATGTGCTGAGGAACCTGCTATCCCGATCTGATATGATAGACTGTGGGATCCCAAAGTGCACCCACACCCGTTCAAAGAAGAGTTTAGCAGTGGCTTCTGCTGTGATATTCTTCTTGCAGGCCGCCATAATGGCCATCTTCGAGAATCTGTCGACGACCACGAAAACACAGTCATTTCCCTGCTTAGTAGAAGGCAGGCCCGATATGTAATCCATGGAGATGGATTCCCAAGGTCGACTAGGGGTAGGTAGAGGAGTATATAGGCCTTGCTTCTTGATGGTCGGTTTGGCAATGGCACAAGCAGTGCAGGATCTGATGTGCTTCTCGACATCCCTTCGAAGGTTCGGCCAATAGAAATACTTCTGTAGTATTGCTACTGTTTTCTCGACCCCGAAATGCCCAGCGACTCGACTGTAGTGTGCTTCCCATATCATCTTGGCACGCTCGCTTGAAGGAACACAAAGGTGTCCCAGGAGACATAAAAGTGCATCTTGGAGGTGAAAATTTGGAACTTGTGTGCCCCCCAAGAGTGCCTTGTAAGTGTGGCCGAATTCTGGGTCACTCTCATAGAGAAGCGGCCAATCAGAAGTCTCGTGCCCACAAGAGTTGAGCACGGTGGTGAGTGCCATGATCGGTGGTCGGCTGAGGCAGTCTGCAACATTATTGGTGCTACCCTTCTTGTACTTGATGTTCAAATGAAACTGTTGCAGATATGTGGACCACTTCTGATGGCGATCATTCTGCAACTTCCCTTGTGTCTGTATGAACTGTAGGGGCCGGTGGTCTGTGTGGATGATCGTTTCCTTCCCCAAAATGTAATGCTTCCATTGTCGACAGGCTTGCACAATGGAATACATTTCTTTGTCATAGGTGGGATACTTGCGAACTGTCTCAGAAAATGTCTCACTATGATATGCCACTGGATGTCCCTGTTGAGTAAGAACTGCCCCAATAGCATAGTCAGAGGCATCTATCTCGATCTCAAATGGCTGCTACAAGTCTGGTAAGGTGAGCACTGGGGCAGAACAAAGGCGATTTTTCAATTTCAGAACGCCTCGTTGAGGTTCCGACCAAAAGAATTTTTCTCTCGCCTTCCCTTGGTGACCTGACCTGGCGCTGCCAATATGAGAGAATCCCAACACAAACCTATGGTAGAAATTAACAAGACCCAGAAAGCTTTGAAGCTATGTTATAGTGGTTGGGGGCCGGCCAATCCCGAATGACTTGGATCTTGGCTAGATCCACATGCACCCCCCCTTTCATCAATAATGTATCCCAAATATTGAACCCGGGTCATGCCAAAAGTGCACTTCTCCAAATTGGCACACAACTTGTGTTGCCGCGGTGTTTGGAGGACTTGTCGGATGTGGGTGAAGGTGCTCTTCTCAAGTCTGGCTGAAGATCATAATGTCATCCAAGTACACCACCAAAAATGAGTTGGTGAATGGCCACAAGATGTCGTCCATCATCCTCATGAAGGTTGCGGGAGCATTCTTCAACCCGAAAGGCATGACCAGCCATTTGAAAATGCCTTCCTTGGCTTTGAAGGAAGTCTTCCACACATCAGAGGGTTCAATCAGTACCTGGTTATACCCCAACTTCAAGTCAATCTTGCTGAAATATTTTGCACCTTTGAGTTGGTCCAGAAGGTCATCAATCCGTGGGATTTGGTACCTATTCCAGACAGTGATCTTGTTCAGCGCCCGATAGTCAATACAGAGTCTCCATGTCCCATCCTTCTTCTGTACCAACATGATTGGGCTCCCACAGGGTGATGAACTTGGTTGGATGTGACCTTTCTGCAGCAGCTCCTGAATCTGCCTCTTGATTTCATCATTATCCATAACAGAGCGCCGATAGATCGGTCCATTGGGTAGCGACGTACCTGGGGTCATATCAATCGGGTGCTTGACCTGACAGTGCAGAGGAACCCCTGTGGGTGAGGTGAAGATTTCCCCGTACTCCTCCACAACCTTATCCATTTGTTGTTGTCATGCAGAGGAGCCCTGTCTGGAGGTCATGGCCATAGTATTCTTCTTTCCCTAGGGGCGGATCATCAGGAAAACAAATTTCCTGGTTTGTGAAATGAACTTACTGCATTGTTTTGCAGTAACCAAAGAGATAGCGGCAGGAGGTGGTACCTCTAGTATCCTGTACAACTTATTTCCCAAAGTAACAATAACAGCGCGAGGCCGAGACTCATACACAGCATGACGCTTCCACAAGTATGGTTGTCCTAATAATACATCAGAAACATCAATAGGAGCAACGTCACATAATACCTCATCCGTGAAGGACTTGATGCTATAGGGAAGGCGGCACTGTTGATTGACGTGAAGATCTCGTCCTTGGTGAAGCCACCCGATGGTGTATGGATGTGGGTGAGTTGTGGTCAGCAAGCCCAATCGCTTCACGGCGTCTATTGAAATGAGGTTCTTTTGGCTCCCATTGTCGATAATGACCTGTACCGGGGAGCCCTTTACCCACATCTGGGAGTGGAAGAGACATTCCTCCTCCTCTGGATCTTCTGGTTCCTCCTTCTAGATCTTTGTAGTGGCAACAGTGGCATTGGGCTTCACATCAATAATTTGTTTCCCTTTTTCATTCCCTTTGTCAGGTTCTGATTTAGAGTCAGAGCATGCATCTGACTCAGAAGCCTGCATCTCGGCCACCAGCGACTGCTTGGCTCGACACTCACTTGTGTTGTGAGTGGAGCTCTTATGGAACTCACACCACTTTCCCGTGTCCTTCTTTGGCTTTGCGGTGTTTTTCTTTGCTTGTGGCTTCGACAGGTTGTCTTGAGTTGCCATGCCTTGACTCTGTCCTTTGTTCTGTGGTTTGGGAGCACCTTTCCCTTGCTTTTAATTCGTAGATCCAAATTCTCGCTTCTTCTATTTGAATTTCTACTCAATATTGGCAGCATACCGGTATGTCGTACCAAGCGAGGAGAAGTTGAGGAACTCCATTTCCTCCTAAATGTATCTGTGCAGACAACTGTGATACTTTAGCACCAGATGTTTCTCTGGATCTTTGATACCCAACATGGTGCACAGGGTATGGAATAGATTCGTCAGCTCATGCACATCTTGATCCCTTTGTTGTCGCAGCATGGTCCATTGTATGTACTTGTCCTCATAACTCCCCACGGGATAGTATTGTTCCTTGATGGCGTCTCGGAAAGAATTCCAAGTGGGTACGGCAGAGAACAAAGAGGGCTATGTCTCGTCCTTTTTCTCACTGTGGGTTTCCCACCAGTCCTTGACATGGGGGGCAACTTTGAGGAGTGCAAAAATAATCTTCTCCCTGTCGGAAAAGTCATGAACCGAGAAATATCCTTCTAATAGATTCAACCATCTATCTCGGCATCTGCATCTATTTGACCCTCAAATATGGGAATTTCAAAATTTACTTGTACCTTAAAAGGAGTCGCACCTCCAGAGTGGCTACTAGATGCAGATGCGTCGCCGGTGGGCAGCCATTGAAGGATTTGGGCAAAGTTATCCATCATTGCGTTTATTTTTTTTTCGAGGGCCTCCTCGAGCAATATTTTGATAGGATCTCCTACTCCCTCATGTTTCTTTTCATCCCCCATGGGCGTCCGTCGGGGTTTGCGAGGTTGATCTTGCAAAGGTTCCACCAGATCGAGCCCTAACTCCTTATGCCCCGACCTCGTTGGGGACATGCAAAGAAGGATCGAGGAAAAGCAGACCGCTCTGCTACCACTGATCCAGATTTATGCAGGAACGCAACAAAATAAACACATAACCATAAATATAGAGATGCAGTGGAAATAACACTTCATTTCATTAATATCAAAGAATTGAAATTTACTTACAGACAGAATGGAAATAAAACTAGCTAGGGCGCTGGTAGCTATCTCGGAGAAGAGATGTGGTGGCTACAGGCCTCTGAACTGAGTTACAATGAGGCTCAAGGGCCTATTTATTATTTAGAAACAATGGGAAATCCTAAATAGCCAAAACCCTAACCCTAGGAGATGAAGAGCCAAAACTATGGGCCCCGTTTGGGTAAATTGGTGTCTCAACTTCCCAAGGGCGTAACTTTGGCATACTATCTCCGTTTGACGCGTACCATACCTCGTTAGAAATATCTATCCGAGGACTACAAATTTTGAACAAGCAGCCCATGTTGCTCTCCGTTTTCCCAAAAAATGTCGTTTAGGGCCTCAAAATGGCTCTGGAAGTTCAGGACCCGAAAAACTACTAAAAATAGTAAGTTGTGCCGAAACTGAAAAACTAAAAGAGACAATGGTGGGGCCCCAAGTGGAATAGGCAGGTTACCACCAATATCCACCTGGATCATTGTCATAGGTGGGATACTTTTGGACAGTTTCTGAAAGTGTCTCACTGTGATATGACATTGTATGCCCTTGCTGAATAGGAACTGCACCAATTGAAGGATAGTAGGTCTGAAATTTCGACATTACAATTCATATTTGTGAATCTTCCTGCACAAACTAACAAATACTAGCATAGTCAGAGGCATTTGTCTCAATCTAAACTAGTTGCTGCATGTCTGGTAATGTGAGCACTGGTGCAGAGCATAGGTGATGCTTTAACTTGGAAGACACCTTCTACTGGGATTTGGACCAGAATATATTTTCTTTCGCTCTGCCCTTGGTAACTTGATTTAAAGGCCAAGTGATATGAGAGAACCCCAACAGAAACCTACGTTAGAAATTGGAAAGACCCAGAAATATGTGAATCTCTGTAAGAGTGGTTGTGGTTCTGCAATCCTGAATGACTTGTATCTTGGGTAAGTTCAAATGCACACCCTTCTCATCAATAATGTAACCCAAAATATTGAACATGGGTCATACCAAAAGTGAATTTCTTCAAATTGGCACATAACTTGTGTTGTCGCGGGGTTTGGAGGACCTGTCGAATATGGTGGAGGTTCTCTTATGAATTATGGATGAAGATCAATATGTCATCCAAACACACCACCATGAATGAGTTGGTGAAGGGTTGCAAGATATCTTCCATCGGCCTCATGAAGGTTGTGGGAGAATTCGTCAACCTGAAAGGTATAACTAGCCATTCAAAAATTCCCTCCTTTGATTTGAAGGAATTTTTCTAGACATCGGAGGGTTCAATTAGTACCTAGTGATAATCAGACTTCAAGTCAATCTGGTTGAAATATTTTTCCCCCTTGAGTTGGTCCAGAAGGTCATCAATCAGTGGGATTTGATACCTATTCTCGACAGTGATCCTGTTCAGTACCTGATAGTCAATACAAAGTTTCCAAGTCCCGTCCTTGTTCTATACCAATACGATCGAGATCCCACAAGGTGATGAACATGGCCTGATGTACCCTTTTTGCAATAGCTCTTGAATATTTGTCTTAATTTAAATGTTCTCCAGAACATAGAGGCAATACATAGGTCCATTGGGTAGCAGCGCACTGGGGGTCAGATTGATGGAGTGCTTGACTTGACAGTGTAGAGGAACCCCTATGGGTAAGGTGAAGGTGTCCATGTACTCCTCCAAGACCTTTTCCATTTGTTGCTGACGTGCGGAGGAGCCATGTCTAGAGGTCGTGGCCACAATATTATTCTTTCCTTGAGGGTGAATCATAAGGAAAAAAAAATTCTCAGTTTGGGAAATGATCTTACTGCATTTCTTCACATTGATCAAATATATTGTTGTATGAGGTGCTACCTCTGGTATCATGACCAACTTATTTCCAAAAGTAATAATAACAATGTGAGGCCTACACTCATACACAACATGTCTCTTCCAAAAGTATGGTTGGCCTAAAAACTACATCACAAAATTTAAGAGGAAAAACATCACACAATACCTCATCTGTGAAGGGGCTTGATGTTGTAGGGAAGGCGACACTGTTGGCTAACGCGAAGATCTCGCACTTGGTGAAGCCACCCGATGGTGTACGACTGTTGGTGTGTTGTGGTCGGTAGTCCAACCCTTTCATGAAATCAGCTAAAATTAGGTTCTTTTGGCTCCCATTGTTGATAATTAACTGCAACGGAGAACCCTTCACCCACATCTGTGAGTGGAAGAGGCACCCCCCTCCTCCAGATCTTCGGGATCATTCTTCTAGATCTTGGTGGTGGCAACGATGGCGCTGGGCTTCGCATCAATAATATTCTTGCCCTTTTCATTCCCCTTGTCAAGTTCTGAATCAGATTCATAACATGCATATGATTCAAAAGCCTTCAGCTTGGCCACCAGTGACTACTTGGCTCGACACTCACTCATGTTGTGAGTGGGGCTCTTATGGAACTCACACCATTTTCTCGTCCTCTTATTTTTCTTCATGGTGTTTTTCTTCTTTTTTTTAGCTTCATCGGGTTGTCCTGGATTTCCCCACCTTGGCTCTTTCATTTTTTATGTGGTTTGGGAGCGCCTACCCCTTCCTTCAGATTCTCATATCTAAAGTCTCGCTTCTACTGTTTCAATTTTTTCTCGATCTTGCCAGCATATCAATAGGTAGTGCCAAGTGAGGAGATTTGTGTGTATAAAATCGCATTACTTGAGTACCAAATGTCACTCATAATCTTTGATACCCAACTTCATGCGAAGGGTATGAAAAATATTTGTGAACTCTGGCACATCTTGGTCACTTCTCTACCGCAGCGTGGTCCACTTTATGTATTTATTCTCATAGCTCTCGATAGGGTAATTTTTCTCCTTGATGAAATCCTGGAAATAATTCCAAGAGGGTGCGGCTGAAAATAGTGAGTGTGCACTTTCGTCCCTCTTCTCACAGTAGGTTTCCCACCAATCCTTGACGTGGGGGGTGGCTTTAAGAAGTGAAAAAGTAATATTTTCCTGATTGGAAATATCATGAACTAAAAATATCCTTCTAGCATATTTAACCATCTATCTACAACATCTGCATATATCTGACCTTCAAATATGAGGATGTCGAAGTTAACTTGTATGTTAAATGGAGTGGTGCTTCCAAAGTGGCTGCAGGAAGAATATGCATTACCTGTGGGTAGCTGTTGAAGGCTCTGGGAAAACTTGTCCATCATCACGTTCCTCTACCACTTGAGGGATTATTTGATCAATAATTTGAAAGGATCTTCCACCATGGGGGTCCGATGGCGTTTTTGAGGTTGATCTTGCAAAGGTTCAACCAGTTCTAGCCCTAACTCCTTATACCTCGACCTCGTTGAAGACATGCAAAGAAAAACATAGAAAGAGCATACCACTCTGATACCATTAATCTGAACTTAAACATGAATGCAAAAAAATACATATATAACTATAAATATGGAGATGCAACATAAATAACACTTCATTTCATTAATACCAAAGAACTAAAATATTCTTACATATAGAATGGAAATAAATTGGCTCAAGCGATGGTAGCTTATCTCTTAGAAGAGATGTGGCGGCTACATGCCTTTGAACTATGTTAGGCCTTTTTATTATTTAACCAGAAGGTAAAACCCTAAACAACCAAAACTATAACCCTAGGAGATGGAACGCCAAGCGTTTGTGGGCTTCGTTAGGGTTAATTCAGAGGCTAACTTCCTTAGGTTGTAATTTGGTCATATTATCTCCATTTGGTGCATACGATACGTCGTTGGACATATCTCTTTGAGTACTACAGTATTTACGGTAGGCCCATAAATATGAGGCTACTCTAGACCTCAAAACATGTTGTTTAGGGGGTCAAAAATCATCTGGAAGTCTAGGACCCGAAAAATTGCTAAAAATAGTAAATGTTGCTATAAACAAGGAAACTGATGAAACTAACTGGAGGTCTAGGTAGAATAGGTGAGTGGCCACCAATATCCACCTAGATCAAGTATACTATAAAATATTTTTCGCACCTAGTCACCAACCATGACAATGATACCTCCTAGATTCTTCTTTAATCTCTTTTCAGACTCTCTAAATGTGAAAATATCGTCGAGTTTACCATTTATGGACTCGTTAAACCTAAGAATATTGGGGAAAAATTGGAAGAATCATGGTTATTATTATCTATATCAATTACAAGTTTTTGGAAACATTCTACTATCCATCCCTTGAAAATAGCACATCCTACATATTCATCTTTTGTCAGCTTCTTGAACCCTACCATATTATGAGTTTTTCCGTGATACCTTGATGTCCCTGCATCCTCATATCCTACTCCTCTTGGTGTTCTTCAATATAAGCTTCCCGCTCTCCTTGGTGTCTTTCCTTCTATTGTTCAAGGGATTGTCTTCTATATGTTGACATTATCAACCACTTTATCATATTTCCATTTTACCTAATTTTATCTACCATGTTGTTACAGATCATTTCAAAATCAATAACTTATTATTGTTTCATGTCAATTTATGAGAGACTCCTTCTTTCCATCCTTTGACAGATCCCTTCCTATCAACTTCAACAAATTATCTAGGAAGCGGGTCGAGAAACAACATAGTACTTTGGAGCTTGTAGTTTTCAGTGGTAGGTTTCCATGTGTTTGATTGCAGTTTTTCATTATTGAATCTAAATTAGATGATTCTATGAGTGTTCGACCTCAACTGATTTATTCATACTCACTAGATTGTACTAGGCATCTTGGATACCATCATCCTTATCGATGGCCCTCCTAACATCTATTAACAATTTTCATTATTGACTTGTAAACATATGAATTCCAAATTATTCATATGTGTATAATTATGCCATTCCATGATGGTGACGAAGACCTTGGGATGAGGTTTACATCACTCAGCCTTGTTTCCTTTCCAAATCTATGTATTTTGTTTCTAGAGACAACTTATCTTAGTCTGACTACACTGCAACATATTTCCACATTGTACTTACTAGTGGACAGGACATCTCATCTTCTACATGGATCCACAATGCATTGTTCTAGCTATTGAGCATGGGAATACCTAACTCATAACATTATTTATATATGACATATATTTAATGTTGTTTGCAAACCTCCTTCCATTTTGACACTCTGATTACTCTCTCTCCTCAGTTGTTTTATGAAATATTTCTCCCATCACCCTCTTCTCTGACCTCACACTTTAGGGGGCATATGTTATCTATGAAAATACCTCCTCATCAGCTTGGAGGAGATTATTATGATTTTGGTTTAAATACACCCATTTACACCTATTACAGGTCATTTTTTCGCATCCAACCAAATAGCCCTGAACCCGGACCTATAATCATCCATTAACACTTTGCAATCATCCCCTACAAAGCCAAAAACATACTCTTTCCAGAAGTTACAATAATCCTCGATTACATTGGCCAAAAACCCTAATTTTATGGATCTTCGTACGTACCTTCAATGAATATTGTGCTAACGCAGGTTGCACACATGGAGACTATGTTGGTCAGTGCAAGTGTCTTTCCCAAAAAGTGCAATGAACACCTGGAAATGAGGAAGAATAAAAATTAATTTTGAATTTTCTCTCTCTAGAAGCTTCGGGAATGGTTTCAAATATTTACTATTGGATCAGATCTCTAACTCCTACTATGGAGGCCTTATCCCTTATCTCCTAGAATTGACATCCATTTAATGTGGATATAAGCCCTAGAATGGTAAATCCCAAACCACCTTATTTACACTATAAATTCACTACCTTCCATAGAGTCAGGGTTGACTTTTGGAGACTCTGAATTATGCCCTTATGCTGCTCATTTGTTTCTATATATCCATAATCGATCCATGTGCTTGAGGTGTGATTGAAGGCTTACTATTATGGAAAAGGAAGGAAAAGATAGTTGGAATAGATTCACAAGGTCAATTCCTACAAGGGTTGTAATATTTTTCTATCATTATTAATACAAAACTGCATTATTTCTCCAATGCTTATGTCGTATTTACGCATATGTATAAAATGAATCCTTGACTTATTGTTTAGAGTTGTTTATATATTATATTTGTATGTTTTGGTTATCTTTCTTATTTTGAATGATTTACAAGTTCCACTTATAGAAAATGGAGCTGGAGCTAGAACTAGCAAGTCGGGAGATGGAGGAAGCTTTCATTAGATTCCAAGTAGGTTTTCTTCTCATATTTCAAACATCTCAAAGGAAAGAATTGCATTTTTGTCTTCGTTGTTTCTAGGCTAAGCCACTAGGTCTAGGGAGATTATTTTTGTTTGCAGAAGGAATTTATCCACACAAAAAAACACTTGTTTTTTCTAGCCTATTAAATACTATAAGTTCCATGAGGACAACATTATACTAGTTTATAACACTATGTCTCTTCATCTAACTTGTGCTACCAAAATTCTCAGTCACTCACAAGGAAAAAGTCTCGATTTAACTCACTTTGACACTATGCTCACTTAAGGAAACCCTTAATAGGTAGAATGTGAACACCTTTCCTCATCTATAGCTTTTCCCAAAACAAATAAATCTCTTAAAAGTGGATAAAAGAATTAAATCATGAGGAATATTTTTCGTAAATGAATAAAGTGGCATAAAGCATTAAAGCATGAGGAAACATCATCCACCCCAAATATTTTTCCCAAATTTCACAAGAGAGAAACTAATAGTCTTCATAGCCTCCATTTTTCCTATAAATTGAAGTCTTGGCCATTAAGTTCAGGATAGGAATTCATTACATTGTTATGTTATTGATATATTCTTTGAGAGAGAGTATTGAAGCTAGGAGCTGGAGGAGGTGTTGTTGCAAATTCTATTGGTTTCAATCTTCTTCCAATTCATTAATATACATTGATTGTTCTTCCTTCCAAGAATGTTTTCTAATGGTTATTTCTAGAGGAGGTGTTGTTGCAACTTCCATTGGTTGTAATCTTCTTCCAATTAATTAATATAGATCTATTGTTCTTCCTTCCAAAAGTGTTGTCTAATGGTTATTTCTTATGTTTAAACAATGATTGCTTGAAAGTTTGTCTTGTATTGATTCATTCAATATTGTTTATTTTTTTTATCTCTAATGGTTTTGACTATCAAGATTATTATGTTGTGATGGTTTTCTCTATTTCACTTTATGTACAGTACTAACCTTTAGAGCTAGCTAGGAGTGCTTCCCAGTGACATTGACAACTCCAACAAATCTGCATGTGAGGACTCACGGGTTCACCTTCCTCTTATCTTGTCAATGTATACCTCACTTCTTATATTACCAAAATTGTCATCCTCATAATAGTCTATCACTTACCCTGTATGTCTCGAGTTTCTGGGAAAAATTGATAGGCTATTTACTTTTCCAACCAAGCACAATTCCCTATAACACAAGGATCGTGATTGGTTAGACCTGTGATTAAACATATCATAATTATTCTAATTTTTATTTAATTATCACCACTAAAGGTTGGATATCCTTACGAATCCTTCGTTGAGGGGTGTTTGATGCCCCTTTTTTTTTCTTAAATCAATGATCCTTACCAAATGAATGAAAATATGTAGTTATTAGTGATATGCCAGTAAGTTACACCTATTGTGTGCATGTTGGGTGCTTATTATGTCCTATTAATGAGGTCTTACTCACCCAAAGGGGGAGAATGGAAATCCACCATGTGATACTTGACAAAGATGAGATTGGACAGAGGAAAGCATGGATGTTTTCATGTTAGGACATGAAGAAAATGAAGGGACACACCTGCACTCACATAGGGGGATACATGAGGTCTCAAAGGGAAAAAAAAGAGAGACAAATAGAGACAGATAATGTAGGTTGGGTAGAGAGAATAAGTTCTTTGGGAGATTTTTGGGACTCGTCTTAAGTCGTAGCTCGCTGGCATACATTGACTCTAGCTACTATCAGAAGGCATTCAAGATTGAAGATATATGATATTCATAGTGGTGGAGGTATTAAATAGATTATTGGGGGCGGATTTGGGCTAATAATTGAGTTGCAACCTAGAGTTTGTGGTTGGTAACCTTAATATTGTTCTCAATGACTATGGGAACCAATTTATATAACTATGTTTGAGACCCTATTGTTTAAGGATGTGTGGGTGGTATGGAGTTCAGTAAATGTGAAAACCACTAGTGTAAACTTCCCTTGAGCAAAAATTACTTAGACCCTATATCTAGATCGGGAGCAGTCAACTGCAAGAAAGGTTGCAATGTAGTTGGCCTAAGTTTGGGAGGAGAGTGGAAATATCTCCTTCACTTTCTAGCCTTTTCAATTCATTCAGATAAGTATTCTTGTATTATGCATGCCTCATTGGATTCATGATCAATGATTAATCATGTGTCATTTATTTAAGGATGCATGATTCACTATTTAATCACGATTGATGAGCTAACTTGTCTATCTGTGATGATTATGAGTTTCTTGAGTTATGTGGATGCAACCTTTCTATTCTTTTGCAGGTTGTCTAATATGATCCTGATTGGTGATTTGATATCACTTAGAATTGATATATGATTTCATTATTTGCTTTCGTCATTATATGTTTTTAAGTTTGGGTAGACCACAATCATAAATTTAATGGTAGGCCACCTCATTAACAGTGTAATTTATATGTTGAAGCGCATGGAATAACTTTATCTCAAGAAGTTGTTGAGATCTCTATATGATCATGGTGTGTGTGTGTTGCATTAGATAACAACGTTACCAAATTAATGAGAACTATAACCTCAAAACAATAACTATAGATAATAATAATAAAAACATGAAAAAACGCCACACAAATGAAAATTTCTGTGCTAGAAAAATGTTTTTTGTTGGGTAAATTTTCAACATTTTTTTAAAATGGCAGTAAAAACCATTTTTTTGCCTAGAAAAACATGAAAAAAATCCTTGAAAATGAAAAGTGTTGATGTTGAAACAACTTTTTTTTTTGGTATGGGTAAATTTTCAACATTTTTTAGCAATGGAATTAAAAATAAATTATCATGACTCCAAAAAACATTAAAATTCCAATAATTTCCAAGCATGGCGTTAAAGATAAAATATTGTTTCTCTAAAAATCGTAAAAATTCCAACAATTTTCAGCCATGACGTTAAAGATAAAATATCATGACTCTAAAAAACCCTAAAATTGTAATTATTTTCAACCATAGCATTATAGATAAAATACCATGACTGAAAAAAACCTTAAAATTTTGACAATTTTTCAACCATGGAATTAAAACCAAATATCATGACTATAAAAAACCTTAAGTTTTCAACATATTTCAACCATGGCATTATGGGAAAACTATATGACTAAAAAAAATTTAAAAATGAACACCTGAATGAAAGAGTCATTATACCAAGGGTAATTTTTATTTAAAGGCTAAAAGTATAGCTCTTTTCAAATCTTAGCATAAGACAACTTGCACCATTACAACGAAAAATTAAAAATCAGGCATCAAATTGAAATATCCCCTTTTAATAGGGCATTAAAATTGCAACATTTTTGTTTAATATGGTATATCAAATGATAACAATAACTAATATCATGACAATATCACCATATAATTTAAAAATTCAACATTAATTTCTAATATTTTTCTACTATTAATCAAAATATCAATACTAGTAGATTGAATTAAACATAAATTATTTCTCAAATTTATTGTTGCAATGTGGATATTCTAAATAAATGAGTTATTCGTAATTAAAACATATAATCCAACAAACATAGAAATGACTCATAACTTCATGTAAGGTTATATATGGAAGTCAAAATATTTATTTCAAGTTACCATGCAAACATCGTTTACATAAAATGTCTTAGACAATTATTCAAAATCACTCATAGATTCTAGCACACCATCAAAATCTATAAAATCTTCAGATGAATGACTGGATGCAGATAAAAATGACCCAAATTCTTCTTGTTCATCAATTAGTGCCCCATCCGAGTTAACATGCATGCCCACCATTTCAGATCTCAAAATTCTTCTAGATCTACGATTGGGTTTAGCAAACTCCCATCTTAAAATTGTTATTTGTGATAGCAACCTATTTATAGTCTCTGTGATCCTGAAGCGAAGAGCTCCTCCCTTTGTTAAATTGAAGTCAGAAACAAGTATGTCAACATCCTCTAATTTTAAGAGGTCAGTGAAGTGATGATTTATATTTGTACTCTTTCTTTTTATCTTTCTGCCAATTTTTTTATCAACTACCATGTTTGGCTTGTACACACCATTGAATGGGTGTGTATCTGTGGCATACCAATGTACTTCAACTATTGTAACATCTTCGTTTTCTTTAATTACCTTTATAACCTTGGAAACCCAAAATGGATAACCATGTGTATCTCCATCTGCTAACATTGTCATCATGCAACCCTCCATAACATCTTGCACAAAACCCCTGTAAAGGTCTTCCATGGATTCATGTTGTGCACGTGATCTTCTAGAACCAATATACATTTCTATTTCCTCTACCTATGAAGAATTAATAATACCATGAGACGGTTTTTTTTCAACAATTTTTATTTCCTCGTGTTCATTTGGCATATTTTTCTACCAAATAAATAGAGTATTCAAAAGTGTATCTACATTTCTTGACCTTGAAATGATATCACTTTTATTATTGACCACCAAACTGAATTAGCAAAATCAAAGACTCATATGTATCTCTAATAGATTTTTTAATTTCTTCCAATCATTCAGAATCATTTATATCTCTCTTATTCCTTTGTGCATTATGGATTTTAGAAACTGATTGTAATAACAATGTATTTGATGAAAATATTATATGATCTGGAATGAACTTCAAAAATGCTAAACCTGATGAAGGCTCCCACTCTATAGTAGTTGAATACTTCTTGACCCATATAAGTTCTTTCTCATTAATTGTTTTGATATGAAATTTATGTTGGAATATAATGTCATTAAGTTGTTCAATGAATTTCTCTTTAGCATGTAGTCCTAGAATAAGCCTTCATATATCAATAGTTTCTTCAGACATGTGAAAAGAAGGCTCTAAAATGTATGGTTTCTTAATACATTCAATTAATTATGGTATGCTCCCAACATCCTTCCTCCTCAATGTTATTGAAAAATAACTAAACATATGATCAGTATGGTTATGAGTGTGGCCAACAAGAAGGAAACCAATCTTTACCTTTTAAAAAATTCCCAATTCAACAAGCATGTTTAGATATCCAAAAATAATTTAATTTTTGTTTTCATGACTAGTGTTGTCTAATTGCAAATACAAAACTTTAAGAATATTACCAGACCAATGAGAAAGCACATCATGAGTTATGGTTATGATCACAGTTATATCATATGAATATTTGGGGTTGTGAAGTAAACCCTTGGACACATTTTCCCATTAAAGACCATACAACCGACCAAGTGAAAATGAATAAAATTGTCCTCCTATAAATTTGTTGGTAAGTGGACAAAATGTGGTTGAAGTGTTTTCTTATAGTTTGTAACATCAATGATCAAACCCAAATATTTATTTGGATTATCATAACTTATTTTTATGCTTATATAAATTTTTCCTCGTACTTTTTTGTTGATTGTGATGCTCTTGAAGTGCTTTGACAATGGAATCTACACATAACATAAAATAAACCTATAATAAACGCAATTTCATAGTTGATAACTATAAATTTTAAAAAATAATGTTATGAATGCATACCACTTTCTGCCACTTGACATTTATCCCTTCTTGATTTAAGAGAAGCACACGTACTGCAAACCCCCATCCTTGACTTCTTAGGAATACAAAAATTGTTGAATCCTTTCCTCCATGTCCTTGTATAAATGCATATGTATTAAAATTACCATCTCCTTCAGCACCTTCTGCATTCTTTGTATAAGTTGTAGATTTCTCTTCTCGAGAAATTATCTGGAAAAATACCATGCTTTGAAAAGAACTCTTGCATCCATTACATTGCAATATTTCCTAATGGCCCAAGCTTTCCTCTATGCAGATGAATTTTTGAATAAAATTACCAATTGAATGAAACTTTTTTAATTCCTTTCTACATAGTAATAAATTATCAATATCATAATCATAACCTGTGAATGTAGATTGCATGCAACCCACTAAATATGAATTTTTCATGCTTTTATTCAATGAAAAATATCTCTTCCATTTCTCCAATGCAAACTTGAAATCCATTTGTTTAAAACAATCCTTTTGAAAGCATTCACTTGAAATCAAATCAACTATAAAACTTCTTCTCATGAGATACTTCGTTTTATACCTTGTATAACTGGAATATCTCGGATCGATATAAAAAGCTCTAGTCCTACTCCTAGGTATAATATTTTCTTGCAACATATCCATCATTTCATTATCCTCTCTATAACATTTTCATCATCATTAGGAGGAATATTATCCTCATTATGATCATTTTGAATATGGTTAGGAAATTTGTCACCATCCTTTCTTGTAAAATATTCATTAACATCCTCACTTTCAAGATTTAATTCTTCACTATCATCATTTTTTATTTTTAAATCCTCGCTTGTAGGAAATCCATCATGAGGATATCCATACACATCATCGGTTCCTTTAAAATCCTTTCTTGGTGGCAATACTTCACCATCCTCATTTGTGCTTTTTAAATCCTCACTCGGAGGAAATTCTTCACCATCTTCATTTGTGCTTTTGAAATCCTCGCTTGAAGGAAATTCTCCACCATCCTCATCTCTTCCATTGAAATACTCCCTTGGAGGAAATCCTTCACTATCATCATCTCTTCTTTCATAATCCTTAGTCAGAGAAAATCCATCATCGTCATCGGTGCTTTCGAAATCCTTTCATAAAGGAAATTATTCACCATCCTCATTTCTTCTGTTAAAATCCTCGCTCGAAGGAAATCATTCACCATCATTATCTATGATTTTGTAATCCTTGCTCAAAGGAAATCCATCATCATCATCATTGATGCTTTTGAAATCCTCGCTCGGGGGAAATTCTTCACCATCCTCATTTCTTCCATTGAAATTCATTCTCAGGGGAAATCCTTCACCATCATCATCTATGCTTTTGAAATCATCGCTCAGAGGAAATTCATCATTATTTTTTGTGCCTTTGAAATCCTTTAGCATCCTCATCTATGCTTTTGAAATTCTCACTCAGAGGAAATCCATCATTATCATCGGTGCTTTTGTAATACTTTCTCAGATTAAACCCATCATCATCATCATCATCAATTATTTTGAAATCCTCACTCGAGGGAAATATTCACCATCCTAATTTCTTCCATTGAAATCCTTGCTCAAGGGAAATCCTTCACCATCATCATCTATTCTTTTGAAATCCTCGCTTGGAGGAAATTCATCATCATCATTTTTTCCTTTCAAATAACTTCTTGGAGGAAATCCTTCACCATCCTCATTTGTGCTTTTGAAATCCTCACTTAAAGTAAATTCATCATCATCATGAGCACCTTTGAAATCCCGACTTGGAGAAAATGCAATAGCCTCATTTGTGCCTCTAAAATTATAATTTGGAGGAAATTCTTCATCCTCCATTTCACCAGTGGTGCTCTCATAATCCTTAGGGTTAGGACTTTTTGATTAATATGATCAATATCATTAGTTGTACTTTCATCAAACTCCTCCCTAAGTGAAAATTTTGACTCTCTATTCATAGTGAAATAATTTTTGTTATATTCATCAATATGAATAGATTTTTTGTGTGAATATGTTGATGTTGCAAAAGGTGAAACCTAATTATCACAAGAATCCATGACCTATCATGGAAGATGTTTAATGATACAAGTGCACTCTCTCCCAATGACAATATATAACTTAGAAAATGAAAAATTCCCTCCAAATTTTCCCCGCGTAAAACTCACTTGAAAAAATTCACTGCAAAGCTTCCCCCCAAAAATTTTGGCCCAAACATTTCCCTCCAAAAATCTCATTTGAAATATTTTCCTCCAAAATTTATTTGAAAAATTCTACTAAATTTTGACTTTAAAATTTTTACCCTAGTTTCTATTTAAATTTTCTACACAATTTTTCCTTTAATACTTTCCTTCAAAAATAAAATAAATATTATACTTTAATTATTTAACATTAACTAGATAATTAAGTTAATTTTTATAATTTTATAATTTTTTATCCCACATTTAACAAAACTTAATCTAAACCTATAATATTAACTATATGTTAATTTTTTTTTGAGAAAAACAACAACAAAAATCATTTAAAAAAAAACAAACCAAAAAAACTACTACTCATATTTGTAAGATTTTTAGAAGATAAAATAAGAAAAATTATAATTGTAAAGCTTTAAAATAGAAAACTCAATTCTCAAGAAAAAGACTTTTTTTCTAATTTCTTATTATTCGTTGTTTATATTATATATAAGCAGTACATGGACTAATAATTCTCAAGTTGTGAAATCAGAGCGAGAAAAGCAACATATATTGGCCATTTGATGGTTGCTCCCAACAGATAGAGCATAGAAATATACCGATGGCCACCACATAGAAGGATAAGATCCATCCTTTACATATATGCTCAGCTTGTTAGGCGAGCGAAAGACTTGACAGAAAAGATTCAGCAAAGAAAACTTTTGAACTAGAACATTTGATATGACAAATTATGAACTGTAAATCAAATAGTAGAAATAACAAAAGATGTATCGTCAGAAGAGTATCCAATCCATTTGATTTATGATCTGTCAAAGATGAGATGTAAATCTAAAAGAAATGACAGACCGAAAACTGAGAGATCGTTAAAGAGCATGTTTGAATGATCTTGATTGTGCACATATATCAGATAATGTCCATGGAATCGGCGTGTAAAAGAAAAGCAGCCTCGCTTGAATTCAAATGACCAATCCACTTGCAGAAGAACATTCTTAGACCTGTATAAATGGAAGGAGCGTTGTTAGACGTGTGTGAATATATTTAAATAGGCTCGCTTGATATTAAAAATCCCGGCTCGCTTGTAGATCTGTTATCTGGCATACAATTGAACTGACACTGGCTCGCTTGATGTAAGATAATTATCCAACATGCTCACTTGATTTAACGTCTCTGACTCGCTTGATTATCTGATCACCCAGTCAGTATAGGAATATATATCATTGCAAAAACGTCTCGGAAACAAAATTGTCATAGCAAAAACTCGAGCAGGACCATATTATGGAATTGGAATAGAAGTTTGCCAAAAAGAGAGGCCATCTCTAAACAGCTGAACCTGCATGATCCCAAAATCAGAGATTAAACCTTTTTTAGAGAGTCCATCAGCCCTAGTATTGTTTTCTCTATAGATATGGCTGATGGGGGGACTATTAAGAAGGGACCATAGTCTTTGAACCCGATGCACCCAACCTTGTAGATCAGGGCGCATCATAACCATGGAATTAGAAACCCACCCAATAGCAACCTGTGAATCCCCGTATACATGAATATTCTGAATCTGTAAGTAAACAGCAAGACGAAGACCAACCCATAGGGAAATAATCTCCGCTTTGTTATTGGAGCCCTTGCCAGCATTCCAATGTATATGAACCCGCTCTCTCTGTGATATTTTGATCCATGCCCCACACCCCATTACCCCGTCCACACAAGCACCGTCGAAATAGACAGCCGATATTGCCATCTCGTGTGGTCTTATGCGGATGGAGCAATCCGATATAGTTAGAATAGGAGTGGGACGATCCTCCATCCAGCTTAAAATTGCAGATAAAATACGAGGAATCTGGAAAGACACATTGTCAAATATCAGTTTATTCCTTCCCAACCACACCTCCCATATGAGGAAAAAAGGCAAAGATTTAAATTTTCCCCGGAGCTTGTCTCATTCCAAGGCTGCGGATATGAAGTCATCTGGAGACCATGCTGGTTCCATGAAGTGGTCTGAGAAAAGCCGCCACAAATTCGTTATAATTGGGCATCGGAAAAACAAATGATCAATGGACACCAAATCTGCACAACATATTTGACATTTGAAAGGACCAAAAAAACCTCTCTTAATCAAATTTTCACCAGTAAGGATCTTTCCTTTCCATACCAGCCATCCAAAGAGTACAATCTTTGTAGGCATTTTCCTCCTCCAGAATGGAAAGAAATATGTAGACATCTGTCCCCGATAAGAAGCAATATTTAGATCTCTGTATATGTCTTTGACAATAGGAGCGCCAGCATTCATGGGGCCATTCCATACTATTGTGTCCCCCCCTGTATCCCAACAAAAGCCCGCAGCCCGAAAAGCATCACGTAGCATTTCCCATTTAGCAGCCTCCGGCTCCGTCAATCCCAGTTGGATCGCATTTTTAAATTCTGGAGCACCATAGGACCAAACCCGTATTGTCTGTGCAATATAATTTATACCCATGTGCGCTAGTCTGTGTATGAGCAGAGGAGACGGACCATCAAGTGGAGGAAACCCGATTAGCTTCTTGAACGTGAAAGGGATATTGCCGCCATCTCGAAAAAGCCATGCTAGCCTGCTAGACACATGGATCACGATCTTCTTGAAGCTGCACCAGATGGCTGAGATAAAACGAGGGTGAGAAAATTTCATACAGAGTATTTGTTGTAGAATATCACCCATAATGTATTTACACTTTATGATAGCATTCCAAATGCCATTTCCGTGTATAGCCCTCTAGAAAGACTTAATGAGCAGCGCGATATTGAATATCCTTGTGTTGAGAATACCCCAGCCATCATGTTCCTTTGATCTGTAGAGGCGCTCAAGTTTGCATAGGTGTATTTTGTGAGACATTTGGGCACCTCCCCACAGAAACTTAGCAATAATATGATTTATCATACCAATAATACCATCTGCAATATAATACAAGTGACCCCAATATACCAACATCTGGGAGAGCACTTCTTGGATCATAATAAGCCTGCCCCCCATGGACAACCATCTATGTGTCCATCCGAAGATCCTTCTTCGAATTTTGTCAATCATCCACATCCAATGCTGGATCTTGTATCCACATGGCTTGATCTTGAAACCCAAATATGTAAACCCAGTAGAAGCCTCTCTAAAATCGATCCCCATAAAATTAGCTATGAACGCGATCTCCTGTAGATCTCCAAATTCATATATGATGAATGATTTGCTCTTGTTAATAGTCAGACCCGTAGCAGATTCAAAACAAATAAACATGAGATGAATATAGAACCAATGGTTCCTATTCAGGTAACCAAATAACAATAGATCATCAACAAATAAAGAGTGTGAGCATGAGACTTCGTTGGAGAAAGATAAACCCTTTGTACATCCCCGCTGCTCCGCCTTGTGCATAATACAGCTGAAACCATCCATAATTAGAATGAAGATTAAAGGTGAAAGCGCGCATCCTTGTCTCAGACCACGTTCGGCAGCGAAAAAAGGTGTTGGGATACCGTTAATAATAACTGCATATCGAACTGTGGAGATACACGACATGACCCATCTAATAATCCTGATTGGGAGACCTATCTTCATAAGCACCAGCCTTATATATGACCAGTCAATAGAGTCATAGGCTTTATGAAGATCCACCTTCATCATAATAGCCTCTTTTTTCTCTGTGTGAATGGAGTGTAGGACTTCTTGTGCTTGTGGCATCATTTATGGAACGACCTTTAAGGAAGCCATATTTCTCTTTTGAGATGTGGGCCGACAATGTTCCTTTTAAACGCTCAACAATAATCTTAGACGTAATCTTGTAGAGGACATTACATAGAGCAATCGACTTGAAATCAGCAAAATTTTGGGGAGCATCCGACTTAGGAATTAGAGCAATGAAAGTGGAGTTAAGATTGGCCGGCATCACGCCTCTGATTCTGATTTTTTCAATAACCATTGTCAATTCCTCCCCCATCAATTCGAAAAAGTGGATAAATAATTCCGCAGGCCACCCATCAGGCTCCGGACATTTATCCGAGGAAAAAGATTTGAGGACCTTTAAAACTTCATTCCCTATGACAGCACAATCCAATGACGAGATGGCATCAACGAAACTAAATTGAGATACATGGTAAAGTCAAGCTTTTGACCCCTCAAAATCATTGAAGATTATTTCAGAATGGAAGACAATACCAAAAGTAAATAAAATGAGATATTCATGGTATATTAAAGATAGAAAAAACAATGAAGATGTACAAATATTTCTATTTTGTTGTCAGATTAATTATGGTGAAGATTATGAGGTGGTTGGCAAAATATGAGACATATGTTTGGTGTGGGATACACATATTGTTTATGTTCTTGTAATACTACCCAGGACACATGATAGGGTTAGATATCATTTTGCAAAGATGAATTATGACGTAAATATTCTATAGAGATGTGTCATGAAGACATAGTCGACATTATGAATAACTTTGCAAGTCTATTTATTTATATTTATGTGTTATGCATTATTGTAAATATCATTATAATTTTTTATAACTTATTTATCATTGACATATTATTTTTTATTTGATAGTTTTTTCTAAGAGTCTTTCAATTATGTTTAAGGGAATTTATTATACACAAACAAATATTATGAATGTGATCAATAGTTTCCACACATATACAATAATAGAAGAAAGGCCAAAAGAAATGAAAAATGGTAGATCATGAAACTAGAAGAGTAGATACAGGGAATAAGGAAAGAATGGCTAAAATGCATTAATCTAGTAAAGTTAGACATATTAATTTTGAAGATGTGGAATTCTAAGTTGAATAAGATGTTGTCATTGATGAAAATGAGATTAGAACTCATGTTGAAAAGGTGAAGAGATATAAAAGACAAAAAATAAGAATTCCCACATATTTCTCTATTCTAGTTGATGATGGGGAGATTTATTATTTAGAAAAAAATATTTTAAATGATAGGAGGAAGAAATCAAAATTTCATCATTCTGTAAAAATCATGGGTACCAGTGAAGATCATAGTGAAAGCTCTAAAGGCGATAGAGAAATCATAACACCGTGTGCTAATTTAGAGGATGGAATTATTTGAACACAAAACAAAATTCCATTTGAAATCAATTGATGAAGAACAACTTGGTTAATGGAAGTCATACATTTCAGCTTAATGTCAAAAAAATTTATAAGTAAAATGAAAGACAATATAAATATCAAATTAGAAAGCCACACCACCTACATGTGCATAACATGAAAACATTGATTAGGTAAAATCCATATGCACATGTGGTTGATTATGTGGTTCTTGTTGATCCAATTGAAATTCCCAACAAAGACGCATTTGATAGATCAAGATGTTTTGACTACAAATATTATGTAATTGGGGGGGACCATTCTGCAAAGGCTAGAAGACAATTTTGTAGGAATATCCCAATAACCCACTTTTTGAAACAATGAAGTATATCATTTATGCTAGTTTAACATATACATAAGCAAATTTATTGGCATATGATCATAATACAGATAATGATTATATGATTTCTATCACTTTCATCCAAAGGATCAAATTGATTCATAGTGAATTTGAAGAAAAATGTGGTGGGGATAAGGAAAATGTTACTCGAAACTTACGAAAGAAATGTTGTATGGAAAGAGTTTATCAAATTGAGGAAAATATCAATGCAAAAGGTGGCAGAGTAAGATATGTATTCATAGGTATGGATAATATTTTTCAATTAGCATTTAAAAATTGGGAGATATGTGATCAAGAAAGATCTTGTTTCAATACAGATCGACAGTGAGGTCTAGTCAGCTCCAGTTTATCCGGTGTCTGATTCAGTCTTCAGATCGCCACATCCTCCAGTATTCCAGATGAGATTCAGTTTGGTGTACTTTAGTGATATCATGGCATGTGTGGTATTTGTCATGGTGTGTGTGGGGTAAAATTGTAAAAGTCATGTGGTGACATGTACCTATGTGAAAATCCTAATTGGTGCAAGTTTAAAGGTAAGGTGGAGACATTATGTAAAACCTAAAGCCGAAGTCTATAAGTCTAAAACCTAAGGTGTATTAAAAACCTAAGCCTAAGTTCTAGCACAAACCAAATGTTAAATCCTGGCGTAAACTACTTTGTATTAAAACCTATGGTATTAACCATAAGGTTTCGGACCCATGTATTAAAACCATATGATAAAACAAATGTAATACATTACACAGTTGACTGCAACCGCAACCGTGTTGGAACCGAAGTTCATGTGAACAGATAAGCAGCGGAACTATTATCAATGACCACAGTGTTAAATGTCGGATTTTAATCGATGGACATATGAACAACTGTCACAACTGACCGTTGCATAAAATTTCGGGATTAACCACGGAACTAAGTCGCAACCACCGGAGTTTCGGGTTGTCACATGGAATAACGATATCCATCAGCAATTCAAAGCCATCGGGATCAAACCGCACATGTAGCCACCAGTTAGCTGTCGCATCTAGCTATCACCCTCCTCCGCGTGGTTTCAACTGACAGTTAATGCCTATTATAATATAAGGTCTAATTTTGGGTTTTTGTATTAAATTGCGTTAAGGTTGTAATTAAACCACCTTATCACTATACACTAGGTGTCACAATGTGACAAGACCGAGACCTCAAACACCTTGATTTCTTCAACCACATGCCTAATTTGGTTTTCAGAAGTTTGAGCCCAAGCGTTATATAAACCATGACATTTTCTCCATGAACACACATGAGTGATTTTGTATTCAGATTTGGAGTGAGAGAGACAACTTTGTTTTCAATGTTTCTTGGTCGTTTGGAGGCGGAATTGAGCACAGAGACATGCTTTAGAAAGCTAGCAAAGAGAGATTTATGTTTTCATTGACCAAAGGTGCCTATGGGTACATTCAGTCTATTTTTTTTTCTCTATGTAAATACTTCCTCGTATCAATCCTAATAAAACGGATGCCCAGCTTGAAAGCGGACCCCGAGACGTAGTCCACCAAGGACGAACTCCGTAATAAAATTTTATTGTTTCTTTTCTTTTTTCTCTGCTGTAATTTCATGTCTAATATGTTTCTTGTTTAAGTCGTTAATGCTTTAGATTTCCTTCACTATTCCACATTAAGCAGTTCATTTAATAATAAATTCACTAATGGCAATTAATCAATTATACTTTAGCACTTAATGTATTTTTTTTCTAGATTAGGCTACTTCTATTATATCATACAGTCCCAAAGATTACATTTCTCATCCCCCATAGTTGGCAAGCCAATTATGGAGGGAAGTTTCGATATCAAAATCACATAAAAGGGACTGCCCCAAACGGGGAAACCAGCCCAAGAGTAGAGTATAGAGAGTTGATAATACGTTGCCCATAGTGGGAAACCAGCCAGACAAGTGATAAGTTTAAGACAAAACCAGAACACTAGACGGAACCAAAACACTAGAAACCTTAAAATAACAAAAATATGATTGGAATAAGAGATAAGCACCCAAAAATTAAGCAGATGGAGAGCTATCATCCTTTTATGGAGGTTGGAGGGGCTCTTCCAAAATTCTGCATGCATAATCTGGCTCGTCCTCCTCCTGCTTGGACGTGTGGGCTGTTGACGGATGAAGAAGAACCACGTGGGCATCAGGAAAAATGGAGGAAGCTGCATGAGTATCAGAACCCGCACTGGTTCCTCCCTCATCCAAGCTTGAGTTGTTGTGGTCACTGCTTGAAGCACTCTGCACCGGCAAAGCCACCATCTTGCGAGGGGAGAAGGCGGGAGCGGGAGAGATGGTGGACTTGCAGGGTATTTTTATAGGGCGAAGGCCAGAGCCAGAGGGTTCAGAGGGAGAATCCGGAAGGTGGAGAGACAAGCGAGAAGAGAGATTTATGGGGTCAAGGATTTCTAGCTCCACCCAATAAACTGAGAGATTCATCGTCCTGCCCGCAGAGGCCGAGGTGGGAGGTATAGAGGGAAGACCACGTCCCCCTTCTCTGTGGCATCTCATGCGGTGACGTCTGGGCATGGCGAAGGAGTGGGAATGGGTCTGAGATGATTTTTGAATCGTAGGAGCATCCAAGGAAGCAGGTGGGGAAAAAAGTCCAAATAAAATCTAACAGAGGAGAAAGGAATTGAGCAGAGGAGCCAAGGCTTGGCAGAGACATCAAGTTCGTCTTCGCAGAGCCAAAGGGACAGGCGAATGGCGGAAGAAGGAGCAGGGGTGGTGGATCTAAGGGCCATAGGAGGTGGCCAAGGCAGGACTGTGGGAGTAAATGTGCATAGGAAAGTGATTAAGGCAAAGGACATTGATGGGAGGCTGGCGAGGGTGGAAATTAAATGCCCCACGCTCCAAAATTTAAACCAAATTGGGTAGCCATGTGTGCTCACATGGGGAGGAAAATTTCCCTGCCACCTTGTGTCCAAGTGGCACCACTGTATGCTTGGTCTATCACCCGCATCTGGGAACTTTAGCACAAATTTACTCACATCTCGTATCATATTCATGTTGGAAAGATTGTCAACATGGCAAAGGAGGTAGCAGATGTGCAACAGGAACAATTACAAAGAGACTAAGATGTGCATAAATGGAGCAAAGAGGAAATGAAGAGAAAGGCAAGAGATGAGGAAGCAACACGAGATAGAGCCGTGACATAGAGCAGACAGAGGCAAGAGGCGTAAAATAAGTTATATATATGGCAAAGACTATGGCTATATTTAAGGCAGCTATATATAGAGTGCATGCAGACAGAGCTGTATTAGAGGCGCAGAAGCAAATAAGTTATATATATGGCAAAGACTATGCGTTATATATATGGATTGTGTTGAAATGCGTTAAATAAATGGACTGTGTTGAAATGTAACGAAACCATAGTCGAAAAATATATATGTATAATGGAACAGATTCGACTCATTATATATATTGAAAAATGACTATTTTATATTGAATAGACGGAACCTGGAGCGTATCGGAACCACGAACAGACATCGTATACGGAGGAGAGTTGGAACCAGAACCAGGAGGCAGAACTCTGCGCCAGAGTTGAAATATATATATATATATATCATTGAAATATAATGAAACGTTATATATATCATGAAGGACGGAACCCGAGCACAGAAAATGGAGAACCAGAACCTGGAGAGGAGGCGGAACCTTGCGAGGTAAACAGTAAACGTGGATTGCCGAAAACCACGAGTGGTTTCCGGACCATTCCACACCATCTTTCGGGGCTAAGCGGTATTCCCCCGACGAGAAGCGATTCCATTAATCAATTGACGCGTGGCATTGGCGGTATTGGAGGCCATCGCTTAAACCATAATTTCGCGAGCTAACCCTCGTACCAGGACGCCGAGCGGAATGTATATGAACCGTCAATCTGGCGGAAGGCGATCGAACGACGATCAATTGATGAACTTGCCCAAGGTTTAACAAAAGAGCTCGGAAGATAGTCAGGTATGGGTGCGCACGTTTGGTGGGGCCAGAGTATATTAAAGTTGTTAATTAAATGATTGGCGGAATATATATATAATTCAGTGTTTATGTTATTTATCAAATTATTTGACTTTGATAAGTAAATCGAAGATGTACTAAGGGTTATGAATTAATAAAGGTATGCGGATATACATAGGATTTCGTCAAAAATTGAAGAATGCCGAAATAGATATATGAATATATATTACGTGGGTTGATATATGTACCTACCGAGGGCCAATTTACATGGTTTGAAAAGCCAAGTGTTAGTTAAATTGAATTGCCAGTGTGGAAAAAGAAATGTGAAATTGCCGGATTGGTAAGATGATTGGTGTTTTATTATGGTTTGACCACAGTTTTTGAAAATGCCGAGAATTGTTGTATGGCTGACTAAAGGGCGACTGCACATACAGAAATTACATAACTACAATAAATGGAGAACTGAATAAAAGATAAAACAAAAAGGAGAATGTTGTTTTTGGATGGATGAGTGAGGAAAATAGAAAGAGAGGAGTGCCAGTCGAAATATATTTTTAACACGGTTATATGTTTACAACAGACATACAATCACGGTAAACAGGAATTTACACAGGAACAAATTGGACAGGCGAGTAAGCACAAAAAATAGGGAATATGCAGATGATAGTGAACAAAGTGTATGCAAAACAGGTTCTTAACAGCAGCAGGAAAAGACAAAATCCAGTAAAGCCAAAGTTCAGAAGAAGAGCTGAGTGATATTGCAATATGTAATTAGAAATGTGAATGTAAATGATGTAATTATTTTTTCATTGTTTGTGATGCAAAGGCAAGTATCCTAAGGAAAAGACAAAATCCCACTGTAGCATTAAATTTTGTATATATGATTATGATTTCAAATTGAGTTGGATAAAGAAATAAGAAGGCAGAAGACCAAGAGACATGACTGTACATTTCGAATTCCAAGTAGAATACAAACAGTCATGTGAGGAACACTATAAATAATATCATCTTGATATGCAAAGGGAATTTTTGAGAGTAAGAGAGAGTAAATAAAGAGAAGGAAAAATACAGAAGAGTGAAGCAGAGAAGATCAAGAAAAGAAGAGCAGAAAGAGAAGCTACAGAACAGAGCTGATATCAGAGGTAAATCAGCAAACATTCAGTTTGTTAAATTGAGGAAGTTGGAGCTTCCCTATCAAGTTGAAGCTTGATAGCTGTCAGTTGTAGCTGACTGAGGTTGGAGCCTCCTGTAGGTTGGTGCCTGCATAAAATTGAAGGGAGTTGGAGCTTCCTTGCAAGTTGTAGCTTGCAGAATTGAGGTTGGAGCCTCCTGTAGGTTGGTGCCTGCAGAAAAAAAGTGGTGAGAGGGAGTTGGAGCTTGCCTTTGCATCACAACAATAATAAGATGTGGTTTTCTCCTTTTATGGGTTTCCACTTATATCTGGTGTCTCTGTGCATGATATTTATGTATTGATCTGATATGTATCATCTGCTTAATATCTGCTGCTCTCATATTAAGTCTACTGCTATATTATACTAACACTTGTTGCTTACATTCTAAGATTACTCACACATTAAATTGGATATGAAATGAAGGTGTAATTAAGTTTAATGAAAAGTTCTAAAAGATCAGGAATGTGTTAAACTGATTCACCCCCCCCCCCCTCTCAGTTTAACTAAAGGTTCAACAATTGGTATCAGAGCAAGTTCCTTTGTACAAGTCTAACAACTGAAAGGAGATCCTAGGTTCCCAAGATGGATAGTAAAGAAGGATGCTCAACCAATAAAGCCCCTTTCTTCACTGGTGAAAATTATGCTTTCTGGAAAATCAGAATGAAGACATACATAATGTCTCTAGGAATAGAAGTCTGGGCTGCTGTGGAATTAGGATATGCCTCGAAATCAACTGATACAGAAAAAGAAGCTAAAGAAAGCTTTGTAGCTAATGCAAAATCCATGAATGCCATCCTGAATGGATTATGTGAAGCAGAGTTTATTAAAGTAATGCACAAAGACACTGCCAAGAAAATATGGGATACTCTTGAAGGCATACATGAGGGAGACCAGAAAGTAAAAACTGCCAAACTTCAAGTATATAGAGCCCAGTTTGAAAACTTAAATGAATGATGATGAAGATGTTGGCAGCTTCTTCTTAAAAGTTGCAGAAATTGTTAACAATATGAAAGCTCTTGGAGAAACCATACCAGAAAGTATATTTGTGCAAAAGATTCTAAGATCACTCCCATCCAGATTTAATCCCAAGGTATCTGCAATAGAAGAGACAGCGAATTGGGAGACATTGACCATGAATCAGCTACTAGGAAATCTTACAGCATATGAGATGAGGCTCCCACAGAAGAAGTCAAGCACAAGGGAGGCAGCATTCAAAACGGAAAAGAAGAAAGAAGAAAAGGAAGATATATGCTCCTGCTCTGATGAAGAAGAGGCTAAATTTGTCAAGAAATTGGATAGAGGCTTAGGTAGATACAAAGGTAAACTTCCCTTCAAATGATTTAACTGTGGAAGAGTTGGACATTATGCTGCTAAATGTCCTCACAAGAAAGTAAGAAATCAAGCTCAAGAATCAGAGAAAGACACATCAAAGAACTGGCAGAAAGGAAAGAAATTCAGTAGAAAATCCTTTTATGCTCACCAAGACAGCAGTGCATCTGAAGACTCAGATGAACCCTCAAGTGAAGAAGGAACCTCAAAATTTATATTGATGGCCATAGAAGATCTTGAGGGACTCCTACTAGAAGATGAAGAAGAAGAAGGGGAAGTAGACCTTGAGGGGGAGCTAAGTGAAGCCTCTGAGGAGATTGATTTAATTTTTTCAAACTAAAATGCAGTAAACAGTGGAGAGATTCTCCTAAAATGTGAAAGAAGAACAAAATCTCGTAAGTCCTCATGCAACTTTCTAGTAAAGTCAAGAAGCCAAGAAGATAGAAGATATGTTACTTCAGCAAATCAAAGATAAAACTCGAACAAGAGAAGTCGAGAAGAGAATTGTAACTGAGAAATAAATTAGAAAAAGGCTCACCGTAAATTTTCTATATACCCTTCTCAAACAACAAGCTCTATTGGGCTGAATGAAATTTTTATTGCTCAAAGATCCCCTATGATAAAGACTGGAATAGGCTACGAAGGAGAATCAAGTAAAGGAAAAGAAAAGGCTGACAGAGAGATTATTTTTGTAAAAGCAAAGAAGGATGAGGAAGTAGCTCAAATAATTCCTACAAAAGAAGAAATCTGCAATAAGAGAGACAGAGAGCAGAAGAAACCTCTAGTAACAAAGAATGCACTAACTACTAAGATAACAGAAAAAGGATCATATGCTCCTGAGTATGTCAAATTTGGAAGCCATCAAAGGAGATTCTTCCCTCCTATGAAGAATGCCACCTGTTATGTCTGCCACAAGTAGGGACACATTGCTGCATATTTTCATGCAAGGAGGAATGATTCAAACCAGCAAAAGAGGCAAGCATGGAAGAGACAACCTTACATCAGGTATGCAAGTAATTTCTATGGTTATTGTTTTTATTGTAAGGATTTTGGCCATAGAATTATTGAATGTAGAAAGTATGGACAAATACTGATGTTCAATACCTCAAGGAGGTTTATGAGTCAAAGAAATTTTTTTCATGCTCACAATTCCGCAAAAACTATAATCAAATGTTGTATATGCAATCAAATTGGGCATATATCTTCCAAGTGTTCTCTAAAGGGATATAATTCATCACCTCACAAAATATACCAAACAAAAGGGGGCCTCCAGTGGATAAAGAAGGCGAATAAATGTGACTTGGCTTTAACTGCTCAAGATTTGAAGAGTCAATGGTATTTGGACAGTGGCTGCTCTAAACACATGACAGGAGATAAAAACAAGTTTTTAACTCTTGACGAAAATAAATCGGGCAACGTCACTTTTGGAAATGACAAATCAGGAAAGATCAAGGGAAAAGGATCAGTCAGCATAGACAATGGCAGAGGAAAGGCCCAAGATGTATTATATGTAGATGGACTGAAAGCAAATTTACTGAGTGTTAGTCAGATGTGTGATAAAGGCTGTGAAGTTCTCTTTAGAGCACAAGATTGTGTATTCAGATCAAGAACAACAGGAAAAACTCTACTCAAAGGTGTTCGAACAGAGAGTAATGTGTACATAGTGAGAGAGGAGGATGAAGCCTGTCATCTTAGAAAACTTGAGGAGTCATGGTTATGGCATAAGAGATTGGGACATCTCAACTTTGACCATATCATTAGACTGAGCAAGAAGAAAGCTATCAGAGATATGCCAGAAATAAAAAGGCCCTCAAACACAATATGCAAATCTTGTCAGTTGGGGAAACAAACTCGCACATCCTTTAAATCTAAAGAAGAGTTATCAACAAGACGACCACTGCAACTTGTGCACATGGATCTGTGTGGACCTGCAAGAACTAAAACACCAAGTGGAGAGTCCTACTTTATGCTGATAATAGATGATTTCTATAGAATGACATGGGTTGCTTTTCTCAAGAATAAATCGGAAGCTCTGGACAAATTCAAAACATTTAAAGCATTAGCAGAAAATCAGACAGGATGCAAGCTGAAATGCATCAGATCAGACAGAGGAGGTGAATTCACTGATTATGACTTTGTAGACCTATGTAATGAACATGGAATAAAGCAACAATTTACTATTGCAGGGACACCTCAGCAGAATGGAGTAGCAGAGAGACAAAACAGGTCTGTACAACAAATAGCAAGAGCTATGATGCAAGAGAATAATATTGCTCAAATCTTCTGGGCAGAAGCAGTGCACACGGCAGTACATATCCTTAATAAAGCTCACTTAAGGCCAAGCAGTGACAAGACTCCCTATGAACTATGGCATGGAAAGCCAGCCTCAATCAAACATTTCAGAATCTTTGGTAGCAAGTGTTACATAAAGAATAATGATGAAAACCTTGGGAAATTTGATGCAAGAGTAGATGAAGGGATTTTTCTAGGATATGCTTCCAAAAGCAAAGGGTACAGGTGCTACAACAAGATCCTTCGGAAGATAGTTGAAAGTATTGATGTGAGATTTGATGAAAAACTTCCAAACAATACAAGAAATACAGACTGCTGCAGTCCATCAGACAACCATGAAGAGGAAGACAAGGATGATGATGAAACAAGCAAGACAACAGATGATGCAGAGCTGAGCTTGAAAACCCCCTCAAGATACACTCAGAAGAATCATCCTGAAGATCAGATCATAGGAGACAAGAAAGCGGGAGTCCAGACAAGAAGGCAGCTAACAGAACAAACAGAAGAAGTATACATAGCCATGTTATCACAAATAGAGCCAAAGAAATTTGAAGAAGCCAGCAAGGACAAGTATTGGGTAAAAGCAATGAATGAAGAATTGGACCAAATTGAGAAGAACAATACCCGGGAACTAGTTCCTAGACCTATTGAGAAAAATATCATTGGTTCAAAATGGGTATTCAAAAACAAAATGAATGAGAAAGGACAAGTAATCAGGAATAAAGCTAGGCTGGTCTGCAAAGGATACTCACAAATAGAAGGACTTGATTATGATGAAACATTTGCCCCTGTAGCTAGAATGGAAGCTATCAGAATGTTCCTGGCATTTGCATGCTATCAAGACTTCAAGGTATATCAAATGGATGTAAAGTCTACTTTTCTTAATGGAGATCTAGAAGAAGAAGTGTACATGGAACAACCAAAAGGCTTCTCATTGTCAGACAAAGAAGACTATGTGTGCAGACCGAAGAAGGCCCTATATGGACTGAAACAGGCTCCTCGTGCTTGGTACTCAAGACTGGACAAATATTTGCAAAAACAGGGTTTTAAGAGAGGTGGAGTAGACAATAGACAAGCATCTATATATAAAGCGAGTGAGAATGAACTCTTTATTGTTGTAGTGTATGTTGATGAGATATTATGTTTGAAGCAACAAAGATGAACTAGCAAAAGGGTTTCAATACGATGAAATTGTAATTTGAAATGGCCCAGGATTTGAGAACTCTGCTTACTTGGGGACTTAAATTCGCAAAAGAACACAGTACATTCATCTTTCAAGAAAAATAATTAGTCAGCATGCCGAAGAAGTTCAAATGGCACTTGAAACCTGTGTCAACTCCCATGACCACAGGATGCAAGTTGTGTGCTGATGATGGGTCTGCAGATGTAGATCAAAAACTCTACAGATCCATGATAGGGAGCCTGCTGTATTTGACAGCATCAAGACCAGACATCATGCTAGCAGTAGGACTAGTGGCTAGATATCAAGCAGCGCCTAAACAAAATCATCTTCTTGCAGTCAAAAGAATATTCAGATATCTTCAAGGAACAACACAGTATGGGCTTTGGTATCCTAAAGGAAAAAGCTTCACTTTAATAGCATACACAGATGCAGATTGGGCCAGCTGTGTGGATGACAGAAAAAGTACAAGTGGAGGTGCTTTCTATCTAGGACAAAGTCTGGTGGCATGCTTAAGCAAGAAACAAACATCCATCTCTCTGTCTACAGCTGAAGCCAAATATATAGCAGCAGCAGCATTTTGTACACAAGTCATGTGGATGAAGCAAACTCTTCAAGACATGAAGGTGAGCATTAATGAACCTATCTCAATAAAATGTGATAATACAAGTGCCATAAGTATATCTAAAAATCTTGTGCTTCATTCAAAAACTAAACATATACCAATCAAATATCATTTTCTCCGAGAACAAGTGGCTCAGAAAATAGTTAAACTGGACTATGTACCAACAAAAGAACAGATAGCAGATATATTTACTAAACCACTTGCCAGAGAACCATTCGAATACTTGAGAGACAGACTAGGGATAGTATCTGTAGATACTACTCTCTAATATAAAGAGAAGGCATAATTTCAGTGGGAGAACAGAAATGATAATATTATTCCAGGGGGAGATCAGGCAACAAGGAAAGCATGAATCAGGTCCTCAAGATCAAAGGATTAAGGCAAAAGAACACCAAATTGAATCCAATCATACAGCTGATACAATGTATTCTATGAAGGATTATTATTCTCATTTTTAGCTCCATACAAGTAAAACAAGTTTATGTACAAAGTCAGCTCAAAGACAGGAAATGCAAAAAGCAAACTAGGAAATGAACAACCCTTTGCCATTGATGTCAAAGGGGGAGGAAGAGCAAACAGGAAGAGCAAACAGCAGGAGAAAGAGCAGGAAAACAAATAAAATGTATTGCCATCAATGCCAAAGGGGGAGACTGTTGGAAAGATTGTCATTGATGGCAACATTGATGACAAAGGAGGTAGCAGATGCAGAAACAGGAACAATTACAAAGAGACTAAGATAGACAATGGAGCAAAGAGGAAATGAAGAGAAAGGCGGAGACAGAGGAAGCAAATACGGAGATAGAGCTGTTATTACAGCAGTAGAGGCAGAGGCAGAGTGACAGAAGAGACAGAGGTGGTATCAGAAGTCATAGAGAACCATACGTTATATATAAGGCAGGAAGAGACAGGAGCAGATGCAAAGACAGGAGCAGAGACAGAGGCAGAGGAAGCAAATAAGTTATATATATGGCAAAGACTATGCGTTATATATATGGATTGTGTTGAAATGCGTTAAATAAATGCACTGTGTTGAAATGTAACGAAACCATAATCGAAAAATATATATGTATAATGGAACAAATTCGACTCATTATATATATTGAAAAATGACTATTTTATATTGAATAGACGGAACCTGGAGCGTATCGAAACCACGAACAGACATCGTATACGGAGGAGAGTTGGAACCGGAACCAGGAGGCAGAACTCTGCGCCAGAGTTGAAATATATATATATATATCATTGAAATATAATGAAACGTTATATATATCATGAAGGACGGAACCCGAGCACAGAAAACGGAGAACCGGAACCTGGAGAGGAGGCGGAACCTTGCGAGGTAAACAGTAAACGTGGATTGCCGAAAACCACGAGTGGTTTCCGGACCATTATGCACCATCTTTCGAGGCTAAGCGGTATTCCCCCGACGAGAAGCGATTCCATTAATCAATTGACGCGTGGCATTGGCGGTATTGGAGGCCACCGCTTAAACCATAATTTCGCGAGCTAACCCTCGTACCAGGACGCCGAGTGGAATGTATATGAATCGTCAATCTGGCAGAAGGCGATCGAACGGCGATCAATTGATGAACTTGCCCAAGGTTTAACAAAAGAGCTCGGAAGATAGTCAGATATGGGTGCGCACGTTTGGTGGGGCCAGAGTATATTAAAGTTGTTAATTAAACGATTGGCGGAATATATATATAATTCAGTGTTTATGTTATTTATCAAATTCTTTGACTTTGATAAGTAAATCGAAGATGTACTAAGGGTTATGAATTAAGGAATGGGTATGTTGATATACATAGGGATTTCGTCAAAAATTGAAGAATGCCGAATAGATATATGAATACATATTACGTGTTGATATGTACTCAAGCAGGGCCACCTGGCATGGGTTTGAAAGCTAAGCCTTAGTTAAATTGAATTGCCAAGTAGGAAAAAGAAATGAAATCGCTTGACAGTAAGGTGATTGGTGTTTATTATGGTTTGACCACAGGTTTTGAAATTGTCGAGAGTTGTTTTAAGGCTGACTAAAGGGCGGATGCACATACAACAATTATATAACTACAAAAATGGGGAACTGAGTAAAAGATAAAACAAAAAGGAGAATGTTGTTTTTGGATGGATGAGTGAGGAAAATAGAAAGAGAGGAGTGCCAGTCGAAATATATTTTTAACACAGTTATATGTTTACAACAGACAGACAATCATGGTAAACAAGAATTTACATAGGAACAAATTGGACAGGCGAGTAAGCATAAAAAATAGGGAATATGCAGATGATAGTGAACAAAGTGTATGCAAAACAGGTTCTTAACAGCAGCAGGAAAAGACAAAATCCAGTAAAGCCAAAGTTCAGAAGAAGAGCTGAGTGATATTGCAATATGTAATTAGAAATGTGAATGTAAATGATGTAATTATTTTTTCATTGTTTGTGATGCAAAGGCAAGTATCCTAAGGAAAAGACAAAATCCCACTGTAGCATTAAATTTTGTATATATGATTATGATTTCAAATTGAGTTGGATAGAGAAATAAGAAGGCAGAAGACCAAGAGACATGACTGTACATTTCGAATTCCAAGTAGAATACAAACAGTCATGTGAGGAACACTATAAATAATATCATCTTGATATGCAGAGTGAATTTTTTTTGGAGAGTAAGAGAGAGTAAAGAAAGAGAAGGCAGAATACAGAAGAGTGAAGCAGAGAAGATCAAGAAAAGAAGAGCAGAAAGAGAAGCTACAGAACATAGCTGATATCAGAGGTAAATCAGCAAACATTCAGTTTGTTAAATTGAGGAAGTTGGAGCTTCCCTATCAAGTTGAAGCTTGATAGCTGTCAGTTGTAGCTGACTGAGGTTAGAGCCTCCTGTAGGTTGGTGCCTGCAGAAAATTGAAGGGAGTTGGTGCTTCCTTGCAAGTTGTAGCTTGCAGAATTGAGGTAGGAGCCTCCTGTAGGTTGGTGCCTGCAGAAAAACAGTGGTGAAAGGGAGTTGGAGCTTGCCTTTGCATCACAACAATAATAAGATGTGGTTTTCTCCCTTTATGGGTTTCCACTTATATCTGGTGTCTCTGTGCATGATATTTATGTGTTGATCTGATATGTATCATCTGCTTAATACCTACTGCTCTCATATTAAGTCTACTACTATATTATACTAATACTTGCTGCTTACTTTCTAAGATTACTCACACATTAAATTAAATATGAAATGAAGGAGTAATGAAAAGTTTTAAAAAATCAGGAATGCCTTAAACTGATTCACCCCCCCCCCCTCTCAGTTTAAGTAAAGGTTCAACAAAGGTTCAACAATATTTTGGTATCAAAGTAGGTTGTGCTTTGTAGTATTTTTTCCAGTGGATGTTAATCAGGTTAGGATTGCAACGTGGAGAAGGAACGCATGAGGAGTTCAATCTAGAAATTGGAAAGCAGAAAGTTTCTCATCAATCGACGATGATAGGAACTGAAGCAGGTGAAACTCCTGAAGTAAAGCCCATGGACGAGAATCAAGTTCAGAAAAAAAATTTGAACATGCAGTAAATGTTGGGAGAACTCTATGAAGATAAGAAGGTGAGAGATGCATCTTCTTCATCAAAGGCATCTAATAAGGACAAGGGGAAAGGAAAATCTGATAAACCTCCTTCTCCTCTATCATCTCCATCATCAGCTTCTTCTTCTTCTTCTAATTCAGATTCTGAAACAGAAAAGAAACCTCAGAAATATCTTTTGAAACTTGATGTAAAATTTGAACTACCTTTTTATGATGGTGAAATGAACCCAGAGAAACTTGATAACTGGATTAAGCAATTAGAATTGTATTGTAGGATTCACAACAGTTCTGATGAAAAGACAAAAATCCAGTTAGCTACTCTTAGGATGGGGGAATTGCTTTAATCTGGTGGGAGATTAAAACACATATAGATTTAAAGTGTAAAGGTAAAGTCATCTCCTTGTGGTCTAAGTTTTTAAAATATCTCAAGAAAAAAGGTAAGGGACAAAATGTTCAGAATTTTACTCTGGAATTCAGGAAGAAAGCGTAGGCGCTTGGTATTCCTTTGGTACATGTGAAACTTTATTAAAATACATTGGCAGTTTACATTCATATTTGCAGCATACATTATTGATGTTTAATCCTAATTACTTTGATGGAGTATGTGTTCAAGCCATACATATCAAATCAGGTGGCAGACCGTTCAAGTTTTCATCGAAGACATCCAAACAGTCGAAAACAAAATACGACAAGAGGAAGGGCAGCTTGAAGTGAAAGAAGACAACTACAGCTCAGAAAGAAGGTGAAAGACCTACCTGTACTCATTCCAGAGGATCGGACATGATGAAGCCAGATTTTGGAAACTTCACCTGGAACTCAGACCAAAGAATTTCCAAAATAAGAAAGGTGAAAATAATGCTACGACATCAATCCAACATTATCTAGGCTTTGATTCAAGTGATGAAGGGAAAATAACCACAATGGTTACGATAGGTAAAAATTCTGATGCTATTTCAAGTTCAAGTGATTCTGCTTTTTATTCAAATATTAATCATTCGGATGAAGATAAAAGATTTGAGTTATTTCACATAAGGGTAACTTCTAAGCACACAAAAATAGGTATATTGTTTGACACTAGGTCACGGGAAAATATAATATCTGAATCATTAGTTAATAAATTTGGTTTGGAGACACAAAATCATCCAAGACCATACCCATTAGGTTGGCTAAAGGAACAGACCCAGATTAATGTCACAAAGTAGTGTTGTTTAAAATTTTCCATCAAATCTAATTACATTGATGAAGTGGATTTAGATGTGATACCGTTAGACATATGTGGAATAGTGCTAGGGAGTCCTTATCTATATGATCGTGATGCAATGTTTCATATGAAAGAGCATAAATATAATCTTAAGAAAGATGGGATTGAATACATCGTACAGGGACATAAAATCAAAACTCACTTGGATTTAGTTAATGCTAATCAGATGAAGCGACTAATAAGTTCAAGTAAGAGATATATACTCATGGTTGTAAAAGAACAACATAAGGATCTTCATGATGCCTTTTCAGGTTGTGAATCTCAGTTTAAAGATAGTTTAGTTAAAGTGGTAGATTCATTTCAAAGTCTATTTAACGAACCAAAACATCTACTTCATAAACGGGAAATTCAACATGAGATACAGTTGATGTCGGATACCCCTCTTCCTAATATCGGAATGTATCACATGTCAGTCTTAGAGTATGAAGAAATAAATAAACAAATCCCATGGATGGTTGGAAAAGACTTCATTCAACCCAGGTCATCTCCATGTGCTTCACCCATAATTTTGGTTCCTAAGAAAAACGAGACATGGGGAATGTGTGTCGAATTTAATGTTTTTGATTCACTTAAGCAGAAGATTTTCACAACACCAATATTAGCTTTATTAGATCTTCAACGGCCATTTAAAATTGAAACAGGTGTTAGTGGTTATGCAATGGGTAAGGAAATAGTGATTCACACAAATCATCAGCCGCTTCAATACCTTCAGTCATAGACTAAGTTGCAACAATCGCCAGTACATATGTATGGGATTTTTTCAACAATTTCACTTAGTAATTGAGTACAAGAAAGGTGTAACAAAAAAAGTAGTTGATATGTTGTCTAGACCATATCTGAATGCTTCATTAATACTGCAGAATAGTTCATTGAAACGTGAAAGTTATGTAGAACAGTATAGTAATGATGATGATTTCAAAGATGTTTATGAATCACTAACTCATGGTACTCAGGTGGAAGAAGTCAATTTTCATATTCATGGCAGGTTGTTATATCATTTGGGTAAGTTGTGCATACCACAGACAGAAAGGGCGCATGTTACTATGGAAGCTCAATTTTCTCAGATTGTAGGACATTTTGGCATAAGCAAGACTATAGCACAAATTCAAAGTTATTGTTACTGGCCTCGTATGTATGAAACAGTTTTGAAGTACATTAAATGATGTGTGATGTGTTCGAGAAGCAAGCCAAGCAATCGAAATATTGGTTTGTACATTCCACTTCCAGTTCCTCTACGACCATGGGACAACATTTCCGTGGATTTTGTTAGAGGACTGCTTATGTCCAGGAAAGGGCATGATTACATTGATGTCATGGTTGATCGTTTCAGAAAGATGTGCACTATTTTTCCCTGCAAAAAGCAAGTAACTGCAGAACAGACAGTACATATGTTCTTTCAACAGGTATGGGTTAATTTTGGGTTACCCACTTCTATTATTTCTAACTGAGATACTCGCTTTGTAGGATAATTTTGGTCCACTTTGTAGGGACTCATGGACACAAAGCTGAAGAAGAGCACAAATTTTCATCCACAGACCGACGGGCAGACAGAAGTGGTGAACAGGATGATTATACATATTCTTCGAGGTTACTGTAGTAAACATACTAAGTTGTGGGATGAATATTTACCTTATGTCCAGCATGCTTACAATCGAGCCTTACATTCCTCAACTCATCGATCACCATTTTAAACATGTTTGGGGTATCTACCAAAGTCACCAATGGACTTCATGTTCAGTGAAGAATATAAATTGGATGGACACGACGATTCCAACAAATCAGTTAAGTTCATTTAACGGATACAACAAATACATGAAGTAGTGCAGGATCAGTTAGAGAAGAGTCAAGCCAAGTACAAATTGCGCAACGACAAGCATCGAGTCGATCATCATTTTCAGGTCGGCGATAAGGTATGGTTATATATCAGTCAAGACATATTGAAAGGAGAAGGTAAGAACTGAAACCCATCAGGTATGTTCCAAATAAAAATGTAATCAGTTTTACAAAATTATCACTACATATGCTTACCTTTTAATTGTAATTAAAGAAAAAACCAATGCAATTGAAGCCATAATAATTCGAGTCAGTTAGCCACTCGTAAAAAGACTTGTCATCCTTGAATAAAAGCCATAATAATTCGAGTCGGCTAGCCACTCGTAAAAATACTTGTCATCCCTGAATAAAACCCTCGGCTGCGCCATTTTCGCCCTAAATAAGAGGGTCTTCCCCTTGAGCAAACCAGCCAACAGGGTTCATCTAGCACAAAATATAATAGAAATTAAAGCTCGCATCCATATGCAGATGAGAGTACCAACTCAATAAAAGAGAAGGGTTATCTAATAAATAGTCTAAGAAAAAGTGTGAAATATTAAATATATTAATAAAAATATTAGTATGTAATTCAAAAAATTGAAGAAGTATAATTAAAAAACATACCCGTCTTTATGGAATAAAACATCCCTTGCGCTTGTTCTACCTGCATGCATTAGGCATGGAGTTTCCTAATCAACGTGCTCTAGCATAATTAAGTTGCTAGGCAAGAGTGTTGAATCCCTTGTCTTGTTCATCGTGGACTGGAGCGGCTTTGTTTGTTCGAGCCCACTATAGAAGATAGGGCTTGGGAGTTGGTTTATGGAAGTAGAGGTTGAATCTATCACCAATGCCACTTACGAAAAAACGATGGTATGGTGCACAGATGGGAAAGAACTAACACACCCCAAGAAATGAGTCATTCATCCTTCGATGGAAGGCGAGCCCTTTAGTCAACAAAAAACGATTTTTCCTCCCAATATCTCAGCAGCAACCAGGAATTGCTAGCTATGGAATTACTCAAATTCTAGTATATCTACCAGCTACATCAGTAAAATAAAATCCATTACAGACTTTAATTGAGGTATGCAGGTTTCAATATATTTTTTATAAATAACTCAAGTTACTTACAGTTCAAAATTGTGAAAATGCATGCATTTTAAATGCAATGTGGTGATCTGGAAGTTCATCTAGGGTGTTTTTACCATCTACAGTATGAAGACGCTTTCTTTGTTGACTATGGAGAAGCTCACCTGAATCTTTCTGAACTTGGGTACTTTTCATTACAATTCAAACAGCTTGACTTAATGCCTTATATTTCCATTGTTACTATTCTAACTTGTTTTCTTTGTTTTCTCGAGGTTTGCTGATGGGTAGATTCATACCTACTGCAGAGACAATTATATTTCAGAAGGATAGGGTTAAGGGAAAAATAAGGTTAAGGGCCTTGCACAGGTGAGTGATAATGCTCCGTATCTTCCTTTTCTTCACTCGAAGTCTCGGGATTTTCCACTACAACCAAGCCTGCATAAATAAACTTAGATTTTTTAATACGTAGATAATAGAGTTGGTGGGGTTTCTGTACAGATATATTGTTATGGTGTGTTTGTTTAGATAGAATAAGTTCAGTGTAAATTAGTGGAAAAGCGTACGAATATTCGAATATCCGAATTAATATTACTATGAATTTGAGGGGAAATGGAGCAGAAAGGGAACATAAATAAAACAAACCAAGATAGGAAATGTAGTATCGTTGCAATAATCCATGGATGGATGTAACACCTGTTGTCAACTTGCTCTTAATTTTAAATTAAAAGACTTCTTCAGTCTAAAAAATGGGCCTTCACCACTTCTATAACTTTCCAATGCTGAAACAAGGAATTTTTGCATTGAAATCAAGTTCCTAAAAAGTATAAAGTACAATAAATTTAGCTATTTCTAAATTTGTAGGGGATAATTTGTTGAGCTTGCAAACCAAATCAAGCCCTGAAAGGGGGCGGTAGAGGGAAATACCTGCTAGCATTGGATATGGTTATGAGATGATGAAGTGTTGAAGCCTCGAAAATCGCTGCAACAACATTGGGGGATAACCACCCGGTCCGGACCTTAAAGCAGCTCCTTTTCCGTTTGGTGTGGTGGCTCCGACTGGTTTAACTAGGTCCAGTTACCTTCTTCCTATTTGCTATTGGTTTATAATGTATCTTTAACTACCAATAGACAGGGATATCATATCACTTCTTCTTGCTGATCAGGCAAGAGAATGACCCTTAAGCTGATTTGGGTTCAGCCAAGCCACAACTAAAATTTTGCCTCTTTAAGGAGAGGACTTAAAAGAATGTAGAATTTACTCTAAATGCAAGCTTATTCTATAATGTAAGCAAAAGAAACTAATCTAAATCCTATCTCAATTAGGTAGATGAAAATCTAACCCAACTAAGAGCAAGATGATTAAATAATGAGAATTAAAATATGTTTGGTTTTAAATTAATGTTAAGCTAACGAAGAAATTCAATTAGCTCACATTTGTGAGTACCAAAACACATTCTATTGAGACCATTTGACTGAAATAATAAATCAACAACATTCCGGAAGAAATTCACAAAAATTGATATCAATTATCATATCAATCAAACTAATAATTAAACAATAACATGTGGAAGAAATTCACAACACATTACTATTTAATAAATCAGTGTTATAAGACAGATTTCTGAGTAATGGTTACTCAGAAATCAGAGTTTAATTCATAAGAGCAGAGATACTTAACAATTTAAGACAAATTATCCATATCAACATAAATGCCAAAACATGAATAAAATGAAACAACAATTTTATTAACATAAAAATGAAACTGGTATTTGATACAGAAATGCCAAAAATACCAGTTAATTGAATCTGCTTCTCTGATCCTGGTCTCTAACAGGACTTTACATTACTTGAATTTCTGCTTTCAAGACTAGAGCTGCAGAAATGCAAACTCTGCCCATCATGCATAATAAAAGACATAAAGCATAAACCCTCAATAATGTTCAGATCTGAAACTTTCTCTCCTCCCCATCTACAATTCTAAATTCCTATTACAGAAATGCTTCTAAAAGTCTGGAATTGCAGAGGAGAGCAGCCCCTTTTTTACATTTTGCAATCTGCAATTTATAATCTTCCCAAAACTATTTTTAGAAGAGAGTTTGTTTGAAGAAAAATCTGCCCAATCCAACTTTAATTGTTCAAAAATTCCAATATTTAATTGTTGGAGTCTTCTCATTGATTGAAATCTTTTTCCTCAATATCTCTTCTACTGTTTTTCCTGCAAAAAGAAATTAAAAATCATTTAAGAAGCAAAAATAAAATCCAGATATTATTTCTATCATTAAAACAAATCCAATCAAATTCTATTTAAATAAATAAAAATGAAATTTGAGCTTCTTATTGATACTCATAATGATTTTAATTAATCAAGGATATTATTGATGCATGAATCTGCAATTAGAAGAGGCTGGACAAATAAAAATGAAGAAAGCAAAGCTCAGAAAATTGATTTATTTTTTAGAAATTCGGAGCTTGATCTTCTGCCTGATTTTTGACTCAATAAATGACCAAATCTATTAGTGAAACCTCCTCAGAAATATTCTCCTTGATTTTCTCTTTCCAATGAGCCGTCCTGGGCCTCATTTGGCCAAGTAAAACTCAATCTATGAGCCTCCAAAGTTGATAAGTCAAATCTGATATAATTCTGGAAATTCAGTTGCTCCTCGTGACTCAATCGGATCGGAAGTTTTGAACATTGACTCAATCGCATCGGAAGATTTAAACATTGACCTCATCGCATCGCATAAGTTCAATGTGATTCAATCGGATCGGAAGTAATGAGCTCAATCGCATCGGGGCTGACAAGCTTAATCGGATCGGAGGTAATGAACTCAATCGCATCGGATGAAACTAATGAGCCTCAATCGCATCGGGAAAAATCATTGCATCGGGTTTTTTAAAAGGATGTTCGCATGAATATTTCCGATGCGATGTGTTTTATGCAAAAATTTAATTTAATTTTTTGTTTTTTATATATTTGTTTTTAATATAAAATTTTTAATTAAATTAAATTAATTATATTTAATATAATAATTAATTTAATTAATTCAAAATTTTATGTTAAAAATTATTTTTTTTGTTTTTTGATCTTATTTTAGAGATGTTAAATTAGACTACGAATTTATCTAAAATGATGATTTACCTAAAACAACCATTTTGACATTTTGGATTTTTTCGAGATTAGAAATTTATTTGAAAATTGGAAAATTGGAATAAATGACTAAAATCCCGATGCTTTATGATTTGGATGTATAAGTAAAAATAAAAATTGTTAGTAATAATTAATCTAGGGGTTAATATTTAAACTAAATGCATTATTAAAATCCGCAATTTTTTAACCCAGGTGACATAATTGATTAGACTTCAAAGGAGTGCTATTTACAAACCGGTTGACCAAATGAGACGAAACAAGCGTCAACAGGAAGCTTATAAAAAAATGATTTCAACCAAGCAATCAAAACAAGAATCTAAAGAAAATGAAAAATTAACAAAATCCTAAGATAATTGACTTAATAAAATCATAAAAGGTGTTTAGATAAAAAAATTTATAGAAAGGGTCCCCATTATTTGATGTGAACAAGTTAAAAATGGGGGGTTGTTGTACCGTACAACAATTGGCGATTCACTGGAAGAAACAATTATCTCTGTTTGATAAAAATGAAATTTTCCTAAAATTAAAGTAAAAATAATTAAAGAAGAGAAAATTATTTTTGGAATGTTTGACTAGGTTCATTAATCCGAATAAAAGCAACAATCATCTTACTGTAATTTTCTTGAAATTCCTCATAAATTAAAATATCTCATAACTCTATATCAGTCCTTAATTAGTTCTAGAGATAAAGCAGGGGTCACTTTACAGCTGAGCTTTTAAAGTGTACTCATTTGTCACAGGTAGAGCCACTGCTACCAGCAAACATCTATAGTCTCGACAGGGTTACCTTTTAATCATCAATGATTCAGAATCCTATCTATTTAAGAATTATTGACCTAGAGATAAATCCATTTATATATGCTTATTTTTTATTTTATTTTTTATTCTTAAAAGCCATTGTCCTGGTTTGGTAGCCAGATAGTTGACAATGCCATTCACTGGTTATAATTAGACTGAACAAGCTGGCTCGTGATGAGACCCCTTGTCTTACAATTGTTTGAAATTATAAGCCATTACCCTGGTTTGTTTAGCAGTGTTGGTAATGTCAGCCTATTTTTCCCCTATGATCATGGTAAGCAGGCTCGTGATGAGACCTCTTATCTTTTAAGTTTTTAAATATATTTTTGGATTACACTCTAGAAAAATAAAACTCTTTTTAAATGGGGAGAATCATTAACTCCTTAAGAGTTCAGAATGAAAATTTCAGAGTTAAAAGTGCTTTGTTGTAAAGTGTCTTTACTTGGTTAAAAATAACTTTTCTTGACTGATAATAGAATCTTGAAAGATCTTAATAAAGTATTGAAATCTCAAAATAATTACAATTTTGATGAAAAAGAAATTTCTCAGATTTCATGATACTTCGTCAAATTTTCTTGTTTTGTAATCTCTTCCTTAAGTATGTCTACCTTTATAATAAGAAAAACAAATTTTGCTAAGAGATTTTTAAGAAAAAGCTAATAGGAGACTATTAACAATTTTTCCTATGTATGCCAACCATTGTTAAGTAATAAAATGCCTTCCATATAAAACATAACAAAGTTACCAAAATCAAAATTGAAAACCAAAGGAAAAGAATTCTTAAACTAAAGTGAGAAAAGAAATCAGTAAACAAAATTAAAATGAAGCAAAAAAGTGGAAAAGAAAAAATCCAAGCTTTTGAAATACAAACTCTAACAAAAAAATGTTTATACCAATGTCTCAACAACATGAAGTAAAATAAAATAATCATGTAATCATTTCTTCTTTTGTCGAGATCCATAAAATTTATACCTTGCAAGGTTGTAAATGCTTTAGGTTTCAGATAGCAGTGATGATAAAATTCAGCCACAATGAAAAATTTCTGTTTGATGTCAATCTTGTCATTTTCAAAGCATTATCTTAATCATTTTCTAAAAAAGAAATGCTTTAAAGAAATAGATTAAAGGTTCAGAAACTTCCTAGTGTAGATGTTTCAATGAAGACTATCGTTGCTTCTTGAAAATAAAACCAGGAAAAGAGCATAGGGCTTCCAAAATATGATTTGGCAGATGTTTGAAAGTTTTTATGAGGAGCTGCAAAACAGATTCAAATATCAACATAATTTTGAAAAACAAAACTGAAACTAAAGTAATGAAATGGAAATTAATGAAAGTGGGTACATGAATCTTACCATTGGATGATTGCATTTGATCTTACCTGAAGGTATCAATTTCTCCAATACTAGCTGACTTCTTCTTTTAGTTTGACATTAAAAATATGAAGAAGGAAAACTAACCAAAATCCTATAACCCAAAATCATTATTTATTTTATTTAATTTAAAGCAAGCAGTAAAATGTAAAAACGAAATGCTTTGTGTTCAAGGGAATTGAAATTAAAACAATTGCGATAGCAGTGATGCGATTTTTATAATAATCGGTGATGAACGAAGAACGATAAGCGATGAACAATCGGCAATTAGTGAAAAGTGATGACCTATAAGCATTTGGCGATTAATAAAAAGCGATAGCGATAAGCAATTGGTGATGAATTATTGCATCACAATTTTTTAAAATGAGCACACAAGGATGTATTCAATTTTCCTCCCGATTTGCGATTTGCGATTAGACTTGTTGCATCGGAGGTCTTTCAAAATTAATCCTTGACTAATTTAATAATTTGCGATTGCGATTTGAACTTCATCGCATCGGAGTTTTTGCAAATGGATATATCAAAATGAGGTCTCTCTGATTTGCGATTGCCGATTGGGTTCATCGCATCGGAACGTTTGAAATGAATTAACCTTATGTTAAATGTGATATGCGTGTTTGCTATCCATTTCATCGCATCAGAACTTTTGTAATGAAAAACAAACCTTTCAATTTATTCCAATGCGATATGTGATTTGATATTTTATGAAAAATTGAATGATGTAACACATCAGAGATCTTTCATCGGAAATATGAAAATCAAGTTGGAACATTTCTGATATGAATCTTGTGATACTGTTTTTAATTTCAATTGGATTTTTTAAATGAATGAAAGCAAAGTTAAAGAATGATCAAATTCTAATGAATAACAAATAAAATTTCCCTGAACCTGTTGCAAATTTGAAATGGGTTTACTGCTTACTTTATGTTTTGAAAAGAAATAAAAACCTGCAAATAAAACAGAACACAAATAAAAAAATAAACTAAGGAAAAAATGAACTGATAATGGATGAGAATAAAGTTGTAAATGCATACCTGAAAGGAATTTGTCCGTAAATTTTACCTCATAAATCTTCAAATTCTTCCTTTGATTAAAATCATCTCATTATTTATTTTAAATCTAAGTGTGCAATCAGCCTGAATGAAATCAATCATTCATGTTCATAAAACATAAAATTTACCAGAAATAAATATAAAAATAGACTCTCTTTTTGAATTGAAACAACAATTTATTATCTCTGCTTATTCTGAATAACTTGAGAAGAATCCGTATTGTTATAGCGAATATTCAATAATGTCTTTAGTGAATGAATATGATGCGTATTGCAGCATCAAATAATAAACTAAAGATTAGAATGGGATAAAGCCACTAATTGTAGAAAAATATCAAAACAGATTTGAATGTGTGCACTCAGCAAAATTGACATCCTTAAGGTTAGCTTTAGCAACTTCCGAGGAAGATAATATGAACTTCATATGATTATTGTGAAAGGTTAGACTGACTACTAATGATTAAGTCAGAATTAAGCTTATCATAGACAGTCATACATTTCATGGGATAATGAGATCATGAAGCTCTTACATCTTCAACCTTTATTATATAAATTCCAAAAGAAAATCTTAGAAGGAAATCTCGAAATGAAGAAAAGTGGCTTTGAGGCGATCGATGCTAAGTGCAACCTCAATTGAATTTAATCAAGACATTATTCAAAATAAGCAGAGTAGAAATTTTAAAAAGGAAAGCAAGAATTAAAACTTTCTGATAAGGAGAAAATGTTTCAGTGAACATGCATGAGAAGGCTGATTGCTTTGTTTTATTTTTTTAATCTACAAAACTGTTAAAACAAATTAACTATACAAAACAAACAAACTAAATTAATTCTACTCCTATTCTAACCATATACATGAAAATGACTAGGTATAGTCATATTTCCAGTGTAGCCATTTTTTCATTTTAATTGCCGCATGTATGTACAGTTCAAATGTTAGTAATAAAAATACAAATCTAACTAAACTGAGGAAAATAAATCTGAAATCAGAATGTACAGTTATTGTTAGCAACTTAATTAAAATCTCTTTCTCTTGAAATTTCCTTTCTAATTGGATATTAATTGGATCATAGAAATATGGATGGATTTCTATTAAAAATTGGAAAATGTTCAAAGGAAGAGATAACAGGCCAAATTGTGAAGATGAGCTTTTAAATTCAAAGGCCTGGAAAGAATTGTTAGTATTATGTACAAATGGAAAATTATTAATTGAATTGAATTGCTGGCCAGATTGCAAAAATACATTCTCTTGTCGACATTGCCTTTGAAAAAATAGAAGCTTTTGATGAAACATTAGCATTGATTGAAATTGAAATATTAATATCTTTTGATGCTCATGATTATAATATGAAACTTCAATTTCCCAATCGGGCAATGCATCAATTGAGTGTTTGATAGTAAGGTGTTCAATATGCCAGCGAAAAGTGTGAAAATTTTGCAAAATAAAATCAAAAAATAAATCTAAATTTAAACAAAATAACTCTGAAAGAAAAACTAAAATGAAATCACTATTTTTACAACTAATGTTACAACACAATTGGGATCGTTTTGAAATAATTTCATTTTCACAAGGATTGGCCAGAATTATGGAATTTGAGTAATTTTGAATTCCAACTTGTGAATTAGAAAATGAATTATGATTATGAGTAGGAATGAGAGCTTGATCACGATACGAATCATCAATTGGAAAGTTTTCTCGAATAATGAAATCATGAAGATAATTTGTTGCTCTAAAATGAGGATTGGTTGGGATAATTTCTAAATTGAAGCGTTCTTCATTCTCAGATGTTATTTGAATTTTATCATGAGGATTCTTTTGAGAAAAATTGAAATCAACATCTTCAATATCAGAGTAATCATCATAAATGACCTCACAAGATTCTCTAGAATTCCCTTCAATCTCATCCAATATATCCAAACAAGGAGGAACAAGAATTTCATGTTCATTAATGGCAAAAGAATGATCGTTAATTGCTTCTCTATCTTGATAAAAACTTAATAGTAATTCATTTAGATCGGCCTCTGTATTTTCTGAAATATCATTAATATCAAGAGGGGAAAAATTACCATCATTAAAAATATCAGGATAAAGGGAAAAATGTGAACCCGAAACAATGCATTTAAAACTGTCTCTGTTTGAGAACTCTTGTGCATTATGCTCATTGTAAATTTCAGATTCTAAATCATTCCTTTGTATGCTCATGCTTTCTTGAAGAAGGTTGCTTTGCTGCTGTGATTTCGGCATTTGCTCATCATGGAGGAATTCAGAAATTTGTACAGCAGTTTGTATTTTATTATTTACTTCGATTGCTACTTGTACTTGTTGATTTGCGATCTGATTTTCTGAATTGACCGTAGAGTAATTTTCAGATTCCAAAGAAGTTCTTTCTCCAAAATTGCTGTTGTTGTCTTCTTGCATTTGACTAGAAATATTTTCCAAGCTTTGTGAAACCACTTCATCACAATTTATTTGCACATCCAAATTGGGATTCTCATTTATATTGTAATGGGATGGAACAAAGCTTGAATTAATTTCATATGGATTTGGAATGGGTGGAAGAGAACAAATATATTCAAACCAATCTAATGATTCTTCTTCCGTAGGTTTATCTTCGTCTTTAAATCTTAAGCAATTTAAATGAAATCGAATATTAAAATCATTAATAGACTTATTTTCAAACCTTCGCAAATATTCAATTTCTTCACATACATGTTCATAATCATAGCCGTCAAATTTACAAATGAAAATTGTAACAAATTGATCCCAGCTGTGGATTGAAGCAACTGGAAGAGTTCTACACCAGCTTCTGGCTTTTGCCGCAAATGTGAGAGCAAAAATTCTGCATAAAATGCCTTCATCAATCCCTTGAAAATCATAATTTGAAACATTTTGAATAAATTGAAAGACATGATTAAAAGCAGAAGAATTTTTCTTACCATCAAACTTTACCTGAGACAAGAGTCTTACCACTTCGGGTGGAGTATTGGAAGATGCACGTCCATGGATGCAACTCCAAATTGGAAGCTTAAGAGGAGCCATCGTGATTTAAACAAAATGTTAAAATTGAAAAGACTCCAATAGACAAAAAAGTCTCAGGCCCTCCTTCTAGCGCCAAAAATGTTGAAGCCTCGAAAATCGCTGCAACAACATTGGGGGATAACCACCCGGTCTGGACCTTAAAGCAGCTCCTTTTCCGTTTGGTGTGGTGGCTCCGACTGGTTTAACTAGGTCCAGTTACCTTCTCCCTATTTGCTATTGGTTTATAATGTATCTTTAACTACCAATAGACAGGGATATCAGATCAATTCTTCTTGCTGATCAGGCAAGAGAATGACCCTTAAGCTGATTTGGGTTCAGCCAAACCATAACTAAGATTTTGCCTCTTTGAGAAGAGGACTTAAAAGAATGTAAATTTACTCTAAATGCAAGCTTATTCTATAATGTAAGCAAAAGAAACTAATCTAAATCCTATCTCAATTAGGTAGATGAAAATCTAACCCAACTAAGAGCAAGATGATTAAATAATGAGAATTAAAATATGTCTGGTTTTAAATTAATGTTAAGCTAACGAAGAAATTCAATTAGCTCACATTTGTGAGTACCAAAACACATTCTATTGAGACCATTTGATTGAAATAATAAATCAACAACATTCCGAAAGAAATTCACAAAAATTGATATCAATTATCATATCAGTCAAACTAATAATTAAACAATAACATGTGGAAGAAATTCACAACACATTACTATTTAATAAATCAGTGTTATAAGACAGATTTCTGAGTAATGGTTACTCAGAAATCAGAGTTTAATTCATAAGAGCAGAGATACTTAACAATTTGAGACAAATTATCCATATCAACAGAAATGCCAAAACATGAATAAAATGAAACAACAATTTTATTAAAATAAAAATGAAACCGGTATTTGATACAGAAATGCCAAAAATACCAGTTAATTGAATCTGCTTATCTGATCCTGGTCTCTAACAGTACTTTACATTACTTGAATTTCTGCTTTCAAGACTAAAGCTGCAGAAATGCAAACTCTGCCCATCATGCATAATTCAAGATATAAAGAATGAACTCTCATTAATGTTCAGATCTGAAACATTCTCTCCTCCCCATCTACAACTCTAAATTCCTATAACAGAAATGCTTTTAGAAATCTCTGGAATTGCAGAGGAGAGCCCCCATTTACATTTTGCAATCTGCAATTTATAATCTTCCCAAAACTATTTTTAGAAGAGAGTTTGTTTGAAGAAAAATCTGCCCAATCCAACTTTAATTGTTCAAAAATTCCAATATTTAATTGTTGGAGTCTTCTCATTGATTGAAATCTTTTTTCTCAATATCTCTTCTACTGTTTTTCCTGCAAAAAGAAATTAAAAATCATTTAAGAAGCAAAAATAAAATCCAAATATTATTTCTATCATTAAAACAAATCCAATCAAATTCTATTTAAATAAATAAAAATGAAATTTGAGCTTCTTATTGATACTCATAATGATTTTAATTAATCAAGGATATTATTGATGCATGAATCTTCAATTAGAAGAGGCTGGACAAATGAAAATGAAGAAAACAAAACTCAGAAAATTGATTTTATTTTTAAAAATTCGGAGCTTGATTTTCTGCCTGATTTTTGACCCAATAAATGATCAAATCTGTTATTGAAACCTCCTCAGAAATGTTCTCCTTGATTTTCTCTTTCCAATGAGCCGTCATGGGCCTCATTTGGTCAAGTAAAACTCAATTTATGAGCTTCCAAAGTTGATAAGTCAAATCTGATATAATTCTGGAAATTCAGTTGCTCCTCGTGACTCAATCGGATCGGAAGTTTTGAACATTGACTCAATCGCATTGGAAGATTTAAACATTGACCTCATCGCATCGCATAAGTTCAATGTGATTCAATCGGATCGGAAGTAATGAGCTCAATCGCATCGGGGCTGACAAGCTTAATCGGATCGGAGGTAATGAACTCAATCGCATCGGATGAAACTAATGAGCCTAAATCGCATCGGGAAAAATCATTGCATCGGGGTTTTTAAAAGGATGTTCGCATGAATATTTCCGATGCGATGTGTTTTATGCAAAAATTTAATTTAATTTTTTGTTTTTTTATATATTTGTTTTTAATATAAAATTTTAATTAAATTAAATTAATTATATTTAATATAATAATTAATTTAATTAATTCAAAATTTTATGTTAAAAATTAATTTTTTTGTTTTTTGATCTTATTTTAGAGATGTTAAATTAGACTACGAATTTATCTAAAATGATGATTTACCTAAAACAACCATTTTGACATTTTGGATTTTTTCGAGATTTAGAAATTTATTTGAAAATTGGAAAATTGGAATAAATGACTGAAATCCCGATGCTTTATGATTTGGCTGTATAAGTAAAAATAAAAATTGTTAGTAATAATTAATCTAGGGGTTAATATTTAAACTAAATGCATTATTAAAATCCGCAATTTTTTAACCCAGGTGACATAATTGATTAGACTTCAAAGGAGTGCTATTTACAAACCGATTGACCAAATGAGACGAAACAAGCGTCAACAGAAAGCTTATAAAAAAACGATTTCAACCAAGCAATCAAAACAAGAATCTAAAGAAAATGAAAAATTAACAAAATCCTAAGATAATTGACTTAATAAAATCATAAAAGGTGTTTAGATAAAAAATTTATAGAAAGGGTCCCCATTATTTGATGTGAACAAGTTAAAAATGGGGGGTTGTTGTACCGTACAACATGAAGGTAGGGATATTATTTTTTCCTACCATCTTGGTTGAACCCTTTTGATTCCTGAAGGAATGGAAATCTTAGACCTGTAAATAATTAATATTCAATAGCATAGAAACTTACCAAGATATTATGTCTTTCTATCTTTCTCCTTGTGTCGTATATACTAGATAGGTATATGGAACCAGAAGGAATGTATGTCATAACCTTCAGCACTTCCCTATCTAGTGCACAACACAGAGAATTGTACAGCAACCGAAATCAGGTGCAACAACCGAAAGCAGTCCAGACAGGTTTGATAATAAACAGGCTTTCTAAAGACATTTGTGTTGGCTTCATTGGCCAATTTTATCCTCGCATTACTTGTCACTTGTTGTTTACTCACAGAATCAAATATATATCTCTATCTCACAAGATGATATATATGATATATATTTAAACATTAAATGTTTGAAAATTAATGCCAGCATTATTTTTCCAGTTTCAAAATGTGAAGAAAATTTATAAATATATCATATGGTTTTTCCCCTATGCCTCGGGAAGAGGCCAAAACCACAAATTTAAGTTAATCTATGCTTAGCCAACCAAAAAGGCTAAAAAACAGAGTAAACTAAAAATAATTAATGCTAAAGACACTCTACCGATTGCTATAGTCCCATGCCATGACGGTAGGGACTAATAAGATTGTTCAGTAAGCATGGGGATTAAAGCAAGTATAAAAAAATATAGTTGAATATTATTCTATGTGGTATGGCTTAACCATTGCAAAGAGAGAGCGCATTGGATCACTAGTGATTTTTAATTTTTAAAGATTAATTTTGGTCGCTAAATCCATAATAATTCAATCAAATCTCATGGGGAACAAACTCAAGAATTTGATCTTGAGAATCAAATGTAAACTTTATTTGTTTGACGAGGTTTCCTTTATGCATATCAAATGATTTCTTAACTCTAAGACAAATCATTAAGCTAATTTCACCATTGAATTAATCCCAAAAACTCTGTTAGAAAATGGAAACTTGGCCATTGATTAGTCCCCTAATTTAATTGATTTGCAATATGCTAGGAAAATATTCATTATGTCTCTTATAAAAGCTTTGGGTTGGAAATACTTTAGGAAGAGTGTGAGGTGGAGCGTTGTTCCCCTTCCTCTTTTATTTCTACAAGCTTGGTTCATGGAAATTCATTGCCCCCTGGAATGTGCATTTTGGATTTTTAGGATAAAATCTTGGGGCTTTTTGCGGAGATTGTCAGTGAATTCTATGTTCCTGGGCTTACTAATCTTCAGCGGTGGCTTCTTTTGTGGTTTTGATTACACTATCATGTTACATTTAGGTGGTGTTCATGTTTGTGTATCCAAGATTTTGTCTAATCATGTATTACTCCTTGACTACGAAGAATGATGAGGTGGTAATTTAGTGGGGACTTTTGGGTTTGGGATATATGGGGAGTTTATTAGATGCGGCATTGAACATGACTATAGGGAGGATGATTGGAAACAAAGGATTGTAATGGAACACCTTTATGGTTGGTTTGCAACTCAAGAAATCAACTCCTCTCAAATGGTTGGAACATCATGTGATTCCAAAGTCTGTACTATGGAAGGAAAATTCCTAGAATTTTATATTTTTCACTTTACTACTTCTAAAAGGAAACTCGAGATTTTGTTAATCAGAATTGGATTGGCACTTTTTATTAACAAATTTGTGATCTCTATGAACAGGTTAGAATTGTGTAGTTTTGGTTTGTCTGGTATTCCTTTGGCTTCTTTAACACCCAGGTCTCTAGATCATTTTCCGTACTACTAGTTGGGCAATTATCTTCCAGTTGAAAAAATTTCAAGGTATCTTCATTCTACAACAATGGATAATTAAACAATTAGAGAATTTTAGTGAATTTTTTGTTATTATTTTAAATCTCATATAAAAATAATAGTGCATTTTTAATGATAACCTTAACGATCTATAAATTGGAGCAAGCTTTCTCCTTTCATAATTCAAACATTGTGAGCATTCTCTTACTACAAAAAGTAGAGAATTGGTTCCTTGTGGCTAGAAATCAATGGAATTCCCAACTTGACTCTCTCTCCATAAATGGAACATATTTCAATGTCCTTTATTAATTAAAGAAAAAAAAAATCAAATCCATGACGTCTAAAAGGAAGAAGAATCAATCCATTAGCCTTGGGAACCTATTGAAATTGATGGACCTCGACTTCCCCTTTTGAGGAGGAGCAAGGAGCTAAAGGAAGTGCCTTTAACTAGCATTCATAATATGTTTTATTGGGTTTACTATTTTTGGATATCTATGTAATGATGGCCAACTATAATCCATCCTGGAATTTTTTTTATAACAAGGGCCGCAGGAAGCGGTAGTACCTGTTGAGTCCAAAATGAAAACTCATAGTCATTTTGCTGCATAGATTTAAATAAGTAGAGTAAAAATCACTTAGTAGAGGAAAAATAACTTGTTAGGTAGAGGACAGATTCTTACAGCTGATAGTGCATCATGAAGCTAGTTTGTTAGAAAATCTTTGTTACTGAGAACATGGACATAGTTTAACAAACTACGTCACTGAAATGAAACTGTTGTGGGTTGCCTTGCATACTTTTCTTCTCTGTGTTGCCTTGCATTTACCATGATAACAACCAAACCAATCCAAATCATATAATTATAGAACGAAATACATTATCAAAACATTGAAACTAGTATTCATCGATTCATAATTTCCACAATTCAAAAAATAAAGCCGCGATGATTCCATGCCAGTGTATGTCTTTTACTGGTAATCACCTTCTCCACTTCCACCACAATTGTATCCAACTCTGGAACAAATAGTGGGTCCTGGGAATTGTCCATTGATTGGAATAAGAACTCTCTCCATGCAATTCAGTGACCAGAACTAATAGTTTATCTGCCAGTAATGCTTCTCCATTGTGTTCTTTCTTTGTGCAGTGCATGCTTGCATTTTCCCTGCCGCCATCACCACCAGAAGATGCAAATATCTTCTATATATCCAGCTAACATTGCCCACCGATTTCAGCAAGTCAAAAAAAGAAATGCTTGCACTTCTGAAACTATTAGTGGCTATGGCCTCCTTCCATCTCGTCTCGACACACTAGGCTAAGGATATACGTAAAAATAAGATGTTGGATGTCTTTCTACACATGCATTGCATGTGAGGGTCATATAATGTTGCTGGGCACTCGGAATTTCAAACAGATGCACTTGGACCAGGTCCTTGGCTTGCAAACGATCAAGAAATCCCACCATAACTTTAATCTTTTCGCTCCAAGTCGACGGATAGAATGCCTCCTAATTATTTATATGGCAGGTATCATGTCTGCAGTACAGACTTTTTTCAATTATATCAACGTGAGAGAGACTTTTTTATCGGAATATTTCTTTTCCCATAGCAAAGTTCTACCATGGTTCCAATCAAACCAAACTCATGCAATGCAATAATGCATTGTAATAGTGCAAGTTCGCATTCTTATTTTCAATGATATCAACTTGAGAGATACTTTTTCTAAGAAAATGCATGAATATTTGATTTGTGACAAATCAATAAAAGAAAAGTATATTTAAATATAAAAATTTTTGGAAATAATCACATATGAGAATAATTTGTCATATGTGATTATTTTTCAAAGATTTTATATAAATATTATGGATCATAGAAGACAAATTCCGAATAACATATTTGTGAAAATTAGATTATAATTATATACAAAGATAATTAAGTGAAAATGTTTGTTTTGAAAATATTATTTATTTTACTTTTTAGTTTGTAAATGAAAATGTTAATGGTTTCTCAACTTTATATTAATGTTTACCTAGATATATATAATTTATTTTTTTCAAAATTAAATATACAATTTTTTTTAAATTTATTTTACATACACATTATCTTATTTCTTCCCAAATTAAAAATAAAAATTTTGAAGAAAAAATCTATATTTTTTTTTCATTAAAACTAGCCTTATATATAAACATGCCACATAAATGGAAAATCACAAATGATTTCGGTTTAATGTAATATTAATTTTAATAAACAAATGTAAAATATAATAATTTTATAAATAATTGCAATATTTTATTGGAAATATAGGGGACCTGGCTAAAGACAAAGAGTCATAGTGCATGATGGAGACGTGGTTGAAGTGTAGACATCCCCAACAGAAAAAATGTATGGCATCTAGAGGAAAAATGTATGACAACCGCAACAGTTTCTCATTCCAGATTAATCTTTAGTGTGAAATATTTGAGCCAGGAAGAGATCCACTTAAAAAAAATCAGATTCAATAATAAGTGTATAAGTAATATTAATAGATTCGTTAAGGGATAGGAAGTAATATTAATAAGTTTATTTTTGCATTGTGGATTGTTAATGCTATGGCTCGAGTTGGAGACAACATGATTGCTTTTTGTCTGTGGGTTTTAGTTAAACAATAATGAGGCGAGTTGTTATAGTACTCCATCAAATGTTCAATTCATGATATATCCCGAATCGAGGTGATGTATCTAAACATATTAATAAAAATAAGTAAAAATAAAAATAAAAGTAAAAATAAAAAGAACTACCCAGCTTACCAAAAAAACAACATGATTGCTCTTACCATGTACAGCCTTTCTCGTCTCTCCCAGAGACATTTTAAGGCAGAGCTTGGTTACCAGTGAGAAGAAGTTGGTTTACAACATGCTCATTCATTATTTACCTTACCATATACGATCGTTCATCGTCTATGCCAGATATTTTTTGACTATTGAGCTGGGTTACCACCGAGAACGGTCTAGTTTACTGCATGCGCTAAACGAGCTCGAAATTGGTTAAGTATTTAAAATTTCATCACTTTTTACTTCAAATTTTTATTTGAGCTAGCTATTGATATGTAGTTTTTAGCTTAGAACAATAAAATAATCTAGGAAATGCATCCTAAATATTATCATAATAGAAATCAAAATTTTGTTACTTCAATTCACTAAAGATTTGTTACAAGTGCCTATCACAATACTCTAGTTACTATTTACTCCAAATAGCTATTTTTTTCTAGAATGTCCTTCATACTTATGCTATAAATTGTAATATAGGCATAGATTTTCATTCTGGTCATGTAGATAGTACGAGACCTTTAGGTTTGTAGTTGCCTCTTTCTTCTTTTTCTTTTCTTCTTTTTTTTTCTTTTCTTTCTCTTTTTTTTTTCCATAGGTAATAATAGTTGAGGGAGTTTGTAGTTGGTTTTCCTTGCTTTTTTTTAACTTTTTTTATGTAATAATGGTTGAAGGAGTTTGTAGTTAGTTTTCTTTGCCTTTTTTTAAGTTTTTTTTTTTTTTTTTTTTATTTATGTAACAATGGTTTTTTTTTTCTAAATTAGGTTACTTCTATTATATCATACAGGTCCAAAAGTTACATATCTCATCCTCTGAAGTTGGCAAGCCAATTCCGGAGGGAAATTTCAGAAGCAAAAACTCAAAAAAGGGACTTCCCCAAACATGGAAACTAGCCCGAGAGAAGAGTTGATAATGAGCTGCCCATAGCGAGAAACCAGCTTGACAAGTTATAAGTTTAGGACAGAACAATAGTAATGGATAGAACCAGAACATTAGAAAACTAGAAATAGCTAAAAGATAACTGGAAAAAGAGACGAGCACCCAGCCATTAAGCTGAAGGAGAGTTGTCATTCTTTTCTAGAGGGATGGGTGGCTCTTCCACAATCCTACATGCATAGTTTGACTCGTCCTCCTCCTTCTTGGACGTGTGGGCCGTTGACGGAGGGAGAAGCAGCACTTGGGCATTGGACGAAATGTAGGAGGCCGCTTGAGTGTTGGTGACCGCATCAGTTCCTTCCTCATCCGAGCCTGAACCTGCATCACTGTTTGAATCTTCTTCGTTGCTTGAGGCGCTCTGCACCGGCAAGGCTTTAATTTTGCGAGGAGAAAAGGATGGAGCAGACGAAACGGTAGATTTATGAGGTCTTTTTCTGGGGTGGAGGCCAGAGCCATAGGGTTCAGAGGGAAGAATCAGATGATGGAGGGACATATGGGCTGTGAGGTTGACGGGGTCGAGGACATCCGGTTGTGCCCAGTCCACAGAGAAATTCACTGCCCTACCCGCAGAGGCCGAGGTGGGAGGCTTGAAAGGGAGGCCCCGCCCTCCTACTCTGCGGCAACACATCTTGTGTCTTATGGGCATGGCAGAGGCAAGGGAATGAGAGGAATTCTAAGGAGCAGGAACGTCCTCTGGTGCAACGAGGGTGAAAAAATTCAAAGAGAGGCGGCCACAGGGAAGGGGAACACAACATAGGAACCAAGGCACGGCAAAGAAACCAAAGGCATCTACGCATAGCCAAAGGGAGAGGCATATGGCGGAAGAGCGAGCAGGGGTGGCAGATTTAAGGGCCATAGGAGGCGGCCAACGTGGGACGGACAGAATTAAAGAGCAGTAGTTGGAGGTAAATGCAAAGGACGACGATGGGAGGCTGGCTGGGGTGGCGAATAAATTCCCCATGCACCGGAATTTAAAAAAACAAAGGGTGGCCATGTGCAGGTGCGTGGAGTGGGCAGGTGCTCTGCCACCTAGCGCCCAAGTGGCGCCCTCTCTCCTCAGCAATCACCCACATCCAGGATTATGTAAAAATGGTTAAGGAAAAACTTTAGATGAAATAATATACATTAGAAAACAAAATGTGAATTCATCATTGTAATATACTGATACTTTTATGACATACTTTTGTAGTATGTGGGCACCAAGGTTGTACCTACACTCGAGGATTGGGACATGTCACTGATCTACCCTATCTAGGATCAACTAAAAATAGAATGGATGATTGCTTCCTTAGCTTTACACCTTCTCAACTTCTATCTTGTCTTTTGAGTGTCATCTTGTGTTATTAAGCCTGTATTCTTTTAACCCTATTTCTTTTGTAGAAATATATCCCTGTTACATGGCCACGGCCCTGGAGTCAAATGAAACATTGCAACATTAGTAACCAGGACATAACAAGAAAATTTGAACATATAAGCATACATAACAAGAAAATTGTAACATATAAACATACATAATAAGAAAAATTTGAATATGGCAACATTACAAAACCACGACATAACAAGAAAATTTATAGTATTTGTTTTTGTTTTTTCTCTCACTTTTTTACTTAACACAGATCCTTGTGTTGGTTTCAGGGTATCCTCCACATGAACCTCAATGGCATATTCCGTGTGTAGATTCATTCCAATGACTTCTTTTTCTAAAAGAGAATCACTCCACAAGTGCTTGGACGTCATGACAAATTTCCGCGTTGTGTTATGGGACAACATGTTTGTTTGTGTACCAAACATTTATGAAGAACCCAATATGTATGAAGAGGAACAAAGTAAACAAAGTGCTCATACACTTCTATAATAAGAGTAGTGCCAAGCCTGAAGTTTTAAACAACTGAAGGAGTTATTCTGTAATAACCAATATTCATCTAAATAATTGAAGGAGTTATTTTTTAATAATCAATATTCATCTTCTTGAATAAGAATACCTAAATTGACTAGTGTTTCCATCGAAAATAACTAGTAAGTCATTATCCCTGCACCTGGAAGCAAGGACAAATTAGTGTTCACAGACACATGTAGGGATAAATTAGAGTTCAAAGCCACTAGATAGCTAGATAACTATTACACATTGATATAATACTAACCAATGTAGTATTATGTATTTATGGGAAAATTTTCCAAACAAAAAATGTTATCAAATTAATGCTATGTGAGAGTTAGCATGAGTATATTGCAATTAAATGTTTACATGATATTCTAAATGGGAAGCAAAAAAAACTTTGGATATGTGAAGAATTCAGAATTTTTATGTTTTTGGATTAAGAAAACTTTGGATAAACTAAAGTTGGCCATTTATAATGTGACGGTGAAGTCTCCAATAAGAGGTCTAATTGAAAATCTTGGTTAAATTTTGGCGCGGAAAAATTGCGAGCCCAAAAGCTTGGTTAAATTTTAATAAAGAGGATGGTCAAAGCAAACTAATATGAATTTAAAGCCTAGCAATCACTATAGTCCTTGCTTTGCCGTAGGCAGGGACTAATAAGGACTCTTAAGATATTAGTTATATGTTCTTTACCGATCTAGTGGAAAATTTATGAATCCAAAGAATGTAGATTATTACTAGCCTTGGTATAGCTATTTTTATCTAATATAAAGTTTATTTTAATTTAAAAATAGTAATACAGTGTAAAGTGATGTGAATTATTGTGTTCAACAATAATATAATGTAATTATTTGATCCAATGTAACATTATTTTAACAATTTCGTATAATGTAATGATCCAATACATTAGTTTTAGCAATGATATATAGCTAAAAACAATATAATAAATTGATTTCATTAATTATTCAATGTAAAATAATCTATTGCAAGCTTTGAGGGTTATATCAGTTAGTGAAGTCCTTGTCGTTAAAGCATTTATGTTATTGAGAGGTTATGGGTTCAATTCTCTCAACACTCTCGGGTCAGGATTTGTGGTTAAGAAGGCAGGAAGTGATCCTTTTAGGTAGATCTTCCTACTACAAATATTATGCATATGTAGCTATCAACGATCTCTAGGGACTTTGAATTACATAAAAAAATTATCTAGTACATTGATTTACAAACCATAGTATAATATAAAATGTGATGCATTGAACCTTGGGTATTAGCTCAATTGGTCGAGTCCCCATTGTTAAAGTATCTTTACTATTGAGAGGTCACAAGTTTAGTTCTTGTTAAAGTATCTTTACTATTGAGAGGTCACAAGTTTAGTTCTCTCGACATTCTTGGGGTCAGGCTTCATGGTTGAACCGACTCGAAGTTCCATTGTTAAATAAGCTCAAAGTCGTTTCCATGATTAAATCGACTCAAAATCATTCGAGTGGATCTCTTTGGTACAAATATTTTGTGTACATAGTAATCACCAATCTCCGAGATCTAACCACATTTTATATATATATATATAATGCATTGACATCAACAATGATCAAATGCAAAATAATTTGTGTATTAATTTTTAAAATAATATATAATGCAAAACACCCGATTAACAAATGATTTGGTGTATTAATTTTTAGGAATAATATATAATGCAAAACAATTTGATTAATATTATTTTAATAAATTGATGATGGCAAAATAAGATTAATTTAATTCAAATAGTGATGTCCTAAATATATCAATATAAAATATAATACAATAATAACAAATAAATGTGAGAAATAAAATTTAAATAAAATGAATTTTGATATAATATTATATTATGAAAGATAATTAGATAAAATACATATATAATTATAATTATAAAAAACTTAGTATTATTATTATAATTAAAAATTAATAAATATTTGTATTAAATCAAAAATTAATAATTATAAAAATTGAAGTAATAGAAAAATTTTTTGGTCGGCCCGTGCCTTTCCTTGGATTATAACCCTTCTTTGAGTTCTTCATTCTAATGTCCTGAAGATGGATCCCCGTTGGGATTCGAAACATCGACAAGGGTTTCGTGAGACTGTGGATAATCCGGCAAACTCTTCAAAATAAACAAACCACAGGAATTTGAAAACTATAATATATATATATATATGGAAATAAATTATTAACTTGATGAGCCTTCATATTATTAAGAGTTAAAAGATGTCGAATTTAATCATTTTAATAATTAGTTTAGATCTTGATGAGCCTTCGTATTATTAAGAGTTAAAAGATGTCGAATTTATTAAGATGCAACTTTTTTTTAAATTTTTTCTTCTCAAATATTAATAAATTTGATTTTTCATGAGATTTTTAATTTCAAATTTAATAATTAAATTTGTATAAATATAAACTTTAAAATATTGATAAATTTTATATGTCAAAACCTTTGACTTAATAAAATTTATCATTAATTATCAAGAAAAAATCAAATTTGTAGAAATATAATTTGATTTATCAAAATATTTGATAAACTCAAATTAAATGAATATTGTCATCGCGATCATCATAAATCTATTATCATTTGATAAAAAGATTAAATTTGTATTATCATTAGGTAAAAAAGGATCAAATTTATAGAAACTTAAACTTCGCATTCGATAGATTTGATTTATGTCGTTACTTGATATATTTAACAATTATGTGAGTGTTAAGATCTTGATAGATTTGATTTATGTTAGTGTTTGATATATTTAATAATTATGTCAATGTTTGATATATTTAATAAATTCATATTTGATTTATGTCAGTGTTTGATATATTTAATAAATTCAAGGTTAAATGGATGTAGTTATCTTGACCAGTGTTTTCTAAGTGGTTCGTCTATTCTAAGTGGTTAACATATATATATATATATATATATATATATATATATATATATATATATATATATATATATATATATATATATATATATATATTTGCTATGTCTATCTTTGGAAAATATCGAGAGACTCGGACTCCTTCCGGAGGACCCTCCCCGCACACATATGTACTCGCTACATCCACAAATAAACTCGAGAGACCCTCCCCGCACAGATATGTACTCGCCACATACACGGTCGGAAAATCCGAGAGACCCTAGACCCTTTCGAGAGACCCTCCCCACACACATATGTACTCGCTAAATCCATGGTCAGAAAATCTTGACGGGCCCTCCTTAGGGTCGTCGACCATACATGTGAGGCCTAACCTGAAGGGCATCAAGGAGATTTGATCTTGTAACCTGCCAATTGGAAAAGTATTTAATAATGAGGACTCAACCAGTTGAGCTAACCCTTGGGGCTTACCATGAATATACTATTATTAGGTAATATTCAATTGCAAATATATTCAACTTGTTTCACTTTAAAAAAATTGTACCTTAAAGAATAGATGAGATTATTATTTTTAATATTTTTAACTTTTAATAATTTTTTTTTTTTTTGGTTTTTCAAGTTGTATGTGATCTTCCATATGTACCTTAAAGAATAGATGAGATTATTATTTTTAATATTTTTAACTTTTAATAATATTTATTTTGTTTTGTTTGTCAAGTTATATGTGATCTTCTTGAGGTGTGGGTGGAGGATTTGCAACCCAGTGGCATCTAATATGCCAAATATTTATTTTGGTACGTGATCTTGTGTCGGGCATCTAATTTGTCAAAGTCTTTAGCATGTCTCCTCCCCCTGGCACAAGCCACAACCACCTCCAGTGAGATTTGATTCTAGGTAGTCTTACTAACAAGGACCATCCTCCAGTGAGACTTGAAAACTTTTAATAAATTTAAATTAAAAAATATTAAATAATCATATGATTTTAATCATTATGATTTGTTGAAATTTAATTTGAATTTTCCAAATATATTTATTGAGCCGTGAGGTTCATTCTTCAGCACATTATGAGGGATGTGTAAGTTAGTCTGTTTGTCCACCCCACTTTAAATAAAATTATATATTATGTTCTAAATAGAAAAATAATTAAAATTAAAATTAAAAATTATGTTCTAAATAGAAAAATAATGAATAGAAGTAAAAAAATGTATGAGTAAGATGCTTATAATTTTCAAAAATATTTCAACAAGAGATTTAAATAAAATATTTAAAGATCTATATTAACTAATTTATGTTGATGTCAAATTCACATATATCTATATATAAAATTGTTAAAAGAAAACATTTTAATGTTGTATATAAAAAAATATTCAATGTGAGTTATCATTAAAATATTTTAATAAGAATTAATATTGAGATACTTAAAATATATATTAATAAAAAATAAACATTTTAATTTATGTGATAAAGTGTCTTCATATACAAGTGATGTAAAATATTTTAATGTAAATTAAGTATATATTATATATCATTTTTTTTAAGTAAGTAAGTATATATATATATATATATATGGTTAAAACTTTTATTTGGTCTTATATATATTCTATTTAGTATTTAAAAGTACAATTTAAACAACTAAAAATAACATATTGTATTTTTCACTCTAGAAATTTGATCTCTCTCCTCATGTTAGATTTGTATTTAAAATAGATCTATGTTGGTAACTAATAAACTTATATAAATTAAATGATGATTAAACATTGAGTAAGATCTATCCAGATTAAGTATCAAAACATTTACTTCATAATAGATATCACATTGTTAAAATTAAAAATATATATAAAGACTAATTATATTATTATTATTAAAAAATTAATATATATAAGTTAAATATATATGGAGCAAAATTTTTAATATGAAAATTTATTACCATTTTATTATGGAAATTATTATTCTCTAGATCATCTTTGTTATAATATTATGGTTAAATATCATAGCTTATAAATACCACATCACTTTATATGACACTTGTTCATATAACAATTTTTTCATTTAATCAATTAAGAAAAGAAAAAGAAAAACATAACTACTTTTAAAATTAATTTATCTCTAATTAATCAATTCAATTAAAGAACCAAAAATAAATAATTACTCTTAAAATAAATTTCAACCTATAATTTAAATTTATTACTAAAATAAATTCTAAAATATATTATAAAAATTAAATCTTCATAACTAACCCATAATTATTCAAACCCAATTTCGAAATAAACAATTACCATTAATTCGAAAACCATCCAATAAAACTGGAAGTACAGTTTGAATTATTTCCAAAGAATAAAAAAGTACAGTATAAAATGATGAACCTGGATTAGGTCTCATGTCCCTCCTGATGAAATTCTAATAGAGATTAATTTCAATATATTTAATTATTCTCCCATCATATAAATGATGGTATGTATTTATGGGTTTTGCCTACAACCATCTTGCTTCGGACATCATCTGGACCTGAATATGAATTCAATCCATGAAATTAAAAAACCGAGATCGACGCGAGATCGAATCGCAACACTCACAGCTTCACCCTCGACAACTTGCAGTTCTTTGCGGTAATGCTGACGTCAGCATTGGCGTCGAGCCTGTTGACGACCAGGCTGCATCGCACGCGGAGCTTAAGCTTCCACAACTACAATTTTCCCAATTTTATCTTTACAGGAACGTCTTCCCGACCTTCAAATCCAAGGGAACGCTCGTGAGGTTTAATCCTAGGTTATTTCACTAACAAGAACCATCCTTCATTGTCAACCAGTTATGTTAGTGACACTTGACAACTTTTAATAAATTTAAATTAAAAAATATTAAATAATCATATAATTTTAACCATTATGATTGGTTGAAATTTAGTTTGAATTTTCCAAATATATTTATTGCGCTGAAAAGCTCATTTTATAACCGGTATGAGAGGATGTGTAAGTTTGAGACTCATTCTAAATAGAAAAACAATGGATAAAAGTAAAAAAATGTATGAGTAAAATGTTTATACTTTTCAAAAATATTTCAACAAGAGATTTAAGTAGACCATGTTCCATTGCATGTGATTATTACCGAAAGAATTTTACAGTTTATTTAAATCTTTTGTTGAAATATTTTTGAAAAGTATAAGCATTTTACAATTTGTATGATGGATCACAGAGGCTTAGATTGTAAAAATATTTAAATAAATTACAAGGTTAAATAATTTATGTGGATATCAAATTCACAGATATCTATATAAAAAAATTGTTAAAAGAATACATTTTTAATGTTGTATATAAAAAAAATATTCAATGTAGGTTATCATAAAAATATTTTAATAAAAATTAATATTTTTAATAAGAATTAATATTGAGATGCTTAAAAATATTTTAATTTATGTGATAAAGTGTCGAGATGTACAAGTGATATAAAATATTTTAATGTAAATTAAGTATATATTATATATCATTTATAAAAAAAAATAGATGTATATCATGAAAAAATTAAGTTTTTTCTGGTTAAAACTTTTATGCTCATGCTCATCTATGCTCATGTTAGATCAGTGCTTAGATGGATCTATATTGGTAACTAATAAAATTATATAATTTAAATGATGATTAAACATTGAATGGGATCAATCCATATTATGTATGAAAACACTTACTTCATAATAGATATCACATTGTTAAAATTAAAAATATATATATAAAGACTAACTATATTATTATTATTAAAAAAAATAATATATATAGGTTAAGCATATATGGAACAAAATTCTTAACCAAGAGTTTTATGACCACTTTATTATGGATATTTTTAATGGATAAATCTTCTTTGTTATAATACTATGGCTAAATATCATAGCTTATCAATACCACATGCCTAAAAAACCATAAGAATCATATGACACTTGTTCATATAACATTTTTTTCACTTAATCAATTCAATTAAAAAAACGAAACAAGAAAATATAATTACTTCTAAAATAATTTTTTGTTCAATTAATCAATTCAATTAAAATCACTTTATATGACGCTTAATTCATATAACATTTTTTTCACTTAATTCAATTAAAAGACAAAAAAAAACATAACTACTTTTGAAATAAATTTCTCTTCAATTAATCAATTCAATTAAAAGACAAAAAAACATAACTACTTTTAAAATAAATTCTCTTCAATTAATTATTATTATTATTATCTAATTTTGACCCCTAAGTCTAGGAAGACATAAATACTCTACCCCCTGGCGTTTTGAATTTGTAACCTTCTAGGAAAAAACACATACTCTTTACCATTGGGCCACTTAAAATCACTTAATATGACACTTGTTCATATAACATTTTTCTCACTTAATCAATTCAATTAAAAAACAAAAATATATAACTACTTTTAAAATAAATTTCTCTTTAATGAATCCAAAACTATATATAATAATTTTTAAAATAAATTTCAAACTATAATTTATATTTCCTATTAAAAATATTCCTAAATAAATTATGAAAATTAAATCCCTCTATCTATCTCATATCTCATAATTATTCATTTGGAAACCCAATTTCAAAATAAACACTCACCAATAATTTGAAAAACCATCAAATAAAACTGAAAGTGCAGTTTGAATTATTTCCAAAGAATAAAAAGTACAGTATAAAATGATGAACGGTGTCATGTCCCTCGCGATGAATTCTAAATTTAATTTCTATATATTTAATTATTCTCCCATCATATAAATGAATGTATGTTTTTTGGGGTTCTGCGTTCCACCATCTTGCTTCGGTTCAGGAAATGAGAAAACATGTGTGCTCGATCATCTTTCCCTGACTATGAATTCAATCCACGAAATTAAAAACCCGCCAGTGATTGATCGACGCGAGATCGAATCGCAATCCTCACAGCTTCACCCTCGACAACTTGCAGTTCTTCGCACTAACGCTGACGTCCGCATTGGCGTCGAGCTTGTTGACGATCAGGCTGCATCGCACGCGGAACTTAAGCTTCCACAACTTCAATTTCCCCAATTTTATCTTCACGGGAACGTCGACCTTCAAATCCAAGGGAACGCTGCCCTGCTGCCGCTGCGCATTGAGCGTGGAGACCATGTCGTTGGTGATCTGAACGCCGCTCCCGGCGAGCGTCACGTCCAAGATGGTGGTGTTTTTGTGGCCCTGGTAGAACGCCGGCAGGGCACCCGTGCAGAGCTCGGTGCCGGAGTACAAAACAGCGAGATGGCTGCCGTCGAGATAATATATGCCGATCTTCTTGTTCGGATTCCGGGCCCTTATCTTCACATCGAACTGGGAATTGAGGCTGAGGTCAGAGCTAATGCTGAAGTTGGAGATCTGGATGCTGTCGACGGAGTATTTGGGGATTCTCGGCTCGAATACCAAATACAGAATGCCACAGGCAATGGCGATGGCCGCCACGAGTGCGACTAAAAAGCAAATCGTGCAGCACAAGCAGCGGCAACAGGAGTTCCGGTGCTTCGGAGGCGGCGAGTAGTATTTGGGAACCTCTCGCCTGGAAATAACTGGGTCTCTTGAAAACTGATCAGTTAGCCGCCCGCCGGAAGGAGGATAAACGGGCACGGGAACGATCTCGCTCTTTTCAGACGAAAGACTAGATTTGGGAATCAACGGAGCGCTCGGCTTTTGGTTTTCATATTCGCCTGCGTTTTTCTCTAAGTCTACTGTCGTCGGGTGCACTCGCTGGTTATAATCTGCCATGTTCCTAAATTGCTCAGAGCCAAAAACAGAAACGATTATAAGAAAAGGAAGCCAAGAGACCCGATCCTTGGCCGGCTGATAAAGAATGCTAGATATAAGCTTTTTGCCATAGATTGAAGCTTCTATATTTAGGGGATTAGGAACCGTGTTACGACATCGAACGCATGGCGTCAAAGAAAGCAGCGGGAGAAATTAACGCGCTGAGAAGAGCAGGCCGCGTGCTGTCGGCGGCAAGTAATAGAAGGTTCCGTGGTCGTTTCTGCACGTGTCTGATTGTGGCAATTCCGCGCCCTCCTTCCTCACCTGCTCTGTAAATTTTTAAACGGTTTTTACAATCGTGAAGATATCCTCGTCCTCTACTGTGACGCAATATGCCATCGGCGGATATCTAATTTGACCTGAACACACATACACAAAATAAATAAATATATATATATATATATATAATTTGAAAACTTTTTTATATATATTAAATTTGAATACTTCGTCACTGGAGGTTGCTTTTTGAAATTTTCTTGGGGGAAAGAGTACTTTTGTCACTTTTGTCGCTTGTAGTTGGTATGCTGACTGTGGTGGCATATTTTAGCTTTTGTTTCAATTCTGTGTGGTGCTGGAATTTTGAACATGGGCAATAAAATTTCAGATCTTTATGTGGCGTATTTTGGGCGATTATCCATGAATGGGTAAATTTATGAATGCTTTAACGTCAAAGTGAAAGTTATTCTTATATGATCTTTTGGTGTTTATTTTGATATTAAAAATAATAATAATAATTGTATATGGTTATTTTTGGAAAAAAAAATTTATATAATTTTTTTTTAATTTTGCTAAAAATCATAAGTTTGATGAGGAAAGTCTGCACAATCAGAATGTTTTAAGGTTTTTTACTGTGCTAAATTTATATATGCAGTAAAAAAACAGTTTAAATAACAAAAATCAAGATTTCACTTCAAATTTTTCAGCTTAGCCAAAAAAATTCATCAAAAACTTCAAAAAATCACATTAAAAACTTTTTTTTTTCTTCCTACAAAATGAGATTTATCAATCTAAAATTCTGTCCAGAAATTGATTTTGTTTTTATTCTTCAAGAATATTTTCAAAATATGTCATTATGCCATTGTAATTACAATCAACAGTTGGGTTGCTTATTGTTTAGTCCGTTATTATCATTCATAAGTTAATTATTTTATGTATATTATAAATTTTGGGAATTTTTCAAAATTTGAAATTAATTAATCTTATTTTTATTTTTCAAATTCTAAAATATTTTCAAAATATGCCATTATTAAAATTGATGTATATCACTTGCTTTTGAAATTGAAATTGACGTGTTTCATAAGTTATGTATATTATAAATTTTGGAAATTTTTCAAAATTTGAAATTAATTATCCTCATTTTTATTTTTCAAATTCTAAAATATTTTCAAAATATGTTATTATTAAAATTGATGTATATCACTTGCTTTTAAAATTGATGTGTATGATTGCTTCTTTTGAATTATTTTGGAAGAACATTTAATTTCACCTTGACTAAGTATTAATGTATATGACTTGCTTCTAAATGGATGTGTATGACTATTTCCTTTGAATTATTTTGAAAGAACATTTAGTTTCACATTAACAAAGTCTTTTTGTTTTTGTTTGGTTCAATTTTAATTATTTATTTCTATTTTTGAAAAAATTGAATTTATCTTTATATCACTTGCTTTTAAAATTGGTGTATGATTGCTTCTTTTGAATTATTTTGAAAGAACATTTAATTTCACCTTGACTAAGTATTAATGTATATGACTTTCTTCTAAAATGGATGTGTATGACTATTTCCTTTGAATTATTTTGAAAGAACATTTAGTTTCACATTAACAAAGTCTTTTTGTTTTTATTTGGTTCAATTTTAATTATTTATTTCTATTTTTGAAAAAATTGAATTTATCTTTTATCGATTTGGTTTTATTTTAACTATATATTTTTTACAATTTTAAATTTGTTTTGCCACATTATAAATGAAAATGAATGAAGTATTTTCAACTAAGCAAATTTATAATTTTAAATTTGTTTTACCACATTATAAATGAAGATGAATGAAGTATTTTCAACTAAATTTGTTATAGTGCTTAGTAAAAGTAAGTATTTAAATTTATATTAAATTATATAATAAAAAGTTTGTTTTTGTTTTATTTTAATCATTTTAAATTTGCCTCCATATTATAAGCTAAGATAAGATAAAGTATTTTCAACAAGCTAAGATAAGATGAAGTATTTTCAACCAAATTTACTTGGTAAAGATGACTATTTAAATTTATATTAAATTATATAATAAGAAGTTTATATTGAAGAGTTTTTTTTTTAATTTAATTTTTATTTGGATTTAGATTTTATCTTATTTTATTTTATTTTAATTTTTATAATAATTTTTATTTGGATTTAGGTTTTATTTAATTTTAAACCTGACAAGTTGTTAATTAATTATGTTATTTTTAATGGCTGGGCAAAATGATTATTATCTCTTCAATGATGAAAATTATTGTTATAATGTCTATGAATATTGTTATATTTATTCTTATTCTTATTCTCATAACAAAAGATGATTTACCGGTATTCTTTTCTCCCTTATTCTCTTTTCAACTCATATTTTTAATAAAATCAAATAAAATTATTTTTTTTCTTGTAAAATATGTTACATTCTTTAATGCATATTTGTATTAGAAAGAAAATGAATAAGATTCATTTTGTATATAAAATCTTTTGGTGATAATCACATGAGTATAATTGTCAAAGCTTTTTGAACTAGCCAATGTGGTTCATCATCAATAGTTATTTGGAGCTTCTCTTCATGTATCTCATTTTCTCTTGATGATGAATCACACTCGCTGATTCAAAACAGGTCAATAAATTATACTCATATGTGATTATCACCAAACACATTTCTATACATTTTATGAATCACAAAAATCAAATTCCTAAAAATTCATTTTATCTAAAATATTAATTATCATTAAAAAAAAAAAAAGTCTAATTAATATTCTTTATCATTACATTTAAAATTTTATTTTTAATACTCTCTATCATTAGATTGTAGATTTTAATCATTAAAATTGCTTTAGTGAGTATGATGATTACATGATTTTTTAATAATTATTAATTTAAATAAACTATTTATTTTCTCCATATTAAATTTTATTATTTAAAATATAAATCCCCAACATCCTCGCTTATTCAAAAATTAACAGGATAGTATTCGTACTTTTCATTATTTTGAAGAAAAATGTGTTTATTTATATTAAACATTTTATATTTTGATAGAAAATGTGTACACGCTTTATTTGACATTCCGTAGGTTGATGGTCAAGATGTGTGTGCATCGAGTCACATTTGTTTAATCCCACTTTAAGAAAGAGTGCTATTTGGACTAGGTTTCCTAAGTGTAAAAGCTTGGACTTTCCCAAATAACCTGGCATCACGCCTGCAAGCTAAAGATTAAAATGCAATATATATTTCATAAGCACGCCACGACATAGATTTATTTACACCCCTTACAATGGGGACCGTTAATGGGTATAATAAAGCTTTAGTTAGCCATTCGATGAGGTCGTTGACTTAGTTTCCAAATATAAATATAATATCAAATGAAAGCAGTAGGTGTAAGTGGTTGATCTAACCTTGGCCTTGTAAAGTACCAACTACTTATTCTATCGAATTTCAATAAATTGCAAATGTTTTGGTTTATTTAATGTTATGGAACAATAGGTCATCTATCAAAAGTCAGATTCTCATTGGGTTTTATTCCCATACATATATGGATTATGAGGATTATCATTGAGTTAAATTCTCGAGAATTATTTAAAAAATAATAATAATAATATTTAAATTTGAAAAATTTTATTTGCCTAAAAAAATTATTATTTTAAAAATTAATTCTTATATTAATGAAAGTATATTTTATTTAATGTTATTGAACAATTTTATCATTGGTAAGTTCGATAAATTTTCTACCACTTCCTGTAACAAAATTTTAGTAGTTGTGTCTTATGTAGCCCATTAATTATTCTTTCCATGGCTAGCATCAGCGGAGGGTGCACGCTCCTTCATACATGTGAATAGCAATGGGCTACAATCACATCAGACAACCCCCTGCCTCCAACACCAATGTTTCTCGACAACACCCGAAATCGAATCACCAAAATGGTTTGTCTCATACCACATCGTGAAAGCGTACACTTGGGAGGTAGCACACCAGGCAGCTATGTAATATTCCAAATAGAAAATTTACAACAATATAAAGAACACGCAATAAATCAAACACAGAAATTTCACTCTAGCAACACAAACACAGAGAATATGCCAGAAACACCCAGTCTTATTAATAATATATGGCTGGAGTAAAAAATGAGATGGAAGTGGTGCACTTGGGCTTAAACAAGGCAAGCTACAAGCCTCAAGTGATCAAATGTCGAATGGCACAGTTGTTACTATGTTGCTCCTCTGAAAAACTGCGCAATCACCTAGTTTCTACAATTGTTGCCTGAGTTCGGCGCTGAATTTTCCCATTGAATAATGCTCAATAATTTCTAGGAATTTGGGAAGGTGATCCTTGCCCAAAACGAAGAAAAACCCAAAAAGATCCACTCCAAATTCCAATCTTCAAAATTGGACCTTTCTATGCTTGGCCCTCCTCTATTTATGAAATCTGTTGCTATAGATGCTACTGAATATTTCAGCACTCCAAAAAAATAGCAAACCTCTAGCAATACTCCTCCAATCATTCCTCCAGCTCCTCAACTCAAAATACCTCGACAAATACCCACACCAAATGATGCCCACAAGATGAGTGACGCAGTCTATGAAGAGACGATGCAAGGGACACCGTATCACTGATCTTTCAAGGACTGAAGCTGCTCCAAAACTCCAGCAATCTGCCACTAGCTCCTCCTGTAGTTGCTCCGGAAGATTTCCTTCACCGCACACCACAAACACAATAGCTACCTTCTTCCACTGCGCAGTCACAGCTTCTACTGCGTCCCCAAATACTCCTAAAAAGCGTGAAAACTATGGCTTCCTCAATGAATCACAAGACTGAAGAAATACCCTCCTTGAGTGGCACTCAAAGTCCACCGGAGAAGGGGTGAGCTTCTCTCCTTGGGAAGCTCCTGTGCTAAATAGCACATTGTTTGGCTAAGCTAAATAACTAAGGCAATTCAAAAATCAGAATATTGAAATAATGCCTAAGCCTTCCTCAACCCTCCCTTTTATAACTTTTCTCCATGCAAAATTGTGGGCCCACTCCATGCATTTCGATTTACCCAAGGGAAATCGATTTACCTTTCTTCTCCAGTAAGGTATCTTGTGGGTCCCAACTTCCACTTAAACTTACATTATTCTTATTTCCTATATTAGCCACAAAAAGGGAACTTTATTTTACTTAATTCGAAATGGACAAAAAGGTATTTTCAAAACATTAGGAAAATTTAGGAAGGAACATTACAATCCTCCCCTCCTGGATGTCGCTTGGCCCTAAGCAACTGCAAAACTAGAGGCTGTAAGTTTTGTTCATTCCCCCATGTAGCATCCTCATCTGGCAAGATCTTCCAACACACCAAGTACTCTCTGATTGTTGTTCACCACTGTAACCACCAATAATGCCAGGGTCCCAAATGTACCATTGAGTCGTCCCCAATATCAACATTGTCCTGACATAAAGGAATCTCTCGATACTAGGATCCCAAGCCATCCTAATCAATGTGAAGCACACCTTGTTCCACTCGTCATCCAACCAGATACAGGTACCAGAAGCCCTCTGCATACCATCAGTACATATAGTATCATAATCATGTAAAGTCCTATATGTCTCCATGTGAAACTTCTCTACTAAGTCATCCATCTCATGTACTCCAAGGGTGGGCACCTAAAGATACAATCTGATTCCTGTGGAAATAAATTCTTCCATGCATGATTTTTCCCTGAACTCCCCCTATTGATCATCCCTCCATGTCGTTGAGGTCCCCCACGCCAAAAAAGAATCATTAAAATCCACTGGAAGATCTAAATGATCTCCCCCTGTAGGAACCGGATCATGCCTAAGTGTAGCTGAGCTATGAAATCCGATGATGCTCGAATCCCATGCCAGTATCAGAAGGGTGCCACCATACTGACGTTGCACCACTCTCACTATGACATATTGCCCATCGCGCAAAGACAGTATCCTCCTCTCCTGGAACTTGATGGAGAAAAATATATGAAGGCCAAGCTCATCCTGCCCTAACATATCCAAGATATAAATGTCTATCCATCTACTGTCAATATTCGTCCGAAGCAGTAAAAAGGAAAATCGGCCTTTCCATGTGACATAGGCCTCGGTGCTCCTCCATATGTCAAACCAAGAGTGATATGATTCATTCTTTGCCCTGATCCTGCTCATCACAAAAAAAGTGTCCCATCAACCAACCAACTCCTTCGATCCCACAACCAGAAGGGTTGCATCATAGTCCTAACAGTTTTTGGAACCAACATGTACCACATCTCAAGTCCCTGTGTGCAATCAATATATGGAATCCCTACATCACGAACCAATCTGGTGTGTACGAAATTCCCCTGCACCAGCCATAACATGAATTGGAATCTATCATCTTGCTTCCTGCAAGCACCCACAAATACTGCCTGAAGTCTAAACATCCATCTCCAAGTAAGGCCGAGCAACCACTGTAGATGCTCCTGAGACACCTCGGAATGTATCACCAAAAGGTCGTCATGCATCTCCCTGAGTGTGGGCTCAAGGGTGGTGAAAATGTTACCTCTACAGAAGATCAGACTATCCCCAAGCATTCATCCATCAACTCGTGCCCTATCCATATGCCATAGTTGGAAATCCTCTCTCCTGATGCACCGTGTCCCATCCAACTATCTTAGCCATCCTCCTGGGTATTTTTTCTCGTGATGTGAGCATCAAGAGATGATATCCACGCTACATGTGCCAGTGTCAAATGCTGGAGAGTGATAAATGGAATCTCACATTCGACGTTGTGGTCAACTCGCTCTCCAAATATGAGTGTTCCAAACCCAATAATTTGGCACTGAATTTTCCCACTGAATAATGCTCAAAAATTTCTAGGAATTTGGGAAGGTGATCCTTGCCCAAAAACTAGAAAACCCCAAAAAGCTCTGCTCCAAATTCCAATCTTAAAAATTGGACCTTTCTATGCTTGGCCCTCCTCTAATTTCAAAATATGTTGTTGTAGATGCTACTGAATATTTCAGCACTCCAAAACACCAAAAAAATTCCAGCAATACTCCTCCAATCAATCCTCCAGATCCTCAAATCAAAATACCCTGACAAATACCCACACCAAATGCTGCCCACAAGATGACTATACAGTCACTAGGTGAGTGAAGCAGTTTCTGAAGAGATGATGCAAGGGACAGTGTTCACTAATATTGCAAGGACTGAGGCTGCTCTAAAACTCCAAAAATCCACCACTAGCGCCTCTTGTAGTTGTTCCAGAATATTTCCTTCACCACACAGCAACAACACAACAACTACCTTCTTCCACTGTGTAGTCATAGCATCTACTGCTCGAGAAAAGCATGGAAACTATGGCTTCCTCAAGGAATCACAAGACTGAAGAAATACCCTCCTTGAGTGGCACTCGACGTCCACCTGAGAAGGGGTGAGCTTCTCTCCTTGGGAAGCTCCTACGCTAAACAACATATTGTTTGACTCAGCTAAACAACTAAGGCAATTCAAAAACCAAAATATGCAAATGATGGCTAAGCCTTCCTCAACCCTTCCTTTTATAACTTTTCGCCATGAAAAATTGTGGGCCCACTCCATGCATTTTGATTTACCCAAGGGAAATTGATTCACCTTTCTTCTCCAGTAAGCTATCTTGTAGGTCCCAACTTCCAATTAAACTTACTTTATTCGTATTTCCTATATTATCCGCAAAAAGGGAAATTTATTTTACTTAATTCAAAATGGAAAAAAAGGTATTTTCCTAACATTAGGAAAATTTAGGAAGGAACATTACAGCCTCCCAAAAGCAATAGTGAATCCCAGATTTAAACTTCAGTCCAACCGCATTGGACAGTACATTCAATATATGTGAATATCACACCGTGATAGAAAAATTTATGGGTATTTGACCCTCGAACAAAGCACTCTCATATTGGATCCAACAAAAATGGAAACATAAGGGGTGGATTAAGAACTAGGAGCTAAAGGATTCTTCACCATAGTATTTTCCACCATTGAATATAGAACTCGGGTCTTTGAAAATTGCCCATACTTCTTCAACTCCATCGGGTTACACCTTCTTTTCTAGATAGAAATATTTCTCCCTAATAAGGAAGACTTGGATTGGATCAGAATATACTCATTTCCATGAGAGTTTTGGGACAAGGAGACCATAGTCGACATTAATAATTCCCTCTTCCACTTTGTAAAAGATTCAGAAGCAACCAAACAAGCCATGTATATCTTGTATCCCTGCATTTGTGTTACATGAATATCTTGGAACCACTCCCAAATTTTATTGATATTTACTATCATGATGAGGATGGGCTCTCGAAGCAAGACCTAGATTATGAGCACATTCCCTTCCATTGTAGAAAGTGTTATGTGTACAGCTAGCCCTATAGAAAGTTTCATCTTCTTATTGATAACCCTAGCACCAAACGTGTTCCTTCCCCCGATTCTAATGGATTTTCAAAGCCAACAGGCAATCACAAGGGTCCCAAAAACCCTTCAACGCAACAGAATCTCTGGGGGAAGTATTTGCCCACCAATAATCATTTCAATCATCTCTCCTCCTTAGATAACCAATATTCTGATCCCAAAAGTCAACATTTCCAATTTCATTCCTTCGTTGAATCCCTCAGTCGATTCGCTCACCTCCTCCTTCGTGCCTTTGAACGTCCCTCCCATTGATTAAGAGATCATGTCCATAGTTCAAAAGTGCTCAAAAAATGAAAATTCTAAAAAATGTTTGCAACCTGAGCAACTAGAAAGGTCTCATCGCTGTGATTCTGGCGCCATGAACAGTTCGCAAAATAGAGGTCGTATGCAGAAGTTATGAAGGTTTGAAAACCCCAGTAAACTCCAAAAAAAATGAGTTTTACCAAGTTTGACTTTACAAATTAGAAAAATTTAAAAGAGAATATTCCCTAGAATATTCCATGTGGGCTAATCACATTTTGACATATGACAACATTATATTGGATGTTGGTTTGACTTGTTAAAAATTTGGCCAATTAAGGGTTGCCACGTGGTAGGCCCAGGGGCCGCCACGTGGCCCCAGGCCGGAGGAATTGTGGTATTGTAAAAAAAATTGGTGTTAACCGGATTTGAACCGCGGACCTTCCGCATGCAGAGCAGGCACCCAACGTTGAGCCACATGGTATTTCTTAACTATAATGTGACCACGCTTATATTTAAAGGTTCATATGAATTACGTTGGCGGGGGGAAGGGCTAGCTCCCAATTGAGACACCGTTTCATAGAACCCAATGCTCAGAACCCTGGCCTTTGATAACCAGCGAACCATAAACCGTAACCGTTGGTGTCAGTTGCGCAGTGGTCACATGCCTCCGCAACATTTAATTTTACTGTTAACACAAACAGTTTTTGCGCGGATAAGCCAGCAGTTAATGCGGCGGTTAGTGTAGGGGCAGTCACATGCCTAACCGCAACAATTAATTTAACTCCCAGTCTTTGGCAATTATGGTTGGCAAAACCACCAACTTCAGCAGTGGAGCCAAGTTTTTCGGGCTTAACTAGATTATCTCCACATTTAGTGGAATTTTTAAGGGATATTGAGCAGTTTTTTCTTTGGCCATAACTCCTTGGATATTCGACCAATTTTGACGAGTGAATAGTCAATTTTTAGTATTATCGACATTGGCAAAGGTTTTAGAGCCATACGAGGTCATCTTGTGTAGGTTTAGCTTCAGGAGAGGTCAAGGAGCCACCAGGGCCACTAGGGTGTTTTCAGTGTTTTGAGCATTCATTCTCTGTTCTCTACAAATGAATAGTCATTCCTAGCTAATTCAAGCATTCTGAAGCTGTTTTTACAGAGAGCACAACCATTTTAGCCTTTTATTCACATGTACTTACCATTTTTTAGCAATAAGATATGAGGTACATGCCATTGGGAGTTGGACCAGCAGATGTAGCCTAGGAGGGGTGAACTGCTTCATCAAATTTATTGAGTACTGTTACATATAATGTTTAATTATCTGTTATTTACTGATGTAAAATGTTTTATAAGAAATTCATATGCTTTAACCTCACACAAAAATCTATTTAACTAAGATAAAACCATTTGTTTCACTTGCAAACTTCAGAGAACCTTATGCACACATTTTAATTACTGTTTGGATACTTAGCATAGCAAAACTAATACATTCCATTCAGATCAATTTGGTATCAGAGCTCAGGTTGAGCATTAAGTTAAGCTGGAGTATTTTCTCTGTTTAACATTTGTGCAAAAGGATTTGTTTAAAAAGTTTGCATAACAACTCTTGCAAGTTGTGCATAGCCATCTTGGGGTAGCATCTGTTGTGTTTTCATGCTTACTAGGCTAAAGCTTAAGAGAGGAGAAGGTCAATTGGCGAAGACTTTAAGTAATCCACAGCCAAGGAGGGCAAGAGTGCCATTATCTCCACCTTCAATTTCACCTCAAATAGAAGCTGAAGAAACCATAAGCATGACTTCAAGAGAAGGAGAAATCCATGAAGAAATTGATCCCAAGGAGGAAGAAAGAGTATTCAAAAAATCATTCCTTGACTTGATTGAAATGGTGAGAGTTCTTTATCAAGAAAGAAATGAAAAATTTGAAGGAGAAGGATCCAAACTTCACAAGGAAGGAGAGGGATCATCTGGAGGCCATAATGATGAGGACAAATCCAAGAATGGTAATGGAGGAAATGGAGACAATGGAAATTTTCCATCATCACCCTCATCTTCATCTTCGTCTTCATCTTCATCAACCTCTACATCATCTTCAGTACATCATTCTCACAAAGTCAAGAACACGGGTAAAATTCATTTTCTTAAACAAGATGTTAATTTTGAATTGCCAATGTTTGATGGTGAAGTTAATGAAGAAAAGCTAGATAATTGGATTAGACAATTAGAGGTCTATTTGAGAATTCAAAATTTTCATGATGACGAAACCAAAATCTAGTTAGCTTCATTGAGAATGGAAGGTGCATCTCTTGTTTGGTGGGAAGCCAAGACAAAGGAGGAGATCAAGAAATATGGTAAGATTATCTTATCATGGGCTGATTTCATTTATGCAATAAAACAACAGTTTTATCCGTTAGCTCACATGCAGAAAGCCATAATGGACTGGAAAAAATTTAAACAATTGAAAGGACAAAATGTTCAAGTTTATACCCAAGAATTTAGAATAAGAGTTGTTTTACTAGGAGTAGATTTGCATAGCCAAGACACTTTACTCAAGTATATAGGAGGTTTACATACTTACCTAAGACATACCATTCTCATGTTTAACCCTACAAGCCTATATGAGGTTTGTGTTCAAGCCACACATTTAGAGGCAAGGAGAAAATAAAACTTAGATGGGAATGAGTAAAGTGAGTTTAAAGGCAAATGGAAGTAAAAGAGAAATGAAAATTCTAGAAAATAGAAGGGAAAATTTTTCTGCAAACACTGCTCTAAAACAAGCCATGATGAGGACCATTGCTAGAAACTTCATCTAGAGTTGAAACAAGAAATTTTTAAAGCCAAAGATAAAGCCAAGGAGAAAGGAAAGACAGTTGCAATAGTTGAACAAGACCTAGGGTCAGAATTAGGAGATGAAACAAAAATCATAACTATGGCACTAAAGAACTTGAAGGGAAAAGAGAATGAAACTAAACCCAGTTCTAGTATTTCTAACTATCACATAGAAGCTCTAAGTGAAGAGAAGAGAATTGAATTGTTTCATGTGAGGGTCATTTCCAAACATACCAAGGCTGACACACTATTTGACAGTGGGTCGCAAGAGAACCTTATTTCTGAAGACTTAGTCAAGAAACTAAATCTTGAGACCATTCCACATCCGAAACCATATCCACTTGGTTGGATTTGTAAGGTTGCAAATTTACAGGTTTCAAAGAAGTGCATGTTGCGCTTTGCAATAATTGCACATTTTATTGACATGGTTGAATTAGATGTTGTTCCGCTTGATATAACCAGTATGGTGTTGGGCAGTCCTTACTTGTATGACAGCAAAGCTATCTTCCATCACCATGAGAACAAGTACCATTTATTCAAGGATGGCAAGGAGTACATTGTGAGAGCTCATAAAAAAAAACTAGACTCTTCTTTAGTGAATGCAGGGCAGATGAAGAGGCTCGTCAATGCAAGTCAAAACTTGACATTGATGATGATTAAACAAAGGGAAGTTGTATATAATATTTTTCATGTAAATGTTGATGTAAATAATGAGTTGTTTCAGTTTGAAATCAGGTTCTCTTTGAAAGAAGATAACAAGAAGTTGCAACAATCGTCTTTGGTGTCGATCGGTGCTGAAAAAAAAGTGTCAGTGCAAGAAGGTGCAAAGTTCCAAGAGAGGGAAAAGCAACATAGAAAAAAAGGCACAAATTTCAGCAATGATCATTGCTGGTTTCAGAAAGGTATGATACCATGGCGAGGAAACTTGGTCAGGAATCGACACAAGTACAAGACTAATTCAACAAAAAATCACCATAAGGACAGGATGCAAGGTGAAAGTAATTTTCTGTTTCCTTTGATTATAGACCAATGTAGAAACAATATGTTTTCTACAAAGTTAATTTGTTGTTTAGCAAGTTTCGAAAATGTGCAGCATGACAATGTCAAGGTCAACAATGGTTGGTCAATGGAATCAAGGAAAAAATTGTCGTTTCAAGAAAAGCTCCGATTAATGAAATCAAGGAAATTTCAGTGGATTAAGATTGGAAGAGTGGGTACATAAACTCCTCATATTCATGTTCAGTAGTCCAAAGAGATTTTGGGGTCCAAAATCTTCCCAGTGGGGAGGTTTGATCAGGAGATCATGTCCATAGTTCAAAAATGCTCAAAAAATGAAAATGCTCAAAAATGTTTTCAACCTAAGTGACTGGAAAGGTCTCGTCGTTTCAATTCTGGCGCCGTAAACGGTTCACAAAATAGAGGTCGTATGCAGAAGTTATGAAAGTTTGAAAATCCCAGTAAGCTCCAAAAAAAAAATGAGTTTGACCAAGTTTGACTTTACAAATTTGAAAATTTTAAAAGAGAATATTCTAGGGAATATTCCATGTGGGCTAATCACATTTCGACATGTGGCAACATTGAATTGGATGTTGGTTTGACTTGTTAAAAATTTGGCCAATTAAGGGCTGCCACGTGGTAGGCCCGGAGGCCGCCAGGTGGCCCCAGGCCGAAGGAATTGTGGCATTGTAAAAAAATTTGGTGTTAACCGGATTTGAACTGTGGACCTTCCGCACACAGAGCAGGCGCCCAACTATTGAGCCATATGGTAGTTCCTAACTATAATGTGACTGCGCTTATATTTAAAGGTTCATACGAATTACGTTGGCGGGGGGAAGGGCTAGCCCCCAATTGAAACACCGCTTCATAGAACCCAGCGCTCAGAACCCTGGCCTTTGATAACCGGTGGACCATAAATCGTAACCGTCGGCATCAGTTGCGCGGTGGTCACATGCCTCCGCAGCGTTTAATTTTACTGTTCACAAACGGTTTTTGCATGAATAAGTCAGCGGTTAATGCGGCAGTTAGTGCGGGCGATCCAGGTGGATATTGGTGGCCACCTGCCTATTCCACTTAGGGCCCCACCATTTGTCTCTTTCAGTATTTCAGTTTTAGCACAACTTACTATTTTTAGCAGTTGTTTGGGTCCTGAACTTCCAGAGCCGTTTTCAGGCCCTAAATGACGTTTTTTGGGAAAACCGGGGGCAACATGGTCCCATGGACCAATGTTGCTCACTCAAAAATTGTAGTCCTCAGATAGATATTTTTAACGAGGTATGGTTCACGTAAAACGGAGATCGTATGCCAAGTTACGTCCCTGGGAAGTTGAAACACCAATTTACCCAAACGTGGCCCATAGTTTTGGCGCTTCATCTCCTAGGGTTAGGGTTTTGGATGTTTAGGGTTTTCCATTGTTTATAAATAATAAATAGGCCCTCGAGCCTCATTGTAAATCAGTTCAGAGGCCTGTAGCCACCACATCTCTTCTCAGAGATAAGCTACCAACACCCTAGCTAGTTTATTTCCATTCTGTCTGTAAGAAAATTTCAGTTCTTTGATATTAATGAAATGAAGTGTTATTTCCGCTGCATCTTTGTATTTATGGTTATATGTGTATTTTTTTGTGTTCCTGCATAAATCCAAATCAATGGTATCAGAGGGTCTGCTTTTTCTCGATCCTTCTTTGCATGTCCCCAACAAGGTCAGGGTATAAGGAGTTAGGGATCGATCTGGTGGAACCTTTGCAAGATCAGCCTCGTAAACCCCGACGGACGCCCATGCAGGATGAAAAGAAAGATGAGGGAGCAGGAGATCCTATCAAAATATTTCTCGAGGAGGCCCTCGAAAAAAAAAGGAACGCGCTGATGGATAACTTTTCCCATATCCTTCAACAACTGCCCAACGGCGGTGCATCTGCATCCAGCAACCACTCTGGAGGCATGACTCCCTTTAAGGTACAAGTAAACTTTGACATTCCCATATTTGAGGGTCAAATAGATGCAGATGCCGTAGATAGATGGTTGAATCTATTAGAAGGATATTTCTCGGTTCATGACTTTTTTGACCGGGAGAAGATTATTTTTGCACTCCACAAAGCTACCCCCCATGTTAAGGACTGGTGGGAAACCTACTGTGAGAAAAAGGACGAGACAGAACCCTCTCTGTTCTCAGTCGTACCCACTTGGAATTCTTTCTGATATGCCATCAAGGAACAATACTGTTGAGGAGGTAAATCCCCTCTGCGGACAGAGGCGATCCCTACTAGCCCAGCAGGGGTCTAGCAACAAACAAACAATGCTATGACGCAAGCTCCTAGTTACGAATGAAAGACTTGGGATAAGAGCCTACCTGGATTCCAACGCTAGATCTCAAGAAGAAGATGTCCCCGTCCTTCAGCCCTGGCAGATCACAATCCTTCCACGATCTCCGTGGATGAACACCTGCACACAGAAGAAACGAACAGATACATGCATAGGAACCGGCATACGTAACTAAACATCGGTCAGAAAAGATGTTACTCGCATTAACATGATAGAAAAAGGAGTGGAACCATAATCATAGTCATCTATTAAAGTGATAAACGAATAGAAGTTACAACCAAGTTCTGACGTCGCAGCTTCCTTCGAACGGGTCTCCGGTTGTCCACGTCTCGCAAAGCTCGCCAAGGAAAGGAAAACCTCTCCAGAGTCTCGTAACAATGGTCTCCTCGCTTGAATGGGCCTTAAGGGAAAGAAGGGATTCTTTACAGCACAAAGGCGCTTGGGAATAGGGAGATGCAAAGCTTCAACACTTCAAGACTAGCTTGCCATGGATCTGAGCAAGCTTTTATAGATGGGGAAGGAGGGAGTTGGGATCCCTATTATTATGGGATTGGCCCTATCAACAAGGAAGGTTCCATAGAAGGTGACAAAACCACTTCCCTTCCATAGAACTCCCGTAGCCAAACCTCCCAACTCAAGATAGGCAATGGTTGTGAGTTTGTTTGAACTCAACTTCCGCCATCCATATTTAAAAAACAGTCCCTAAAATGGGTGGCGCGATTGTTGCTCTATGACAGAGCGCCAAGTGGCGCGACCTCTTTACAGGATTTCCCTGATTGGCGCGAGCACTGAACCGTCTACCCGCGCCAATGCAAAAAGAGCTGTTTTTCATGGATTTTGCAAGGAGATGTCTCAAGGGGAAATGAAGCTCATACTCAGAGGGATGCATTGATGATGTTTTCAAGGCATGACAGTGTTCACAAGTCACATAATGGGTCCTCCATTGTGCGGGACGGGGAATGGTAGGGACGGTGACAAATTACTGTGTAACAGATGCCCCCTAAAGCATGAGGCCCGAGAGAGAGAGGGGTGAAATGCTTTACGAGAACATGTCCAACCGAAGGCCCGCCGTCGGAAAACCTGCACAGAAAGATACAACTGATATCTCAAGTACATGATGTATATATATGGTATGGACGCAGCCATCCGAACAGAGTATGCTATAATCCGGATCTAGGGTATGGGCGCAGCCATCCAACTAAGATCAAATAGACTCAGGTATGGTCACAGCCATCCAATCATTGAGTCATGTACATAATGACAATAATCCACAATCGCAGCCTGGATTACAACAGACACAATCCAGGGTCTTGCGCTCCATCTCGACCCAAACAAGTACAAGTTCAAGCATGCGAATGTGTGAGCTGATGTTGAACATGCAAGAACATCGTCTGATTACCAGCCAATGATGAAAGCTGTTAACATACGCGAGAGAAACCACCAATAATGACGATGGTCCTCAAGGTACTACAGGTACAATCTACGGCGTGTGAATAAATGAGCTGACGTCGAACACCCGCAGAATCATCCGATCGGAGGCCAATAATGAAAACCTCTCGTCGAATGCGACGAACCTGCCATTAATGCATGCAGGCTCCAAGGTACCATCAGGAGTCTCTAGACCAACTTCCCGGATAATGAGTTGAAGTCGACAGGAAGTGACCTTGATCGAAGGTGGGCCATAATGATTCCCACATCATCGACACGAGACAGAGGAACATAATGTTTTGTTGTGAATCAGGATCATACGAGAAACAGAGGAAGGTTGATATTCGCAGAGGTCAACTTCTCTTGAACATATAAACGGCACGACAATGGACTTGGCAGTATTTGACATCAACAGATCAAAGGTCATGGCGACGAGGCAGTGAACATATGAGAGGTCAAAAGAGATTACCCAAACCCATGGAAGCAAAGTGAAACAACGAGATGAGATGTTCCCAACCCGACACGAATGCAGACAAGTGCCATGTTCAAGAGCGACATACTGCCGACGACAACGATGATGGTTCCATTTTCCCCCCACCATTTCTGGCGAGTACCCCAATTATTTTTGATAACAAGCTTGAAGGGGATAGCATATGCTTGTGATATAAGTCCGCCCTTCGGGCGAATCCATCCTAGTGCATTTAACGAGTCCTAGGAAGGAGAAACTCGGAGAACGTCATTTCGACGGAATCCAATGTCATCAGGGTTTAACGAGTCCGACAAAGGAAGAACTCGGCGTCTTTTCATGTTTAGAGAGTTTGAAAAGACAGCGGAAAAGAAAACTCCACAGGTCCCTTTTCGTAAATAGTTCCCCATATCCGAAAAGGTAGAAAACAATATCCGGAAAAACCTCCTAGTCGCGATAGGCTAGGGTATTCCTTTTTCGTAATCGATCCAGCCCAGCCCGAAAAAGGGTTAAACTTATACTGGGTGAATGTCAATTCGTGTCCATTTTAACGAGATCGAAACGACAAGGGCCTCGGCGATCTTTTCACATTTAGAGAGTCAGAAAAGAGCTGAAAGATGACTCCAGAGTGACTTTTTCGTGTATTTACCGAGTCCGAAAAAGTATAAAATACAACTCGTTTCCACCTTTTAAGTCGCAAAAACCTGTCACTGCACATACCCAACAAGCGTAAAATCCATTTTTGACATAATGCATGCAAATATTTGACAAGAAATAACTTTTAAAACTCATTTTAACGTCGAAAAGTTATAAATATGTCCAATGGTAAAAATGAAATTACTTTTTACTATTTACCTCGTGGAGAGCAACAGTGGTCCATTTGGAGCAGAATCTTCTGACGGCGATTGCGACCAATCCAGGCAACCATTCAGCGTCTCGTCTGTGACAGGTAAGAGGCGTTCCTTTTCTCTTTCTTTCCATGCATTTTTTAACGAATTTCCCTTAGAAATCAACTCTGTAAGGGCACCTTTGAAATTTTAGGGCCGGGCTAAGTGGCGCGGGTATCGGGCACGGACCCGCGCCACTGATCTCTTTTTATCAAAGGGGCCGTGCCACATGGCGCGACTGTCAGCAAAACAGTCGCGCCAGCGGCGGAACCCAAATTCCCGCCTAAAATCCCAGTACTTATGCCAAATTTCTTGAATTTTGAGGCTCACAGAAGATCTAATTAAAGGCTTTGAACCATGTGAATGCAGATAAACAGTCAGAATGGAAATTGAATGGAAGGAACGGGAACACGGAGATGAGGACGAAGAGGCCATGCAAAGCCAAGCATGTATGAATGCTCTGAGAGACTGTGGCTTAAAAAAGTTCTTCCTCACGCCATGCTTACGAGCTCAGCCTGAGCTCCTCCAATATCTGATCAACCTCCGGGATGAAAATGACCAAGTATTCAGAATACGAGACCAGGTGTTGGAATTGGAGGTCGCTGACATTTATTTCGTTACTGGATTATCCCGCAGGGGTCCAATCCCTGTACTGACTGGGAGCAGACCATCAGGGGAGAAGATGGAAGAAGTAATGGCGCGGGTGTGCCGTGGGGCACAAACAGGAACAGGGAGTAAGAAGGTATACATCTCAACCATCCCCGACCTAGCACTGAGAGTTGTACTCCACACCATTACGCGGGCTGCTGGATCGCAGGCACCGCACGAGGCTACAAAGACTCAACTCTTACTGGCCTCAGAGTGCATGGGTCCCCGACTGTATGACTGGGCAACAGCTGTCACCATCAACATGAAAAGGCAGCTCACAAAGTGCAAAAAGGGCAAACTGAAGCAGTTTGGGTATGGTTCCATCTTGGTGTCGTTCATTCTGGAACGCATACCAACCTTCCAGGGCCAAGAGGCCCCTGTGGCGAGTCCAGTACCACGAGAGCCGAGAACGGCTCGCTGGGCAGCACTGATGCCCAGATCTGGAGGCGGGCAACAGATGTCCTGGAAGCCCGAGTTCTTCAGATGGATACGGCGCCAACTGATCGTTGTGGAAGATTGGCCCTATGCGGGAACTGACTTTACAGGGGACCCGGATCTCCCGCTACCAGAAGGAGACCACTGGGACGAAGAGCTGGGTAAGACCTCATATTTTGATTTTATGTTTATATGTTTTTTTTATTAATACACACTTGTCTTAACACAATTATATATGCATGCAGATGTAGGACCTGAGAGACCAGCCGGGATGTCTCCTATCTTCCGGAGGACACAACTCGCCCCCGAGATCCAGGGGGAAGGTACCGGAGGAGAGGCACTGGTTCAGAATCTTGAGGGGATCGTCCATGGGATCCCAGACTATGCCCGACTGTCAGATGTACCGATGGAGTACCAGCGCCATACGGTGGGAGTCCCAAACCGGCTCCACCGAATCCTGAGGTGGCTAGTGCGTGCAGTAACGTGCTATCATGAGCACCATGCTGATTAGTCTCTAGGATTTAGCCACACCTATTTTTTGAGAGACACAGTGTCTCCGGATGTATTAAGACACTTATGTATATTTTTTAAGTTTTATGTGACACACTTCTATGTAAACATTTTGATATCTATATATATACATATCTATTTCTGGATGAGTCTTCTTTACATGTGATGATGATTTATAAATTGCGCAAATGTCTATCTAACACCAAATTTGCTACTGCATCTGTTAATGTATTCAAATGCCTGGGTATATGATGATATGTAATATATTCAAAATTCCTTTCCAGTAATCGAATACGCAAATACAATCGTAAAATGGACGGGCTTCTTACCGAATAGTGCCCGTTCAGCTGCAACACTACAAGCTGTGAATCTAGGTACACGAGCAATTCACGGATACCAAGGTTTACTGCCTCGGTTAATAATTCCAACATGGCGCTATATTCCGCGATATTGTTCGTGGTACATCCTAAACAAACACCTTGCAGGTCGATCAACTCACCAGCAGGATCGTAGATTACCCAGGCTGCAGAAGACAGATTCCTGGTACTGCGGGAGGCACCGTCCGCGAAACCAACAAATGGATGAGTAGACATCTGCACAACCAGGAAGACCCGATCAGAAGAAAGACGTTTACAAAGCACACCACACCATGCACACAAATGACAATCACACACCTATGTACACACACCACACCAAGAAATCATTTCAAGCGTAGTACTTCTTAAGGTACAGCCCATTCCTGGGCTGCGTCAACGGAACTCCTTCGTAGTCTATAAGTTCGTAGGCCCCATTTTTCAAAACACGTTTTACTATATAGGGACCGTGCCACATGGGCTGGAGTTTACCGGCACCAAGCTTATCATGTGCCTGATCGTACAAGAGGACTAGGTCTCCTTCGATGAAAGAACGGGGAGAAACAGATTGATCAAAATGAGTCTTGACCCTCTTCTTTTGTGCTTCGATGATCAAAGTAGCTAGACGACGGGTTTCATCCAACCGTTCGAGATACAGAAGACGCTCTTCCTCAGGAGAAGTATCCGGTAAGAGCTCCACAGCTAACTTAAGCGAAGGAATTTCGCATTCAACCGGCAAAGTAGCTTCCAGACCGTACACCAGTTGGAATGGTGTGAATCCGGTTGCACTTTTAGCAGATGTTCGGTACGCCCAGAGAGCTGAGAACAGTTGGAGATGCCAACTGGATTTATGAATCCCAACTGTTCGTTGAAGCATAGTGACCAAGACCTTGTTCACCGCTTCAACCCGACCGTTCGCTTGAGGGTAGTATGGCGTTGAGCTGTCGTGACGCAAGCCCAACGCAGCTGTCAGCTCCGCCATCATGTAATCACGGAAATGAGTACCGTGATCAGTGACGATGGCTTGAGGAACCCCGAATCGTGCAATAACATGGTTGAATAAAAATGAAGCAGCCGTTCTTCCGTCAGCAGCTAGTGTAGGCATCGCCTCGGCCCACTTAGTGAAGTAGTCGACGGCGACAATGATATATGCATGCCCCCCGGCCGAGTGAGGGTTACACGTCATAAAATCTACGCCCCATTTCGCGAAAGGGCCGACGGTAATAACGGGATGCAAAGGCAATGGCGGCGCGCGCATCTTGCGCTGAAAAATCTGGCACGGATGGCATTTTCGGACTGCAGTGATACAATCCTTGAATATAGAAGGCCAGAAATAACCTGCCCTTAGAATCTTTTGGGCAGTGGCATATCCGGACATGTGTCCACCACAGGCGCCACTGTGGCAGTCATTCAAGACTTTCTCAGCCTCGTCCAAGGTAAGGCATCGTCGCTGCACCGAATCTACTCCAATACGATATAGGGTATCTCCCACTATGCGGTAGGGTTGGGACTGGTGCCGAATCCGACGGCGTGCAGCTTTATCCAACTCAGACCGGAATGTCGCGGTCTGGAGATACACTATGATGTCCCCGTACCAAGGATCACGAGTATCGATAAGAAACAACGTTTCGTCCGGAATATGATCTTCAGAGTGTTCAGGAAGAGAGTCTGTAGGGAGAGAACAAATCAAATCCGCGAAGACCAGTGATTTAGTTGACTTGGCAGTGGTGAACTCGAAATCAAACTCCTACAGGATGACGATCCATTTGGAGTACTTGCCCCCCAGCAATTGTCTAGAAAGAATATATGTCATGGGGTTGCAGTCTGAAACCACTGTTATCGTGCGCAAAAGGATGTAATGGCGAAAGCGCTGTACAGCGTGTACGGCCGCTAAGGCCAACTTCTCAACATGTGCGTAACGCGTTTCCGGGTCGAGAAGGTTCCGAGAGAGGTAATAAACAACATGTTCATCACCGTTCTCGTCATCCTGCACCAAGACCATGGCGATGGTGCTTAATGCGGCGGCTAGACACAAAGTAAAGTCGCGGTGGTAGTCCGGAGGACGAAGCAACGGAGCATTGACTAGCAATGTCTTCAGCTTCTCAAAGGATTCTTGAGCGATTTCATCCCAATGAAAGGGAACATTCTGCTTTAACAAACGAGTGAATCCTTTGGCCACCTCGGCGTAATTCGGGATGAAGCGCCTAAGAAAATTCGCTTTCCCTTGCAGACTCTGCAACTGATAAAGGGAGGAGGGTGACGGGAGATTTATAATGGCCTCAACCTTCAAAGGGTCGAGGCGAATTCCGTCTTTCGAGACTATGAAGCCTAAAAGACGGCCAGAGTCGACGCAGAAGACGCACTTATGAGGATTCAGCCTAATATTGTAGCGTCTGCAACGAAGAAATATCTGGCGAAGATGTTCCGGATGATCCTCTCGCTTACCCGAATGGGCAGGCAAGTCGTCCAGATAAGGCCGGACAATATGGCGAATATCATGAAAAGCATATGACATGGCACGTTGAAACGTGGCGCCAGCGTTCTTTAAGCCGAACGAGAGTTTTTTATATGCAAAAGTGCCCCACGGACAGATGAATGTGGTCTTATGTTGATCCTCAGGTGCAATGTTAATCTGGTTGTAACCTGAGAAACCGTCCATTAAGGAGTAGATCTCACTTCCGGCGCAATCGTCGATAATCTGATCGATAAACGGAGTGGGATAATTTTCCTTCGGACAGGCGCGATTGATATCGCGATAATCTACACAGACTCGAATGGTACCCTGCTTTTTATCGACAGGGAAGATATTGGACACCCATTCTGTAAGGGGGATTGGATAAATAAACCCCGCGTTCAGAAGTTTTTCAACCTCTGCCTTGATAGCGGCGGCTTTCCGAGGATGCATGGGACGCAAGCGTTGGCGCACGGGTTTCGCACCCGGATAGGTTGGAATCTCGTGTACGACAATACTAGGATCAATTCCCGGCATTTCCTCGTAGGACCATGCAAAAACATCTCTGAACTCTTTGAAAAGTTCCGTATAGACCTGGATCTCTTCGGGAGAACAGTTCACACCCACATGAATGTTCTCAACAATCCCTGGTTTAACAGAGATGTTGATAGGAACCGTTTGAGTAATGTTACTCAGATTGCCTTCCGAAAAGACCTCATGTGTCAAGATCGGCGTCTGAAGAGGAGGGGAAGGAACCTGAGTAGCATAGCGCTCTAGACAGTCAGTCATTGCCCCCAGGCTAGGCATAAACGAGGAACGATGATGTCCATCGCCCCAGGGTAGCTCCTCCAGAGACATAGTTTCAATGATAGCCTCATCTGAGGGAAAAATCTCTCTAAGAGGATCAGGCGAATCAGCCTGACCAAGCCAGGGGGATTGTGAGTAGACGTCAAGAGCCATGCTCATCGGAGCATGCCGAGGAGGTGGAGGGTCCGATGCAGCAACAATCTCACAGTAGCTGATCTCTACTGGCGTTAAAGGCATGGACTCTCCAAACTCATATACCTGCTCAGGTGTAGGAATCAGCCAGGGGTCATCAGTCCTGGACAACATGTTGACTTAAGCGGTATTCGGTGGCGGCGCAGGGAAAATACCCATGAGGACTGGGTCTTTGAAAAGACCAGGTCCTATGCTGTCTGGTGGATTCGGAATTTGATCCACATACGGCACGTTGTTCTCGGAGCTGGAGGTAAAAAATGACAACTGGTCTACCGTGACAATCTTGCCCTCGTGAGGGAACTTGATGAATCGAAAGACAGTAGACGGCACACAGAGCATGGCATGGGTCCAGCTGCGGCCAAGAAGTATATTGTAGTTGAGTTTAGCGTCAACCACTTCTACTTCCACGTTGACAGTTTTTCCCTGTAATGTAATCGCCAGACTCTCGAGAACTCCCAGGGGTTTAGATTCTCGGCCATCAAATGCCTCAAGGGCATTGGGAGATGACGATAAGGTTGGAGAGCCGATGGCTTTCCAACAAGCGGAGGACATAACACAAGTAGATGCACCCTCATCTACGACGGCTCCGTGAACGTTCAGACCGTTAATCCCGACTTGAATAACCAAAGCGATTTGATGTGGAAGCCGGGGAGTAAAATTCTCCAGATCAAAGGTGAGAAGGCTCGAATCGGCGGGATCAATACCACCGATGGCAGACAATAAAGCCTTCCGTTGTGAAGGACAACTCTGAAGAACCTCGAGTGCATACATGGCACATGGCGCCTGTGCCAGATCCTCAACAATACTGTAATGTTGAGCGGCACGAGCGTTTGGATTATAAGAGGATCTCCGAAGAACACCTTTGGGAGGTGGCTTCACAACGGGTTCGAGAGTCGGCTTCTCAATTTCCAATGAACCAGAAGCAGATGCGGGAGGCGGTCCATCCGCCACTGCCTTCCCGGGTGCCTGCTGCTGATTATTGTAATCCTTGGACCTCGTAGCGATAGCGATAGGTGCATTAGTCTTCATCATGAAAACTTGAGACCCAAACGGTACAGATGATGAACCTTGTTCGACCATCTGGGTCTGCTGAGATGGAAATGGCTCTTTTAAAACAGCCGGAGTTCCCTTTGAGCCTTTAAGAAGTTGACTGACTTCGGATTGTCTTGGACAATCTTTAGTGTAATGGTCACCTTCACAGATGAGGCAAGGAAATTTCGGCTTACGTTGTGAGCCATCCTCAGACCGAGATTTAGATTCCGGTTTTGGGGCATCAGATTTTGATTTGCCTTTGCCCTTCTTCTTCCCCTTGGAGGATTTGTCCGCAGGATTGGCCTGAACGGCATTTACCTCCGCTGTTTTACCAGAATCGGATGAGGCGGGATTAGCAGAGGTATTGTTGGAAGAATTAGCCTTCTGCTTCCCATTCGAAGACTTCTTCGAATTTTGAGAAACGGAACCAATGACACCATCCACCGAAGGGGTGGGCGGGGCCTTTTTGGCTCCGGGCCGTGGTGCATCAGGCAAGATGTCATAAAGCGTGCCAGATTGTGAATAAACAAGATCCAAGTACTGGGCACGCGCGATAGCTTGTTCCTCCGTCACACACGCTCCCATTGCGATATCCCGAGCGATTTTGTTCACAAAGGAGGTGGTGAACCAGTGAGTCAAAATCTGATCAGGTATGTGAAACTTGATCAGTCGACGACGGCGCCGCCACTCATGGATGTGATCCGAGATGTGAGTGGCCAAGTCCTGCTTCAGGGAAGACAGGAGGTACGTCCCAGTCTCATACCGGACTGGTAACTGGAAATGTGTGAGGAAAGCCATAGCTAACGAGTTGAAATCCTGAAAAATACCACGGGATAGCTCTATGTACCACTTAGCAGCAGCTCCTGTTAACGTACGCTGGAAAAGACGCAAACGAACCGAATCGTCAGTCCAAGAGTTAGACGAGCACCAGAGGTGATACGTCATCACATGCGCCTGGGGGTCTTCTCCAGACTTGCCCTCAAACTTGGGACAGTCTCCTGGTATCTTGGTCGGAACCGGGGGCCAATATGGATTATGAGCAATCGGATCATTGGTCAACTTCGAAACGTCCGGTAGATCCAAGGTAGCCAGGAATGGCAATGGAGGGTTAATTCCCATGCCAGTCCCAGAATAAGGTCCGGTACCCATGCTCCACGATGGTTGTGAATATCCCCGCCCCCATGGGTTCTGTCCCGTAGGATTCTGACCGTGAGGGGCATAATTCGTATAGCCAGACTGATTTGGTTGCTGGTAACCATTGTGTGGGGCCTGATAACCAGGGTTCGGGCCCTGATTAGGTGTCTGCCCCGTATAAGCAGCGTTTGGATTTGGCTGCTGAGCATAGTTAGAACCGGGTGGAGGAGGATGATACTGAGAGCCTCCAGAGTGGTTATAGTTCGGTTGAGATTGACCATGAGGAGAATAACCACTCTGAGGATGAGTAGACTGCTGATAAGTGGAACCCTGCGGAGCCTGGTACGTAGGGCGCAGCTGTTGATTTGGCTGCAGCATTGAATGAGCAGGCTGCTGAGCAGAGTGAACAGAATGAGAGGGCTGCCCTGAATGAACAGGTTGACCCGAGTGAGGGGGCGGCCCTGAATGAACAGGTTGGCCCGAATGAGGGGGCGGCCCTGAATGAACAGGTTGGCCCGAATGAGGGGGCGGCCCTGAATGAACAGGTTGGCCCGGATAGACAGGCGGCGCTGGTTGCGCAGGCTGACCTGGTTGTAAGTGAGCCCCAGGTTGCACCGAATAAGCCGGTTGTGCTGGAGGCGGGACACCAGGTTGTACCGGATGACCCGGTTGGCCTGGTGGTGGAACAGGACCAGGTGCTTGCTGGAAACCAGTTTGACCTGAAGCAGAACCATAAAGTGGTCCTGGCTGATATGCAACGTTAGAGACAACAGGATATTGCGGTTGCATCCGTAAAGAAGGCTGGATTTGCCCCCCAGGTCCATAGGCCGGTCCCTGTTGATACCCCGGCTGAGGCTGAGCAGGTTGACCAGCAGGGTTATAATATGGTCCTTGCGGATTATAGAATGGCCCTTGCTGGCCCACAGAGTAGCCTTGATTGGGCTGTCCCTGTGGGTCGTACTGATAGCCAGGTTGGCCTGCAGGTTGACCTTGGAAAGGTTGTGCCTGCAAGTTCTGAGCCTGGTTGTACGGTAAACCTTGAACATAAAGATAGGCCCCAGGAGCAGGGAGACGCAAAATGTCCCCATGCTCGTCAAGCTGACCCGGAAAACCATACACGGGAGTGCCGTCTTGTGCATAGTGCGAAAAGAAAGACCGATAAGGATCTTGGGGGAGCTGTCCAGCTCCGGCGTTCGGCTGCTGTAAAAACAACCGATACTCCTCCGGAGAGATATTCTCCGGTATAACAGTAGCTAGATAAATGTCCTCCGGAGTTGGCCCAGATCTAGTAGCAGATGCTGAGGCAACAGCAGAAGAGGCAGCCACACAAACAGTGGGTCGCACGGGAACAGAAGTGACGGGCGTCGAAGGAGACACCCCGGGTGTAGTGGCAGCTGGCCTCGAAGCAGGAGATGATATTCCCACAGAGGCAGCAGCTGAAATAATCTGACCCAGAGATCTGTATCCCTGTGGCAAAGAAGGACCAGCTGACGATGTGGTAGCCAGCTCAGACTCGTCTCCCTCGAACAATCTACGAGGGATGCGCTGATAGTCATCAGACCCAGAAATTTCCTCACCAAAATCACTCATGGTTGATCCTGCCGCTAAATCACGCAGAAGACGGCGAGGACTAGGAGGAAAAACAGCAGCAATAAACGGTGAACCCGATGTAAGAGAAAGGAAATCAACTCCTAATCTCAATTCAGACACAGGGTCCGAAAAGGGCCAGTGGAACTCAACTGGCTCTCCAAAGGGTTGCTCGGCGAGGACCGGTCCCCCGTCAGGGAACTCGGAAACAACAGGCTGCTGTGGTTCAACAGAAGGTTCAGAAGCCTCTGAAGAATCGTCCGTGTAAGGACTACCAGTGGACGAAACCGAGGGTTCCGCCACCGAGACAAAAGACTAGAAGAAGAGAGCACACACACACACGGGCTGAAAACGAGTTAAGACACACGAGCAAACAGTCACAAGCAATATCTAAACGGGTGTGTTATCGTGGGAGATTGATTTTACCACATTGGAAAATAAACAAATTCTACCGTTTCATGTTTTAAGAGCCGAGAAACGATAAAAAGATGACTCTATCTCTTTCAGAGTTGATACAAGCGTGAAAGGACAAGCGCTTGACGGTCTTTTCAAGTTTAGGGAGTCAGAAAAGACCAAATGACTGCTCAGGAAAAACTAGGCACAAAGGGTGTACCAAATATCCGTGAACCGCAATATACACCTTGGTTTGAAAAATGAAACAGAAATCGACCAAGGACTTTCCGTACGTGCAGGTAGTCTCCCCGAATGCTGTGTTCGGTGTATCACGGGTATAGGGCGGCAGACTCGGCTTCCCGTGGATAAAGGATTGAAAACCTATAGGGGTCTCCCTTTATATACGCGACGGTACGGGGAGCACAAGTCCGTACTAGCGCTGTCTAAAGCCAACAGGCGAACGACAGCTGCTAGGTTTAACGACGCCGGAACACGTCTCTAGCCTAGACCTTCTAAATATGTTTCGTTAAGTTCCAATGCTGCCTTAGGTTAATTGAATAAATTTTACAATTGATCTTCAATTAAGTTTCAATTTCCAGGCCTTATCGTATGTAGTGTCTCCTAAATGCAAGCTATATGCCACGATGCAACATTTCGTTCGATGAAAACTAGTTAAATGAGAGTTGAGAGTTTTTATACAAACGAAATGAACGGAATACAAACAAGAATGTCTCTAATGCAACTAATGCAATTGCACACTTTTCATCCAAACACTAATCACTAGTAATATGGAAAAGATCACAATTTGCACTAATTTAACAAAAGCAAAAGAGATTATTTTTTTGATTTTCAATGTTTAATGGCTAATGTGCACTGAAAACAAAAGGAACAATTTGAGAAATGATATCTAAGAGAGCGAAGCAAACAACATTCACTCAACGAAGCAAGCAACCAAATCTCTAAATCGACCCAAAGTCCCTCAAAGCAAAGAAAGACTCGAAAACACCCAATGGACCGTGTAATCTAGGTCCAAAGCAAGGGCAAACGAATTCTGAATGAAAGAATGAACAATCACTCAAAAGACGCAGAAAAACAACCAAAGACTGTTAAGAGAGCGTGGAGAATCAATCAACAAGTTGACAGGACAATCAAGACACCAAAAATCCCAAGGAGGGCTCGATTCACTATGCCACTAGATGCCCTAGGGCTCAAATCGTGAAATCGATAGACAAAGGCAAACAACCAAAGGATAGCGGTGAATTCCAGTCAAACAAGACTCCAACACACTCAGACAATCAAGAAATCAAGAAGAAAAGTACTGGTCAAGTTCAGAAAGCCAAAAAATGAAGAAACTCAAAAAAGTCACAGGGGTGGCGCGACTGTGGCCTTGAAACTAGCGCCAGAGGCCGAGTGGCGCGACACAGACAAATGCAACAAGCGCCAAGTGGCGCGACTGTCGGGTTAAAACCCGCGCCAGGCGAGTTCTTCAATAAAAATTAAAAAACAAGCTATTCTAAAAGTAGACCAATACAAGCTAAGCAAACCAAGAGGCTAAAATAATGAAAGAATCCAACCCAGAAGGTTCATCAAGCAAGGAGAAACAATCAAAGCGAACCAATCATAAATGGGACAAGGAAAACCGGACGCTCCCCAGTGGAGTCGCCAATTTGTTGAGGAGGTAACTCCCCTCTGCGGACAGAGGCGATCCCTACTAGCCCAGCAGGGGTCTAGCAACAAACAAACAATGCTATGACGCAAGCTCCTAGTTACGAAATGAAAGACTTGGGATAAGAGCCTACCTGGATTCCAACGCTAGATCCGAAGAAGAAGATGTCCCCGTCCTTCAGCCCTGGCAGATCACAATCCTTCCACGATCTCCGTGGATGAACACCTGCACGCAGAAGAAACGAACAGATACATGCATAGGAACCAGCATACGTAACTAAACATCGGTCAAAAAAGATATTACTCGCATTAACATGATAGAAAAAGGAGTGGAACCATAATCATAGTCATCTATTAAAGTGATAAACGAATAGAAGTTACAACCAAGTTCTGACGTCGCAGCTTCCTTCGAACGGGTCTCCGGTCGTCCACGTCTCGCAAAGCTCGCCAAGGAAAGGGGAACCTCTCCAGAGTCTCGTAACAATGGTCTCCTCGCTTGAATGGGCCTTAAGGGAAAGAAGGGATTCTTTACAGCACAAAGGCACTTGGGAATAGGGAGATGCAAAGCTTCAACACTTCAAGACTAGCTTGCCATGGATCTGAGCAAGCTTATATAGATGGGGAAGGAGGGAGTTGGGATCCCTATTATTATGGGATTGGCCCTATCAACAAGGAAGGTTCCATAGAAGGTGGCAAAACTACTTCCCTTCCATAGAACTCCCGTAGCCAATCCTCCCAACTCAAGATAGGCAGTGGTTGTGAGTTTGTTTGAACTCAACTTCCGCCATCCATATATAAAAAACAGTCCCTAAAATGGGTGGCGCGATTGCCGCTCTATGACAGAGCGCCAAGTGGCGCGACCTCTTTACAGGATTTCCCTGAGTGGCGCGAGTACTGAACTGTCTACCCGCGCCAATGCAAAAAGAGCTGTTTTTCATGGATTTTGCAAGGAGATGTCTCAAGGGGAAATGAAGTTCATACTCAGAGGGATGCATTGATGATGTTTTCAAGGCATGACAGTGTTCACAGGTCACATAATGGGTCCTCCATTGTGCGGGATGGGGAATGGTAGGGACGGTGACAAATTACTGTGTAACAAATACTATCCCATGGGGAGCTATGAGGACAAGTACATACAATGGACCACGCTGCGGCAACAAAGGGATCAAGATGTGCATGAGCTGACGAATCTATTATATACCCTGCGCACAAAGTTGGGTATCAAAAATTCAGATAAACACTTGGTGATAAAGTATCGCATTTGTCTTCACAGATACATTCAGGAGGATATGGAGTTCCTCGACATCTCCTCGCTTGGTACGGCATACCAGTATGCTGCCAAGATTGAGCATAAATTCAAACAGAAGAAGCGAGACTTTGGATCTGTGAATCAAAAGCAAGGGAAAGGTGCCCCCAAACCGCAGAAAAAAGGACAAAACCGAGGCATGGCGGCCCAAGACAACCTACCAAAGCCACAAGCAAAGAACAACACCGCGAAGCCAAAGAAGGACACGGGAAAGTGGTGTGAGTTCCATAAAAGCTCCACTCACCACAACACAAGTGAGTGTCAGGGCAAGTAGTCATTGGTGGCCGAGATGAGGGCTTCTGAATCAGATACATGCTCCGACTCTGAATCAAAACCTGACAAGGGGAATGACAAAGGGAAGCAGATTATTGATGTGGAGCCCAATGCCACTGTTGCCACTACGAAGATCTAGAAGGAGGAACCAGAAGATCCAGAGGAGGCAGAACGTCTCTTCCACTCCCAGATGTGGGTAAAGGGTTCCCTGCTACAGTTCATTGTCGACAATGGGAGCCAAAAGAACCTCATTTCAGCAGATGTCGTAAATCGGTTGGGCTTGCCGACCACAGCGCACCCACAACCATACACCATTGGGTGGCTTTACCAAAGACGGTATCTCCGCGTCAGTCAACAATGACGCCTTCCCTATAGCATCAAGCCCTTCACGGATGAGGTATTGTGTGACATTGCTCCTATTGATTTTTCTGATGTATTATTAGGCCAACCATACTTGTGGAAGCGACATGCTGTGTATGAGTCCTGACCTCGTGTTGTTATTGTTACTTTGGGAAATTAGCTGTACATGATACCAGAGGTACCACCGCCTCCCACTATCTCTCTGGTTACTGCAAAACAATGTAGTAAGCTCATTTCCCAAACCAGGAAATTTGTTTTCCTGATGATCCGCCCCTAGGGCAAGAAGAAGACTGTGGCCACGACCTCCAAACATTGTTCCTCTGCACGACAACAACAAATGGACAAGGTTGTGGAGGAGTACGGGGACATCTTCACCTCACCCACAGGGGTGCCTCTACACTGTCAGGTCAAGCACCCCATTGACCTGACCCCATGTGCGCTGCTACCCAATGGACCGATCTATAGGTGCTCTATTATGGAGAATGATGAAATCAAGAGGCAGATTTAGGAGCTCCTGCAGAAAGGTCACATCCGGCCAATTTCATCGCCCTGTGGGAGCCCGATCGTGTTGCTATAGAAGAAGGATTGGACTTGGAGACTATGTATTGACTATCGGGCGCTGAACAAGATCACTGTCCGGAATAGGTACCCGATCCCACGAATTGATGACCTTCTAGACCAACTCAAAGGGGTAAAATATTTCAGCAAGATTGACTTGAAGTCTGGGTATCACCAGGTACCAATCAAACCCTCGGATGTGTGGAAGACTACCTTCAAAGCTAAGGAGGGCCTTTTCGAATGGCTCGTCATGCCTTTCGAGTTGACGAATGCTCCCACAACCTTCATGAGGTTGATGGATGACATATTGTGTCCATTCACCAACTCATTTGTAGTGGTGTAATTGGATGATATTCTGATCTTCAACCAGACTTGGGAAGAGCACCTCCACCACATCCGAGAATTCCTCCAAACATATATGACAACACAAGTTGTGTACCAATTTGGAGAAGTGCACTTTTGGCATGACCCAGGTGCAATATCTGTGAATTATTGATGAAAGGGGGGTGCATGTGGATCCAACCAAGATCCAAGTCATTCGGGATTGGTCAAGCCCAACCACTCTAATAGAGCTTCGCAGCTTTCGAGGTCTTGCTAATTTCTACCGCAAGTTCGTGTTGGGATTTTCTCATATCACTTGGCCATTGAGTCAAGTCACCAAGGGAGGAGTGAAAGAAAAATTCTTTTGTTTGGAATCTCAACAGAAGGCATTCGTAGAATTGAAAGATCGCCTCTGTTCTGCCCCAGTGCTCACATTACCAAACTTGCAACAACCATTTGAGATCGAGACAGATGCCTCTAACTATGCTATTGGGGAAGTTCTTACTCAACAGGGGCATCCAGTGGCATATCACAGTGAGACATTTTTTGACACAATTCACAAGTATCCCACTTACGATAAATAAATGTATTCCATTATGCAGGCTTGTCGACAATGGAAGCATTACATTTTGGGGAAGGATACAATCATCCACACAGACCACCGACCCTTGCAGTTCATACAAACACAAGGGAAGTTGCAGAACAATCGCCATCAGAAGTGGTCCACATATCTGCAACAATTTCATTTGAACATCAAGTATAAGAAGGGTAGAACAAATAATGTTGCAGACTACCTCAGCCGACCATTTATCGTGGCCATAACCATCGTTCTCAACTCTTGTGGGCAGGAGACTTTTGATTGGCCGCTTCTCTACAAGAGCGATCCAGAATTCAGCCACACATACAAGGCACTCTTGGGGGGTACGCCAGTTCCAAATTTTCACCTCCAAGATGCACTGTTATGTCACCTCAAGCACCTTTGTATTCCTTCAAGCGAGCGTGCCAAGATGATATGGGAAGCACACTATAGGCGAGTCACTGGGCTTTTTGGGGTCGAGGAAATAGTGGCAGTACTGTAGAAGTATTTCTATTGGCCGAACCTTCGGTAGGATATCGGGAAGTACATCAGATCCTGCACTGCTTGCGCCATTGCCAAACCGACCATCAAGAAGCAAGGCCTCTATACTCCGCTACCTACCCCTAGTTGACCTTGGGAATCCATATCCATGGATTACATGTCGGGCCTTCCTTCTAATAAGCATGGAAACGACTGTGTTTTCGTGGTCGTCGATAGATTCTCGAAGATGGACATTATGGTGGCCTGCAAGAAGAATATCACAGCAGAAGCCACTGTTAAACTCTTCTTTGAACGAGTGTGGGTGCACTTTGGGATCCCACAGTCTATCATATCAGATCGTGATAGCAGGTTCCTCAGCACATTTTGTTCCAGCCTCTAGTCAACGTTGGACACCAAGCTCACCAAGTCCAAAGCTTTCCATCCCCAACCTGATGGTCAGACAGACGTCGTCAACAAGATAATTGTACGCATTTTGCGCATGTTCAATTCAAAGAATCCACGCACATGGGATGAGAGCCTCCCTATGTACAACACAGTTATAACTGGGCTCTCCATAGCTCAACCGGCCACATCCCCTTTTAGGTGGGCTTGGGATTCCATCCACTATGTCCCATTGACGTAGCCATGCCATTTGGGGCTACCTAGGCCGATTCGGCTCATGTCTAGTCTGAAGCTAACAAAGCGAACAACTTCATCGAGCGCATTCAGCACATCTGCCAACAGGTTCATGACATATTGGACAGAGCCAATGCTAAGTAAAAGCAACGACATGATCAACATTAGGTGCCACACAACTTCCAGGTGGGTGACAAAGTGTGGATACATTTTCAGAAGGAGCGCCTCACTAGACCCCACCGCAAGCTTCGCCCGCTCCGATATGGGTCGTACACCATCACCAAGGCTATAGGGAACAATGCCTTCGAGCTCAATATTCCACCATTCCTTGGTTTGCACCCTGTATTCAATGTATACCACCTTTGTCCCTACTTCCCACCTCTACTAAACACCTATGACATTGTAGAAGAACTCACACCAAAAGAGTTAAACCCAGACTGCATGGAATAGGCCACCACAGATTGTATCATGGACATGCAAATCAAGAACACTCGCCAATAGAAGATCCAACTGTATCGGGTTGTCAAAGCTGGCCAACTCCTACACCAAGGCAAGTGGTTCACCAAGGACCAAGTTCAGCAGAAGTTTCCTCATCTCATGGAGGAACTCAACGCAATGGGGACCATTGCTTCCTAAGGGGGGAGGAATGATCCAGGTGGATATTGGTGGCCACCTGCCTATTCCACTTGGGGCCCCACCATTTGTCTCTTTCATTTTTTCAATTTCAGCACAACTTACTATTTTCAGCAATTTTTCGGGTCCTGAACTTCCGGAGCCGTTTTGAGGCCCTAAACGACGTTTTTTGGGAAAACCGGGAACAACATGGGTCCATAAATTGATGTAGTCCTCGGATAGATCTTTCTAACGAGGTATGGTTCATGTCAAACGGAGATCATATGCCAAAGTTACGTCCCCAGGAAGTTGAAACACCAATTTACCCAAACATGACCCATAGTTTTGGCGCTTCATCTCCTAGAGTTATGGTTTTGGATGTTTAGGTTTTTCAATTGTTTCTAAATAATAAATAGGCCCTTGAGCCTCATTGTAACTCAGTTCAGAGGCCTGTAGCCACCACATTTCTTCTCAGAGATAATCTACCAGCACCCTAGCTAGTTTATTTCCATTATGCCTGTAAGCAAATTTTAGTTCTTTGATATTAATGAAATGAAGTGTTATTTCCACTACATCTTTGTATTTATGGTTATATGTGTATTTTGTTGCGTTCCTGCATAAATCCGGATTAGCGGGGGCAGTCACATGCTTAACCGAAACAATTAATTTAACTCCCAGTCTTCGATGGTTATGGTTGGTGAAACCGCCAACTTCGGCGGAGGAGCCAAGTTTTTCGGGCTTAACTGGAGTATCTCCACATTTAGTGGATTTTTTTAAGGAATATTGGGCAGTTTTTGTTTTGGCCATAACTCCTTGGATATTCGACCAATTTTGATGAGTGAATAGTCAAATTTTGGTATTATTGACATTCTGAACACATTGGCAGAGGTTTCAGAGCCATCATAGGTCATATTGTGTAGGTTTATCTTTAGGAGAGGTCAAGGAGCCACCAAGGCCACTAGGGTGTTTTCAGTGTTTTGAGCATCCATTCTCTATTGTCTACAAATGAATAGTCATTCCTAGCTAATTCAAGCATTATGAAGTTGTTTTTATAGATATAACAACCATTTGAGGCTTTTATTCACATGTACTTACCATTTTTTAGCAATAAGATATGAGGGACACGCCATTGAGAGCTGGACTAGCAGATGTAGCCCAGGAGGGGTGAATTGCTTCATCAAATTTGCTGAGTACTTTTACATGTGATGTTTAATTCTCTATTATTGACTGTTGTACAGTGTTTTATAAGAAATTTACATGCTTTAACCTCACACAAAAATTTGTTTAACTAAGATAAAACCATTTGTTTCACCTGCAAACTTCAGAGCCTTATGCACACATTTTAATTATTGTTTGGATACTTAGCACAACAAAAATAATACATTCCATTCAGATCACCCGTGGATCAACCTGATCTAGAATGCGTACCTATTCCTTCCATGGATCGAAATGAGGACATGGATTTGTACTCACTATATCTCCCAGGAATTTCTAAATCATGGAAAGGCAAGGAACCTAACTCCCTACTGAAACACCAAATCAATCTCCTGGACAAAGAATTCCTTAAGTCTCGCCAGCAAGCTTCAAAATCCTCACCTGGTCAACCCTTCATGATATTTCTAGTAGTCCAATCCCAACCAATGAAGGAAATTGAAAAACCCTATAAGGAAGAAAATAAAAAGGGTAGAAAAAACAATCACCAAATCCTAGAATATTTAGGAGATATCCTGGTCAACTCAGGGTGAATCAAATTGATCTAAAATGTTTAATCTACCACTAACACACCCATGACATGAATATTATCTCTTATAACACCAAAGGCCTCAACTACAAAGGAAAATAGAGACTCCTCAAGTAAAAATGGTATTCTTAACATCCTACCTTCATGATGGTTCAAGAAATGAAATCTTCAGGTGATGTAATCAACAAAATAACTAGTAAATGGGGTAGTGTTTGTATATCAATAGTATTTGATGCTCGGGGTCAATATAGTGGCATAGTTAGCATCAGGAATGCCCAATAAGTTCTTATTCTAAATATTTTTGCCACTTTTAGAATTCCCATTGTTCAATTCCATCTCATTGGCTTAGCTGAAACATGTTACCTTTCAAATGTCTATGGACCTCCCTTGCCCAAAGACAAACAAATTTTTCTCCATTCTATTACCCTTACTGGAAATCTGCTCTCCCCTCCACCCTATATTTTAGGTGGTGAATTCAATCTGATTAAATCCTTAGAAGAAAATAAATGAGGTATAAGAAGACTTGAAACTAACTCCATCCAGTTTCAAGAAACAATGTCGACCTTGCACCTAGTTGACCTCAATCATAGCATAAATGGCACCTTTACTTGGAATAATTTGCAAGGCGACTCACAACTAGTGGATTTTTCCTTTAGAAACTACTTCATTCCTTGCAGTGAATGCTTCAACTTGTACTACCAATACACCAGAGAAAAATTAAGGTCTTCAAATATTCTGATCACATTTATTAAAACCTTTAAACAAACGTTGTCCTCAATTCTGACCTCTCAATTGCCTCAAATAAACTAAATTAAGACCTTAAGGTGTTATTATAACTAATTGATACCTTTAGGTGCTATTTAACGCATACAACTGTAAAGGGAAGTTGCAATTCTCATGATGTTTGAATGAAATTCTTATTCATTTTAATCTCAACTGTATTGTGGAGAGAATTTGTGTTTCACGAGCAGTTTTGATGATTGTATATAAGGTAACTTAATCTAAAATTAGAGTAAGGAGTGCTCTAACATAAATGTGCACCATTTATAACTGATGGATTTAGAAACAAAGCATAATTCATCATTCAAAACCTTTTTTTATCTTATCATAATAATCAGACTATAATATCCTACATGCCTTTGCAATGTCTTGCATAATAGCCATGCCACTATGCATAGATACACAACCTTAACCATTCTCTTAAAATATCTCGACATGTGCTCATGAAGCGATAAGGGTTCTTTCCTTGCAGGATTCCTCCTGATAGAAAATATTGTTTTGGGCATATTTATACTTATAGAAGTTGGCTAATAACATGTAAATACAAAGGTTGGTTGTACTCGAAGATGCTAGAAACCAATAGAAGTAGTCTAAATGTGATTTGTTCAGGTCGGTTGCAAACCAACAAGCCCCCTTATTTTTGCAACTAAGCTTCTCAATAACTCAAATAAGTATGTTTTTCAAGAAACTACCAATTCCTAAAACACTCAAATACACAGCTATACCCAGGGATTTCATATAGTCTGGAATATGATCATAAAAGTACTCCTGCATTCCTACCATCGTAAATACATCATCTATGCCAAATAATATATATTGTGGAAGTAGCAAGGAAATACTCAATGGAATTATTGCCTTGGGCATATCTATGAGTCCATTATCCTTTGTTGCCTTTATTCTTTTAACCTTTATCAACACAACAACAATCATTGACAGAAAGGAGATAAATGGGCCAATGCATATCCTCTATAGAAGAGTATAGAGGAGGAATAAAGTCATCTATTAAGTTCACTTACCACAGTGTGGACGGGGAACAAGGTGAATCTAGATTTAATGTAGATTCAGAATATGGATGGGAGTTTACTGTAACCATCCTAATTCTCATTTCATTCTTGTCATTATTGCACATAATTATTTAAAATCAATCACCTCAACATTTCCCATTTCCATTTTACTTACATGAAATATTAACATGGTTCTAAACAACCATGATGATATATAACCCGCAAATTAAGTTATTGAATTTCATTAACATGCAACGTTCATTTAGAAAAATAATAAGCAATGTTTTGGAATATTTGTTGATATGATCTAATCCCTTGGAGAATCCAAGTATGCCTTTCTACAGATTTTAAAATCTCATATCCTTGAACGGGATTTGGTTGAAATAGGGAATTGTGGGTTTCCAAAATGAAAATACTTTTGTGTCCTAAAGTGATGGAAAATTTTGAAGCAGGGAATAAACTTGAGGGGAATTGCAGACCAACTAATTTCCCTGAGGGGAACTACATACCTATTAACTGCCCTGATAACTAGGAGGGAAATTGTAGACCTATCAACTATGCTGATAACTAGGAGATACAGTGGAATTAATAACGTATGAACTTGTTGTTTGATACAATAAATTAAAATTTAATGGATGGAAAATCACAATTCTGAAGAGTATGATTTTACAAATAAAATGGAAATGGAATTGTAGACCCTGTTTTCATTGGAGAAACTCCTCACTACAATTTCAATCATCAAAAAATTGTAATTCAACCCAACCATTGTTGGAAATATTGAACGAAATCAATAACATAGAGGGATGCTCCCCCACAACACAGAGAATACAAATAATATGCGGAAAAATAACAGTCATACACACAAGCAGCATAATACACAGGAGAGGAATGAAATTTGTTTTTCTATTCAAATCTCTCTCTCTCTCTCTCTCTGAAAACAAATTAAACTACATTAGTTATATAAAATGGTCGAAGCCTGTAAAACCTAATTCTATTCAATGCTATTCAATTACTGAATGGACGTTCAACAACCATTTTTCCTTGGGCCATCAAAAGACCCATATCTTCATTAAATCGGCACACAGGCCGTATTTCTGCTTATACACTAAAACAACGCGTTCAAAACATAAGACTGGAGGACTTCAAACTTTATGTGTTTCAGCTCTGAGTCCTCATCGCATTCGGCTCCTTATCACAAATCACAGATTGGCGATATTAACTCTTAATTGGCGCGAACACAGATAAACTTAAAAGGTTTCGGGCACGATGTGCGATGGCACGATCGCGTCGCAAATCACACAACATAACTTTTTGACGCTAAGTGGTAAGCTCAAATGGTTGCGAATGCGATGTGCAGTAGCACAATCACATCACACGACAAATAACATAACTTGCAGATGGAGGAAAAGTAAGTGATAAACAATGCGAAGTGCGCTCTGCGAGCCATAAACAAGGTAAGTGAGATAAAGGAAATACTAAGGAATAAGGCGCAAAACAATGTTTTGGCTCATGCAATATAGTTAAGGTGGGTCTCGTCGGATATCGTATCGGTGGTAGAATAACATATGGTGAATGGCTTAAATGGTAAAATAAAAAACTTGTGATTGTGCGCTGCGAGCAGAAGGTAAGTCAAAATGTTAGGTAAGGAAATAAATGCAGAGGATGGCTCGGATACTCTATTTTCTATGGTCACATGAAAACGCCTTCGGGCTCTTGGATCCTTGCTTTTCCTTCTCTGCATGAAATTGATGAAGTGTGGGTTGTTGCCGCTTCTCATTCATGGCAGTGGTTGGGAGTAGAATTCCAACACTCCCCCTTAATCACAACTGCCGCCATTTTTCATTCCCAGACACTGTCTGAGATAAACAAAACTCTTATGTCCTAATGGCTTTGTGAGGATATCAGCAAACTATTCCTATGTCCTGCAATTTTGCAAAACAATATCACCATTCTTAACCAATTCTCTTATAAAATGATATTTTGCATCAATATGCTTTGTTCTCTTGTGGAAAACAAAATTCTTTGACAATGTTATTGCTGAGCTATTATCACAATAAATTATGGTTCCTTTGTCTTGCTTGTGACACAAATCTCTCAGCATCCTTCTCATCCAAATAGCTTGACAAGATGTTGTTGTTGCTACTACATACTCTGCTTCTGGTGTTGATAAAGAAACTATTGGTTGCTTCTTGGAAGCCCATGAAATGGCTCCCGATCCCAAATGAAACACATACTCAGATGTGCTCTTTATATCATCTACACTTTCAACCCAATCATTGTCAATGTATCCAATCAATTTAAAATTATCAGTTGAGGAGTATAGAACACCATACTCCTTTGTTCCATTCACATACCTTAAGATTCTCTTGGCTGCTTGCCAATGTGTCTGCTTTGGTATCTCCATGAATTTGGAAATTAAACTTACAACATCCATAATATCAAGCCTAGTTGCAGTTAAATACATTAGACTGCCAACTATGCTCTTATACAAGGTCAGATCGACATTTTTGCTGCAATCTTCTTTGCTTAATTTTAACCCCATGACACTTGGAGTTAATTTTGCTTTGCAGTTCTACATGTTAAACCTCTTCAACACTTCTGCAACATATTTTGCTTTGGAAATAAAAATTCCCTTTTCATTTTTCTTTACTTCTATGCCCAAGAAGTATCTCAATAAACTTAAGTCATTCATTTCAAATTCATTCTTCGTGACTGCTTTAAAATCTGCAATGAGAGAAACCTCATTGCCAGTAAAAATTAAATCATCTACATACAAAACAACGATAAAGATTTTACCGTCATTTTATTTTATGTAGAGTGTGGGTTCACCATCACACTTTTTGAACCCATTATCCATCAGTTAGGCATCGATCCTATTGTACCATGCTCTTAGTGCTTGTTTCAGCCTTAAAGAGCTTTCTTCAGCTTGCATACTTTGTTCTCTTGGCCTTCTATCTCATAGCCAGGAGGTTGTTCAACATATACCTCCTCTTTCAACACTCCATTCAGAAATGTTGATTTTACATCCATTTGGTAGACTTTCCACTTTTGTTGTGCTGCAATGGACAACATTGTCCTCACTATTTCCATCCTTGCAACAGGTGCAAAGGTTTATTCATAATCTCTTCCTTGCTGCTACTTGTAGCCTTTCACAATAAGTCTTGCTTTATGCCTTTCTATCTTGCCTTCGGCATTGCTCTTGGTCTTAGAGACCCATTTTACTCCAATGACTTCTTTACCTTGTGGGAGGTCCACTAACTCCCATGTGTCATTCTTTTCTATTGCACCAATATTTTCATTCATTGCTTCAATCCACTTCTCTTATTTTACAGCATATTCAAAATGGATTGGGTCATCAACATGACAAAACAAAGCAAATAAAGAATTTAGACCATTATTATTATCAGCTTCTTACTCATAAATTTCACTCAAATTTCTTAATCTTGGTATTCTTGGTGTGCTTGGAGTTTCACTAGAACTTGAGGGAGTTTCTGATCCCTGTGGTGTGCTTGGAGAAGCACTTCCTTGATTTCTCAAGGTTGTTCTGTATCCTTCTTGTGGTGTGGTTTGTTGTGCTTGTGTAGGTGGAGGAGGAGCCATCGTGGAGGAATTATTTGCTGTTGTGAATTCCTCTTGCTCTTCATGAGACATACATGTCTTCACATTCATTGTTTTCTCTAAGCTTCCATCCCAAGCTTCTTCTTCAATCTAAACATCTATGTTTATTATAACTTTCTTGGTTGATGGATTATAGAGTTTGTAGGCCTTGGATTCATAAATGTCTCCAACAAAGATACACTTCTCCCCCTTGTTGTCCAACTTCTTTCTTAATTGATCTGGGACATGTGCATATGCCACATATCCAAATACTTTCCTGTGAGTGACAAACTTCTTTGTTCCACTCCATGCTTCTTCCGAAAATATGTTCATAACAGCTTTGGTTGAGAATCTATTCAAATTATACGTTGCACAATTGACAGCTTCATCCCAATACTCATTTGGCAAGTGTTTCGCCTTCAACATACTTCTGACCATGTCCATGATGGTCCTATTCTTTCTGTCTACAACATCATTTTGTTGTGGTGTTTATCTTGTGGTAAATTTCTTGTGTATTCCATTCTCCCTACAGAAACATAGGAAATCTTTGGAGATGTATTCTCCACCTCTTTCAGTTCTTAGCACTTTGATGTAGTGCCCACTTTGCTTCTCAACAAGAGCCTTGAAGTGGTAGAATTGTTCAAACACTTCACCCTTCAGTTTCAAGAAATAAACCCATGTATTTTTGGTATAATCATCTATAAATGTCAAGACATAGTGACTACCAGCTAATGATGGAATTTGCATTAGTCCACACAAATCTGAGTGGACAATATCTAAGGGTGCCTTTTCCCTTATACTATTTCATGCTGGAAAGGATTCTCTGTGTTGTTTTCCCAAGATGCAGCCTTCACATGGGCTGTCTGGTTTCTCAATGAGTGGTAATCCTCTTACCATCCCTTTTCTATGCAAGAGGTTCAAACCTCCAAAATTGAGATGTCCAAATCTCAAATGCCATAACCAGTTTTCATCTTTCACTTCTTCTTGAAAGACTTCTTGTGTGACTGCTGCTACCACACCTCCTTCCTTCAATTCTGTTCTGAGCTTGAGAGGAAACATCCTATTCTTTTTCATATGCACTTCTACAATGACTCTTTTACTTGGAGGTATGTCCATGATTGTACACACATTATTCTTAAAAAATACATTTTAGCCCTTATTCACGAGCTTGCCAATGCTCAGAAAGTTACATTTCAGGCCAAGTACATAATAGACATCTGGCACAAATTTCTTCTCTCCCTTCCTTGTCAATATACTAACTCTTCCTTTTCCCATGACGAAGACTTTTCTTTCAATCCCCGTTGTCACTTCAGATTTCACATTCTCATCCAGATTGGAAAACATTGCTACATTTCCAGTCATGTGGTTACTACAACCTGAGTCTAAGAACCATACATTTTCATGTTTTTCTTGTACTACATTACATGTTAGAAGCACATTACTCTGGTTTTGACTTTCTTTTGCAAAATTAACATTTTTCCTATTATTCATGTCATTTTGTTTCTTTCTACATTCATTGGCATAATGGCCATACTTTTTACAATAATGACATTGGAATTGGGATTTATCATACCTTTGTCCTTATTTTCGACTCTGGCTTGAGCCTTCGCTTTGATTTTGATTGTTTACCCTTCCACTTGTGCTTGCAGGGTTATTTCTTCCACCTTGCTGTCGAATTCTTCCTCTTCCTCAGTAGTTTTATCTTCCTTGACATCTACCTCGACCAAAAGACATTTGTGCCTTGAAGGCATGCTCCAATGAGGATTTCGTTGTTATGTTCAGTCTATGTTCATGAGACATCAGGGATGCACAAAGCTCATCCAGTGAAAATTGTGAGAGATCATTTTTCTCTTCTATTGCCACTACTATGGCATCAAATCTTGAGGGTAGACTTCTCAATATTTTCTCCACTATTATTATTTCCTAAAGTGTCTCTCCATGAGACCTTATCTGGGTAACCAACCCAATCACATGTGTGAAGAATGAGTCTATGTTATCAGGCTCTTTCATATAAAGAGTTTCAAAATCTCTCTTTAGCATTTGTAGCTTTGTTGTCTTCACTTTCTCCATGCCTTGATAGGCTATCTTGAGAATATCCCATGCTTCCTTGGACTTTGTTGCTGCTGAAATCCTTGGTAAAATACTCTCGTGTACTGTTAGATAGAGATAGAAGAGGGCTTTGGATTCCTTCTTCTTATTATCTCTCAACATGTCTCTTTATGTTGTTATCAAAGTAGTAAGCGTTGTTGCATCTACTAGTTCTAGAAAACCATTTTCCACCAACTCCTATATATCTTGTGAATCAAACAGGGCCCTCATTGTAATGGCCCAATTATCATAGTTTTTACCATTAAACTGTGGTAATTGTGGATTTGTGAAGCTTGTGCCTTTTGTTGCCATCTTGACTGTGTTAAACAAACAATATTCTTAACTGTGTAAAACAGAATATTTCTCATTACTGGAGAAATCCACTTCTTCAAACCAATCTTACAACTTCTACAGCAAAGAGAGTGAGCTCGTGCTTCTTTGACTGAGAGCCTAGACCTGCTCTGATGCCATGTTAGAATTATTGAATGAAATCAATAACACAGAGGGATGCTCCCCCACAACACAAAGAATACAAACGATATGCAGAAAAATAACAGTCATACACACCGACAACGTAATACATAGGAGAGGAATGAAATTCATTTTTCTATTCGAAAAACTCTCTCTCTCTCTCTCTCTCTCTCTCTGAAAACAAATTAAACTACATTAGTTATATAAAATGGCCGAAGCCTATAAAACCTAATTATATTCAATGTTATTCAATTACTGAACGGACATTCAACAACCATTTGTCCTTGGGCCATCAAAAGACCCATATCTTCATTAAATCGGCACGCAGGCCGTATTTCAGCTTATACACTAAAACACGCGAAAACGCGTTCAAAACATAAGACTGGCAGACTTCAAACTTTATGTGTTTCATCTCTAATTCCTCATCACATCCAGCTCCTTATCACAAATTGTAGATCGACGATCTTAACTCTTATCAAGCACAAACACGGATAAACTTAAAAGGTTCCGGGTGCAATGTGCGATGGCACGATCGCATCGCAAATCACACAACATAACTTGTTGACGCTAAGCGGTAAACTCAAATGGTTGCAAATGCGATGTGTGATAGCACAATCGCATTGCATGGCAAATAACATAACTTGTGGATGGTGGAAAGGTAAGTGGTAAATAATGCGAAGTGCACTCTGCGAGCAGTAAATAAGGTAAGTGCGATAAAGGAAATACTAAGGAATAAGGCACAAAACAATGTTTTGGCTCATCGTCTGAGCAAAATTGAGTCTCACGAATATACTATTATTGTGAATAACCTTATGAGTGAATCAGCTTGGTGAAAATGCTGACAAGATGATGGACTTTGCCATGGTCCTTCACTAAGTGGGCCTGAAGGCGATTTTTGGCAAATCTATTTTTAGACATATGGGCATTAATTAGAGTTTAGGTATGTTCTTGGAGTATTGGTCGTATTGGTAAAAATATATGGGACTCTATTTTTTGGACCTATGGAGTCACAGTCTATTTTATTGCCTCTCCTTAAAATAGGGAAGTCAAATATTATTTACCCTTAATAATATTTGGACTATAAACTTCAGTTTACTCTCTTGGAGCACTTCAGTTCGAGCCTTGGAAGTGGCTCATGCATCTGATAGAGGAATTACGCTATTCCTAGGGTTTGGTGAGCACATGCATGGTTGACTTCAGTTAGGACTTCAGTGGCAGAAGTTTGGTGGAGTTAATGAGACAGCTAGTGGAGTTGTGTTCGGTTTAATTTAGTTGAACTTGTTGAGATTAGTTTAACTAGCTAATCAACTAGTTATGAGTGGAGTGAATTAAATATTATTTAATTCATTAATTAGTAACTCGTTATTCAACTCAAGAACACATCAGTTCACTACAGTGCATGATCAGTTCAGTGGAGACCAGTGAAAGAGGTAGATGAAAGGGTGGAGTTAGCTATCAGTGGCGACATCAGTTGTGCATGAGATTTGCACCACATTTGGAGGAATTTCCCATGATGATTGCGCTGTCAAGCCAAGGAGATTCGAACCTTGGATCTCTATATAGACAGGCCATGATTGCGCAATAGAGGCAAGGCAATTGGCGGTGAGTTTTGAACCAGTAACCTGTTCAAAACTGAGCTAGTTTGTGTGTAACTTTATGAGAAAGTACTAAGTACTTGTGAGGAGTATTGTACTGAGTTTGTTACATGATTTATCCATTATAATATACACAATAGCTGCAGGGTTTTCAGCTATAAGCTTTCCCCATACATACTGTGTTAATGTGTATGATGATTTGATGTGTTATCGCTTGATTTTATTTCCGCATGTTTGATGATCTGAGTGGAAGAGATTATGTGTTGCATATAAATTCGAATTGTATGTGATCGGGATAGTCTCGGTGGATAATTAATCATTATTCAGCAAATTTCTACATGGTATCGGAGCTATTGAAGCAGAGATTGATCATCACAGTGATTACAAACTTATTTCGGTAGACAGAGTCTGCATGCGGGCCAGGTAGCCTCCGGATTCATCTTTCTTCGGAAAGTGAAAGATCTGGTAAATGCCCCTTGCAGTCGATCTCTGTGCTAGAAATAATTTGTTCTCACGATCTAGAGCAGCTGAGCTTTGAGGTGGAATTCGAAATTTTGCAGCAATTTTGTTTTCTTGGTGCCAGTGTTGAAAATGTCTTTCAACGGTTTGCGACTCGAATATGCTCTTGAAGGCAGTTCGAATTATGTTGCATGGAAGGATCGCATGGAGGAAGTATTAGAAGATAATGGTCTGAAGGAGTTCGTAGATACGGATGTCCAAAAGCCCACTGATCCTGCTGAAGTCGAAGTATGGCAAAAGAAGATGGCAAAATGTCGAAGGATCCTGTTGGAGGGCGTCAAGGATCATATTGTATCCAGCCTGCATGGAAAGGCTTCTCCATTTCTAATGTGGAAAGCTTTGACGGATCTATTCCAGAGTAAGAGTGACCAAAGGAAGCTGGCGTTCAAAGATAAGCTCAGGAACATTAAGATGGAGAAAGGCGACAGTATCGCCAAATACCTCACGAAGTTCACTCAGTGCAGAGATGAACTGGGAAGTGTGGGGGTTACTGTCGATGAAGAGGACATGGTCGACCCGGCTCTCCTTGGTCTTCCGAAGGCTTGGCACTCATATCAAGACAGCGTCAATGGTCGGGAGAAGCTGCCGGGATGGGAGCGCCTTTGGGCGGATCTCATGCAGGAGGAGATAAGGAGGACTACTCGAGATGGATCTTCATCAAAGGGAGCCGATGAAGAAAATTGCGCTTTGGTTGCCAAAGCAAAGAAGGGGAAGGGTAAGAAACCTTCTCATTCCGGTGCAAAGGGCAAGAAGCAGGATATGGCGAAAGTGAAGTGTTTTCACTACCATGATCATGGACATTATGCTACAAATTGTCCAAAGAAGAAGAAAAACAAGCAAGCGGGAAGATCTGCAGATGGAGAAGCTTTGGCTTCACAGTTCGAGCTTGAATTTTCACTGATCGCATGCTTGGTTTCAAGTGTGTTGGGATCGGTATGGTTCTTGGACAACGGTGCGTCATTTCATATGACGGGAGATCGGGAGTTGTTCTCAGATCTGGAGGACAAAGATTTGGGTGTGCACATCGAGATGGGTGATGATGGTAGATACAGTGCGACTGGTATCGGTACCATATCCTTTCAGAGGGAGTCTGGTAAGCCCTTTGTATTGAAGGATGTCATGCATGTACCTGGATTGAAGAAGAACTTGATCTTTGTGGCGATGTTGGAGGATAAGGGGTATGATGTGGTCTTCAGCGAAGGAAAAGCCTTCCTGCGCAGTAAGACTACTGGAGAGACCCGGAAGATAGGGGTTCGAACCAAGAACCTTTATCAGTTGCAGGTAGATGGCTGCGCAGCTATGGCACGCAAGGCGGGAGAAGTGGTGAGCCGGGATGATGAGGGCGAACTGTGGCACAGGAGATTGGGCCACCTTCACCATGGAGCTTTGAAGATTCTGCAGCATATTTCTACTGGGCTTCCTAAGGGCACCTTTGCGCAGTCAGATCAGTGCAAGGGGTGTACTTTAGGGAAGTATGTGAAAGCCAACTTTCACGAGAAGGATAGTCGCGCCATGACGATCCTTGAGAGAGTTCACACAGACGTGTGTGGTCCTTTCTCAGTTGCTTCGACAGCAAAGCACAAGTATTATGTGATCTTTGTTGATGATTTCTCTCGAAAGTGCTGGATCTTCTTCATGCAGAAGAAGAGCGATACATTCGCGAAGTTCTGTGAGTTTAAAGCACTGGTCGAGAAGGAGTCGGGGAAGAAGGTGATTGCTCTAAGGAGTGATAACGGTGGTGAATTCATCTCGGCTGAATTCAAGGATTTCTACAGCGCAGAAGGGATTTGGAGAGAGCTCATCGCACCCCATAACCCACAGCAGAACGGGGTGGCTGAGCAGAAGAACAGAACGATCGTGGGTGCTGCACGGGCGATGTTGCATGATCAGGGCCTACCCCTTCACTTGTGGGCCGAGGCATGCAATACAGCAGTGTATGTGCAGAACCGTTGTCCTCACAAGGTTCTTGGCATGAGTACACCGGAGGAGGCTTATTCTGGCAAGAGGCCCGATATTTCCCATTTGCGGATTTTTGGTTCTCCTGTCTACATGCATGTGACGAAGGATGCGAGAAGGAAGCTGGATCCAACTGCTGAGGTTGGAATATTTGTGGGGTACACCGATACACCTCACAACTGTCAGGTGTATTTGTCAGACAGTCACAAGACTGTTGTGCGACGGGATATAAAATTTCAGGAGGAGAAAGCCATGCAGTGTTCGCTTGAGAGGGAGCTACACTTGCATGCAGATGAGGAGCTGTTAGTTCCTAAGGAGGAGCTTTCGGATGTGGATCAGCCACAAGAGGAAGTTCAGGAGGTGGAAGAAACCACCCATGCAGCGCCAACCATCAGAGGGCGCATGCGCACTATAGAAGATGAGCGACTGGCTCGGGATGCACAGAAGGTTGTAGGACCACCTATAGCACAGCGCAGACAGAGGCAGTCACCGGATCGATACACTGGATACATGGCTCTTGTGAGTCAATGTGTTGTGACGGAGCCATCCTCTTTTGAGGAAGCTGTGGAGGAACCCGCATGGGTTGATGCCATGATCGAAAAATATGATTCGATCGTCAGGAACAGTGCATGGGAGATTGTCCCAAGACCGGTGGGAAAATCAGTGGTGGGTTCGCGATGGATCTACAAAGTGAAGCAGGCGGCTGACGGGAGTGTGGAGAAGTACAAGGCGAGATTTGTCGCCCGTGGTTTTTCACAGATCGAGGGGATTGACTATGAGGAGACTTTTGCACCTGTCGCAAGGTACTCTTCCATACGGACGATCCTTGCTCTCTCAGCGCAGATGGGGTGGCACATTCATCAGATGGATGTGAAGACCGCGTTCCTCAACAGAGTTATTGAGGAAGAGGTGTACATAGAGCAGCCTGAAGGTTTTGAGATCTTCAACAGTGAGTCGCATGTGTGCCGACTCAAGAGAGCACTATACGGGCTGAAGCAAGCACCTCGTGCTTGGTACACTCGGATAGACAGCTACTTCACCGGGCTTAGATTCTCCAAGAGTGAGGCGGATCCTAACCTGTACCAGATTGTGGTGGAGGGGAAGCTGTTGATCATCGTACTGTATGTAGATGATCTGATTTTGACTGGCGATGAGCAGTTGATACTTTCATGCAAGGAGGATCTTGCACGAGAGTTTGAGATGAAGGACTTGAGCATCCTTCATTATTTCCTGGGATTGGAGATTTGGCGGCGCAACGGAGGACTGTTTGTTTCTCAGGGCAAGTATGCCCGGGAGATTCTGAAGAGGTTCAACATGCAAGGCTGCAAGCCTATTGACACTCCTCTTCCTGGTGGTTGGAGGAAGGAGGATGCTACTTCAGCGGAGGTAGTGGATGCCACTGTCTATCGACAGTTGGTGGGGTCGCTTATGTATCTGGTCAATACACGACCCGATATATGTTATGCAGTTAACCAGCTTTCGCAAGCTATGGTTAAGCCTACCAAGCTCTTTTGGAAGCAAGCATGTATTGCGCTATATTAGAGGCACATCGGGATATGGTCTATGGTACCGACAGGAGGATGGAGCGAAGCTTTCCGGCTTCACTGATGCAGATTGGGTAGGGAGCCCAATGGACCGAAAGAGCACATCTGGAGGAGTTTTCAGCATTGGGTCGACAACTATTTCCTGGTACAACAGGAAGCAGAGATCCGTGGCACTCAGTTCAGCAGAGGCCGAGTACATGGCAGCAAGCTTGGCTGCATGCGAGGCTATTTGTATGGATGAGAAGATACTCGTTGGATTGTTCGGGTTGCATTTGGAACCTACGATGATCTTTGTGATAACCGGGGAGTTGCATTAAACTCTCGGCTAATTCAGGTATTTCATGATAGGTCCAAGCACACATCGAATCCGGTGCCATCATATCGGAGATTGTGTTCGGCGGAGAATCATGATGCTTTCATATGTTCCCACGGAGGATCGGGATGCGGAAGCATCCTGGCGAAGGCGCTCACCGGGAGCGAGTTCGAATTCCACGGGCGAGGATAGGGGGGTTGGGATAATCCATATCTTCTTCCCGAGAGGAGTGTTGAAAATGCGACAAGATGATGGAGCTTGGTGAAATGAGTCGCCTTCACTTAAGTGGGCATGAAGCAAATTAAAGCAAAATCTATTTTTAGACATATGGAGCATGGTTCGGGGATTGCAGTATGTTATTCTTGGAGTATTGGTCATGTTGGTAAAAATATATGGGACTCTATTTTTTGGACCTATAGGTCGAAGTCTATTTTTAGACCGCCTCTCCTTAAAATAGGGAAGTCAAATATTATTTACCCTTAATAATATTTGGACTCTAAACTTTAGTTTACTCTCTTGGAGCACTTCAGTTGGAGCCTTGGAAGTGGCTCATGCATCTGACAGAGGAATTACGCTATTCCTAGGGTTTGGTGAGCACATGCATGGTTGACTTCAGTTAGGACTTCAGTGGCAGAAGTTTGGTGGAGTTAATGAGACAGCTAGTGGAGTTGTGTTCTGTTTATTTTAGTTGAACTGGTTGAGATTGGTTTAACTAGCTAATCAATTAGTTATGAGTGGAGTGAATTAAATATTATTTAATTCATTAATTAGTAACTCATTATTCAACTCAAGAACACATCAGTTCACTACAGTGCATGATCGGTTCAGTGGAGACCAGTGAAAGAGGTAGATGAAAGGGTGGAGTTAGCTATCAGTGGCGACATCAGTTGTGCATGAGATTTGCACCACACTTGGAGGAATTACCCATGATGATTGCGCTGTCAAGCCAAGGAGATTCGAACCTTGGATCTCTATATAGACAGGCCTGGATTGCGCAATAGAGGCAAGGCAATTGGCGGTGAGTTTTGAACCAGTAACCTGTTCAAAACTGAGCTAGATTGTGTGTAACTTCATGAGATAGTACTGAGTACTTGTGAGGAGTATTGTATTGAGTTTGTTACATGATTTATCCATTATAATATACACAATAGCTGCGGGGTTTTCAGCTATAAGCTTTCCCCATACATACTGTGTTAATGTGTATGATGATTTGATGTGTTATCGCTTGTTTTATTTCCGCATGTTTGATGATCTGAGTGGAAGAGATTATGTGTTGCATATGAATTCGAATTGTATGTGATCAGGATAGTCTCGGTGGATAATTAATCATTATTCAGCAAATTTCTACATGGCTTAAATGGTAAAACAAAAAACTTGCGATTGCGCTCTGTGGGCAGAAGGTAAGTCAAAATGGTAGGTAAGGAAATAAACGCAGAGATGGCTCAGGTACTCTGTTTGTTGTGGTCATGTGAAAACGCCTTCGAGCTCTTAGATCCTTTCTTGTCATTCTCTGCATGAAATTGATGAAGTGTGGTTTGCTGCCGCTTCTCATTCATGGCAGTGGTCGAGAGCATAATTCCAACAGCCATCACAATTCCGACCAGAAAACTCACCTAAAAGAACAGGATATTTGCTCCTTAATTATTAACTATCGATGAATGTAAAGGTTTATAGAGGTTAATATTATTGAAAGAGATATTGGTTGTAGCAGCTAATTGTAAATTTTTGTTTCCTTTTATTTAAAAAACAATGTTATGTAGGTTTTCCTAGTGATCTAGATGTATCAGTGACATATACAATAAGTGGAGACATGGAGATGAGACTTGAATATTAGGCAATACCAAGGAACAAGGCCATGCCTGTGAGTTTAACCACTAAAGCTTACTGGAACCTTACAAGGCATAACAACGGTAGAGATATACTGGACAACTCTATCAAAATATGGGCTTCACATTATACTCCTACAGATGATCATGTGCTTCCAACATGCAAGATATTTCCTGTGGAGGGAAATCCATTGGACTTTTGGAAAGAGACGATTGTTGGGAGCAGAATTAATAAGGTGAAGAGTAAGCAGTGGCCCCTTGGATTTGATAACAATTATGTTCTAGATGGACCCAAGTTGAATAATGGTTTGAGTATTACTGCGAGGATGAAGGACCCTTGGAGTTGCAGGGTGATGGAGGTGTGGTCCACTGCTCCAGCGATGCAGTTCTACATGAGTAATAATCTAAAACACGTAGTGGGAAAAGGGGGCTTCCTATACAAACCACACACAATACTTTGCTTCGACACTTAGGCTTTCCCCAATGTAGTGAATCAGCCTAATTTCCCCTCTATCATTGTCCAATCCATCCACATCTACAGGAAAACAATGCTCTACATGTTTTCAGTAGATAAAGCTCCCATTTGACATTTTTTTTATTTGTTTGTTTATTCCCATTGTAACTCCAATCCAGCAATAAGAGAATAATTCTCTATGGGAAAATAATGCTGAGTGGACAACTGAAAAAATTAAAAAATTAAATATAAAAAAAATAAAAATAAATTCAGTTTTTAAGTTAAGTGTATATTTAATTTTCTTACGGTAAAATCTGAATCTTAAATTGAAACGAGTTATTCATGATAAATTGGTAAGAAAAAATTCTTTTTAATTATTTTTAATAAAAATTTAAGATGATAATTTTTTAGAAACAATTAGTGATGAGAGTATCTTGAATCAACCTGGAAAGATTTTATAAATTAATATATCTATCTTTTAGTTTATGAGAAATTAGTGAGGAAGACCCTGTTTATGCAAGAAGATGTGGAAAGAGGAGTAAAATAGGAGATGTGGAAAGAAGGGTTATAAGTACATCATGATGAATGGTTAATAACATTTTTTTGGGTCACATTGTTTAAAGCTTTTCCTTGTTTGAGAACTTGGGATAAGAGTATATTAAATGTAATTTGAAAGTTTGAGAGACTAATTATGGTAAATTGGGAGTTACATTGTTTTTTTTAAGTTTTTTTTTTATCTGTCTTTCTATTTTTTGTTTTAGAAATTACTGTTATTATATTTTTTTAAATATATTAATGTGGGAATATTAGAGAGGTTAATTTATTTTTCCTTCTTGTGTGAGAATCAATGATAAAGAGTACTTTCAATTTATTAAATTAGTAAGATAAGGAGCAAATGATCTTATGTAGATTATGATGAATGGGTAAAGGCATTGGTTTTTTCCTGTTAATTAGTTTACTTTTCTTTTTTTGTTTGGGAAATTAGTGAGAAGAGTATTCTCAATATATCAATGTAGGGAGATATAAGAGGAAAAGAACAAATTGGTAAAATCACTGCTTTTGCTTATGAGATCTCCCTCTCTCTAGTTTGAGAAAGCGGGGATAAGAGTATCCTAAATGTATGATAAGAGTATCAAAAATTTATTAATATAGGAAGGTTTTTAAGTTTAAAGTCTCTCCATCTTGCTTGAGAAGTATTGAGAAGAGTATCCTCAATCTACCAATGTATGGGATCATGATGTGTTGGTGAAGGCATTGCTTTTGTTTTGGAGGTTCAAATCTCTCTCCTTGTTTGAGAAATCAATGATAAAAAAATTTCTGAGGCTATGAATGTGGATTGATATGTAGTGAAAAGTCATGAAATTTACATAATAGGGCCTCTAAATAATTGAGTAAGAGCGAACAATTAGTTACAATAATGATGTGAAATTTGGTTGTTTGAATCCATTCAAAGTTGATGGATATGAATGTAGATTTGTCTTTATAGAATGTGATTGTTTGAATCCATTCAAAGTCGATGGAAATGAACATAGGTTTATCTTTATAGGAACTCCATCACAAATCACTATCAACCTCTTTAGATAATTAATGGGTCTAGATTCTATGATATAGGGATTCTAAGGCAACACAACATCAACCTCTTGAGATAGACTCTAACTTCGACCATCTTGGAGGTAGAATTGAAATTGAGAGTGAAGGAGCATAAGTTTAAAATGTTCTTTGAAATTTGTCCCATGTTGCATTTAAGAAGGTCTTGATGATCTTATAAACGACACTAAGAATTCCTTTATTGGTGAGATAAGGAGTAGTAATTGAATGTCAAGGCATCATCCCCTATCAATATCTCATTACAAAAGAGTAGAAACCATTGCATGCCAACCACATCCAACTATTTTTTGAGGCACGGTATCTTTTTCCACCTTACTGCCATGATATATTAAGGATTAGAGAGATAAATAAGGCTATCTCTTATTATATCAATGTGAATCATCCATGCACTACATTTGTTTATAACATATAACAATCTTGAAGATTATTGACCTCAAAATAAGATATCCTAAATCCATTTAGGATGGTAGTGTAGAACTATTTTCTTATTGTGAATATGATTTCAGAGCATATTGATAAGAAATATTTTGATATGGCTATAACATGCCTTATTTGTCTCAAATATGAACCCCAAAGCTCACATTCATAAGGATATGAAAAAGTAACTAGTTCATGAAAGAGGAAAATCTTAACATAAATAACATCAAACTAAGGCTAGAAACATTATCTCTATGGATACTAAGGTTATTTAACTTTTTTTAACTCTTACTTACATTGTGAAAACCAACACTAAAGATACACACCAAAAAAAATACCATGTCCAATGAAAGACAAGATGATACCTCTACTACCCATGATTCTCTATAATTCATATTAATTGAGGATGCTTCCTTTTTTAATATATTGAATGCCATAACATTTTGCATTCTTGAATAACTTATAGACTATGCTTATCATTATTTGCGTAAGGTAGAACTTAATATTACAAGTTGTTATCCATCCTTTTTTATGAGAAACACAATGTTAGTGGGAAAAGGATTTATTAGAAGCTAAGGATCACAACATAGGAGTATGGAGGAATTTATTGAATAAAAAAATGGTGTATTTAGTATGGATATTTTTTTTGTCTATGCAAAGGAAAAGAGAGGATGGAATTGATGGCTATAATTCATTTGCAACATGATTTTAACACTTTCTCATTTGTATTCAAGTGTTTCACATGCAAGTATGGGAATATTTCAAAAGTTACATCAAGGTTTTATTTCCAATTTTCACTTGTGTTGCAAGTGGACACAAGTCATATGCTTATTAATAAACCAACAACTTGGACATCACATTTTAGAAGTAGTAGGAATAAATCACTGATTGGAATGGATTCTCTTTTGAAATGGGAACTACTAATTCCTTTATAATTTTTGCCTCGGGAACTAATACTCCTTTTTTATTCTTTACCTCCTTTTTGGGTTATAGTTTTCCATACAGAGTTGTTCTACATTTGACTTTATATAATTTAATTTAATTTTTAAACAACTAATAGTTTTTCTTAATTGGATTTAAATTTATATTAAATATTTTACTATTCCAAGTGTAAGGCAAGTGGGCTTTCATTGCAAAAGACAATTTACTTGGATTAATTTTGGAATTGGTGTAATCATATGAGCATATTGAGAATATCTATGCAATATGAAGTTCTTGTCTAATACTCACTTATTTTCTTAATGTGAATTAACCCATATGATATTTTGTTGTATTCAATCATTTGCATCTACTATATTATGTATATGAGAAGTTGTTTATAGTCTCTATTTAAAGGGTATAGTTCGAATCATCACATTAAAAACATTCAAACCCAATCTAACAATTTTCATGTATTTTTCACAAGAATCAAAGGCTAGCTTAAATCCACATTTGTAGATTTGAGTGTCATTATATTGCCTAAATTTAAACCAAGGCTCCTTCAATGTTTCTTTTTGTACGTAATCTTGACCTAGATTTCCACTCCATTGCCCTAATTCTTGATTCTTAAATGCCTTACACTTTGAGATAGACATCATTAGCATTTGATAACTAGTTGTTGGATAATAGATCTTTTACTCTTCGATCAATTTGTTTATTCCATTATTAGGAAAGTTAACTCATTCAAACTCATAAACAAGAAGTCAAATTATAAGTTACTATATAATGAATTTAACTCTAGGCTCATTAAATATAAATGGAAAAAACAAAAATTCTCAAACATATAATTTTAAAAACATTAAAAAAAATGTTGAAATTGGCAACAAGAAAAGGCTTCTAATTTAATTTTCCATTAATTAAATTAGAAGGAAATTGTAATTCCACATCACATGACAGTTTTTACGAGTTAATTGAGTTGGGAAGACTTAGTTAGCTTAGTCAATTTAAATTGGGGGTCATATTGTAGGCATGTAGAGTTCACTCTAAGTTTTAGGGTGACCAGTTGCAGTTTATTTTGAGTTGTAATTGTTTAACTTAATTATTTGAGTTAAACTAAGTTTAACTAGTTCTAATTGATTAATGAGCTAGTGAGAGGTCTAGTGAATTAAATCTGATTTAATTCACATGCAGTGATTAATCAGATAACTGATAATTCACTCTAAATAGTTGTTGCATGTCAATTCTAAGGAAGACCCAGTTGAGATTGGATTTAAAGGGAAGTAGACTATCAGTTTTATAATTAGAAAATTGTACAGGTCATGCATGAGGTCATCAAGATGCCTTTGATGCATTGCACAATCAATTAGTTGGAATTCCTAATTAATAGGGGTTCAATTCCCTCAGGAATGTGTGAGAAAGGTTGGTCAGACAAAAGCAAGGAATTGGTTAAGTATTGGACCAAACCTTCTTAGATCAGAGTGAGGCAGTCATAGATAGTGAAAATATCTCTCAAGCCTGAGAGAAGCATTGTATTGTTTCATATTCTTGACTTTATGCAATATACAGCTAGCGGGGTTTTTAGCTGAGGCTTTCCCCAGATACATCTTTGTGTTGTGAGATTGAAATTCTTTCTCTTTCTTATTCATGTGATTGTGTGATCGCAATTGGTTTCCGCAATTTGTAGAATAGATTCAAGTATTTTGTTTTAGCATATTACAATACAAGTTGAATCTATGTGGATTTTCTACAAAAAAATTACACTACAAAAAACTTAAATTGATTATGGAAACCAAAGTACAACTTCGATTTAAAAATCCTATCATCGTTTCTTTGCACCTTTTGGGAAGATTTCTAGTAAATAGCTAGTACATAACACTTAGGATGCCATAAAACACACATAATATTCATAATGTAAATACTTGTGTGGTATATTATTACACTTTCCTAAGGTAGTATGTATATCGCAATCACTATTGCTTTTACCACTTATTAATTAATTGTTGTGAATTTTATTTATATGAGTAATTATTATTATTTAAACATTGAATGTGTGTGCTTAAATTTTGAATAATGAGGAGGATCATGATTTATGAACTATTTTTATAGTTTTGTATGCATTTAAAAAAGGAAAGGAGGGGAGGGAATTCGGAAGTGTTAGAAGATTAGGATTGTAGATTCAAGTTATATTTCTTAAAATATAATGTAATGTACAATAATCGTCTCCATTATAAGTATTATTATATTATAACTTACATATATTATTGATTACACATAGTGACAATTCTCGATCATATGGATGGAGAGGGGGGGAGAGGGAGAGAGAGAGAGAGAGAGAGATGGGCCATGGAGGAAGAGAGATAGAGAGAGTGAGGGAGATAGTGATAGAGTTGTATGGAAGAGAGAGAGGGGGAGGGAAGGAGGTGGGAGACATAGGGAGAGAGAGGAAGGCAGAGAGCGAGGAGGGGAGAGAGATAAGGAGAGAGGGATGGAGAGAGAGATGTAGATAGAGGGGGAGAGAGTGTGAGGGAAGAAAAAGTACATATAGAGATAGAGGTGGAGAGAGAGAGGGAGTGACAAGGGAGAGATGGAGAGAGAGTGAGTGAGAGAGGAGAGAATGAGAGGAGAGAGGGAGGGAGAGAAGGGGATGAGAGAGAGATGGAGACACAGAGATGGAGAGAGAGAGAGGTGGGAGAGAAAGGGAGAGATGAATTGAGAGAGGGAAGGAGAGAGGGGGAGAGAGGACTTGAGAGAGAGAAGGAGAGAGGGGGGAGAGAGAGAGAGCAACGAAGAAAGATAGAGAGAGGGGGAGAGAGAGAGAGAGAGCGAAGAAGAAAGATAGAGAGAAGAAAGAATAAAATAGATGCATTGCTTTTAGTGTAGATGTTGATTTCTAATCCTATTTGATTGATTGCACTAGATGCATTATTTTAGTGTAGTTGTCGATTTATAATCTTATTTGATTTCTCACACTAATGCATTGATTTCAATGTAGATGTTGATTTCTAATCTATTTGATTGCTTGCACTAGATGCATTTATTTTAATGTAAATGTTGAGCTCTAATCCCATTTGGTTGCTTCCACTAGATGCATTGATTTTTATGTAGACGTTGATTTATAATTTGATGTAACTAGATGTACGATGTACATTATTTCAAAGTAATAGATTAATAGGGTGCATTGATTTCATTGTAAACACAAAAAATTATTGATGACATGCATTAATTTCTATGTTACAATAATTCAACTATAAATAAAATATTTGAATTTTCATCTCAAATAAAATGTTCACTTACTTGAAATGTTTGCTTCTTGAATCTGTAAACTATTTTTAATTGACTACATTCTTATTGTTCCCATTTTCCATCATTCAACATTATTAGTCACTTTTCATTCAAATGACATAATAGAAAACAACTACCATTGAAACTTACTTGGGATTTAACACTCCATAAGTCACAATGATTGGCTTTAGAGAAAGTTATTATTAATAATGGAGAGCAAGAGAGACAATGTATGACGTTTACTACAATAACTCGAGTTAAATATTTGAATGGTATATGATTCCAACGCCCTTTTCATATGATTGATATGAAAATATGGTAAAACTAACAAGTGTGACAATAATAATAGTAGAAGAAAATAGTTTGAGATTAATCGCAATGAAGACTATTCGTAATTGACTACATTCTTATTATTCATATTTTATGACATTCAACATTGTTACATTGTCACTTTGCATTTAAAATTTTTATTTCATCATTCAAGTTATTTAACAATCTCTATCATCTCATAACTTGAGGTAACTAAACAGATTTAAAATTAAAATGACTAGATTAATCTTAGACATATTTAGCATATTTTAAATGATCAGAATAATTAGATGTTCAACAAATATTATGTGATTGGGCATGATTGAAACCATTCTAAATCCATCCTAACCCCAAATCTATCAAGTGCCAAGAGGGACCAAATCTCTTGAGGTGAAAACCTTTCCTCGAGTTTTACACTAAAAAGGAGGTTTGCACCTCGAGAGATTTGATCCCTCACGATGCTTAATAGATCCGGGGTTAAGATGAATCTACACTTATATTTAATGCATATATAGAATGCTAACTATTTGATGAGTAGGAAAGGTTTGCACCTCGAGAGTTTTGATCCTGTCAACGCTTGATAGATCCAGGATTAAAATGAATATAAGATGGTATCTAATACACATATAGAATGCTAATTATTTGATGAGTTTTTCACAAATTTTGTTAACCTATCAAGTTTACCATATAATTGTGTAATTGCATCGAGAGGCGCTCTACAACCTAGTATGGGGCGATGTGTAGATGTTAGATGTAATGTAAGAAAGATTGTATGTCAACATTTTTTAAATATTTTATTTCAATTTAATTTCATAACATTTTTAAAATTTAATCTAAAAGAAAAAAGGTATGGAGAATTGGTGTAAAATAATGATGTAACCATATTTAAATATAATTAATAAGCACATAAATAGTTAATACTTATAATATAACAAGATTCATAACCATGGATATTCATCCCATTCTACCATAGAAATTATTAGTTTATAAATAGGCTTTGTAAATAGGCTCTGTTACAATACCATGGCTTATCATGAATAGTAGATGCCCAAAAACCATAACTCATTTCAAAATCAAAATATTTTATAAGCATTTTTATTTTTTTAATAGCGTTTTTTAAATTAAATCTAAAAAGAAAAAATATGGATTTATTCAATAAGCCATAAAAACTTAATACTTACAATATAACATGATTCATAAACATGGATATTCAACCCATTTTGTCATGGATATTATTAACTTATAAATAGGCTTTGTAAATAGGCATTTTTGCCACTGGATGGACCAATACCATGGCTTATCATAAATACAAAATGCCAAAAAAACATAACTCATTTCAAAATGAAAATATTTTATAAATATTTTGTTTTAATTGCGCCAAGAAGCGTTCTCCAACCCAATATGCAAGAGATGTTGTAATGACCTATCAAAGATGTTGTAATGTCTTGTCATGTAAACATTTTGACTTGGTCAAAATAAAATAAAATAAAAATAACCCTATGTTAAAATAAAAATTCTACATTATTGTTTTTTTTATCAATTTTTTTTTGGTATTTAAGCTAAATTTGAAATAAAAATAAAAATAACCTTATATTAAAATAAAAATGTTAAGTTATTATTATTTTTATTAGTTTTTGTTGGGTAGTTAAGGAAAACTTTACTTACTAGTGCATTTTGAGCTCTAAGCTTATGAAAACCCGTGGTATTTATGTGGAATATAGCCTATTTAAAGGGGGAATTAAAGCAACTTAGTTCCATCTTAACTCTGGATCTACCAAGCCCCAAGAGGGATTAAATCTCTTGAGAAGCAAATATTTCGCTTGTGAGCATATATATATGTTATGTCATAAGGTTCTTCGAACTTTAACCTTGAGGTTCGAATTTTGGGGAACCTAAAAAAAATTTGATGTTCGGGGAACCTCATTGAACCTCATAGCCATTAACCAAATCCATAGATCAAAACTCATAACCTCATGTCACAAATCAACCTTGTAATCTATCTTTGCAATTTCCTTGTTCGTGGTAGCATTTTTTATGTTTATTGATGTCGATATCTTAGTATGTTATTTTCTATTTCATTTTAAACTTGATATATGTACGTATATAGAAAATATATATATACGAACCTAATGACAAACCTCATTGGAACCTCATCAAAAAATTCGAACTCAAACTAAACCTAATCATTGTTGAACCAGAACCCGAACCCAAAACAGAGCATGTGACATAGTATATATGAACTTTAGATGACTTTGTGTTTTGTTAATAATGGACGGCCAAGTTTTATGGGGAGCGAATATGCTACCATATTCTTCGTCTAAGTGCGAAATCGAGGGCTCAAACAAAGCGATGCCATTTTAAAATAATTTTAAAACGTGCGGAGGAGACACGTTGTACAATTGACTTTCGAAGTGTTGGTGGTAGTGTTAACCTTGGTTAAAGTTATAAAAAAAAAATGTATTATGCAGCATTACTTCTTCTTTCTCGATTGAGATAACTACTTTTTCTACCACCAGTTACTCTCTTTAGAATGTGAGGTAGCTTTATGGTGCATTTTTTTGTTAGTTCCAGATTCAGTTTTGTATTTTAAAAATTTGTTGTAATTTTTGTAGCACTCCTTCGAATTTCTAGAAAGGAAAGAGATATTATAAAGTCAAATCTTTATTTTTATGATCAGTTAAGTGTTTTTATCATAATTTAAATATTAAATAAAATCATTAATATAGAATTATTAAATCAAATCCACTACGTTTCTTTGCACATCGTTTGTGGAATTCCCATGCTAAGAGAGAGATGGAAAAATGCATACTCACGCTATAAACATTTAAAGAAGGGATATTAAAAAATAAAACTCTCATTAAATATGGATCAATCAAGTGTCTTATGATGATGAAAATATTCAATAAAGTTATTTGATTTTAGATTGACAATATAGAATTAATAAAATATTAAAATAGAATTGTTTGTATATACGTTCACGATATAGAATTAATATGTTTTTGAGTTAAATGACGCCAAACTAAAGCATCATTGCACACCGAGAAAAATTGACATTTGTATTTTAAAAGTTTGTTATAATTTTTGTACCACTTGTCTATAAAATACATGGCCAGAGCAGTAATACGGAACACATTGAGGAATTTTAATAAATAAATAATTAGTAGTTATGGATGCTAAAATGGGTGCCATCGTGGTGGATTCTAAAACGGGTGTGATGTTGCACGCTAAAATGGGTGGCATCGTGGTGCGTTCTAAAAGGGATAGGGTGGTGTTGCATGCTATAAGGGGGTGCATGTTGGTGGAATTTCATCTTTCTTCGACTTTCCTGTTGCGGTTGCTAAGGTTGGTGTTGTAGAAATTGGATTTGTGTTGCAGAGGTTGGTTGCTATCGTTGGCATTGCAGAAATTGGATTTGCGTTGCTTACGTTGCGTGGTTGTCTCTCTTGACAACAGTGAGAGAGCTTACCCACATTTTCTATTGAAAGTTTACATTTCCATCTAACAATAAATAAGGAATAAATGTCAGATAAATACTCTGTCTGCAAGGTAAGTAGAAAGAATCTGTAACTAATGGCAGGGAACTAGATGAAAAAGATTGATGCGGTATGATACTATAGGAGGAACATTCATTGTAACATTAGGGATTTGAATGTACATAAAGATATGCATACACTACTATTGAACTGGGGGTTCGCAGAATGTCGAGTCGGGTTACCAGCGACTTGAGCAGTTGTCGGGTTACCAACAGCTCGAGCAGTCCCTTAGTCCCACACATGCTTTACGAGCTTTATCTGCCTCGTAAGTGCATTGTTCGCTGCAAACCCTAAAAAAAAGAAAAAAAAATCTTTATTTGTCGGGTAGGTTAAAAGATAAGAATAGCCAAACAATAAAAGTAAATAGAGCACAATGTCAACAAAGTTTTCGAAACTGTAATCCTTGCCTTGCATGATATAGTAGTTTACATAAGACTCTCAGTCAATTGATAACATTGTCGGTAGCTTCCCCATGTTCTGATCGAAAGGCAAGACAAAAATTATCAACAAAAAATGAATTTTTTACACTGCTCTACAAATCAGTTGAGTGGCTTCTGCTCCTCTCTATGGATTGGAAAAGAAAGAAATTATTTTTTTAGCCATAGATAGAGAAGTAGAATGATCATTATCCTACTCTATCCATATTTTTCAGCAATTCATCTGCTACTTCACAAACAAATATGATATTCAATAGTGATTTGAATATGGGCAAACTAGTTTTGTTGTGCTAGCTCCCTCATCAGTTAAATAAAAATGTGTTTGGGATCGTCGCAAGTTAGCCAATTGTGAAGGGGTTTGTGTCAAGTTTTTGTGTTTTTTATGAGAAAATTATGAGTTCATTAGTTGTTTAAAACTCATGTACAACAAATAAAATGCAGATAAATAACACACAACATACACATTACACAATAGCTGATAGGCCCTCTTGGGATTAATGGTAAATTTTCTAATTACATGCACCTACAGTGCTCCAATGGCTATGAAACCTGCTCCATTGGTTTTAGAATACCCAAAAAACTCAAAATAAACTATTCAATCTCTAAAAATGGTCTACAGCTGATCTAGGCATGACCTCCTCTCTTGGTGGCCTTGGGCTTCTTTAATCTTCAAAGTGGAAAAAAACACTTTCAGAATTGCTCCAATGCCTCTGAAACCTATTTCATCATGTTTAGAGCATCAAAATCATATAAGAATGACTCTTCTTGAGCCAAAATTGGTCGAAATATGCCAAAGTTATGGCTTTCTCAATATTTCCTAGGAAATCTCCTCCAAATCTGGAACATCTCCACTTAAGTCTACTAAATATGGAAGTGGCACCGGGATTAGCGGAACCACCAATTTTTCTACCAAAAACTACAGTTTAATGAATTTTAAGTGGAGATTAAATGCGCCTTAAGTGGGAGATTAACGCATTAAGCAAAATTACAAAGAAATTCGTTTGAATTTCGGATTAACGCTAATTATATGTTTTAATGGTTAATAAAACCATATTTAAACTTTAATGGCGCCATTAACTATGTAACTCTGCCTTTGGTTTTGGGGCCGTAGTGCTGTGGCAAGGGTTGGCCCTTATTGCCCCCACCTGAACTCATTTTAAAATTCAAATACGTAATGTGCGTTATGACTATCAAGTCAGAATGCGATGTTATATTGGCAAACAGTTGCGCCTGCTTGGGGGAGGTCGTGGGTTCGAGCCCCGACCTCAGCCCTATCGTTGGTAATATGTTTTCCCAATGAAATATAATAAGGTTTTAACCTTTGTCATATATTAAAATGCACCCGGTATAATATTATACGAACCTTTGAATACATACTAAATTCAAACCTCGTAATAATTTGAACTTTGGAAGGCTTGGTATATATGAAAAAAATGCGGTGAACTTATGATATAATTCAGAAATCGACCATATGGCATAAAATGAAATTCATCCAACCTTGGTCCACCATAGGGGGCACGTGGCGGCCTCTGGCTGCACCACATGTCAGCCTCTGGTTGGATTGTCCCCACCATATTAAAAAAATTCAAATTCGACGTTAGGAGACAACCATTAAAAAAAATTCACCTTCAAAACTCTCTGGCGAATCCTGCAGTGACATCTGTCACAGTGTCATTGAGAGAAATGGAGGAAAACCCAAATTTTTGGCCTTTGACCTTGTTTGACCCCCTTTTTTTAAAAATATGTGTTTGACACGTCGATCAGCAATCTCTAACTTCCTCATATGGACTCTGTTTTGAGTGAAACAAAGCGCGCCAGATTCCTAGCAATGGGCCCGATCCGATCGTTCTAGTTTGGTATGATTCTGAGCACTTTGATTTTTTGGCAAATTTTTGTCCCCAATCCAGATTTCGATCACTCCTTCCCACTGATAGGCTTTTGGACCCACAAAAGTTGGTTTTCTGATAAGGGTTGAATACTCTTCTCTTTCCCAAGTTCTATCATCTTGATTCTACTTGGAAAAATCTCCATGACAAACTCTTGGGTTCACTGACATGTCTTGCCTTGCAAATGGCTTGGTGCTTCAACCAATGTCCTCATTTCGCTGCTGACCCAATCCAACACTTGTTGGATGCTCGCTGACTGATACACTTTGCTATACCAAAGCGATCCTTCGATGCTTGGAAAGCTAAGTGATGGCCTTCCCACTGAAAATCTTGTTCCTTCTTTGCATAAACATGCATTCAATGCAAGCTTCTCCTTGGAAAACACTTTCCCAAGTTAAGCCCATCTGAGTGAACTACAACAATGAGTTCCAACATCAATAATCATAATAAAAGAAATTACTATATGTTTACCTCCACGACACCAAATTCCACATCTAGAAGAATGCATTTGCCATCTCTTTCGCTTCTGGGCGTCAACACATCAAATTGTCTATAATGGTTGTTGTTTTGGCTGCAAACTTTTTGTCATCTTGTCCCTCTTTCCATCATCCTCTAGTACTGACATGTTGTTCATGCCATGATTTGAGAATAAAGGTTAATCATGAGCCTCTCGCTCAAAAGTGGACCTTCCCAAAATCCTGCGACATCTTGTCACAAACACAACCATCAATCTGAAAAACGCATCATGCAAGAAACATAACTTGACAACATATAATTTTGCTACTTCAAAGCAACAAATGTCACATCATGTGAACATGGCCATGTACTATTACATATTGGTGTACAAACCATCAACCAAACACATGTCGACAAAGAATGCCTCTTCAAACAATTGAGTCTCAAGTCAAGCATAAGCATGTATAACAATTTGACAATTCTTTTCCCAAAACAAAAAGAATTTCACATCTCATGAAACACTTCGTCAAGATCTCCCTTTCATATTTGGAGACAAAATCAACTCTTCCAAGTCGATATGACATGCATGTAACAATCAATTGACCAACACAAGTCGACGTTCATGCATGTGCAAATGATCAACACTCTCAAGACAACATACATGTTAAACAAAGCAATCAATCCCACACAAGGCGATCACTCATGCATGTTCATACACACAAACTCTCATGCATGTATAAATGCTTCAACTCTCTCACAAGTACAATCATAAGCACAAGAACCCCATTCATATGTACATGTACTTAAAGCGCTGAAATGAACAAATTTTGCTGCAATAATAATGAGTCAACATACTCCACTTTAAAATACCTTCCTGGCGTAAACATGCAACATGCATTCTATAGAAAAAGAAATGCATTCACATGCAAATTTCAACTACAAATTGCCAAATTTGTTGCATCTAAGCGAGTCAACATAACTCTACTTTTCCAACATCTTTCTTCATGCAACATGCAACATACTTTCAAGATAAAATAAATGCATTCAATTGGCAAAGAAATGCATCAATAAGGCAAGATTTTGCATCAATCATCAAAATAAATGCAAGGCCTAATTGGTTAAGAAATTTAACCATCTCTTTCCAAACCATTTTAATGGCGCTTCTTTCAGCTGCACATCATCATGTGAATCATCCTGACCCACATCAATTATGGAATCCTCTTTTACATTCTTGTCAAGATCTCTCTCCGCCTTCTTGACATGTCGTGGATGACTACTTGGATACAAATTCCAACACTTATCTACAAGATGACCCTGCTTACGGCAATGAGTGCAAAACAATTGCATCTTCTTTTCAACATGGTTTGCTTTGTCCAATGGACCTTTGGCTTTCTTCCTCCTTTGTTTAGAAAGTTTCATGTGCATGGCTATCTTCTTCCAACACCTCGAAACAGTATGGTTATTAAAACCACAAAAGGAACATGAAATTTTTCTCCAAATCTTATGTGAATATTTACCATGTTTATCATAATCAAAAGCAACTTGATTAAAGGAAAATTTATACATGGCACATTCACCTTTGTCGTCTTCTTGAGGAGGTGAATTTGATGAGGTAGTGGCTCTCTTTGGAATACCAACAATGGCTTCTATGGCTTTAGAGCTTTCAACATCCTCTTGTTCACCATTTTCATTAGTTGCATGCTTATGAATATCTTCTTGTAAAGTGGGTGTAAAAGTTTTGCATTCCTTATGAACACAATCTTCGCAAGCTTGAGGTAATGAACATGTAATGAAAGTCCTTATTGGAACACCTTCATGTCCTTGGCTTTGGAGCATTCTCCAACATGTTGTCCATAATTAATACCCAAATACCTATGCCTTTTCTCAACAATAATTGGTTCAACTATGCCTTGTGCATGTTTTCTCAATCCTTTACCTTCATAGCCCATTCTCATCAATAATTTGGACCCTATTCCTCTAGCGTGTCTTTCAAAAACACCTACACATTCATCTTGAGAAGAATTATAAGATAAAATTGAATTGAATACTTCCTTTTCAAGCACATGCTTGGCTAAGGTTTCCTTGGCATCGTGGAGTTGAGTCTTTATCTCATGCATGTTTTAAAGGGTTTCATTTGCAATATGGAGCTGAGTCTCCATCTCATGCATATTTTCAAGAAGCTATTGCTTCTCCTCCTTCGTGGCAATCAACTGTTCTTGAAGTGTAATGCTCTCCCTCTTATATTCATACATCTCTTGCACCATAACATTCATGATGTATAGCTTCTGCAACATCTCTTTATCAAATAGTTTTGTTAAGGAAGATTGATTATAAGCAATGCTTGATGAAGCTGCCATCACATTTGTAATGCATAAAAAGCTTCTTTGTTGTAATTTGAGAACTGAGCTCTCAATCCTTAACTTTTTCTGAAGAGAAGGAATACACATAAACTTGCACACAATTAAATTTTCCTTGCACAAATTCAAAACCAATAGATAATTCTTCTAGCTAACCTTGGCTATAATGAGCTAAAATGCTACTCTGATACCAATTTGATATGAATATGGGCAAAGTGGTTTTGTTGTGCTAGCTTCCTCATCAGTTAAATAAAAGTGTGTTTAGGACAATCTCAAGTTAGCCAATTGTGAAGGGGTTTATGTGTCAATTTTTTGTGTTTTTTATGAGCAATTTATGAGTTAATTAGCTGTTAAAAACTCACATACAATAAATAAAATGCAGAGAAATAACACACAACATACACATTACACAATAGCTGATAACGGAGTTCACCCCTCCTGCGCTACATCTCAATGGACCTGCTTCAACTAGCTAGGCCCTCTTGGGACTAATGGTCAATTTTCTAATTAGATGCACCTACAGTGCTCCAATGGCTTTGCAACATGCTCCATTGGTTTCAAAATACCCAAAAACCTCAAAATAATCTATTCAATATTTGAAAATGGTCTCTAGCTGATCTAGGCATGACCTCCTCTCCTGGTCGCCCCTAACTTCTTTGATCCTAAAAGTGGAAAAAACACTTTCAGAAGTGCTCCAACACCTCTGTAACCTGTTCCATGATGCTCATAGCATCAAAATCATTCAGGAATGACTCTTCTTTAGCCAAAATTGGTCGAAATATGCCAAAGTTATGGCTTCCTCAATATTTCCTAGGAAATCTCCTCCAAATCTGAGACATCTCCAATTAAGTCTGCCAAATATGGAAGTGGTGCCGAAATTAATGGAACCGCCATTTTTTCCACCAAACTAAACTCTGGTTTAATTAATTTTAAGTGGAGATTAAATGCGCCTTAAGTGGGAGATTAGTTCATTAAGCGCAATTACAAATAAATTTGTTTGAATTTCAGAGTAGCACTAATTATATGTTTTAATGGTTAATAAAACCATATTTAAACTTTAAACATGCCATTAACTATAGAGGTTTGGTTTTGGTTTTGGGGCCACGATTATGTGGCAAGGGTTGGCCCTTCTTGCCCCTGCCCGAACTCATTTTAAAATTCAAGTACGCAATGTGCACTATGACTATCAAGTCAGAACACGGTGGAACCTCTGGGGTCGAGCCCCAACTTATGCCCTACCGTTGGTAATATGTTTTGCCCACCGAAATATAATAAGGTTTTAACCTTTGGCATATATTAAAATGCGTCCCATATAATATTATACCAACCTTTGAATACGTATTAAATTCAAACCTTGTACAAATTCAAACTTTGGAAGGCTTGATATATATGAAAAAAATGCGGCCAACCAGTGGTCCATCAAAGGGAGTACATGGCGGCCCTAGCTACACCAAGTGTCAGCGTCTGGTTAGACTGACCCTGCCATATTAAAAAAATTCAAATTCGACCTTAAGAGACAACCATTTAAAAAAAATTCACTTTCAAAACTCTTTGGGAAATGTCACGGCAGGATTCGTCAAAGAGTTTTGAAATGGACCATGCCTCTCACAACTCAGGGCCGCATCTTAACCTCCTAAAAACCCTAGGATTTTATTGCAGAGAAAACCCTTCCTTCAAACACTGAAAGGGCAGAAATACCCGAAACTGGAAAGAGAATAAGAGGAACATGGAGGTAGAGAAGAACTTTGAGGTCAACGGTTAACCCGTTAACTTTCTAGTCTAACCATAGTCGCAAATAACGTTGAATGGCGAGATGACTAAAGAAGGTTACCTGCATCAGAAACCAAGATAGGGTTAAAACTAAACAATTGAATTAACGAGTATTATATTTATGAAACAAAAGAGGCTCGAAGCTTACCTGCGCGAATCTACAGTTGAAACTGAGGACCTGCAAAGATAAACCAAAAAGCTTCAGACACAGTTCAACCCTGTAATCTTCAACACGACAACACCGAAATAACCTGACAAAATGGTTTCTGGTTCCAGCTTGGAGGAGATCTCTGGATTGAGCTCAAAATGGGGGCTCTCCATGGAACCAATTTGAGTTTGGAACTACCTGTGAAAAGAAATGGAAAGAAGACCGTGAGCTCACCCTTAAAAAAAAACCTCGAAGCCATTAAACCCTCTACAGTAAGGTCAAGTAATGATTCAAAGAAATTGCATCGACTACATGCGAAGTTGAGGAACTGCAAGGTGGTTGCAGAGTCCTATCGTCGGACCGAGCAGAGAACGAATGGCCATTGCCATTGGATCTAACCCTAATGACATCGGTGATGAAGAAATTTTACAAATGTCCCGGCTTGGGATTCGATACTAAGAGCTCGTTTGTAGCCAACTGTGGGATAAGACCATACAACTTGGCAGCCACTCAAACCCTATGTCATATTACGGTGTGATAAATATTAAAAACATTGAAGGAGCGTGTACCCAAACACTTTATGAACATATTAATGTGCTAGTGGTGGTGTGTGTAATGGTTTTTATTTTATTTTATTTGATATGGTAATGTTTTCATATGTATCCGATTATATATATATATATATATATATATATATATATAGCAAAGGTTAAAATAGTTAATATTTGTTTTTTTTTATATAGTTAACATTTGTTTCCTTTGTATCTTATGAAGTAATATTCATTATTATTTCTTTTTAATTGTTTTCAATTATTAATAATTATTTCTGATTATTTTTATAAACATTAAAAAAAAAAACATATTTATTATTTTAAAAACAAATAAAACAAATTACTAATAAAAATGTAAAAGAATTTAAAAATCACTAATAAAAATGCAAAACAAATTTGTTAAACAATGCTAATAATGAATTTTATTTTATAATTTAAATTATTTTGTTTTTCTTTTCAAAAGTGTGTTAATTATGTCGTAATCTAAAAAAGCAATAGAATAGCTTAGAATTTGAAAAAATTCCGCAAAGATTTATCAGAATCTTGTTTATAGTTGTTAAATTTCAGTGTTTTGGGTGCTCTAAGGATTTTTGATAATGCTGAATCTATTTCTACTATAAAAAATGCAATTCAAACACTCCAACTACCTGATTTTTTTTTTAAAAAATTATCGAATTCCAACAAAAAAAACTACCATCCAAACTATTCCATATGTTAGATAAACAACTTCGTTAATTATGTTTCAACGCCCGCATACAACAACAAGACGCTGGGTTAATTGAATACTCACATTATGAAAAATAAATGTGAGAGGCAGATAAACGTGGGTTTAAAGAAAAATAAAATGTCCATGGTTTTGGCTGTAGTAGTTTTTATTAAAATAATTGTTACACATGTAGTAGTTTATTGCAATATTTATGACATCCAATACAAGAGAAAAGGTTGAATTGCACTTGTCATAAGCTCTTACGGCAATAATTTATGAGCTTATTTATGTCTCCAATGCAATGAGGGGTGCCTATATTAATTATCAAGGCAACCGTGAAAACTTTGCTCTAATTTAATGTGTATATATTGAGGTAAATATACAATTAATGACCTGAATGTAATAGGGTTAGTTTATTAAAATGTTTTATATATGTTTGAAGAAAAGGTGTTTTAAATTAGATGTTTTGTGTAGAGAAATTAATTAAGTTTCGTTCTTGGTTTTTTTTTTTTTTTTTTTTGGTATAGACATTGAATTCAGGGAAATATTATTATGGTATATGTGTAGGAATAATAGAGGATCGATGGAGTTAAAATTTGGGAATGAAAGACTCACCATTATTGTATACAAGTGTTACTATTGAGTGAGTGGATATTGCATAATGTTATTACATATTTTTTTAATTTTAGAATGGATGTTAATTTTAGTGGTTATTAGATGAATTTGAAATTTTTATTTAATAATCTATTTATTTATTATTATTATTATATGAAATAATATTTAATTTATTTATTTTAATATTAAAGTGTATAAGAATTGAGCAATGATGAAAATGAATTGTTTTCTTAATCAATTTTCACATTAAAATAACGAATGAATATTGTTATATATAAGGGAAGATTTCCTTTGTTCTTAGCAAAAATTGTTGCTTTTAGTATGGATCTTGCTATTTGGAAATTTCTCCCCTTTGAGATTATTGAGTTTTTATTTCATTGACTTCCTTTTTCGGTCTTATAAAATTTAAGTTGGTTTGTAGACAATGGTGTATTGTTTTGGAAAACTCGTTTTTCTTTGTGAGTTGCGATCAACGCTGTGAGAAAGAGAGGATTTATTTCTTTCCCTGCTCATTTTTCCAACCATTACTTGATAACATCATACCTTAATAATAATGGTCGCTTGTCTACCATGATATTTCCTTTTCTTCATTCTGCATACAAAATTGAATGTACAATGGGATCAATGATTTTGTTCAGCACGCCTAGAAGTTATTTGCATTCAAAAAAATATTTCATTGTCAACCCTTTTACGAAGACTTTTGGAAATGTTGGAGTGCTTAGTCTCGGGGAGTGAGGATTCTTCTCTTTATTGCAAAAATGCAGTCCACTAAAATATGAATGGGTGTTTTTAAAACATGTTTATGAAAACATGGATTCACATTTTCTCATTTGCAGTAGTCACTTGACAACGTTTGGAAGAGGACGGAGCTTCCATACGGTGGTGTAATGCCACCAAAGGAGGCTATCTTCTTTAAAAAAAAAATTATTGGGTATATCTAGACAAAAATTATGAGCATTACCCTACTTATGGTTACACTATCTACTGGTTGGAATTGAAAAGAAACAATTGGGGTTATTCATTTGTTCCTATCGCTAACATACAATGTATGTCATTAGGGTTATACAAGAATGAACTTGTTTGTGTTGTTAATAATGGTTGTACGTCTGTTTGGTCACTTGAAGAGATAAAGAATTTTGAATTTGGTTGAGTCTTGAAAGAGAAAAGTTTGGAATATTTTGAAGATCATTGGGGATACAAGTGGTCGTTGCTTGAAACTGTCTATGTGGATATAAATAGTAAATGTGCAAGTTACCTACCTTTGCGTAGTTGAAGAAAAAGTCCTTATGCAGGGTTGGTCTGGAGCGCAATTAAAGTTGTATGATTTACTTAATGGATTGTGCAAAACAACATTTGTTGATGGATTGTCCGTACTTGAAGCGTCAACTTCTATCTACAAACGATTGAAGATTTTGATGATGTGATTGAAAATGGAAATGTTTTTTTGCTTATTCCTAATGCAGATTCTATTGTTGAGATACCTCCACTACCTATGGATGTATTCAATTAGCCTTTGAGGCATGCACATGTTTGTTTTTTGATATTGCTTAAGACCCTATGTATGTTTAATTTTTTTAAATATTTTTTTGAAGATCATTGTAATTCACATTTTGAAGTTATACTGAGGACATAGCTATGCTAAATTTGGAATGTGGTTTGTAGCCTGATGCTTCTAGCTACAAACAATTGAAGATTTTGATGATGTCATTTAAAATGGAAATGCTTTTTTGCTTATTCCAATTGCAAATTGTATTGTTGACATAATTGCACTACCTGCGGATGTATTGAATTAGCCTTTGAGGCCTGAACATGTATGTTTTTTGATAATGTTGAAGACCCTATGTATGTTTAATGTTTTTAAATAATTTTTTTAAGATCATTGTAATTCACATTTTGAAGTTACACTGATGACATATAGATGCTAAATTTGGAATGCATTTCGTATTTCTTTGTTTTTTGCAATTTGTAAAAAACGAAAGGTTTTTGTACTTATTGGGAAGAAAGGTTTTGTTGGTGTGAATCCATAAGGGGATCATTTTCCCATGTGTTCCAAGTTTGTCGTGGGAAACACAATCTTTGAAATATTTATTCTATGCACTTTTGTTTGTTTTTAGTTTTTTCAAGATTGAAGAGTACATATTAGCCTCCAAGGGAATTGCAAAATGAATTTTGAATTGACTATAAGTTTATCATAGAAATGTTGAGTGAACTTAGAAGCAAGAGTGGTGCGAAAAGACTTTGCTCTGCTACTACACGACAATGATTAAATGAATACCAACGATAGTGGAATCAACAAAATAAGGAAGTCATTAAAGCACGAAGAAGAGTTGTGTATCAACAAAAAAAAAGAGCTTTAGCAAATGATGAAGAAGGATGAGCTGTAAATCGTAAGCATGAAAAGAGGAGTGATTTTCTGCAACGAATAAATTTTTTTTTTTATGGTCGTTTTGTTCGATGTTTATGATGTGAAAGAATTCATCTTTTTTGAAGTTTTACTAACTTTTGTCTTCTTTCGGAACATTGTGTTTGGAAAGGGAGTCTTCATATGAACAATGATGGTATTTTGTGTGAAAACAATGAAAGAAATGCAATTTTGGGAGTTGATGACAACTGCAAGAATGAACAATTTCTTGAAATGGTTGAGAATTTGGGAGACTGTGTTGGCAAATAGGGTGAGGCCTTTCCTGGTAGCAATTATATTGTTAACATGGTTACCCCTGTTGAATTTGTATGTAATGTGTTTGTTGCAACAATGTACGCAGTTCAAGTTTTTTTCTTTTTACAATTGTATTTTATTCCGTATTGTTTTTTTAGAACAATGTCGAAATGATTACTAATTTAGTAACAATCAAACCTTTATTTAATAATATTAATAATATTATATTATATACTTATTGACTTATCAGTTACATTTATATTAATATAAATGTGGTTGTGCTAGTTTAAGATGCAAAAAAAGATTTGATCCATCTTGGGGCTTGATAAATCCAGAATTAAGATGGATCTAGACTCATTGATATTATGATGCGAGGAAATGTATATGTTGTAGGAGTTGTCTACTGACGCAACAAAATAGCCCGGACGATAGTTTTTTGGCCAGAATCCAGTAAAAAAAATTCAAAAAATCAAATAGTTGGAGTGTTTGAATCGTTATTTTGACGATGGAAATAGATTCAACACCATAAAAAACCTTTGAGACACCCAAAATCTTGTTATTGCACAATTGTAACTTAAATTTTCAAAAATTTCTGTCAAAATATTTCATAATCTTACCAGCATTTCTAAATTATTTTATGAATATTTTTTTAGACTTTCCTTAAAAATGATTAATAACGTGATTGGAGGGAATATATACATTCCTTGAGTTAGCCTGAAACTCTTCAACTAGTGTGATTGATAAATATTCCTTCAGTTACCGTGGAACGCAACTCTTCAATTATTAGTGTGATTGATAAATATTCCTTCAATCTTACTGGGATTGATAAAACTATTGGTGGGAATCTATATATTCCTTCAGTTAGCGTTAAACTTCTGCTTTACAAAGACCGCGGTCCGCTACGACAATGAATACCGAGGCAGAGAGAACACCCGAGAGTGTAAAGAGAAGATGCAAAACAGCCGAGGCTAAAATTCAGGCGCTCCCAACTGCCAAAATCACACAGTCCTGTAAGAATCGCCTTGTTAAATTAGTCCAGGCAGAGCTAAACTCTCTGTCGCGCTTGCCCATTTCCTCAGACCCCATCAGGTACTCTCCTCTCTTCATGCTACTTACTTCAAATCAAGTTGTTATCGACTTCGAAGACTGGAAAATTTGATCCCAAGTCAAAATGAAACATTTAGCAGAGACATTACTGACTTCAAAAATTGTCCTAGTAAATTTGCCTGTATGGAGTGGCGCTTATTGATCTGCATTTGATTCAATAACTGTACCATAAAATGTTCTGTTCATTTGGATATGGGCATAAGTGCCCTTCACAAAATACTAGTCGTGTTTATAAGCCATCACTTAGGGTTTTACGTGGCTTTCTGATCGATTAAGTTTTGGAAGCGCTAAACGGATAGGTTAACATTGCTGATGAGATAAGTGTTAGAAGTGCCATTTGTTTGTGCTTTTATGCATTCAATTTATTTGATTTTGATTTGGAGCTGGCAAATATCAGGGTTCGAATGTAACTCCATACTTATTAGGTACCAATTTTCTCGCTGGAGGCTTATGAGGTCCACATCCGCTCTTTGCATTTTTTCAATCATGATAATCTAATGGTCCACACCCGCCTCTTTAGTATTTTTCAATCATCACAGCTTAGCGGCTTACAAATTTCATGGCTTCCTTTCTCTGCCTGTAAAACTTTTTGGTTTCTTATTAATTCACAGACACAATCAAGGAATTAGCAATTAGGTATTCTCTTCCATGATATAATGGGTTGTCCCCGTATGTTATGATCTTTAAAGGCACAAAGCGCGTTGTGGAATCCAGCTATTCGTAGGTGATTTAGTGTCGGTGAGCTTGCTGGATTGAGATAAGTTGTTCAATTTGTTGTCATGAGGTTGGTTAGTCGTGAAAGTTACCTGTGATATCTTGGTTGGCAGTACTGTTATTTTTGGACAACTAGGTCCAAACTCCATGTTGTGATGCCCAGATGAAGATCTCAATATTTTTATTGGATTTTTCTTTTTGAGAGGTCCAAGATTGATCTAAAGATTATCTTGATCCAATAAGCAGAACATTTATTTTGAATTTATTCAAAATATGTGCAGGTCGGCCTAAAGGTTTAGTGCCCCAGCCATTGTGTCACACACCCTCATTGATGGATATATATTTGTCAACGTTGGAGGACATTTTCACTCATCTCATCCTCACACATTTCTCTCTCTTCATCTGATTGGTTCGATCACCTTAGAGGCTTTTCTCGTCACACGAGGGAAATTTCAGCAAGCAACAAATTTTTTTTTGGCCTAGGGTTTTACTGCAACATTGACCAGCGTTTTTGAAACTCTCCCAAACTTTCGATTTTTTGAATCCACATTTTTTGGCACAATTCCCGAGGCTGGACATTGACTTTAACTTGGCTGTGTTGACCTTGCTGTTGTTGCTGTTTGCGTTGACCGTTGACTCACAACGTTGACTTTTGTTGACTTTTTGGGGTTGACTGTTTTGGCTGTCCTAGAGAGTTATGTGACACTTCTGGTTGGTTGACCGTATTGAGACTTTGCTGGTTAAAGCATCCTGCTGACCGCCGTAACGCACCAACACACATATATTTTGGCTTGTCTTCTGTCGATCTACTGGTATGTTCTATCAATATTTTATTTTATTGTTTATGTGATTGTTGATTGATATTTGGATAAATTGTAAAGTTGCATCAAGCATAGAACATCTTCAAAAATTTACATGGTATCAGAGGTGAAGTGAAGACAAAGCCCTAGTTTGTAGCAATCACCGAAGAAGAGCATGGGTTCCTCTAACTACAATGGCTTTAAGGCTAATGACAAATTGGTTGGGAAGGATGACTTCCATGCCTGGAAGATGACATTGGATCTTATGTTGGAAGACCAAGATGTCATGGACTATGTTCAGGGTAAAATTCAAGAGTCTCCATCCACTGCAACTGCTGCTGCCAAAACAAAGTATAAGAAGGGAGAAATCAAAGCAAAGTTGATGATAAGGGACTCAATTCATAAGAGTCTGGTTGCCTACATCTCTGAGTTGGGTACATCCAAGGAGATGTATGATAATTTAGTCAACATGTTCAAGGCCAACAATGCGAATCAAGTTCTATTCTTCAAGAATCGATTGAAGAATCTAAAGAAAGGTAGGGATGAGTCTGTTCAATCATATTTTCTGAAGCTGATCGAAATCAGGAATAATCTTCTGGCTATTGGGGAGACAATAGCTGCTCGAGAGATGGTTCTCACCGCACTTGGAGGTATCTCATCTGAATGGCATGTATTCAACACTACCTTCTCAATAACAATGTGATACTTGATTTTGATGAAGTACTATCGAGATGCGTACAAGAAGAGACAAGGATGAAGGAATATGAAAATGAAGGAAATGCTGCCTTTGCTGCTTATACTAAGAAGAAAAACTTTGGTGGTCCAAGGAACAAAGGAAGAGCAGGGGCCCAAGGAAAGAAAGGCAAGTGTTACACTTATCACAAGCCAGGTCACTATGCTAGAGAATGCCCTTTCCAGAAGGATTCTCCTGATGATGATGACAACAACAACAACCAGAGGAATGGCAATCAAAAGAACAACATGTTCAAAGGAAAAAAGAAGGTTTCCTCTGCCGAAAATGGGCAACCTTTCAAAAGGTCGAGAAATTCCAGATAGTGGTGCCTCAAGGCACATCACTAGGTTCAAGGAAGCACTTTTTGATATGGTTGAGAAGGATACTAATCTGGAAATGATCCTTGGAGATAATGTCACATATCCCATGAAAGGGACAGGGACTGTGACCCTCCACTTGTCTCAAGGTTAAGTCCTCTGTTTGCAAGATGTACTATATGTACCTGATTTGAAGAAGAACCTCGTGTCTATATCGGCTATGGAAGACAAAGGTTTCAATGTGGCATTCATTGATGGGAAGGTGTGTATCTGGAAGAAGAGTTTCAAGGAAGCTATCACGATTGGCTTTAGAGTTGATACACTCTACCAAGTTGGAGGAAATCCACTGGGAGCGATGACGTGTGATACTATCCGACAGACTGAATTATGGCACTGGAGGTTTGGACACATTCACTACAAGGCCCTTCCCGAAGCAAGGAAGGTGGTGACGGGGATGCCCGAGTTCTCAAATAATCATGAAGGGTGTATGTCAGGGTTGTGCCGAAGGAAAGCATACAAGGGGACCTTTCCCCTCAAGTGTCACAAAGACATCTGATGTCTTGCAATTGATACATTCTGATCTGTCTGGTATGTTGCCTGTGACATCCTTGGGAGGATGTTCCTATTATATGATGTTCATAGATGACTTCTCTCTCAAAACCTGGATATACTTCTTGAAAAAGAAGGATGAGGCTTTCATGTGGTTTCGTACCTTCAAAGCCTTGGTGGAAAATCTGACAGGGAAGAAGATCAAGATATTGAGGACCGATAATGGCACTGAATATGAGACGAATGAGTTCAAGAAATTTTGCAGAGAAGCTGGCATCAAGAGGGAGACCACAACTGTCTATACTCCCGAGAAGAATGGCGTTGCTGAACGAAAGAACAGGACCATTGTGGAAGCTACCTGTGCCATGCTATGTGACCAAGGTCTACCAAAGTTTCTGCGGGGAGAAGCTGTGAACACTTTGTGTACATACAAAACCGATGCTCGCATTCCGCTCTGGACTCCAGAACTCCCAAAGAGGTTTTCTCTGGTAAGAACCTGACGTCTCACATTTTAGAGTTTTTGGATGTCTTGTTTATTTTCATGTGTCGAAGGAGAAGAGCAGCAAGCTGGATGCTTCTGGGAAGAAGGGAATGTTTGTGGGCTACAACGAAACTTCGAAGGCCTATAGAGTCTATGTGCCTGGTCAAAGGGAAGTGGAGATATGCCACAATGTCACCTTTGACGAAGATGCTTCCCTGAGGAAAGTAGTCAATCTTCCGAGATTTGAGGAAGATCATGAAGCAAGGCCTGGAAATCAAGAAGAACCGAAGGATGAGATGATGCCCGATGTTGAAGGACTAATGGACCCGATTGATCCACCTCCTTCGATGAGGAAGAGACCATCATGGCTTAGGGACACTCTCGAGGATGCCGAGGGACATATGGCCCCAAAGGGGGACATTCCGTGAAAGCAAGAAGTCGAATAGATACCAAGGGCATCTAGCAGCCATGAGTACTATCATACAATCTGAACACGGATCTTTTGAGGAAGCCGTAAAGCATCAAGTCTGGAAGGATGCTATGCACGAAGAATATGAGGCCATAATGAAGAATGATGTCTGGGATGTGGTTCCAAGACTGGAGGACAAAGCAGTTGTCACCTCGAAATGGCTCTACAAGATCAGGCATGGATTTGATGGAAGTGTTGAAAAGTTCAAGGCAAGATTCGTTGCCCGTGGCTTCTCTAAAAAAGAAGGCGTAGACTATAATGATATATTTGCACCTGTGGCCCGATATACCACCATCCGATCTATCATAGCCCTTGTTGCTACGCAAGGATGGAGTCTTCTTCAGATGGATGTGAATAGCGCATTTCTGCATGGTGCGATAAAGGAAGAGGTGTATGTGGAGCAACTTTTGGGGTTCGAAGTCCAGGATTGGGACACCTATGTCTACAGGTTGAAGAAAGCCCTCTATGGGTTGAAGCAAGCACCCAAAGCTTTGGTACGAGAGGATTGATAGCTACCTGATGAAGTTGGGCTTCACTCGTAGTAATGCTGATCCGAATCTTTACTTTAAGGTTGATAGAGAAAATCCTCTCATTCTGGTGTTGTATGTGGACGACCTCTTCCTGACAGATGCTGACCCTCTCATTCATCAGTGTAAGAGGGAGATCGCTGCTGAGTTTGAGATGAAGGACCTAGGACTGATGCATTACTTCCTAGGCCTGGAGGTCTGGCAGAGACTTGGCGAGATTTTCCTTTCTCAATGAAAATATATTGTGAAGCTGCTGGAAAGATTTGGAATGGTGGACTGTAAGTCCGTGTTGACACTGATGGAGCTCAACTTTAAGAAGTTGAGTGGCAGCGCTGCTGGGCCCGTGCTAGCAAATCCTATTGAGTATTGTCAACTCGTAGGGGCCCTGATGTTCTTAGTGAACACCCATTCTGACGTATGTTTTGCAGTGAACACCTTGAGTCGACATATGGTTGAGCCTCATCACTTTCACTGGGTTGGTGCCAAGAATCTATTGAGATATCTTCGGGGCATGATAAACCATGGTTTGAGATACACTGCCCGGAGCGTGACACTCCATGGATATACTGATGCCGATTGGGCTGGCAGTGTGGTGGATCGTAAGAGCACATCGGGATGCTGCTTCACACTTGATTCTGCTTCGAATATCATGGATGAGCAGGAAGCAGAAGTCGGTGGTTTTGAGCACCGCGGAGGCCGAATACATTGCAGCGAGTATGGCCTGTTGTGAAGCAGTTTGGTTGCGAAAACTCTTTAGAGAGCTGTTCGGGCATGTGCTAGATACCACCGTGATACTTTGTGATAATCGGAGTGGGATTCAGTTGTCCGAGAATCCCGTGTTCCACGATCGATCCAAGCATATTGATATTAGGTACCACTTTATTCGGGATATGGTACAGTGAGGTGCTGTAAGGCTTGATCATATAGGAACTGATGAATAGGTCGCAAAAATTCTCGCAAAGCCCTTGGGGAAGGTCAAGTTCTTAACCTTCTGTGAGAATCTTGGTATCGTGGAACGACCCTATGCTGAGGGTTCTGTTGGACGATGAGCTCTTGGAGCTCTATGGGGCTTTGGGGATAGCTTCTCGGAGCTATCAGTAACCACAGGGCTAGGCTTGTCGAACCTTGTTGGTGTGCTTTTGCCCAATCGTTATGATGATTGAGTTGGTTCACCTCTCATGATCTGTGCCCCGTATGCATCCTACCCATTGAGTTCAGTGCTCATGGAAAGTACCTCTCATTTGGCCAGTGAGGTGGGAAAAGCTAGAGACTAGTAGCAAAGAGTGATGGACGCATTACAGATTGCCGTACTCTCTATCTAGGATGGCACGGTCCAACAACTTGATCTGGGATCAAGTATAGTGAGGTTTCGGACCTCCATTTGACTTCGGGTCAGGTAAACCAACTTCGGGTTTGGTATGAGACTCTTTTTGAGTCTTATAGAGGTTTCAGACCTCTGGGCTGAATCTCTTTGTCGGGAATGATGTCTTTGTGGCTGACCCACTTTTGTTCTGAAATAAAGAAGCCAACAAAGAAAATTACGGCGGGATGACACACGATGTTTGGATGGCATAGGTGGATGGAGTTCTCCCTAGTTGAGAGGGAGTGTTAATTTTGGACAACTAGGTCTTAACTCCATGTTGTGATGCTCAGATGAAGATCCCAATATTTGTATTGGATTCCTCTTTCAGAGAGTTGCAAGATCGATCTAAAGATCATCTTGATCCGATGAGTAGAACATTTATTTTGAATTTGTTCAAAATATGTGCTGGTCAGCCTGAAGGTTTAGTGCCCCAGCAGTTGTGTCACACACCCTCATTGATGGATATATATTGGTCAACGTTGGAGGACATTTTCACTGATCTGATCCTCACACATTTCTCTCTCCTCATCTGATTGGTTCGATCACCTTAGAGGCTCTTCTCTTCACACATGGGAAATTTCAGCAAGCAACGAATTCTGTTTTTGGCCTAGGGTTTTACTGCAGCATTGACCAGCGTTGACTTTGGTCAACGCATGGTCAAATTGACTTGAAACTCTCCCAAACTTTTGATTTTTTGAATCCACATTTTTTGGCACAATGACCGAGGCTGGACATTGACTTTGACTTGGCTGCGTTGACCTTGCTGTTGTTGCTGTTTGCGTTGACCGTTGACTTTTGTTTACTTTTGGGGTTGACTGTTTTGGCTGACCTAGAGGGTTGTGTGACACTTCTGGTTGGCTGACCGTCTTAAGACTTTGTTGGTTAAAGCATCTTGCTGACCGTCGTAACACACCAACACACTTATATATTTTGGCTTGTCTTCTGTCGATCTACTGGTATGTTCTATCAACATTTTACTTTATTGTTTATGTGATTGTTGACTGATATTGGGATAGAACATCTTCAAAAATTTACAAGTACAGTTAGTCAAATCATGGTTGATATTACAGTTAGTCAAATCTTGGTTGGTCGGATAATCAGTAGATAATGCAAAGATGGAATTGAACCTATAAGTAATCCTTTAAACCACAAAGAGGGCATGTTTTTGGGTTGTTTTGTTATAGGAGGGCTTGCTTGAGAATTGGTCCCCCAAGTATGTGTAGGTGTTGGGGATCTCAATCACCTCTCCTCTAAAGAAGAAATGAAGTTCCCAGAAGATCTTCTTTGTCTCGTCGAAGATCATAACCTCGGTTTTACCCAAGCTGGTTTCAGTTAATGGTGGTCACAATTAAGGGCTAAAACATCCAATTGTTTTTCAATCATTATAGAGATCAGTCCTAAAAGGACCACGTGTCAACAAAGAGTAGAGTAGATACTAGAGCCTAGTGGAGAAGGCACCCATTATCATCCTAGATATGCTCATGAAGGAAGTAATCAAACTTATCTATATTGATCCCAAACAATGTTTGGGGCATCCTTGTGTAACCCTAATAGTACTCTTAGTAAAATTTGAAACCTTGTGGACTATATCGAAATGCCCAATAACTGACTTGCTTAGTAACGTGACACATCCTTCCCCTGTGTCACGTATTTCATGTGTTGGACATGACATGTGTCTGACACGAGTTTGATTGGTGTTGGACAGGAGCCCTATTAGTGTCTCGAAATTTGGAAATGTCTAGTGAAAAAACATCTTAATTTAGATTTTTTGCCTCATTCTCACACAATTCAATCACATGTTTGGAGCTCTTAAGGGTTTTGGAGTGCAACTAAGGGTGATTAAGCAATGTTAGAAGGGATTCCAAGTGTCGGGAAGTGGATTTTTTTAGGCCCTACTAATGCTATGTAATTAATGGTAATATTAAGTTCTTAAAGTAAAAGTGACATTCTCCTTTATCTTTCATTTTCATCCTTTTTCTTAATTTTTTAACGTTACCATTTAATTGATTCAAGATATGTGTGAGTGGTTTCGACCTCATTGGATTTCATATGGAGAAAGTCTAATTTTAGATCCCACTCAAAATCCAATAGAAACAATTTTTAGGATTTTAGGATTGGGGGGATTGCAATGTTTCCATTGGATTTTGTAGTGTACGAGGGTATGGAAATAACTTATGTTGCACAGGGACTCGTCCTCCCTTAAAACACTCATGTATGCTGCATCCCCACGTTCTGGGGATTTTTGGACCCTTAGGAAACATCTCCAAATTGTTGGGGACTTCATGGGGGACTTGGGGACTTGCTGGCTGTCCCCAAAGACGTTCTAGACATATTTCAGGGATTTTTTTGGTAGATTTCAAGGACTTCTTAAGCATATTTCAATGATGTTTTGGGTAGATTTCATGGATAATCCAAGTATATAGCTTCAATTTTGACAATCATGGGCACTGATGATTGAACAATATGATCATTTTTCCCATCCATTATTTTTATAATGCATTGAATCTAAATATTTTGTACAACTTGCAACTCAAAACATGGGTTTCGTTTGATGGGTTTCAATTTGGATTTTTGGTGATTTAGGTATTATATTTTCAATGGTAAAATCACAAGAAGAAGCCTCAATGTCAAGAAAATAGAAAATGCAACATTTTAAAAGGCTAATCCTTCTGGTTATTGCTCTTGTTCTTTCTCATCTTTTACATATTGTATGTGGGTTTTGGGGAGTCATTCAAGTTTAGTGCTTCTGCTATCCCAACCTCAAGCATTGTGAAAACAATCAAATAACAATAACTTGGATTGGGTACTAAATGTTTAAATAAATTCCTATTCAATCCCCTTTTTAATCTAAAATATGAATTTAATCTCTTTAAAAAACATAAATATTTTATAGTGGTTTTCAAAACAACTGTACAAGTTTGCAAAACCTATTGAGAATAAATGCCTTTTATGTTTAACATAGTCATCATTAACAAGAAATATGATGAAAAAAACTACTATAAAGACAATTCTTTGTTTGATAAATCCTTAATAAACCTCGTTACAAATTGATAGTAGTTACAATTAAGTTTCCTAAAGCTAAAGCTTGTGTCTATTGGCCAATAATGGAATGTCTCTCAACCCTGTTTGAAATTGTTTGAGATTTTAATTGTGTTAGATGGAGTTAGAGAAGGAATGGTTATGGTAAATTTAGAAGTGCAATAAATTTGGCAGAGAGACCCACATGTTTTTACTTTTTATTAATTTTGACTTAGGAAAATTCTACTTTTCCTATAGTAAAAAAAAAGTAAAGAAATCTTAGCCGTCCAATGAGATCTAATCTCAACCGTTCATGGAAGATGGAAGGCCAAGTCGACATTATAGGAGAGAACGAGCACATGCTTGCCTCATTATGCACTAGATGACTTGTGTGTTCAACTTAGCAAATAAGTGTTTTCCAGATCAACGCACTAGGGTAGAAAGAGAGGCCAAATAGCCTCAACGAATTCCTTCAGCGAGTGTACATCTCTCCCAGGGCTGAGTTAGCTTGCGCAGGAGGGCTGAATTAGCTTGTATGAGTCCATACAGTTGCGCATGTAGGGAGGCTGAGTTCGTTAGAAGTGCATAGATCTGTGTGTTGAGGGACTACGAATTGAAGGGAAAGTTTTCACTCCGATTCATAATAAGTATTTGAGATTTTTGCTAAGCAGAACAATAAAACACACAAGTTGGCAGGTTTTCCACAGTTAGGGTTTCTTGGGTAATTTTTGGTGTATTGTTTTGTTGATTGCGTCTTTGTGATTTTTTTGTCGCTGCTATTATTTGTTAGAATACCTAACATATTTGGTAAAAGTGTTTGGAGTTTAGTTTTCAGTTTCTCATCACATAATTTTTATTAAATTAGCAATTGGGTATTAGAAAGCAAACATGGTATCATAGCTGGTCTCTGATTGAAGACTAGAAAGCAAGTTATTTTTCTCAGGGGTAGGTGAAAGACGCAAGAAAGGGGACACAATTCACTTTAGGGTTGCACTATGTTTATGGTTGCGTGACCTAGGGGTAATTTGCGCTATGGTTTTCTCCTAGTAGGCTCTGCACAAGGGTTTCTGAGCAAATCAAACAAGCAAGATGGCATATTTGGGGCTGAGATTTGAGGATTGCCTTGATGGGGCCTCAAACTTCTGTTCTTGGAAGGAGAGGATTGGTTTAGTTTTGGAGGAGCCGGGAATTTGGGAGTTTGTGGAGAGTCCCACCAACCGCACCAACAGATCCTCAACAATTGGCCCAACATAACAAGAAGGATGCAAAGGCCAAAAGGCAAGATGGCGTATTTGGGGCTGAGATTTGAGGATCACCTTGATGGGGCCTCGAACTTCTGTTCTTAGAAGGAGAGGATTGGTTTAGTTTTGGAGGAACCAAGAGTTTGGGAGTTTGTAGAGAGTCCACTAGGCGCACCAGCAGATCCTCAACAATTGGCCCAACATAACAAGAAGGATGCAAAGGCCAAAAGAATAATTCTTGAAGGAGTCAAGGATCATGTCATACCTCACCTTTGCGGGAAGAAGACAACTTGGGCTATGTGGATAGATATCTTAGGGCTGTACGAAGGTATGAGTGAGGCCAGGAAGTTGGTACTCAGAGATAAGCTCAAAAATATCAAGATGACGAAGTATGAGTTCGTGATCTCTTACTTGATCAGATTCACCCAAGTGAAGGACGAGTTAGTTGGGGTTGGGGAGATAGTCTCAGACAAAGACCTTTTTTGCACTGTTGGGTTTTCCCAAGTCATGGGAAAATTTTACTAATGCTATTAGTGGCAGAGAAAACCTACTCGGATGGGAGAGGCTATGGAGTGATTGCGTACAAGAGGAGATCTAGAAGCAAGCCAAATTTGGGTCTCATTTGAAGACTGAGGAAGAAGAGAATTTTTCCCTAGCTAGTAAAGGGGCAAGGCCAAGAGCAAGAAAACATCATGAGGGGTCGAGTCCAGTTCAGAAGGCAAGAAAAAGAAAGATCTCAGCAAAGTAAAGTGCTGCTCTTGTCATCAGTTTGGGCACTACTCCAACAAGTGTCCAAACAGGAAGAAGGGATCCAAGAAGGATCACGTGGCAGCGTCAACAAAGGTGGAGTTCACTTCTCAGTTTGGGAAGGAGTTTTTGCTCACAGTTTGCATGGCAAGCTCAGTGGCCAACAACGTGTGGTATATTGACAGTGGAGCACCTTGTCATATGATTGAGAACAAGGGTTATTTCAGCCAATTGACAGAGAAGGACATGCAGTTTCATATAGAGATGGGAGGTGATGGTAGGTACCTGGCACAAGGCGCGGGTACTGTCAAGTTTGAGAGGGAGTCTGGGAATCCTCTCTACTGTAAAGATGTCATCTACGTCCTAGGGTTGTAGAAAAACCTTGTTTCGGTCTCAGCCTTGGAGAACAAAGGTTATGAGGTTATCTTAAGCGGAGGAAAAACCTTTCTCAAGCCTTTCAACTTCGGAGCATCTAAGCAGTTTGGAGTTAGAGTGAAGAACCTCTATAGGTTACAATTTGAGACAGTCGCGACCTTGAGCAACAGAGAGATCAATGCACACAAATGTGACCTGTTGTAGCATAATTTGACTTAGCGAAAAGTCAAGAGAGGTTCCGAGCGATTCAAGGTTGTTGAGGAATAGTTGTTAAAATTTCAAGAAGACCTGCAACATGCTCAAAAGGATAACCACAAGCTCAAGGAGGATTCATCATCACATGTGCACTAGAACCAAAATCAGGGAAGCAACAACATTGGAGATGGAATCTAAAGCCAGAGGAGCAGCAAAGAAGAAAAGTGTGCAACAAGGGTTAAGTCGGGCTTATTCGCGTGCAAAACAGCTCAAGAGTCGGGCCGATTGATGCGTTCAGAACATTGCGCATAGGTCGGGGTCGAGTTGTGCAAATATACGTGCAGAACCAGTGTTTGGAGGCTTAATCGCAATCGCATGTGGAGGGCCTGATCGCAAATCGCAATCGCAAAGCTTAGGAGGAATAGAACAAGGTTGAATCGCCGAAATGTGAAATGCGATACGAGGATCGGATGCGATATAGTTCGAAGCTAGAATCTAAAGTATTTAAAGTTCGGCCGTGGGACCCTCTCGCATATTGCACATCGCAAGTTCAGAAGGGGTAGTGATCATAAGATAACGGGATTCACCGAAGTGCGAAGTGCGATAATGAAGCGGACGCGATGCAGCTCAGAACTATGATTTAATATATTCCAATCGCACATCGCACATCGCAAGCCCAGGAGAAATGGTGTTCATGAATATGTTATGAATGCCAAAATGCGAAATGCGACAAGGTTTTATATCGCCGATTACGATTTGCGATCGACCCCACCTCCTCTTGCCACGTCATCCCTACCTTTATCGCACATCGCACATCGCAAGCTCATGAGGAATGGCGCTCATGAATATGTTATGAATGTCGAAATGCGAAATGCGATAAAGGGACAGACGCGATAGTTTTCAAAGGAAAATTGGAATATCTTTTAAAGTCCAGTCTTACGACAACTACAAAGGAAAGTCTGAACGTAGGGCAGACTCGGGTAAGAAAAGACTCGACGCTACGTGCAGAACAATGGTATGCGTTTGCAACAGTTTATTAATCAAAGACTAAACGCTACGGGCACAAGCGGAAGAGGCAGAGTCGAGTAGTAGGTGACATGATGACAGTGTTCCAATCGCAAAAGCATGGGCAGAGTCGGGTAGAGATGCGTTTATGCAGACTGTTAGGACATCACAACAGAAACGAAAGGAGACACATCAACAACAAATCAGATTCAACAAAAGGATTATATTGCAAGTTTTATTTTGTTTTCTTTGTTAAGATCGAAGCTACAATGATGTCCTCGATTGCAGTGTAATAAGTAGTTTAATAGTTTAGGCAGTCTGGGAGTTTCAAGAAGCTCGAGCAGTTACAAACTGCTTTTGTTTGTATTTAAGGAAAAGAAAAAGAGAGAGGAAGGGTTCCGAGTTCTGGATCTCTTGGAGACTACATTTTGTACTTCTTTTTCTGATGGGTGAATGAAAGAAGCAACAAGTTTCCTGCAACTGTTGATGGTGATTCGTGTTTCTTGTGTCATTTTACGTTGTTTCTTCCTTGGATGAAGTGAAGTAAAGAAGCAGTTGGTGTCTGATTTGTAGAAATTTCTGAATCTTAATTCTTATGCAGAAATTATTTCTGGTAATCCGGTTAAGCTTCTCCTACTTATACAAGTTATCAACTGAAAAAATTCAAGTTAACATCAAAGCAAAACACATAAGAGATCTCTACCAATTCAGATCTAGAATAAGCACATGCACACATAGACAAAGTGACACAGTCATTTCTGGACAAACTATTCCCAGAAAAACCCAATGTGGGAAAACCAGTCTCTGGCTGCTGGAGGGCTCTATTATTAAGAATATTTCTGAATACACAACTCTGGGTTCCAGATCTGGAAAACCCTACAGAGAAAACTCTAGATCTGCAGCACCTGGCTGATCTAAGACCAACAATACTGACTGATCCACACCCTCAAACGAGATTTACAGAACTCAGCCAGATCTAGGCCTAGAAACCCCAGATCTGCCCCTGAAAGACATTGCGTCAACCTATGAAGGCCTCCAAATGCTCAGCGCTGTCACTGGAAGGGACTGCGTTACCCCAGAATGGGTGACGTTGTCTCTACGCTGCCCCTAAGGATCTCTGCGTAACCCCTGAAGGGTTTCCTGAAAATCACGCTGTCCTTGCTTGCTGTTGTTGTTGCTGTCTGCTGCAGCTGCTGTTGCCTTCCTCTGCGCTATCTTTCTTGATCCCTTATCTGCTTCTTGTGTATTCTAGACCCCGGGATCAGATCATCTCCTTGGTCTAAATTCCCCTCTCTGCAACTGAAACACTTGAGAATTCTTAGCAACCTCGCCCTAGAATCTCAGCTTAGCTTCAGTGCTCTGCCTCTGTGTGTCTTACAAATGACCCCAAGCCTTTCCTTTATACTTTTCTCGTTGACAAATCAACGACCAAGATTAAAAGAAAGCTTGTTCCATGTGACCTAAGACAATTTCATCACATGTTTAATTAAATTCACTTTAATTATTTTATTTTCCTAAGTTTTAACTTAGGAAATACATTAAAATAATTAATTAATTTAATATCTCCTAAGCTAGATGAAATTTCCCAAATCCATTTTTGGGTCTTGTAGATCTAGTGTACTCTATCCCTCCACAAAATTTGGGACCTAGAGCACAACTGATGCTACCCCAAATACACAAAATCTCAACACTCCCTCTTAGCATCAAGGGTGTGCTCTAGCAATACATCACACTTATGCATTACATGATTTTGGGCACTGGTTCTGTGCTATTGAAGCTTGGCCTCCTGCCACTCAACTCTGCACTGCTGCTGCCATTCTGTACTGCTGCCCATGACTTTGCCATTGCCACTGCCACTGCAACCACTGTACTGGAGCTCCCTCTCAATATGCTGCATCTGTGCTACTCATAGTACTGCCACTGCTGATCTGTTGCACTGCAACTTCAGTTGTTGAGAGTAACAACTGAATCTCCTGCCCAATCTTTGACAAACAAGTCAGATGGGCTGCATCCTCATCACTGAAGCTCCATAGGCTACAGATCTGCGCTAGAATCTAAAGAACGATGCACAGCTACAGCTTTGCCTGCGTAATCAGACTCCCTCTGCACTACTGAAGTCACATTAGCTCCTTGTGCTGAAATCTATCACACTGCTGTTGCATTGCGCTGCCCCTCTGAAGCTCTCTGCATTGCTGCAGCTCTGCTGAAGTCACATCAGCCTCTGCGCTATTACTGCTTCTACGCTGCTACTGCTATGCTCTACGCTGCTCCTCCCAGACTTCAGATCAGCCTCTGCCTCTGCCTCATCTGTGATCTATGCACCCACTGCTCTACTTGTCCCGCTACTGTCTTAAGGCTGCTGTAGCTCGCTTGTTGATCCAACAGATGAGCTGCTCAAGGATCCCGCCTCTCTTCCATGTAGCTCCTCTACATGTCCATGTCACCCCACCTCCGTGGTTCATGAGCACTCATGGCTACATTATCTTCGGACCCATCATCTGCCACCGTTGCTTTGGAAGAAGATGCTTCCTTGTCCTTCTTCTTTTCTAGACAATGGCTGGCAAAATGTCCCATTTCGCCACACTGGAAGAACTTGATTTTTGAAAGATCCTTCTTCTTCTTCGACTGCTTCTTTGATGCCAAGGCTGCATCTTCCTCCTCTTCCTTCTTAACCTTGCTCAATGCAGGGCTGTGCTGCTTTTTGGTGAACCTTCGTAGTTCTTCTTGCTGCAGGATGGACCACAAGCTGTCCTAATTTGGGAGGTCCGCTCTACCCAAGATACTTTGGACAAAGGTTTCCCACTCATCCGTGACTGCATTGAGAGCAGTCCTGACTATCACTGCATCATCTACGGTTGCACCCATTACAGTCAATTGTTTTCTGATTGACTACAATCTGAAGAGGAAATGCTCGATGTCTTTCCCCTTGGTCATCATGAATGACCTCATTTGGGCCTCCAACAACATCTTTCTTTGGACTGATTTTCCCTCATATAGGGAAGTCAAGGCCTTCCACATCTCATTGGCTATCCTCTTCTTAGCTATGTGTGGCACAATATGATCCTTGATACTGTCCATTGTCAGCCGCTTGGCATGCCCAGCAGCTTCTCTATGCTTCCGTAGGAGATCCGCATCTGTCGGCGTGGCTAGGGTCTGCTCTGCATGGTCTCTTAGACCATATGCCTCAAGGACGATCAGGATCCTTGCTTTCCACACCAAAAAGTTTGAGAGGCCCTCTAGCCTATCCTGATCACGTAGTCCATGAGGAGCCATCTGCTCAGAATGTGTCGGAGCTCATCTTCTCTATGCTAGAGATCTTGGATCTAGGGTCCTTTTCGAATTGGGAACCCTCTGCTCCCTCTGACACTTGATTTCCCTCCTTGGAAATCTACCAAATCAACTATGATTCAACTTCTTCTTTGATCCTCTGACCAAACTGCAAGTTTCTTTTAGCAAGAAACTCTCTGAGAAACTGATCTCTTCCCAAACTTTGTCACTTGTGCTAAGGCTAAAAATCTGAAAACTTCAGAAATTTAACCCCAGCAGCTCTTTTGAATTTTTTGCAACTTTTCTGCAGATTTTTTCTGGATATGACAGATTTAGATTTGAATCACACTGGCTAGCTTCAGACCCAACCAGTGTTGTTTCTGAGCTGCCTCTGCACAGTAATTGCGTGGGCTTGCTAGGACACAGCGCTGTTTCTGAGCTGCCTCTGTGCAGTAATTGCGTGGGCTTGCTAGGACACAACGCTGGACAACGTCACCCTTCCCTCTGTATGAGTCTGCTCCTGAAAACTGCGCTGTCCCTTCAGATCTGCTTTTTTGCTGCCTCTCCAGCTGCTTTTTGCAGCTAGATCCTTCAGATTCTTCAGCTGGTGACCCTTCTAGATATGCAATTGCTCTGATACCATGTAGAAATTTTTGAATCTTAATTCTTATGCAGAAATTATTTCTGTTAATCTGGTTAAGCTTCTCCTACTTATACAAGTTATCAACGAATAAATTCAAGTTAACATCAAAGCAAAACACATAACAAATCTCTACCAATTCAGATATAGAATAAGCACATGCACACATAGACAAAGTGACAGTTATTTCTGGACAAACTGTCCCTGGGAAATCCCAATGTGGGAAAACCGCTCTCTGGTTGCTGGAGGGCTCTATTATTAAGAATATTTCTGAATACACAACTCTGGGTTCCAGATCTGGAAAACCCTACAGAGAAAACTCTAGATCTGCAGCACCTGGCTGATCTAAGACCAACAATATTGACTGATCCACACCCTCAAACAGGATTTACAGAACTCAACCAGATCTAGGCCTAGAAACCCCAGATCTTCCCCTAAAAGACACTGCGTCAGCTTCTGAAGGCCTCCAAATGCTCAGCGCTGTCATTGGAAGGGACTGCGTTACCCCAGACTGGGTGACACAGTCTCTACGCTGCCCCTAAGGGTCTCTGCGTAACCCTTGAAGGGTTTCCTGAAAATCACGCTGTCCTCGCTGATGCTGATGCTGATGCTGCTGCCTTCTTCTGCGTTGTCTTTCCTGATATCTTCTTTGCTTCTTGTGTATTCTAGACCCCGGGATTAGATCATCCCCTTGGTCTAAATTCCCCTCTCTGCAACTGAAACACTTGAGAATTCTTAGCAACCCCACCTAGAATCTCAGCTTAGCTTCAGTGCTCTGCCTCTGTGTCTTACAAATGACCCCAAGCCTTTCCTTTATACTTTTCTCGTTGACAAATCAACGGGAAAGATTGAATCTTTAATCAATGGCTAAGATTAAAAGAAAGCTTGTTCCGTGTGACTTAAGACAATTTTATCACATGTTTAATTAAACTCACTTTAATTATTTTATTTTCCTAAGTTTTAACTTAGGAAATACATTAAAATAATTAATTAATTTAATATCTCCTAAGCTAGATGAAATTTCCCAAATCCATTTCTGGGTCTTGTAGATCTAGTGTACTCTAGTCCCTCCACAAAATTTGGGGCCTAGAGCACAACTAATGCTACCCCAAATACACAAAATCTCAACATGATTTACGTTTGTAAGTAAGAGTTAAATAGCCTTAATAAGCCCTCCTTCACTCCAACTCCTCTCCCTTCACAAATTCTTTTTGGAACTTAAAAGTAATAGATTCTGTGTGTACAACATATTATTTTGAGTTTCCTCTCTCTCCATGAATTCTCTTTGAAACTTAAAGGTAATAGATTCTATGTTTACAATATATTATTTTGAGTTTCCTCTCTCTCTGTGAATTCTCTCTGAAACTTAAAAGTAATAGATTCTGTGTTTACAACATATTACTTTGAGTTTCCTCTACAATTCTTCTTTTCCATTCAGATATCAACAGTCAATTGCATTGTGAAATATTTTATTATTCCAGATCATTAAGGGTTTTAAAAAACTAGTTTCCAGAGGGATAGAACAAAGACCTCATGATAAAATTATTTATGTGACACACTTTTAAAATGTCTTAAGAACTGATTCCTTTCACAACCGAGGGATTGTCCCTTAAGAACCAACATGATTTTTGGGAACTTTGGCATAGTCATATGGGTCACTTATACCATGGAGCGCCGAAGCTGTTGAGGGAGATTGCCACAGGGATGCCACAATATAACATAGATCAACATGACGTGTGCAAGGGTTGCACACTTGGCAAGTATGCCAAGACATCCTTTCCCAGCAAAGACAAAGGGCCAAGAGCATCTTGGAGTTGATAAATTTGGATGTATGTGGACCATTTTCCTCTCCATCCCTGATGGGATATAGATATTATGTCACTTTCATTGATGACCACTCGGGAAAGACTTGGATCTTTTTCATGAAGAAGAAAGATGAAATATTCTCAAAGTTTGTGGAATTTAAAGCCTTGGTGGAGAACCAGATTGGTAGGAGGATCAAGGCGCTAAGGTCAGACAATCGTGGGGAGTACATCTCCGACACCTTCAGAGACTTGTGTGCCAAGGAGGGCATTGACAGAGAGCTCACCACACCTCATAACCCTCGGCAAAATGAGGTGGATGAGTGCAAAAACCAGGGCATTGTTGGAGTGGCTAGGGCTCTATTGCATGACCAGGGGCTACATATGTTTCTTTGGGTAGAGGCATGCAACACTGTTATCTTTCTATAGAATAGGAGCCCACATAGGGGGTTGGGCAGAGTCACACTAGAGGAGGCTTTCACGGGCAAGAAGCTTGATGTGTCTCACTTCCAGATCTTTAGCAACCTTGTTTACTATCGTGTGTCTTCTAATAACCAAAAGAAGCTAGAGCCCACAACAGAAAAGGGCATTTTCGTGGGCTACAACAAGACATCTAAGGTGTACTAGGTGTATATTCCAACACTCAAGAAGATAGTGATCATGGGTGATGTGAGATTTGATGAGGTAAGGGCTCTTAGGAAATCCTTGGAGCATGAGCAAGGTGCAACAAAGGAGGAGGAGCAGCTTGCTCTAAAGCAGGAGGCTCAACTAGCTCCTCAGACTTCATCACAACCAATTATTGGGCAGGCCAACTAGCACATAGATGAGGAGAAAGCACAGGAATAGTGTGAAAAATCTACCGCATAATCATGGTTTATTTCTCCTACTTGATTTAACTTATTACAAGTTATTTCCAAAAATTAGATTCAGAAAATACCGAAATAAACACAACTACAGTCTACACATGCAGATCATTTACTGAATAATACGCTCATTCAACAAAGTGACACATGGATTTTTGGACATAAGTCCCTGGAAAAACACAAAGCGGGAAAACCGGTGCAACAGATATGAGGGTTTATTTTATTAAGTAGATTATGAGTACAGTAAATCTAGGTACCAGATCTGGAAAACCTGACAGAGAATAAAAGAAATCAAATCTGTAGCTAACCTGTAGATCTAGGACCAAATATCTGACTGATCCACACCCTCAAACGAGATTTACAAGACTCAGCCTGGATCTGGCCCTAGAAACCCCAGTTCTGCCCTTGAAGCCCCAACGTCAGCCTTGCTAGCCTCAGGATGCTACTGCGCTGCCCTGCGTAACCCCTGAGAGGGTGACACAGGCCTTATGCTGGCCTTGGAGACCATCTGCATAATTTCTGAAGCCCTCTGGAACCTTTGCGCTGTCCTGCGTAGCTGTTGTTCTGCTTCTCTGCGCTGTCCTTGATGCTGCTCCTTTGCCTCTTACTGACTCTTGGCTCTGGGATTAGATCATCCCCTTAGCCAATACTACCCCTCGCTGCAGAAAATTCCTTCGGAAATTCTTTGCAAACCCTGCCCTAGAATTCTAGATCTATTTCTCAGCTCTGCAACTGTGTGTGTGTCTCCAACTAACCCTCAAGCCTTTCTCTTATACTTTTTCGATGATATCATCAACGACCGAGATTAAAACATTCATCAACGACTGAGATTAAAAGACTGCTTGATCCATGCCTTTTAGAACATTTCAACACATGTGTTAATTAATTATTTAATTTTCCTAAGTTTAGACTTAGGAAATCCATTAAAATAATTAATTATTTGAATAACTTGAACACCAGTTGAAATTTCACAAAACACTTTCTCGGTTTTGGAGTTCAAGTGTGTCCCAGTCCCTCCACAAAATTTCAGGGCTAGAGCACACCCGATGCTACACCAACTATACAAAAATGTCAACACTACCTCTTAGCATGGAGTGTGCTCTAGCAATGCATTCACACCATGCACTACAAGATTTTGAAGTTGGATTTTGTGCTGCTGATGCTTGGCCTGTTGCCCTCCATCCACTGCACTGTTGCTCTCTGTATTGTTGCTCATGCCACTACCACTGACACTGCCACATCTATACTGCAGCTCCCTCTCAACTTGCTGCATCATGCTACCCATAGCATTGCCACTGCTAACTGCTGCACTGCAACTCAGTTGCCGAGAAGTAAGCAACTGAAAGACTTCTGCCCAACTGTTTGACAGATAAGTCAGGTTGCCTTTCATCACTGAAGCTCCCTGGATGCTGATTTACACTATCCTCCTGGAGGCACTGTCATGCTGCAACACTGCACTGCGTGAGCACAACTTCTCTGTGCTGCTGAAGTCCCATCAGCCCCTTTGCGCTGCTGAAGTCCCATCAGCCCCTTTGCGCTGCTGCCTTCACGCTGCCATTCCCTCTGCATTATGCTGCTCCCTCTTCCGCTTCAATGTGACCTTCTGCAACCATCTCCGAACTCATCCTTGTTAATTTTGGACAACTAGGTCCAAACTCCATGTTGTGATGCTCAGATGAAGATGCCAATATTTTTATTGGATTCCTCTTTCAGAGAGGTGCAAGATCGATCTAAAGATCATCTTGATCTGATGAGCAGAACATTTATTTTGAATTTATTCAAAATATGTGCAGGTCGGCCAGAATTGAAATGAAGGCTTGAAGCGCCAGCAGATGTGTCACACACCCTCACTGATGCATATAAATAGGTCAACGTTGGAGGTCATTTTCACTCATCCATCATCACACATTCTCTCTCCTCATCTGATTGGTTCAATCATCACTTGGAGTCTCTTCTTCTCCACATGTGGGAAACACAACAAAAAGATTTTCTGTTTTTGACCTAGGGTTTTTAGCACAGAGTTGACCAACATTGACTTTGGTCAACGCATGGTCAAATTGACCCAAATTTGTCCCAGAATTTCGATTTCTGCAGTCCGCATTTATTGGCACATAAATCGAGGCTGGACGTTGACTTTGACCGGGCTGCGCTGACTTTTTGCTACTGTTGTTTTGCGTTGACCGTTGACTGTGACAGTGTTGACTTTGGGTTGACTGATATTGAGACTTTGCTGGTTGAAGCATCTTGTTGACCGTCGTAATGCACTAACACATATTTTGCTGATCAAGTTAAGTGTAATTTTTGGCTTGTCTTCTGTCGATCTACTAGTATGTTCTATCAACATTTTACTTTCTTTGTTTATGTGATCGTTGTTTGATATTGGGGATAAAAGTAAAGTTGCATCAAGCATAGAACATATACAAAAATTTACATGGTATCGGAGCTGAGGTGACGACAAAGCCCTAGTTTGTAGCAATCACCGAAGAAGAGCATGGGTACCTCAAACTATAATGGCTTTAAAGCTGATGACAAATTCACTGGGAAGGAAGACTTCCATGCTTGGAAGATGACATTGGATCTTATGTTAGAAGACCAAGATGTCATGGACTATGTGCAGGGTAAAATCCAAGAGCCTCCATCCACTGCACCTGCTGCCACCAAGTCAAAGTATAAGAAGGGGGAAATAAAAGCAAAGCTGATGATCAGGGACTCAATTCATAAGAGTCTGGTTTCCTACATCTCCGAGCTGGGCACATCCAAAGAGATGTATGACAAGTTGGTCAACGTGTTCAAGGGCAACAATGCAAATCAAGTCCTTTTCTTCAAGAACCAACTGAAGAATCTGAAGAAAGGCAGGGATGAATTCGTTCAATCATATTTTTTAAAGTTGATTGAAATAAGAAATAATCTTCTGGCTATTGGGGAGACAATATCTGATTGAGAAATGGTTCTCATCGCACCTGGAGGTCTCTCATTCGAATGGCATGTATTCAATACTACAATTCTCAATAACAATGTGATACTTGATTTTGACAAAGTACTATCGAGATGCGTACAAGAAGAGACAAGGATGAAGGAATCTGAAAATGAAGGAAATGCTGCCTTCACTGCTCGTGCTATGAAGAAGAACAATGGTGGTCCGAGGAACAAAGGAAGAGCAGGGGCCCAAGGAAAGAAAGGCAAATGTTACATATGTCACAAGACCGACCACTATGCTAGAGAATGCCCTTTCAAGAAGGATTTTCCTGATGATGATGAAAACAACAACAACCAGAGGAATGGCAATCAAAGGAACAACAGGTTCAAAGGAAAGAGGAATGCTCCCTCTGGTGGAAATAGACAACCTTTCAAAAGGTCGAGAAATTCCAGGTATGAGGAACCTAATGTTGTTGATGATAAAAGAAATGAATTCATTCTTGTATTTGCCCTCTCTGCTGCATCTCCACCTGACACTATGGATGTCTGGTTGATAGATAGTGGTGCCTCAAGGCACATCACTGGGTTCAAGGAAGCACTTTTTGATATGGTGGAGAAGGATGTTAATCTGAAAATTATCCTTGGAGATAATGCCACATATCCCGTGAAAGGGACAGGGATTGTGACCCTCCACTTGTCTCAAGGTCAAGTCCTCCGCTTGCAAGATGTACTATATGTACCTGATTTGAAGAAGAACCTTGTGTCTATTTTGACCATGGAAGACAAAGGTTTCAATGTGGCATTCGTTGATGGAAAGGTCCGCATCTGGAAGAAGAGTTTCAAGGAAGCTATCACGATTGGGTTTAGAGTTGATACACTCTACCAGGTTGGAGGAAGTCCACTGGGAGCGATGACATGTGATACTATCCGACAGAGTGAACTATGGCACCGGAGGTTTGGACACCTTCATTACAAAGCCCTTCCCGAAGCAAGGAAGGTGGTGACGGGGATGCTTGAATTCAAGAATGATCATGAAGGTGTATGTCAGGGCTGTACCGAAGGAAAGCATACAAGGGGACCTTTCCCCTCGTGCGTCACAAAGATATCTGATGTCTTACAACTGATACATTCTGATCTGTCTGGTGTGCTGCCCGTGACATCCTTGGGAGGATGTTCTTATTATATGACGTTCATAGATGACTTCTCTCGCAAAACTTGGATATATTTCTTGAAGAAGAAGGATGAGGCTTTCATGTGGCTCCGAACCTTCAAAGCCTTGGTGGAAAATCTAATAGGGAAGAAGATCAAGATATTGAGGACCGACAATGGCACTGAGTATGAGACAAATGGGTTCAAGAACTTTTGTAGGGAGGCTGGCATCAAGAGGGAGACCACAACTGTCTATTCCTGAGCAAAATGGCGTTGCTGAAAGAAAGAACAGGACCATTGTGGAAGTTGCTCGAGCCATGCTATGTGACCAAGTTCTGCCGAAGTTTATGTGGGGAGAAGCTGCGAACACTGCTGTGTACATACAAAACCGATGCTCGCATTCCGCTCTGGACTCCAAAACTCCAGAAGAGGTTTTCTCTGTTAAGAAACCCGATGTCTCACATTTTAGAGTTTTTGGATGTCCTATTTATTTTCATGTACCGAAGGAGAAGAGGAGCAAGCTGGATGCTTCTAGGAAGAAAGGAATGTTTGTGGGCTACAACGAAACTTCGAAGGCCTATAAAGTCTATGTGCCTGGTCAAAGGGAAGTGGAGATATGCCACGATGTTACCTTTGGCGAAGATGCTTCCTTGCGGAAAGTAATCAATCTTCCGAGATCTGAGCAAGATCATGAAGCAAGGCCTAGTAATCAAGAAGAACCGAAGGATGAGATAATGCCCGATGTTGAAGGACCGATGGACCCTATTGATCCACCTCCTTCAATGAAGAGAAAACCATCATGGCTCAAGGACACTCTCGAAGATGCCGAGAGACACATGGCCCCAAGGGGGACATTCTGTGAAAGCAAGAAGCCGAATAGATACCAAGTGTATCTAGCAGACATGAGTATAATTGTACAATTTGAGCCTGGATCTTTTGAGGAAGTCGTAAAGCATCAAGTCTGGAAGGATGCTATGCACGAAGAATATGAGTCCATTATGAAGAATGATGTCTGGGATGTGGTTCCGAGACCGGAGGACAAAGCAGTTATCACCTCGAAATGGCTCTATAAGATCAAGCATGGATCTGATGGTAGTGCTGAAAAGCTCAAGGCAAGATTCGTTGCATGTGGCTTCTCTCAAAAGGAAGGCATAGACTATGATGATATATTTGCACCTGTAGCTCAATATACCACCATCCGATCTATCATAGCCTTTGCCGCTACGCAAGGATGGAATCTTCATTAGATGGATGTGAAGACCGCATTTCTGCATGGTGCGATAAAGGAAGAGGTGTATGTGGAGCAACCTCTGGGGTTCGAAGTCCAGGATCGGGACACTCATATTTGCAGGTTGAAGAAAGCCCTCTATGGGTTGAAGCAAGCACACAAAGAGCTTGGTACGAGAGGATAGATAGGTACCTGATGAAGCTGGGCTTCACTTGTAGTAATGCTGATCCAAACCTTTACTTCAAGGTTGATAGAGAAAAGCCTCTCATTCTGGTGCATGTGGATGACCTCTTTCTGACAGGTGCTAACTCTCTCATTCATCAGTGTAAGAGGGAGCTCGCTGCTGAGTTCGAGATGAAGGACCTAGGACTGATGCATTTCTTCCTAGGCCTGGAGGTCTGGCAAAGACCTTGCGAGATTTTCCTTTCTCAAGGAAAATATATTGTGAAGCTTCTGGAAAGATTTGGAATGGTGGACTATAAGTCTGTGTTGATACCGATGGAGCTCAACTTTAAGAAGTTGAGTGGCAGCGCTGCTGGGCCTGTGCTAGCAAATCCTACTAAGTATCGTCAATTCGTAGGAGCCCTGATGTTCTTAGTGAACACCCGTCCGGACGTATGTTTTGCAGTGAACACTTTGAGTCAACATATGGTTGAACCTCATCACAATCACTGGGTTGGTGCCAAGAATCTGTTGAGATATCTTCGGGGCACGATAAACCATGCGCTGAGATACACTGCCGGGAGCATGACAGTCCATGGATATACTGATGCCGATTGGGTTGGTAGTGTGGTGGATCGTAAGAGCACATCGGGATGCTGCTTCACACTTGGATCTGCTTCAATATCATGGATGAGTAGGTAGCGGAAGTTGGTGGCTTTGAGCACCGTTGAGGCCGAATACATTGCAGCAAGTATGGCCAGTTGTGAAGCAGTTTGGTTGCGAAAGCTCTTCAGTGAGTTGTTCGGGCATGTGCTAGATACCACCGTGATACTCTGTGATAACCAGAGTGGGATTCGGTTGTCCGAGAATCCTGTGTTCCGCGATCGATCCAAGCGTATTGATATCAGGTACCACTTTATCTTGGATATGGTACATCGAGGCGCCGTAAGGCTTGTTCATATAGGAATTGATGAGCAGGTCGTCGGACATTCTCACAAAGCCCTTGGGGAAGGTCAAGTTCCTAACCTTCTGTGAGAATCTTGGTATCATGGAACGACCCTATGTTGAGGGTCCTATTGGACGATGAGCTTTGGGAGCTCTGGGGGGCTTTGGGGATAGCTTCTTGGAGCTATAAGCACTCACAGGGCTAGGCTTGTCGAACCTTGTGGTGCTTCTGCCCCATCGTTATGATGTTGAGTTGGTTCACCTCTTATGATCTGTGCCCCGTATGCATCCTACCCATTTATTCTCGGACTCATGGGAAGTACCTCTCATTTGGCCAATGAGGTGGGAAAACCTAGAGACAAGTAGCAAAGACCGATGGACGCATCACAGATTTCCGTACTCTCTATGTCTAGGATGGCACATGTCCAACCACTTGATCTGGGATCAAGTCTACTGAGGTTTCGGACCTCCAACTGACTTCGGGTCAGGTAAACCAACTTCGGGTTGGTATGTGACTCTTTTGAGTCCTATAGAGGTTTCAGAGACCGGAGGACAAAGCAGTTGTCACCTCGAAATGGATCTATAAGATCAAGCATGGATCTGATGGTAGTGCTGAAAAGTTCAAGGCAAGATTCGTTGCATGTGGCTTCTCTCAAAAGGAAGGCATAGACTATGATGATATATTTGCACCTGTAGCCCAATATACCACCATCCGATCTATCATAGCCTTTACTGCTACGCAAGGATGGAATCTTCATTAGATGGATGTGAAGACTGCATTTCTGCAATGTGCGATAAAGGAAGAGGTGTATGTGGAGCAACCTCTGGGGTTCGAAGTCCAGGATCGGGACACTCATATTTGCAGGTTGAAGAAAGCCCTCTATGGGTTGAAGCAAGCACACCCAGAGCTTGGTACGAGAGGATAGATAGGTACTTGATGAAGCTGGGCTTCACTTGTAGTAATGCTGATCCGAACCTTTACTTCAAGGTTGATAGAGAAAAGCCTCTCATTTTGGTGCATGTGGACGACCTCTTCCTGACAGGTGCTAACCCTCTCATTCATCAGTGTAAGAGGGAGCTCGCTGCTGAGTTCGAGATGAAGGACCTAGGACTGATGCATTTCTTCCTAGGCCTGGAGGTCTGGCAAAGACCTGGCGAGATTTTCCTTTCTCAAGGAAAATATATTGTGAAGCTTCTGGAAAGATTTGGAATGGTGGACTGTAAGTCTGTGTTGACACCGATGGAGCTCAACTTTAAGAAGTTGAGTGGCAGCGCTGCTGGGCCTGTGCTAGGAAATCCTACTAAGTATCGTCAACTCGTAGGAGCCCTGATGTTCTTAGTGAACACCCGTCCGGACGTATGTTTTGCAGTGAACACTTTGAGTCAACATATGGTTGAACCTCATCACAATCACTGGGTTGGTGCCAAGAATCTGTTGAGATATCTTCGGGGCACGATAAACCATGCGCTGAGATACACTGCCGGGAGCATGACAGTCCATGGATATACTGATGCCGATTGGGTTGGTAGTGTGGTGGATTGTAAGAGCACATCGGGATGCTGCTTCACACTTGGATCTGCTTCGATATTATGGATGAGTAGGTAGCAGAAGTCGGTGGCTTTGAGCACCGTTGAGGCTGAATACATTGCAGCAAGTATGGCCTGTTGTGAAGCAGTTTGGTTGCGAAAGCTCTTCAGTGAGTTGTTCGGGCATGTGCTAGATACCACCGTGATACTCTGTGATAACCAGAGTGGGATTCGGTTGTCCGAGAATCCTGTGTTCCGCGATCGATCCAAGCGTATTGATATTAGGTACCACTTTATCTTGGATATGGTACATCGAGGCGCCGTAAGGCTTGATCATATAGGAATTGATGAGCAGGTTGCCGGACATTCTCACAAAGCCCTTGGGGAAGGTCAAGTTCCTAACCTTCTGTGAGAATCTTGGTATCATGGAACGACCCTATGTTGAGGGTCCTATTGGACGATGAGCTTTGGGAGCTCTGGGGGGCTTTGGGGATAGCTTCTTGGAGCTATAAGCATTCACAGGGCTAGGCTTGCCGAACCTTGTGGTGCTTCTGCCCCATCGTTATGATGTTGAGTTGGTTCACCTCTCATGATCTGTGCCCCATATGCATCCTACCCATTGATTCTCGGACTCATGGGAAGTACCTCTCATTTGGCCAGTGAGGTGGGAAAACCTAGAGACAAGTAGCAAAGACCGATGGACGCATCAGAGATTGCCGTACTCTCTATGTCTAGGATGGCACCTGTCCAACCACTTGATCTGGGATCAAGTCTATTGAGGTTTCGGACCTCCAACTGACTTCGGGTCAGGTAAACCAACTTCGGGTTGGTATGTGACTCTTTTGAGTCTTATAGAGGTTTCAGACCTTTGGGTTGAATCTATCAGCTGGGAATGATGTCTTTGTGACTGACCCACTTTTGTTTTGAAATAAAGAAGCCAACAAAGCAAGTTATGACGGGATGACGCACGATGTTTGGATGGCACAGGTGGAAGGAGTTCTCCCTAGTTGAGAGGGAGTGTTAATTTTGGACAACTAGGTCCAAATTCCAAGTTGTGATGCTTAGATGAAGATGCCAATATTTTTATTGGATTCCTCTTTCAGAGAGGTGCAAGATCGATCTAAAGATGATTTTGATTCGATGAGCAAAACATTTATTTTGAATTTATTTTGAATTTATTCAAAATATGTGCAAGTTGGCCAGAATTGAAATGTAGGCTTGAAGCCCCAGCAGATGTGTCACACACCCTCACTGATGGATATAAATAGGTCAACGTTGGAGGTCATTTTCACTCATCCATCATCACACATTCTCTCTCCTCATCTGATTGGTTCGATCATCACTTGGAGTCTCTTCTTCTCCACACATGGGAAATGCAGCAAAAGGATTTTCTGTTTTCGACCTAGGGTTTTCAACGCAGAGTTGACTAGCGCTGATTTTGGTCAATGCATGGTCAAACTGACCCAAATCTGTCCTAGAATTCTGATTTCTGCAGTCCGCATTTATTGGCATAGAAATTGAGGCTGGACATTGACTTTGACAGGGCTACGCTGACTTTTTGCTGTTGTTGTTTTGCGTTGACCATTGACTATGATAGCGTTGACTTTCGTTGACTTTGGGTTGATTGATATTGCTGTTCGAGAGGGTTGTGTGACACTTCTGGATGGCTGACAGTATTGAGACTTTGCTGGTTGAAGCATCCTGTTGACCGCTGTAACGCACCAACACATATTTTGCTGATCAAGTTAAGTGTAATTTTTGGCTTGTCTTCTGTCGATCTACTGGTATGTTCTATCAGCATTTTACTTTCTTGTTTATGTGATTGCTGTTTGATATTGGGGATAAAAGTAAAGTTGCATCAAACATAGAACATCTACAAAAATTTACAATCTTGCTACCGTCTTAAGGCTCCCATAACTCGTATGTGATCCAAGAGTAGGGTTGACTCAAGGATCTTGCCAGTGTTTGTAGATACTCTACAGATCCATGTCACCCCACCTCTTCTCTAGAGGCACATGAGCACTCATGGCTGCATCATCATCAGAGCCATCTTCCTTTGTTGCTGCAGCCTTGGAATCAGAAGATCCTTTGTCCTTCTTAGGACAAGTGCTGGCGAAGTGTCCAAGATCGCCACAGTTAAAGCACCAGACCTTGGAAAGGTCCCTCTTCTTCTTCCCTCGCTGCTTCTTTTCCTTTGATGCAAGGGCTGCATCCTCCTCCTCTTCGACTTTGGCCTTTCTGCTTCCACCACTGATATTCTGCTTCTTGGTGACCCTCCTGATCTCCTCTTGGCGGAGGATAGCCCACATGTCTGCCCATGATGGTAATGCTGCCCTTCCCGGAATGCTTTGGACAAATGTTTCCCATTCTTCGGAGACTGCATTCAGGGCAGTCCTCACTAAGAGCCCCTCATCTGGAGTAGCACCTATGTCGATCAACTGATCTCGAATAGCTTGAAGCTTGAAGAGGAATGGATCTATCTCTTCACCCTTCGTCATTTGGAACAATTGCATCTGGTTCTCCAAAATCATTCTTTGTTGGATAGAGCTTCCTTGGTACATCGTGTCCAAGGCTACCCACATGTCATTTGCTGTAGTCTTTCTAGCAATATGAGGTATAACGTGGTCCTTAACTCCGTCTATGATCAAACGCTTAGTTCACGCTTGATTTTCTTCATACTTCTTTAGAGGATCTGCATCGGTTGGTACAACAAGAACCTTCTCTGCATGATCTTTGAGACCATACTCATCCAGAACTGACAGGATTCTGGCCTTCCAGATAACATAGTCGGACATGCTGTCCAATCTATCCTGATCTCTCAGTCCATATCGCGCCATCTTGCTCAGATCTGACAGAAACAATACTTCTTCTCCCTCTGGATCTGGGTTTCTTGGTGACTAGAAACCCTCTAGTAGCTGCTTCTGCTGAACACTGATTTCCCTCCTGGAAATATTTCACCCAAACACAATCGAACAGCACTATCCGATCCTCCTAATTGAATCTCAGATCTGTTTGGCTCGGATCTGCTAATTAACTGGCTTCCTCTCGCCTTTGTTGACTTAGCTAGGCACAATTCTGCACCTGCAGAATCTCCACCACAACAGCACTGCTGAAGATCTGAAGCACTGCTTCCAGATCTTCGCAAAACTTTTTTGCAGCTGAAGAAATGATTGGACTGCGTCTCACTGACTGGCCCAACGTAGCCTCAGTGCTGCTCAAAAGTGGACTGCGTAACCCCTGACTGGGTGACGCAGTCCTTATGCTAGCCTGGGAAGGCTATGCGTAAGCTTGATGGCCTTCTGCAGCTACAACGCTGTCCTTCCCTGGATCTGTGTTCTTCTGCTGTCAAGTTGCCCTTTCTAGATCTGCTGCTTCTGCTACCTCCCTGCAGAGGCAACTTCTTGTTATAAGGAGGAAACTTCTCAACAAGGTCTCGCCATGGTGGAGGAGTACTCCTCTATCATGCAGAATGTCGTTTGGAAGATTGTGCCAAGACTAGTTGAAAAATTAGTTGTGGGATCACGTTGGGTATACAAGATCAAGCACGCAATTTATGGGAGTGTTGAGAAGTGTAAGGATAGATTCGTGGCCAAAGGTTTCTCTTAGGTCGAAAGGATAAATTATGATGAGACGTTCGCAGCAGTGGCCCAATATTCATACATTAGGACTATTTTGGTGATTACAATGCAGATTGGGTGGAAGATCCACAAAATGGATGTGAAGACTCCCTTCCTTAAAAAAGTTATTAAGGAGGAGATTTATGTTAAGCAACTTGAGGGATTTGTGACTTTCAACAAAGACACACATGTTTGCAGGCTAAAGAGAGCTCTTTATGGGCTCAAGCAGGCACCAGGGTATGGTATGCCCGAATAGACAACTACCTTCTTGGATCGGGCTTTACAAAAAGTGAAGCTGACCCTAACCTGTACTATATTATGGTTGAGGGCCAACCTCTCATTCTTGTGTTATATGTTGACGATTTGATATTGACAGGGGACGAGGAGCTCATACATGACTGCAAGAGAGATCTTGCAAAAGAATTTGAGATGAAGGATATAGGGCTTATGCACTATTTCCTTGGGTTGGAGGTATCGCATGGTGATGGGGAGATATTATTGGGACAGGGAAGGTACACGCGAGAGATTTTCAAGAGATTCCACATGCAAGATTGCAGGCCCATGACAACGCTTCTAGCCACAAACTGGAGGAAGGTGGATGCTACCAGAGGTGAGCGAGTGGATGACACTCTTTATAGGCAACTCGTAGGGTCGTTTATGTATTTGGTGAACACATGACCAGACATTTGCTTCACAGTCAACTAGTTGAGCCAATTTATGGTTGAGTTGACTAGAGTGCATTGGGTTGCTGCTAAGCACATGTTGAGGTATCTCAAGGGCACAAAAAATTATTGGTTGTTGTACAGGTAGGTTGATGGAGTGAGTCTTCAGGGATTCACAGATGCAAATTGAGCAGGGGGTTTGATAGACAGGAAGAGCATTTCAGGTTGTACCTTTAATGTTGGTTCAACAGGAAGTAGAGATCAATGGCACTGAGCTCAGCTGAGGTTGAGTATATGATTGCCAACTTGGCAACTTGTGAGGCCATATGGTTGAGGAAACTACTTGTTGGGTTGTTCAGTTAGAAGTTGGAGCCCACAGTCATAAACTGTGATAATCAGAGTTGCATCAAGCTATCTGAAAATCCAGTATTTCATGATCGCTCCAAGCACATCGAGATCTGGCACCACCATTCATAGGTTGTGTTTAGAGAGGTAATGTCAGACTGTCCCTACAGAGGAGTAGGCAACAAATATCTTGACCAAGGCATTGGCAAGGAGCATATTCGTCTATTTTAGAGGTAAACTAGGTGTAGTACTATTACAAAACACCTTCCTCTCTAAGAGGGAATGTGCTAGACTTGGTGCACTCAAACATTTGTGGTCCTATGTTTGTGGAGTCGATCATAGGGTCTTTGTAATTTGTGACAGTCATAAATGATTTTTCTAGGAAGACTTGGATCTACTTTTTGAAGACCATGGGAGAGGTCTTCGATTGGTTTCAAGAGTTCAAAGCTCTTATGGAGAACTAGACCTGAAAGAAGATTAAGTTGTTGAGATCAGATAATGGGGGTGAGTATAACTCCAACGAGTTCTAAGATCTTTACATAACAGCTAGGATCAAGAAGGAGATCATGGTACACTTATAACCCTCAACAAAATGGGGTTGCTGAGAGGAAGAATAGGACCATAATGGAGGCAGCGAGGGCAATGATCTAGGACCAGGAATTGCCTATGTTCTTTTGGGAAGAGGCTTGCAATACAACTATTTATGTGCAAAACAAGAGTCCTCACAGGATATTGGAGGACGTGACTTCTAAGGAGATGTTTACAAGAGTGAAATTGGGTGTGAGCCATTTGCACATTTTCATTAGTCTAGTGTATTTCCACGTTCCTATGGAGAAGAGGACTAAGCTGCAGCCCTTGTTAGAAAGGGGTGTATTTGTGGGCTATTGTGAGGTCTCAAAGGCCTACGTAGTCTACATTCCAGGACAAATTAAAGTGATAGTCAGTCGGGATGTTAGATTTTATGAGGGTAGGACCTTTAGGAGGTCTCATGAGAGAGAGCCAACATGGGTAGAGGATCAAGAGCAAGAGGTTCCTAAGGCTGAACAGGGACCAACAGTAGGAACACAACCTGTAGATTAGGAGGTGGAATGAGATATTCCTTCAATCTCTACCAGGAGGAGGCCGAGATGAGCTGAGCAGACCTTGAGAGATGCTGAGGCTCCTAGCAGCACTTTCAGGTAAAGTAGACCACTGGTGAGATTTTCCAGTTATTTGGCCTTGTCAAGCAACATGAGTGATTCCGAGACTTCCACTTTTGAGGAGGCGGTAGATGAGCAGGTCTAGAGGGATGCCATGATGGAGGAGTATAACTCTATTTTTAGGAATGATGTATGGGACATAATGCCGAGATCAGAGGGAAAGTTAGTGGTCACTTCTTGATGGATCTACAGGATCAAACATGCAACTAATGGCAATGTTGTGAATTTCAAAGCAAGGTTTGCGTGAGAGGGTTCTCTTAGCAGGAGGGAGTGGATTACGAGGAGGCATTATGTACCTGTCGCTATAGATGCATCCATTAGAGCAGTTATGTCCATTGCTTCAAAGATGGGGTGGAGGATACATAAAATGGATGTGAAGACTGCTTTTCTCAACGAGGTGATTGACAAGGTGTATATTGAGAAATATTAGGGCTTTGAGGTGCAGGGTAGAGGGTGTCATGTATGTAGGTTGAAGAAGGCCCTTTATGGGCTGAAGTGAGCTCTGTGCGCATGGTACCCCATGATCGATGGGTATCTTCTTGGTTTGGGCTTCACCAAGAGCAAGGTAGACTCTAACTTGTACTATGTGCTTGTTGAGGGTGAGCCACTCATCTTGGTACTTTATGTGGACGTTCTCTATTGGAAAAGTTGAGAGAAGCCTATAAGGATGTGTAAGGAGGATCTTGCTTCAGAGTTCGAGATGAAGGACATCGGCTTGATGCACTACTTTTTGGGATTGGAGGTATGGCAACATATAGGAGATGTTTTCCTTAGGCAGGGAAAGTTTGTAGTTCAGATCTTGAGGAGGTTTAGGATGGGGGATTGCAGGCCTATCTCTACACCATGATCAGTGATTTATAGATGTTGAGTGCTTCTGAATGTTAGTTGGTGGATCCCACATTGCATAGGCAATTGGTAGGTTCCTTGATGTATCTGGTCAACACTAGGCCAAATATTTGTTTTTTTGTGAACACACTTAGCCAATTGATGGTGGCGCTGAGATAGGTTCATTGGGTGGAAGCGAAGCATGCGTTGAGGTGCCTGCGAGGTACGATGGACTTTGGACTAAGATACGTCAGAGTTGGTGCAGTGGAGTTGCAAGGGTACACAAATTTTGATTAGGTTAGGAGTGTTGTGGATAAAAAAATGCACTTCTAGATGTTGTTTTAGCTTGGGATCAACCATGATCTCGTGGTATAGCAGGAAGTAGCAATTAGTGGCACTTATTTCAACAGAGGCAGAGTAGATGCCAACGAGTATGGCAAATTGTGAGGCAGTATGGCTTTGCAAGATGCTTGCAGGACTATTTGATTTGGAGATGGGGCCAATAGTGATTCAATGTGATAATCAAAGTTGCATTAAGCTCTCTGAGAATTTTGTGATTCATGATCGATCCAAGCATATAAAGATCATATATCACTTCATCAAAGACAGAATCCAAAAAGGTGTTGTGAGATTACAATACATTTCCACAGAGGAGCAGGAGGCAAATATTCTCACTAAGCCTCTAGTGAAAGGGAAGTTTGTGAAGTATTGAGATAAGCTAGGGTTGGTGGAGAACCCCTTTCTTGCTAGGAGGGAGTGTTGAATCTTATAGTAGCTTCGGAAGGTCTTCTGCATATGCTTGGTGTCTTAGCATATGGAAGATGATTTATTGCCTCTTTAGGTCCTTGCTTGGTGGAGTAAGTGATTTATGTCTTCTTTCCGAAGTATAACTTAGGAAAGTACAATAATTAACGTTAATTAATTTTTGTGGACAACTAAGTCATTTTCTAAGGATAATTAGCTTAATTATTTAAGTGACTTAGAAATGATCTTAACCAGTGATCACCAAGATCTTCTAGAAGGGATATTAGGGTTAGGGATCTGAGCTCAATGAAGATTATAAAAAGAATCCTAAGAGGTGAAGAGACAAGAGAGGAGACACAACAAGAAAGCATTTTTCTTTAGTGCGAGTGGCTGAATAGACTGAAGCACAAAGGAGGAAGACTACAAGAGGATTCGAGAGTGTATCTAGGAGGTCGAATTGCTAAAGAGAAAGGGAAGTTGATTTGATTGGAGAAGCTAATTTTCCAGAGTTGAATTTCCCGAGGCACAATGGCAAATCAAAAGGAAGGCGCAGGGTCAATTAGCTAGCAAATTGTTCGGCTGAAATTCTCCAAGACGAGTTGTAGGTTCCAGTAAACGTATTCTTCCTTGTAATTCTTTGTGGGTCAGAAACCCTGATTTTCTAGATTAATGAATGACAAAGAATTGTTGTGGGTAATCTATTGCAATGTCTGATTGAGCTCTCCCAATTCTATTTTCCGTTGCATATAATTACTAGAGGTTAAAATGCCAATGATTTTATTTTTCGATAATTTAGAATTTATTTGGTTAATTAAATAAATATTTGGGAATAAATAATTTCCGTGAGAAAATAAATTTGGGTTGGTATTAAGAGATTTAACCGAGGTATGTTTGACGCTGCTCCTGCAAGCCTCCAAAGGCTCCATAAATCCTCCTAAGGCAATGTACTCGACTAGGTCCACTCCCCCTACACAAAAACTCTCACAAGCCCAAGTGTCCTTGAGCCAACCCTAATCCTCCATGCAAACATCCAAGCTACCTTGGGTTGTTTAGGGCCCAATGTCCTCCTCTATGATGCAAAACACTCCTGCTCTTGAGTCCTTAGTGGGGCATTCTCAAATAAAGTAACCATCTCCATGTGGCCATCATGTAGAACGTCACATAAGCCATGAGGAGATATCCAACACCCTAGAGAAGAATATCAAACAAGTACCCAATTGAGGTCAACCAACCACTAAGCAAGCCATCTCCGATGTGCAAATCCACCACAAACCATTTAAGGGAAGCACCCAATTCAAGCAACCACCAAGTAAGCCATCTCCAATGTGCAAATCCTTCTCAAACCATTTAGGGGCTAATTGTACACCATGTGTCCCAAACGTCTTGAAGCACTCTCAAACATGGTGTAGACACTTCCTAAATAGCCCCAAAAGATAACACTCCCTCTTTACGAGGAAAGTGTTTTCACCAACACTTGTCAACTCCCTCTGCAATTCCACCAAACTTGTGTGAAAATTTCAAAACTGAAATCCTATTGCAGCAATTGGAATTTTTTTTCTTCTAATTGTTAATTAATTTAACAATTTATTTGCTACAACAAATATCAAATGAATCACACTGCAACCTTCACAAATAAAATTGCGGAAGTAAATAATGCTGAAAATTGAGAAATACTAGCACACACACACATAAAAAAGACACTGTTATTTTTGAACAATTGTCCTCGAAAAGATCCAACTTGGGAAAACTGGTGCAGCAGCTAAGGGTTTTTATTATTAAACAATTGTGAAATCTAAGTACAACCTATGGATGCCCAATTGACAATCCAAACAAGAAGAAAATTTGACCAAAATTATTTAAGGGAATTACACTTCTTCCACAAGCAACCCTGACACAACTTTCCTTTAGAATACTAGCCTCTCAGCAGTGCTTGCTCAGGCCCTATGACGTCTAGCCTGGAACTGCCTCTGCTGAAGTCATTTTGCCTTTCTCTGCTGAGGAAATCGCTTCTCCGACACTTTGGAACCTCTGCCCGACCTTTGGAACTGAAAACGATTTTTCCTATAGCTAAATCGAATTGCTCTTCTGAAGCAACTACGTAATCCTTTGCACTGCCCCACTGGGAATAACTCGGCCTCTTGCTGCAGCCTCTCTGGATTTGGAAAACTTCCTCCGGATCACTGTCTTTGCCCCTCACTGACTCTGCTTGGATCTCTAGCTCTGCGACAACTACTGCTGCGCTCTAGAAATCGACCTGCCAAGGAAATCAAACTGTTGGCGTGTCTTCTATAAGTGCCCATCGACCTCTTCTTATAATCCTGTGTTGGGACTCCAACGACCAAGATTAAATCTTAATCAAGGGCTAGGATCATCTCGAAGTCGATCCATGTGAGTTTCTAGACTATTCTCACATTGACTTAATTAATTCTGATTAATTAACCAATTTTTCTAAGTTTAGACTTATGAACATTAAAAAATGGGTTAATAATCTAACTAAGCCATCTCTAGGTGGAATTTTTAGAAACGATTTCTGGGTTTTGGCGATCTCATGTATTATAGCCTCTCCACCAAATTTCGTGGCTAGAATACATTTGATGCTACCAAAACTAACACTCCCTGTTCGCAAGGACTGCGTTCAAGTGCTGCACACCCTGCTACAACACTCCATCTTTATATCATCCCCTGTCACGTTGCTGATGTCTGGCCATTGTGACTGCCTGCCACTGCCCACCAACTACTATGCAACTCTGATGTTGCATTCGTGCTGCTGTTGACACTGCATATTGTTGCCAACCCTGCATCTGCACTGCAACTCCCTCTTATCTGTTGTTGCTGCTGTTGCAACAACTACAACTGAGAAGCATCTGAAACACTAAATCAAATGTGTTTAGTATGATGCATTTGTCTCTCGATTCTTTGACTGCTACTAGCCTCTGCATTGTCTCTGAAGAATCTGTGTTGTCGCTGACTCTACACTGTGCCACTCTTGCACTGTTGCCACCTCTGCACTGCACTTTCTAGCATCTGACTGCAACTAGTTTGCAACTATCACTTTGGAATTTGATTACATCTCCTGATATTAATCCATCCTGCTACTGAATATTGTTGGCCCCCGTAGCCAAGTAATGATCCATGAGGTGGACTCTTCAGTGGACCTTGCCCAAATCTGTAGCTCTCTACAACTCCAAGTCACCCCACCTCACTTCTGGAGGTATGGCTACCCCACTATCTCCATTCAAGCCTAGCCCTTGGTTGGGACCCTTCCTTTCTTTGCAACTCGCATTAGACAATTCACACTTCCTTCGACACTTGTTTCTGACAACTGGAAGTCGAATTGTTGCCTAGATTTGCATTCTGGCTAACTCGCATAGCCTCCTCTGGCAATCTTGTACGATCATCCTTGCAAAGCTGCAAAAATCTGTGAAACTCAAAACTAGAGAAAATAAACCCGAGAATCTCCCTCTTTCTCGCTGCTCCACTGTTGAGTCTGCTATAGCACTCCCTTCTGGAGTGAGGAAATCTGCACTCAGCTACTGCCAATCTGCTGCTCGAAAAGTTGAACTTTTGAAACTCAAAGTCCACTGAGAGAAATTTTTCCTCATGTGTGCTTTTCTCTTCCACCTGACATTGGTTCTGTTGCTGAAAAACTCTCTGCGTCCAACCACGGAATTTTCTCAGCGAAAATCTGAGCTGTTGCTACTCCCTTTGACTGCTGGAATCACTCTCTTGGGCAACTTGAATTTTCTGCAACCCTGCAACTGAAATTCGATCTTTTGCCTCAGTAATTCAGCCTGCCTGTTAAGGAACTCTGTTGCCTCTAAGAATTTTGGCTATTTCAAAACTAAAATCCTATTGCAACTGGTATTTATTTTTTCTAATTGTTAGTTAATTTAACAATTTATCTGCTACGAAAAATATCAAATGAATCACATTGCAACCTTCACAAATAAAACTGTGGAAGAAAATAGCGCTGGAAACTGAGAAAATACTCGCAAGACGCACACACATAAAAAAAAATTGTTATTTTTGGATAATTATCCCCGGAAAAACCCAACTTGGGAAAACCGGTGCAACAACCGAGGATTTTATTATCAAGCAACAGTGAAATCTGAGTACAATCTATGGATGCCCAACTGACAATCCAAACAACAAGAAAATCTGACCAAAATTATTTAAGGGAATTACTCTTCTTCTACAAGCAACCTCGACACAACTTTCCTTCAGAAAACTTGTTCTCCTGGAACCCTTACTCTGGCTTCTACGTAGTGCTTGTGCAGGCCCTATGTTGTCTAGCCCAAAACTGCCTTTGCTGAAGTCGTTCTGCTTGTCTTTGCTGAGGAAATCGCTTCTTTGGTACTCTGGATTCCTGGAACCTCTGCCCGGCCTTTGGAACTGGAAACGATTTTTCCTCCAGCTAAATCGAATTGCTTTTCTGAAGCAACTGCACAGTCCTCTATGCTGCCCCATTGGGAATAACTCAACCTCTTGCTGTAGCCTCTCCGGATCTGGAAAACTTCCTCCGGATCACTGTCTCTGCCCCTCATTGACTCTGCTTTGATCTCTAGCGCTCCGATAACTATTGCTGTGCTCTGGAAATCGATTTGCCAAGGAAATCAAATTGCTGGTGTGTCTTTTCCAAGTGCCCATCGACCTCTTCCTATAATCCTCTGTTGGCATTCCAACGACCAAGATTAAATCTTAATCAAGGGTTAGGATCATCTTGAAGTCGACCTGTGTGAGTTTCTAGACTATTCTCACCTTGACTTAATTAATTCTGATCAATTAACTAGTTTTCCTATGTTTAGACTTGGGAAACATTAAAAAATGGGTTAATAATCTAATTAAGCCATCTCTAGGTGAAACAATCTCTGGGTTTTGGAGATCTCATGTATTCTAGTCCTTCCACTAAATTTCGTGACTAGAACACATCTGATGCTACAAAAACTAACAACCTGCCACTTGCAAATCTGTATCTGCCATCTCCTGAAGAGGCATTGTCACCCTATGCTATCAGGACATCTGTCTTTGATCCATACACCTTTGGCTATTTTTGTACTACTTAGTCATAAGAAAGAGTAAGGAAACAAACAACTCAAATAACTTTATAAATTTATAAGTCCGTAAGGATGCATAAGAGTACTACACGTCATCTACATGTTTCCGGCACATCATATTCACATTCTCAAGTGGCTGATGGTGTTTGATTTGGGAAAGATATTATTTGAATACTTTCATTGCGTTGCTTGAGCTTTCTGGAGATATTAGTATCTGAGGGTGTAGGTTTTCACAGTTGGTCATTGTGACGCTGGAGCTTTCCAGAGACATATGACTAACTGTGAATACCTACACACCCAAATACTTTCATTGCCTCTTAAGGGGAAAGACCAAACATATTGCATTTCACAGTCTTTCATAGCTGTAAATTACTCTGATAATGGATGGCACTAAAGGAAAATACACTTTACGTTTTACTTCACTTTTCTATATCAAAGTATGTTTTTAATGACTTGCATTTTAGAAGGTTTGCATAATGTATTATCTAATTCCCAGCATCTTGCAGTACAAACATTGGCTATGTGGAATCTATTCTATATGTTGTGCAGCAACCAGTTATAAGTGGAGTTACCTGTGTATGCAAGACGATCCAAGGAGAAAGGGCCTTGAGCACTGAATTGAGAAGTACTCATGTTGATATAGTTGGTAATTTTGATGGAAAGCCAGTGTGGTTTGTTGTCTCCAGTCGAAATCCAAAGTACATTTCTTGGTCGTGTAAATGCAACAGGAAAGGATTGAAAGCACGTTTGGACCTTCTTCTGGAAGCTGCTGCATTGGCCACTGTTATTCTGCAACCAATTTCCATTTTTCTTTGTTTTGCTCATGGGATTGAAGAGATTGTTTCCCAGAGACTCAAAAAGGAGTTTAGAGCTGTGGAGATTTTTTATTTTAAGCAAAGAAATTTTGTTATACAAAATAAAACTGAAGAATGTCCAGGAATGCAAGGGACATCTCAATTCAATATTTTTCAAGATGTCGAGGGTGGTGAGTGGGTCAATATTCTTGGTATTAAAGAAATGTGCACAGAATATGCAAGGAATGATTATGAAAGTGCTGATGATGGTTCCTCAAATAGACATCAAGATTGGGTGACGTTTGGGATTAAAATTGATCAAGAAGACAGCACTGATCACAAATATCTCGAGTATGGAACTGGCAAGGTCATATGGGGGGACATGAAGTTTCCTGAGCACACCAATATCCAAGAAAATGGAAATAACATGTCTGGTCTTACTTTAGGACTGTTGGAAGATTGCACCCTCCCGTCAGATAAGAAGTTTTGTTCTTTACTTGCCGCAATGGATGCGGTATACGATAAACCAGTTGATGACAAGGGAATGATCAGTTTGAAAAATAGGTTGATTAACTTGGATACAACAGCCTTGGTGGCACTTGTATCTGGTTTAAGCAATGGTAGTGCAAAGAATTTGGTCGAAATGTCAGAGCAGGACATAAACAAGCGCTTCAAGAACACGGCCAACTTTATGAGGGAGCAGGTACTACTTGGCTCTGGATTCTTATGAAGATTTTTAGCATTAGTTTATTTCAAATATGAGTATGGGGTTATTTCGAATTTGTGTTGCAGGCAGAATCTGAGCTTGAGCACCCCCTCGTGGAGGATTTGATATCTGTTTTAGAAGGAAGGAAAGCAATGATTTGTGACTATGCTCACGAGGAATTCAAGAATCTTATTTCAATGTGCAGTGGACCTAACGAAAAACGAAGGGCAGAATGCTTGCTAAAGCATATATTGTAAGCTACCCATGCCAATTTCCACCTTGATGTATTGAACCTGAATTTAGTGTAGTGTCACCCAATTTTATCTTCTATTTTTAAATGATTTATTACTCAGAAGGGTTCTGTTATTTTTGTTCATAAATTTGTAATCGTCTAGTAAATGTGAAAGTTAATCAATTTTGCGTAGCATAGAAATCAGTTGATCTTTATGTAAATGACAGGGTTGTACCAAGCAAGCCTTCCGTTCGCGTGAGAGGCCTCCCTGACACTGGGAAAATCAAGTGGAAGCACAAACTGATCTTTGGTACTGGAGATCATTGGGAGGCTCCCACTTTGACTGCTAATATGGGGTTTGTAAGAGCAGTAACACAGACAGGAATGTCATTGTTGGTATTAGAGCATAGGCCTCGTGCCTTAATTGGCGAGTAGTCGAAGACACATGGGAGATTCAGAGACAAAATGGAAATTTGTTCCTTGAAAAAATTCCAGATCTGCTGTTGTATTCAACAGTTCTATTCTTTTTAATTGAAAATACCTACTAACTTTGTGTCGATATACTTGATGCAAGAGTTTTATTAAAATTATTGCCTTGATATATCTCTATGTAAAAAATAGTTGTCTAATAAATTTTCCATCACGGCCCTTGGATAATGATGAAGTATTTGATGCTTTACAGGATATGGAAGATGGGAAATCTCTAGGTACAGATGGACTATGGTTTCTGGTTGGCGATGATCTCCTAATGGTTGTATTCATTAATTTTATTTATTTTGATTGAAAATTGTTAAAGATAATGGTCTTGAATAGATAATTATTTTGATTGAAAATTGTTACAGATAATGATCATGAAGAATTGTTGTGGGTTAGATTGTCATTTAAAGTAGACATTGTGGTTAGAGCATATGAATAGGTTTTATTGATCCCAAATACTAACCCCTGTGCAATCTTCAATGATTGGAATATACGTTGAGATGTATACTGTCTGATTTGAAATGCCTCAGATCTAAGAGTATACATCGCATAGCGTATATTCCAACAATTGCAAGACTGCATGGGGCTTAGTGTTTTCCTTCATCGATGTTGTGAGAGTAGAGCGAGGTCCTGTGCCAAATTTTCCAGAGAGTGGTGTCTGGTGCCAAGTTTGCTAGATAGTGGTGCCCTATGCAAAGTTTTTGAAAGCCACTGGAAAGGGGATTGTCACCGTGGAGATTGTTAAACTTGTGACAAATCTCAAAATGAAACTATTACAGTATGATCTATAACAGAGCGTAACAACGTTGCCATTGGGAGTAAGCTGTGGGTCGTCGGGATAAGAGTTTTAAGTGCTATCATAGTTGAAACCTATCAGAACAGTGGCGCAGATGTGGGGATTAGAAACCCACAAATTGCAGCCCCAAAACTGAAGTGTGCACGCGTCGTGGAGAAAAGCAATTATGACGGTTTGTTAGTGTCCATTTGTCCAAGCAGGTATCTATAATGCAAAGTTTATACTGCCACACCGCATTAAATGACAGATAACCCAGAAAATAACGCTGGCCATCAGATAACCTAGAAAAGAACGCTGGCCATCTATCACGTGACATGTGGGAACGGGAAAAATTAGCGAGGCCGATTTACTTGTTGGCATGCACGGAGAAAAGTCCACGGGACCGATTTTCCTCGAGAGGGACGAAATTTTTGTGAGAGGGACCGTCTAGTACATTTTTTGGAAGTTTTCCTCATAAAATCATGATTTAAGAGTTGGTGGTAGGTGTGTCTTCATTTGCCAGTTTTCTTTTTTTTTAGGTTTCAATATGTAATTTGAGTTTGGTGGTGGAAGAAATATGTGATTCGCGAGTTTAGATTATTGACGAAATGTTTGTTATTGTTTTTGTGTAATATCAGGCTGTACTTGATATGTTTGGTGCGTGGGATAACATTAGGGTTGTGATTCAAATCTGTTTGGTAGGTTTATCCTTTATGGTGTTGGAACGTAATCATAGAGAATGGTCATAATTTGACCACATGGAAATGTATAATGCTTTAATGTTTTAATATATTTGGTTATACAAGATTGCTTTGGAAAAATAGGTGTGGATTATTAAAATTGAGGGTATTTGTTTTTAACACAATGGTACAAATTTTCAATGCTTTAATTTTTTAATATATTTGGTTAATACAAAATTGCCCTGGAAAAATATGTGTGGATTATTAAAATTGATGGTATTTGTTTTGAACACAATGGAACAAATTAAAAGATTGTCATGTTGATCAAGCTCTCTATGATTTGCAAGTAGTCCTACTCGTTGATCCGGCCTTTGGAGTTTTGGTATTTGGAATCAATTTCCAAGTAGTCCCATCCGTGTTCTATGATTGATGGTATGTTGCGTAATTGCAAGCATAGTTTTAAAAACCAGCCAGTTTGAACCGGTAACCGGCCAAACCGGCCGGTCAGATAGCCCAGCGGTCGAAACCGGCCAAGCAACCCGGTCAGGGAGGGCATTTCGCCTTTTTTTTGCCATAAACCGGACCTAACCAGCCAGTTACTTGCTAACCTTCTACGCGGACCCACACACGGCCGCAGTTAAGCATTATCGGCGACAGTGAAGTTTTAGGGCTGATTTGGAGCCAAGGGGAGGGTTGTTTCCCTCCAAAAACACCCTCCCCAATCTTTTATAAGGTGGAGCAGCCTCTCCTTTGTCTCACACCAAGTCATTTGCTGTTTGTGAGTTTGATTGAGAGCTTGGAGAGTGTTGAGTGTTTGCCGGAGCAGTGATCTTGGAGACTTGGAGTTGGAGTTGGAGTTGTCTTGGAGATAGTTTGGAGCTGTCAATAGCGTTGGCATCTTCAGGAGGACACTAAGGAGGCTAGTTTGCATTGCCAGGTAAGAATTTGCACTTGAAAAATCCTTCATTTCATTGTTGTTCATGTATTTATTTTCTCATGTGTTTAGCTATTTTATTGCTCTAAAATCTCTAGTCCTATGCTATCAAATTTTGTATGTTTGAATGTGCATTTTGTTTTGTAAATTTAGCCTTAGTTGTCCATTTATCTTAGCTGCAATTTTTTTTTAAATGGCAGATTTATTTCCAAATTTCAATTATTTCAAGTCAAGATGGCTCCAAAAGCCAAGGACAGTGCATGGGTCCATTGTGATGTGATTGATGGAAAGATGGTATGAAAACTTTGTCGAAAATGTATTGGAGGTGGGGGTATTCTTAGATTGAAACATCACTTGGCTGGGATAAGAGGCAATGTAACGCCATGTGATGCACCTAATGCAGTGTTAGGTCCGATTAGGGCAGAATACCTTGCCAAGCTTGAAAAGTTTGAGGAGACTAAGGCTAGGGAGAAGGCCATCCAAGATGAAATTGCAAGGAAGAGGGAAATAGTAGAAATGATGAGAGAGAGTGGGTATGAAAATGAGGAGTATGATATTCAAGACTCCTCTTCTATCCCTTCCACCAATAACCCCTTTCAGTATGTTCCTCCTGTTGGCAAAATATCAAACCCAACAAAGAGACCCAACCTCATGAGTTATTTCTCGTCCAATGCTAATCCCACAACCACTGCCAGTGCCTCCATGTCCCAGCCAACTCCAAGTCGTCAACCCACTTTGGATCAACATTGGAAAAAACAATGCAAAGAAGCTTCTCATCAGTACATTGCTAGATGGTGGTATGATTCAGATATCCCATTTAATGCTACTAACTCACCTTATTACCAAGCTATGTGGGACTCTGTTTTTGTTGCAGGAAAGGGCTTCAAAGGCCCTACTGCACATAATTTAAGGGGAGCTCTTTTGCAACAAGAGATTTCTAGTATTGATGAGTATTTGGTTGAATATAAAGAGTCATGGCTCAAAACAGGTTGTTCCATCATGTCAGATGGATGGACTGATGGAAAGAACCGCACTATCATTAACTTCCTTGTTGCTTTCCCTCGAGGAACAATTTTTTTGAGATCAGTTGATGCATCTAATAAGGTGAAGGATGTAGCCCTTCTATTTGAGCTTTTGGATGAGATTATTTAGGAAGTGGGAGAGCAGAACGTTGTGCAGGTCATCACAGATAATGCCTCAAACTATGTTCTTGCTGGAAAGATGCTTGAGTCCAAGTATAGTACCATATTTTGGACTCCATGTGCTGCACATTGCATAGACCTCATGCTTGAGGACATAGGCAAAGTGGAATGGGTAAAAAACACTGTAGAGCATGGCAAGTGCATTACAAAATACATTTACAACCACTCATGGGTATTGAGCCTAATGAGGAAAAACACTAGGGGCAAAGAGCTTGTTAGGCCTGCCATTATGAGATTTGCAACTCACTTCCTCACATTGCAATGTCTCAATTCTCAACAGAAAAACTTGCAGAAAATGTTTTCTTCTGATGATTGGACTGAATCTCGGTGGGCTCGTAGACAAGATGGAAAAGACACCAAAAAGAAAGTCTTTGACAATTATTTTTGGAAAAGGTCTTCAGAGTTGGTAAAAATTACTGAGCCCCTTGTTAAGGTGCTAAGGATGGTGGATGGGGAAAAGATGGCAATGGGATACATTTATGAGGCTATGGATCAGGCCAAGGAGCAGATACGGGTAGCTTACAGGGACAGGTTAGCTAAATATGGCCGAATATGGGAGATCATTGATAACAAATGGAACAATCAACTCCATCGTCCTATACATGTAGCTGGGTATTTTTTGAACCCAAAGTATCATTATAGAGCTCGGCTAGGAGATCAGTAGAATGGGGAGGTCAGATCTGGATTGATTGATTGCTTGGAGCGCATGGTCCCTAACCGTGCAGACCTTTTGGAAACACATAAACAACTTACTCTTTTCAGTATGGTCGCTGGTACCTTTGGAAAGAACTTGGCAAAAATGGCAAGAGATGTGGATCAACCAGGTAAGCAATTCCAATTTGTTTTTCTTTTCATGTTAAATTGTTTGTAAATTAGTAATGAAATGAACTATGTTACTAATGAATGTTTTTTTATTAGCAACACATTGGTGGGAGTCATTTGGCGGCCAATGTCCTCAATTGCAAAGGTTTGCAATTAGAATCCTCAGCCAAACTTGCAGCGCTTCAGGTTGTGAGCGCAATTGGTCTGTTTTTGAGCGCATACACACAAATAAGAGAAACCGTTTGGAACAAAAATGGTTAAATGATCTTGTGTTTGTGCAATACAACCTTCGCTTGAGGCGGAACCAACTGATGAGCAAAACACCTGATCTAGATCCCATTGTGTTGGATGATATTGATCCAACATCAGAATGGGTGGAGGAGACTGAAGATCCAGTGTTTGAGGCTGATTTTGATTTTGATGCAGCAGTAGCGGGGGGTGAATTTGAAGTAGATTTGGTGGCACCATCAAACGCAGACCCAAGATTGGTAGCTGCATCAAGCAAAGGCAAACAACCAATGGTCGACACTAGTCATGCACCTCGAGCAACTCGTGCTTCCATTAGGTCCACTTCTATTGTTATTGGTGGCAGGGGAACTGAGGTTGCAGATGAGCCTGAGGCTGAGGCATCCTCAGACTCTGATCCAGATGATGTCTATGCAACAGCTGATGTTGATCTTGTGTCTAGTAGCGGTGATGAATTTGATGATTGATCATCATTCATGTGTAGTCTTGTATTAGGCCAATGGCCTCATAGCTTGTAGCATTGGTTTTGGACTTTATGGGCCATTTGGAGCCTCATTTCTTATGTATTTTTCGATGATATGTATTGCACTCGGTGCCATTTTGATATATTCACCTTTGCATGGTATATAAATGAGAAAACTTTGCATATTTTGTCTCTATTGGCTTGGAATCATGGTTGCAAATCTTAAAAATAGTTTTTTTTTTTATTAAAAAATAATTATTTAATGTATTTTTTTTAAAACCGGTTCATTGGCATTTGACCGCTCCCGGTTAGACCGGTTCCGGTTAGAAACCCGGTTCATTAGGTCCCACCGGTCTGGTCACCGGTTCTGGTTTTTAAAACTATGATTGCAAGACAATGTTGAGGCATTCAAGATTTCGAAATGCTTGAAAAACTTGCATGAAATGTTAGAAGAAAGTAGATCCCCTCTCTCTCTCTCTGTTATTTATTTATTTATTTATATATATTAATTTTTATCTGATTTTTTTTTTTGTTATTTTCAATAGAAAGATGGATGAATATGAATCTCTTAAAAAAACAATGAAAATAATAAATATTATCATCAACAACTATTGACAGAAAAGTTGAAGAAGACTTGGTAATAATAATGCTAAAACCTACTGCCATCATATGAAACTTTGTTTAAACCTTCAATAGTCGACCTAATTAAATGAAATAAAATTATTATTTTTGAAGCTCATATGGGCTCCAAAACACAGGTCGGACTCACTAGTTGAATGGGTTTGGCCCTTGGTCAAAACCCAATTAATTTGACCACTATATATTGACTTTCAACCTCACTCATTTGACAACCAATTCAGATCACACAAAAACATCTATTATTATGCTCACACGTGCGTAAAAGAGGATTCTTTTGAAATTTGACCGAGCATCTTTGAAGTCTATTTCACCAGCATTGACCAGGTCTCTTTTAATTTGTTTGATTTAATTTTTGAGCTGCTGTTTGACCGAATTTATGAGGTGTTTCACTGAGTCTTATGAGGCAGTGGACCAATATTTTATTGGCAATTGAATGAGACCTTTTGGGAAAGCTTGATAAAAATAGGAAATGTTAGTAGCTTGCTTCAACAACAAACATTAATGATGATGAGCATCCCCAATAGATGAAATCAAAGTATGATAGAACACATGATGATGATGATGAGCATATGCTTGAATTTTAGTAAATAGGCAAGGAACAAGAGGGAGTTGACAATTCCCTACAATCCTCTGATCATAAGATAAGTATTTCATTTTTATTTCTTCTTGATTATTATTTACCTGTAAACCTCGTCTTTGTATCTTTTGCTTGATTTTAATCATTTCTTCCATGGCCTCCTAATGAGGTTTACAAGTAAATCGTGAAGGCTAACAAGGCTCTAGTAGCAGATGGAAGCATCAGGAAGAGCGGACAAAGTTTGTGACAAGAGGATTCTCCTAGGATTGAGCATAAAATCAGCTAGAGTGATTTGTGTTCAAGAGAGAAAAAGTGTATTGACATCTAGAACCTTGCTAGATAACCAAAATAGTCTCTAGTCCAAAGGTAGCAGGCTAGTAAGTTTGAAGGATGCCATGATGGAGGAATTTGTGTCGAGACTCGAAGGGAAGTCAATGGTGACTTCCAAGTGGATCTAGAAAATCAAGCATACAATGGATGGCAACATAGAGAAGTAAAAAATGAGATTCATGGTAAGAGGGTTCTCCTAGAAAGAGGAAGAGGACTATGAAGAGACATTTTCCAAGTACACTTTTGTTAGAATTATTATTTATATTGCTTTTGCTATGGATTGGAGGTTCCATTAGATGGATATAAGTACCACTTTCCTCAATGGGGTGATTGATGAAGATGTGTACATAGAACTACCTCAGGGCTTTGAGGTACATGAGAAGGAATTTCATGTTTGCAGGCTGAAGAAAACTTTGTATGGACCTCGGGCATGGTATTCTTGGATTAATGGATATCTAATGAGTCTTAAATGATCTTATTATTACATGACTTGTTTTTGATGAGAGTAAAAGGGCTCACATGAAAAACGGAGCAACAGTGGTAGGATGTTTTCCTTCCATGATAGAGGGAACAATCAAGCCTTGCTTCAGTGTCAGAGGGAGTTGACTTTTGAGTTCGAGATGAACAATCTAGGTTTGATGCATTACTTCCCTAGTTAAGGGAAGCATACTATTGAGATCCTTCATAGATTTTGGATGATGGATTGTAAGTCCATAAACACTCCCATGGTGACCAATCTGAGAAGGTTGAGTAGCTCTAACTCTAATTTAGATTTGGTAGATCCCATGATGTATAAACAAACAAGCAAAGTGGAAGGACCAACCATCCAAATGGGTGTCATGGGATCGATATTGTCAGACTAGATGCGTAGAGACGTGAAGCAATATGCCTTCTATGAGTGAACCATGGCAGACAACATATATGCTTCAGTGACAAGGAAACAACAGTGGTAGAGGGAGCAACTAATATTGCCACAACATGATCTGTATCAGAGGGAGCACCCAGTCAAGGTGATCGGAAAAAAAACTATGGTGATGGATCTAGTAAAAGAAGCCGACCAATTTATGGTTAAGTAGAAGCACGAGGCACAACATGTTTTGAAGTACCAAAATGGTATAGTTGGATATGGATTGAGACACGATGAAGTGCAACTGCAGGAATATATAGATTTAAATTGAGCAGGGAGTACTGAAGACAGGAAGACTCATAAGGATGTTGCTTCAGTTTGGGTTCTACTATGATATCCCGGATGAGTAGGAAGTAGATATTTGTCACACTCAACGTTGCAGACGCTGAGTATATTGCAGCTAGTTTGGCGAGCTGTGAAGTAGTGTGGATTTGGAAGCTGCTTGCAGGATTGTTTGATCAACCGCTGGAGACGACCGTGATGATAGGTTGAAGCACATTGAGAAGTACCGAGACATGGTACAAAAGAGAGTAGTGTGGCTCCAAGAACATTTATATAGACAAGCAGGTTGTTGACATTCTTACCAAGCCTTTGCCTAGGATGGAGTTTGTTTACTTTAGGGACAAGCTTGGAGTGGTTGAGAATGTCTGCCTCAGTGAGAGGGAGTGTTGAAGCTATAGCATCAAAGGTAGGCATTCTCCCTAGGTCAAAGGTATTGACCAAGTTGCTATGTAATGTGGCTAGGGAGAATGGCCTAGAGAGCATTAGGGCCCAAAGTTTTCCCTTGGTTAGAAGGTTTTAACCATGTTGCCAAGAGGTACTTGGCTAGTGGGTAGAGTGAGTGCCTTTATCATCAGGAAGTGTTTTACCATTCAATTGGGATGCAAAAATGATAGTTGGCCCAAGGTTTCACCATTTTTTGGTTAAATGTATTGACCTTGCTCCAAGTGATGACTTGTTGAGATGGTGACCCAGGACTAGTCTTGTTTGACTATGGTCAGAAAGTTCTGACCATATCACCAAAGGTATTCTTGGCTAGTGGGTGACTAGATAGATTTGCAAAGGGGATTTGACTAGTATATGACTAGATCCTTTGCATGATGCTGATACAAGATGCTTTCCACACGGTTCTAGATTAGAACATAAAGTGGATTGATACATTAACATGGCTAGCTCATTCAATCTTTTCTTTGGTGGAGAAATTGTTCAACAAAGAGAACATCTGAGAAAGTCAAAGTTGAATACCTCCCTAGCTAAGAGGGAGTGCTGATTTTTGGTAGGTATTGTTGCTATTCAAGTCAACCTAATTAAAGGAAATAAAATTATTATCTTTGAAACTCGTATGGTTTGACCCTGGGTCAAAACTCACTTTATTTGACCACTATATATTGACATTCAACCTCACTAATTTGGAAACCAATTAAGATCACACAAAAGCATCTATTCTTCTGTTCACACATGCGAGAAAGAGAGGAGTCTTCTGAAGTTTGACCAAGTATCTTTGAAGTCTATTCGACAAACATTGACCAAGTCTATTTTGATATGTTTGATTGAATTTCTGAGTTATTGTTTGACCGAGTCTTCTGAGGCTATGCTTTAACGAATCTTTGATGTAGTTGACTGAGATTTTATAAGCAGTGGATCGAGATTTTCTGGGCAAGTTTGACCAAATTTTGGGCAATTTTTTTCATTGCAATTTTGACTGAGACTTTAATCTGAGCTTGAGCACCCCCTCGTGGAGGATTTGATATCTGGTTTAGAAGGAAGGAAAGCAATGATTTGTGACTATGCTCACGAGGAATTCAAGAATCTTATTTCAATGTGCAGTGGACCTAACGAAAAACGAAGGGCAGAATGCTTGCTAAAGCGTATATTGTAAGCTACCCATGCCAATTTCCACCTTGATGTATTGAACCTGAATTTAGTGTAGTGTCACCCAATTTTATCTTCTATTTTTAAATGATTTATTACTCAGAAGGGTTCTGTTATTTTTGTTCATAAATTTGTAATCGTCTAGTAAATGTGAAAGTTAATCAATTTTGCGTAGCATAGAAATCAGTCGATCTTTATGTAAATGACAGGGTTGTACCAAGAAAGCCTTCCGTTCGCGTGAGAGGCCTCCCTGACACTGGGAAAATCAAGTGGAAGCACAAACTGATCTTTGGTACTGGAGATCATTGGGAGGCTCCCACTTTGACTGCTAATATGGGGTTTGTAAGAGCAGTAACGCAGACAGGAATGTCATTGTTGGTATTAGAGCATAGGCCTCGTGCCTTAATTGGCGAGTAGTCGAAGACACATGGGAGATTCAGAGACAAAATGGAAATTTGTTCCTTGAAAACATTCCAGATCTGCTGTTGTATTCAACAGTTCTATTCTTTTTAATTGAAAATACCTACTAACTTTGTGTCGATATACTTGATGCAAGAGTTTTATTAAAATTATTTTCTGATATATCTCTATGTAAAAAATAGTTGTCTAATAAATTTTCCATCACGGCCCTTGGATAATGATGAAGTATTTGATGCTTTACAGGATATGGAAGATGGTAAATCTCTAGGTACGATGATCTCCTAATGGTTGTATTCATTAATTTTATTTATTTTGATTGAAAATTGTTAAAGATAATGGTCTTGAATAGATAATTATTTTGATTGAAAATTGTTACAGATAATGATCATGAAGAATTGTTGCGGGTTAGATTGTCATTTAAAGTAGACATTGTGGTTAGAGCATATGAATAGGTTTTATTGATCCCAAATACTAACCCCTGTGCAATCTTCAATGATTGGAATATACGTTGAGATGTATACTGTCTGATTTGAAATGCCTCAGATCTAAGAGTATACATCGCATAGCGTATATTCCAACAATTGCAAGACTGCATGGGGCTTAGTGTTTTCCTTCATCGATGTTGTGAGAGTAGAGCGAAGTCCTGTGCCAAATTTTCCAGAGAGTGGTGTCTGGTGCCAAGTTTGCTAGATAGTGGTGCCCTATGCAAAGTTTTTGAAAGCCACTGGAAAGGGGATTGTCACCGTGGAGATTGTTAAACTTGTGACAAATCTCAAAATGAAACTATTACAGTATGATCTATAACAGAGCGTAACAACGTTGCCATTGGGAGTAAGCTGTGGGTCGTCGGGATAAGAGTTTTAAGTGCTATCATAGTTGAAACCTATCAGAACAGTGGCGCAGATGTGGGGATTAGAAACCCACAAATTGCAGCCCCAAAACTGAAGTGTGCACGCGTCGTGGAGAAAAGCAATTATGACGGTTTGTTAGTGTCCATTTGTCCAAGCAGGTATCTATAATGCAAAGTTTATACTGCCACACCGCATTAAATGACAGATAACCCAGAAAATAACGCTGGCCATCAGATAACCTAGAAAATAACGCTGGCCATCTATCACGTGACATGTGGGAACGAGAAAAGTTAGCGAGGCCGATTTACTTGTTGGCATGCACGGAGAAAAGTCCACGGGACCGATTTTCCTCGAGAGGGACGAAATTTTTGTGAGAGGGACCGTCTAGTACATTTTCTGGAAGTTTTCCTCATAAAATCATGATTTAAGAGTTGGTGGTAGGTGTGTCTTCATTTGCCATTTTTCTTTTTTTTAGGTTTCAATATGTAATTTGAGTTTGGTGGTGGAAGAAATATGTGATTCGCTAGTTTAGATTATTGACGAAATGTTTGTTATTGTTTTTGTGTAATATCAGGCTGTACTTGATATGTTTGGTGCGTGGGATAACATTAGGGTTGTGATTCAAATCTGTTTGGTAGGTTTATCCTTTATGGTGTTGGAATATAATCTGGTGTTGGAACGTAATCATAGAGAATGGTCATAATTTGACCACATGGAAATGTATAATGCTTTAATTTTTTAATATATTTGGTTATACAAGATTGCTTTGGAAAAATAGGTGTGGATTATTAAAATTGAGGGTATTTGTTTTTAACACAATGGTACAAATTTTCAATGCTTTAATTTTTTAATATATTTGGTTAATACAAAATTGCCCTGGAAAAATATGTGTGGATTATTAAAATTGATGGTATTTGTTTTGAACACAATGGAACAAATTAAAAGATTGTCATGTTGATCAAGCTCTCTATGATTTGCAAGTAGTCCTACTCGTTGATCCGGCCTCTGGAGTTTTGGTATTTGGAATCAATTTCCAAGTAGTCCTACCCGTGTTCTATGATTGATGTTATGTTGCGTAATTGCAAGCATAGTTTTAAAAACTAAATTCCTGGGCTTTTGAATCCCAGAATTGGCCAAACCTACTTGTCAGAGGCTCATAATTCATTAAACCGCCAAGCAACCCTAATGCCACGTACTCGTTTTTCTTCGAAAAACCTAACCTACCATGAGAACCAACCGGCCAAAGAAAGCCAACTCCACGCTGACTCACATTATCTATGATGCTGAAGTTTTAGGGCTGATTCTGGAGCCAAGGGAGGGTTGTTTCCCCTCAAAAACACCCTCCCCAATCTTTATAAGCAAGGGAGTAGCCTTCCTGTCTCACACCAACTCATTTGGTCGTTTTCAGGAGTTTGATTGAGAGCTTGGAGAAGTTATGTTTGCTTGAGCAAGGATCTCGAGACTTGGAGTTATTGTGACTCTGTCATCGGATAGCTAGAGTCACACATATCATCTTGTGGAGGACACTAAGGAGGCTAGGGCTTGTATTGCCGTAAGAATTTGCACTTGAAAAATCCTTCATTTCATTGCTGTTCATGTATTTATTTTATGAGTTCTCATGTGTTTAGCAGCTAGCTATTTTATTGCTCTAAAATCTCTAGTCCTATCATCTATGCTATCAAATTTTGGATGTTTGAATGTGCATTTTTTTTTGTAAATTTAGCTCTTAGTTGTCCATTTATCTTAGCTTCGTAATTTTTTTTAAATGGCGTATTACTCAAATTTCAATTATTTTTAAGTCAAGATGGTCTGTACAAAGCCAAGGACAGTGCATGGGTCCATTGTGATGTGATTGATGGAAAGATGGTATGCAAACTTTGTCGAAAATGTATTGGAGGTGGGGGTATTCTTAGATTGAAACATCACTTGGTTGGGATAAGAGGCAATGTAATGCCATATGATGCACCTAATGCAGTGTTAGGTCCGATTAGGGTAGAATACCTTGCCAAGCTTGAAAAGTCTGAGGAGACTAAAGCTAGGGAGAAGGCCATCCAAGATGAAATTGCAAGGAAGAGGGAAATAGTAGAAATGATGAGAGAGAGTGGGTATGAAAATGAGGAGTATGATATTCAAGACTCCTCTTCTATCCCTTCCACCAATAACCCCTTTCAGTATGTTCCTCCTGTTGGCAAAAGATCAAACCCAACAAAGAGACCCAACCTCATGAGTTATTTCTCGTCCAATGCCAATCCCACAACCACTGCCACTGCCACTGCCTCCATGTCCCAGCCAACTCCAAGTCGTCAACCCACTTTGGATCAACATTGGAAAAAACAATGCAAAGAAGCTTCTCATCAATACATTGCTAGATGGTGGTATGATTCAGATATCCCATTTAATGCTGCTAACTCACCTTATTACCAAACTATGTGGGACTTTGTTTTTGTTGCAGGAAAGGGCTTCAAAGGCCCTACTACACATGAGTTAAGGGGAGCTCTTTTGCAACAAGAGATTTCTAGTATTGATGAGTATTTGGCTAAATATAAAGAGTCATGGCTCAAAACAGGTTGTTCCATCATGTCAGATGGATGGACTGATGGAAAGAACCGCACTATCATTAACTTCCTTGTTGCTTGCCCTCGAGGAACAATGTTTTTGAGATCAGTTGATGCATCTGATAAGGTGAAGGATGCAACCCTTCTATTTGAGCTTTTGGATGAGATTATTTAGGAAGTGGGAGAGCAGAACGTTGTGCAGGTCATCACAAATAATGCCTCAAACTATGTTCTTGCTGGAAAGATGCTTGAGTCCAAGTATAGTACCATATTTTGGACTCCATGTGCTGCACATTGCATAGACCTAATGCTTGAGGACATAGGCAAACTGGAATGGGTAAAAAGCACTGTAGAGCATGGCAAGTGCATTACAAAATACATTTACAACCACTCATAGGTATTGAGCCTAATGAGGAAAAACATAGGGGGCAAAGAGCTTGTTAGGCTTGCCATTACGAGATTTGCAACTCACTTCCTCACGTTGCAATGTCTCAATTCTCAACAGAAAAACCTGCAGAAAATGTTTTCTTCTGATGATTGGACTGAATCCCGGTGGGCTCATAGACAAGATGGAAAAGACACCAAAAAGAAAGTCTTTGACAGTTATTTTTGGAAAAGGTTTTCAGAGCTGGTAAAAATTACTGAGCCTCTTGTTAAGGTGCTAATGATGGTGGATGGGGAAAGGATGGCAATGGGATACATTTATGAGGCTATGGATCAGGCCAAGGAGCAGATACGGGCAGCTTATAGGGACAGGTTAAAATATGGCCGGATATGGGAGATCATTGATAACAGATGGAACAATCAACTCCATCGTCCTATACATGCAACTGGGTATTTTTTGAACCCAAAGTATCATTATAGAGCTCGGCTAGGAGATCAGCAGGATGGGGAGGTCAGATCTGGATTGATTGATTGCTTGGAGCGCATGATCCCTAACCATGCAGACCTTCTGGAAACACATAAACAACTTACTCTTTTCAGTATGGCCGCTAGTACCTTTGGAAAAAACTTGGCAAAAATGGCAAGAGATGTGGATCAACCAGGTAAGCAATTCCAATTTGTTTTTCTTTTCATGTTAAATTGTTTGTAAATAAGTAATGAAATGAACTATGTTACTAATGAATGTCTTTTTATTAGCAGCACATTGGTGGGAGTCATTTGGCAGCCAATGTCCTCAATTGCAAAGGTTTGCAATTAGAATCCTCAGCCAAACTTGCAGCGCTTCAGGTTGTGAGCGCAATTGGTCTGTTTTTGAGCGCATACACACAAAGAAGAGAAACCGTTTGGAACAGAAACGGTTAAATGATCTTGTGTTTGTGCAATACAACCTTCGCTTGAGGCGGAACCAACTGATGAACAAAAGACCTGATCTAGATCCCATTGTGTTGGCTGATATTGATCCAACATCAGAATGGGTGGAGGAGATTGAAGATCCAGTGTTTGAGGCTGATTTTGATTTTGATGCAACAGCAGCGGGGGGTGAATTTGAAGCAGATTTGGTGGCACCATCAGACGCAGACCCAGGATTGGTAGCTGCATCAAGCAAAGGCAAACAACCAATGGTCTACTGTCGTGCACCTCGAGCAACTCCTGCTTCCATTAGGAAGAGGTCCACTTCTATTGTTATTGGTGGCAGGGATACTGAGGTTGCAGATGAGCCTGAGGGAGAGGCATCCTCAGACTCTGATCCAGATGATGTCTATGCAGCGCCAGCAGCCGATGTTGATCCTGTGTCTAGTAGCGGTGATGAATTTGATGATTGATCATCATTCATGTGTAGTCTTGTATTAGGCCAATGGCCTCATAGCTTGTAGCATTGGTTTTGGACTTTATGGGCCATTTGGAGCCTCATTTCTTATGTATTTTTCGATGATATGTATTGCACTCGGTGCCATTTTGATATATTCACCTTTGCATGGTATATACATGAGCAAACTTTGCATATTTTGTCTCTATTGGCTTGGAATCATGGTTGCAAATCTTAAAAATAGTTTTTTTTTTATTAAAAAAATAATTATTTAATGTATTTTTTTTTAAACCGGTTCATTGGCATTTGACCGCTATCGGTTAGACCGGTTCCGGTTAGAAACCCGGTTCATTAGGTCCACCGGTCCGGTCACCGGTTCCGGTTTTTAAAACTATGATTGCAAGACAATGTTGAGGCATTCAAGATTTCGAAATGCTTGAAAAACTTGCATGAAATGTTAGAAGAAAGTAGATCCCCTCTCTCTCTCTCTGTTATTTATTTATTTATATTAATTTTTATCTGATTTTTTTTTTGTTATTTTCAATAGAAAGATGGATGAATATGAATCTCTTAAAAAAACATTGAAAGTAATAAATATTATCATCAACAACTATTGACAGAAAAGTTGAAGAAGACTTGGTAATAATAATGCTAAAACCTACTTCCATCATATGAAACTTTGTTTAAACCTTCAATAGTCGACCTAATTAAATGAAATAAAATTATTATTTTTGAAGCTCATATGGGCTCCAAAACACAGGTCGGACTCACTAGTTGAATGGGTTTGGCCCTTGGTCAAAACCCAATTAATTTGACCACTATATATTGACTTTCAACCTCACTCATTTGACAACCAATTCAGATCACACAAAAACATCTATTATTATGCTCACACGTGCGTAAAAGAGGATTCTTTTGAAATTTGACCGAGCATCTTTGAAGTCTATTTCACCAGCATTGTGATCAAAGCCCTTTAATTGCTTTGATTGAATTTTTGAGTCATTGCTGATTCAATTTATGAGGTGTTTAACCTAGTCTTATGAGGCAGTGGACCAATATTTTATTGGCAATTGAATGAGACCTTTTGGGAAAGCTTGATAAAAATAGGAAATGTTAGTAGCTTGCTTCAACAACAAACATTAATGATGATGAGCATCCCCAATAGATGAAATCAAAGTATGATAGAACACATGATGATGATGATGAGCATATGCTTGAATTTTAGTAAATAGGCAAGGAACAAGAGGGAGTTGACAATTCCCTACAATCCTCTGATCATAAGATAAGTATTTCATTTTTATTTCTTCTTGATTATTATTTACCTGTAAACCTTGTCTTTGTATCTTTTGCTTGATTTTAATCATTTCTTCCATGGCCTCCTAATGAGGTTTACAGGTAAATCGTGAAGGCTAACAAGGCTCTAGTAGCAGATGGAAGCATCGGGAAGAGCGGACAAAGTTTGTGACAAGAGGATTCTCCTAGGATTGAGCATAAAATCAGCTAGAGTGATTTGTGTTCAAGAGAGAAAAAGTGTATTGACATCTAGAACCTTGCTAGATAACCAAAATAGCCTCTAGTCCAAAGGTAGCAGGCTAGTAAGTTTGAAGGATGCCATGATGGAGGAATTTGTGTCGAGACTCGAAGGGAAGTCAATGGTGACTTCCAAGTGGATCTAGAAGATCAAGCATACAATGGATGGCAACATAGAGAAGTACAAAATGAGATTCATGGTAAGAGGGTTCTCCTAGAAAGAGGAAGAGGACTGTGAAGAGACATTTTCCAAGTACACTTTTGTTAGAATTATTATTTATATTGCTTTTGCTATGGATTGGAGGTTCCATTAGATGGATATAAGTACCACTTTCCTCAATGGGGTGATTGATGAAGATGTGTACATAGAACTAACTCAGGGCTTTGAGGTACATGAGAAGGAATTTCATGTTTGCAGGCTGAAGAAAACTTTGTATGGACCTCGGGCATGGTATTCTTGGATTAATGGATATCTAATGAGTCTTAAATGATCTTATTATTACATGACTTGTTTTTGACGAGAGTAAAAGGGCTCACATGAAAAAGGGAGCAACAGTGGTAGGATGTTTTCCTTCCATGATAGAGGGAACAATCAAGCCTTGCTTCAGTGTCAGAGGGAGTTGACTTTTGAGTTCGAGATGAACAATCTAGGTTTGATGCATTACTTCCCTAGTTAAGGGAAGCATACTATTGAGATCCTTCATAGATTTTGGATGATGGATTGTAAGTCCATAAACACTCCCATGGTGACCAATCTGAGAAAGTTGAGTAGCTCTAACTCTAATTTAGATTGGGTAGATCCCATGATGTACAAACAAACAAGCAAAGTGGAAGGACCAACCATCCAAATGGGTGTTATGGGATCGATATTGTCAGACTAGATGCGTAGAGACGTGAAGCAATATGCCTTCTATGAGTGAACCATGGCAGACAACATATATGCTTCAGTGACAAGGAAACAACAGTGGTAGAGGGAGCAACTAATATTGCCACAACATGATCTGTATCAGAGGGAGCACCCAGTCAAAGTGATCGGAAAAAAAACTATGGTGATGGATCTAGTAAAAGAAGCCGACCAATTTATGGTTAAGCAGAAGCACGAGGCACAACATGTTTTGAAGTACCAAAATGGTATAGTTGGATATGGATTGAGACACGATGAAGTGCAACTGCAGGAATATATAGATTTAAATTGAGCAGGGAGTACTGAAGACAGGAAGACTCATAAGGATGTTGCTTCAGTTTGGGTTCTACTATGATATCCTCGGGGATGATAGAAGTGGACATTTGTCACACTCAACGTCACATATCGCTAAGGGTATCAGAATGAGTTCGAAGTAGCTTCGTGAAGTAAAGGTGGGAATTTAAGTCGGCTGGTAGGATTGTTCATCAACTACTGAGACCACCAGATGATAGGTTGAAGTATTACCGAGTAGCACTTAGACATGGTAATAAAAAAGAGAGTAGTGTGGTTCAAGAACATTTATATAGACAAGCAAGCAAGCAAAGTTGTTGACATTCTCACCAAGCTCTTTGCTCAGATGGAGTTTGTTTTGAAGTGTAAGCTTGAGTGGTTGAGGAAATGTCTCCGCTTCTGCTGAGAGAGAGTGTTGAAGCTATAGCATCAAAGGTAGGCATTCTCCCTAGGTCAAAGGTATTGACCAAGTTGCTATGTAATGTGGCTAGGGAGAATGGCCTAGAGAGCATTAGGGCCCAAAGTTTTCCCTTGGTTAGAAGGTTTTAACCATGTTGCCAAGAGGTACTTGGCTAGTGGGTAGAGTGAGTGCCTTTAGCATCAGGCAAGTGTTTTACCATTCAATTGGGATGCAAAAATGATAGTTGGCCCAAGGTTTCACCATTTTTTGGTTAAATGTATTGACCTTGCTCCAAGTGATGACTTGTTGAGATGGTGACCCAGGACTAGTCTTGTTTGACTATGGTCAGAAAGTTCTGACCATATCACCAAAGGTATTCTTGGCTAGTGGGTGACTAGATAGATTTGCAAAGGGGATTTGACTAGTATATGACTAGATCCTTTGCATGATGCTGATACAAGATGCTTTCCACACGGTTCTAGATTAGAACATAAAGTGGATTGATACATTAACATGGCTAGCTCATTCAATCTTTTCTTTGGATGGAGAAATTGTTCAACAAAGAGAACATCTGAGAAAGTCAAAGTTGAATACCTCCCTAGCTAAGAGGGAGCGCTGATTTTTGGTAGGTATTGTTGCTATTCAAGTCAACCTAATTAAAGGAAATAAAATTATTATCTTTGAAACTCGTATGGTTTGACCCTGGGTCAAAACCCACTTTATTTGACCACTATATATTGACATTCAACCTCACTAATTTGGAAACCAATTAAGATCACACAAAAGCATCTATTCTTCTGTTCACACATGCGAGAAAGAGAGGAGTCTTCTGAAGTTTGACCAAGTATCTTTGAAGTCTATTCGACAAACATTGACCAAGTCTATTTTGATATGTTTGATTGACTTTTTGAGTTATTGTTTGACCGAGTCTTCTGAGGCTATGTTTTAACGAATCTTTGATGTAGTTGACTGAGATTTTATAAGCAGTGGATCGAGATTATAAGTAGTGGATCGAGATTTTCTGGGCAAGTTTGACCAAATTTTGGGCAATTTTTTTCATTGCAATTTTGACTGAGACTTTAATCTATTGAGTGAGCACTGTCTGGGCAACTTTGATTGCCATTTGATTTTGTAGTTTGATCGATTCTATGGGTAGTTTGACCGAACTTCTGGGCAACAACAAGAGGTTGAAATTCGACTTCTTTGACCAAAATTGACCGAAATTGTAGAGATGTTGAATTTAGGCCTGTTTAACCAAATTTGACTTGCATTGGATTATGTGGTTTTTTTGACCAAGTTTGACTAGAAAATCATATTGTGCTTTTGCTGAATTGAACTATTTCTTCTAGAAAATATTGTTGGGTTTTATCTCGAGTTTGGGTTTCTCAAGTGAATATTTTGGTCTCTACTGTGCATGGTCTTTCTACTATGATCTTCACTGTTTCCATTGCATCTACTTTTGAATTTTCCGAGTGTAATTGCTTAGTGATGTTCTGAAATATGCTAAAGTAAGACTGTATATCATTAGAAGTAATTACCAATGGAAAAAAGTTGTGCTTGTCTAAATTAGCACTAGAAAATCAACATGGTATTAGAGCTTTGGTGAAGAAAGGGCATTGAGATCACTCCTTGAAGACACTTATTCTGCAATCAGATCTATGTCTGTCTCTTTGATTAGATGACTCCCTCTATCAAGCATGAGCATGTGTTGGAAGGCACATCAAATTTCAGGGCTTGGAAGACCATAATAGATTCATTCTTGAAGAAAACGATGTCATGAAATATGTGAAAGACAAGGTTTTTGAGCTTCCGAATAATTTGGAAAAGATCCAACAAAAGAAAATGGAAACCAAGGCCAAGAGGATTCTTGTTGAATCCATCAAAGACCATTTGATTCCCTTTGTTTTTGAGTTGAATACTTCAAAGGAAATGTATGATACCCTAGTAGGGTTGTATATAGTCAACAACATTGGACAAAAAATGACCTTAAAGAATCAACTTCGTGATATTTAGATGACTAGATCAGTACTATGGCTTCCTACTTCATGAGGATCTCTTAGTTGAGAGATCAGCCCAAGGCCATTGGGGAAAATATTGATGAATTAGAAATTGCGACTACAACTCTTAATGGTTTGACGGATTCATGGGATTCTCTTGTATCAAGCATTTGTGACAAAACATAAATTCCAGCGTTTGATTAACTATGGACCTCCTGTACCCAAGAGGAGTCTAGGCTAATATCAAAAGGGAAGATTCAAAGCCCTGAAGATGGTGAGTCCCAAGCATTTGTAGTTCATTCTAAGAATGGTAAAGGAATAAGAAAATTTGGTAAATTTCTGAAAAATAATACAAGTAGAAGTCCTGCTTCCATTCAAGATCAAAAGAAGAAGGACATTCAATGTTTATGTTGTCACAAGTTTCGTCACTATAAAAACAAGTGTCTTGAAGTGAAGAATAATAAAAGGAGGAAAGTCAAGAAGTTTGATTCAACAATAGACATTAATGATGATTAGCATCCACAACAAAATAAATCAAAGTATGACAAAACAAATGATGACGAGGATGCGGATATGCTGGAATTTCAGTAAATAGGCAAGGAGCAAGAGGGTTTGCAATACCCTACAATCCTCAGATAAAAAAGATAAGTATTTCATTTTTCTTTCTCTTGATTGTTAATACGTTCTTTTTGGTACAACCTCTTGTCTTTGTATCTTTTGGTTGGCTATAATTGTTTCTTCCATGGCCTCCTAATGAGGTTTGCAGGTCATTGTGAAGGTTTCCAAGGATCTGGAAGCAAATGGAAGCATCGGGAAGAACGAAGCAAAGTTTGTGACAAAAAAATTCTCCCAGTATCGAGCATAAAATCAGCTAGAGTGATAAAATCAGCTAGAGTGATTTTTTTTCAAGAGGGAGAAATTGTACTAACATCTAGAACCTTGCCAGATGACCGAAAGAGCCTCTAGTCCAGAGGCAAAAAGCTAGCAAGTTTGAAGGATGCCATGATGGAGTAAATTGTGCGGAGGCCTGAAGAGAAGTCAGTGGTGAATCTACAAGATCAAGCATACTATGTATGTCAACATAGAGAAGTACAAAGCGAGATTCATGGCAAGAGGGTTATCCTAGAAAGAGGGAGAGAACTATGAATTTCTAAGTACACTTCTCTTAGAATTATTATTTCTATTACTTCTGTTATGGATTGGAGGTTTGATTAGATGGATGTAAAGAATGGAGTGATTAAGGAAGAAGTGAACATAGAACTAATTTAGGACTTTGAGGTACACGATAAGGAATCTCATGTCTGCATATTGAAGAAAGCTTTGTATGGACCTCAAGCTTGGTATTCTTGGATCGATGGATATTTGATGGGTGTTGGTTGATCTTGTTATTATATGACATGTTCTGGACGAGAGAAAAATGACTCATGTGACAGATGTAACAACAATGGTACTAGGATTTGCTTTCGTGATAGAGAAAACAATGGTAGTAGGATTTGCTTTCGTGATATAGGGAACAATCAAACCCCACTTTAGTGTCAGGGGGAGTTGACCTTTAAGTTCAAGATGAAGGATCTAGGTTTGATGCATTACTTCCCTAGTCACTGGAAGCATACTATTGAGATCCTTTAGAGATTTGGGATGATGGACTGTAAGTCCATAGACACTCCCATGGTAACAAATATGAGGAAGATGAGTAGCTTGAGACGTGATGAAGTACAATTATAGGAAAATATAGATTTAGATTGAGCAGGGAGTGTTGAAGACAGGAAGATCCCATCAAGATGTTGCTTCAGCTTGGGTTCTACTATGATATCCTAGATGAGCAGGAAGTAGACATTTGTCACCCTCAACACTTTAGAGGTTGAGTATATTGTAGCTAGTTTGCTGAGCTATGAAGTAGTGTGGTTTCAGAAGTTGCTACAAGATTGTTTGATCAAGTGTTGGAGACAACAATGATGATAGGTCAAAGCACATTGAGATCAAGTACCGAGACATGGTACAAAAGGGAGTAGTGTGGCTCCAAGTATATTTTTATAGATGAGGAGGTTGTTGGCATTCTCACCAAACCTAAATATTGGGCAAGTGTTTTACCATTCAATTGGCATGTAGGAATGGTAATTGGCCTAGGTTCCCACCATTTTTTGGTCAAAGGTATTGACCTTGCTCCAAGTGATGACCTGTTGAGTGGGTGACCCGGGACTAGTCTTGTTTGAGCTTGGTCAGAAGGTTCTGACCATATCACCAAAGGGTTTTTATGCTAATGGGTGACTAGATCCATTTGCAAAGAGGATTTGACTAGTAGATGACTAGATCCTTCACAATGATGATATATGATGATTTTCACATGGTTCTAGATTAGAAAATGAAGTGGATAGATACATTAACATGGCTAACTCCTTTAAACTTTTCTTTGGATGGGGAAATTGTTCAATAAAGAGGACATCTGAGAATGTTAAAATTTGAATTCCTGCCTAGCTAAGAGGGAGTGTTGATTTTTGGTAGCTATGATCGGTATTCAGGTCGACTTACTTAAAGAAAATAAAATTATTATTTTTGAAGCTCATATAGGCTCCCCACCAGCTGAATGTGTTTGACCCTCGGTCAAAACGCACTTGATTTGACCACTATATATTGACATTCAACCTCACTCATTTGGAAACCAATTCGGATCACACAAAGCATATATTCTTTTGATCACATGTGCAAGAAAGAGAGGAGTCTTCTGAAGTTTGACTGAGCATATTTGAAGTCTATTTGGCCAATGTTGACCAAGTCTCTTATCTGTTTGGTTGAATTTCTGAGTTTTTGTTTGACCAGATTTTTGAGGTGTTTGAGCGAGTCTTCTGAGGCTCTGTTTGATCGAATCTTTGAGGTGATTTACCGAGACTTTTTGGGCAAGCCAGATTGAGTTCTGGGTAGTCTATTTGGCTACAATTTTGACCAAGATTCTAATATATTGATTGAGAACTTTTAGGCATCTTTGACCGCAATTTGACTGAGTCTGTAGGTAGTTTGACTAAACTTCTGGGAAACAGTAGGAGGTTGAAATTTGGCTCGTTCGACCAAAATTGACCAGAATTATAGAGGCCAAATTTGACCAGATTTGACATGCATTGGATTCTGTGGTATATTTGACCAATTTTGACTAGAAAATCAGATTGTGCTTTTGCTGAATTGAACTATTTCTCTTAGAAAAGATTGCTGAGTTACCTCCCGAGTTTGGGTTTCCTAAGTGAAAATTTTGGTATCTGTTTTGCATGGTCTTTTTATTGCGATGTTTAATATTTCCATTGCATCTACTATTTAGTTTTTTGAGTTTAATTTCTTAATGATGTTATGAAATATGCTAAAGTAAGACTGTATATCATTAGAAGTAATTAAAAGTGGCAAAAAAATGTTCTTGTCTAAATTAACACTAGAAAATCAACAAATATAACCTTTTGAAGATGTTGATCTATCATTTGAGCAATTGAGTAACTTAGCTTTTATGGAGGGATAGGTGGAAAAAGTAGTTTGATAACAATGGTTGTGAATGGGGAATCAAAATCCGTGTTAAAAGAATAGTGCAACCCCAAAGATGGCAACAAGAGTGCAAAATGCATTTAGCTTTTTTTGTGTTGGCAATTTAGGACGCAAGGCCAAGTTGTTAGAAATAGTGGTAGGATAAAAGACACAACCAAAAGCCTTCTTTGAAGAGCACTTTAAGAAGAGAAGCCATTATTGTCACTGAATGCAAAGAGGAAAAATGATTGTGTTTGTGACTATAATTAAAGGAATCATTTGAAATGAAACATAATGATATATTGTTTCATGTGCATCATGAAATTTTATTAATAAGGTTTAGCATATTGATTTATTTTTGGACAATTCCAACTTTTGATTTTGTTGTCTTGACTGACAAAGAAGAAAATAATTGAAGGCAAGGGAGGTGTGCAACATTAGATGAAATATAAGAGATTTCTATTTAGGGGTCGTTTATTATATTCTTGGTTTATAGAAAAAAATATTTTTTGTTAGTTGGATTATGAAGTATCTCCCACCCATAGATGTTTTCTTCAGTGATAATTAATGCATTGGTTTATTGTAAAGAAAAATAGAAAAAAACACTATTGTTATGGTTGTGGAAGAATAAAGTTTGTTTTGACTAGTAGATGGTGAAGATAAGTCAATAGTTACAATGGAGAACTTATAGAATGTAAAATACAGATTCATTATGATTTATATACTTAATTTCATGGAGAGAGGAAAATCCATAGGGAGAGTAAAAATGAAGCAACAAAATGAGAAGGTTCTTTGTGAAAGAAGCAAAAACAAAACTTTAATATGTTGAACCACCAAGATGCAAAGCCAATGAGTTCAATTAATAAGCCAAGTTCTATTTCATTGATGGAAAAATTCATTGTTAAACCAACATTGGTTCTTATTTGAACAATGAGTCAATGGTCATATGGAAGGATGATGCTCTAATTTGGTCTTCCTCAATGTTTCCAAATATAATGCACCTCCATATGCTAATTAAAGACCTTATTTTGGAGTGCACTACAAGCATCTTGCTTGTCCATTTTTTTTAAATGTATTTAAACAAGAAAATATTATGACATCACCATTATGGGAGGTGTTAGAGATAATGGTCATGAATAGATAATGAAGTCTTAGGTTATTTAAAATACATTGATGTAATCATGTTGAAAAGTGTAACCAAGTTGGTCTTCATGTTGACTATGTAATTATGTATTTATGTAAAGAAGAAGTCAAAGATAATAAAATGTAATTTGGTGTACTTGCTTCATGGGTTTCATGAGAGATTTTATTATGTAGACAAAATTATTCTTGATGTCTATTAGGTTTTTGTCGTCTATGATTAAATAGAATTAAGTGTCTCAAACATGAAGGATCTAGCCTAGGAAGATGTGCTCCATGACCTTGTGAAAGAAGCTCACAAACAACTCTCAAATAAAGGTGAAAGTCAAACTTTAAAAGCAATGAAGAAATACCTCATAAATGTTGGAATAAACTCTGTGAAAGTCGGCCTAAATATTAGTTGAATGGTTGGCCTAAAAGACTGCAGTCTTGAAACTATATAAATAGCATGTGTTATACGACCATTTGGACAAGAAGTGCGGATTTGTTCAAGAAACACAAGTGCGGATACCTCTGAAATGAATGCAGATAAGGCTGAAATAGGTTTGCGGATATGTTTGGAAGGACATGCGGATCAATATATATATATATATATATATATATATATATAATACAGAAATAGATATATGCACCTACAACATACCAAAAATTATTGTGGACAATTGATTGCAGATAGAACATTAAGGAAGAACCTAAGTGTGGATATATACCGGGACAAGTTCTGTGAGTTTATGCGAAGTGCAAGCCTGAAGATATTATGTGAAGTGCGGGCCTGAAGATGTTATGCGAAGTACAGGTCTAAAGGTTAATGCAAGGCGCAGTTGATTAGGAGATCATGTATTTTGCTCAAAATTGAAATTTCTCAACACTGTACCGAACTTGAGCGACCAGGTGGATCTCTTCGTTGCGATTCCAGCACTGTAAACCGTTCAAAAAACCGATGTCGTATGAGGGAGATATCGCATTCTGATCGTTTTCCTAAACAACTAAAATTTTGTGACAGGAGTGACTGGGATGCCCAGTCAGCATGCAGGTACACTCAGCAAAAATAGAATATTCTAGGAATATTCCATTTTCTCAATCAAACCAGGTTTCACCCAAGTGTTAGTTTCTGGGTCGTTTATTTGGATTTGTACGAAATTTTGTGGATCGTTGGATTGGTGGACACGTGGCTAGCCAAAAGTCTGCTACGTGTCCCTTGTATGGAGGTTTAAAATTTTGTTTGGGGTCCGGGGGATTCGACCACGTGACCTCCGGCGCGCTTGCACAAGTTCCCGACCAACTCCGCTACAAGTGTTGCTTACCCTATAGGTTTGCCGCATATTTTTATAGTTGAACGTCGGCAAGTTTGGGGGGGACTACCGATGGTCCCAATCCGCTGGCGACCCCAACAGTTTTGGTCACATGCGATACCGTGACATCAAACATTTAACCCGGCGGCTTCGACAACCTTAAACCTCGGCGGATAACCCTTTAGCACTGTCACATGATTCGGACATTGCGGTCAAGCGCGACAGTTAAGCCGACGGTTAAGGAAAACTCCACAACCAACTCCAGTCAAACAGAAAACTCACCATGGTTTCAACGCGGGTTCCGCTTGACATTAATTGTAACTGGGGTTTCGGGGGTTGGCATGTGGCCACCCCCACCCCTTAACGGTTAACGTTATGGTTTAATCTGGCAGAGTTAATAGGGCGCCACCAAAATTCGAATATTTTGCTATTTTTAACCACAGACAAATGTAGTTCTCCACTTTTAGTGGAGGTTTTGTAAGAGTCATTGGGAAAATGGCTAGGGAGGTCAATTTTCGACCAATTTGGGTGAAACAAGAGTCTATCTAGACTAATTTGAGCATTCTAAAGCCACTGGTGCAGAGAAAACAACCATTAGAGGCTTGTAAACACATGTATTTGCAATTTTGAGCATAATGACAAAGAGGGACATGCCATTGGGAGCTGGATCAGCAAATGTAGCCCAAGAGGGGTGAACTGATTCATCATGCCCGCTGTGTAAAACTTATATGTGATGTTATTTCTTTATTATACACTGCTGTTTAGTGTTATTTAGGCTTATTTTCATGTTTAAAACTCACAAATTCATCTATGTTTCATGGTTAAATTACTCATTCCTTAAGCAAACAAAAGGAGACAATTTGTACATGTTTTATAATTGAAAAGACACTTAACACAACAAACTAATACAGTCTTTTCAGATCAGGTTGATATCAGAGCTAGAGTTTATTCTTTGGTGTTGTTGAGCAAATATTTGTTTAACTGTTTGCAAGTGTTCACATGCTTACTAGGCTCAAGATTAAGAGAGGAGAAGACAAATTGGTGGAAGCAAGAGGGTCTCAAAGTGAGCCACAATAAAGGAGGGCAATATTTCCACATTCTCCACCACCTAGTTCACCTCCAAAAGAAGCAGAAGCAACATTAAGCATGCCTCCAGAGGAAGAAGAAATCCATGAAGAGGTGGATACCAAAGAAGAAGAAAGAGTGTTCAGGAAAGCATTCCTTGACATGAATGAGATGGTGAGAGTCCTTTATCAAGAAAGGAATGAGAGACTAGAAGGAGAAGGATCCAAAATTCCCAAGGAAGGTCAGGGATCATCAAGAGGTCAAAATGATGAAGATAAATCAAAGAAGGGTAATGGAGGAAATGGAGGCAGTGGAAAGTCACCATCCTCAGCCTCATCTTCATCATCCTCTACTTCATCTTCAGTACATCAGCCACACAAGTAAAAAAACGCTGGTAAAATTCCTTTTCTAAAACTTGATGTTAAGTTTGAATTGCCAATGTTTAATGGTGAAGTCAATGTAGAAAATATTGAAAATTGGATTAGGCAATTGAAGGTCTATTTGAGAATTCATAACCTTCATGATGATGATACTAAAATCCAATTAGCTTCATTGAGATTGGAAGGTGCATCACTTGTTTGGTGGGAAGCCAAGACAAAGGAGGAGATCAAGAAGCATGGTAAGATTATCCTATCATGGAGTGATTTCATTACTGTAATAAAAAAACAATTTTATCCATTAGCTCATATGCAGAAAGCCATAATGAACTTGCAAAATTTTAGACAATTGAAAGGACAAAATGTGCAAGAATACACCCAAGAATTTAGGAGAAGAGCTCTCTTATTAGGGGTAGATTTGCAGAGCCAAGATACTTTGCTCAAGTACATAGGAGGCTTACATAGCTACCTAAGACATACTATTCTCATGTTTAACCCTACAAGTCTAGATGAAGTTTGTGTTCAGGCTACACATTTAGAAGCTAGAGGGGAAAACATTACTGATGAGGGTAGAAAAAAACCTTTTAAGGGGAAAAACAAAGAAAATACCTTAAAAGGTAAGGGAAAAAAGAATGCATCTGTCAAGAAAGAGGGAGAAAGAGTGATCTGTAAACATTGTTCAAGAGAAGGCCATGAAGAGAAAAATTGTTGGAAATTACATCCTGAAAAGAGACCCAAGTATAATAACAATAAAGGGAAACATAAAACTGTAGCTACAAATCAACATGACTTAGGAGAGGATTCAGGGGATGAATCTAAAATTACAACCATGGGATTGAAGAACATAAAGGGGAAAGAAATTGAAGCAAAACCTAGTACTAGTACATCAAACTGTCACATACAAGCTCCAAATGAAGAAGAGAGAATTGAATTGTTTCATGTGAGGGTCATATCCAAACATACCAAGATTGACACACTATTTGACAGTGGGTCACAAGAAAACTTAATATCTGAAGATTCGGTCAAGAAACTTAATCTTGAGATCATTCCACATCCAAAACCATATCCACTTGGGTGGATTTGTAAGGATGCAAATTTACAGGTATCAAAGAAGTGCATATTGTGGTTTGCAATAATTTCACATTTTGTTGACACAGTTGAATTAGATGTGGTTCCGCTTGATATTACAAGTATTGTGTTGGGAAGTCATTACTTGTATGATAGGAAAGAGATCTTCCATTGCCATGAGAAAAAATACCATTTATTCGAAGATGGCAAGGAGTACACTGTTATAGCACATCAAAAGAAGACAAATATTGCAATGGTAAATGCTGGACAGGTAAAGAGGCTGGTGAATTCAAGTAAGAATTTTGTTCTTCTAATGATTAAGCCTAAAGCTGATGTTAATCATGAATCATTTGAGGATTGTGATCCCAAGTTGAAATCATATTTATATTATGTAGTTGATGCACATCATGAGATGTTTCAGGAGCCAACAGAATTGCCTCCAAAAAGGGAGATTCAACATGAGATTCAGTTGCAACAAGATTGTCGTCTTCCAAACATCGGCATGTATCTCATGTCGATAATGAAGAATGCTGAAATTAAGAGGAAAATCAAGGAAATGTTGGACAAGGGACTCATAAGGCCAAGCACTTCGCCATGCGGTTCACCCATAGTCTTGATTCCAAAGAAATATGAGACTTGGCGCATGTGTGTAGACTTCAGAGCTTTGAACAAGATAACGGTAAAGAATCGATACCCACTCTCAAGGATAGATGATTTTCTTGATCAACTCAAAGAAGAAATTTTTTTTCACCAAGTTAGATTTACGAAGTGGATATCATCAAGTAAGAATTGCAGAAAGTGATATATGGAAGACTGCATTCAAAACCAAACAAGGACTCTTTGAGTGGTTGGTTATGCTATTCGGTTTGTGTAATGCATTGGAAACTTTCATGCGGGTTATGGACAATGTTTTGCGTCCATTTCTTGATGAATTTGTGATTTTGTATTTAGATGATATACTCATTTTCAGAAAAACAAGAGAAGAACATGTATTGCATGTGAAAATGGTGCTTGATGTTTTGAAGAAAGAAATTATTTCTTAAGATGTCAAAGTGTGAGTTCGGAAAGACTTCTCTGGTTTCTTTGGAACACATTGTAGGAGGAGGCGAGTTTAGAATTGATCCTTCTAAAGTGGAAGCCATTGTGAATTGGCCCACTCCCAAAACAGTAACCGAGGTTAGAATTTTCTTAGGCACAACTCAGTATTGGAGAACGTTGATTGCTAACTTTTTTGCCATAGTAGCTTCTATGCATGCAGTGACAAGTGTGAAGAAAGGCTTCCAATGGGGTGGCAAATAGCAACAAGATTTTGAAGCTTTAAAAGACAAGATCAGTTCAGCTCTGGTACTTGCATTACCGAATTTGAGAGAACCATTTGAGATAAAAACTGATGTTAGTGATTATTCCATGGGCGCAGTACTTTTGCAGCATGGTAAGCCTATCGCTTTTCATTCTGAAACATTCAATGGTGCTGTAACTAATTATCCTACATATGAAAAAGAGCTGTATGCATTGGTATAGAGCGTCAAGAAGTGGAAACACTACTTTATGGGTAAAGATAGAATTATACATACCGATCACCAATCATTACAGTACTTGCAGTCGCAAACAAAATTCCATCAATCATGACATTTTAGGTGGATGGGATTTCTTCAACAGTTTCACTTGGTTATAAGGTAAAAGAAAGGTATTTTCAATAAAGTTGCTGATATTCTTTCAAGGCCAATTATAAGTGCTACTTTACTTAAAAATGATTCTATTGTACATGAGAGTTACATAGAACAATATGCACATGATGCTGATTTTCAAGATGTGTATGCTAGTTTGAGTGAAGGGAATCAAGTTGAGGAAAATGATTATCACATGCATAACAATTCGCTGTTTCATTTGGGCAAGTTGTGTATACCAAAAGGAGAGAGGCTTAGTGTCATGAGAGAGGCTCATTCCTCTCTTATTGCTGGACACTTTGGGGTCAGAAAAATAGTGGCACATCTACAAAGGTATTGCTATTGGCTTCGCATGGTAGATAGTGTCTCACGTTTTAGAAGAGGTTGTTCTATGTGTGCAACAAAAAAGCCTAGCAATAAGAAGCTTGGGTTGTACATGCCACTACCGGTACCATCAAGGCCATGGGAGAGTGTCTCCATGGACTTTGTTGGAGGTCTACCTATGTCAGGAAAACATCATGATTATATTTATGTAGTTGTGGATAGATTCAGTAAAATGTGTATACTTATGCCATGTAAGAAAACCATTGCTGCTGAACAAACTGTTGAACTTTATTTTCAACATGTATGGGTTCATTATGGATTGCCAACTTCTATTGTTAGTGACAGGGATTCCAGGTTCATCGGGAATTTTTGGTCCAATCATTGGAAGATGATGGACACAAAGTTGAAAAAGAGTACTGCTTTTCATCCACAAACTGATGGCCAAACTAAGGTGGTCACATGGGATACTGTTATGGCCAGCGGCCCCAACAGTTATGGTCACATGGGATACTGTGACATCAAAAATTTAATCTGACGGCTTCAACAACCTTAAACCTCGCCTAATAACCCTTCAACACTATCACATGACTCAGACATCGCGGTCAGGCGCAACAATTAAGCCGACGATTAAGGAAAACTCCGCAACCAACTCTAGTCAAACAAAAAGCTCACCGTGGTTTCAACATGGGTTCCGCCTGACATTAATTGTAACCGGGGTTTCGGGGGTTGGCATGTGGCCACCCCCACCCCTTAATGGTTAACGTTATGGTTTAATCTGGCAGAGTTAATAGCGCGACACCAAAATTCGAATATTTTGCTATTTTTAACCACAGACAAGTGCAGTTCTCCACTTTTAGTGGAGGTTTTGTAGGAGTCATTGGGAAAATGGCTAGGGAGGTCAATTTTTGACCAATTTGGGTGAAACAAGAGTCTATCTAGACTAATTTGAGCATTCTGGAGCCACTGGTGCAGAGAAAACAACCATTAGAGGCTTGTAAACACATTTATTTGCAATTTTGAGCATAATGACAAAGAGGGACATGCCATTGGGAGCTAGACCAACAGATGTAGCTCAGGAGGGGTGAATTGATTCATCATGCCTGCTATATAAAACTTATGTGTGATGTTATTTCTCGGTTATACACTGTTGTTCAGTGTTATTTATGCTTATTTTCATGCTTAAAACTCACAAATTCATCTATGTTTCATGGTTAAATGACTCATTCCTTAAGCAAACAAAATGAGACAAATTATACATCTTTAATAATTGAAAAGACACTTAGCACAAAAAACTAATACAGTTCTTTCAGATCAGCAGTGCATAACTGAAGTGGAATGCAGTCTTAAGTGAACAAAGAGACAACAATTCATGCAGACTAAACAATAGGAAAGTAAATTGTTTATGGATGGCTGAAGCTAATTTGTGGACAAGTGCATGAAAGTGTTATTTCAGGATTGCTAATATGAAGAAAGAGTTTATTGGAGATAAGACAATCAACATAAGGAGAAGAGGCAACGATAGCGACGTAGGTAAATCTATGATTTATCTTCCTACTGTTCAAGCAATTAATCTACAAGCATTTGCAAAGTGAAGATCAAGGTCTTGGAAGCACATCTAGGTTAAGGGTCTAAGTCTAGGTCATGGTACTTGTCATTTGAAGATCTATAAGAAGAATTCTTTGCGGGTTTTCCTCTTCAAGAGGGAGAGGTTTTTGCTCTGGCTCTAGGAGCCTAACTTTTGTGTCTTGTGCATTTTGATAATTGACTTGATGAAATATTAACTAAACTAAAAGAAGAAAGGACATAAGTATCATAAGTAAGATCACAAGTAATTATCAAGAAGAGAATTTTTATTAACCTACAACCCTCCAAATTCTCAACATGGTTTCAGAGCTAAGGTGTTGATCATAAGGGCTGCTTGTCAACAAAGATACTCAAAGAAGCAAAGATCAAAGTTTGGTTGGGAAGAAAAATCAGTTTGCAAGGAAGACTATCTAACTACTTTAAGTGAGATATCCTACCTCATTCAAAAGATAAAATCATTCAAGAAAAATAATCTTTTCCATCAAATATTTTCACTCAAAACATTGTTCGAAGAGAATATCAACTTCTGAAGATAATATTTATAATAAAGGGTTCAAGTACACCAACATTGAAGAAAGGAAACCCTTGACTTCATTCTCAAACCCTTGACTTCATTCTCAATCATCATCAAGAAAGCTGCTAGCAAATCCACTCAAGTAAGTATTCATGACCCTATCTGTCAAAATTCCTTATTGTAAAGAAGGCAACAAGCTGGTTGGGTCATTAAACTTTAGGGCATGGAAGAAAAGAAAAGATTTGAATTTAATTGAAGACGAAGTAATGGACTATATCAAAGGATCTGTTGTTCAATCCCAAAAAGAAGATGCTCTAGCCCATGCCAAGTACATGAAGGGAGAAATTAGAGCCCAAAGGATTCTCATAGAATCCATCAAGGACTCTCTCATTCCCTATATATCAAAACTAAATACTGCAAAACAAATATATGAGAAATTGGTGGAGCTATTCTCTGTGAGTACTGCTGGAGAAGAAATCTCTCTAATACAAGAACTATACAAAATGAAATTATCAAGGGAAGCATGGATCACTCCATACTTTATGAGGATTTTTGAAATAAGAGATCAACTGCAGGAACTAGGAGAAGTGATGTCTGACACTGAGATGACTACAATGGTGTTGAATGCTCTACCAGAGGAATGTGGAAACTTCACTTCTAGTCTATATGGGAAGAAAGAAGCCACTCCATTCCATGATTTATGGTCTCTATGTAATGTTAGCCACCTATGAATTTTTTGCCTAGAAAACAGGTGGCTAAATTGTTTGGAGCCTTCAAGAGATACATTTCCCATGAAAATCTCTCATCCTTGAAGCCTCTGTGTGGCCTTTGCCTTTGAAAAGATATTCACTGCTGCTTCCGTCCAAAAAGCCTCACTGCCTGTGAAAAATTTCGTGCTCAGAAAGCCTGATTTTCCCTTTGCATCCCTGCAAATTGCCCCTTTTTAACCCTGTTTTCCCTTTTTCCAAGTTTCCCTTTAACCCCAAAAATCTCTCCTATGTCTTCCAAACCATCAACTTCCCCTTTAAAAACTAAGTGAAATCCTTTCATTTGATTTAAATTCCCTTTTTCCCTCTACCGAATCCCTTTTTCAGCCTAAAAAACCCATATTTTACATACACAGGCTTAGCCCCTTTTCGGCCAGCCCCCTTAACCACTTCCCCACATGAATCGCGCCCAAAACCAAGTGCTTAAGGCCTGGGCGCTAATCGCAATCGGATGAAACGTCAGATGCATTCCTTTGCAAAACTTATTATTCCCCGATGCGAGAAACTTTTACACTATACACCCCGGCCGCGATCTGAGCCGTCGATTTTTCAAAGATCCGACGGTCATCACTGATCTCCGTGCGTGCCCTTTCCTCTCTCCTCCCATCCTTCGATTACATGAGAGCCATCAATCTATCACCCCAATCCGATGGCTATCGCTCAGTCGGAGCACCGCCGATCGCACCAATCGCATTGCTGTTGACCTTCCCCCGATTGGCGAGGTCCGACCCAATTGCAGCTGTTGATCTGAAACCAGATCAGTGGTCCAGATGCAATCGCTTCCTCTCCCATCACTCTCCCTTCGATTTTATCGCAACCGTCCATCTCTTTTAATCCGACGGTCGTTATTTCTCCCGCCCACTAACCAATCCTCCGCATGTGTTTCTCTCTCTAGATCTTGACCGTCCATCGCGTAGATCGGACGGTCCACAGCCAAACCGCCATCCGTCGGCCCCCACTTTAACCTACCGTGCATCTCCTCACATCGCGCTCCTCTTCCCACCGTCGGATCTCAAGTGCCTAGATCCAATGGCTTGCGGCAGTTTCGCGTTTTTTCAGCGTCCGGAGTTTAATGCTCCAAATTTGTGCGATATAAGTGGTTTTAAAAGGACACGTGGTAGGCAGCAAGCGATATCGCGTTATTTTGGAGAAATTTCTAAACCACGCTTTGGCAGCGCGAAAACAATGGTTTTCATTCCTAAAACCACTTCGCCACTTTTATGCCCGAATCCTCATCTACAGATCCCGACCGTTGATCTATATAGATCAACGGCCCACAATGCATCTCACGTTCCAGGCATATTTTTTCATCGCGCGACCATTGAACTTCGTCACGGCATCTTAGCCATCGATCTCCTCCTGAGATCTGATGGACCAAATCAAATCGCCCTCTGCCCACGACCGAGTCCCACCATTCGACCCATTTCATACGTCTTTCATGTATTTCCTTTGCATTTTGTTCAAAGGTCTGAACTCCATGGTTTGCATTTAAAATCATATCATTCCGCCGAACATTAGAACTTTAATGTTTTATATTAAAGTTTTTCATCTCGCCCAACCTTCTAAAGGTCATTTCATAGGTTCACCTCCGCCGTTGATCATCGCCACCAGACCTGATCGGACGACCCATATGCATATTCCTACCAAACCTTCATCTGATCATTTCTACAACGTTTCGCTGCATTTTTCCATCGCTTTACATTGCATCCACAGTATTCATCCATGTTGCGTTGCCAATTCCACAGCATTCCACCGCAGCCATCCTCCCATGCACGGATTTTCTTAACTTATTTGAGTGTTTTGCAGGGTACAGACGGTGAACACTGTCATTTCTCATAGTCACTGTTTCAGTGACACAGACCGCAGAGAAGGCTAATTTCAGAGCCTGATATTACAGAGAAGATCTTGGAAAGGTTACTAAAAAAAATATTTCATTGAAGGACAAAGTTTAACTCTGTAAAACCTTCCCAGCACCATTAAAAGTCTCAAATTTCACAGACAGAGACAGTAATGAAGTGGCAAAGAGTATCAGTGAAAAATCAGAGAGTTCGAGGCTTGTAATTGAAGATTTTGTGCCTTAATCCAGTGTTTAAAAGGAAAATGTACCAGATTGAAGACCTTGTGAAATCACACAGAATGCCTAATGAGGCCTGACGCACAAAAAACAATATTGACAGTGTTTCACATCAGCAGAAGTTTCCTCTCGAGAAAGGACACAGTACCCATACTGTTTTCATTCTACACCGTGTTCTTGAGAAGATTTCTACCCTGACAGCAGTCCTAATTCTACCAGAGCATTTGTTATGCAGTATGGTAGACCTCATAGTCATTTATCTGCCTTTTTGTTTATTCACTAGAGTACTACAGAGTACTGCAGCCAAAGTACATCAAGAACATACCTGGGGTAAATTTCAACCTATCGAAGACCACTCTTTCTTCCAAAGAGTACCAAATATTAATGCATAGATATTAAATAGAATGGGCCTCGACCCTCTTTTACTACTCCGTTTTAATGTTTCATTTAGTGTTTCATATACCTCATCTGCCTCTCTTTCAGCTATAAAACTCATAAAGAAACTCATTGTAAGGGTTGTTGATCGGATATCTGTGAATTGTAAGCTGTTTCTCTTGAGATATAGTTCTCTATGTAAAGTTGTAAGATAGGTTGAGGAAGATGTTTTCAGACTGAATATCACGCTGTTGGAAATGTTGTACGTGACTAGTGTTGCTCTTTAATATGACAAGCACGTTTCTTTGGATCCTGATTTAAAGCAGCGGTGATGTTTTTCTATCTATGTCTTTGTTTCCCTTTGTGATTCATCATATTTCATTTCTTCTGGTACGCATCAGAAATCTGGCATAGGATTTACCCTCGCATGGTACCCTATGTTTCTGCTCTCCCTACCTTTGATGTTTTTCCACTGTATGTGTTATCTGAGTGCTGATTTAAGTTAATTTAACCAGTGTAGTGGCTATATTTACTGCTAACTGATGTATGAATTAATGAATCTTCTCTCAGATGTTCTTGTTATTCTTTAATTGAATGAATTGGGACACTGGGAGTTTAGAATGCTGTCTCTGTCTCACTAGGGTCTTTTTCAATCAATTGAACCTTTCTAAGTTCCCTTAAGCTGGATGTCGAAGCATTGAGAGTTCAAAGCATCTCTCTGATCTCAGGTCTTCACTTTTACATTTGAATCTTTAATGTTCCCTTTGTCTGAAGAGTTCACCCTTTAGGAGTTAGGTCACAGGTGTCTAATGGAACGTCCTGTCCCTGGACCTTGATTCCTAAATGGTCACTTTGGAGGTTTCCTTGCCTTTCACCTTATTTCTTACCATTTTATGCCACACTACCATATTTAAGATCCAATGCTTTAGATGACTAGCCCAATTGAAAGCCTGCATATTGAATAGCAAGTAAACTGTTTCCTGACTCCATTTCCCAATGGTCTTGAGTATTCTCTGAATTATCTCTCCTTTGCCTAAAATCCCCTTTTCTCATCCTTTGTCTTATATTTAACCCTTCATTCCCGTTTCCCAACAACCGAACAAACAAAACAAAACAAACCTCGCACTCTATAGCTAGCCTAATACCTTTAAAAACAAGCTTCAAAGACACATACCTTTGCCTATATAGAGAGATCCCTCTCTGGACCTAGGAGGGCTAGATCCTGAGGTCTGCAAGTGGTTCTGATGTTGTCTCATCTTTTGGTAATGCCAAACTTGCCAAAACATGGGAACTCCAACATGTAAAATAGAGGCCAAAGCTGATACAAGACCAATGAAGAAAATCATGCCTTTGCAGCCTCATACAGGAAGAAATGAAGATTCGAAAAATTTGGCACTCACAATAAAATAAATAATATGGACAACGTACGATGCTTTAGATGTAATGAACTTGGGCATTATAAAAGATATTGTCCTAAATCTGAAATGGACAAAAGGAAAAAGGAAGAAGCCCATGTCACTAATGAAAGAGAAGATCATGATGCTAAAAGGTCCAATAAGGAGGAAGCAAGAGATCTCTATTATGATTGAGATCATCTTTCTCTTTAAGTGATCTCTGATTAATTTTAAAATAGAAAGAAATGTACATTAAGAAGCATCTCAATAGAAGCATGAAAGGAGCTCTCGGTGAAATAACTTCTGGAAAATCTCTCTACCAAAGTAAAGAAGTCATAAAATTTAGGGTCATCATGGTGACAGAATTCTGGGATGTGATGACACATTGATGAAGCAGGCCAAAGCAATGAAGCTCTTCATTCAAAGATAAGCTGCTACAAGATGACTCAAGGAAATAGGTATGAGGTATGCAAACATATATGTTGATATTGGATGCTGTGAAGTCATGTCATATGGTTGCAGGTAATATACCTCTATATTTAGAAGTATGATCTATGAAGGAGGATCTCTCAGTGCACTGACAGATGAAATCAACAAAATATGTCCACATAGAATATGAGGAGGTTTTACATAAACAAGAAATTGGAAAATTTGTAATGTCTTGGGAATGAAGAACGTGTAGAGAGGAAGAGATCATGAAATACAACCATGTCAAGAGGCAGTTATCATCTGGAGGCCAAGAATATGTGACTAGGATATATCCTGGGAAGATATATAGACTTTGACGGAAGTCTGGTAAAGAAGAAGACCATTGGAAAAAACATATCATAAGAAGAAGTGTCAATCTGTATGAGGGATGCTGATGCCCACAGGAAGATGTCATGGTGAAAGATCATCACTAAGGTAACCTTTAAAAGGTTCATATGAATATGTTTATCTGGATGAATTTGTGCAGGGCTACTAATCATGAGAAAGGATGTACGATCCTTGGAGATGATTCGAAGGAAAGCAACATGGAATAACAATGGACTAGATAAAAGGAAGTCTAATGAATCACTTTCTGATAGCAGACATGTCTCAGGATGAAAGTGATGGATGATATGTGCCCTATGAAGCTAAAAGTTGGAGATTCCTCAATATCAAAATCCATGACATTGAGGACATGAATTCTTCATGAGAAAATGGGTGTCTCACCATTGCTGCTAGAGGTCCCTAGCTAAGAGGGAGCCTGATGATAAGTTTTTTACTTGGAAGAAACTTGGTAATTCCTAAGAATGAGCTTAGGTACATTCCTTGTATAGGAATGAGTAAATTCCCTTGTGGAATAGGTCCTCCTTGATTGAGAGGGAGAGATAGACACATCATTCTGGTCTTCACTTGGGAAGACAAAATGGAGGATTGGGTAATCATTTGGCATTCGATACTCTTTGAGAATGTATTAGGGCATTCAAGATAAGAGTAGTCGAGGACCGATATTCTTTGAGGGCTAGCTACCCAAGAGAAGAATAGTCCAAGAAGGTCATACTTTGGGAACACCCAGGTGGAGTATGTACCTTGGAGAGACAATGACGATGGTGTCTATAGGTCATGTGTCTCGCCAAAATTGTAGCCCATTGTCTCGTTGAGAGATTGGGCTGTTAGTCAAGGCCTTGTAGTAGGACAATGCTGGTTGATATGATGCTATACAGATGCGATTACCAATCCGATTCTTCTTATGAGATTCTTCAGTTTGAAAGTGACCATGTACCTGTATGAATACCTCCCTAGTTAAGAGGGAGTGTTGAAAAGTGTAACTAGGTCGGTCTTCATGTTGACTATGTAATTATGTAATTATGTAAAAGAAGAAGTCAAATTAATATATATTTTTGTTGTATGTGCTTCATGGGTATCATGAGCATGATTTTATTATGTAGACAAACTTCTTCTTGATGTCTATTAGGTTTTTTTACTCTAGGATTAAATAGAATTAAGTGTCTCAAACATGAAGGATTTAGCCTAGGAATATGTGCTCCATGACCTTGTGAAAGAAGCTCATAAAAAACTCTCAAATAAAGGTAAAAGTCCAACTTTAAAAGGAATGAAGAAATTCCTCATAAACGCTGGAATAAACTCTGTGAAAGTCGGCCTAAATATTAGTTGAATGGTGAGCCTAAAAGACAGTCTTGACACTATATAAATAACATACGTTATACAACCATTTGGACAAGAAGAAGTGTAGATCTGTTTAAGAAACACAAGTGCAGATACCTCTGAAATGAATGCAGATAAGTCTGAAACAGGTTTGCAGATATGTTTGGAAGGACATGCAGATCAATATCTCTCTCTCTCTCTCTCTCTCTCTCTCTCTATATATATATATATATATATATATAATACATAAATAGATATATGCACCTACATCATACCAGTCCTACATCTGAAAAACTACACCACAGAAACATCCAATCTAGCATCATACCAGAAATCATTGCGAACAGTTGATTGCAGATAGAACATTAAGGAAGAACCTAAGTGTGGATATATACCGGGACAAGTTCTATGAGTTTATGCGAAGTGCAGGTCTGAAGATGTTATGTGAAGTGCATGCCTGAAGATGTTATGAAAAGTACAGTTCTGAAGGTTAATGCAAGGAGCAGTGCAGAACTAAAGTGGAATGCAGTCTTAAGTGAACAAAAAGACAACATGTCATGCAGACTAAACAACAGGAAAGTAAATTGTTTACGGATGACTGAAGCTAATTTGTGGACAAGTGCAGGAAAGTGTTAGTTCAAGATTGCTGATTTGAAGAAAGAGTTTATTAGAGATAAGACAGTCAACATAAGGAGAAGACGCAATGATAGTGAGGAAGGTAAATCTATGATTTACCTTCCTACTGTTCAAGAAATTCATCTACAAGCATATGCAAAGTGAATATCAAGGTCTTGGAAGCACATCTAGGTTAAGGGTCTAAGTATGGGTCATGGTACTTGTCATTTGATGATTTATAAGAAGAATTCTTTGCGGGCTTTCCTCTCCAAGAGGGAGAGGTTTTTACCCTGGCTCTAGGATCCTAACTTTTGCGTCTTGTGCATTTTGATAATTGACTTGATGAAAGATTATCTAAACTAAAAGAAGAAGAAGACATAAGTATCACAAGTAAGATCACAAGTAATTATCAAGAATATAATTTGTATTAACCTATAGCCCTCCAAATTCTCAACAAATCACACTTTAAATAATAGTCATTACAAGATTAGGTATTCAAGAGTTCATGTCCTACTTCCCTTCTCTCCTACTATTTAAAGGAACATTGCATCACTCAATATGTATTTGAAATCCATTCTCTCATTCTTATGTGTATACAAATTGAAAAAAGTGACCACTACCTTTGTGTCTAGGTCCATTATACTCAATGGAAGTTTTTTATAATATATATATATATATATATATATATATATATATATATATATATATTTTTTTTTTTTTGATACGTTCTTTGTTAAAAAAATTGGTCAAATATATTTGTCATCATGACCCTGGGATAATGCAGTATTTGATACTTTATATGATATGTGAGATAACAAATATTTGGGTAAATATAGGCTTTATCTCTCCCATATAGTTAAATGCCCATTCCCATATCCATACATTCAACAAGCTGGAAAAATAAATATTTTCTGAAAACACTAATTCTAGAAATTTCACAATGTTGAAATGCAAAAATAAAAACTCATAAAATAAATCAGCCCCACACAAAATTTTGACATGCTGATTTTTGGTCAATGTGACCCTGGAAAAACCCCCAACAACTCTTGGGGAAAACTAGTTGAAAGCTCTCTTTTATTTTTGATAAATATCTTTTATAGAGAAATAAAAAAACACAGAAAATTCCAGCAACCAGTATTTTTACTTATCTCGAAAACAGTGCACATCCTTCGCCTCGATTTTTGTGCCAAACAGAAACAGAAATTTATAGAAGAAATTACAACATTAAATTCTGTACGAACAACTGTACGGCCTCCTCGAAAACTATGCCACTTGCTTCCTTGAAAAATGTGTTGTACGACTGTTGTACGAACCTCGATTTGCGTGCTAACAAATGCTGTACGGATTTCAGAAAACATATATGTTTTTGCTACTGTACGACCTCGATTTTTGTGCCTCCTTAATTGCTGTACGGACCTCGAAATTAATGCTGCATTAAATGTTGTTTTCCCTCCTCGAAATTCGTGCCACTTGCCTTGAACTTCATGCTGCTTCTTGCTGTACGGATTTGCTGAAATATTGCTACTTTGGTATGTGTGCCAAGGTGCTTTTCTTCCTCCTCTGCTCAGAAATATCCTTTGCTCTCTTCCTCTCCTTCTCTCAATCTGCTCATGAAAGAATGAATGACATTTTCCCTCCTTTTCCTCCTTTAACCTAACCCTAAGTGACTTTTGGGGAATCCCTAAATCTAATCGCTGAGATAGCTTTAGATCTAGGGCTGAGATTAAATGCTCATTTAAATCTCACTTTCTATTTTTTAATTCACCCCACTTTAATAAAGACCCACTTAGTCATTTATTTCCAAAGTCACTTTTCACTTTCTAATTTCACATTGATTTTATTAAAGTCACTTTAAAATTAGACTTAGTAACTTTATCACTTAAAGTCACTTTTAAATTAGATTTGACTTTATAACTTATAAAGTCACTTTAGGAGAAAAAGTGAAATACATTTGGACACTTTTCCCTAGGCCAAAGATCAAAGCCTTAGGGAACCACCTGTCCTCCGGTAACCAAATTTCAACACTCCCTCTTACCGAGGAAGGTGTTCCTCACCACACCCATCTTATCTCTGAAGTAGACATGCTTGCCCCGTGGTAAGGCTTTGGTAAGAATATCTGCAACCTGCTCATTAGTGGGAATATACTCAAGCTTCACAACTCCCTTCTGAACATAGTCTCTGATGAAATGATATCTAATGCCGATATGCTTTGACCTCTCATGAAATACTAGATTCTCCGTGAGTTTAATTCAACTCTGATTATCACAGTATATCACTGAGGGTCTCAACGGCTGACCAAATAAGCCAAAAAACATATTGCGAAGCCATATGGCCTCACAACTAGCTAAACTGGCTGCCATGTACTCTGCTTCCGTTGAAATCAACACTACTGACTGCTGCTTTCGGCTGAACCAAAATACCACTGTCGAACCCAACCCAAAACAACACCTTGAAGTGCTCTTCCTATCAGAAGCACAACTTGCCCAATCATAATTGGTGTAACTTGCCAATCTCACTCCATCCCCTTGCCTATAATTCAGACCATAATCCACTGTCCCCTGCAAGTACCACAAAATGTGTTTTGCAGCAACCCAGTGCACCCTCCTGGGCTCACACATGAACTGGCTCATCGTGTTGACTGGAAAACATATATCTGGTCTGGTGTTGACCAAATACATCAAGGAAACAATTGGATATCTATACAATGTGGGATCCACCAACTCAGAATCTAAAGCATGAAGCTTCTTCCAGTTGGTGATCATCGGTGTCGACATGGGTCTAAAATCCTCCATGTGGAATCTACTAATGATGTCCACAATATACTTCCCCTGCCCCAGGAAGAAATGCCCTTCCTCCTGCCACACCTCCAAACCCAAAAAGTAATGCATCAAGCCAATGTCCTTCATCTCAAACTCCAACGCAAGATCTCTCTTGCAGTGCTCTATGAGTCTCTCTGCACCCATAATGACCAAGTCATCCATATACAACACCAGAATGAGGGGCTCCTCACCTATCAAAATTAAGTAAAGGTTCGGATCTGCATCACTCTTTGTGAAACCCATCTCCTGCAAGTATGTATCTATCCTGGAGTACCAAGCTTTGGGAGCTTTCTTCAGGCCATAAAGGACCTTCTTCAGTCTGCACACATGGGACTCCTTCCCATGCACTTCAAAGTGTAGCTTGTCAATGTACACCTCCTCCTATATGAAGCCATTGAGAAATGTGGTCTTCACATCCATCTGGTGGATCTTCCAACCCATCTCTGCTGCTATCGATATGATGGAGCGAATTGAAGTATATCGAGCCACATGAGCGAAGGTCTCCTCATAATCAACTCCCTTTACCTGGGAGAACCCTCTAGCCACAAACCTTGCTTTGAATTTCTCAATGCTGCCATCTGCAACATGCTTTACCTTATAAAGCCATCTGGAAGTAACCACAGATTTGCCCTCAGGCCTCGGCACCACCTCCCAAACATCATTATTCATGATAGAAAAATACTCCTCGTGCATGGCCTCTCTCCAGACCTGCTGGCTAGCTGCCTTCTCATATCTAGAAGGCTCAGAGTCGATGATGTTGGCAACCATTGCTATATAGCTATAGAACCTCTAAGGTGGTTTGCACTCTCTGACCGGCCTCTTTGGCCCAACAACATATGTGGCCTCTCTCAAGGTATCCTGAAGCCACTTAGGCTTCCCATTCCCTAAGCACACTTCTCCCACTGGAGAATGAAACTCCTCCTCCTCATTAGGAGCCTGAACTCCTGACTGTCTGTCTGCTGTCCTCCTACTTGAACCTGAACATGTAGATGCTGAAGTACTGTGTGAACTATCCATCAGTGAACTCCCTAGTGAACTGCTCTGCGGACTGCTCTGCATGCTGCCCGAAGCACCACCCCTCTGACTCTGCGAGCCACTGCTCATTGATGGATTTGAGATCGTAATTAATGTACCTCCGGATCCCCCTGATCCCTGCCCACTGGATCCCTGCGACTGACTCAGCTGCTCCCGAGGGTCTGGCTGATCTAGATACTCTAACTCATGTGACCTCCTGAAAGCCCTGTCCTCCTCGAATTTCACATCCTGTCTGACAACAACTCTCCTCTGTGCGGGAATATAAATCCGAAAGGCCTTCGAGGTCTCACTGTAGCCCAAAAAGACACCCTTCTCTACGGTGGGCTCTAGTTTGGTCCTCTTCTCCTTGGGTACATAGGAGTATGCAATACACCCAAAGATACGAAGATGACCAACATCAGGCTTCTTCCCATAAAAAGCCTCCTCCGGAGTCACATGCCCCAAGGCACGATGCAAAATCCTGTTCTGAAAATATACAACAGTGTTACAGGCCTCTACCATGAAAAAAATTGTAACCCCTGATCACGTAGCATAGATTTGGCAGCCCCTCCGATGGATCTGTTCTTCCTCTCTGCAACCCCATTCTGCTGGGGGTTGTAAGGAACTGTGAACTCCCTCCTGATGCCTGCCTCCGCACAATAATCAACAAAATCACCAACGGTGTACTCTCCTCCATTGCCCGAACTCAACTTGATATTTCGACCTGTCTGAGTCTCCACAAGAGCTCTGAACTCCTGAAACCGCTTGAAGACCTCACTCTTGGTCTTCAAGAAATAAATCCAGGTCCTCCTGGAGTGATCATCAATGAATAAAACATAATACTCATATCCACTCAAGGAAACATGAGACATCTGCCCGCTCACATCAGAATGAATCAAATCAAGTATCCCAGTCGATCTGTGATCACTGCTGGGAAAAGGGGATTTGGAAAAATTTCCCATAGCACATCCTCTGCATGTGTCAAAGTGATTAGTACTAAAATATGGAACACCTGTAGTGATCTCCCGAAATGTCCTCAAGGCTCTATGATACATGTGCCCCATCCTGTGGTGCCAAATCTCACACAACTCTGAACTGCTAGCTTTGATGCTGGTACTACTACTCAATGCCAAAAGGGGTTGAAATGAAAACTTGTACACCTTTGCATGGCGTACACCTATCACTCTAGCTGAATCAGCTGGAGCGCCCATGGGATATATCAGCACCTGTCCTCTCTTGAACAATATCTCATACCCTCTATCCTCCAATGCTGTGATGGATATGAGGTTCTTCCTCATCCTCGAAACATATAGAACATTTGACACCTTCAAGGGAGGTTTGGGTTCCCTGTTAAATGTTAATGTCCCCACACCGACTATTCTAACAACGCTGTCATCTTCGAGTACTACCTCTATATCAGTGCCACTCTCTAAAATCTCTGAGAAGTACTCATAGACTCCTGTCATATGACGTGAAGCCCCACTGTCAACATACCAGATACCTGAAGATGCTCCGCTAGTGGAGGGAAATGCACACTCCCTCTCAATCTTCGTGGCAGGAGATCCTGCACTAGTGGACTCATAAGCAATGAACCCAAACTCCTGTTCAATGCTATCCGTAAAGTCCTCTATCTCTGCTGATGCTGCCATGCTCTGGTTCTTCCCCTTCTTCTTCTTCTCCGAACACACAACTGCATAATGTCCCATCCTCTGACAATTGCAACACTTCACCTTGGAATAGTCCTTCTGTGTGTTCCCATTTTTACCTTTACCTTTTCCTTTTCCCCCACCATTACTTTTGGAAGCTTGCTTCTTTCCCTTTCCTTTCTTGCCTCCTGCCAGCAGTGCTACATCCTCATCCCGCTCAACTGGTTTGGTTGCCCCAAGCTAGGTCTTTCTGATTTCTGTCTGTATGCAATCATCCCAGAACCTCTCCCAAGTGGGAAGGGTCTCACGTGCACAAACCCCATCAGCAAAGTTCAGCCATGAATTGAGAAGGCCATTCACTGCAATCCACACCAACTCGGTGGGTGGAATGACCTCTCCAATTGCTGCCAATGCATTTATCACATTAGTAATATTTGTGAGATATCCAGCTGCACTATCAGTCTTACCCATCTTAATGGTCTTCAGCTTCTCCGTTAGGACCATTTTCCTGTTCTCATTGGTACTCTGGTAGTGTTGAGATTCAACAAGACGATGAAGCTTAGTGAAAATCAGTCACCTTCACTAAGTGGGCCCGCAGGCTATTTTTAGGTGCAAGTCTATTTTTAGACATGGTGATCATATTTCAGAAGTTGCAGGATGCTATTTGTGGATGGTTGGTCAAGTTGAAAAATAGATGAAATTCTATTTTTAGAATATTGGGCGAAGTCTATTTATAGATCGTCGATCTAAAAATAGATGCATGTCGATTATTATTAGCTCTTAATAATAATCTAACAATAAAAATCAACTTATTCTCTTGGAGCACTTTATTTTAGTGAACAGATTTGGAAAATTAGTGGGTTGAAGGAATTACGCAATTCCTAGGGTTTATTGGTGGCTCATGCATGAGGACTCTGTTAGAACTGAAGTGGCAAAGTTATGACAAAGTTGGAAGAGTAGTTACAGGAGTTGTTATTCAGTTTAACTCAGTTAATGGAGTTAAACTCAGTTGAGCTAGTTGTATCTAGTCTAACTGAAAGATACACTAGTGAGAGTTAAGTGAATTAATTAGTTAATTAATTCACAACTAATAAATCACTAACAACTGTACAGAAACATCAGTTAACTACAGTGCATGTCAGTTCCAGTAGAGACCCAGTGGAGAGATAGGTGAAAGGGTGAGATGGACTATCCGTTGTGACTAAAGTGATGCGTTGATTTCACCACACACACATTGGAGTTGCCAATGAGGATTGCGCAGTCAAGGCAAGGTAGATTTGAATTCATTCAAGGGTCTTCTTCAGCAGGGATTGCGCAGTGGAGGCAGGCTATCAGGTGGCAAGGAATCAATGCATGGATTTGCATATTTCTTCTTGTTAGTGTGTGACGATTGTATTGTGATGAGAGCTTGATGTACTAATCTTTGTATGATATTGTTATACGATCTCCATGATATACATAATATGATAGTTGGGGTTTTTTTCTTTAGGATTTCCCGTTAAACAATTGTGTTATGTGCGATTGTTTTTATTGCTTCATGTGTTTGCAATTGAGTTTTAAATTTCCGCAAAAGATTAACAGTGGAAGGATTCTGTATTTAGCAAGAAGATAAATATTGTTAGATTAGGAGAATATGGATATATACATGCATATTGTATATAATTTCTACATGGTATCAGAGCAGTGTTAATTCTTGAAGATTGCAATTGTGAATAATTGCTGAGTTTGTGCTGGTGGACAATTTGAATTTGCTGCAGAAATTTCTTGGTGCGACAGTTGAGTATTCACTAAAATGTCTTTCAATGGGTTGTGATTGGAGTATGCCCTTGAGGGTAGCTCGAATTACATAGCCTGGAAGGATAGGATGGAGGCGGTGCTGGAAGATAATGGACTGAAGGAGTTCATCGATAGCGATGTTCCTAAGCTGGGTTCTAGCGATGCTGCATTACTTGACGCATGACAAAAGAAGGTAGCAAAGACAAGAAGACTTATGTTGGAAGGTGTGAAGGACCATATTGTGTCCAGCCTTCACGGGAAATCCACTCCATTTGCAATGTGGAAGGCTTTGACAGATTTGTTCCAAAGCAAGAGCGACCAGAGGAAGATGGCGTTGAAAGATAAGCTCAGAAAAATAAAAATGGAAGGGCGACAGTATTCCAAAATATGTCACGAAGTTTTTCCACTGTAGGGATGAACTAGGAAGTGTGGGGATTACTGTTGATGATGATGAATTGGTGAGATTGGCTCTCCTTGGGCATCCGAAGAGTTGGCATAGCTACAAAGACTCTATCAATGGACGGGAGAAACTGCCAGGATAGGAGCGACTTTGGTCCGATCTTGTGCAGGAGGAGATAAGGCGAAGTACCAGGGATGGCTCTTCATCGAAGAATGATGATGAAGAGAATTGCGCTTTGGCTTCCAAAGAAATGAAGGGGAAAGGGAATAAATCCCATCCAAAATCCGAAGCTAAAGGCAACAAGCAGGATTTGTCCAAGGTGAAGTGTTTTCACGGTCACGAACAAGGGCATTTCACTACTAAATGCCCACAGAAGAAGAAGAACAAGAAGGATACTGGAGCTGCAGCTGGAGAGGCCTTAGCCTCACAATTTGAACTTGATTTCTCTTTGATCATATGCTTTGTTTCAAGCTCAATGGGATCGGTATGGTATCTTGATAGTGGTGCGTCTTTCCATATGACAGAAGAAAAAGAGTTGTTTAGTGACTTAGAGGAGAAGGATCTCCAAATGCATATAGAGATGGGCGACGATGGTAGATACAATGCGACTGGCATTGGGACCATTACCTTTGAGAGGGAGTCAGGTAATCCGTTTCTGTTGAAAGATGTTATGCATGTTCCAGGTCTGAAGAAGAACTTGGTCTCGGTCGCAATGTTGGAAGAAAAAGGTTATGACGTTGTTTTCAGCGAGGGAAAAACCTTCCTTCGACATAAAACAATGGCTCAAACCAAGAGGATAGGGATTCGAGTTAAGAATATCTACAAGTTGGAGGTAGATGGCTGTGCTGCAATGATGGGCAAAAAAGAAGAAGTGGTGAGCCGGGATGAGGGTGAATTATGGCACAGGAGATTGGGCCATCTTCACCATGGTGCCTTGAAGATTTTGCAGCAGATTTCTATTGGACTTCCCAAGGGTACTCTTGCGTAGTCAGATTAGTGCAAGGAATTTACTATGGGTAAGTTTGTGAAGACCACCTTTCATGAGAAGGAGAATCATGCTTCGGTGATCCTGGAGAGAATTCACACAGACGTGTGTGGACCTTTCTCGGTTGATTCAACATCAAAACACAGGTATTATGTTATATTTGTTGATGAATATTCTCGTAGATGTTGTTTCTTCTTCATGCAGAATAAGAGGGAAACATTCTCAAAGTTCTGTGAGTTTAAAGCATTGGTGGAGAAGGAGTCGGGGAAGCAAGTGAAAGCTCTACGGAGCGATAATGGTGGTGAATATATCTCGGGAAAATTCAAAGACTTTTGTAGCAAAGAAGGAATTCAAAGAGAGCTCATAGCGCCTCATAACCCACAAAAGAATGGGGTCGCGGAGAGGAAGAACAAAACAATCGTGGGTGCTGCATGAGCTATGTTTGAGAGGGAGCTAGACTTGCATGCAGTGGAGGAACTTCCTGTTCTGAAAGATGAACCTCCAGATGTGGATCAGCCACAGGAGGAGATTCATGGAGTGGAGGAGTCCACTCATGCAGAACCAAACATCAGACAAGGAAGAAAGCATACCATAGAAGCTGAGAGACTGAAGCTTGATGCGGCACAGAATGTAGGAGTCCCTACATCACAACACAGACATAGAAAGTCATCTGATCGATTTACTGGATACATGGCTCTTATGAGCAAGTGTGTTGTGATAGAGCCATATTATTTTGAAGAAGCAGTGTAGGAGCCCACATGGGTAGATGCCATGGTGGAGGAGTATGACTCCATTGTCAGAAACAATGCTTGGGAGATTATTCCAAGGCCAATGGGTAAATCAGTGGTAGATTCGAAATGGATCTACAAGTTAAAGCAAGCAGCTGATGGGAGCGTCGAGAAGTATAAGGAAAGATTTGTTGCCTGGGGCTTCTCAGAGATCGAGGGGATTGATTATGAAGAAACCTTTGCACTTATTGCACGGTATTCTTCCATAAGGACCATCCTTGCTCTCTCAGCACAAATGGGTTGGAACATTCATCAGATGGATGTGAAGAATGTGTTCCTTAATGAGATCATTGAGGAAGAGGTTTACATTGAGCAGCCTAAAGGATTTGAGATCTTTAGTAGTGAGTCGCATGTGTGCAGACTCAAAAGAGCGCTATATGGGCTGAAGCAAGCACCACATGCTTGGTACACACGAATCGACAGCTATTTCACTAGACTTGGCTTCACCAAGAGTGAGGCGGATGCAAACTTGTACCAAATTGTGGTGGAGGGTAAGCTTTTAATCATTGTTATTTATGTTGATGATTTAATACTAACCGGTGATGAGAAGTTGATACACTCATGCAAGGCAATTCTTGCAAAGGAGTTTGAGATGAAGGATTTGGACCTCCTTTATTATTTCCTTGGATTGAAAATATGGCAGCGGGAAGGTGAACTGTTTGTGTCTTAAGGCAAGTATGCCCATGAGATACTAGAGAAGTTTCACATGCAAGGATGCAAGCCTATCGACACTCCTCTTCCAAGAAATTGGAGGAAAGAGGATGCTACATCGGCAGAGGTAGTGGATGCCACTATTTATCGATAGTTGGTGGGTTCGCTCATGCATTTAGTTAATACAAGACCGGGCATATGCTATGCGGTGAACCAGCTTTCACAAGCAATGGTTAAGCCTACCAAGCTCTTTTGGAAGACAGGAAAGCATGTTTTGAGATATCTCAGGGGCACATCTGAGTATGGCTTATGGAGCAGATATATGGATGAAGTGAAGTTGCATGGCTTCACAGATGCAGATTGGGAAGGCATCCCAATGGACAGAAAGAGCACTTCAGGAGGGGTTTTCAGTATCGGATCTACAAAATTTTATTGGTACAACAGTAAACAAAGATCCGTGGCACTCAGTTCAGTGGAAGCAGAATACATGGCAACAAGTCAAGCTGCATGTGAGGCTATTTGGATGAGGAAGATCCTAGTCGGTTTGTTCGATTCACATTTAGATCCTACAGTGATACATTGTGACTATAGTGATGCATTGATTACACCACACACACATTGGAGTTTCCAATGAGGATCGTGCAGTCAAGGCAAGGTAGATTCGAATTCATTCAGGGGTCTTCTTCAGCAGGGATTGCGCAGTGGAGGCAGGTTATCAGGTGGCAAGAAATCAGTGCATGGATTTGCAGATTTCTTCTTGTTAGTGTGTGACGATTGTATTGTACTAAGAGATTGATGTACTAAGCTTTGTATGATATTGTTACATGATCTCCATGATATACATAATATGATAGTTGGGGTTTTTAGCTTCAGGCTTTCCCGTTAAACAACTGTGTTATGTGCGATTGTTTTTATTACTTCATGTGTTTGCAATTGAGTTTTAAATTTCCGCAAAAGATTAACAGTGGAAGGATTCTGTATTTAGAAAGAAGATAAATATTGTTAGATCAGGAGAATATAGATATATACATGCATGTTGTATATAATTTCTATAGGTAGAGATTGGTCAAAGCTATCCACATCTCATGAGCATATCTCTTTCCTCTCACACGAGGAATGCAATGGTCTTTGATTCTATCTAGAATCAGTCTCTTACTCTTGTTATTCTTTTTATTAAAGTCTGTCAACTGAACAACATCAGTAGGCACATTAACAGGGTTCTGTGCGTTATGCACCATGATATCCCAGACTTTTGCCTCTTCAAAGATACTCTGCATTATCTCCTGCAATGTAGTTACTATGCCCATCCAGCCTATCCTCCACCCTCAAGCCAAAAGACATGCTTGTTGTCCTAATAAACTGAAAATAACACTGCTGTAGTAAAGGTAATGATTTATGTGTGAAAAATCAGCTTGCTATAATTTTTCTTCTTGTTGTCCCAAACTGCACTTTTTAGCAAAATAGCTTTGATACCATGTAGAAATTTTACAACCCAACCCTAGTTTTTAGTTTCTCCTTATTTCTCCCATATAGTTAAATGTCCATTCCCATAGCCATACATTCAACAAGCTGTAAAAATAAATATTTTCTGAAAACACTAATTCTGGAAATTTCACAATGCTGAAACGCAGAAATAAAAACTGAGAAAATAAATCAGCCACACAGAATTTTGACACGCTGATTTTTGGTCAATGTGACCCTGGAAAAACCCCCTACAAATCTTGGGGAAAACCAGTTCGAAAGCTCTCATTTATTTCTGATAAATATCTTTTACTGAGAAATAGAAAAACACAAAAAATTCCAGCAACCAGTATTTTTACTTATCTCGAAAATCGTGCACATCCTCTGCCTCAATTTTTGTGCCAAACAGAAAAAAATTACAACAGAAAGTACAACATTAAATGTTGTACGGACAACACTGAAAACAATGTCGGAACAACTGTATGACCTCCTCAAAAACTGTGCCACTTGATGCCTCGAAAAATGTGTTGTACGGACCTCTATTTGCGTGCTGAAAACTGCTGTACGGATTTCAGAAAATAGATTTGTTTTTGATGCTATACGGACCTCAGTTTTCGTGCCTCCTTAACTTCTGTATGGACCTCGAAATTTGTGCTGCATTAAATGAGGTTTTCCCTTGAAATTTGTGCCACTTGCCTTGAACTTCGTCCTGCTTCTTGCTGTACGTATTTGCTAAAATCTTGCTATCTCGGTATGTGTGCCAAGGTGCTGTTCTTCCTCCTTCTTCTCTGCTCAGAAATATCCTTTGTTCTCTTCCTATCCTTCTCTCAATCTGCTCATGAAAGAATGAATGACACTATCATAGCCCTCCAAATTCTCAACAAATCACACTTTAAATAATAGTCATTACAAGATTAGTTATTCAAGAGTTCATGTCCTACTTCCCTTCTCTCCTACTATGTAAAGGAACATTGCATCACTCAATATATGTATTTGAAATCCATTCTCTCATTCTTATGTGTATTCTAGTATATGCTTATGTGCATACAAATTGACAAAAATGACCACTACCTTTGTGTCTAGGTCCATTATACTCAATGGAAGTTATATATATATATATATATATATGTTCTTTGTTAAAAAAGTTGGTCAAATATATTTGTCATCATGACCCTGGGATAATGCAGTATTTGATGCCTTATATGATATGTGCGATGACAAATATTTGGGTAAATATAGGCTTTCTTTTGAATTCTATAATAAATTGTGGTTTGTGAGTGGTTATTATCTAACAAAGATGTTAAGAATGACTTGGAGTAGAATATATGGGAATATCCCCGATGCATGATCGATCAACCAACATTGCATCTCATCTAGTTGATAAGTCAATGTTTAGAGAGAAGGATGGTGCCTTGAATTAATCATTATCAACCTTGATGGATACAATTCACCTCAATATGTTGATTGAAAATGTTATTCTGGATTGGGCCACAAGCACGATCTTGTTTGTTCAACAAAATTGTTTAGAGATAATGGTCATGAATAGGTAATAAAGTATTAGTTAGGATTTTTATAATTAAAGTGATGTAATCATAAGTTAATTAATGTAGTCATTACAAGATTAGGTATTTGAGAGTTACATAAATATTCCCCTTATCTCCTACTATGTAGCAATCGATTATCACATTCTTATGTGTCTTCTAGCATATGCTTGTGTGTATAAAAGTCGACAGAAAAACCTACTAACTTTGTTTCTAGCCTCAATGTAGTTGATAATAGTGTTAAATAAAATTTTCATTAATGTGTTCTCTGTATAAAAATCCTTGTCAAATATATTTTCCATAATGGCCCTTAGACAATATGAAGTAATTTGTGCTTTATGTGATATGGGAGATGGCACATATCTAGGTATAGATATGATTTCATTTGAATTACATAGGAGATTGTGGTTTGTGATTAGTGATGATATGCTTTTGATGTGTCAAGAACTACTTGGAGTAGGATGTATGGTAAAATATTTGAATTTAGGATGGATCAATCTTATTTCCAAGGGGAAAAAAAGAGATGGTAGGAGGGTGGTGACCAATCACCTTGCTTAATCCTCTACAACGTGTTAGCCAAAGCCAAAATAAGTAGGATTGAATTCTATTATTGCAAGGGTTTCCCAATATGAGAAAATGTGGTTCATTGAGGGTCAATTCATATTAGACAAACTCTTTATAGTGTAGAAATTATATAGAAATTATATACCAATGGATTCAATCCAATCTTGTGATGTACTAAAATGATATACTGAATCCTTCTACAATATTTGTGGAATATAAAACACGATCGTTCAATCACATGCAAGTAAGAGAAAGAAGCAAATAAATCACACAACACAAGATGTTCTTGGGGACAAAAACTGCTCAAAACCCCGCTATCATATATTGTACAAAGTAAAGGAATCATGAAACAATACAATTCTTTCTCACACTAAGAAAATCTTGCACTCTCCTGACTGTCTCACTCTGATCTTGCTCGAAACTGGCTTGCAATGCTGAGGCAAAATTGACTAACACTTAGCAAATTATCAGCCTCTGCTAAGCCCAGCCTTGCTCACGCAATCCCTAGGGAAATATGCCCCTATTAAATAGGAAATTCAACCTTCCTTGATTGTGCAATCCATCATAGCATTCTCATGACTTTATAATTGCACTCGGGCAATTTTCTAATAATACAACTGTTACCTATGTTCCCTTTAACCTCTGTCTCAACTGGGTCTTCATTAGAACTGAAATGCATATAACTATTAATAACAAATCATTATTTATCTGATTTATCACTACTTGTGAATTAAATCTAATTTAATTCACTAGACCTCTCACTAATTCATCACTCAGTTAGAACTAGTTATATTGATTTTAACTCAATTAATTTGAGTTAACTGATTACACTCACACCACACTAATGCTACAACTGCAACTGGACTCCAAAAATATTAGGATCACTCTAAATGCCTCATCTTAGACCCTCAACTCAAAATTATTGAGCTAACTGAGTCTTCATGACTTAGTTAACTGATACAAGTTGTTTATAGATGAAATTACAATTTATTGTCCAATTTAGTTAAGGGAAAAATAAATTAGACACACACATTTAGCACTAATGTGTGACTAAATTCCTCACCAATGTGTGACTGGAATCCCACACCAGTGTGTGTGCATTTTTTTTTGTCCTTTATGGTTTCCAATTTCACTGTTTATTGTTGCAAATTTCAACACTCCCTCTCAACAAGAAAGGAATTCAATCTATCCTGGTTCGGTACCTTTGGAATGTTCTGCATGAAACAATTCTCCAGTGTTGTTTGCACTTGCAACTCCTGAAACTGAATAGCCTCCAAATAATTGAATCAGTATAATGCATATATCATCCGAGTCTTCTGACTGCTACTAGTTATTGCACTGTCTACTGAAATATCTGCGTTGCTGCCGACGTTTGCATCTATGCTCTCTGCACTGCTGCTAACTATGATCTGCACTCCAATATATGACATATGTCACTATGATTTCTATCTTCCTGAAATCTAACTGCACCAACCTAACCGATCCTTCCTGCTACTGCTATACGGTGGGTTCCTTGTATCCAGGTCCGATCCATGAGACACACCATCTCAATGGACCCTGTCCAAATTTCTTCTTGGGATTATATCTGCACATCACCCCACCTCACACCTGGAGGTATAACTACATGTACTCCCTCTACCCATATGGATCAAAATCCTCCCCTCCTGGAGGTCTCTGCGTGAGTGGACTCTTCCACTCAGTCTCCTCTCGACTTCTCTAATTGTGGCTACTCCACAACCTTCTGAGACTACTTCTGAGGCTGCATGTTGAGAGATAATTTCTCCCTCTCAACCACCAAGTCATTAACCACTGCTTTTCTCCTCAAAACTTTGCGTGCATCCTCGATGTTGAGAGCATACATGTTCTTAACTCTTACACTGATCTGTTTCACCTATCCTGTGGCTATGTGTTTAAGGAAAAATTTTCCTTTTCTAAACATCACATCAGAACCACGGTCTTCCAATACCGCTAAGGAGACAAGACTCTTCCTTAGGCCTGGAACATACAAAAAATCTGCTAGTTTGAGAGGGGAGCCATACTTCATTTGAAAGGAAAATGTACCTATGCTGGTCGCGCTATACCTCATGTCATCTCCAAATTATATGTTATGCTGGAGGTCCTTCTCCTCCAAGTCACTTAAGAGATCTTTATTCCCCGTCATATGGAACGAGGCACCACTGTCTAGATACCACATGCATGCCATTAAAATGATGGTCATGCATGCAATGAGAGTAAAATCAAGCTCGAATTGTGAAACCAACACTTCACCTACTGAAACTGTAGGCTCCTTCTTGCTTGCCTTCATCTGTGGACAATTTGAGGCATAGTGCCCATGCTCGTGACAGTGAAAACACCTGATCTTGGACAAGTCTCTCTTTCCCTCTTCACCTTGTGACTTCTTTCCCTTGGATTTCTTTCCTTTTTCTACTACTACACAATCTTGTTCTTTGTTGGTGCTAGAGGTCCTGTTTGTGGTGCTCCACCTTGTCTCTTCTATTACCAAGTTGGACCACAAACGCTCCCAGTCTAGTAAATTCTCCCTCCCATTCATAGAGTCCTAGTAACTATGCCAACTCTTGGGAAGGCCTAGAAGTTCTAGGCTCACCAAATAATCCTGGGCTACTGTCACACCAACACTTCCAAGCTCATCTCGACATTGAGTGAACTTCGCCAAGTATGTTGGTATCATCTCGCCCTCCTCCATCTTGATCTTTCTGAGCTTGTCCTTCAGCGCCAACTTCTTGTGGTCACTGCTATTTTGAAACAGATTTGTCAAGGCCTTCCACATAGCATATGGAGTCGCCTTCCCATGGAGACTCGAGACAATATGATCTCGAACTCCCTCTAACAAGATCCTTCTTGCCTTTGCTAACTTCTTCTTCCATGCATCAAGAAGTTGGGCATATGCTGCAGCGGGCTTGGGAATATCAGTATCTATGAATTACTTCAACCCATTGTCCTCCAACATTGCCTCCATCCTGTCCTTCCATGCAATATAATTTTTATTTCCCTCGAGTGCATATTTGAGTATGAATCCATTGAAATACATCTTGATCTGCTGCTGGATCTTGAAGAACAAATTTGAAAATATGAACCTATTCAAGACAAACTCAATTTATTCTCTTCTATTGTGATTCCTGGCACTCTGATACCATGTAGAAATTATATAGAAGTTCTATACCAATGGATTCAATCCGGTCTTGTGATGTACTAAAACAAGATACTGAATCCTTCTACAATATTTGCGGAATATAAAACACGATCGCTCAATCACATGCAAATAAGTGAAAGAATTAAATCAATCACACAACATAAGATGTTCTTAGGAAACACAATTGCTCAAAACCCCGCTATCATATACTGTACAAAGTCAAGGAATCATGAAACAATACAATGCTTTCTCACACCGAGAAAATCTTGCACTCTCTTGACTGTCTCACTCTGATCCTGCTCAAAACTAGCTTGCAATGCTCAGGAAAAATTGAAAAACAGTTAGCCAATTCTCAGCCTCTGCTAAGCCCAACCATTCTCATGCAATCCCTAGGGAAATAGGCCCCTATTAAATAGGAAATTTAACCTTCCTTGATTGCGCAATCCATCATGGCCTTCTCATGACTTTATAATTGCACCTGGGCAATTTTCTAATAATACAACTGATAATTATGTTCCCTTTAACCTCTACCTCAACTGGGTCTTCATCAAAACTGACATGCATGCAACTATTAATAGTGAATCATCAGTTATATGATTTATCACTACTTGTGAGTTAAATATAATTTAATTCACTGGACCTCTCACTAATTCATCACTTAGTTAGAACTAGTTAAACTGATTTTAACTCAATTAATTTGAGTTAAATTATTACACTCACACCACACTAGTGCTACAACTGCAACTGGACCCCAAAAATATTAGGATCACTCTACATGCCTCATCTTAGACCCTCAACTCAAAATTATTGAGCTAACTCAGTCTTCATGACTAAGTTAACTGGTACAAGTTGTTATGAGATGAAATTACAATTTATTGTTCAATTTATTTAAGTAAAAAATAAATTAGACACACACATTTAACTCTAATGTGTGACTCGAATCCCACACCAGTGTGTGTGCATTTTCTTTGTCCTTTCTGGTTTCCAATTTCATTGCTTCTTGTTGAAAATTTCAACATATAGCCTAGGAAGGTCATGGATCTATTAGTCTAGTATCACAATGTGGGCATTAATTTATGAAGAGGTTGCACATTTGTATTCAAGCATTACAAAAATTCCTACAATGTATGCTAGTGTGTTTGAGGGTTGGTGCTTTGGATTAGCATTCTCAAGCAAGGTGAAAATGAAGAAATAAGCCATTTAACCCTTTGGTTATCTGGAATAGGTTTGTTAGTATGATAAAATGATTTATGCATTGTACGATCAAACTCATTAAGGGACTTTCTTATGTGTTGTTTAATACTCATCATTGTTGGGATCCATATTGTTGGTTGGATATTTTGCTAAAAATCAATAAGAAAATTCTTTTCCTTGTGATAAAGAGGTGTCATAGTTGATACCTTTTTTGTTACTAAAGTTTGTAGTTTCATATCTTATCATGAAATAATGGAGCTTCAAATCCTTAGTATTCAAATGACCATGTTGAAAAAATTCTCAAGAGAAAGGATATGCAACTTATTATCAATAGTACCATGATAGTCGGGTACTTGGGGAAGATGGTAGACCTTGCAAATGGTGGCATGATGGATGTGAACATTGCATAAGTGAAAACAAGAATACACTTTGTAACCAACAAACATGTAACATTGTTTGGAGATTAGAGCTACATTAACCAATAATGAAGTGGATGTCAAAGTGCATGTAGGAGGTGAGGTATGTGTCATAGGCATGGATATGTTGTTTTCCCTATATTTGTTAGCTTCATTAGATGATGTTGGTGTATTCATAATCAAAATATCTGTAAAAACCACCACGTCATTTAGACATCCTATTTTGAGTTAGTTCCTACATGGACATAAACTTTGCTTAATATGAAATTTTAGGACCAATGTCTTTTGGATTAGGATGGGAGAGTTGAGAATGTAGAATGCAATACACATGAGTCTTTTGGTCGTCTCTCTAGTACATTAAATTTTTAGTATATGATTCATGGCTCTTTGGTGAAGTTGGGTTGTTGGAAAAAAGTGGAGACTTGGAGTGGTTATTACTATGTGCACTTTTTCTTCCACTAGCACTCCTAAAAATACTTACAATACATCACCGTGAATTGTGTCTATAAGGAAATGGAAATAATGTTTGGGGTACTATGAATGCAAAAATACATAGGGACGCTGACAATAATTACAAGGATAATATATTAATAAAATAATTCTAATTATTGAAAAAATTGGTGTATGCAATAATCTAACAGAATCATAGAACTAAGGAAGATATCATGCCTTATTAGGATAAGAAAAAATAACCCAAATCATGAACAAATAAAATCTAGAGACAAACACAAGGGACAAGTAGACATGATAATTATAGGTTAGAAGTTTTATAATAATCTCTATCTATATTTTGTTTTCTCCCCATTAATGAGGTAAGAGGAATATAAATATAAGAATAATTGATAATTTACAAGTAAAAGGATCCTACTTGGGTCCATAGGTTTGGCTAAAGACAATGCATACATTACACTAAAGTGTGATGTAAAATGCATGGGTTCCAAGTCAAATGGAAATTGTTTTAAATGGTGCCACTAAATTTTCCATAATTAGTTCCTTTAAGGGGTTTAATATTGAAAAGTTTCCATACTAAATTTATGCTTAATAGGGCTAGAGAACACCATTGCATAATTTTCCTTAAACAAAGTGACCTTTTGAACTTTGTTGTAGGAAAATTTAGCGAACTTTTAGTTTCTCTAAAAACGTCTTCATTCAACAAGAGGAGTTCTTCATGTGATGTGGAGGGCTTGTGGTCCCTAATCCCCTTTGTTGTAATTTGGTTGAATTTTGGAAAACTTAGATAAGGTGTATGATTGGGATTATTTCTACGAAGGCACATTTCTTGATTTGATTTTTTTTTTTTTTTTTTTTAATTATATAGGAAAAATCACAACTTTCTATTAATAAAAAAAAAGTTGCATTAGTACATGAAAAAGTGAATTCACATATTTTCCCTAAAGATAATTTTTATGTGCTTGAAGCACTCATTGAAGCCAATCTACCAAAAATAGAATTTACCCAGATAAATTGGTTTTTTCTTTTTCACCTTTTTTCTTTTGAAATTTGTGCCAAACCCTAAAATTTGGTGTGGACATAACAATAGCCAATTCAACTCCTGATATTGATGGAACTTCTTTGTCTGAATTCAAAACTCTCAAAAATGTGTGCTTGCTTTATTCCACCTGATCCTTGGCTATTTCTCTTTTCCTCGTGCTGATTACCAAGAGTCTGGATCACTGCTAATTCAATGGGTTTCTATGCATGTTTGGTATGATCCTTCTGCTTCTCTCCTCCTTCCTCCATTTTGGAACCTTGTTGATTCGATGCCTCTGGTTGTTGGCTGTATGTCATCCATTTCTTCATCTTCATCATCAGAAGAGTGAAGATCTGGAAATTTCCATCCCTTTGGATTTTGCGTTCTCTTCTTTGTCTTTATCTTTGCTTATGTGCATGAATTGTGAAAATTCCCTATCTGATGGAAGATAAGACACCTAAAAGCAATATTTTCAAAATATAACCATTGTGTCCACTTGAAATCTTGGTCAGTCAGATGGACGAAATTAGGTAGGCCTTTTCTTAAGTCTATCTTCACACATATGCAGACAAAAGTAAATATACCTTTGTCCATTATTTCTCGATCCATATTTAGAAATCTCCCCAATGAGTTTCCAATGCCTTCTAGGACTTGGTGGTGCCAGAAAGGAAGAGGGAGATTATGTAACCTTACGCATACCAAAATATTTGTAACCAACATTTTTGTGGCATCGAAACCGAGAAACCATGGAGTTACAAAGAGGCCCACCCATCCCAAAAACCATGGTCATTCATTGATGAAATATTCCAGGTCTTTTTTGTTATCGAATTGAACAACAAAAAATCCATTCACGCACAAGTAAATATCACAATTTTTAGTCTAGTTGAGGTAGATCCATTGATGGAGATCTTTAGACAGGTCAAAAACCATTAAATCAACATATAATAACTCTGGCTTGTAGAACAGTGAAGAGATCACTCGTGGAAATTTTATTGATAGATCTGGAGATTTCTCCATCTTATCAACTAGGTAAGGACTTGGAAATTTCATATTTGGGGATTGTCTATCCAGTGTGGCAACCTTCCCTCTCATTGCGTCCTTAAATGAACTTGGACCCTTGATAACAAAAGTTGATCCAAGTGGAATGCTCGATCCTGCGGCTCCACCTCAGAACCTCGAATTTAAAATGATTGTAGAATTACATGGTATGTCACACTCTTTCAATTTGATGATATATTGTAAAATTATACCCTCATAGATGAGGTTATTTATATTGAATAGTATATCCAATTTTTCCCCACACTTTTTTTTTAGGTCTAATACTGGATCCACTGGCCTAGCCCCTATAAGTATTGATTTTCTGTTTAGAGTCTTCAATAATATTTGGAAATATTCCTCATGATTTGGATCTAAAACCCCAATATTGTGGCTTCGATTTGAATAAAAAAGGCCCCATGACGTAGATCTTAGGCGAGATTACTCGATAAGAAGCAAAAATTCTCAACACCAGGCATATAACGAAGGGCCCAAATCATAGTTATTTACCATTGATTTGGTGTAGTTCCTACTCGATTCCCCTGGGAATATGATAGTATGTTGAAAAAGGGGTTCATAGCAAGCCCTGCTAATAAACACCCTAAGAAAAAGATAAATCTTGATGGCGATTTCAGAGAGAAGGGAGCCTTCAAAAACTCTGTCACTATAATAGGCTAAATTTTGCTGGAATCCTCCAATGGTCATGCCATCATAATTCATAGAGCTGAAGGGGTACTCGACGGCGTATGTGAGCTAGGAGAGAAGCATAACTGACCAACACAGATATGGAATGCATGTAATCATCACATATTGACCGAATAACACATGAAAATTTAGTATTATCCATAGATCTGTGCTTGCAAGAGCACGATATATCACAAAGTAAATAAAAATGCCTCCCATCATCCATCTTTCGACCCAGATATTTTGTCTTCCGAATAGAGAAAGATCCAATTTTACTTGTCATATACATAGATCGCACCAGAGGAAACACCCTTCATGCACACCGAGAGTAGACTAACACTCTTTGGCAGATTCCCAATAGATCCTGCAAACACAAAAATAAACCCTAACATACTCCATTGTTGAATCCTTAGTTAAACTGAGAGGGGGGGGGGGGTGAATCAGTTTAACACATTCATGAGATTTTTAAAACTTTTCATCAAGCTTATTTACAACTTAATTTTACAATCAAATTTATATGTGAATAGTCTTAATATGTAGCAGCAAGTATTAAGATAATGTGACACCAAACTTATTATGAGAGCAGCAAGTATTAAGCAGATTGGATAGAACATATCAACACATAGGCAACACATAGAGAGACAACAGATATAAGTGGAAACCCATAAAGGGAGAAAACCACATCTTATTATTTTTGCGATGCAAAGGAAAGCTCCAACTCCCTCTCACCACTGATTTTCTGCAGGCACCAACCTTGGATATCAGCTCTGTTCTGTACCTTCTTTTGTGCTATCCTTCAGTCTTCAATTTTGTCTTATAGCATTTCTTTCTGCTCCTCCTTCTTATCTTCTCTACCTCAATTCTTCATACTCTGCATTCTCTAACCTCTCTATGCATATCACTGTGATATCCTTTACATAGTTTGCCTCATAACTGTTCGTATTCCAAAGGGAATTCAAAGTGAATAGCCCTGACTCTTCGCCTTCTGCCTCCTTACTTCTTTATCCAGCTCATTCAGAAAACTACAACAATTTGTACAACTTTCAGTTTTACAATGGAGTTTTGTTTCCTATGGAGACTTTCCAGTGCATCACAAACAATACAAACAAATTAAAAACATTTACATTTAGTTACAATGTGAATTCCAACTCAACCCATTCAACCTTTTGGATCAGTGCGTGTTGTCTTTTCTGCAGCTATCTCTGTCTTTTTTTTCTCTGTATGCTTTTCTGTTCACTTCTGTCGCGTAACTCCTACATATATTTAACTGCGCTTTTTATATAATGCAAATCAACTCTCGGCGCAATAATAAAGGCATTTGTAACACATAAACTGCCCTTTCTATATAACGCAAATGCCTCTCGGCAATATAATCATAATAGACCCGTTTAATATATAAAATGCCTTTTCTGTTCAACTAATCGATCTTTTCTTATGCTCTAATTGGATTACACCTCTCACGATGGTTCCGATGCGATTGATCGCAATCAAAACTTTCAATGGTATGTTCTGATGTTCTGCTTTACTCCGATGCGATGGTTCACTATTCACTTGCACTTCACTACGCCGATGCGATTGGAATTATTTGAGGGGATTAGCAAAGGCCCCACCATGTAATCAAACAACTCATATCTGCTGTCCATTCTTCAGCAAATCCAACGGCTATCATCCGATCGATCAATCGCAATCAGAACTTTCAGTTTGTTCGTTACTCTTTCACCTCCGATGCGATGAATCACTCCAATGCACTTTAAGCCGAAACTCAAATAAATATGAGTTACCAGTTATAACATATCAGGTCTGGAATCACAAGCAGAACTATTATTAACATGTTCTGCTGTTATGATTTTCTCCGATGCGATTCGTGAGGGTCCCACCTTATAATACTTCGTTTGTTTTAGACCTGAACAATGGAACCTTTTGTTCTTTTAATCTCGCGCACAAGAATATAATACATATGCTGTATATTGTAACCTTGGTCCCTTGTATATAAAGTGCTACATATATCTATATATATATATATATATATATATATATATATATATATATATATATATATATATATATATATATATACATCTTGGAGCCTTTTCTTTATAAATATCGAATGAATTTTCCCGACAGTCAAAACTCTTTAACCAACCCTCTAAGGCAAAAAATAATAAGCCACATTCTTTATTCGAACCTTAGTCTTAATGCTACAAAAGGGGTTCGACTCTTTTAATTACATACACCCGCACTTATAGCATTTACCCATGGTTTATATATTAACACGACACATATATCATATGGTGGTTCATGGGCTCCACGCTCTACTGTTCACCCTATATGAATTAAATAAACAAAACCCATTTCAAACCAAGTGGTTCATATCTCTATTCACCCGCATATCAACTATTCAACATTTTCTCTAATGGCTAATAACTAACCATTAATGCAACAATTCAGTTGGACCCACCGCAAATTATATCCACATATATAATCTTTATATGCGCACCTTTTGAGGTATTTCATATTCACAATACTATGTAGACATATATTACCTCCTCTGTCATACATTATAGCAAACCTTTTGGAATTACCCAAGTGATAGCATATATAATCGTTCTCGGGCCCACCTTCCTCCACACTGTATTAATACTACAGTTTCTATCAACCTTGACGCATAAACAGGACCTTTCAAACATTATACCATGACTTGAATTAAAAGTGACCTTTGGGCCCACAATGCATTGTTACTTACCTTCCATCTGTTAATTAACTTTTATAATAGACAAAATACACATAACTTCGCATAATACTTGGCCCCGCAGCTATGAATGTAGGTCCCACAGCATGTTTTACACAATATATGTCAACAAACGTTAAAACCATTATAACACCTTTTGAATGTATAAAGAATAAGCCTCATAAGAAATAAGGTTTGGCTTTAAACTTTGGTTTATGTTTCAATTTTCAATCATACGTTTGACTCGGGCCCACAGTGCTTTGCCTCAACTAACCTTTGTTCATCGCGCAAGTGTGATCACTGTAGATCTTCCAACCTTGGCAATCGGACATACACAACTAATATTGCGTTTTTCTTTGAGCCGAGGGTTAACACTCAGAAATTAGGCGATGTAAGTGGTATTCAAATACCACCCAAAGACATGTGTCCATCAGCGGCATAGATCGCGTTCAAAAAGAGAAATCCACTTACCACTCCCAAACGCAAGCGATACGGCTGGTATTTTCACCTCTGGTTTTACTATTTATTCAAGGTTCTGCTCTTGACTCAGGGTTCCAGTTCTAATGATTCCGCTTCAAAGTTTATTTAACCTCCATTCTTCGTTTAAATATATAGATTGTGCATTAGATATAACCCCACTGTTATTTTGTTTTTCGGTTCCGCCCTTTCTGCATGGTTCCGCATCTCCTGTGTTCATTTCAAAATGGATTTGTTAACAGCTCTGCCTCTGTATTCTCTGTCTCTACCTCTGTATTCTCTGTCTATGTTTCACTGTACTCTCTGCAACCTTTCTCTGCTGCTCGACCGTTTCATTTCACGGCTTTGCCTCTGTATTCTCTATCTCTGCCTCTGTATCTCCTGTCTCTGTTTCAATGTACTCTATGCAACCTTACTCTGCTACTCGACTCACTCTACAGTTTCTCTGTATTCTTTGCATATTTTGTAGCCTGGGCTGCTTCAAATGGCCCTGCTTTGCAGCTGCTCGACCCTCTACATCCTCTTCAGATCTCTGCTGCCTCTCTGCTGCTACTCTACCTATTTTTCTCTCTTTGCCTTTCAATAGTCTTCTTTTGCTATCTCTCTGCATCTATGCTGTTTCCTTTGCCATCTCTTTTTCCATCAATGACAACATTTCCAACAGTCTCCCCCTTTGGCATTGATGGCAATACGCTTCCTCTGCTTACCTTTTAGGACCCTTTCTTCTATTGCTTTCATTTCCTCCCCCTTTGACATCAATGGCAAAGGGTTTCCCATTTCCCAGCGTGCTTTTAAATCTCGTCCATGTTGCTATGATCTTGAGGACCTGTTTCATGCCCTTCTTAGTTGCTCTGGCTCTTTTGTGACTCTCTTTGTTGACTGATCTCCCCCTGGAATGATGTCTTCTTTTCTGTTCTCCACCTGGAATGAAGCTTTATTTTTCTGTCAGAGAGTAGCATATGAAGACACTACCCCTAGTTTGTCTCTCAGATATTCGAATGGATCTCTAGCAAGAGGTTTTGTGAATATGTCTACTGTTTTTTCTTTTGTTGGCACATATTCCAACTTCACTACCTTCTGTGCTACTTGTTCTCTTAGGAAATGGTACTTGATTGGGATGTGTTTAGTTTTTGAATGAAGTACAAGATTTTTTGAAATACTTATTGCACTTTTATTATCACATTTGATAGAGATAGGTTCATCAATGCTTACCTTCATGTCTTGGAGGGTTTGTTTCATCCACATGACTTATGTGAAACATGCTGCTGCTGTTATGTATTCTGCTTCTGCTGTAGATAGAGAGATAGATGTTTGTTTCTTGCTTAGCCATGCCACCAAACTTTTTCCCAAGTAGAATGCGCCTCCACTTGTGCTTTTTCTATCATCCACACAGTTGGCCCAATCTGCATCTGTATATGCTGTCAAAGTGAAGCTCTTGCCTTTTGGATACCATAGCCCATACTGTGCAGTTCCTTGTAGATATCTGAATGTTCTTTTGACTACTAGAAGGTGATTTTGTTTTGGTGCTGCTTGATATCTAGCCACAAGTCCAACTGCCAACATAATGTCTGGTCTAGATGCTATTAGGTATCGCAGACTTCCTATCATGGATCTGTAAATTCTTTGATCTATATCAGAAGATCCATCATCAACACATAGCTTGCATCCAGTGATCATGGGAGTTGACACAGGTTTGCAGTCTTCCATTTTGAACTTTTTCAACATCTCTTTTAAGTATTTTTCTTGTGAGATAAATGTACCTGTGTTCTTTTGCTGAATTTGAAGTCCTAAGTAGAAGGTGAGCTCTCCAATCATAGACATCTCAAACTCTGATTTCATTTCTTCAGCAAATCTTTTTGCTAACTCATCTTTGTTGCTTCCAAACATGATGTCATCAACATATACTACAACAATCAAGAGTTCATTCTCGTGGGCTTTTATGTATAGATTGCTGTCTACTCCTCCTCTCTTAAAGCCTTGTTTTTGAAAGTACTTATCCAGCCTTGAATACCAAGCACGAGGAGCTTGTTTAAGCCCATATAGAGCCTTCTTTAGTCTGCACACATAGTATTATTTATCTATTAATGAGAATCCTTCAGGTTGTTCCATGTAGACTTCTTCTTCTAGGTCTCCATTCAGGAAGGAAGATTTCACATCCATTTGATATACCTTGAAGTCATGGTAGCATGCAAAGGCCAGAAAAATTATGATAGCTTCCATTCTAGCTACAGGGGCAAATGTTTCATCATAATCAAGGCCTTCAATTTGTGAATATCCCTTGCATACACGTTTGGATTTATTCCTGATTACATGTCCTTGTTCATTCATTTTATTCTTGAATACCCATTTTGAGCCTATGACATTTTTCTCGGTGGGTCTTGGAACTAATTCCCAGGTATTGTTCTTCTCAATTTGGTCTAATTCTTCATTCATAGCATTCACCCAATACTTGTCCTTGCTGGCTTCTTCAAACTTCTTTGGCTCTATTTGTGATAACATAGCTAGGTATACCTCTTCTGTCTGTTTAGTTAGCTGTCTTCTTGTCTGGACTCCTACACTCTTGTCCCTAATGATTTGACCTTCTGGATGGTTCTTTTGAGTGTATCTTGAGGGGGCTTTCGAGCTCAGTTCATCATCTTCTGTTGTCTTGCTTATTTCATCATCATCTTGGTTCTCTTATTCATAATATTCTGGAGGATTGCTGTAACCTGTACTTCTTGTCTTGTTTGGTAGTTCTTCATCAAATCTTACATCAATGCTTTCCACAATTTTTCGAAGAGTCTTGTTGTAGCACCTGTAACCTTTACTCTTGGAAGCATATCCTAAAAATATTCCTTCATCTGCTCTTGCATCAAACTTCCCCAGATTTTAATCATTATTATTTATGTAGCACTTGCTTCCAAAGACTCTAAAGTGCTTGATTGATGCTGGTTTACCATGCCATAGTTCATAAGGAGTCTTGTCACTGTTTGGTCTTAAATGAGATTTTTTAAGAATATGCACAGCTGTGTGTACCGTTTCTGCCCAGAAGGTTTGCGGAATGTTACTTTCTTGCATCATGGCTCTGGCAATTTGTTGTACAGACCTGTTTTTTCTCTCTGCCACTCCATTCTGTTGAGGTGTCCCTGCAATAGTAAACTGTTGCTTTATCCCATGTTCATTGCATAGGTCTGCAAAGTCATAGTCTGTGAATTCACCTCCTCTATCTGATCTGATGCACTTTAGCTTGCATCCTGTTTGATTTTCTGCCAATGCCCCGACTGTCTTGAATTTCTCAAGTGCTTCTGATTTATATTTGAGAAATGAAACCTATGTCATCCTTGAGAAATCATCTATTATCATCATGAAATAGGATTCTTCACTTGGTGTTTTAGTTCTTGAAGGTCCACACAGGTCCATGTGTACAAGCTGAAGTGGCCTACTTGTTGATAGCTCATCTTTGGTCTTAAAGGATGTCCGGGTCTGTTTTCCCAATTGGCAAGATTTGCAAATGGTATTTGAAGGCCTTTTTATTGCTGGCATATCTTTGACTGCTTTCTTCTTGCTCAGTCTGATGATATGGTCGAAGTTAAGATGTCCCAATCTCCTATGCCATAACCATGACTCCTCAAGTTTGCTAAGATGGCATGCTTCATTCTCTTCTTTCACTATGTAGACATTACTCTCAGTTCGAACACCTTTGATCAGAGTCTTTCCTGTGGTGCTTGGTCTGACTTCACAGTCTTGTGCTCTAAAAAGAACTTCACAGCCTTTATCACACATTTGACTGGCACGCAAATTTGCTTTCAGCCCATCCACAAATAGTACATCTTGGGCCTTTCCTCTTCCATTATCTAGACTGACTGAGCCTTTTCCTTTGATTTTCCCTGCTTTGTCATTGCCAAAAGTAACATTTCCAGATTTCCTTTCAAAAAAGGTTATAAACTTGCTTCTATCTCCAGTCATATGCTTTGAGCAACCACTATCCAAATACCATTGGATTTTCAGGTCTTGAGCTGTTAGAGCCAGGTCACATTTATTCACCTTCTTTTTCCACTGCCTGGATCCTTTTGTTTGGTACCTTTTCTGAGATGATGACCCACATTCTCTGAGAGGACATTTGGAAGGCATATGTCCAATTTTATTGCATACACATCATTTAATCATATTTTTAGCAGAATTATGAGTATGAGTAAACTCTCCATGATTCATAAACCTCCTTGAGGTTTTGAACATCAATCTTTGTCCATATTTTCTGCAATCAATGATTTTATGGCCAAATTCCTTACAGTAAAAGCAGTATCCATAGAAACAATTTGCATACTTGATGAAAGGTTGTCTTCTCCATTTGTTTGCTTGAGATAGTCTCTTCACTGTTTGCATCCTTTGCTGGTTTGAATTAATCCTCCTTGTATGATAGTATGCAGCAATATGTCCCAGCTTGTGGCAGGCATAACAGGTGGCATTTTTCATAGGAGGGAAGAATCTCCTTTGATGGCTTCCAAATTTGACATACTCAGGGGTATATGAGCCTTTTTCTGTTGGCTGAGTATTTAATTCATTCTTTGTTATTAGAGGTTCCTTCAGGTTTCTGTCTCCTTCATTGCATGTTTCTTCTTTTGTAGGAATCATTTGAGTTGCTTCATCATCCTTATTTTCTTTTACAAAAATAATATTTTTGTTTTCCTTTTCTTTGCCTTTACTTGATTCTCCTTCATAGCCTCTCCCAGTTTTTATCAGAGGAGATCTTTGAGCATCCAGAATTTCATTCAACTTACCAGAGCTTGTCATTTGAGAAGAATTTGTTGACACTTTCCTTTGGGCATTTTCTAATTTCTTCCTTAGGCATACTACTTCTTCTTCCAACTTCTCTTGTTCGTGAATTTTATCCTTAATTTTCTTAAGTAACATGTCTTCTACCTTCTTGGCTTCTTCAAGCTCTACTTTCAGCTGAATGAGGGATTTTGAATTTTGTTCTTCTCTTACATACTTGAGGAGAATGTCTTTCTGTTTTCCGCACTTCAGTTTGAGTCTGTCAATCTTCTCCAGGGCACTTCTTAGCTCCCCCTCAAGATCAACTTCACCTTCTTCTTCATCTTCAAGAAGGAGTCCTTCAATTTCTTCTATGGCCATCAACATAAATTCAGAGGTTCCTTCTTCACTTGAGGGTTCATCTGAGTCTTCAGATGCACTGCTGTCTTGTTGAGCATAGAAAGATTTTCTATTGAATTTCTTTCCTTTCTGCCAGTTCTTTGATATAGTTTTCTCTGATTCTTGAGCCTGATTCATTGTTTTCTTATGAGGACACTTAGCAGCATAGTGTCCAATTCTTCCATAGTTAAAGCATTTAAATGGAAGTTTACCTTTATATTTACCCGAGCCTCTGTTTAGTTTCTTGACAAATTTGGCCTCTTCTTCATCAGAGCAAGAGCATATATCTTCCTTTTCTTTTTTCTTCTTCTTTGTCTTAAAGGCTGCCTCCCTCACATTTGGCTTCTTATGTGGGAGTCTCATCTCATAGGCTGTTAGATTTCCAAGTAACTGGTTCATGGTCAAGGTTTCCCAATCAGCTGTTTCTTCCATGGTAGAAACCTTGGGGTTAAAGCTGGGTGGGAGAGATCTCAGAATATTTTGAACAATTACAACTTCTTTTATGGTTTCTCCTAGAGCTTTCATGTTGTTCACAATTTCTGCAACCCTTAAAAAGAAGCTGGCAATGTCTTCATCATCATTCATTTTTAAGTTCTCAAAATGGGCTCTATAGACTTGAAGTTTGGAAGTCTTCACCTTCTTGTCTCCCTCATGGATGTTCTCTAGAGTATCCCACATCTCTTTGGCAGTTTTGCTGTGCATTACTTTGATAAATTCTGCCTCACATAGTCCATTTAAGATTGCATTTATGGCCTTTGCATTGGCTACAAAATCTTGTTTAGCTTCTTTCTCTGAGTCAGTTGCCTTTGGGGCATATCCAAATTCCACAACAGCCCAAACTTCTTTTCCTAGAGACATTATGTATGCTCTCATTTTGATTTTCTAGAAGGCATAATTAGCACCAGTGAAAAAAGGGGCTTTATTGGTTGAGTTTCCTTCTTGACTAGCCATTCTGGGGACCTAGGATCTCCTTTCAGTTGTTAAACTGATACAAAAGGAACCTCCTCTAATACAAATTGTTGAATCCTTAGTTAAAATGAGAGGGGGGGGGGGGGGTGAATCAGTTTAACACATTCATGAGCTTTTTAAAACTTTTCATCAAGCTTATTTACAACTTAATTTTACAATCAAATTTATATGTGAACAGTCTTAATATGTAGCAACAAGTATTAAGATAATGTGACACCAAACTTATTATGAGAGCAACAAGTATTAAGAAGATTGGATAGAACATATCAACACATAGGAAACACACACAAAGACAACAGATATAAGTGGAAACCCATAAAGGGAGAAAACCACATCTTATTATTGTTGTGATGCAAAGGCAAGCTCCAACTCCCTCTCACCACTGATTTTCTGCAGGCACCAACCTTGGATATCAGCTCTATTCTGTACCTTCTTTTGTGTTGTCCTTCAGTCTTCAAATCTATCTTATAACATTTCTTTTTGCTCCTCCTTCTTCTTATCTTCTTTTCCTCAATTATTCATACTCTGCATTCTCTAACCTCTCTATGCATATCACTGTGATATCATTTATACAGTTTGCCTCATAACTATTCGTATTCCACAGGGAATTCAAAGTGAATAGCCCTAACTCTTTGCCTTCTACCTCCTTACTTCTTTATCCAACTCATTCAGAAAACTACATCAATTTGTACAACTTTCATTTTTACAATGGAGTTTTGTTTCCTATGGAGACTTGCCAGTGCATCACAAACAATACAAATCAATTAAAAACATTTACATTTAGTTACAATGTGAATTCCAAATCAACCCATTCAACCTTTTGGATCACTACATGTTGTATTTTCTGCAGCTATCTCTGTCTTTTTCCTCTCTGTATGCTTTTCTGTTCACTGCTATTGTGTAATTCCTGCATATATTTAACTGCGCTTTTTATATAATGCAAATAAACTCTTGGCGTAATAATAAAGGCATTTGTAACACATAAACTGCCCTTTCTATATAATGAAAATGCCTCTCGGTGATATAATCATAATAGACCCGTTTAATATGTAAAATGATTTTTCTGTTCAACTAATCGATCTTTTCTTATGCTATAATGCGATTACACCTCTTGCGATGGTTCCGATGCGATTGATCGCAATCGGAACTTTCAATGGTATGTTTTGATGTTCTGCTTTACTCTGATGTGATGGTTCACTGTTCACTTGGACTTCACTGCGCCGATGCGATTGGAATTCTCCGATGCTATTAGAAAAGGCCCCACCATGTAATCAAACAACTCATATCTGCCGTCCATCCTTCAGCAAATCTGACGGCTATCATCCGATCGCTCAATCGCAATCGGAACTTTTAGTTTGTTCGTTACTCTTTCACCTCCGATGTGATGAATCATTCTGATGCACTTTAAGCTGGAACTCAAATAAATATGAGTTACCAGTTATAAAATATCGGGTCCGCAATTGCAATCGGAACTATTATTAACATGTTCCACTGTTATGATTTTCTCTGATGCGATTCGTGAGGGTCCCACCTTATAATACTTCGTTTGTTTTAAACCTGAACAATGGAACCTTTTGTTCTTTTAATCTCGTGCATAAGAATATAATACATATGCTGTATATTGTAACCTTGGTCCCTTGTATATAAAGCGCTATATATATATATATATATATATATATATCTTGGAGCCTTTTCTTTATAAAGATCGAATGAATTTGCCCGACAGTCAAAACTCTTTAACCAACCCTCTAAGGAAAAACATAATAAGCCACATTCTTTATTCGAACCTTAGTCTTAATGCTACAAAAGGGGTTCGGCTCTTTTAATTACATATACCCGCACTTATAGCATTTACCCATGGTTTATATACTAACACGACACATATATCATATGGTGGTTCATGGGCCCCACGCTCTACTGTTCACCCTTTATGAATTAAATAAACAAAACCCGTTTCAAACCAAGTGGTTCATATCTCTATTCACCCGCATATCAACCATTCAACATTTTCTCTAATGGCTAATAACTAACCATTAACGCAACAATTCAGCAGTGCCCACCGCAACTTATATCCACATATATAATCTTTATACGCGCACCTTTTGAGGTATTTCATATTCACAATACTATGTAGATATATATTACCTCCTCTGTCATACGTTATAGCAAACCTTTTGGAATTACCCAAGTGATAGCATATATAATCGTTCTCAGGCCCACCTTCCTCCACACTGTATTAATACTACAGTTTCTATCAACCTTGATGCATAAACAGGATCTTTCAAACATTATACCATGAATTGAATTAAAACTGACCTTCGGGCCCACAATAAATTGTTACTTACTTTCCATCTGTTAATTAACTTTTATAATAGACACAATACACAGAACTTCGCATAATACTTGGCCCGCAGCTATGAATGTAGGTCCCACAACATGTTTTACATAATATATGTCAACAAACGTTAAAACCATTATAACACCTTTTGAATGTATAACGAATAAGCCTCATAAGAAATAAGGTTTGGCTTTAAACTTTGGTTTATGTTTCAATTTTCAATCATACGTTTGACTCGGGCCCACAGTGCTTTTCCTCAACTAACCTTTGTTCATCACGCAAGTGTGATCATCGTAGATCTTCCAGCCTTGGCAATTGGACAGACACAACTAATATCACGTTTTTCTTTGGGCCAAGGGTTAACACTAAGAAATTACGTGATGTAAGTGGTATTCAAATACCACCCAAAGACACGTTTCCATAAGTGACATAGATCGCGTTCAAAAATCGAAATCCACTTACCACTCCCAAACGCACGCGATACTGCTAGTATTTTCACCTCTAGTTTTACTATTTATTCAAGGTTCCACTCTTGACTCAGGGTTCCATTTCTAATGATTCCACTTCAAAGTTTATTTAGCCTCCATTCTTCGTTTAAATATACATATTGTGCATTAACCCATATATATATATAACCCCAATGTTATTTTGTTTTTTGGTTCCGCCCTTTTTGCATGGTTCTGCATCTCCTTTGTTCATTTCACAATGGATTTGTTAAAAGCTCTGCCTCTGTATTCTCTGTCTCTGCCTCTGTATTCTCTGTCTCTATTTCACTGTACTCTTTGCAACCTTTCTCTGCTGCTCGACCGTTTCATTTCACGGCTCTGCCTCTGTATTCTTTGTCTCTGCCTCTGTATCTCCTGTCTCTGTTTCACTGTACTCTTTGCAACCTTACTCTGCTGCTCGACTCACTCTACAGTTTCTCTATATTCTCTGCATATTCTGCAGTCTGGGCTGCTTCAAATGGCCCTGCTTTGCAGTTGCTCAACCCTCTACATCCTCTTCAGATCTCTGTTGCCTCTCTGCTGCTACTCTACCTCTTTTGCTCTGTTTTCCTTTCAACAGTCTTCTTTTGCTATCTCTCTACATCTATGCTGTCTCCTTTGCCATCTCTTTTGCCATCAATGAGAACATTTCCAACACAGTTCTATTTGGGTGGGCTTCTTCTTGATGCGGTAGTTGGTACATGTTGCAATGTGAAATTTTCTACCAAGGCACACTTGTTGAGGAGGATGGATGAGGTGAATACCCGAGGGAGGGTGTTATGGACATAGAGGTTGGGAATGTAGCCCTAAGAACATTGAAGCCACCTTTTACCTCTTGAAGAGGACCACCTGAATTCAGGAGCCATTGTTGGAGGACACACCAACTTGCTTAGAGAAAAATTTGACACTCAACCCCATTGTGCCATGTGGCATTCCGTTGGAAATATTGTTTTCATTGATGTCAAAGATAGAGGGAGACTATTTATGTTCAAGATAAATATTGGAAAATTATTGTTGGAAATATTTTTTTTGGACTTTTGATACCCCAATGGGATATACTATCATTGAAGGCATTTTTACTCCAATTACCTACCTCAAATTGAAGAAGCAGTTCATATAAAGTTGGGATCATGGTCTGAAAAGAGATGAAGCAGTCAGAAAGTGGGAGAAAGTAGGAAATTAAATCCGTGATTTACTTTCCTAACTACAACTTATATATACCTCAAGTAACTGAACCTTCCACTGTATACGAGGGAAGTGTTGGTGAAAAATAGTGCAATTTGGTGAAGGAAAGAAGGATAAGCATTGAAGATCAAAGAAGTAAGGACAAGGTCTTGGACGCATATATAGGTCAAGGGTCTAATTCTTGGTCATGGTAATTTTCATCTGAAAATATATAAGAAGAATTTTCTCGTCGGTTTTCCTCTCCAAGAGGGAGAGGTTTTGCCTTGGCTCTAGGAGCCTAATTCTTGTGTCTCGTGTCTTTTGATAATTGACTTGATGAAATATTTAATAAGATAACGAAGGGAAGACACAAGTAACTCAAGTAATCTCATAGTAATTATCAAGAAGAGAATTTTGAATTTATCACTAGCTCTCCAAATTCTCAACATGGTTTCAGAGCTAAGGTGCTGAACTCAAGGGCTACTTGACAAAGATACACTCCAGGAAGAAAAAATCAAAGTTTGGATGAAAATTCAAATCAATTTTGCAAGGAAGACTCTCAAGCTATTTTAGAGAAAGATCTTCAACTCATTCAAAGGATCAAATTTTCAAGAAAATAATCTTTGCCATCAAAGATTTACATTTAAGATATTGTTAGAAGAGGAAATCATCTTTTGAAGACATCCTTTATCATCACGAATCCAAGATCACTTTGATTGAAAATTTCTATCTTCAAAGAAGCTCCTAAATTCTTCGTCATCATCAAGGAAGCTGCTGAAGGAGAAAGTCACTTACTCAAGTAAGTATCTATGATGTTGAGATTCAACAAGATGATGAGCTTAGTGAAAAGAGTCGCCTTCACTAAGTGGGCCCGCAAGCTATTTTTGGCGCAAGTCTATTTTTAGACATGGTGATCATATTTCAGAAGTTGCATGATGCTATTTGTGGATGGTTGATCAAGTTGGAAAAATAGATGAAATTCTATTTTTAGAATATTGGGCGAAGTCTAGTCGATTATTATTAGCTCTTAATAATAATCAGACTCTAAACATCAACTTATTCTCTTGGAGCACTTTGTTTCAGTGCACAGATGTGGCACATCAGTGGAATGAGAGAATTATGCAATTCCCAAGGGTTTACTGGAGCTAATGCATGGAAGACTCAGTTAGAACTCAAGTGGCAGAGTTATGACACAGTTGGAAGAAGTAGTTATGGAGCTGTATTTAGTTTAACTCGGTTAGACTCAGTTGAGCTAGTTGTATCTAGTCTAACTGAATGATACACTAGTGAGAGTGGAGTGAATTAATTCACAAATAATAACTCATTAATCAACTGAAAAATACAGCAGTTAACTACAGTGCATGGCAGTTTCAGTGGAGACCTAGTGGAGAGATAGGTGAAAGGGCAAGATAGACTATCTGGTGTGACTATAGTGATGCATTGATTGCATCACACACACATTGGAGTTGCCAATGAGGATTGCGCAGTCAAGGAAAGGGTAATTATAATTCATTCAGAGCTATTATTCAGCAGGGATTGCACTGTGGAGGCAGGCTAGCAGGAGGGCAGAGATCGGTGCATAGATTTGCAAGATTGTTCCTGATTAGTGTATGATGATTGTATTGTACTGAGAGCTTGATAAGATTTGTATGAGATTTTCATATGATCTCCATGATACATAATATATATAGTTGGGGTTTTCAGCTTCAGGATTTCCCGTTAAACATCTGTGTTATGTGCGATTGTTTTTATTTATGCTTTACATGTGTGTGCAATTAATTTTCCACAAAATATTAACAAGTGGAATGATTCAGTGTTTTGCATAAAGTTAAATAGTGTGAGATCAGGTGAATCTAGGACATATGCATGCTTAGTGAATATAATTTCTACATGGCATCGAAGCATTGTTAATTAAATATTTCAATTGTAAAGTGAGTTTGTGCTGGTGGACAATTCGAATTTGCTACAAAAGATTCTTGGTGCAGAAGTTGAGTATACATTGAAATGGATTTCAATGGTATGCGATTGGAGTATGCCCTTGATGGGAGCTCAAATTACAAAGCCTGGAAGGATAGGATGGAGGAAGTGCTGGAGGATAATGGATTGAAGGAGTTCATCGATAGTGATGTTCCTAATCCGGGATCTAGCGATGCTGCATTACTTGACGCATGGCAAAAGAAGACAACAAAGATAAGAAGGATTCTGTTGGAAGGTGTGAAGGACCATATTGTGTCCAAAATTCACTGGAAATCCACTCCATTCTTAATGTGGAATGCTTTGATAGATGTTTTCCAAAGCAGAAGTGACCAGAGGAAGTTGGCGCTTAAAGACAAGCTCAAAAAAATAAAAATGGAGAAAGGCGACAGTATTCCAAAATACCTCACGAAGTTTGTCCACTGCAAGGATGAATTGGGAAGTGTGGGGGTTACTGTTGATGATGAAGACTTGGTGAGCTTGGATCTCCTTGGGCTTCTGAAGAGTTGGCATAGCTACGAAGACTTTGTCAATGGACGGGAGAAACTGCCAAGATGGGAGCAACTTTGGTCGGATCTTGTGCAGGAGGAGATAAGGCGGGGTACCAGGGATGGATCTTCATCGAAGAATGAAGATGAAGAGAATTTCACTTTGGCTGCCAAAGCAAGGAAAGGGAAGGGGAAGAAACATCCTTCAAAATCTGATGCTAAAGGCAAGAAGCAAGATTTGTCGAAAGTGAAGTGTTTTCATTGTCACGAACATGGGCGTTTCGCCACTAATTGTCCACTGAAGAAGAAGAACAAGAAGGCTGCTGGATCTGCAGCTGGAGAGGTCCTAGCCTCACAATTTGAACTTTATTTCTCTTTGATCACATGTTTGGTTTCAAGCTGTATGGGATCGGTGTGGTATCTTGATAGTGGTGCGTCTTTCCATATGACGGGAGACAAGGAGTTGTTTAGTGACTTGGAGGAGAAGGACCTCTAGATGCATATAGAGATGGGAAATGATGGTCGTTACAGTGCGACTAGAATTGGGACCATTACCTTTGAGAGGGAGTCCAATGATCCATTTATATTGAAGAATGTTATGCATGTTCCAGGTCTGAAGAAGAACTTGGTCTTGGTCGCAATGCTGGAAGACAAAGGTTATGATGTTGTTTTCAGTGAGGGAAAAGCCTTCCTTTGACATAAAAAAATGGGTCAAACCAAGAAGATAGGGGTTTGAATTAAGAATATCTACAAGCTAGAGGCAGATGGCTGTGCTACAATGGTGGGCAAAGCAGAAGAAGTGGTGAGCCGGGATGAGGGCGAATTATGGCACAAGAGATTGGGCCATCTTCACCATGGCGCTTTGAAGATTTTGCAGCAAATTTCTACTGGAATTCCCAAGGGTACTCTTGCACAGTAAAATCAGTGCAAGGGATGTACTATGGGTAAGTTTGTGAAGACCACCTTTAATGAGAAGGAGAACCGTGCTTCGGTGATCCTGGAGAGAATTCACACAAATGTGTGTGGACCTTTCTCGGTTGCTTCAAAAGCGAAACACAGGTATTATGTTATATTTGTTGATGACTATTATCGTAGATGCTATATCTTCTTCATGCAGAAGAAGAGTGAAACATTATCAAAGTTCTGTGAGTTCAAGGCATTGGTGGAGAAGGAGTCGGGGAAGCAAGTGAAAGATCTATGGAGCGATAATGGTGGTGAATACATCTTGAGCGAATTCAAAGACTTATGTAGCAAAGAAGGAATTCAAAGAGAAATCATAGCACCTCATAACCCACAGCGGAATGGGGTCACAAAGAGAAAGAACAGAAAAATTGTGGGTGCTGCACGAGCGATGCTGCATGATTAGGGCCTACCGATGCACTTGTGGGTGGAAGCATGCAACACTGCGGTTTATGTGCAAAACCGTTGTCCTCATAGAGTACTTGGCATGAGTACACCCGAAGAAGATTTTACTGGTAAGAAGCCTGATATTTCTCATTTGAAGATCTTTGGATCACCTGTTTATATTCATGTGACAAAGGATGCCAGGAAGAAGCTGGAGCTGACTGCAAAAGTTGGGATATTTGTGGGGTACAAAGAAACACCCCATAATTATTGTGTGTATTTTCCAGAGAGTCGGATGACTGTTGTGCGATGGGATATAAAATTCAATGAGGTGAAATCCATGAAGTTGTCGCTTGAGAGGGAGATAGACTTGCATGCAGTGAAGGAACTGCTTGTTCCGAAAGATGAGCCTCCGGATGTGGATCAAACACAAGAGGAGATTCATGGAGTGGAGGAGTCCACTCGTGCATAACCAAACATCAGACAAGGCAGAAAGTGTCTTGGCCACCTATAAAATTTGTTTTATCAAAAGGTGGCCAAAACATTTTTTAGCCTTCAAGAAACACTTTTATTGCCAAAATGTTATCTCTTGAAGCCTCTTGAAGACATCATGCCCTTGTCTAAAAATCTTCACTGCTGTTTCCCTTTAGAACTCAGAAATTTTGTTAAAATTCCATGAGAAAAGACTGCTGCAAAATCCCCTTTCTCCCCTTCCTCCACTCATAAACTAACCTTCATTTTTCTCTCTTTTTCCCCATCATTTTCCTCTATTTTCCATTTTTCCTCATCTCCCCTTCATATAACCCCTTTACAGAGTTTAAAACTCCTTTTTAAACTCTGCCGAAACCTCCAAATCCATTGAAAAACTTGAAAAATTTCATGAAAAATACATATTGATGTATAAAGGCTTAAGCCCCCTTGGGCTAAGTCTTAAACCACTTCCCCTCCATACACCTTGGTGCTAGAACCAAGCGCTGAAACATTCAAGCGCTTAATCACATCACAAAGTTTGAATGGTTAGATTGAAAGACCAAGACCGAAGTCCCGATTGCGATTAGCCTTTTTTTTTTATATACACGCCCTGGGCATGATATATCACATAGAGACCACAGGCCCCGCAGTCAGGCGCGGACCATATCATAAATATATATCCCGCCCACGGAGCATTAAAACTTTGTATTATATTGAAATTTTTGGTTTTTATATATCATAAGGGGTTTCCTCCAGTGCAAAGTTTTAAACGATATCAACCGTTGATCTACAACCGATCAAACGGCCCGTGCTAATCACATCGCAAGTTTCAAATGGTTAGATTGAAATACCTATATCATATTCCCGATTGCGATGGCCCGATCGCGCAATCGCATCGGCGATTTCTATTGCGCCTTTACATTTCTCCACCTCTGATTGCCATCCCTCCGATTCACTCCCCACCTTTGATCTGATCCTCAGATCAATGGCCAACACTCAATCGCTCTGTCGCACTCCAAGTTCATTACCCTGCCGATTGCGATCTCCTGATGCATTTCCCACCGTCGATCTGATCCTCAGATCAATGGCCAGTGCTCAATCGCTCTGTCGCACTCCAAGTTCATTACCCCGCTGATTGCGATCTCCCAATGCATTTCCCACCGTCGATCTGATCTGCAGATTGACGGTTTTCATCTAATCGCATCGGGGTTTTCCATCGGGTGCGTCTAATTACTTTACTTTTCCCCCCTCCGATCGTCGATTCCCGATTTATTCACCACCGTTGATCATTGCACGATCGATGGTTCCGAATTATTCTCCCCTCTGCTCTCATTTTTAACCTTCTCTTAACTAATCCCAACCGTTGGATGATGCCATCCAACGACCATGCTATCTCCCCATGCTCTCTGAAGCAGTTTACCCGCAGAACGTAGGATTTTGTAAAAATTGTTCGTATTTTGCAGGTGTTGAATGAGTTTTCTAGAATATTAAAAGAGAAAGCCAAAGGCGGGTAATGACGATTCCCACACCTTTGATTCATCAAAGGGAACCATTCACAGGGTTCTACTCCATGCCTCGTCAATGATTCATGGGAATTGATGCCATACGAGCCCTGTGCGGCCCTGCACATCAACAAGACGCCCAGCAGTGCGTAAAATATTTAAAAAGAGTATCAGTGTCGAAGACGAAACACAACAGAGCAGAAGATTGAAGACAATTTGAGGGATTATGGCCTTAATCGACAATCAGACGCCTAATCCACTCAATTAAAGATAGCATGAAGACTGAAAACATAGATCGAGCGTAATCTATCCTAAAACACTGAACTGAAGTGAATTAAAGGTGTTTTAGGATAAAACAAAGAAATCTATCAGTCCAAGAAGCCTCCACTGCCACAACAGAGGCCAATTGAACCCTCGCAAGCACCAAAAGCCAACCTTTCCAGATGCCAATGACACCTGCAGCCACACAGAAATCAAAGAAGGCCTAGTAATTATCTGAACAAGAGGTGTTTTCCTAAAGACAACTGAAAAATTAATACAAATCAAAGATCTTATTTCTAATTTTCGGCAAAACTATTTTTAAAGATTAAGAACAGCCTAGAAACAAATCTGTTCGATAATTAGGCCTCGAAGAGCAGAAACAAAGTTACTTCAACATAACATAGAGCCTCAAAAGTAAACAAAGGCTCCCGCCGAGCTTAATTCATAAATGTAAATCAATCAATACAGACAGATCATCTGTAAACTTCTTCATTGAGCCCCTCAAAGGGCCGAGAAGTATTAAGTCTGTATTAATTGACTCACGAGATCTATTATTAGATCCCACCTCCTCATTCTTCTATAAATACTTCTGTAGAAGATAAGCAATCGTTGGTCTTTGGACATCTGAATGCATGGAATAGCTTTCTGAAGCTACTGATGCCCTGTTTGCAACTTGAAGATACATAAGCTGATATGAGAAGTTTGAAGTTGTAGAGACCCACCAGGCTTGCCGATTATAACTGGTTTGAACATCAAATACAAGCTGCTGATTTATGAGATCCTGATTTATGTCAATGGTGATGTGTTCCTCACTGTCAATTGTTATTCTCTTTAATGTTTTCACTCTGTCCACTTTCTTTGATAAAGAACAAAAAATGTAGAGCTAGGATTTACTCTCAACAGTACCCTACTCTTACTAAAAGCTTTATATCTATGTTTTCTTCATTCGAAAGTTCTCCTTAAAGAGTATATTAAAGCAGGTTGGTTTCAAAGCACTTACCTAATCTAGATTTCTCTTTGTGATTATTATCTGTGTTTTCCTTTAGAATACGCTGAAAGCAAGGTAGTTTCGAAGCACTCACATGATCTTAAGCTATTCCAACTGTTTTTTAAAATGTTTTCTAACTGAAAGTACTTCAATGCAGGCTGGTTTAAAAGCACTTACCTGATCTCAAAATACTTTTATGTTTTTCCCTAAGTACATGCCAAAGCAAAATAGTTTGAAAGCACTTATTTGATCTTAGGCTGTTCACTGTTCTTCATTTGTTTTTTTCTCCACTTCCTATCTGTTCCATTCCATAAAATCAGCTTAAGAGATCCTTTTGACATAAGTGACTTGCCCCATGGATCCTTCTTGAACATTGCTGTCCAATTAAAACCCTCGTATGAATCCATAGCCCAATGGGTTAAAACTGTTTTTGCCTTTTCTGTCAGCCGAATCATTCCTTCATTTGCATACATCTTCACCCTTTATTTTGAACTGTCTTCACCTTCATCATGTCTTTTCCCAACCAAAAAACAAACAAACAAAACCCATGCTCTTCATAACTAGTCTAATATCACATTTCAGGTTTTAAATATCACATCTTTAAACTCATTCATAGAGAGATCTCTCTATGGATTCAGGAGGATTAGATTCTTGAATCCAAAAGCGGTTTGAGGTTGTCTTATCTTTTGGTTTTTCCAATCTGGCAAAAACATAGGAACCCCAACATAATGGCGACTCCGTTGGGGAGAAATCTGAGATTCCATAATTGCTAACATTAGTCTGTGTCCCATTGTCATCGCCAACATAATGGCGACTCCACTAGGGAGTTTTTGAGTTCATAGTTTCTTGGATAGCTTTTATAAACTCCTTAGTTTTCCATACAACCACAGAAACTCAGAAAAAACCCAAAAATATTTTAGATTGGTAGTCAATAAACATGGTAGTGGACCATAAAACCTTTTACCTCCAAAAGAGCTAAAACTTCCACTTGGCGACTCCACAATCCTACAGACCTTAAGACTCCACTGAGAGGACCCGTAATCATTATAAAATCATTCAAACTCAGTAAGAGGGCTTTAGGATTAAATTTTTCTTAGCAAAAAGTTCAGTTAACCTCTCAAATATTATCATATCTGATTAACACCTTTCTTGTTTAGTTGGGTCTGAAAAACAAAGCATAGTGGCTCCTAGAAAGATTCATACTAGAGCTCACCCTGACCCAAACCCACCTGAGACAGTTCATAACCTTGAAAGATTACTCAGGAAGTCTCCTAAGTTCTCAACTGTTTTCAAATCATCCTTGAGAGCTAATTCAGTTCCTAAAAATCTTGCAGCTCTACAGCAATCACAAGTAGATCTAAGAAATCCATTTAGAACATGGTCCCTCGACGATTTAGATAAGCTAGATTTAGAGTCTTCACTTTCATCCCCGGAACAAAGTGAACATCCTGGTAGTAGAGAAACCACACCGCCTGATTTGCATTTCCTTCTTAATTTAGGTGTCTCTCATCCAAGATTAGCTCAACAATCTATCCCTAGTCCATCCACATCTGTTCCTCAAACATCCACTTTCCAAACCACTCCACTCCAGCCCACCGTCCCTTTTGTTAATTCGTCTCTTGTGAATCCACCTCCACCTCCAATCATGGCAGCATGGTATGCCCCCTTGGTGCTGCCCCAACCTTTAGCTCATTTACCCAATGAATATCAGTCTAAGATTCCTCATTTCACTGGTAAAGAATCCACCACCGCTCAACACCATGTAGATAGGATGGGAGATGCCTTTGACTACATGGAAATAGAGGATGAAACAATTAAAATGAGGATCTTCGCTCAGAGTTTAGGATGAGAAGTGAAGAAATGGTTTAAAGCTTTGCCTCCTAATAGAATTAATGATCTTCCCGCCTTACATCAAACTTTCATAAACAAATGGGAAGTTATAAGCAACCCTCTGCAAATCCTAGTCGAATATAATAATCTTAAAATAAATCCAGGAGAGAGTGTCCAGGACTATTCTACAAGATTTAACAATATCTAGAATGCTCTTCCACCACACATGAAACCTCCTCAAGGAATGGCCCTAGTGAAATACCCTGAAGGCTTTGATGCTGATATGGCTTACCAGCTTAGGGAGAGAGATTATAATACATTGGAAGACATGCATAAAGGAACAGTGAGTGTTGAGGAAAATTTGATTGAGAAAAGAGCCAGGATGAGGGCTGAGAAAAAGGTAACCTATAGGGATGACAGCACTGCTTCTACATCTGATCCCATATATGATAGTCTAGCTAAAACCATGGAGAGACTAGGAAAAATGGTAGAAAATTTGACTATCCAAGTTAGCAATCAGAACAAGAACCAAAATCAAAACCAGAAATTTAGGAGAAATAACCCCACAAATAGACAAAGAGACTCTGATCAAAAGGTCATCCCTCCATTCCAAGAGAACTTCCTTGATGAGGATGAAGGAATGATAGAGGAGTCAGAGGAAAATCACATGAATACGATGGATGTGGATGAACTATACCACACCTTTCCCACAAAAGGAAACCAGACCTCATACTCACATTGGAATGAGGAAGGGTTGGAAACTGAGGACTATAGGTTAGGATTTGAAAGTGCCATCATGCAGGTCTGAGAACAATATGACCTCAGGAAAAAAAAGAACATAGATGATCCCAAACCAAAGGCCTCTGAAATCACCATTAAGAAAAATCCTGGAAAGACTCCTAAAGTGACTGTTGAAAGCAGTAAATCAGCAACTGAGAATTCTGGTCAAAAAAAAGATAAGGACATTCAAACCAGTGACAAATCAAGTCGAGAACCTAGCAGCACTAGCATTGCAGCTAATGCTCCTGATAAAATAGCTTCAAAAATTGTACACACTAAAAATCAACAACCAAATATTGCTAATAAAACGGTTCCCAACAAGACAGAATTAAACCTTTCAAAGAGTCAGTCTGCTTTTAATTTGGAAAGTGAGATTGCCAAAATTAAAATTTCGGTTCCTCTCATTGAGTTGGCCACCCAAGATGTATATAAGAGTCAAATTTTGAAAGCTTTGAACTTAGGAGAAAACAGTGACACTATCAATTTGAATGATGAGCAACCAACTCTCTTGTTCATCCCAAAAATTGAAGGGAAATTTCAAGAAGGGGTAGTACCTCATTTCTATCTCAGCCTCAATATCATGACAAAATCCCGCATAATGCTATGCATGACTCTGGAGCCTCACACAACCTTATTCCTAAGGTGATAATGGAAAGGCTAGGACTAGAAATAACCAGACCTTACAAGGATTTATATTCTTTTGACTCTAGCAGAGTGAAGTGCCTTGGCCTAATCAAAGACCTTTGTGTGAGTTTAACTCAAATCCCAGCCAAGTGCATGGTTATGGATATTGTGGTGGCTGATGTGCCTCCTAAGTATGGCATGTTGTTGTCAAGATCATGGGGTGCCAAGCTGCAAGGGAAAATGCAGATGGATGGGACATATGCCACTATCCCTATCTTTAGCCATCTTAGAAGACTATACAGAGAGGCATACATGAAATTCATGGTCGGTAGCCCAAAAAAGCCTGAAAATTCCCCCATTTACTCTGTCCATACTGACCTAGATTCGTTTATCCTTTACAATAATGAATCCATCAATAAGCCAGAGCTAGAAGACAACAACTCAGATAACCAGCTAGAGGCCCCAAATCTAGAAATTATGGTAGTTCTAGATATGGAATAAAATGAGAGAGAAACTTTTGAACAGTGCGTTGAAACAAAAAACTAGAGTGAACCAAGCCAATATGGAAAACAATAGACTACCCATCACGCTGAACTCCATGAACATCCCGAGGAACGAGACCCATCACGACATGTTGCGGATCTCAGAGCAGAGCATAATGATGAACAAGGCAATAGGGATGAAAACGATGCTAACCCTACAAACAATCCCTTATGGTGCATGAAATTCGACGGTTCTTGCACTAAAAAGAGTGTGGGAGTTGGGGTATGGTTGGTCAACACTGAAAACAATTACTCCGAGAGCCATGCTTTCAGGCTATATTTCAAATGCACTAACAACATCGCAGAGTATGAGGCTCTCATCTTAGGATTGCGTCTATTGAAAGAACTAGGAGCCAAGAAGATAATTTTTCAAGGAGACTCAGAATTAGTCATCAAACAACGAAATGGAGAATATGCCGTTAAGCATCCTAGACTAAGGGTATACAGAAAATATTCCATGGATTTCCTGAAAACGTTTACAAAATATGAGCTTGTGTTTGTCCTAAGGAGTCAAAACATAATTGCAAACGGATTGGCCTGCGTTGCTAGTTCATGCCAGGAATCACCTAGTGACAAGCAGATCATCATTCGTACAAAATATAGACCTGCAGTGCCAGACAATGAGAAATATTGGCAGGTCTTTGAGGGTGACAAGCAGATAGAGGATTTCCTGCTTGGTAGGAATGACTTTGAATTATCTGATCCAGATTCTAAATCCGATGAAAATCGCCTAAAAAGAACAGCCCTCTAAAGAAGAAAACCATCCGGTCCCGTAAAAATCAACATGTTAACTAAAAAACTTGGAACTCATATTGAAGAGTACGAGGACACAGAAAACGAAGACATTGAGGTACTACTGTCAAAGGACAAGAACATGCCTAGGGGGCTAGCACCATTAGAAGAACTTTTTGATTTTAACGACGTAGCAAAGAAACCCATTGTAGAATACACAGAGTCTGATATCAAGGAATGCAACGTAGGCACCGAGGATAAGCCTAAAATGATTAAAATAGCTAGGTCCTTGCCAAAAAACATGAAAAAGAAATACATTGACTTATTTAAAAAGTTTGTTGATGTGTTTTCCTGGAGCTATGAAGACTTAAAGGCCTACGATACACAAATCATCCAGCACAAGATCCCATTGAAAGAAAACCAAAAACCTTTTAAGCAAAAACTGCGTCGAATTAATCCAATACAACTGCCTCTAGTGGAAAAGGAAATCAAGAAAATGTATGAGGCAAGAATCATTGTGCTTGTGAGGTTTTCAGATTGGGTTTCTAACCTTGTAGCTGTGAGGAAAAAAACAGGAGAAATCAGACTGTGTATTGATTTCAGAAACCTTAACAGAGCCTTCCTAAAAGACAACTACCCTTTACCCAAAATGGAACACATCCTACAAAGGGTAGTTGGTTCAAAGAGGATTTCTTTGTTAGATGGTTTTTCAGGGTATAACCAAGTTTTAGTACTCCCAGAAGACCAACTCAAGACAGCTTTCACCACTCCTTGGGGCACTTTCATGTATGTGAAAATGACTTTTGGATTAATGAATGCTGGGGCCACTTTTCAAAGGGCCATGGACATTGCATTTTAAGAGGAGATAGGGCACTTCATTGTAATTTACCTTGATGACATAACAATTTATTCCAAATCTGATGAAGAACACCTTAAACAGCTAAGAAAGGTCTTTGAAAAATGCAGAAGATTTGGGCTATCTTTAAATCCCAAAAAGACAGTATTTGGCCTACAAGAGGGTAAACTTCTTGGCCATATTATATCAGAAAATGGGATTAAAATATATCCAAAAAGAGTTTAGGTAATACCACAGATTAGCCACCCAAGGAACATAAAATAATTGCAGTCCTTTATTGGAAAACTTAACTTCTTAAGGAGGTTTATTCCCAACTTAGCAGAGCTCCTTAAAAGCATGACTAATATGCTCAAAAAATAAGTAGGAGTGAAGTGGACTGTAGAAGCCAAAAAATCCTTCGAATTGGTAAAACATGCACTCACCTAGGCACCAGTCCTAATCAGCCCTGACATACCGTGGCTGTAGGCCTGTTGCAGAAAAAACCAAGAGGGACAGGAACATCCTATTGATTTTTTCAGCAAGGCTTTAAGGGATGCACCCTTGAAATATAACATAATGGAAAAATAGGCCTATTCTTTGGTAAAGGCCTTAAAAGACTTCAGGGTGTATATTCTACATTCCCACATCATTGCTTATGTGCCTAACATAGTGGTAAAAGACATCTTGTCACAAGACCTAGATGGAAAGAGGGGCAAATGGATTGTTGTAATACTAGAGTATGATTTGGAAATCAAACCCACAAAACTCATTAAAGGTATGGGGTTAGCTCAATTAATGGCTGAATCTAATCTACAAGCCCTTGAAATTAACATGGTAGATGCTTTGGATGAACAGGAAGAATTACCTACTCCCACTGTGGAAGAGCAGTTCCAAAACTCACCTTGGTACGCTGACATCTTGTATGTACTTACAAATCTTAATGCTCCTCCTGATTTATCAAAAAAAAAAGGCAAGGTTTTTAAAGTTGAAAGCTAGGAACTATTGAATTTTAAATGAATGTTTATATTGGAAAAATGCTAATGGTTTATTGCTTAAATGTTTGCCTGAAGTTGATGCAGAGAACATCAAGCATGAATTCCATGAAGGAGAGTGTGGGGGTCATCTCTACTGGAAAACCACAACCAAGAAAATCCTTAGAGCTGGCTATTACTGGCCCACCCTTTTCCAAGATGTCCATAAAATGATAGTTGCCTGTCACAAATTCCAAATTTTTGAGGGCAAAAGAAAACTCCTTCCTTTACCATTACAACCTATCACTGTTGAAGCTCCTTTTCAACAGTGGGGCCTATATTTCATAGGAGAAATCCATCCTGCTTCATATGACCAACACAAATGGATTCTCACAGCCACTGACTACTTCACAAAGTGGATAGAGGCCATCCCTTCTAGGAATGCCATAGATTCTGTCATTGTAAAATTTCTTGAAGACCATATCTTGTCTAGATTCGGTTGCCCTAGGAAGATTATTACTGATAATGCTGCTGTTTTTGGTTCCAAAAAGATGATTGATTTTTGTCACAGGTATTAGATTACACTTGGTCATTCCACGACTTATTACCCTCAAGGTAATGGGCTAGCAGAATCATCAAATAAAAGTTTGGTGACCATCATCAAGAAGCTGCTTGAGGAAAATAAAAAATCATGGCATAACAAATTGGTGCATGCTTTGTGGGCAGACAGATTGACCACAAAGAAGTCCATTGGAATGTCCCCTTACCAGCTTGTTTATGGAGTAGATGCAATGTTTCCTACCAGCCTAGGTGTACCAGTGATAAAATTGGTCCAAGAAATACAGTCAGAAGAGGACAACATGATAAGGAGGATCAATTAGACAATACATCTCCAGCAGACAAGGGAAGAGGTTTACAACAGAGCTCAGAAGGTGCAAGAGAACATAAAGAAGTTGTTTGACAAGAGAACAAAGGCTTGTGACTTCAACATTGGAGACAATGTACTCAAGTGGGAATCCAGAAGAGAAGATAAGGGTAAACATGGCAAATTTGATAGTTTGTGGAAAGGTCCTTACATTATTCAGTCCACCATTCATCCAAATGCCTTTTTTCTGCAAGAGTTAGATGACACAGATCTGTTTGGGGGTCCTGTCAATGGCAGGGTGCTCAAGCATTACTACTGTTGAGTTCAATTTTAAAGATTTCATTTCCATTGTAAATACCATTGGTTTGTTTAGTTTCACAAAAAAGAAAAATACAAAAAAAATGAAAGATATAAAAGAGGGCAGTTTGTAAAAACAATAAAGGTACAACCCCATACCAACAAAAAGAGAAACAAATCTGAAAGTGTGCAAGCCTAAATGCTAATCCTGAAAAACACACTTCTAGTTAGTCAAACAACCTAATCTTGACTAATTAGTTTTAAATTTACTGCTGATAGGATAGTGAATTCGATTTGACAAACTGTGTAAACTTGGCTTATCAGTAGATAGATTAGGATAGAAATCAAAGGTTCAAACATGCTCAAAACCTGAACCTAAGTTTCCAAGCAAGAATCGAATCCAATCTATTTTTAATTCCGAGTCAAAACAGAGGTAAATCTGGTTCTAATTAGCTCAAAATCTGAACCAGTCAGACAAAGAAGGAACAACTCAAAAAAGAGTCACAACGGAGCTGTGAAAGGTGAAGGAAGTGCTTGAACTTTCAGATCTTAAGCCTTTCATTTTGTTCTAAATTTTCTGCAAAATTAATATCTATGTGCAGCTTGTTTTTCATGCCATAGATCATAGCAAGTCAAACAGCTTAATCTTGACTTCACTATTTTTAAATTTCTGTTTTAGAAATTAGAGAATAAAATCTGTTGGACAGTTTAATCCCAACAGATGGTAGATTAGGTAGAGAAACATGTGAACTCAACTGCTTAATCTGAGTACATGGAGAGATAAGGAGTAGAAATAGATTAGATTTCCTGCTTTCAAAAGAATAAAATGTTGTTAAAAGAGTTTGCCAATCCAAGTGCACTCTAAAGAAGAAAAAATGTTAGATCAGTAGGATTGGGTAGGTAGAAAGATTGTGTTGATGAAAGATCCATTGTTTTTCATGGCTGCTAATATGTTTTAGAGAAAAGAAGATCATTCAAGTAAAGAAAGGCATCCCAATAGATGAGACACTGATAAGCCTCCCAGAGAAATGCAGGTCTGAAGTTCTTGATGCCTTCAAGAAGGCACCATCCCCAAGTGGAGCCATTGTTGGCCACCTATAAAATTTGTTCTATCAAAAGGTGGCCAAAACATTTTTTAGCCTTCAAGAAACACTTTTATTGCCAAAATGTTATCTCTTGAAGCCTCTTGAAGACCTCATGCCCTTGTCTAAAATCTTCACTACTGTTTCCCTTTAGAACTCAGAAATTCTACTAAAATTCCATGAGAAAAGACTGCTGCAAAATCTCCTTTCTCCCCTTCCTCCACTCATAAAATAACCTTCATTTTTCTCTCTTTTTCCCCATCATTTTCCTCTATTTTCCATTTTTCCTCTTCTCCCCTTCATATAACCCCTTTACAAAGTTTAAAACTCCTTTTTAAACTCTACCGAAACCTCCAAATCCATTGAAAAACTTGAAAAATTTCATGAAAAATACATATTGTTGTATAAAGGCTTAAGCCCCCTTGGGCTAAGTCTTAAACCAATTCCCCTCCATACACCTTGGTGGTGGAACCAAGCGCTTAATCACATCGCAAAGTTTGAATGGTTAGATTGAAAGACCAAGACCGAAGTCCCGATTGCGATTAGCCCTTTTCTTATATATATACGCCCCGGGCATGTTATATCACATAGAGACCATGGGCCCCGCAGTCAGGCGCCGGACCATATCATAAATATATATCCCGCCCTCGAAGCATTAAAACTTTGTATTATATTGAAATTTTTGGTTTTTATATACCATAAAAGGTTTCCGCCGGTGCAAATTTTTAAACGATATCGACCGTTGATCTACAGCCAATCAAACGGCCCGCGCTAATCGCATCGCAAGTTTAAAATGGTTAGATTGAAAGACCTGTATCATATTCCTGATTGCGATGGCCCGATCGTGCAATCACATCGGCCTTTTCTATTGCGCCATTACATTTCTCCACCTCCGATTGCCATCCCTCCGATTCACTCCCCACTGTTGATCTGATCCTCAGATCAATGGCCGACGCTCAATCGCTCTGTCGCACTCCAAGTTCATTACCCCGTTGATTGCAATCTCCTGACGCATTTCCCACCATCGATCTGATCCTCAGATCAACGGCCAACGCTCAATCGCTCCGTCACACTCCAAGTTCATTACCCCGCCGATTGCGATCTCCCGTCGCATTTCCCACCGTCGATCTGATCTGCAGATCGACGGTTTTCATCTAATCGCATCGGGGTTTTCCATCGGGTGCATCTAATTACTTTACTTTTCCCCCCTCCGATTGCCGATTCCCTATTTATTCACCACCGTTGATCATTGCGCGATCGACAGTTCTGACTTATTCTCCCCTCTACTCTCCTTTTTAACCTTCTCTTAACTAATCCCAACCGTTGGATGATGCCATCCAACGGCCATGCTCTCTCCCCACGCCCTCTGAAGCAGTTTACCCACAGAACGTAGGATTTTGTAAATATTTTTCGTATTTTGCAGGTGTTGAATGATTTTTCTAGCATATTAAAAGAGAAAGCTGAAGGCGGGTAATGACGATTCCCACGCCTTTGATTCATCAAAGGGAACCATTCACAGGGTTCTACTCCATGCCTCATCAATGCTTCATGGGCATTGATGCCATATGAGCCCTGTGTGGCCCTGCACATCAACAAGACACCCAGCAGTGCGTAAAATATTTAAAAAGAGTATCAGTGTCGAAGACAAAACACAGCAGAGCAGAAGATTGAAGACAGTTTGAGGGATTATGGCCTTAATAGACAATCAGACGCCTAATCCACTCAATTAAAGACAACATGAAGACCGAAAGCATAGATCAAGCGTAATCTGTCCTAAAACATTGAACTACAGTGAATTAAAGGTGTTTTAGGATAAAACAAAGAAATCTATCAGTCCAAGAAGCCTCGACTGCCACAGCAGAGGCCAATTGAACCCTCGCTAGCGCCAAAAGCCAACCTTTCCAGATGCCAATGACACCTGCAGCCACACATAAACCAAAGAAGGCCTAGTAATTACAAGAGGTGTTTGCCTAAAGACAGCTGAACAATTAATACAAATCAAAGATCTTATTTCTAATTGTCGACAAAACTATTTTTAAAGATTAAGAACAGCCCAGAAACAAATCTGTTCGATCATTAGGCCTTGAAGAGCAGAAACAAAGTTACTTCAACATGACATAGAGCCTCAAAAGTCAACAAAGGCTCCCACCGAGCTTAATTCATAAATGTAAATCAATCAATACAAACAGATCATATGTAAACTTCTTCATTGAGCCCCTCAAAAGGCCGAGAAGTATTAAGTCTGTATTAATTGACTCACGAGATCTATTATTAGATCCCACCTCCTCATTCTTCTATAAATACTTCTGTAGAAGATAAGAAATCGTTGGTCTCTGGACACCTGAACGCATGTAATATTTTTCTGAAGCTACTGATGCCCTGTTTGCAACTTGAAGATACATAAGCTGATATGAGAAGTTTGAAGTTGTAGAGACCCACCGGGCTTGCCAATTGTAACTTCTTTGAACATCAAATACAAGCTGCTGATTTATGGTATCCTGATTTATGTCAATGGTGATGTGTTCCTCACTGTCAATTGTTATTCTCTTTAATGTTTTCACTCTGTCCACTTTCTCTGATAAAGAACAGAAAATGTAGAGCTAGGATTTACTCTCAACAGTACCCTACTCTTACTGAAAGCTTTATTTCTATGTTTTCTTCATTCGAAAGTTCTCCTTAAAGAGTATATTAAAGCAGGTTGGTTTCAAAGAACTTCCCTAATCTAGATTTCTCTTTGTGATTATTATCTATGTTTTCCTTTAGAATACACTGAAAGCAGGGTAGTTTCGAAGCACTCACCTGATCTTAAGCTATTCCAACTGTTTTTTTAAATTTTTTCTAACTGAAAGTACTTCAATGTAGGTTGGTTTAAAATCACTTACCTAATCTCAGAATACTTTTATGTTTTTCCCTAAGTACATGCCGAAGAAAAATAGTTTGAAAGCACTTATTTGATCTTAGCCTATTCACTGTTCTTCATTTGTTTTGTTCTCCACTTCCTATCTATTCCATTCCATAAAATCAACTTAAGAGATCCTTTTGACATAAGTGACTTGCCCCATGGATCCTTCTTGAACATTGCTGTCCAATTAAAACCCTCCTATGACTCCATAGCCCAATGGGTTAAAACTGTTTTTGCCTTTTATGTCAGCCGAATCATTCCTTCATTTGCATACTTCTTCACCCATTATTTTGAACTTACTTCACCTTCATCATGTCTTTGCCCAACCAAAAAACAAACAAACAAAACCCATGCTCTTCATTACTAGTCTAATATCACATTTCAGGTTTTAAAGATCACATCTTTAAACTCATTCATAGAGAGATCCCTCTCTGGATTCAGGAGGATTAGATCCTTGAATCCCAAAGCGGTTTGATGTTGTCTTATCTTTTGGTTTTTCCAATCTGGCCAAAACATAGGAACCCCAACAAAGTGTACCGCAAAATTTGAGAGACTGAAGCTTGATGTGGCATAGAATGTGGGAGTCCCTACATCACAGCGCAGATAGAGACAATCACCTGACTGATTTACTGGATACATGGCTCTTATGAGAAAGTGTATCATGACAAAGCCATCTTCTTTTGAAGAAGCAGTGTAGGAGTCCACATGGGTAGATGGCATGGTGGAGGAGTATGACTCCATTTTCAGAAACAGTGCTTGGGAGATTTTTCCAAGGCCGGTGGGAAAATAAGTTGTAGGATCAAGATGGATCTACAAGGTAAAGCAAGCTATTTATGGGAGTGTCGAGAAGTATAAGGCAAGATTTGTTTCCCGGGGCTTCTCACAGATTGAGGGGATTGACTATGAAGAAACCTTTGCACCTGTTGCACGGTATTATTCCATATGGACCATCCTTGCTCTCTCAGTGTAGATGGGTTGGCACATTCATCAGATGGATGTGAAGACTGCGTTCCTTAATGGGATCATTGAGTAAGAGGCATACATTTAGCAGCCTGAAGGATTTGAGATCTTCAACAATGAGTCGCATGTGTGCAGGCTCAAAAGAGTGCTGTATGGGCTGAAACAAGAACCACGTGCTTGGTACACTCGGGTCGACAACTATTTAACCGGACTTGGCTTCACCAAGAGTGAGGCAGATGCAAATCTATACCAGATTGTGGTGGAGGGTAAGCTTTTAATCATTTTACTTTATGTTGATGATTTAAGACTAACAGGTGATGAGCAGTTGATACACTCATGCAAGGCATATCTTGCAAAGGAGTTTGAGATGAAGGATTTAGGCCTCCTTCATTATTTCCGTGGATTGGAAATATGGCAGCGGGAAGGTGAACTGTTTGTGTCTCAAGGCAAGTATGCCTGGGATATACTGGAGAAGTTTCACATGCAAGGCTGCAAGCCTATCGACACTCCTCTTCCAGGAAATTGGAAGAAAGAGGATGCTACATCGGCAGAGGTAGTGGATGCCACTGTTTATTGACATTTGGTGGGTTCGCTCATGTATTTAGTCAATACAAGACCAGACATATGCTATGCGGTGAACCAAATTTCACAAGCGATGGTTAAGCCTACCAAGCTCTTTTGGAAGGCAGGTAAGCATGTCTTGAGATATCTCAGGGGCACATCTGAATATGGTTTATGGTACAGACAGATGGATGAGGTGAAGTTGTATGGCTTCACGGATGCAGATTGGGCAGGAAGCCCAAATGACAGAAAAAGCACGCCAGGGGGGATTTTCAGTATCGGATCTATGGCAGTTTCTTGGTACAACAGGAAACAAAGATCCGTGGCACTCAGTTTAGCGAAAGAAGAATAGATGGCAGCAAGTCAATCTACATGTGAGGCTATCTGGATGAGGAATATTCTGGTTGGTTGTTCGGTTCACATTTAGATCCCACGGTGATACATTGCGATAATTAAAGTTGCATTAAACTCTTGGTTAATCCCGTTTTTCATGATATATCTAAACACATTGATATCCGGTATCATCATATCAGAGATTGTGTGCAACGGAAGATCATGTTGCTTCAGTACATTCCTATGGAGGATTAGGATACAGATATTCTAACGAAGGCGCTCACCGGGAGCAAATTCGAATACCATAGAGGCAGGATCGGGGTGAAGGATAATCCCTATCTTGTTGAGAGGGAGCTTGAGATTCAACAAGATGATGAGCTTAGTGAAAAGAGTCACCTTCACTAGGTGGGCCTGCAGGCTATTTTTGGCGCAAGTCTATTTTTAGACTATGTCTATTTTTAGACATGGTGATCATATTTCAAAAGTTGCAGGATGCTATTTGTGGATGGTTGATCAAGTTGGAAAAATAGATGAAATTATATTTTTAGAATATTGGGCAAAGTCTATTTATAGATCGTTGATGTAAAAATAGATGCATGTCAATTATTATTAGCTCTTAATAATAATTAGACTCTAAACAACAACTTATTCTCTTGTAGCACTTTGTTTCAGTGCACAGATGTGGCACATCACTGGACTGAAGGAATTACGCAATTCCAAAGGGTTTACTGGAGCTAATGCATGGAAGACTCAGTTATAACTCAAGTGGCAGAGTTATGACACAGTTGGAAGAAGTAGTTATGGAGTTGTATTTAGTTTAACTCAGTTAGACTCAGTTGAGTTGGTTGTATCTAGTCTAACTAAAGGATACACTAGTGAGAGTGGAGTGAATTAATTAGTTAATTAATTCACAAATAATAACTCATTAATCAACTGGACAATACAACAGTTAACTACAGTGCATGGCAGTTTCAGTGGAGACCCAGTGGAGAGATAGGTGAAAGGGCAAGATAGACTATCTGTTGTGACTATAGTGATGCATTGATTGCATCACACACACATTGGAGTTGCCAATGAGGATTGCGCAGTCAAGGAAAGGGTAATTTGAATTCATTCAGAGCTATTATTCAGCAGGGATTGCACAGTGGAGGCAGGCTAGCAAGAGGGCAGAGATCGGTGCATAGATTTGCAAGATTGTTCTTGATTAGTGTATGATGATTGTATTGTACTGAGAGCTTGATAAGATTTGTATGAGATTGTCATACGATCTCCATGATACATAATATATATAGCTGGGGTTTTTAGCTTCAGGCTTTCCCGTTAAACAACTGTGTTATGTGCGATTTTATTTATTTATGCTTTACATGTGTGTGCAATTAATTTTCTGCAAAAGATTAACAAGTGGAATGATTCAGTATTTTTCATAAAGTTAAATAGTGTGAGATCAGGTGAATCTAGGACATATGCATGCTTAGTGCATATAATTTCTACATATGACTTTATATAAAGCCGTCAAAATGACTCATTGTATAGAGAGGAACAAATTGGTTGGGTTATCAAACTTTAATGCATGGAAGAAAAGGACAGATCTGAATCTAGTGTCAAATGAAGTTATGGGCTTCATAGAAGGAACTACAGTTCAAACTCCAAAAGAAGATATTCTAGCATATATCAAATACATGAAGGTAGACATAAGAGCCCAAAGGATCTTATAGAATAATCTGACGCTCTCATTCCCTATGTATCAAAGCTAGAATCCTAAAAAGAAATATATGATAAATCGGTGGAACTATTCTCAAAATGTTCTACAACGAAAAAATATCCCTAAGACAAAAAATATTAAAAATGAGAATGTCAAAAGAAGGAATAATTCCATATCAGATGGATATTTTCGCAATACAAGATCAAATACTGAAGTTGGGAGAAGTAATGTCTGATAGAGAAATACTCAATATGGTACAAAATTCTTTATCGGAAGAATGGATAGGTTTCAATTCAAGCATAGATGGGAGAGAAGAAGCCATGGCATTCCAAAGTCTAGGTAAGATAGAAGAATCAAGATTGAAAGCAGGATCAAGTGTAGGGAATCAAGCCTTTGCATCCATGTCCAGGAAGAAAGGAAGATTCAATAAATTTGGTCCTCAGAATAAGAAAATAAATGTGGACAAAGCACAATGCTTTGGATGTAATGATCTTAGGCATTATAAATGAGATTTTCCTAAATTTAGAAAGGAAAAGAGGAAAAAGGAAGAATCCCATGTATGAGATATAAGAAAAGAACTTGATGCAAAGAAATATAAGAAATAAGAAGCGAGGGATCTCCACTATGATTGAGATAATATTCTCTTTTAAGTGATTTATGTTGGTGGTAAAATAGTATGACAGGAAGTAGTGCATATTATAGCATCATGATCGATGCATGGTAGGAGCTCTTGATGAAACAACTCCTAGAAAAAACCTTACTGATATCATACTGATGGAAGGAAGTTATCAAGATCAAGGGTCATCATGAAAACTGGTGCTGAAATTTTCTAATGGAGTTCTCTATGAATTCACTGATTAGAAATAAGGCAGAATGGTTTCATCAAGATTTCCATGCTACAAAATTCTGGGATGCGATGCATATTGATGGAGCAAGGAAAGGGAATGAAGCTCTTCATTCTATTAAAACTGCTACAGGATGACTTAAATGAAAAGGATGAGGTATGTATATATTTTTATGCTAACACTGGATGCTGTGAAGTCATGTCATATGGTTGCTGGTAATAGGCTTCTATATTTAGAATTATGATCTATGGAGGATGATCTCTCAGTACAATGACATATGAAATAAACATAATATATCCTCATATGGAATATGAGGTGGTTGTATATGAACGAGGAACTGGAAAATTTGTAAGTTCCTGGGAGTTAAGAATGAGAAAAAAGGAAGAATCTCATGAAATTGAACCATGTCAAGAGGAATTTATCATCTGGAAGCCAATAATATGTGACTAGTAGATCTCCTGGGAGGTTACGTAGACTCTGACAGAAGTCTGGTAAAGAAGAAGAACCTTGAAAAGACATATCTTTAGGAGATGTGTCAATTTGAATAGAGGATGTCGATGCCTACAAGAAGATGTCATGGTGAAAGATCATCACTGAGGTAATTTTTTATTTAAAAATTCATATGTATATGTTTATATGGATAAGTTTATGTAGGGTTTCCAATCACGTGGAAGGATGGAATATCCTTGGAGATGATTCGAAGGAAAGCAACATGGCATAAAGGTGGACCAGATGAGAAAGACTGATGAATCACTTTCTGATGGTTGACATGAATCATGACTGAAAGTGATGGATGACCTATGCCCTATGAAGCTAAAGGTTGAAGATTCCTCAATATCAAAATCCATGACATCGAGGGGAGGAATTCTTCATGAGCAGCTGCGTGTCTCACCATCGCTGCTGCAAGACCCTGGTTGAGAGGGAGCTTGGTGGTAAGATTTTACTTGAATAAACTTGAAGTATGTCCTTCCTGAGTTAAGAGGGAGTGATGTATGTGATTCTCTAATGCATATGTCATGCACCAGACCAGGACTAACAACTGAAGTGAAGGCCATGTGGAGAGAATGGATAGACACATCATTCTGGTCTTCACCTGGAAGATAGAATGGAGGATTGGGTAAACATTTGGCATTTGATACTCTTTGAGAATGTGACAGGGCATTCAAGATAAGGGTAGTCGAGGACCAATATTCTTTGAGGGCTCGCTACCCAAGAGAAGAATAGTCCAAGAATGTCATACTATAGGAACACCTAGGTGGAGTATGTACCTTGGAGAGACAATGGCTATGGTGTCTATAAGTCATGTGTCTCACCAACATTGTAGCCCATTGTCTCGTTGAGAGATGGGGCTATTAGTCAAGGCCTTGCACTAGGACAATGCTTGTTGATATGATGCTATACAAATGCGATTACCAATCTGATTCTTCTTATGAGATTCTTCAGTTTGAAAGTGACCATGTACTTGTATGAATACCTCCCTAGTTAAGAGGGACCATTGAAAAGTGTAACTAGGATCAATCTTCATATTGACTATGTAATTATGGATTTATGTAAAAAAAAGAAGACAAAGTTAATAAAATGTATTTTGTTGTACTTGCTTCATGGGTTTCATGAGAAATATTTTATTATAGGTTAATATACTTATTCTTGATTTCTATTAGGGTTTTTGTCTTCTATGAATAAATATAATTATGTGTCATATGTATGAAGAATCTAGTCTAAATGCTACAAGACCTTGTCAAAGAAACCATGGAATAATAGCTTATGTCAGCCCTCAAATATACGCTGAAAGATAAGCTATATTGATGTGTTAAAGTCAGCCTTCCAACAACTAGACAAGTTGGCCTACAAGAAAAATGCATGGTCGGCCTAAAGATAGTGAAACTATCTCTATATATACACCTGTTTTGCGGTTCATTTGAAGACAAGAATTTCGGTCAATTTATGAGTTTAAGTGTGGATTATTGGACGTGTTTCAGTGCGGATTTTTGATGAGTTTCAGGACTGGTTAAGGTACACACATCCTTGTGGTATCTAAGTATTATATGTGATGCGGTGTACTAAAACACAAGTGCAGATAATCCTGAAGTTGCTGCAGCATGCCATGGTTAACTTAAGGGCAGTGTTGAAGTGCAGATCTGCCTAAAGATAGTTTACAGACTATCCTGAAGTGAAGTCGTTGATAAAGGGTGATATTAATATTCATCTCCAGTTCATATAAGGTTTGGATCGTGGTCTGCAAATAGAAGAAGCAGTCGGAAAGTGGGACAAAGTGGGAAAGTAAATCTGTGATTTACTTTCCTAACTACAACTTATATGTACGTCAAGTAACTGAAGCTTCAAATGTATATGAGGGAAGTGTTGGTGCAGAAAAGTGCAAGTTGGTGAATGAAAGAAGGATCAACATTGAATGACATCAAAGAAGTCAGGACAAGGTCTTGGATGCATATATAGGTCAAGGGTCTAACTCTTGGTCATGGTACTTGTCATCTGAAAATCTATAAGAAGAATTTTCTCGTGGGTTTTCCTCTCCAATAGGGAGAGGTTTTTCCCTAGCTCTAGGAGCCTAATTCTTGTGTCTCGTGTATTTTGATAATGGACTTGATGAAATATTTAATAAGCTAATGAAGGGAAGACATAAGGAACTCAAGTAATCTCACAAGTAATTATTAAGAAGAGAATTTTGAATTAATCACTAGCCCTCCAAATTCTCAACATTATATTACAGAAAAATCCCTATTTCTTATCAGATGTTAGATCCCCGGTATGGGGATATCATTATATATCTTCAAACTCATAATTTTTGGCCAGAATATTCTCGAACTGATTGTCGTTGAATTTGGTACCAATCCTAGCAATAAATTATTGTTGGCGATACACTTTATCGTCATGGTGTTGATTCTATATTTCGATGCTGTTTGAATCACGATGAAGCTGAGAAGCAATTAAATGACTTCCATTTTGGAGCTTATGGTGTTCATATGCCAGGGTTTGCCATTTCTCAAAAAATATTGCGCACTGGTTATTTCTGGCCCTCAATATTTAAAAATTATAAAACGGTTCATAAGTGCCATAATTTCCATGTTTACCATTGAAATATGTGTGCGCCTCCAACTCCTCTTCACCCAATAATACCTATCTATCCATTTGCTAAATGGGGCATCAATTTTTTTACATGTAACCCTCACTTAGCCGAGGGGCATGCTTATATCATCCTAGTAGTATATTATTTTACAAAATGGGCCGAGGCAATGCCTACATATAAGGATGATGACGAAACCGCAACAATTTTCATATTCAACCATGTGATTTCTAGGTTCAACGTTCCACAAGCTATCGTTACAGACCATGGTAGTCACTTTCAAAACTTTATGATGACCAAACTTTCTGCATAGCTAAGCTTGGGCCATGACAACTCTACCCCATATTATTCTCAAGAAAATGGCCAAGTAGAAGTTGTTAAAAAGGTTTTGACCACTATGATCAAACATATTGTCGACATTCATAACCGAAACTGGCATACTATGCTTTTTTTAGCCGTGTGGTCATACCGCACCTCCACGAAAACATCGAATGGATTTACTCCCTTCCAACTTGTTTACAATTTGGAGGAAATTTTTCCGATTGAATGTGCAATTCTATCGTTGAAACTGGCCATTGAGTTGTTAATAGATACCTCTACAGAGGAAGATCATTTTTTTTACTTAACACAAATATATGTGCTCATTGTGATATTGCACTGGGTAGTGAGGCTCATAAGAAACAGGTTAAGGCTCAGTTTGACTGAAACATGAATCCTCGTTCATATTCGAAAGGTGACCTAGTCTTGGTCTATGATCAAGCGCATGATAAACTAGGTGCTGGTAAATTCAAGCCCATGTGGCATGTTCCTTACATTGTGAAACATAAACTAGCTAAAGGGGCCTATGAAATAGTTGATAATGATGATGTTTCTTTGGGCGAGCCCAAGAATGGTCTTTACGTGAAGAAATATTATGCATGATTCATTTCGTGAAGATTATATACATTACTAGTATCATAATTTTATCAGTGTGTGCAATATACTTAACATTTTTTACGATTTCCTGCTACTTCTCCTGCTTATCTTGGGTTACATTTGATTTGCATATGTCAACGTTCCCTTAGAATTACATTGGCTTTGCTAATGGCGCTAGTCGTCGTACTCAAAATCTCTCTTCTGTGACTTGGGGATTTACTCACCCACTGATGAGTTAGTTTATATTCATGGGATATGCCTTGGTCAAACGACGAATAACATAACAAAGTATAGTGCAATGATTGAACTATAATCTGATTCCATTTCATTTGGCATTCGTGATTTGATCATTGGGTTAGATTCACAACTCATAGCATTACATTTAAATGATGCCTATGTAGTAAGAAGCTCAACAAAGCTAAGAATTTTTTTATAGGTATGCCTCTTGGAAAGACACTTTGATTACATTAAATATAAATATATTCCGATAAATTTAAACACATTAATTGATGCATTGGAAAATCATGTGTTAAATAGACATTTTCAACATTTGTAAACAAAAACAATATTCATCCACATATTGAACAAGATAAACTGAGATAATAAGTAATAGTCTCCATTAGGTAAAATTGTCTGTAAAATGCGTGTTACAAAAAATGTCATCCAAAGACATGAGGCCCCATGGCCTTTATTATCCAAACATGCTGATACCAAAAAATCAAAATCTGTCCCTAAAGACTAGCAACTAAGCATGATGGTGGTCATGATAGCAAACTATAACACATGATATGTGTCATAACGGGCGGCTGATCGGACCCAGAACTCCTACTATGTGCTTCTGGTACCACAAAGGAAAATCATCAAGCCCAGTCTCTGGAGTGTCTAGGGCCACCTCTCTAGGTTGTGCTCTAGCTCAGTCAATGTCTCTGCTGCATCAAGGTTATGCACCCAACAAATACTAGTTGATATCCCTGCTTATCAAAACGCCATAGTCCTACTGGTCTAACCACGCCAATATCTACTTGACCAATTCACATAATTAGCTTTAAATGTCAAAAAACAAACAAAAAAATTAGAAAACATAAAAACCATCAAAATGAGGAGTTTTACCTAGGTCACCCCACTGCATCCTTGCTGGGAGTGGGATATATGGGTCACCTCTATAATCGATCCTTGCATATGGAAAGTCTTTGATCATAATGATATGACGTTCTAGACACTTGAAGAACTCAAGGTTATATTTCACCACTAGGCCATCACCTCTATGGCGAGTCATCAACACGACCCACAAAATCATGTGCTGAGGTCATCCTACATCTACTAGAACCTGCTGTGGGGCTAGGATTGGAATCCTCTCTAGAGAAAATGAAATCAAGATAACACCATATCCAAAGTTCTTGAGTTTCCCTATTTTTTCTCTAGTCAGTTGACCTTTCATGTTGGAAACTACCCCTTCGCACCAGTTGAAGATAGTGGGATGTGAAAACTCCACCATGATCTACATCTGAGCCTTTGTAACCAAGTGAAGCATTGTAATTTCACACAATATGGAAAAATTAAAGGAAATGGTTCTCAAGGGGAGCCTCACAATGGTTTTGATTTCAATTCTTCCATCCTTGAGCTGAGCCTCGTCAACAAAATATTGCCTCAAGTAAGTGGGAGTGGTTTCTCCACCTGGATTGTGTCCTTACAAAGATATATCCATCCATATGTGGAAGAGCCCAGTCAAAATAGATATCATCAACATCTATAGTGAAGTTCTGATCTCCTATCACGAAGCACTGATCTTAGACATCCCATGCCCTCACCATCCAATTCATGAGATCTAGCTGAGCTTTCATCCCTTGGATTATCTAATATTTGTATAGGCCACAATATCTTAGGGCATGAAATGTTGCTGGATCATTAAGAGCTTCAACATCTTGGTTTTCATGCTCTCTCTCTCTCTCTCTCTCTCTACTTCATTATAAACGGTCAAAAAGTCTGAAAACAACAAATGTGGAAGATTAGAAGAAAATGTGGGTGATTTTGAAAAAAATGGGGGCATATTTCTTATTTTTTGAAAAATCCTCGGCACTTGCACAACCTCTCTTTACAAACATAGAGAATTTTCACGGTTTCTCGGGTGAAAAACCACACAAATCGTGAATTTATTTATGTAAAAAATAGTTGGTGTGCGACCCCCGATGAAGAGTAATCGCACACATCTGAGGGCACATTTTAAAAAGAAAAAAAACCACAAGAAACCAAAATACATGGCTAAAAGAAAAATTAATCCAATGAAAATGAATATAATGAAGAGCTCTCTTACCTGGAGAAGACGATTCTCGATTTCATCCACTAGTTTTCTCGGAATCATCTTCTGAAGTTTGTGGTAAAAAACCCTCTTTTTTGCTCTCAATTGGTTAAAAACTCAAATGGTAAAAATGATTATACTTTTTGAACTTTTATAGGTTTTTAGGACATTAAAATATTATTTTTTGTCTTCGACCTTTAAAATTCAAAATTTTTGGGGTTTTGCTATAATTTTTGAGCAGTTATGATAGTTTTGTTGGTTTAATGTGCAGAAAACAAGTTATAACATAAAATCGATTGTTTCGATCTTGAGTGAACTTTAATGAATTTTTCGGGCTCTTGAAAAATACAAAAAATTGAAACCATGGAGTTCTCTTTTAAGCCCTTTTCAGACTCTCTAAACATGAAAATATCACCTAGTACTTGACTATTCAAACTCGAAAAAGTAAATGAACAGTTGTTTATTGAGTAAAATTTCACCCCTTTTCTGGACTAAACTAGACTATTTACGAAAAATGTATACATTGACTAATCATGGTCAATATAGTTCTCTCCTCTATTATTTTACCCTTTTTCTGGGCTTGAGGGACTAAAATTATGAAAAAGAACATTATGGAGTTTATTAATTTTTTTCTCCTGACTCCTTAAAACTGAAAACATTGAAATTTACTTTCTATGGGCTCGTTAAAACTTAGATTGAAAGGATTGAACGCGTTTTATTTTTGTGTATTTTAAAACTCTTTAAACATGAAAACAACATGGAGTCATTCCTCCACTCAACTCGTTAAATATAAACAGTGTAGGACTCGTCAATCATGACGAGACAAAACCACTCCTTCCTAGGGTTTGTTTAAAATATTTCGGAGGACTCATCTGGAGGATGAGCTTACAGGACAAGAAAATTTTATCCTCCTCAAGCTTGAGAAAAATAAAGGGTTACTTTCCAGTAATCGTGGGGGAAAATTGGGAAAAAACATTCATTTTTGTATTTCATTTATGGCAATATGTCGCTCTTGAACATGACACTCCGTCACATATATGTCCAGGTTGGGAAACTCATTTGTATCATAGTTAATCGAACCTCATTGAAAATATTCAACTGGTTTTGGGTATTATCATTGAGTAAAATGTTTCCAAGTCTAAGTTTCGTGTCGCTGATATGTTCAAGAGAAGTCCAACCTCCGTTCAAATTACTTTGCAATTTGTAGCCTTCAATAATTTTGGCCATACCTGAGTCAGTCCTTGCAAACTATTTTTCAAAACTTGACATTAATTTCATGTCGTAGGCCCTCCTACGATAGATATCTTCCTATCGACTTCGGCTCATTATCTAGGAAGTTAATCTAGAAACCCTCTTCAATACCTTGAGGTATGCATGCTTTAATGGAAGGTTTCTCGCATTCAATGAAATGTTCTCATCATTGACCTTCAATCAAACGATTATATGAGTGTTTGACTTCATGACATATTTTCACACTCCATAGATTGTACTAGGAGTACCTTGAGGACCATTGTCATTATAGGTGGTTTCTCTTGCACTTGTTAATGGTTCACATCGTTGACCGGTAATCAAGTGGTTTCTACCATGTTCGACTTTAAGACATTTACTCACATGGTTAGATTCGTGCTATGGATCGATAGATATGGAGATCAAAATCCTAGATCTAGTTTCATCCATCCAGGCTGCGAGGAGATATGTATTCATGATTGTACATATAGAATCAATATTTGATGGCTATGTCCATACTATGTCTATTGTTGACATGATTCTTAGTGTAGTTCCCTACTAGTTCATTGAGTTATGTTTGCTCTGAGTATGCGAATGCCTACGTCAGTGATGATTATATATCTCATTGTAACCCTTGATTGATTGTTGCAGGTTCTAATCATGGTCTCCGATCCAATATTTGTCATGACAAAGCACTTTAGTTCTTAAATATATTTTTTGAATTTTCATTTTAAGGGGCAATCTGTTACACGTCATTTTGTCACCATGACAACTAACCATTAAAATGGGTCTTTTTCAATCCAATTCATGTGTTACAAAGCACTCCCTTACAAGTCAACAACTTAGTCACCTTGAAGAAAACAAGAATTCTGGGTAATAAGGAAAAAAACCTGCTTTTTAGTTACCTGTGCACTTCTCTAGCCAATTTCTGTACATTCGTAGTTCCTACCATTGGTACCCGCAAAAAACTGTGCTCTCTCTTCCACTATAGACTGCGCACATGACTCAACAAAAAGTAAAAACAAAAAGTTAATTCTATAGGCTTTGTTGGGTGAATATATCCTAACTGAAAGCTTCGAGGTCATGCTTATTCAAGCCTAGCCCCTCCAATCATGGAGCTAATTCCCATTCTTCAAGGAACCCTAATCCCACCTTTAGTGGATCTCATCCTCTTGATATGGATCTGAAACTTCCTCCTCTTGGCCTATAAATAAAATATAGGCTAGAGGATTGAGAGAGGTTGCTAAAGGTAGAATTATGCTAGTCAAATTAGGTTGGAGAGCTTATCATCCAAGTAAAGGATTGTAAAATTATGGGAGGATATTTACCTCATCAAGGAAAAGGTTATGAGACTCTTCTATATTTCCGAATTAATACAATTGAACTTTTTTTCCCACTACATTATTTTATGGATTTGATGAATGGTTTCTGTTATTTCTATTTTTTCCATTGAAATGATGTTAGTTACTAATCTCCTTGATCACTATTTTGAGTTATTGAATCATCTATGTTGCATATGCCTTTGATCCTTTGGTTTCTATGTGCGCATGTTTGTTTAAAGCATTGAAGGGTTGCATTGAGCCATAGAAAGGATCTTCATCAAGCATGTCGTAATTATTGAAAAGTTTAATTAGGTCAGTCTTCATATTGACTCTGATGTAAAGAAGAAGACAAAGATAATAAAATGTATTTTTGGTTGTACTTGCTTCATGGGTTTCATGAGCACGATTTTATTATAGACTTCTTCATGATGTCTATTAGGGTTCTCTTCTAGTTACATGTGTAATTAAGTGTTTAGTAAATGAAGAGATATATGCTCCAGACCTTTTTATGAACTTTGTCATGATACCTTGAAGAAATGGCTTCCGGAAGATGCGCATGATGCCCTCATAAACACTGGGATTAGTGCACTACAAGTTGGCCTATATAATTTATGGAGAAGTCGGCCCTCATACGAGATGTATGGTCGGATTTCCAACAGAAAAAGTGCTATGTATATATATAAATATACTGCAGTTCAGTTTAGTTAAGAACAATGCAGATGTTTTTGTAAGGTATGCGGAATAACGCACACACACACAAACACACACACAGATATATATATATATATATATATATATATATATATATATATATATACACCTACAATAGACACCTACAGAAAAATATAGCAGACAAATATCGAGATAGAATTATGAACAGGTCTGGACGGATAAATATGAATTGAATTGCGAACAGATTTGAAGAGACTTGCGGATAGTTTCAAAGAAAGGATTGCAGTTGTATCTATGGTAATACAGTGATGAATCTGCGGAATATTTGGAACAAGATTAACTTCAGCACAGTGATGCATTTGCGGATTATTTGGAACAAGGTTAATGGTCAGTATAGATATAAATTTGCGGACATTTCTGAGGTGGATTGCGGACAAGAGAACAAAGGGAAGTGTTAAGGTTTTAGTGTGGACTTCATACAGTAGCAAGCTCAGAAATAAAGGCATGTTATACAGAGACAATTTTTGGATTATTTAGAGAAGATTCCATGTGGATTTATGAACAGATTGTTCAACGTGGAGTTTTAAGAATTTCAGGATCAATTGCTAGTTATATGACGGTGATGTTGTGCTGATCATTTTATACAACAAGTACATAAATCTAAGCTATCTCAGTCAAGGAAGAATTTTCTAAAGCTTAGATAGACATCATCATAATAAAGGCAACTTTAAAATGTAGGAAAAAGTGAGGAAGGTAAATTTGAGATTTACCTTCCTAACTACAAAACATGGCAGATTGGTGATGAAGAAAAGAATCATGTTTGAGGAAGCTGTATCAAGGTCTTGGAATCATATTTAGGTCAGGGGTCTGAGTCATGGTCATGGTACTTGTCATTTGAATATCTATAAGAATAATTATTTGCGGTTTTTCCTCTCCAAGAGGGAGAGGTTTTGCCCTGCCTATAGGAGCCTAGTTTTGTGTCTTGTGTATTTTGATAATTGACTTCATGAAAGACTAAATAAGACAATGAAGAGAAGACATAAGTAATTCAAGTAAGCTCAAAATTAATTATCAAGAAGAGAATTTGTATGAAACACCAACCCTTCAAATTCTTAACAGTAATAAGGTATGGATTTCATTTCCTATCATTTCTAGTGTATGATTCAAGAAAATATATACTTAGGGAAAGAGTAGTTTGATTGTCTGCTTGTTACTAGGTTTTGTTGGAAATCTATGGAGATCTCTCTTGTCTGCAAGATGGATTAGTCCAATATAACAATAAACCATGGGAGAAGTGTTGATGCAACAAAGGAAACCTATATATTACCATTCAAAGATATTCTCCCAAGATGTTTTGAACTCTCCCACATATGACAAGGAGTTGTGGGTGAAAATGTGAAGCTGGGTTACACTTTTTGCCCTTTTTTGAGAAAAAAATTTCATTTTTTTCGGTTCTTCAACTTTCTGCAAACTATAAAAATTTTTCTGTGTAGAATTTCATTTTGCAATAAAAATAAAAGTTGTGAGAAATTTTGTTAGCTTTCTATTACTTATTTTTTGAAATTTTTTTATGCAGATTTGATATGTCAACTTAGCATTTCTTTGAGTGTGTGTTTCTTAACAATCAAAGAATTCATAAGAAGTCATGTTATGTCGCAACGTTGTATTCATTGAAAATTTGTGTTTTTGAAAAAAAAAAATGTGTTACAACAATCTAGACAGAGTCTACTTTGGTTTCGTCATATTTACAAAGCCAATGGATGCATATCATAATTACTAGAATTTTTTGAACTGGTCCAATACGAAAAACTGCGTATTTTTGATATGTTTCGCGTGGAAACAAATTTCTTAACATATAAGTTATAAACTAAAAATCTAAAAGCTACCCATTAGAGTCAACAGACCAATGTAATGCCCCATAATTTTTTCAATTTTTTTTACAATGTATTTTGGGAGACACAAAATTTTGATTTCACTGAATCACGATGACTCTCAAAAATTGTTTGCACTCATTTTATTAGAAAAATAATTAAAATTAATAAACATTTACGAAATTCCATAAAAGTTATATTTCCTGAAAGTAGATTCAATTCTGAAAATGCTTGTCTTGGTTCCGACAGTTAATTAACAACATTTCATGGAGTTTAATCAGTCCAAAGTTGCAGAACCGTTTTCAGAGCCTGGTTTTGCGTAATTGGTGACGCGTTAGTTCGGCCGAACTATTAGTGAAAGTTCGGCCGAACTATGTTTTCCGCTTACGAGTCGTTAAAACTAACGTCTTAATAGTTCGGCCGAACTTCTTATCAAAAGTTCGGCCGAACTATTGTGCAATTCTCCGTCGGCCGGAAATTTTTGTGGAGCCCCCTACAAAACACATATTTCGCGTCAATATAAATTGTCGCGAAATGATTCACAATTTTCGCACATTTCGCACTTCATTTCATTTTACAACTTGGTTTGAATTCAAAAACTTTTCTTCAAAGTTTGGGTTTAAAGAACTTTTTTGGAAGACATTTTTTGGAGGCGGCGTGATTTTTCTTGGAGGTTCAAAGTTTGAGTTTAAAGAACTTTTTTGGAAGACATTTTTTGGAGGCGGCATGATTTTTCTTGGAGGTATGTACGTGTTTTGTGTTGAAATAAATCTTTTGGGCTTCTTTGTTCAAAAACTTTTCTTCAAATTTTGGATTTAAAGAATTTTTTTGGAAGACATTTCTTGGAGGCGGTGTGATTTTTCTTAGAGGTATGTACGTGTTTTGTGTTGAAGTACGTGTTTTGGATTGGATTACGTATTTTTTAGAAAATATTTTTTTAAATTAAATATTTTGTGATATTGTTTGTAATTGAGTTATTGTCTAATTTTTTAAAGGAAAATTTTTGAACCTCATACCCTATTATCATGGGAAATCGAAGAACTTGTGTGAGAAAATATGATCGAAAAAGAAAGCCCGAGGAACGTAGAGAAGAGACGAGACAATATCGCAAAAGAAATTTAGAAGCTCTCTCAAATATTGAAGAGGAAAATCAACCTCAAGCAGAAATTGAAGCAGGTATGTAAATGTAAATATTACATGATCTATTGATATATATTTAAAATTTTCCTAATGTAAAATGTGAAGCGTAATTTTTATTTGATGAACTAGTTTGAAAAATATTTTGTTTGATGTAAACAGACAGAGATATTCCTCAAAATATTGAAGAAGAAAATCAACCTCAAGCAGAAATTGAAGCAGGTATGTAAATGTAAATATTATGATATATTGATATATTTTTAAAGTTTTCCCAATGTAAAATGTGAAGCTTAATTTTTATTTGATGAACTAGTTTGAGAAATATTTTGTTTAATGTAAACAGACAGAGATACTCCTCAAAATATTGAAGAAGAAAATCAACCTCAAACAGAAATTGAATCGGGTATGTAAATGTAAATATTATGATCTATTGATATATTTAAAATTTCCTAATATTTATTGACATATTTATTAATTTAGTTATTTATTGAATATGTACTATTTTTTCGAATATGTACAGATGAAATCACTATCGATAATGAGATGTTAGAAAATGTCGACACTCACACATATGGAGATAAAACCTGACCATGTTATACGATATCGTGTCGATAGAATTTTTGAAAAGTATTTCAAAAATGAGCAAGTGACAGTTCAAGCTCAAATGTTGAAAGGTCTCCTATCATCAAGGAAATTAAAAGAAGCGACGACACTATTGGGTATTCGAAAATCAACCAAGGATAAAAAATGAAAAGAGGATAAAAATACATATAAGTTAGAGTCACTCAATATTCAGAGATGAAAGATGCTTCAAATATACTAGAGTAATACAATGGCAATGGTTTCACCAAGTACTCAAGAGAATCGTTTGAATTCAACATCTATGGCACGAGCACTGGGAACCTCGCGAAAAACTCTGCACAAACATCGAAAATTTTGACTGCAAATAGATGTAAATGATGAACTCGCTTGTTGGAGAGCTATTTGTAGGAAACCATACAAAGATAGACTTGGAGAAGATGTTAAAAAAATAATATATGAATATTGGAAGAACAATTCGCGTGTTTCACCCACTGCAAGACATGTGATGCGAAGAAGAATAGCGTGAAATCAATACGAAGAACATGAAAAACATCTCTTGGAAACCACTCAAATAGAGTTATTAAACAAGTTCAAAGAAGAGAATCGTCAAATTCAAGTTTCACTCAGTGCTTTTGTTCAACAAAAACCATGGTATGTAAAACCTATCACCGTACGCGACACTTGTTGCCGTTATCATGTGGAATTTGAGTTATATTATGACACATTCCTTGATTTCGGTAGAACATTATGGAAGGATTCACCTCCTCCTTCCACTATCCGTGAATTCGTATCTCAAATTCTATGTGAAATAGAAAGCGACGAACTATTTTACAAAAAGAAATGTGTTGGTGGTAAAAAATGCGATGATTGTGGAAATTTGACTAAATTTCAAAACAAATATCGTATTGATATAAATGATCAATCATTGTCCAACATGAAAGTGAAATGGAAGAGATATGAATATATCGGTACATCGATTCAAGGTGTAGATAGTGTTAAAAGAATCGAATTACGAGAAGACGAAATTTTTCTGATAGACTTTTTGAGAAAGTTTGAGGCAGAAATTTACAAATACACCAAGCATTCCCATAGAGTTCGATGGCAAGACTTGCAATTCAAAAAATCTCGTGAATTTTTTCCACCAGGGACCATTTTGTCAGTGATTGATTTTGCAGAAAACTACACATTTGTTCCACAAAAACAAATTCAGAGTGAATACTATCATTCTGACCAAGTCTCCATGCTCGTCCATATTCTATATAGACATGCTGAACAAAATGTCGATCATATAGAAAGCACGAGTGAAAATCGACATATCATTAAAGAATATCATTTTTATATCAGTGAGTTAAAATTTCCTAATATTTATTGACATATTTATTAATTTAGTTATTTATTGAATATGTACTATTTATAATAATATATGAATATTGGAAGAACAATTCGCGTGTTTCACCCACTGCAAGACATGTGATGCGAAGAAGAATAGCATGAAATCAATACGAAGAACATGAAAAACATCTCTTGGAAACCACTCAAATAGAGTTATTCAACAAGTTAAAAGAAGAGAATCGTCAAATTCAAGTTTCACTCAGTGCTTTTGTTCAACAAAAACCATGGTATGTAAAACCTATCACCGTACGCGATACTTGTTGTTGCCGTTATCATGTGGAATTTGAGTTATATTATGACACATTCCTTGATTTCGGTAGAACATTATGGAAGGATTCACCTCCTCCTTCCACTATCCGTGATTTCATATCTCAAATTCTATGTGAAAGAGAAAGAGATGAACTATTTTACAAAAAGAAATGTGTTGGTGGTAAAAAATGCAATGATTGTGGAAATTTGACTAAATTTAAAAACAAATATCGCATTGATATAAATGATCAATCATTGTCCAACATGAAAGTGAAATGGAAGAGATATGAATATATCGATACATCGATTCAAGGTGCAAATAGTGTTAAAAGAATTGAATTACTATAAGACGAAATTTTCTTAACAGAATTCTGAAAGTTTCAAGGCAATTTACAAATACACCAAGCATTCCCATAGAGCTCGATGGCAAGACTTGAAATTCAAAAAATCTCGTGAAGTTTTTCCACTAGGGACCATTTTGTCATTGATTGATTTTGCAAAAAACTACACATTTGTTCCACAAAAAGAAATTCAGAGTGAATACTATCATTCTGACCAAGTCTCCATGCTCGTCCATATTCTATATAGACATGCTGAACAAAATGTCGATCATATAGAAAGCACGAGTGAAAATCGACATATCATTAAAGAATATCATTTTTATATCAGTGACGATCGTACACATGATACATGTTTTGTAAAACATTGTTTTGGAAGAATTTATGATTCATTGAAAAATCGTGGAATAACATTCAATGAACATTGGATATGGTCAGACGGATGCGCAGGTCAATTCAAATCTGCACGATCATTTTTTTGGTTGTGTCGTCTTCATAAAAAAACTTGCATTAAACATTGTTGGAATTTCTTTGAGACTGGCCATGGAAAAGGAGAACATGACGGTGCAGGAGCATGCATAAAACGAGTACTTCGAAGATATCAAATGAACCACTTTGCACGCCGACTTGTGAACGCTGAAGAAGTTGTTCAATGGTGCAAAACTGCTTTAAGCCATGAGATTAACCCATCAAGTGAAGTGCGAAGGTACATTCAATTTAATTTATATTGGAAATCTAATTTTAAACATTGTACATTTATCATGCAATGATTATTTTTAATTGTATTTTGATATCACATTTACAAATTCTTTTTCTAATTTTCCATATAAAGGTTTTTTTGGCATATTGGAATTGGAGACATAAATAGATCAATTGGAAATGACGTTGGAACAATAAAAGGGACTCGAAAATTGCATTCAATTCAAACAAAATTGTCCACAAATGTGTTTGCATTGGATAAAAGAAAATATTCTTGTTTTTGTGATGTTTGCATAGACAACACAAAATCCAATGACGTCTGTGAAAACAAAATGTATGTGAATGATTGGAAACATACAGAGCTAAATACAAAGGAAAAAATGTCTGTTGCAATGTTTGAAGAAATGCAATCAGAGGAAACTACAATATCATCCGATGGTGATCGAGTTTCTGATCTTGTTAGAGAAGGTAATATTTGAATTACTTTCTAATGATTTAAAGATCTAGAAATAAATTTAAATATGCATAATTAAATGTTAAATTTATTTTATTGTGCAGGAGATGTTTTTGCTGTAATTGCACCTATTGACAACGATGAAAATGTGAAGTATTATTTGATGCGTTGCACTGAAAAAAAAATGAAATTATTACAAGACTATAATGATCACGGATTTCAGTATGACAAAGGGTCTATTATACTGAAAGGTTATTTTTTCAAACAAACTCGTCAAAGTGGAGACTTTGTTTACTTTGAAGACTATGAACCTGATTCCATAAGTTGTCAACATAGTCACTTGGTGTGTGCAGCACGCATCAAGTTGATAGAAGTTCAATCAAAGAAAAAATCGAAAATTAAGAAATGGAAAATGTCAAAATCCGATCATGAACGGATTATTGAGGATGGAATTCCATTAGAATTTTTTGAGTGAAGTGTCCAACAATTTATTATCTTTGGATTAAATATGTTATAAAACTTCCAGTACTCAACTAAAAATTGAGCTGCTTATGTTATTTGTGGTTTGCACATGTTACAAATTGTTTGGGTACAAGCACGTGCTCTAGTATCAACTGAAAGTAGTTTTTCTATACATGTGCATTGATTAAAAATGTTATATGTATTAGATATATATATATATATATATATATATATATATTCTAGAATGAAATTAATTGTTCTTGTATATGTTCTCCGACCATATGGTACAAATTATTTCACTTTATTTTGTAAGGTCAGATTCGGTCCCCATATGGCCTAGCCTACAAGGGACGAGATAACAAGTGGTTGTCCCCACTTGCCCGAATCTCAGCTTTTAAGTACAATTTTACTGTTTATGTCAAGCATCTTACATGATGTCCTAGCCAAAGATAGATTCTCTTTGTTTCAAGTTTCCAGTAAAAGTTGTCACCGAATGACCTACTCGAACTCTTGTAGTAAACACCATACCTCATCTCTCTTGCTCTCCAATATTATTAGGTTTAATTATTATAACACAAAAATCGTTCTACATTGTCAATAATTTTTTGCGCTTACACTGAAATCAATGAACACTATTAATCCAATGACTTCACAAGTAATGTACCATCATACATGCAATTATATCAAATTAGAAATCAACATATACAATGAAATCAATGGGGATTGTCTTGTTGCAAGTAACATAATTTCAATTTACCATATGTGCAAATGTAGGTTGAAACCATCCAAAACTTTAAGTTGTAAATTGAAACCATCCAAAAATTTAAGTCTTAAAACCCTTTCGATTATATATTGTGCATCATTAAAACATTTAACATTTAAAATTCATTAAATATCACATGCAAAATGTAGATTGAAACCATCCAAAACTGGAGTTTTAAAAACTTCACATGCCATGCCAATTATAATTCAACAATCCAACAAAAACATTTAACAAATTAAATATCACATGCCAAAGTCGTTTCATGTTTTCGGTAAAAGTTGTCACCGAATGACCTACTAGGATATTATAAATACTAACTTTGTAAGATCATTTGGCATTCGGAAAAATTCGAAAGTCTTAGACTGTCAATCAATTTAAAGTATCATTCACCCTAGGGAGTGTAAAATATTCAATGTAGGTTGGTGACGATGCTCACTCCTAACTTGAAGAAGCACCAATGACCAATTCTTTAATGAATTCCAATGCACTAGACCAAAGTTGGTTCAACCTACTTGGTTTCTCACCCAAGAAATTCCAAGGATGGACTTTCTAGACAAACTGCTAAAATTGAAAAGCTTGACATGGAGATACGACAAGGTGAACAAAGACTTCAGGAACTCTTTATGGAAAGGGCTCACTTGAAGGAAAGAAGCACCACGTTGCAGGCTAAAGTCAAGAACATGAAAGATAAGATCAAGAGGGACTTTCTTGATCCGAAACCTATTGGTTTGAAGAAAGAAAATGCATGTGTTGGCACACTTGGAAAAGAAGATGACCACACTATGAGGATTGGTGCACTTCGTTTGGAAGGAGTCAATATATGTCGTATTGGAGCAATTAGACAGAATTCGAAAAGGAAAGAGCTTGAAACAATTCAAGCAAACCCAGGATCGGATTGTTCTATGGAGCTTCATGAGAAGAGATATGTGAAAAGGACTGTTAAGCCAAGGGCTAGTTCGAAAGACATATTGGAAGAGGAAATGTTGAAGAAGATTGCGGAAGTAAGGCGCAAGACAAGGAGGAGGAATGATGATGAAAGTTCCTTGGACTTGAGATTCGTGTCTACAACCATACATGGGAAAAAGTTCTCTGCTTTGATAGACATAGGGGCTACCCATAGCTTCCTAAGTCGAAAGGTAGCTTCATCTCTTAGAAAGAGGAAGGCTAGCATCGAGAAAGAGTTGATTTCAAGGCAGTCAATTCGAGGATGAAAGCAGTGACTGGTGTCATGAAAGGCACACATGTGAGAGTAGGGTCATGGTTTGGAAAGATAGACTTAAGAGTCATTGACATGGATGATCATTCTATGGTGTTGGGACGAGACTTCATGGTTGCAGCACAAGCCATACCAATGATGGACCGAGACATTCTCTTAATTCTTGTGATCAATCTTAAACTATTTTATGAAAGATAGATAAACCATTTAAATATTTAGCTCAAACTCTTGTAGTAAACACCATACCTCAAGTCTCTCTTGCTCTCCAATATTATTAGGTTTAATTATTATAACACAAAAATCATTCTACATCGTCAATAATTTTTTGCGCTTACACTGAAATCAATGAACACTATTAATCCAATGACTTTACAAGTAATGTACCATCATACATGCAATTATATCAAATCAGAAATCAACATATACTGTAATGAAATCAATGGGAATTGTCTTGTTACAAGGAACATTTCAATTTACTACATGTGCAAATGTAAGTTCACATTCTATCATTCATGTAGTTTTAAAAACTTCAGATGGCATGCCAATTATAATTCAACTAGATCCAACAAAAACATTTAACATTAAATATCACATGCCATGCCAATTATAATTCAACTATCCAACAAAAACATTGAACATTAAATATCACATGTCAAATGTAATTCAGATGACAACATTACTTCACATTCACATGCCAAAAGTACTAAAACCATCCAAAGAACACTGAAATCAATGAACACTATTAATCCAATGACTTTACAAGTAATGTACCATCATACATGCAATTATATCAAATCAGAAATCAACATATACTATATTGAAATCAATGGGGATTATCTTGTTACAAGTAAAATTTCAATTTACCACATGTGCAAATGTAGGTTCACATTCTATCATTCATGTAGTTTTAAAAACTTCAGATGCCATGCCAATTATAATTCAACTAGATCCAACAAAAACATTTAACATTAAATATCACATGCCATGCCAATTATAATTCAACTATCCAACAAAAACATTTAACATTAAATATCACATGTCAAATTGAATTCAGATGAAAACATTACTTCACATTCACATGCCAAAAGTACTAAAACCATCCAAAGAACACTGAAATCAATGAACACTATTAATCCAATGACTTTACAAGTAATGTACCATCATACATGCAATTATATCAAACCAGAAATCAACATATACTGTAATGAAATCAATGGGGATTGTCTTGTTACAAGTAACATTTCAATTTACCACATGTGCAAATGTAGGTTCACATTCTATCATTCATGTAGTTTTAAAAACTTCAGATGCCATGCCAATTATAATTCAACTATCTAACAAAACATTTAACATTAAATATCACATGCCATGCCAATTATAATTCAACTATCCAACAAAAACATTTAACATATGTCCAAAAATATGTCCAAAAATATGTCCAAAAAACTTATTGTAATAAAATATGTCCAAAAATTGTAAATCTCACTCGAGTATCAAACTATATCAAGTTTAACAAATTTTAAAACCATCTAAATTTTGAAATCAAATCAAATCTACTGTAAATCTTGTCCATCAAATGGAGGATCTAGCCTCTGGGTCTCGGGTAGCGCCCTATCTTGTAAATAGGAAACCTACATACACAATGCACATGTACTTGAACATTAAAATTTGAAGTTTTAAAAATGAATGAGAATATATATATCTAGAACTTCATGTAAAAAAAAAAAATATAACAAAAAAATCACGCAATACCTCGTAAGGTTGCCTCTCCATTTGATGAACAGGTTCTGCCATAGAAACATCTGCAGTGGTAACCTGTACAATATACATGTACAGTTAAATATAAATATATATATATACATAAATAATTTATATAAATTAAAAACTTTCAAATGAAAATGCACGTGTACACATATAAACTTATTTGAACAATAATATTAAAAAAAAGAACTAAAGACAACTTCTTCAAATGCTGTGGATGTTCCTATCTCCGTCGCTAAAGTCCTCGGATTAAAAAAATCTTCTATACGAACCTAAATTCAAAATTTTTTAAATAACTCAAAATATAGATCTCTCTATATATCTCAATTTTTAATGGAACTTTTTGAGGTAACATAAATTTTGAACTTGTAATTGTCCATACTTGTACATCTCCCAATGAAGTAGAAGGTATATCTCCTAAAGAAGAAGAAGGTACCGGCATCCCAAAAACATCAGACGGAATCGGTACCTGTTAAAACATTTTATCGAATTATATATATATACATACATGTACATGTGTGGCAACAATTATTTATTTTAGAGTCACTTAAAAAACACTAACATACATGTGCCAACATATCATGATGGTCAGACCCATCTGCATCGTTTGAGCCAGAGGTCCCAAACGTAATATTAACATTTTCATCACGCATCATGCCTAAGAACTGCAAAACATGTGTACATACACATGTATTTATTACAAATTGTACACATGTATATGTAAATATAATTTCAAACCCTAAGGTCACTAACACATACCGTTCCGGTGCCCTCTTTCTCACGAAAAATTAGGTCTTGCAGACCATTGCGACAATTTATTGCGTATGTTCGGAGATCTTCAACATTCATGTTGTAAATCTCCTCATCTGTATGATAAACAAAATTGGCACGTGTATTTTCACGTGCTCTTTGTCGATTTAAGCCAATATTGACTCCACTCAATCCGTTGCGAGAATATTTTCGATCATAATATCTCGTCTAATACTTATTTGAGAAGTCGCTTCCCATCTCTCGATCGTGTTTCGACCGAGACGTCGATCGACCAATGGCGGTCGGTGGTGAGCAAGAAATCAACATCTCGCTTAGCGCCTTTACGTTGATATAATCGACCCCCCCCTCCTTACTCAAAAATTCGAAGGAAGGTCATTATAGTCGGGTTTCATACCCAAAAAAAATTCTGCATAAAACATTTGTGCAAAATAAAGAGGAACCTCATCGTTCCATGGAATCCTTCCAAAGGCCGCAAGATGTCGACTATACAAATATTGTGCTTTGTCTGGGTGCTTGAAACACTGCACCTTCAACATTTTTCTTTTTAGCCCTTCCTTGTAATTAAACATTGACTTAGCATCATCTCTTGAAACTCTTTGTTTTATGTCCTGCCATTTATCGGGACCTATCACTGTTTCTTTTCTCTTTCTCATCACTTCTACAAACAAATCAGTCGTTGGCCCCAAATCTTTGTACACTTTTACCATTTCACTCAATGAATGTGTAACTATTTCTAGGCTTTGTCTACTCTCAGCAGGTAGAGACAAAGACTCAAGATCTCTTTGCAATTTTGCATAAAGGCTTTGACACCTTTGTAAGGTGCATTCCGCCATGTTCGTTTCCCATGGTATATCAGTAATCTCAGCCGGATAAGTTGTGGTGGGTTGACATCCTTCTTCTTCAATGTAGCGCACTGCCCTGCGTCTTTTTTGACCACTGGCTCGAACATTTTCAGCCTCTGCATCAATATATATAAAATTTCGTATATTAGAAAAAACACGTGTAAAAAAGTTGTACAAATTTAATGAAAAAATATTGAAATTGATGGCAACCTTGATGTTGTTGGTTAACATCATCTCCAACATGACCCTGCTGAGAACCAACCCCAGAATGACGTTGCTGAGAACCAGACCCACAATGACCCTGTTGAGAACCAGCAGTCGTTGATTGGCCTTCGGGGGAATAAATATCACCCCCTTCCCACAACCTGCTACCAGTCATACCTCGACCGGTTGAACCTTGGCCACGCTCCATGGATGGAGTAGAAAGCCTTCTCCTCTTGCCTCCTAAAAATTAAAATATGAAACTTATTAACAACTATTTTCACTCACAAAGTTAATAAAAAAATCAATTCCATATGTACACACATGTATGGAGATTTAAGATTATATTTAAATACCGTGAACATCCTCCAATCCCTGAGCCTCCATATGGGATTCGGCTGATATTCGTCTTTCATCCTCCATGATATATATCTATTGGTCGACATTCACAAAATAGATTTCAAAAAATCAATACCTCAGAGTAAAATCCAGTTTGGGGCTGTTAAATCCAATATGTTCTATATTTCTTACATTTCAGCCCTCCTATTTTTCTTTCCAACCAAGGTCTATAAAATAACATGAGAAGCAACATGAGACTTAGAACAATCATTTTCATTATCTATATGGAAGGCAAGAATGATTATATCCCCTTAAGCTTAAGCTTAAATGTAGTTTGTCAATTTTTATCATATATTTTTTGGTAAGTGTAAATGTTTTTTATCTATAGTACAAGTCATGAGTTCCCCAATTTTACCTTATGTAAAGCATGATTCTAGGATTACTAAAATTTGTACTTGTTTTTTTAAGAATATATCAAATAAAGTGTTTGAGAAGCAAATATGGCTTGTTCCTTAGAATTTGGCACTTAGAATATCCATAACGCTTATAACCCCATCCTTACAATTTTTATAATTTCCATGATGAGACATTTGAATTTCCTTCCCCATATTTCTTGTTAATGATTATAACCTTAAAATGTCTAATATTGGTTTGTCATCATCATCTAAAAATGACTTGGCAGATGAAAATTTACCATGTCAATCATCATCACTTCACACCATCTCATACATGACCCCTTCTACACATTATATGCATGAATTTTTGGAATGTCATCCTCTCTACCTATCCCATGAATGATTGTGACAACAGGTGAATAAAATACAATTTATAAGCAGAAGATAGTTTCTAGTTTGTCCTCCTCCATCCGCCCCATAGCTAGTGATTTCTCAATTTTCCACTTCCAACTTTCTATTCTCGAAATTCAAATTGGAAGCTAATATTATCGATAGCCACACCACTATACATATAATTATTATATACACTACTACATTAATGAACTCTACGTTGTTTGTTATTGTAAAGTCCAATAACAAACAATGTTAATTGAGTTTAGTAGTGTATATAACAATTTCTTTGACTTCCAGGTGTTGTGACTATTAGTAGAATTAACTACCAAAATGAATTTCCAAAATAAAATGTTGGAAGAGAAAAAATAGGCAATCACTAAATATGGAGTAGGTGGAGGAGAATAAACTTAGTGTTCCTTCCTTATCAAATTTCCTTTATTCACCTAATGTCACAATCAATCATGGTCTAGATAGAAGGGATGACCTACCATAAATTCAATCATATAATGTGTAGAAGGGTCATATGTAGATGGTGTGAAACGATGATTACAAACATGGTAATTTTTCATCTACCAGGTCATTTTGAGATGATTTATAAATCCGCAGCAGTCTATTGTTGAACAATCTATTGCGCCCAATGTGGGTGACACTTTAGAAACTGTTCAGATTTCATGTTATCCTGTCCTATTTATTTCATCGTTGTTGAAGAATTATTATTATTTTCATCTTCACTTCTCCAAATTAATGCGGTCATGATTTTGAGATATTGGAGATATTAGAAGGTCTTCATTCTCTTCCTGAAAATAATGTATTTTGCCTGAGACATTAATAATTAGATAATAATGTCCTTAAATTTTTGATGAAAAATGCTGTGAGTATGGAATAAAGTAAGGAAAGCATGTACAAGGCATCGTTGAGCCAAATGTTCTTCAAGAAGGGCCTAATTATTTGGGTCTTGGTTATGGAAAACATGGAAAATGCTCCAAAGCCAAGGAGGCTTGTGAGGTTTGTGTTCATGATGAATGGAACATGTACATAGTTTACCTTAAATTTGTTGTGTTTTACGGATATTAAAATGAAGAACTTCTATTTAGATCCATTCCATAGATTGACTGCAGGGGCATTTACTAGATATGTCACCTTTCATAAAAGATGAGATCCAGAGGCTACCTGGCCCTTTACAGACTCTGCCTATAGAACTTGTAGAAGTAAACACTAGAGGCATTAACAATATCAAAGAACGTTTTCATGCTCGGACATGGGAATGTGTCTCTTTCCCTACGCAAAAAAATAGTTCTTGAGGTAGTTAATCTTCATAGACATGTCATCAAGCAAGTCAATGTGATCATCCCTCCTTCCCTCCCTTGTAAAATAATTATGTTTTGCGGGTCAGAAAGCCAAAATATGGAGACAAATATCACCAAATCCAACGTACGATTATGCATGATGGAGAATCTCTAGCGCTGTCCCTTGTTAATATATTTAACAAGGAAAGCGCTAGAAACTTTCCATCATGCATAATCGTGGCATTGATGCTTATAGAGTGAAAAACCGAAAGAATCAACTTGTAGGTCATTTTAATGGGGTGAGATCTGTGGCTCCTTGTAACCAAAGTATGGTACAAATAGTAATACAAGATGTTGAAAGTAGAGTTATGTTGGACACACTTAAATGCAACAAATATGGAAATTTGTACATGAGCTCTATTATTCGACTTATGAGTCAAGCCATTTATAAAAGGCATGTTTTGCTTTGTTCAGGTCAGTTGATGGTTTTCAGGTTACCCAATATGTACACGGACATATTCACATGATGTGAATTTTTTTTTCTTTGAAGGAGAAAAATGATGTGTTTTCAGTTTGATGGTTTTGTTTGTGACAAGACGTCACAAGATTTTGCGAAGGTCCACTCTTGAGCGAGAGCCTCATGATTACAACCCATCCGTGAGAATCAAATGGGAGTGCATCCTTATTTTGAAAACAAGTAGGATTCTAAGCTACCTAGGACTCAAACCATCATTTTTAAATTTGAAATATAATGGTGTTGTTTCAATGCCTGAATCCACAACCCCAACACATGAAATCACTAATCTAATCACACATGAAATAAATAGTTATTTTCTCCAAAATTAAAAATATAACTAAAAACTAAATTCAACATAGTTGAAAGAAAAAGAAGCGCCATTGAAATGGTTTGCTGACAAATGGTTAGATTTCTTAGCCAATTAAGGCCTAGCATGTATTTTGATGTTTCATGAATTTTTTTGCAAATTCAAAGTATGGTGCATGTTGCATGAAGCAAGATGTTGAAAGTACATGAGCTCTATTATTTGACTTAAGAGTCAGTTGTTTGAAGAGGCATGTTTTGTCAACTTGTGTTTGGTTGATGGTTTTGTACACCAATATGTAAGAGTATATGGACATATTCACATGATGTGAATTTTTTTTTTCTTTGAAGGAGAAAAATGATGTGTTTTTAGTTTGATGGTTTTGTTTGTGACAAGACATCACAAGATTTTGCGAAGGTCCACTCTTGAGCGAGAGCCTCATGATTACAACCTATCCGTGAGAATCAAATGGGAGTGCATCCTTATTTTGAAGGAGAAATTTCAATAGGCTTTAGGAAATTTAATTTCAAGTCATTTAATTTCACTAGAAATAATTCATAGGTACATGAAATGAATAGTATTTAGGAAGAACAATAGTCCCTCATGGAATATGAAGAAAGTAGCCACTTCATTTTGTATATATGCATGCTTTGAGTTACTCCTCAAAAAATTTCAAAACAAGTGTATTTATTACTCTACCCATCCCGATTTTCATAGGATCCATAGCACATACATTTCTATATGCCGTAGTTGTTGTAAGGCCTAATTATTTCATCACTTTCAAAGGAATTACATCAGTTGTTTCTCCTAAATCTAGCATATAGTTGTGTAATAATATTTTATTTATTAGTAGGAATATATGAAAATGTTTATGAATTACATTTTTATTCCCTTGATTCATCTTTTATAACTCTATAGGATAATCCTCAAAAGTAGGGTCATCTACTTCATCAAATTTTAAGAACTTCTTAACCTTATATCTTTATTTCATATTTTCATAACTTCCACAAATGGGAAACCAACACTAATTTCATTGTACACTCTTTATATAGGTATGGTTGAATGTTGTACATCTGGTACATAGATCAATTTGTTGTTTTCATTGTTTACTCTTAAAAATTATTTGAAGTGGGAGCGAAGAGTTGGTTTCTTCCTAGGTTGGCTTACATTTCCTTTAACATGTGATCCATGCCTTTCTCTAATTCATATTTTTATCTCTTCTATTAATTATGTTATTCTTTCTATGTATTGTTAGTACAAGGGGGTGAAATAATTTCTTATCATTTTCTAAGTGGTGAGGTCGTTTGAATCTCCAATAGTTGTGTTGGTGTGGTGGGAACCATGTGAGGAGTTGGGCATTCCATTGATATGGTCAAGGTACTTAGTGTATGAGAAGCATCCAAAATTAGGCGGATTGGGATCTTGATGAGGGGGATATGTCACTTGATGCATGCAGTGATGATGGTATTTGATGAGTAAAGGACACATATAGATGAGATGAGTGTCTTTAACATAGAGCACTCAAGGGCATGCCATATACCAATTAACCGAGTTCGTGACATAATAAATGGTGGAAGAGGAATCATCAACATATGAGGTTGGTGTAAGTGGTGGTGCTACTATTGAGGCATGATGTATGGTGACCAACACATCTTGATATCATCGGAGATTGAGACAATGTTGTGTATAATGTTTGTGTTTCACATAAATAGACAAGAGGTCGTTGGTTCTTAAACCCTTATTATGTGATGAGGTGGCAACATCACATGATGGAGTGGGGAGAAATGGGGGTGCTTAAGAAATAGTTAAGCACCAATAGTTGAAGGGTATGAAGGATACCCTTCAACTCATGAAGCATGGGGCATGAATTGGTGGGATGACCTAATGTGTCTCAAAGGGAACACGGGGGACTAACCTTAGGGGTATTTTTGGTTGAAGGTTCTTTCTAAAATAAAAATTATAAATAAATATGGAAACTTGCATTAACATGTGTGTGTGTGTGTGTGATCCTAAAAATACTTAGTCCAACAAGAATACATATACTTGGAAAATATAACCAAATATATAATCAAAATTAATTTGTGAAATACAACCAACCATATAATTGAAATTACAGGTATGAGCATTTTTATTATAAAAATAAAAATAAAAGTAAACTATGAAAATGATATTGTATAACAAATTATCCTACAAAAATTATTGTAGAAAATTTTCAAAATTGAAATGCAATCTTAAATTCCTTGCATTCTTTCATCAACTTTGTTAATAATTGAATAGTCTACTAGTTGACTATATTACCAACTGCAATGAATATTGTCTTTTCCTAATGTTCATTGTGAAAATGGATCCTCACGTTAATGTGATAGGATCTTTTTCATCTCTCAAGTTATTGATCACTAGGTCAAAGCATCCTAATGGGTAAATTAATTGTGAGATAAATTACTTGCATTAAATGTCAATCCAGGTTCTTATACTTCTGAAGTACACTTGCACAATATATGCTAAGCAATTAACTCTCAATAAAAAATGGAAATTAACCTATGGAAATGATTGCAATACTCAAAGAAAACCAATTAATGAAAATATCTAAATGAGCACAAACACGTTATTTATCAAAGACTATATATATCAAAGCATCAAATTCAGAACTTGAAACAAATTATTCTAATTCTATACTATGAAAGCTTTTTGAAATTTGATTCTATCAAACATAAAGGTAAATCCTATTCTATTGGACTTGGAAATGAATTTGATCTATTGAACTTGAAAGCAATTCTAAGCTCTTGAATTTGAAAGAAATTCTAATCTAGTGAAATTAAATGACTTGAAATTAAATTTCCTAAAGCCTATTGAAATTTAACTTTTTTTCTTTGAAGGAGAAAAATGATGTGTTTTCAGTTTGATGGCATAATATATCAAGACATGTGTTTTTTTTTTCTTTGAAGGAGAAAAATGATGTGTTTTCAGTTTGATGGCATAATATACCAAGATGTGTTTTCAGTTTGATGGCATAACTGGCCAGGAAAACTTCCTCCTAAAACCATAATATACCAACACATGTCCACAATTAAGAAAAGTATTAAAAGGTTAATTCAATAGCAATGTGGAAACAATAAATGTGAATAAAAACATAATATTACAAGATTTTTTTTTCAATAGAAGAAAAACAATGTCTTCAGTATATTAAAAGGGGAAAACAGTCTATATACCGATTACATATGTCCACCCACAGAGGGAGAGCCCATGTTTATCCAAACAGGATAAAAGGAAGACTTAGCCCTGGCCAATTGTTGTAAAAAACCCCATATCAAACAGATACAGAATCAGCAGAAATATACAGTATGACCCTCATATGGGATATGAGGAAATCTGTAAAGTCAAAAGAAGAATACAGGAATGATGCATATAACTCGAGGGTAGGATGATACAGAAAAAGACATCAGACACCCTGATGATCAGTTCCACCCAAAAATCACAAATAAAGTTCAAAGACCAGCCCCCTTTGAGAGGAAATAGTAGTTATGGTTGAATCAGATCTTTATCAGTAAACATTGTGTTGAAATTCAGTTTTAACTGAAGGGAAGTTTTTTGAACTGTCCAATTAATCTTGAAGCTATTGTGTTGAAATTTGAAGCTATTGTGTTGAAATTCAGTTTTAACTGAAGGGAAGTTTTGTTAAACTGTCTAATTCAGTGATAGAAGAGCGTGCATAAGCCATTTTAGCCCACATTTGAAGCAACGTTACTGCCCGTCAAAATCTATTGTAATTTTTGCTCCGAGGAATAAGCAAATTTTTATAAAGAAAACTACAAGGAAAGTTTTAATAAGCCACAACATCCCTACAATTGTCAAAACAAGCTAAATTTTCAGGGCCTGTTTAGTGGCTATTGCAGCTCTATTTCTGGGTTGGATATAGAGCAACTTATATGATGTAACGACTTCATTTATTAATGTAAAATATGTTGTTTTTTTTCTCTGTGAAAAGCTAAATTTTCAGTGCATTTTCATTTTTAAATGTCAAGCTAATCTTTGAAGCCTATGAAAAACATAAATGAAAACAGGGGATTATCTCAATGTCCAATGTGAAACAAAATAAATTTTTTAATTTTTCTGAACTAAAATATAACATATACTAACAAATTTTTAATTAACAAATCAGTAAAAAAATTATCAAATCATTTACATTAAAAACTGAACATACATATCAGTAAAGGACGACGAGGTGAATTCATAATACTCGATGACCAGCGCGGCGACGAGGACGAGGAGGAGAATTCGTAACACCTGATGACCAGCGCGGCGACGAGGACGACCGTGGCGGCGACGACAAACAGCGACAGCACCAGCGCGGCGACGAGAAACAACGACAGCACCAGCGATGGAGAAACAGCGACAGAGAAAACGCGGGAACAATAAACCACATAACTTCGCGGGCGATTTATTTATAGAAAATAGTTCGGCCGAACTATTTTAAATGTAAAAGTTCGGTCGAACTTTAGTTGCCGGTTTTCCAATCTCCGGCAAAAATTCTGTTTGCCCGCGCCGTCAGTGGGCCGTCAGGCTAAACGGAATCATGAGTTCGGCCGAACTCGATAAAATGTTCGGCCGAACTAGTTCCGAAAAAAATTTTCAACCCGCAATTCTCACAAAAGTGTAACCCAGGTTCAGGTTTCCGCCCTTGTATGCATTGGTTCAAAGCGTGAATAAGTGGAAGGACTATTTGATTGGAAAGGAGACCATCATTCAAACATATCACCAACCCTTGCATTACCTCCAGTTTCATACCAAGATGCAACAAGAACGTTATTTCAAATGGATGAGATTCCTTCAGCAATTTCACTTGGTAATAAAATACAAGAAGTGCACCAACAAAAAATTAGAAGATATGCTTTCTTGCCCTCCTATTTTTGCATCTATAGTTTTTCAAAATGTTTCTTTATATTTTGAAAGTTATGCTGAACAATGTGTTGATGATGATGATTTAAAGGATATTTATGCAAAGACGACTCATGGATCGTTAGTGAACAATTTCCATTTGCAGGGAAAATTTTTGTACCATCTTGGCAAACTTTGTATTCCCACCAAAGAAAGGATACATGTAACCAGAGAGGCACATACATCTCTTATTTCAAGTCATTTTTGTGTAGGAAAAACTTTGTTTCATTTACAGAGGTTTTTTTATTGGCCTCACATGAAAAATATTATGACTCGATATGTAAATGGATGTGTGTTGTGTTCATTTTGCAAGCCCTTTAATAGAAAATTAGGGCTCTACACACCACTCCCTATTCTGAGTTGTCCATGGGAAAGTGTGTTAATTGATTTTTTTTTGTGGTTTTCATTTGTCTAAGAGAGGTTATGAGTATTTGTATGTCATTGTGGATCAATTTAGAAAAATGTGTCTTACTGGCTTGTAAAAATAAGGTCATTGCAGAGCAGACTGCTCATCCCTTCTTCCAATTTGTATGGGTCTATTTTGGGATGCCCACATCCATTGTGTTTGATCGATACTCTCGCTTCCTTGGAGAGTTTTGGACGAGTTTGTGGAGAATGATTAACAACAAGCTGAAGAGGAGAACGACATTTCATCTGCAGAATGAATGAAAAACAAAGGTTTTCAACCACACAGTGATACATTTACTCTGAGGATATTGTGGAAAACATTTCAAGTTGTGGGATAAGCAACTTTCTTATGTAAAACATGCATACAATTAAGCAATGCATTCATTCACTCAGAGCTCACCGTTCGAGAAATGCTTTGGATATTTTCCAAAGGATCCCTTAGACATGGTCTTTGGGAAAGATGAATATTCCAGTGAGAAATATGACAGGGAAAACGCACACAAGTTCATTAAGAGAATCCAAATGATTCACCAGGAAGTGCAGGAGCAGTTGGAGAAAATTCAAGTCCGATACAAGGTTTGACATGACAAGCACCGGGTTGATCACCAATTCCAGGTTGGAGATAGGGTGTGGCTCCACATCAAAAAAGAAAATATGAATGGGGAAGGAAATAAGTTGATACCAATCCGATATGTCCCATTCACCATATTATAAAATATTTGAGACAATGATTTTTAGCTCGATTTTCCAGCATATATGCAGATGTACTCAGTGGGGAACGTTGAAAACTTGAAGCTTTATGAGGCTCCTTTGATTATGGACACCAAAGAGGTTGGAAAAGTTCCTACAATGGATGACTTTGCACTTGAATACTTGGATAAGCTACCCGAGGATATCATTATCGGCAGGAAGACCAGGACTTCACGACATGGAAACGTGGAGTACCTTCATATTGGTTTCAAGGGAATACATCCAAGTAAGGCTCGATGAATTGAAAAAGAGAAAGTGAGGGAGACATTCCATCAATTTCCAATTGAATGATAAATATTTTGGCAACCCAAAAGCTCATTAGTGGGGAGGAATGATCTAGGTGGCTCCATAAATAGAAGTGGCTTTGAAAAAGCTAAAAAATAAAATTCATCGGATTGAAGTGAAACTAGGACTAGATCGTAGTGCTCGTCATCATGATTCCAATGACGTGAACGACACTCAAATTCGAGTTCGTATGCTCAAGATATTATTTGTCAAATTTCTGGTAAAACTAGGCCAATTGCAGTCACTAACAAAAAAAAAATTTGGCGAAGGGTTGACGCATATAATCCGGTGGAAAAAATGGGAAAATTCTTCATCTATTTAATTTTCACAATGAATCTTATAAACCACCACCAAAATTTTAACCATTATTAACAAAAAAATACAAAAAATAAAATAAAATTGGGGTGGCGGGCCGCCAACCCTGCCACCCCCCAATGGCATATGTTATATATATAATGTGGTGGGTGGGCCTCCCACCAACAGACCCACCCAACCCACCAATGAAATAAAATGATGTATGGAGGTCAACAAGGTTCGAATCTGCCTGTCCCAGGTGGGTCGACCTGCGAAAGAGCAGCCCCAAATTTGAAAATTCGCCGAAACCGTAACAAATCCCCGCACGCCAAATATAAAATAGAGGAGCCCAAAACAGGAGGCCCATTGTTTGGAATCCGATACCTCCCAATTGAAAAATTGTTATTTCAATGCCACCAACCAATAGGTCGTTAGGGCTTTGTTGGAAGGTATGCCACCCATCTATTATATAAAAATTCAACATTTTCTCATCCGAGGAGGAGTGATGGCACGAAGGTCTATGCAATGAAATCGAGAGTGGTTATAGGAGGGCAGAACCCTAAGAGGGGTATGTTTTTAGGTGCTTAGAATATTCCTTTGGGTTCCAAAAGTGCCAGTGTCAGAAATGGGTCAAATTTCTAGTCATTTTTCATGATTTTTTGCCAAGAATCCAACCGTGCAACCCATTTCTCTAAGAGAGGTCTACATTTTCAGGACATCCCCAGAAGTTGAAGTATAATGTGTCGTTTTTCAATTTCTTGTATTTTATTTTTTTCTGCCATTTAATGAAAGAGGTGTTCCACATTGAGTAGGGTATGGAGACGTATCCCACACTGGGTGAACTCCATAATCAAATCGCCTTGTATATTTGATAGCATGCTTGCTTTTTATTTCTACTTCTTTTCATGTGTTTAAGTTACTTGGTTATACACTCTTCTATATGAAATTTTGCATGCATCCACGAAGTAAAAGTTCTGTTTCAATTGTACATATTTTTTTTTAGGCTCGTTTTTTACCTCAATTTTTTTTTAATGATTGGTGTCTCTAGTAGTTTGGTGCCTAAAATTGAATTGAGGGATTGGTGTATCGTATTTTTGTGCCTAAAAATTAGTAGAAGGGATTGTTGTCTCCTATAGGTTGGTGCCTACATAGCAACATAGGGTATTGGTGTCTCTTGTAGATTGGTGCCTATAAAGTAGAAGAAGAGATTGATGTAACAATAGGTTGGTGCTTGCAAATTGATGTAACTATATGTTGGTTCTTACGAAATATTTCATATAAAGAAGCTTTTTGGTTTTCTCCCATGAAAGTTTCCACATATATCTTGTGTTACCTATTCAAGTTATGAGATTTATGTTTTATGATGTTTGACTAGCTTTAAATAAGTAAAAATTGTAATTATAATGATTTTCCCCTCGTGTCATTATAATTGTGAATTCCGATAATTGGTATTTGAGTAGGTTCCTTCAGAAGCAATCTTACCACTAAAAGGTATATCTCAATTGACCAAGGATATTTAGGATAGATCTTCACATGATTAGATTTCCATTATTGGATGGATCAAATTATGCTTTCTATAAGATAAGAATGAGGGTACATCTAATGTGTCTTGGTGCTGATTTTTAGAGTTTAGTGATAGAAGGTTATAATGTTTCAGAAATTCTTCCAACAAATGCATACGAGAGGATAGCTCATGTAAATGATTCTAAAACAATAAGTCATTTTGAATGATCTTTCTAAATTAGTTTTTGTAAAGGTAATGCACTCTGACTTTGCTAAGGAAGTTTAGGAAATACATCAAAGAATCTATGAAGGATATGATAAGGCAAAAGGTTATAAAATTCAAGCTCATAGAATAATATTTGAAATTTTAAAGATGATGAATAAGAAGAAACTGCATATTTTTTTCCTTTGAGTAGATGAATTTGTGAACACTATTAAATGATTGAGTGAAAATATTGAATAATCAACACTAGTTTAGAAAGTCTTGAGATCTCTTCCATTGAGGTTTAATCCAAATTTTTTAGCTATTGAAGAACTAAAAGATACCAAAAAAATGAATATGAATAAACAACATGGAATAATCACTACAAATGAGATGAGAATAAGAAAAGAGAAGTCCAAACTAAAGGAAGCAACCTTTAAAGAATTAAAGAAAGCAAAAGGACATAAGGAACATGAATAGTTCATCCCTGAATTAGATGAAGAAGAGGCTCTATTCGTGAGAAGGTTGAAAATATGATTGAAAAATATAAAGGTAAGTTTCCATTCAAATGTTTTAAGTGTGTTATAATATTTCATTATGCTTCTAAATATCCATATGGAAAATAAAAGATAATGATGATGAAAAAGAACATAGACATAGAGGCAACTTTCATAGAAATTGAAGATCTCTCAAGAAGAAAAAATTTCTATTCCCAGGAAGATAAAAATTCATCTGAAGATAGCGATGAAGATGCATATAATGATGATTAAGAATAATTCCTACTCACAACCATGGGAAATCAAAAAGAGAAATAAGATATAGTGCAATCTATTTCAAAAGGAACTAGTAAAGGAAAAGGTAATATTCCACTATGTTTCAAATGTGGTAATGAAGGAAAATTTTCTTCTAGATGTCCATATGCAAAATATGAAGGAAATGGTGATGAATATGACTTTCTAACGATTAATTCTCAATTTTTAATAAAAAAATAAATATAACTAGGAAGAGAAGACAAATGCAAAGAAGGAAATTGAAGGTAAGAAATATTTTCAAGGTGAGCTCCCTGATAACTTAGAAGAGATAAAGAGACTCACAATAATAAAAAAATGTTAAAAGGAGATATTTAGGGAGTATGAATATAAGGATCATTATGAAACAAGGAAAATGGTTTTCATCCTTTAAACTCAATTAGAAGAAGTAAAGTTAATGAAAGAAGTGGCGACAATCCAATTGGAAGAAAAAGGACATTGTCAGAAATTAGAAACCGGGGTTAGTTACTTGAGAAATGATATTGAAAATGAAAATGATCAATTAAGCTTTGAAATAATTTCAAATATCTTATATAATATACTTAGCAACCAAATATCCCTTATTATTAAGACATACATAAGTTATCATGAATTTTTTAAGGGAGAATCAAGTGCAAACACATCGAAGATAGTGGAACCTAAGAATTATGTCATTGCTCTTAATGGAAATAGTAATAAGTTAAAGAAGGTGATGAAAAAAGCTAAATATTAGTAGAATACTGATTAAACTAGACACATAAATAGAATTAAAGAAAGTGAAATCATTTAAATCTAAATCAAATTATTATGAGAAGTAGTGATGTAGTAAGAAAGAAAAATAAGTTTGAAATTTATCAATAAAGCATCCAAAGCAAGTTATTTCCTTCAAAAGGATAGTTTTCTCCAAGAAGACCATTCACATCAATAAATCAAAATTTATTTAATGGATATTGTTTTATTTGTCTTAACTTTGGTGACAAAACATACTATTGTAGATCAAGAAGCAACAAATGTCCTTTTTAGACCTAAGTGAGAACCCTATCAAATTTAGAAATTCCTACAATAATGGATCAAGAACCTCAATTAATTTACTATCTTATTGTATCAAAATGAATGTTTCAAGTGCAACATATTAAGACACAAAGATTTTTATTGTAGAAGAAATATATTAAGGCTTCAATATCGAAGAAGAGAAGAATACATCATCATCAATAGAAATAAAAGTGTGAAGATATGGAGAAGAAAGTAAGAGAAACATGAAGAATGCAGTCTAGCTCTATGTGTTCAAGAGAAATAAAGTCAATGGTGCATATACAATGGATGCAAAAATCATATGACAAGTGATAAAGGCGAATTTCTCTCTTAAGGAAGTCAAAGGAGGTAGTGTCATGCTTGTAATTAATGATAAAGGAAGGATTTTTAGAATGGCACAATCATTATTGATGATGGAAGGAAAAAAAATTCAAATGTTTTTATTTTTGAGGATTGAAGCACAATCTAAGTATATGTCAAATGCTTCATCAAGGGTACGATCTCACATTCAACTGCAAAGGATGTGAAATAAGAAAAATAGGTTTAGGAAGATTAGTAGCAAAAGCAATTGGGTCTCTAAGCAATTTATATGTCCTAAATGACATTAAAAGAAGAGAAAAATCTTATATGGGGGTAATATACCTAATAGCTCATCAGTAAAAGAGAGTATAGTTTCAAGTCACTAATAGATTTGGGCAGAAATTCCTATGGTGGAATATGATGAAACAAATAAAATCAGAAAAAGTGTTGGAAGTTAAATGTATTTTTTGTCTTTGTTTTTTGTTTTTTAAATCTCGATGGTCAACGAATATATGACATGCATTACTTTAACTGTCGAAAATTAGACCGAAGTTATTTTACCATTGAATATCCAATGTTTCGTATTTTGTATTTTGTATTTTTTTTATAATCCTATTGGTTGTCGAATATTTGACGAGAGTTATTTTACAGTTGAATATGAGAGTTTTTTCCAATATGAAAATGTGTTGTCCAATATGTAATATCATTATTCAAGAAGCTTAAGAAGGGAGGTGTTTGATGAGTATAGGCTCTTCCTTTCTAATAACCATAGGTATTGAAGTACTGAAAACCATATTTTCAACGGGAAAGAATAGACTAGATTAAGACCACGAAAAATAACACCTCGTGCATGTGTAGGTTTTAACCTTGTAAAAAAATTATCTGCATATGATTGACATAAAAAAAAGTGATAGTAGATGCAACCTAATTAATTATCAAACGCAGATCAAGAAAAATGAAACCACGAAGATATGGAAGAAAGGAAGAACAACAAGATAAGTGTGGTCTAGCCATGTGTTCTCAAGAAACATACCACTAGTGGTATATAGACAACAGATGCTTGAATCAAATGACAGGGGATATAAACAAATTTATCTCATTAAAGGAAATCATAAGAGGCGGTGTAAGTCTTGGAAATGATACATTATTTGAAATGATGAGAAAAGGACTAGTTGGCCTTAACAATGAGAAAAGGAAGGATAAATATGTCTTGTTTGTTGAAGGTTTAAAGAAAAATCTTCTAAGTATAAGTCACATGGTGCATAGTGGACATGAAGTAATATTTTCTTCTAAAGTTTGCAAAATAAGGACGGAGGAAACTAACAGATTGGTACCAACAAAAACAACAACCCCAAGAAATGCATATACCCTTGATAAACACAAATCCAAAGAATGTAGTAAGATAGTATTATCTCTCTTAGCTTGCTAGTAAAATAAAAGTGGGGGACAAAAACACCTGAAGACATAAAAGGAAAATATAAATATTTGAGGGTGAGCTACAAGATAAGAACTATGAAAGAGTATTGATTGAAGAGATAGGTCTATAGGAATTTAACTAATAGGAAAAAGAAAAGAACAAAAATGTTAGGTAGTGATAAGGAAAGCTATACATCGGGAGATAAAAAATAAGGATAGTTCATAAGCTTAGGGTGGGCTACACAATCAAAAATAATATGCATCCTCAATTTGTCTCAAGAGTAGTTAATTTCTCAAGCACAACAAGAAATAAAAGTAGCATATTTGGTTTATGGCGAAGTGTGCACAAAGGAATATTTATGTCTCAACAAGGTAAATTTTCCAGGGGGAGAGAAAATGTACTACTATGAATTTTTTTTCTACTTAGTGTGAATTGGTATTTCTTGGTTCAATAGTAGTAGTATCTTGCATGTTGGACAACCCTTTTCAGGGGAGCATTATCAAAGGAGTAGATTAATCAACCATTGGATCTTTAATTCCATGCACTAATGAACCACCAAAAGGAAGAGTCAACAAACATTGAAATAAAATTTGAGAGATGCAATGTGTTTATTGGTACATAGATGAGTTGGAATATGGAGAGTTATCAACCATTAGTTTCCAAAAAGCTAAGGGGGAGCATGTGCTTACAATAGTAGTAAAGAGGTGAGCAAAGGTTGAAGATGACGATTTATTTTCAACCCAAGGAAAAATAATCATCAAGATATTATATTCTCTTAGGGGGAGAATGGTTAGAGACATAGTATCCAACCTTTTTCCATTTGTTGAGAAATCTAGGGCAAAGACAAGAGGTGAAATCTCTAGTAATGATAACCGCTTGTGAAGTATTTTTAATTTTCTTAATTATGTTCTTAATTTTATTATTATTACGCATTTTTATTCATCAAACAACTAAAAAATCATAAATAACAATAATCAAAGGACACAAGATGTAGGTGGTCATTCAAGGCCAAAACCTCTCCAAACTTGATAGAAAAACCCAAACAAATTACTCTTCTTATAGAATATTCAATTGAAAAATTCCAAGACCTAGAACCATGACCAAGAATCCTCCAAAACCAAGTCAATCTTTAAGTGTTAATTTTGAACAACTAGGTCCAAACTCCAAGTTGTAATGCTCAGATGAAGATGCCAATATTTTTATTGGACTCCTCTTTCAGAGAGGTGCAAGATCGATCTAAAGATCATCCTAATCCGATGAGCAGAACATTTATTTTGAATTTATTCAAAACATGTGTGGGTCGGCCATAAGGTTTTGTGCCCCAGCAGTTGCGTCACACACCCTCATTGATGGATATATATTGGTCAACATTGGAGGACATTTTCACTCATCTCATCCTCACACATTTCTCTCTCCTCATCTGATTGGTTCAATCACCTTGGAGGTTCTTCTCTTCACACGTGGAAAATTTCAACAAGTAGCAATTTTATGTTTTCGGCCTAGGGTTTCTACAATAGCATTGACCAGCGTTGAATTTGGTCAATGTAAGGTCAAATGGACCTGAAACTCTCCCAAAAATTTTGATTTTCCAAATCCGCATTTTTTTGGCACTATTCTCGAGGCTGGGTGTTGACTTTGACTTGGTTGCATTAACCTAGCTACTACTGCTGTTTGTGTTGACCATTGAATGACAACATTGACTTTTGGTTGAATTTTGGGTTGAATATTTTGGTTGTCCTAGAGGGTTTTGTGACACTTCTGGTTGGCTGACCATATTGATACTTTGCTGGTTGAAGCATCCTGCTGACCGCCGTAACACATCAACACACTTATATATTTCTGGCTTGTCTTCTATCGATCTAATGGTATGTTCTATTAGCATTTTACTTTATTGTTTATATGATTGCTGACTGATATTGGGATAACAAGTAAAGTTTCATCAAGCATAGAACATCTACAAAAATTTACATGGTATCAGAGTTGAGGTGAAGACAAAGCCCTAGAAGAGCATGGGTTCCTCAAACTAAAATGGCTTTAAGGCTGACGACAAATTGACTGGGAAGGATGACTTCCATGCCTGGAAGATGGCATTGGATCTTATGTTGGAAGACCAAGATGTCATGGACTATGTGCAAGGTAAAATTCAAGAGCATCCATCCACTACAGCTGCTATTTCCAAAACAAAGTACAAGAAGGGGGAAATCAAAGCAAAGCTGATGATCAGGGACTCAATTCATAACTGGTTGCCTACATCTCTGATCTGGGCACATTCAAGGAGATGTATGATAAGTTGATAAACATGTTATAGGCCAACAATGCAAATCAAGTCCTATTCTTCAAGAACCAATTGAAGAATCTAAAGAAAGGCCGGGATGAGTTTGTTCAATCATATTTTTTGAAGCTTACCAAAATCAAGAATAATCTTATGGCTATTGGGGAGACAATAGCTGATCGAGATATGGTTCTCACCACACTTGGAGGTCTCTCATCCAAATGGCACGTATTCAACACTACCATTCTCAATAACAATGTCATACCTGATTTTGACGAAGTACTATTGAGATGCGTACAAGAAGAGACAAGGATGAATGAATATGAAAATGAAGGAAATGCTGCTTTCAATGCTCAAGAACTTTACACTTGCCCAAGGAAGAGCAGGGGCCCAAGGAAAGAAAGGAAAATGTTACACTTGCCACAAGCTTGGACACTATGCTAGAGAGTGCCCTTTTAAGAAGGATTCTCCCGATGATGAAAACAACAACAACTAGAGGAATGGAAATCAAAGGAACAACAAGTTCAAAGGGAAGAGGAAGGATCCCGCTGGAAGAAATGGGAAACCTTTCAAAAGGTTGAGAAATTCCAGGTATGAGGAATCAAATGTTGTTGATAAAATAAATGAATTCATTCTTGTATATGCCCTCTCTGCTACATCTCCACTCGAAACTATGGATGTCTAGTTAATAGATAGTGGTGCCTCAAGGCACATTGATGGGTTCAAGGAAGAACTTTATGATATTTGTGAGAAGGATACTAATATGGAAATTATCCTTGGAGACAATGCCACATATCCCATGAAAGGGACATGGACTGTGACCCTCCACTTATCTCAAGGACAAGTCCTCTGCTTACAAGATGTACTATATGTACCTAATTTGAAGAAGAACCTTGTGTCTATATTGGTCATGGAAGAAAAATGTTTCAATGTCGCATTCGTTGATGTGAAGGTGCGTATCTTGAAGAAGAGTTTCAAGGAAGCTATCACGATTGGGTTTAGAGTTGATACACTCTACTAGGTTGGAGGAAGTCCACTGGGAGCGATGACATGTGATACTATCCGACAGACTGAACTATGGCACGAGAGGTTTGGACACATTCACTACAAGGCCCTTCCTGAATCAAGGAAGGTGGTGATGGGGATGCATGAGTTCTCAAATAATCATGAAGGTGTATTTCAGGGTTGTGCCAAAAGCATACAAGGGGTCCTTTCCCCTCAAGTGTCACAAAGACATCTGATGTTTTGCAATTGATACATTCTGATCTATCTAGTATGCTGCCTGTGACATCCTTGGGAGGATGTTCTTATTATATGAAGTTCATAGATGACTTCTCTCGCAAGACCTGGATATACTTATTGAAAAAGAAGGATGAGGCTTTCATGTGGTTCCGTACGTTCAAATCCTTGGTGGAAAATATGACAGGGAAGAAGGTCAAGATATTGAGAACCGATAATGCCACTGAATATGAGACAAACGAGTTCAAGAAATTTTGCAAAGAAGCTGGAATCAAGAGGGAGACCACAATGTTTGTGGGATACAACAAAACTTCGAAGGCCTATAAATTTTATGTGCCTGGCCAAAGGGAAGTGGATATATGCCACGATGTTACCTTTGACAAAGATGCTTCCCTGAGGAAAGTAATCAATCTTTCGAGAGCTGAGGAAGATCATGAAGCAAGGCTTGGAAATCAAGAAGGACCGAAGGATGAGACGATGCCCGATGTTGAAGGACTGATGGACCCGATTGATCCACCTCCTTCGATGGGGAAGAGGCCATAATTTTTTAGGGACAATCTCGAGGATGCCGAGGGACATATGGCTCCAAGTGGGACATTTCGTGAAAGAAAGAAGCTGAATAGATACCAAGGGTATCTAACAGCCATAAGTACTATTGTACAATTTGAGCCTGGATCTTTTGAGGAAGCTATAAAGCATCAAGTTTGGAAGGATGCTATGCATGAAGAGTATGAGTCCATAATGAAGAATGATGTATAGGATGTGGTTTCAATACCAGAGGACAAAGCAGTTGTCACCTAGAAATGGCTCTACAAGATCAAGCATGGATCTGATGGAAGTGCTGAAAAGTTCAAGGAAAGATTTGTTGCCCGTGGCTTCTCTCAAAAAGAAGGCGTAGACTATGATGAAATATTTTCACCTGTGGCCCGATATACCACCATCCGATCTATCATAGCCCTTGTTGCTATGAAAGGCTGGAGTCTTCATCAGATGGATGTGAAGAGCACATTTCTGCATGTTGCGATAAAGGAAGAGGTGTACATTGAGAAATATTTGGGGTTCGAAGTCCAGGAATGGGACACCCATGTCTGTAGGTTGAAGAAAGCCCTCTATGAGTTGAGGCAAGCACCCAGAGCTTGGTATGAGAGGATAGATAGTTACCTGATGAAGTTGGGCTTCACTCGTAGTAATGCTGATCCAAACCTTTACTTCAAGGTTGATAGAGAATAGCCTCTCATTCTGGTTCTGTATTTGGATGACCTATTCCTGATAGGTGTTGATCCTCTCATTCATTAGTGCAAGAAGGAGCTCGCTGCTGAGTTTGAGATGAAGGACCTAGGAATGATGCACTACTTCCTATGCCTAGAGGTTTGGCAGAGACCTGGCGAGATTTTCCTTTCTCAAGGAAACTACATTGTGAAGTTTATGGAAAGATTTGGTATGTTGGATTATAAGTCCGTGTCGACACCGATGGAGTCCAACTTTAAGAAGTTGAGTGGTAGCGCTGCTGGGCCCGTGATAGAAAATACTACTGAGTATTGTCAACTTGTAGGGGCCCTGATGTTCTTAGTGAACACCCGTTCGGATGTATGTTTTGCAGTGCACACTTTGAGTCAACATATGGTTGAGCCTCATCACTTTCACTGGGCTGGTGCCAAGAAACGCTTGAGATATCTCTGGGGCACGATAGACAATGGGCTGAGATACACTTCCCAGAGCATAACACTCCATGGATATACTGATGCCGATTGGGCTAGAAATGTGGTGGATCACAAGATCACATCTAGATGCTGCTTCACACGTAGATCTGCTTCGGGCAGGAAACACAAGTCGGTAGCCTTGAGCACTGCTGCGGCCCAATACATTGCAACATGTATCGCATTTTGTGAAGTCACTTGGTTGTGAAAGCTCTTCAGTGAGAAATTCGAGCATGTGATAGATGCCACCATTATCCTTTGTGATAACTATAGGGGGATTCGTTTGTCATAGAATCCCATGTCTCATGATTGATCCAAGCATGTTGATGGCTGGTACCACTTTATTCGGGATATGGTATAGCGAGGCGTTGTAAGGCTCGATCATATAGGAACTGATGAGCAAGTAGCGGATATTCTCACAATGCCCTTGGAGAAGGTCATGTTCCTAACCTTCCATGAGAATCTTGGAATCGTGGAACGACCCTATTCTGAGGGTCTTGTTGGACGATGAGCTCTGGGAGCTCTTGGGGGCTTTGGGGATAGCTTCTCAGAGCTATAAGCAACCACAGGGCTAGGCTTGTCGAACCTTGTTGGTGTGGTTCTGCCCCACCATTATGATGATTGTGTTGGTTCACCTCTCATGAACTGTGCCCCGTATGCATCCTACCCATTGAGTCCCGGGCTCATGGGAAGTACCTCTCATTTGGCCAGTGAGGTGGGAAAAGATAGAGACTAGTAGCAAATACTGATGGACGCATAAGAGATTATTTTACTCTCTATCTAGGATGGCACGTGTGCAACCACTTGATCTAGGATCAAGTCTAGTAAGGTTTTGGACCTCCAACTGACTTCAGATTAATTTATGACTCTCTTGAGTCCAAGTGAGGTTTCGGACCTCCAACTGACTTCGGATTAATTTATGACTCTCTTGAGTCCAAGTGAGGTTTCGGACCTCCAACTGACTTTGGGTCTGATAAACCAACTTCGTGTTGGTATGCGACTCTTTGAGTCCTATAGAGGTTTCAGAACTCTGGGCTAAATTTTCCAGCCAGAAATGATGTCTTTGTGACTGACCCACTGTTGTTCTAAAATAAAGAAGCCAACAAAGCAAGTTACGGCGGGATGGCGCATGATGTTTGGATTGCACAGGTGGATGGAGTTCTCCCTAGTTGAGAGGGAGTGTTAATTTTGGAAAAATAGGTCCAAGCTCCATGTTGTAATGCTCAGATGAATATACCAATATTTTTATTGGACTCCTCTTTCAAAGAGGTGCAAGATTGATCTAAAGATCATCTTGATCCGATGAGTAGAACATTTATTTTGAATTTATTCAAAATATGTGCAGGTTTTATGTCCCAGTAGTTGTGTTACACACCATCATTGATGGATATATATTGGTCAACGTTGGAGGAAATTTTCACTCATCTCATCCTCATACATTTCTCTCTCCTCGTCTAATTGGTTCAATCACCTTGGAGGCTCTTCTCTTCACACGTGGGAAATTTCAGCAAGCAACAATTTTCGGTTTTCGGCTTAGGGTTTCTGTAGCAGCATTGAACAACGTTGACTTTGGTCAACGCAATGTAAAATAGACCTGAAGCTCTACCAAAAATTTTGATTTTCCAAATCCACATTTTTTTGGCACTATTCCCGAGGCTGGACATTGAATTTGACTTGGTTGCTTGACCGAGATGCTGCTGCTGTTTGCGTTGACCGTTGACTGATAGCGTTGAATTTTGGGTTGATTGTTTTGGTTGTTCTAGAGGGTTGTGTGACATTTCTGGTTGGATGACCATATTGAAACTTTTTTGGTTGAAGCATCCTCTTGACCGTCGTAACTCACCAACACACTTATATATTTCTGGCTTGTCTTTTGTCGATCTACTGGTATGTTCTATCAGCATTTTACTTTATTGTTTATGTGATTGCTGACTGATGGGATAAAAATTAAAGTTGCATGAAGCATAGAAAATATACAAAAATTTAAATTAAGTCAAAGAAACTTCTTCCTTGACTTCAAATTTTGACCTCAAGAACACTCTTACTGCAATTTCGTCCTTACTGCAACTTTGGCTTCCCTACAATTTCTGCAACTTTTCAGCCATATCTTCAGAAACCCTAGATCACATGAGAGAGAAGATAATGGAGAGATGTATCTTCCTTTTCCTTCACAATTCCTCCTTCTCTTTCCTGGTGAACTCTTCCTTCAAACTAGACCTTGTTGACACCACTCTTTGACACTTCGATGTGACTACAACTTGACCTTTCTACAACATATTGAAGCCCTATATTTCTTCGCATGTGCAGAGAGAAGTAACCCAAAAATTATCCAAAAACTTCGATATTCTTGTCTTCTTTCATCCTCCTTTATCTCACACCTTATTCCTCTTTCCTGTGCTTGAATGAAAAGTGTGAAGTGTTTCCTTGAGAGAGGCTGAGTTCCTCCTTATATAGGCCTCTTGACCATGACTTGAGCCCGATTTTCTATTGCTTCTAGTATGACTTGATATTTAGAGATGGTTGATTGCTTTGTTGAAGGCTAACTTGTTGGAGGTGCTTTGACTTGGTCTTGGAGGATATTATAGACTCAAATGCATATGTAACATTTCCAAATGGGTCTTTAATCCATGAAATTGACTCAATATACTTTACGACTTGATGACCAAACCTGATAGCTCACAATGGGGGCTTAGTCTACAAAGTAAAATTCCTTGAGCAATAAACTCAAGCCTCAAACATAACAAAATAATTTTATTTTTCTTCTTTAGATCAATTACTTAAAATCATGATTACACATTTCATTATGAGGACCAAACCTAGTTACATATTTCAAAACTACCTCTTAACTAGGGACGTATTCATAATCCATACAAGGTACTTGGATATTATCAATCTGAATGATTCTCATAAAAATAGTCAGATTGGTAACCCATCTGTTTAGCATCATATCATCCAACATTTTCACATAGAAAGGCCTTGACGAACAACTCTATCTATCCACAATATCAGAGCACAATGATGACGAGAACAATGATTTATAGGCACCCTCATCATTGTATCTCTCGAAAATAGCCCACTCGGGTTCACTCAGAGTATGTTCCACTAGGACTACTCTTATCTTGGATTCCCAGTCCTTAAATAATATTGGTCCTCTACGACTACTCTTGTCTTGGATGCCCTACCACATCCTAAAAGAGTATCAGATGTCAGATGCTTACCCATTGCTCCATTCTATCTTCCCATGTGAAGACAATAATGATGTGTCTATCTCTCCCTCTTAACTAGGTAATACACACCCATTCCAATGAAGGAATTTACCCAAGCTTCCTCTTAATCAGGGACTTTACCACGATCCCTATTGACTGGGGACTTGCTTCTAGCATCTCTTTAGGTGGATATCATGGAAAAAAAAACTGGTTGTAATACTCCTTTTGATGTCATGAATTTATTCTTTGTTATGGAGTTTACATCCATTTTGGGACTTCTTTGTAGGGCACATACTATCCATCACTTTAATTCATTAATCATGTCAGTCATTTCATCCTTATTTTTCATCAGAAAGTGATATATTAATCCATATTTGGCCTTCTGTCATGCCTTTCTACCTGTTTTCTTAAGGATCTCTCATCCTGCCACATGAGTATCAATTATATAATAAATCCACAACTCTTCCCTTGGAAACCCTACAATAGCCCATTTAGATATTATTCCAAAAATTAGAGAAATGAATAATTAAATCAAGATTAGATTTGTGATGGTGTTTCATCTTGACATATTCTTATTTGCATCAACATCTTGCATACATATTGATACATCTCCAAAAATATATACGATGTCAATGGTCTCTTTCTTTTTCAAAATTCATCAAAATTTTCATATCTTTCCTATGGAGATATCATAGTCAAAGCCTTTTAGTTCTTGGATGTTGATTTCCTTCTTTATAGTTGCATTTTCCATGATCTTTCCTTATATTCTTCACATATTTCATCCAAAAAAATCCATCCATAGTTCCTTTATCAACCACCTCATATTTCATATGCGGAATTATTATGTTGATTTCATCTTAGAAAATATATGAGCCATTCCTTCATGCATATTTTCAAAGGAGGAGATCCTTTTTTTTTTATAATGATCACAAGATAGAGCATTTATCCTTGCAACCATATGACATGACTTGACTTTTATCCAAATATATGCATACATACAACATCTCTTATTTTATTTCATCTAGACTTCAACAACTTCCTTGATTGAACAAACTTGAATTACCTTGTCCTGCTTCTTATCTTATGACATCATATCGTTACTCCATGAATCCCATACAAGGTGGAATTATCGGTGAAACACTTTCTCCTATATGATAGGTAAAACTTCCAGTGAAGATTACAACGAAGGATATTGATAATCCTCGTCCAACAAATGCTCCTCTTGAGCGATGTATGGTTAGATTTTATACGAGATGAATTTTCTTCTTCCCATAAGTACAACTTACACTTCTAATGAGGTTACTAAGAACTACATCCTTCTATAGGTGGCTTCCATAGAATTTTATCTCAACTATCTTTAATGCTTCTTCTAATATAATGTCATGAGCTCTTGCCTTTAATCATATGCTTTTATGATGCCATGATGCATCCTTTTTTTTTCCGAGGAATAAACTCACAGAGAACCCGAGCGCACTTCCCCAGAATATCTGGATGGTACGCGCGATAAACCGTCGGCGCTGATTATGGTGCCTAACCCCAAGGGAATCAAATTCAGAATCGAACCCATGACCTCCATGATTACGGAGAGGACCCACGTCTGGCTCAGACCAGTTGAGCTATCCCTTGGGGCTAAGATGCCATGATGCATCCTATCATGATACTTAGTGATTAATACCATGGTGTCCGTTATCACTCCAACGGATCTCTAAGGCTAAGAAAGAGTCCAAACATAGGTAATCACAGACCAATATTTTAGCTTGGTAGCTAGCCCTACCAAACCGGAGAGGGCTCTCTTCACAAAATCACAGCCAAGAGGGCTGGATGAATTAGAGTTTTAGGCTTGGTATGAGTATAGGGGTTTCTTTGGGTTTCTAGATGAGGATTAGGTCAAAGAGGCTAGGCCAGGGAAAATAGGAATAGGGTTGCAGAGATTCAATGGGAAAGGTAGGTAGAAAACTTAACACTTTAGGGTTTCAGGGTGAGATGGATCAGACTGATGAGGAGCTAGAAAGAGAAAGGCTAAGCATGAATTCTTTCTAAACTAAAGAAGATGAAAAAACTATGAAGGTTTTCCCAAAGAAAAAACATGAGAGATGTATTCTGGTTATCAACTTGAAAACGAACATATAATAGAAATGAAATGAATCATGCAAAAAAACATTCATACATAATGAGACATAAGAAGAACAATGCTAAATTTCCATACCACAGGTATCCCAAAGAAATAGCTGCAACCTTTTCATTAATTTCCCTCCAAATAGATTACACTAGAGTCTCTACTCAATGCGTCAACATCCAACCACTGAAATAAGTCAAAATTACAAGATATAGACCTCAAACAACCTATCCCAACCTCAAGGGTTGAATCCCCAAGTTGAGGAGTTTTTCCACCAAAATATGAACTGCATACCTAAGTGACTCATCCCTAACTTAAGTGAATTGATTCATTACACCTCATGAACACTTTTTACTTAATGTATTTACCCTAGGTAAGTGTAAAAACACGATAATTAAATTTACATCATTGATTTACAGAGGTAAAACATCATTTTCCCAAGTGAAAATGGAAAAAATTGAGAAATTTGAGAAATATCAGCAAACTGAGAAAATTTGTCAAAAGCGCAGCGCCAACTTCAACTCCACTTTTGAAGGGGTTCTCTGTGTCCAAATTGAGGTCAGGATAGCTCATTGGAAAGCCTGTCCAGTCTAGTTTCCATATATATGTTTTTTTTTTTTTTCCAAAATGGTGCTTATTTGACCCTCCAAAAAATTATTATCCCAAGACTGGTAAAAAGCACAGCGCCAACCTCCCAAATAGGGCAGAAAGGTCATTTTTGAGTGTTTTTTGACCTTTTGACTGCCTCTTTGACCAAAAAAGGCTTAGAAAAGTTGTTTTCCTAACTTTAAATTGCCTTTTGAATCCAATAGTACCTTCAATTTTGCCATTGGAGGTCCCTAGGAAAAGCACAATGCCTAGGGCGCTGCGATTTTTCTAGTGCCACTGTGCAAAAGCGCATCACCACCCTCTAGAAATGCAGAGCCAACTTTAAGGCCACTTTTGGAGGCCTTACCGAACTCAAAATTGCGCTCATGATAGTTAATTGAAAATATATCTCTCTTGGATACCCAATGGACCTATCAAGTACTAAAAAGGATCAAGTATAGCCCCTCAAATATCATTTCTCCCAAGATTGGTCAAAAAGTGCAGAATGAGGTTGCAAAAATGAAGTGTGCTCTTTTAGGCAACTTTTGAAGGCCTTCCTCAACTCAAAATTGAGCTCATGATAGCACATTGGAATGATATACCTGTCTAGTTATCATTTTACTTATAAAAAAATTCATTTGGACACTCCATCAGGGAGAAAAATTGATTTTCCCAAGGTTACTCCAGAAGTGCCGCAACTCTCTTATAGCAACTATAGTTTTTACATTTCTCCAAAACCATGACACCTATGTAAAAAATAAAGGAGTTTTTTCTTCTGTGACCTATGATGGAAAAAAAAAGCTTTAAATTTTTTAAAATCAATCTCCATTTGGTTAGAAACATACTTTGAAGAAAAACTGGCCCTATGTGTGGAAAATCATTTGTCCCTTGGAATGACTTCTTGAAAAATGATGGAGACATGACGTTTATGATTTGGAATAGCCTCATAATTGCTAATATGACCTCCCTTATGTGGCCTTCTCACTTCCCTCTCTCCGTGTAGTCTCTGTTTTCCTCCATAGTGTTTTGTGGCTAATAAAACCATAGGGATAAGGTAGATGTGAATAGTGAGTGAAGATGGGTCTAGGAAATAGGGATAAATAAATGAAAATTTAGGGAGATGGGGGAAGGGATTATGGAGCTTTGGAAGGTGATGGGAGGTAAAAATTTCAAGGGAATTGGAAATGAGAATATAATTACAAGTTTAGGGAAGGGGCTGCCTAGGAATGTAGAAGCCTAGGACTTAGGGTTTTTATGGAAAGGGACTTAGGGACTAGGGAATGATAGTGTAGGGGTAAGGATAATGTTTTTAGATGTGTGGGAATGAAATGTATGGTATTAGGGCATCAAATTTGGGAATTAGGAGTATAACTAGGGTTTCACTTAGGAAAAATGCCAATTTCACTTAGAAACTAAATGTAATGTTCCAGAATTGGAACATCTACACTATTGGGAATAATCTGAGTTATTACCAATGTGGAGCTTTAGAAAATCAAGTGCTTGGAAATTTAGAGCAGCTAAATATATGTAAAATATCATCACACCAGCAGATGAAAGAACCTCAGCAAGAGATTGGCCTATATTCTCCTTCCTGGGCGAGGAAATACAACAATACAGGACATAAAACTGTTGTCTTCAGAAAATAACGCTATAAAAGTGAGGAATAGGAATTTGATCCCTTAGAAGACATGATATGTGACTCAAAAGAAGAATTATAGGTGAAAGGAATAACTTTAGCTCATATAAACAGGTCTCCCAAGTCTATGCAGCTAAAATAAGCCAAAACCCCATAGCCTAGCTCATGCAGCAACTATTGAAGCAAGGAATGCGTTATTAAAATGAGGGTTTCTATAGTAAATGATGAGAGAAGTCTGATATAGAGTCTACATTAATCACACAACAAAGAAATGGAGGTTTAATCACTTATACAATAGAGACAAGACACCCAGCAAAGGTGTCCGGCAAAATGCATGTAGAAAGCAGCACTGCAGAAAATAACGCAGTTCACTGCAAAACTATATTAAACATGAATGAATATGACATATAAATGTTTAATAATATATATAATTGCCTTAGGCCTTCTTATTGGAGCTCCCGGAGGTAAACAAGCACCTCCTCCTCAAAGATTAGCATACAATTAAAGGATGCAGCTCCACTACTGCTGCTCCTACACAAAATACGCAGTTTACTGAAGGAGACTGCGCTGTGGCTGAATGTAGATGAATTTCCTCAATCCAAATACAAAAATGAAGCTCAAATCACTCCCCTTTGATTCCTTAAGCAAGCTGATCTAAAGAGAGGATGGAATTCCTGCACAGAAATTCCTTACACTAAGCAGTGTAGCAACTCCGGCTAAACAGCTAAAGCATGCAATTGGTCTCAAGAAAAAAATAGATAAGCACATGAATGAATCTCCTTTGATGCTATGCCTTCCTTTTATCTTTGGTGAGCCTCCTCACCTCGGACCCCACACAATGTTGAGGTGACTTCTTCATGAAGCTTCCTCCTTCAAAACTGCGCTACCCTAGCTAGCTTCCCTCCTCTTTGTGACAGCGCTGTTGACTTGGTCAACTGGAACCAATCCACCTGCAATGCCTCTGTTCACACTAAGAGATCTTCAATCCGGTTCTCATATGTGTGTCTAGGCTGCTCCTTGTTCACATTGAGCTAGTTTACTTGAGTGTTTCCTTCCTCCTCATGAATGCATGTTGACTTAGTCAAACTTGAATATGTCCCCATATAATTTGTCCTTGTTCACACTTGGAAGTGTAAAACCAGCTCCTAAGGTGATCTCCTTCCTTACTAAGGTGGAATTTATTCATAATTTTATTTTTCATGGGCCTCCTTATGCATTTATTCCTCTCCTAGGTGAAAGTAGCAAAATCTAATGTTCCAAATTGCTATGTACAAATTTTGGAACATTACAGTCCTCCCCTCCCAAATGTTGCTTGTCCTCAAGCAACTGCAAGGATAGGATTGAAGAGAATCCTCTTCTCCCCTATAGCACCCTCATAAGATGAAGTCTCCCCAGGATCAAGGTGCTACATCATAAATTTATCCCAAGTTGCCTCTCCCAAGTGTGTAAGCTATCTAAATAGCTGACATTAGGTGGAAATAGATCATCCATGGAAGCAAAAATGGGTTGTTTGAAGGTTCTCTTGGGGCATGAGGGCTGATATAGATTGGGATTCATCATCCCCATTTGAATCTCTCCTCCCCAAGCTATCAACCAAGGAAAATGAGCCACCCTCCAAAATGGTAACTCAAGAAAATCATCCTCCACTTGAAGCTCCGGCAAGGTAGGTGGGCTAAAATTTTGGACATGGTAGACATAGTAGCCTACCCCACGCTGTATTCCTCTCCACTTAAGATAAGTATAGAGGATTTGCTGATCTTGGGCTGCCATCATGTTGCTCTCAAATGGCAAGAAGGAAACTAGACCTCCAAAGGTCCCTCTCCCAGCACTGTGCATCAAGCTGGCCCAAACCATCTCATACATGATGGACAAGAAATTACCGTCATATGGAATCCCATCCATCTCATGGCCCTCATCATTAAGACACAAAGATGTTGTTGTAGAGGCCATGTCTCCTAACATGCTCTCGTTAGAGCATGCAATGTAGAAAGTGTGGGGATGCTCCTCCCCCAAGAACACATCCACTCTATGTGTTCCTCCTCCAATCATGTTCCTCATATAGGTAGGAATAATATCATCAAGTAGGATCATGATTAACATCATAATGAGAGAAATAATGAAGGTTTATGTAGTGCTGGAGTGTACCAACAGTCTCCCAAGTGGTCACAACACAGTCTTCCCCACTGCAGCTTCAGGAAATGGTATGGCAAGTTGTCTCTTGAAAAATGACTTGCTGTATAAGTCATCACACCCACTAGTAAATAGTAGATGGCTAGATATGTCAATTGAGCACACAAGAAGAAACCATATACTTTCCCCAGATCATACATTAGATGGTTGTCTCCATCATAATAGCTGGCTAAAAATAGACCATGGAGCCTAAAGAGAAATTTTCCCCTTTGGAGAGTAATGTACTGCAAGGAAATGGGAAGAGTATATTAATATTGTGTTGAACAATCAATAAGTGAAAAACTAGAGTTCTTACCATGTGATGGAAGCAAGATGGTGACAAGATCCATAGATGAATCCTCCGTAGTGGTATGGAATATCAATCTGAAGAGGAGTGAATCACATGCTCCATGAAGTCCTCCTTCTTATGCTTGGACATCCAAGTCAAGGAGAACATACCACAGCAACCAATGAGTCCATCCACCACTCTATCACTCTCACCTCCTCTATGCCCACCAAGTGCATCAAGTATGAAGTGATCCTGGGAACACTCCATCAACAAGCTCATGCTCCAAAGTGATAGCGCTGCTGGTCTATGCAAATAGGTCCATGCCAAATCATAAATCCATCCTTTGACATGTTCAATGTCAAAGACTCCTTTCATAATGTTTCCATCTCCTCCCATTGCAACATCATGTAAAATGTGAGAGTAACTCTGTCCTTGTTCTCTCTCAACCCTCCAAAGCAACAAATGTCTTTGCTGCCCCGACATTCCTCCATCATACAACCCATGTGGTGAAAATATCACATCATCATAATGCTTCCACACTCCTTGCCATATGATGCAAGTACCCTGCCAAGTACTCTCCTCCCTCATACCCTTGGAAAAAGGATATGTCTCATGATGGCCAAACTCTCTCAAGAGTAGCCATTGCAGTTTTTCTTCCTGCTACCCAATATCATAGAGTTGGAAGTAACTCTCCAGCTTCTTGCTCTCTATCCACATCCATTTGTCCACCGATGAATGCCTTCTATCCTCCTCCATCTTGGTATTCCTCCAAAAGAGACTACCATCCTCCCATATCAGATTTTTCTCCTTGCATTCCATGGGATACTGAAATGCAACTCCTTGGAGATCTCCTAAAGAAGATCTCTCACCGATGATCATTTTGAACCCAGAAGGATCGAAAGGGGCTGAAAGCAAAGCCTCCTTGCTGCTACTTCTTGACAGCACTTTAACCCTCCTCTAGGGGGTTTTGGCTATCTCATGTCTCAATTCCCGGATGAACATTTAACTCTGCATGAATTTGTTTGGAGAAAAGTACACTCCATCCTCAAAGCATTCAAATTCCATCCTCAAGGGCTGTGTGTAACTCATTAGTGATACACGAGGTTTATGGTTCAAATCTCCCTTGAACCCTTCAGGCTTGCACAATGCAGTACAATATTGCTGCTCTACCTTAGCAACAATGTCTGATCCTGGGCCATATGAAAGCATATTTCCACCATCCTTAGAAATATTTGCTGCAATAAGTAAAAGTGGAAATCTTCCCATACCTTGGTGAGATGTGGGAACCTCTTGTAGAGCTGCAAAGGCTCCTCCCTCCAATGTAATGGCTGCCCCAACTGCTGATGTAGAAAGCTGCTCTTCCAAGGCTGTGACAGCGCTGGTACTTGTTTCTTCCCATAGTGGTTTGGAATATTTCTCCTTTTATCTCCCTTCATTAAAAGTTCTGATCATATCTTGAGTGAACTCAAAAAAATAAGTCACTCTTGTATGGTTTAAGTGATTGCACCACCAAGTATTGGCTTCACCCTCCAGGGGCAGTGCTGCAACTTCTGCTGCCTCCCTTTCTCCCACTGGATGAAGTAGGAAGAATGCCTTAAGATTCCTTTCCCAAGCTCTTGCTATAATTGACCCATCAAATTTAGAAAATAGGAATCTATTGCCTTTGATCTCTCCTTTGCTGCAAGGTCTTCTCTCTTCTCTCAGTTGAATAAACTGAGAAAAATCTAGGGTCTCTTTGAAAGCCCTAGGTTGGCACTTGTATTCTGCCAAATACCCACTCAGGATTTCATGCTCTAAGTGGTCTCCTTGCTCTTCACTCCCTCTATGAGAACAGGAAGTGCATGCATCTTCTTCTGCTTCTTGAAACCTCCAAGAGATCTCACTGCAACTCTCTCCTCCTTGAAACCCTCTTGGAGTTTCAATGCATTTCTCTTCTCCTTTCTTCTTGGATCTGAAAATGGATGAGAGTAAGTTCATCCTATCCATAATTTTGTTCTCCATTTCTTATTATCTTCTGATTGGATCTGAAATCCACAGGCTGAGCCAAGATGGAAGCTTCGATACCACTGTAATGTTCCAGAATTGGAACATATACACTATTGGGAAAAATCCGAGTTATTACCAATGTGGAGCTTCAAAAAATCAAGAGCTTGGAAATTTAGAGCAGCTCAATAGATTTAAAATAGCATCACACCAGTAGATTAAAGAAACTTAGCAAAGATTGGCCTATATTCTCCTTCCTGGGTGGGGAAATGCAGCAATACAGGGCATAGAACTGTTGTCTTCAGAAAATAACGCTATACAAGTGAGGAATGGGACTTGGATCCCTTAGAAGACATGATATGTGACTCACATGCATAATTAGAGGCTAAAGGAATAACTATAGCTCATATAAACAGATCTCCCAAGTCTATGCAGCTAAAATAAGCCAAAACCCCATAGCCTAGCTCATGCAGCAACTACTGAAGAAAGGAATGCGTTATTCAAATGATGGTTTCTATAGTAAATGATGAGAGAAGTCTGATATAGAGTCTACATTAATCACACAAAAAAGAAATGGAGGTTTAATCACTTATACAGTAGAGACAAGACACCCGACAAAGTTTTCCGGCAAAATGCGTGTACAAAGCAACACTACAGAAAATAACGCAGTTCACTGCAACGCTGTATTAAAAATAACTGAATATGACATATAAATGCTGAATAATACAAAGAATGGCCTTAGGCCTTCTTATTGGATCTCCCGGAGGGAAACAAGCACCTCCTCCTCAAAGATGAGCATACAATCAAAGGATGCAACTCCATTGCTGCTTCTTTTGCACAAAAGACACCGTTTACTGAAGGAAACTGCGCTGTGGCTGAATGTAGATGAATGGCCTCAAGCCAAATACAGAAATGAATCTCAAATCACTCCCCTTTGATCCCTTAAGCAAGCTGATCTAAAGAGAGGATGGAATTCCCACACAGGAATTCCTTGCACTAAGAAGTGTAGCAACTTCGGCTAAACAGCTGAAGCATGCAATTGGTCTCAAGACCAGAATAGCTGAATACATGAATGAATCTTTTTTGATGCTATGCCTTCCTTTTATCTTTGGTGAGCCTCCTCACCCTGGACCCCACACAATGTTGAGGTGACTTCTTCATGAAGCTTCCTCCTTCAAAACTGCGCTGCCCTAGCTAGCTTCCTTCCTCTTTGTGACAACGCTGTTGACTTGGTCAACTGGAACCAATCCACTTGCAATGCCTCTGTTCACACTAAGAGATCTTCAATCTGGTTCTCATATGTGTGTCTAGGCTACTCCTTATTCACATTGAGCTAGTTTACTTGAGTGTTTCCTTTCTCCTCAAGAATGCATGTTGACTTAGTCAAACTTGACTATGTCCCCATCTAATTTGTCCTTGTTCACACTTGGAAGTGTAAAACCAGCTCCTAAGGTGATCTCTGATATGGATTTATGCAGGAACGAAAAATAATAAACATACAACCATAAATAGAAAGATGTATTGGAAATAACACTTCATTTCATTAATATCAAAGAACTGAAATTTGCTTACAAACAAAATGGAAATAAAACTAGCTAGGGCGCTGGTAGCTATCTCTAAGAAGATATGTGGTGGCTACAGGTCTCTGAACTAAGTTACAATGAGGCTTGAGGGCCTATTTATTATTTAGAAATAATGGGAAATCCTAAACAGCCAAAACCCTAACCCTAGGAGATGCAGCGCCAAAACTATGTGCCTCGTTTGGGTAAATTGGTGTTTCAACTTCCCGGGGACGTAACTTTGGCATACGATCTCCGTTTGATGTGTACCATACCTCGTTAGAAAGATCTATCTGAGACTAAATTTTTTGAGTGAGAAACATCAATCCATGGACCCATGTTGCTCCCCGTTTTCCCAAAAAACGTCGTTTAGGGCCTCAAAACGGCTCCGGAAGTTTAGGACCCAAAAAAATGCTAAAAATAGTAAGTTGTGCCGAAACTGAAAAACTGAAAGAGACAAAGGTGGGGCCCCAAGTGGAATAGGCGGGTGACCACCAATATCCACCTGGATCAATCTCCTTCCTTACTAAGGTGGAATTTATTCACAATTTTATTGTTCATGGGCCTCCTTACCCATTTATTCCTCTCCTAGGTGAAAGTAGAAAAATCTAATGTTCCAAATTGCTATGTGAAAATTTTGGAACATTACACTAAAACACTATGAAATCATTCTTTAGGAGCACAAGGAGGAAAAAAATTGAGTGTAATTACTTGCAAGAGTGTGTAAGAGGCACTTGATGAATTTTTTGAAGAGTTTGGAGGTGATTTGGTGAGTTTTTATGCTTGTAGACTTCACTGAGAAAAAGCGCAGTGCCTTGCCTAGAAGCACAACACCAGTGGAGAATAAGCACAACGCCATTGCTCTAAGTGCAACACCACCATCTGAAAGTGCAGTGCCAGTGAAAAACTCAGCCTCTGACTCTGCAAATTGAATTTTCTGGCTACGGGAGTGAAAAGTCGATGGATGAAATAACCAATCAGCTTCTTTATGATGTCTTGGTGGTCTTTATACTTTATCATTTGAATGAATTGGGCCTTGGGACCCACTTTTTATTTCTTCACTTTCACTTTAAACCTTGAATTTTTTCCTTTTCGCTTGACTTTTTTACTTGACAAACTGATCATGTGATGACTTTGAGAACTCTTTGATTCGACATTTTTGATGCTTTTTCATGTTGGAACTCTGAGTTAGCAGCTTGGGAATCACGATACTTATTACATTTTTATGGCATAAAATTACATAATGAAAATTAAAAATTACCTCTTAAAACCAAAATTCAATGCTGAAACAATAAATTTTTCTTCACAAATCATCTTCATATGGTGAAGAGATGTTATTGGATCACCCTTTAATTGCTAGTCTTATGCAGTGGAAATGAAGTTTTATTGGACCTTGGAAACCCTAATGACCTAATGGAAGCCTTGAAAAACCCTAAAATACCTAATGAGACCTTGAAGGACTGAATTTCAAGATGACATGACTGATATTGACTTGATGGATGTACAGTCAGCAAGGTATGAAACTATGCCAACAAGTAATCAAATTTGAGGAAGAGTGATGTTCTTGGACTAGGGCTACCATCATTGACTAATTTTTTTCATGAACTAGTGGAATGATAAAATATTTCTGAGTGGGACCCCTAAAATGATATGAAAAGAGGATTTTTGATCACTGATGGTAGGATGCAATTACTGACACTAACATTGGCCTTACTGGGGATGATAACTCTGAAAGAGGCATCAAGAACACCGTACACCAAAAATAATTATCCATTTGGGCCAATGCGGTAAAAAACTAAAACTAATAAACATGACTAAAAACTGATAACTCAAATGGAATAGAATAACTCAAAACAAACTCAAAATTGTCTGAAAATTGACTCAATATTGACTGAAATAAAAAACTTACTAAAATTATTGGTGGCAGCATATCACCGAGACTTGACGGCTTCAAATCCTGATGAAAACCACCTTCCTGCCGAAGGTATATTTACAATCAGGCGATATCAAAATGCCAGTGTAACCAATCAATCAAATGCCTCCTTGATTGATTCTCCCTATTAGATTCTCAGGACAACAATAAATATTTACAATTTGGCAGCCAAAAACATAGCTGATAATGATCTCCATCATCACTGAATACTGCAATAATTACCTTCACTGCTAACTGTAATAAACTTGCCACTGGATCCTGAAAAACATGAAAATTTACCTCTTGCTGATCTAGAAGAAACAAGGTACCTTTTTCTCTTGATTATGATCTCTCTTTATAATGTACCTCAACAAGAGTGTGTTCCTGGTCTTCAAAAAATTTTGAACAAGTAGGTGAGCATATTTCTTCTTGAAATAAAAATTCTAAACATGAACATGCGAAGAAAAATTAGAATGATAGTCAATGCCCCGGTCCTCTGTAGTTTGAATACATTGTTGATAATTTTCATATGATACAATGGAAAAAACTTTCTTTTCACCAACTGATGGCTGATTGGAATTCTCTTCAATCAAGGCAAACATGGTTTTCTAGAAATTTCCTAAACTGGATGGTAGCTAGGATCTGATTATTTCTCATGCCGTTGGAAGGGAATTTCATGTAAAACCTCTTGAAGTTCCTCATATGACATGGAAACCAGATTGTCATGTTTCTTATCACACTCATCAGTCATAAGAGGGAAAAATTCGAATTTTTATTGAAACTTAAAACTGACATTTCTATCATCTATCACAGAGTCATCCAAAGAATATTTTTCACTTAATTGAACAAATATCTCATATTGTTTTTCATAAAGGGACTGGATTACCTCCTTCTGAAGACCTTGTTCTGATGGGATGAGAACACCTAGGTCAATAACTTTGTTTTCTTCATTCAAGGTGATCTCAATAATAGAGCTCTCCTTCATGGGATCCAAAACAATACACTCTTCATCATCAAAATCTGAATCTAGATCTAGAATAGCCAGCTTGACTTTATCACAATCTGAAATTGGAACTTGATTTTCTTGCATACCATCTTCTGCTGCAAGTAGATCTGAAATAAGACCTTGTCTTCCATCATTTTAAATTGTACAAAGATCTTCAGCCTGCCGCAAAATTTCCTGAGCATCCTGATAAGTATCCTCTAAGCTTTCTTTATGCTGTTGAAATGGATTTTCATATAGGGCTTACATGATCTCATCGTCCATGAATTCATCATCTCCATAAAATTTCTCAATATTTTCAATAAAAATATCAACATGTTTACAATAGTTCTGAACTAATATTAAGGATGGAAAAGATTCTTTATACCTTTCAAAGAACATGGTATGAAAATACTTTAAACAGTAAATACAAGCAGGCGAAAAAATTTCATACCAAGATCGGGCTTCATCTTCCAGAGTGGCCATGAATATATTCATCAAGGAGTCTTCGAGAAAATCAATATTTAATCTACACACATGCATGTGAAATATCACTAGATGAAGAGAAACATCATTACCTTTCATATTTTTTAACTTCGGAAGATATGTCATCCAATCAACCGAGACATGTAGTTTGGAAAACCTGGTATGTGATCTCGGCTCATGGGAGCGTACCTTTGAGAAATTGAATCCATTTTGACAATAATGAAGTCACCAAGAAGTTTTTAAGACTACCAATTCTTGAAGAGTGACGTCGCCATAAAAATTTTGAACCTTGGGATTTTCCGACATTGGAGTCGCCAGGTGAATGATGCACAACCTTCTTGTGCTTGATCGTTGTTCACCATCAATAATCAGATCTAATCTTTTGTCATTCTTTTCTAGGGAAGATTTGTCTTTTCGCCTCCTCGTCAATGGCGCTAGTATATTATCACTCCACTAGATCTCTAAGGCTGAGAAAGAGTGCAAACAGAGGTAACCACAGACCAATATTTTAGCTTGGTAGCTAGCCCTACCAATCCGGAGAGGGCTCTCTCAACAAAATCATAGCCAAGAGGGCTGGATGAATTAGGGTTTTAGGTTAGGTATGAGTACAGGGGTTTGTTTGGGTTGCTGGATGAGGATTAGGTCAAAGAGTCTAGGTCAGGGAAAATAGGATTAGGGTTGCAAATATTCAATGGAAAAAGGTAGGTAGAAAACCTAACAATTTAGGGTTTCAGGGTGAGATGGATCAAACTGATGAGGATCTAGAAAGAGAAAGGCTAAGCATGAATTCGTTCTAAACTGAAGAAGATGAACAAACTATGAAGGTTTTCCCAAAGACAGAGCATGAGAGATGTATTCTTCTTATCAACTTGAAAACCAACATATCATATAAATGAAATGAATCATGAAACAAAACATTCATATATAATGAGACACAAGAAGAACAATGCTAAATTTCCATACCACAGGTATCCCAAAGAAATAGTTGCAACCTTTTCATTAATTTCATGCCAAATATATTATACTACAGTTTCTGATTAATGCATAAACATACAACCACTAAAATGAGTGAAAAAGTAAAATATATAGACCTCAAACAACCTCTCCCAACCTCAGGGGTCGAATCCCTAATTTGAGGAGCTGTTCCACCAAACGCTGAATTGCATACTTAGAGTGTAGGGAGGTCCAAGTGACTCATCCCTAACTTAAGTGAACTGATTCATTACACCTCATGAAGAATTTTTACCTAATGTATTTACCCTAGGTAAGTGTAAAAACACCATAATTACATTTACATCATTGATTTACAAAGGTAAAACATCATTTTCCCAAGTGAAATTGGAAAAAATTGAGAAATTTGAGAAATATCAGCAAATTGAGAAAATTTGTCAAAAGCACAATGCCAATTTCAGCTCCACTTTTGAAGGGGTTCCTTGTATCAAAATTGAGCTCAGGATAGCTCATTGGAAATCCTGTCCAGTATTGTTTCTAGATATATTCTTGGATTTCAAAATGGTGCTTATTTGACCCTACAAAAACTGATTCTCCCAAGACTGGTCAAAAGCGCAATGCCAACCTCCAAAACAGGACAAGAAGGTAATTTTTGAGTGTTTTTTGACCATTTGACTGCCTCTTTGACCCAAAAAAGCTTAGAAAATTTGTTTTCCTAAAATTAAATTTCCTTTTGAATCCAATGGTACCTTCAAGTTTTCCATTGGAGCTCCCTAGGAAAAGGCGCTGCGCTTTTGCCAGTGCCACTGTGCAAAAGTGCAACACCACCCTATAGAAACGTAGCGCCAACTTCAATGCCACTTTTGGAGGCCTTCCCAGACTCTAAATAGATCTCATGATAGCTCTTTCGAAATATCGCTCTATTTTCTACAAAATGGATCTATCAAGCACTGAAAATGATCAAGTATAGCCCCTCAAAAATTGATTCTCCCAAGACTGGTCAGAAAGTGTAGAATGGGGGTGCAAAAATGTCGTGTGCTCTTGCAGGAAATATTTGGAGGCCTTACACAACTCCAAATTGAGATCATGATATCTCATTGGAACTCTCTCTATATCTAGTTATTAGTTGACGCATCAAAAAATTCATTTGGACACTCCATTAGGGAGAAAAAGTGATTTTCTCAAGGTTACTCCAGAAGTGCAACAACTCTCTTGTAGCAACTGTATTTTTTACATTTCGCCAAAACCATGACACCTATGTAAAAAATGAAGGATTTTTTTCTTCCTTGACCTATGATGGACAAAAACCGTTTTCTTGTTTGTAAAATTAATCTCCATTTGGTCAGAAACATACTTTGAAGAAAAATTGGCCCTATGTGTGGCAAATGATTTGTCCCTTCGAATGACTTCTTGAAAAATGATGGAGACATGTTGTTTATGATTTGGAATAGCCTCATACTTGCTAATATGACCTCCCTTATGTGGAATTCTGACTTCCCTCTCTTCTTCCTCCATGTAGTCTCTATTTTCCTCCATAGTGTTTTTTGGCTAATGAAACCCTAGGGATAAGGTAGATGGGAATGGGGAGTGAAGATGGGTGTAGGAAATAGGGATAATGCTAGGAAAATTTATGGATATGGGGGAAGGGATTATGGAGATTTGGGAGGTGATGGGAGGTCAAAATGTCAAGGGAATTGGAAATGAGAATTTAATTACATGTTTAGGGAAGGGGCTTCCTAGGAATGTAGAAGCCTAGGACTTAGGGTTTTTATGGAAAGGGACCTAGGGACTGGGGAATGGTAGTGTAGGGGTAAGGATAGGGTTTTTAGATGTGTGGGAAGTAAATGTAGGGTATTAGGGCATCAAATTTTGGAATTATGAGTAGAACTAGGGTTTCACTTAGGAAAAATGCCAATTTCACTTAGAATCTAAAACACTATGAAATAATTCTTTAGGAGTGCAAGGAGGAAAAAAATTGAGTGTACTTACTTGTAAGAGTGTGTAAGAGGAACTTGCTGAATTTTTTGAAGATTTTGGAAGTGATTTGGTGAGTTTTGATCCCTGTAGAATTCACTGAGAAAAAGCGCAGTGCATTGGGAAAAAGTGCAACGCCTTACCTAGAAGCGCAGTGCTAGTGGAGAATAAGCGCGGTGTTTCTTGCTCTAAGCACAACGTTACTACTTTAAGTCCAACACCACCCTCTGAAAACACATTTCCAGTGAAAAAATCAACCTTTGACTCTGCAAATCGACTTTTCCGGCTATGGGAGTGCAAAATCGATGGATGAAATGAAAAATGAGCTTCTTTATGATGTCTTGGTGGTCTTTATACTTTATCATTTGAATGAATTGGGCTTTGGGACTCACTTTTTATTTCTTCACTTTCACTTTAAACACCGAATTTTTTCCTCTGCACTTGAATTTTTTTCTTGACAAATTGATCATTTGATGACTTTGAGAATTCTTTGATTTGACATTTTTGATGCTTTGGCATGTTGGAACTCTGAGTTAGCATCTTGGGAATCATGATACTTATTACATTTTGATGACATAAAATTACATAATGAAAATTAAAAATTACATCTTAAAACCAAAATTCAATGTTGAAACAATAATTTTTTCTTCACAAATCATCTTCATATGGTGAAGAGATGTTATTGGATCACCCTTTACTTGCTGGTCTTATGCATTGGAAATGAAGTTTTATTGGACCTTGGAAACCCTAATGACCTAATGGAAACCTTGAAAAACCATAAAAGACCTAATGAGACCTTGAAGGACTGAATTTCAAGATGAGATGACTGATATTGACATTATGGATGATGTACAGTCAGCAAGGTATGAAACTATACTAGCAAGTAATCAAATTTGAGGAAGAATGATGTTTTTGGACTAGGGCTACCATCAGTAACTAATTTTTTGCATGACCTAGTGGAATGATAAAAATTTCTGAGTGGGACCCCTAAAATGATATGAAAAGAGGATTTTTGATCACTGATGGCATGATGCAAATACTGACACTAACAATTTCTATACAATAGAAAAATTTGAAACATAGAGACTTGAAAATAATTCAAGTGAGGAATACTATCTCAATCATAGTAGATATCTTTTACTTCCTCCTTGGATTTCATCTTTTCAGCTTCCTCTACTTGTTAAGTAACGTGGGTTTCTTCTCTTCCTCCTTTTTTTTTTTCGTTCTTAAGTTTAGGGCAATCCCTTTTGTAGTGCCCATATTCTTGACATCCATATAATTTAACCTTTGCCATGCTCTTATTTCTTTTATGAGGACCAAATTTCCCTTTTCTCTTTGCCATAACAACACATGCTTGAGTTTTCTCATTTTATCCCACATCATATTTTTCCTTCAACCTAGTTTCTTCAATTTTTCATAGTGACCATAGTTAGTTGAATGGAGTAGCTTCCTTTTTGCCATAGATACTTGATGAGAAATTTCCCCATTCTTTCGATAATGCATTGAGCACTATGGTAGTCATTTCTCTGTCAGACATTATCTCTCCTACTTATTGTAATTGATTTATTATTTCAGATATCCTCATAAAACATGAGGCTATTCATTCTTCTTTTGGTATCTTCATCTTGTAGAGTTCTCGTCTTAACGAGATTACTTCACCTGCAGTGCTTACAGAGAACAACTCTACAAGTTTGTCATATATTTGTTTTGATGTTTCTAATTTCGATACATAGGGAATGGGGGGATACTTGATGGACTCTATGAGAATCCTTTGAGCCCTTAATTCCCCTTTCATATATCTTGCAAGTGCTTGAGCATATTATTTTGTAGGTTTTGTGATTGAGTCCTTGACATGTTCCATGACTTCATTTTCTATGAGATTCATATTTTTCCTCTTCTTCCATGCTAAAAAGTTTGAAGCCCCAACCAATTTTTTAATTTCCTTACAAAAGGACATTGTGAAAGATTCATATGTAGACATATACTTGATAATAAGATCCTTCAACTTGTTTCCTTCTCGAATCTGATGATGATATAGGTAATAGAAAAACTTCTTCTTGATGAAGATGGTTTTTCTGCAAAAATGATCCTTGAATCGAAAGAGAGGGATAACATTGTAGATATTTTGATGACAATGAAAAACTTCTTGATCTTGATTCTCTTGGATGAGTATAATTCATAACTCTTCAAATTGAGTAGAGGTATGGTTATTGGTCTCTTTCCTTAATGATGACTTGAGTGAGGATCCAAATAATTCTTCTAGTGTAGACTTCGTCTTTGATCGATCTATGGTTTTGACACTTCAAAAGTATGATGTACACCTTTACTTCAAAATTCCTTGAGGATGATAGGATATTTTAGATTCTTTGATTCCCTTATATAAATTCAGTCCTTGATGCTTAAGTGTCCCTTATGGAGCTTCCCTTCCTTAACTTGTCACCTTGGCTCTAATACCATGTTGAGAAATCTAGGGTAGAGAAAAGAGGTGATTTATCTAGTAATGTAACTTATTGTGAAGTATTTTTAATTTTATTAATTATGTTATTCTTAACTTGATTATTATTATGTGTTTTTCTTCATTAAACAACTACCAAATCATAAAGAACTAGGAGGCAAAGGACACAAGATGTAGGCATTCATCAAGGGCCAAAAATCTCCAATCTTGAGAGGAAAAACCAATCAAATTCTTCTTCTTATAGAATATTCAATTGAAGAATTCCAAGACCTAGACCCTTGACTAAGAATCCTCCAAGTCCAAGTCAATCCTTAGTTCAAAGAAACTTCTTCCTTGACTTCAACTTTCGACCTCAGAAACAATCTTACTACAAATTTGTCCTTCCTTACTACAACTTCGGCTTCCCTGCAATTTCTACAAATTTTCGGCCCCAACTTCAAAAACCATAGATCACATGAGAGAGAAGATAATTGAGAGATCTATCTTCCTTTTCCTTCACTATGTTTCCTTCTCTTTCCTGGTAAATTCATCCTTCAAAATAGGCCTTGTTGACACCACTCTTTGACACTTCGATGTGACTACAACTCATAATTTTTGCAACAGATCGAAATCCTAGATATCCTCACGCATGTGGAGAGAAGTAACCCAAAACTGATCCCAAAATTGATGCATTGGATCAATAAAGTGCTCAAAATTCAAAGTGTTCAAAAGTGCTCGAAACCGATGCCAAAATCTAGATCTTGTTGTCCTGAATCCAACACAAATTGAATCACTCAAAACCGATATTGTATGCTCTCGATATCACATTCTCATAGTTTTCCTAACCAACTATAAAATTTGTAGGTTGGATGCAGGTATGCTGACTCGAAAGTCTGTACGATGAATAGGCAGGGTGACTGTGTTTCTAGGGCCAATGGCAGGCTACCAAGTGGCCTCATCGCATTGGTCAAATTTTACTGTGTTTTGATTGGTTGAATGTTGGTATATGTGGTCCAATGGGTGGGAGCCATGTGGGCCAATGGTGGGAATCCACGTGGCCTCCCAAAAATTTATTAAAATTTTTTTATGGTCAAAATTCCAATGGGGAGGATCAAATGTGAGACCTATGGAGTGGAAGCACAAAGCCTTACAACTCTGTTGTCGGGTGGATCTTAACCTCTATAGGTCCAATATAATATTATAAGCTTACAAAGTTTGGGTTTGGGGGTCGTGGTCGGGCTTAAGCCCTGGTCCCCAGTCACCCCATGCCCACGAGACCGCAGGTAGGGTAACCGAGGGCTCAGGATTAACCCCGGCCCAAAGCCCCAGTAACAAACACACCAAACCATAGTTGCGGGCAGGTGAAGCAAACCCCGGTGGTATGATAACTAAACCACAGTGTGGAGTACAATTTATAATGGGTCCATAGTTTGAATTAACCATGGAATGAAACCACAACCAAGAGTGGATTTATATGCAGGGTTATAATGGGCCAGTGCGGAGTTCATATCCAACGATGGAGATGAAGGCACGTGTCCTAATATTTTCCGCTGACAGGGGGTCATTGGGCATTTAATGGAAGCGATATTTTGCACCCAATCCGACGTGAATCACGTTGGCGTCGGGCGAAATTGTCACTTGGCGGTTCGACAAAAGGTATATTCATAGAATGGTTAGCATATTAGTGCAGTTTGTAGAGCAGTTAGCAACAAAACTTCTGTAGAGCATAACTTCTTCAAATTTTGGCCAAATTGAGCCCAACAAGAGCCCAAATTGGGGTTTTTGACTATTTTTGAGCTATTGGAAACATTATTTTTTCATTATGAGCATTGAAAATCCATGTAATCACATATTTAAAAACTTAATGAAAGAGGCCCAACATAAGAAGTTGGACCAAGAGATGTATCTTAGGAGGGGTGAACTCCTTCATCATTTTTTTGGATTTTGTTACTATATATGGTATTATTGTCTTTGTTTTTATGCTTCAAATTGAGTTAAAAACCATTAATTTATGTTATTTTTAAAATTTACTAATTGCCTAAAAGACATAAAAATTTACTTGCAAATTTCATCAAACCTTCAAGTTTATAAATACATATCAATTTGGTATCAGAGCTTTGGTTGTTTTGAAGGTTTAATTATGTTGCAAGTGTTTTATTATGCTTACAAGGTTGAAGCTCAAAAGAGGAGAAGGAAATATTGTGGGAACAAGTCCTCAAGCTAGTTTAAGGAGAGAAAAATTACCAAAAATTTCACCCCAAGTGTCACCCAAAGCCTCACCAGCCATGGGCACATGAAGGAAGCCCTAAAAATATGTCTAAGGATGCTAAGACTTTCAAAAAAGGATTAATTGAATTTTAAATATGGGATTGAGTATATTGTGAGATAACATCACAAGAGATTAAATTTATCTGTTGTGAATGTTGGAAAAATGAAGAGGCTTGTGAATTGTAGCAATAATTTTTTACTTTTGATGATCAAACCCAAAAATGATGCTAAGAATGAAGACTTCCAAGGATGTGATGCATGTTTAAAATATAATTTGATTGAGTTTGTAAACACCTATCATGATATGTTTTAGTAACATAAAGTATTTCCTCCTAAAAGAGGAATCCAACATGAGATCGAATTGTAGCAAGATTTTCCTCTTCCAAACATTGGCATGTATGTATAGTATGTCAGTCATGGATAATGAAAGAATCAAGAAACAAATCCAAGAGTCACTTGATAAAGGGGTCATCAGACCAAGCACATCGCCATGTGGGTCACCTATTGTTTTAGTTCCAAAGAAGGATGGTACATGGCGCATGTGTGTGGACTTTAGAGCCTTGAACAAAATCACAATAAAGACGTGTTACCCTCTTCCTCAAATTTATGATTTACTTGATCAATTGAAAGATGTTGTTTATTTCACTAAGTTGGACTTGAGGAGTGGCTATCACCAGATTAGGATTGTTGAAGGAGATATTTGGAAGACAAACTTCAAGAAAAAGCAATGTTTGTTTGAGTGGTTGGTTATGCCATTTGGGCTTTGTAATGCTCCAGCTACATTCACGAGGGTTATGAATGATGTTTTAAGGCATTTTCTTGATTATTTTGTGATATTATACTTAGATGACATACTGATTTTCAACAAGACTCGTGAATAGAATTTAAATAGTCTTAGGCAAGTATTATATGTATTAAAGAAATAATTAAAAAAAAAATATTTCTAAATGTGAATTTGGGAAAAATTCTTTAGTCTAATTGGGTCGTATTGTTGGAGGGGGTGAGTTGAAGATATATCCCTCAAAGTTCGAATTCATTTTGAATTGGTCAAAACCCAAGACTGTAACAAAGGTTAGAAGCTTCTTGGTAGAAACCCAATATTAGATAAAGCTCATTTCTAACTTTTCTTCCATTGCAGCTCATTTACATGAATTGACAAGTGTGAAACATGTTTTTAGTGGAGAGGAAAACAACAAAAATCCTTTAGTGCATTGAAATAAATAATCAGTACAACACAAGTTCTTGCACTTCCAGATATGAGACAATCATTTGAGATAAAAACCGATGCAAGTGACTATGTCATAGGATCATTCTTGATGCAACATGGTAAGACCATATGTTTTCATTCTAAAACTTTTAATGGTGCAATGATTATATATCGTACATACGAAAAATAATTGTATGCTTTGGTGCAAAGTGTGAAAAAATGGAAACATTACTTGATGGGTAAGGAAACTATCGTTCACACTGATCATCAACCGTTCCAATATTTGCAATCACAAACCAAGCTACAACGAGCGAGGCACTTCAGATGGATGGGTTTATTACAACAATTTCACTTGGTAATAAGGTATAAGAAATGTATCTATAACAAGGTTATTGATATGCTATCTAGGCTAATTGAAAGTGCATCCATTATTCTTAAGCATAATTCTATCATGCATGAGATCTATGTTGAGCAATATGATTGAGATGAGCATTTTAAGGATGTATATGCAACTTTGTGTCAAGGTAACCAAGTAGAGGAATTATATTATCATTTGCATGATAAATTTTTGTATCATCTTGGAAAGATATGTATTCCATAGGGAGACATAGTCAACATCATAAGGGAAGAGCATACTTCTCTTATTGTTGGCCATTTAAGTGTAGGAAAAACAACGACACAATTATAGAGGTATTGTTACTGGCATTGTATAATTGAAAGTGTGTCACAGTATGTAAGAGGATGTTATTCATGTGTTGTCAATAATCTTAACAATAGAAAGTTGGGATTGTATACTCCACTTCGGGTTCCTTCCCGTCCTTGGGAAAGTGTTTCTATGGATTTTGTCGGAGGTATACCTATGTCTAGGAAAGGTCATGATTATCTTTATGTAGTTGTGGATTATTTAAGAAAAATGTGTATTTTGATGCCTTGTAAGAAGCAGGTTATAGTTGAACATATTTCACATTTGTTATTTCAAAATGTATGGGTGCATTTTGGGTTGCCCACATCCATTATTTCTGATCGAGATTCTCAATTTTTTGGGAAATTTTGGTCAAGTTTATGGGGACTCATAGACACCAAATTGAAAAAGAGCACAACATTCCATCTGCAAAAATATGACCAAACGTAAGTGGTGAGTAGAAAAATAATACATATCCATGGTTATTGTAGCAAGAATCCTAAAATTTGGCATGAAAATTTGCACTACATTCAACATGCTTACAATTGGGCCAAGCATTCATCAACTCAAACATCTCCATTTGAGGCATGCTTGGGATATTTACCAAAATATCCTCTAGATTTTATCTTTGGGAAATATGTTGCTATTGATGGACATAGTGACATAGATAAGGCCAAGAGATTCATTGAACAAGTTCAATTGGTGCATCAAATGGTTTAAGAACAATTGGAAAAGAGTCAAGCCAAGTACAAGACAATACATGATAAGCATCATGTTGATAATAGTTTTCAAGTGGGAGATGAAGTTTCGTTTCACATTAGCAAGGAAATACTCCAAGGAGAAGGTAAAAAACTTAAACCAATCAGATATGGTCCATTCAATATTTTAGAAAAGATTGGTAATAATGCCTTTCAATTAGTTTTTCCTCCATATATGAAAATCTATGCAGTTTTTAATGTTGAAAATTTTAGATTGTATAAGACTCCTTTGATTGAGGATCAAAGAGAGAATGTTCAAATTCCTTCAATTGGAGATTTATCTCCTGAATATCTTGAAGAATTGCAACAGGACACCATCCTTGACAGGAAAACAAGGACTTCAAAATGAGGGAATGTGGAGTACCTTTGTGTGGGCTCAAAGGAAAAAATCCAAGCAAAGCCAAATGGACTGAGATCAGAAGGGTGAGGGAACTGTACACTCATCTATTTGTTCACTGAAAATGATATTTTGGAGGTCCAAAAGCTTCTAGTGGGGAGGAATGATCTAGTGGATCAGTAAAGTGCTAATTATCTATTTATGGTAGCATCGGATGTTCTTTAGCCTTGTAACATTGTATATAGGCGAAAACACATGTATTCCATAATACCCAGAAATGGTTTTGGAAAATTCCACTTAAAAATGGTTTAATTAAATTAATTAATCATTTTTTAATGTTTTCCTAAGTCAAAACCTAGGGAAACTGATTATTTAAAGGGTATTAATTAAACTAAGTGTGAATATTCTATATAAAGTCATGGATCACCTCCAAGTTAATCTTAGCCCTTGATCATGTTTTAATATTGGTCGTTGAAGGGTAAATGGAAGAATATAAGAAGGAGGGTGAGGGGCCTATGGAAAATACGTTGAGCACATTGAGCATTTAGAATTTTCGAGCCTGAGAGAGAGACTCGGCTTTTTGATCAAGATCGAATCACTAGGGCTGAGTTTGCTAAGTGATTTGATTCAGTGATCAGTTTCAGAGAGGGGAAGATGAAATTACTGGTCAGGAGGACCAGGAGCACGTTTCAGAGAGAGGAAGCAGTGACGCAGAGAGAGGAAATACAGTCACTTGGAGGGGTGACACAATTCTTGAAGGGAACCACATAGAAGTGATGTAGTGATTTTTGTGATCAGTTCGAAGATAGATATAAGCTGGGGTTTTTGATCCAGGAGGGCCAAAAATAAGTTTCTAATAAGTTTGATCTTGGCAGAGGAGAGGTGACGTAGTTCCAGAGCTTTCCCATGCAGGCTTACGCAGTTCCAGCTCTGGAACTTTGCGTGATCAATCAATCTTATCATCACCTCTCCTCTTCGTGATCAATCAACCTTATCAGTTTCTGATAAGGATTGAGTTTCTCCTTGATGAGCATCATCTAAAGGCCCTCATTGAAAGTGCAGTTGTAGAACCCTTGGATGCAACACATCTGAGACAATTCAAGAGGAATATGGCAAGAGCCAAGTGATTGATCCTAGATGGTGTGAAGGATCACATCGTACCTCACATAGCAGCAAAGGGCACTGTTAGAGAAATGTGGGTAGGGCTAGAAAAGTTATAACAAGGATCATTCGAGCAGCGGAAGATGTACCTGGAAGAAAATATGCGTAATATTAGAATGAAGAAGGGAGAAAGTTTTGACTCCTTCCTGTCTCGAATTCAGGAAAACCGAGATCAACTCTCAGTATTAGGGTCAGATCCTAGAGACACAAAACTCGCAAGGCTCACTCTTAACTCTGTTTCATAATATTATCAAGTCTTTGTCTAAATAATTTTGGGGAGAGAAAGGCTCCTAGGATTGGAGGCAATGTGGGTAGCCTTGCAGCAGGAAGAGCTGAGGAGAGACCTCCTCAAAATCCATATAGAGGATGGCAACAACAGTTCGAAAGTAAAGGAGGAGGAGGAAGAAAACGCAACCCTTGCATCAAAGGGGAAATAGGGGCAAAAGAAGAAATATTTTTCTAAGATGAAGTTCTTTAGGTGTGGAGAAATGGGACATTATGCCACATAATGTCCTCTTAAGAAAAAGGATAAAGAGGAGAAGCAAGATCCTCAAGCCGGAGCTACCAATATTGAGGTTGAAGGATATTGTGCTATGTTAGCTCATATTCCGAAAGGAGAGAAATGGGATGACTTGGAGTTGTAGATCCAGAATCTACAAGTGGCAGGATCCTTGAGTATTTCTGAACTCTTGGATCACATGTGAGCTATGGCATCATAAAGACAGTAGTAGGATGGATAGTTGCAACAGAAGATGAGAAGACAATGCAGTGGCTAGTAGTACTAGAGCCTGATCAACATAGAGAGGGAGCAACAAAATCAATAGTTGAGAAGCAACAATGCAATGCATTGCAATGCTCATGTAGTGCAAAGCAGCAACAATGTATTATTTTCAGAGAGCTAGTGCAAAAACTAGAAGCAGACAATATTATTTTTCAGTTGCAGACTTACTTGTCCAATTTCAGATTTTTTTCTATTGCAATTAGAAACAGTGTAGTTGTGCAACAACAACAGCAGTGCAGTGCACAATTAGTGCAGCGCAGTGCAGAGCAATACTCATGCAGTGCAGAGTAGTGCTCATGCAGTGCAACAACATGGTTGCAAAATTCAGAGAGAGTTGTAGTACAATGGAATTTGGCAGTGGTATGCTAAGTTAGCAACAATACAAATGCAACATTTTCTTGTGCAGTGTTGGTGAGCAGCATCAACAACACATCAATAGATGTTATAGAAGTTAGAACATCAACACATTGAGTTGTTTTTCTAGAGCACTTTCCTCGCTAAGAGGGAGTGTTGATTTATGGTAGCATAATATGTGCTCTAGCCTTGTAACTTTTTATATAGGCTAAGACACATGTATTCCATAATGCCCAGAAATGGTTTTGGAAAATTCCACTTAGAGATTGTTTAATTAAATTAATTAATCATTTTTTAATGTTTTCCTAATTCAAAACTTAGGGAAACTGAATAATTAAAGGGTATTAATTAAACTAAGTGTGATTATTGATAAAGTCATGGATCACCTCCAAGTTAATATTAGCAATTGATTATGTTTTAATCTTGGCAGTTGAAGGGTCAACGGAAGAATATAAGAAGGAGGGTGAGGGGACTATGCAAAATATGTTGAGCACATTGAGCATTTGGAATTTTCGAGCCTGAGAGAGAGACTTAACTTTTTGATCAAGATCGAATTACTAGGGATGGGTTTGCTAAGTGATTTGATTAAGTGATCAGTTTCAGATAGGGGAAGATGCAGTGACTAGTCAGGAGGACCAACAGTACATTTTAGAGAGAGGCAGTAGTGATGTAGAGAGAGGTAGCGTTGTCACCTAGAGGGGTTACACAGTTCCTGAAGGGAACCACGTCGAAGTGACGCAGTGCCTTTTGTGATCAGTCCGGAGATGAATGGAAGCAGGGGTTCCTGAGCCAGGAGGGCCAAAACTCAGTTTCTGATCAGCTTGATATTTGCAGATGAGAGGTGACACAGTTCTAGATCATGCCCACACAGGCTTACACAGTTCCAGCGTAGGCATCACACAGAGGTAGAGAGGGGCTTCACCAACGCTGTTCAGATCAGCTAGGGATTTTTGGAGTGAGGTATATCTCACAATTTCATCAACAGTATAGATTTCTCTGAAGGGTGAGCCAGATATTGGCACCCTAGTTGTAATCAAGATTCTGCTGCTTAAGAATATAAAACCCTTAGATATATTGCACCGGTTTTCCCGAGTTGGGTTTTTCCGGGGACTTAATTCAAAAATAATTGTGTCAAATGTGGTTTGTTTCATTGCATTTTGTTTATTTTGTTTCAACACTTAGATTTATTCCGCAACATTATTTGTGTATAATGCTTCAGAAATTACTTCGATATTTCACTCTAATGAAATAATTATCAAAAATGTTATGCGGAATTATGATCTATGGGTAAATTAAATTCCCTAAATGTGGTGCTATGCATTTATAACAATAGATTAAATACTTTGCAAACACTTTCTCTAAGATTAAACTGACACACAGAAAGATAGAAGGACCTACTTCTGATCCAAGCACTTCCTATTCTCCTTATGTTTCTTTTTCTGTAGCTTCCAATCCAACTTGGATCACCAGACTAGTTCCTGCAAGGATAAACACTAAATAGAAAAGAGATTGCAATATACATATGCCTATTTATCTTAATCAGTTAAATTGATTGAACATCAAACATATATATCAGTTAAGAGTCCATCACATGAGAAATAGAAACATATACATATACATATATGGTAAAATGAACAACAATATTTATTAAAGAGTAGAAGGGGGAGGTTACAACCAATGATCGATTTGGTGTCACTAGCTTTAGCATCATCCTAGCCTCATCACAATCAACATCTCACCAATAGGATATCACTTCTATCACTTTCTCAATTGAGAATCCAACAACATTTCTTTACCAAAATTCTTCCTTCCCTAGCACTAGGATATGTGCTCAATTTTATAGGGCAACAAAAGGTAGTTTCTCAATCAATGACTTTCTAATAATAGGAAATACATGTTCCCAAGCTCAGAGGTGTTAGATGGACACTTGGATTCGAAGTTTGACACATATGGAATCTTCTAGAAGGCACTGGCCATGTGGAGATTCCAGAACAATGAGAATTTCGCTCCCATTTGACCAACGCAGTCTTGAATGTCGGGAAGTGCATTGCAGTGCACCCTTGAATGGAGGGAGCTGCATATGCAATGTAGTTAGTCCCTTGAGAGGCAGCGTTGGTGAGCTCATAAGTGATATAACATATAATTCAAACCTTGGAAATCTTGCAATAGAAGTCATGAATGGTTTGTTCTTGTCTTAGGGCATGTAGCAACTGAAATGATAGGGGATGATAGACCCTATTTCATTGGTCTTGGGATGATGTCCAATTTGACCAGGTCATGGGGGATGATGCCCAAATTAACCTATAAAATCTTCCCCTTAAAGCATGAAGTCAGAATAATAACAATATTTTTTGAATGAAGCGGATTGGCGACCTGCATCAATCTTACAATACATTACATCATGATATTTTCATCTTCATCACAAATTGCTGAGGGAGGCATTCCCATGCTCAACACATAAAATATCTAATAACATGTACATAGTGAAGAAAGTCATCTACATTAGAAGGTTGCCCAATACAGACATGCCTACAGATATAGGCCCATGTTCGGATGACGAACTGTATGTAAGGTCACCATTCAAATGATGTGTACAACAATCCTAAAATCGCAGCCCGAATGGCAGAAACTAGATCTGGGGTCTTCTTATCTCGTTCCCTCGATTGTTTGGGCACAAGTCTAGCCATGTGAACATATGATTTGTAGTCGAACATGGTAAGACATCATTTGATTACCAGCCAATGATGTTAGATGTTAACAAATGCGAGAGAAACACCATTGATGTTAATCTTTCGGTCAAAAGTCCGAAAGCGAGGATCTTCTCGATGTTGTAACAAGACTTATGGTACTGGAATATGATGTTTCTAAGTAGACTTCCTGGATGATGATTTGACATTGACAGGAAGCCACTTTATCGCGAAACGGGAGTTACTGATTTCAGAGAAAAAATGTGACTTGATATAGCAATATTCAGGGATGACTGTCATGAGAATGAAGGTTTATGAGTATTGCAGAAGGATGAGAATTCACTAGATGACTTCTCTTGAACATATCAACGACACTGAGATGAGTTGGCAGCATTTACCCAAAACCTAAGTGAAGGTATGATGAACCATAGGTATGAATGAACCGTCAAGAAGATTACCCTACCCAAACAATCACGATGATGGAGTGAAGTGTCATGTTCAAAAGTGACCTACTACCATAAAAGTTCTGTGTAATTTCCAAAATTTTCCCCGGTCATTTGTCGACCAATACCTATTTTTTTTTAACAAGCTTGACGAGGATAACTTATGCTTGATCTATAATTCAACCCTTTGGGTGAGCAATGTATCGCTATTTAATAATTTAATGAGTCTAGCGATGACTGAAACTCGATTCTTGCCATGATTGACAAGCCCGTCGCTATTTTATGTTTTAATGAGCCTAACGACAGTGAAAGCCTGGTCCTTTTTCATATTTAGAGAGTTTGAAAAAGAGGAAAAAAGAAAACTCCATAAGTAATTTTTTGTAAAGTTGTTGTTCAGATCCGAAAAGGTGTAAAATGATGTCTGAGAGAACCTCCTAGCCATGTTCGACTAAGGTTTTCCTTTTTCGTAAATAATCTATCTCAGTTCGAAAAAGGGTTAAACTTATACTGAGTAGATATCAATTCATTTACTTTTACAAGCTCGAAAAGACAAGTGCTCGACAATATTTTCACATTATCAGAGTCTGAAAAGAGCTAAAAGAATACTCCAAGGGTTCCTTTTTCACTGTTATCGAGGCTCGAAAAAGAGATAAAAGTGCACTTCAAGTCCTTTTTCATTTTTATCAAAGCTAAAAAAATAAGGATAAAAGTATTCTTTGTGGTCAAATTATTCTTGAAATAAATGTGCACGACTAATCTGCTCATCAATTGCAAACCTGTTCAGAACAATATTAAATGGATTAAAAATACCCGTTTCATGATAAAAATTTAATAAAACCATAGCCACAACAATAAATATGATTTGCAAATAATCAAATGACTAATTAAAAGAGTTTTACTATTCATTTTTACCATTTTCATTTTGGAGCTCTGAACCTTTTTTTTCCCCGGAATTTCAGCTGTTGATTACGATTGAGTCTGTGGACGGTTTTCATCGCTGTTTGATCTAGGTTGGTGCCATAAACCCCTTCTTTCTTTCAGTAGTCATTTCATTTGATTTCATTGCAATTTTTTAGGGATTTGGGCCCCTTAGGGTAAATTATTTTTCAAAATATGGAAATGTACCCTTGGGAATCGAAAACTGCGTTGAAATGCACTCAAAATGAAGCTCAGGTGCATATGCAATGCACTGTCTATTGACCAAGACTGCGTTGGGCACAATTCACATTTTTTATTCTTGCATTGTACCCAAATTTTGCCTAATTTTTTGCATGAAAAGGAGTGTAATGAGTCTTATGGTAATGTTTCAGGATTCATCAGACTAGAATGACAATTACTTAGAGAGAAAGAGAGCATGAAGAAAAAAAAATGGTTGTCCTTAATGATCTAGGTACTGTAAGAGCCCTCAAGGATTGTGGGTTATTAAAGTATTTCTGTCTATCAGGTATGAGGCAACAAGTGGAACTTTTTGAGTTCCTTGTTCATGCATGGGATTTGAAAATTGAGGCATTTCACATTAGGAACAAAGTGGTTCCAATTTCAGTGGAGGACATATATTTTCTGGCAGGCTTATCAAGGATAGGCCTACCCATTTCTCTCTCAGGGTCTGATCTCGGAGGAGAGATGGTGAGAGACTATATTTTGCAGTATTGATACCCAGGGGAAGAGCCTAGCAAGGATGGGAAAATAAAAATTTGTGACATTCATGATTTTCCATTGAGACCCATATTATTCATGATTTCAAAGCTTGCACGTACTGCTACACTACATGTAGAGAACGGATCTTATATACAGTATGCACTAGAGTGCATGGAACCAATAGTTTTGAACTGGGCTGAAGCTGTACTCTCTCAAATGAAATAACAACTGAGCAAGGCAAAGGGTTAAAACTTCAACTATGGTTTGATCCTCATTTATTTTGTCTTAGAGCGGATTCCACTGATGCAGCCTCAACATGTGACGCTAGGTGTGTCTAACCCTAGAGATCCGAGGATGTAGAGATGGGTATAACTAATGGCTAGAAATGCATGCCAATCGTCCATCATGTTCTTGATTGCATTATTTTCCTGGTTCAGGTGACAAATTATTGCCATCGATGAGTATGCATATGCAGGCATCGATTTCTGAGGAGATCCAGACTTAGCTTTACCAGAAGGTGCTAAGTGGGGTGCAATCGGTAAGAATGTTTTGACCATGTTTTTTGACTTGTCTAAGGTTTATACATGTTTTTGTATTTGTATGTTTTCCCAAGACTAAACTAAAATTTTAATGTAATGTAGACGTGGGTCGAGTTCAACTAGTCGAAGAGCCAGAGCATGGAGCAGATGAGCCAATGAAGAGGGTTGTCGGGAGAGCAGTCCTTCAGGATTTAGACATGGCTGAGAATATTGTTGAGCTTCGGCAACACATAGAGGGGTTGAACTTTGAGATTCCAGATTTCCGAATCGAAGAGTTACCCATGCGACTGCAGCGTCACACTATTGGCGTTCCTAATCGCTGGATGCAGTTACTGCGTAGGATCGATAGCATGTTACCATGAGAATCACTAGTTTACTTTTGACATGTTGCATAAATTTTGAGGTTAGATGACCAATGTGTCTTGGGAACAATTTTTTTTAAAAACCTATAACTATCTATCTATTTGATTTCAGTGTTTTCCTCTGTTTAATGCGCAATCCTATTCAATTATGTGAATGTATCTTTACATGTGTTGCAAATGTCTGTTTATAAAATAAATCTCTAGGGAATCAGTTAATGTGTTCAGGTTTATGGAAATGTGTTGATATTGGATAAAATCAAAGTGCCTTTTCAAATTCAAACTCTTAGGAACATACGACGCAGTGTTGAATTTCTAACAGTATAAACACTAGTAAGTTGTAATACCATAAGTTTTGAGTCTAACCTTATGATGATGCGGTTAATACAAAATGATATGGCATTAGAGAGAAGTTCGATCAACGCGCTATACTCAACAATATTTTTTGTAGATCGACCGATAAAAATCCATTGAAAACTCACCAACTCATCGTTTGGAGTGAAAATGGCCCACGCTGTAGAAGATAGATTATGCGTACTACGACTAGCACCATCAACATACCCAACAAATGGTTCCAAAGATTCAGACATTTGCGATGAAATGTAAAGAGGATTACTAATGTCAAGAAAAATCTAAAAACAAACTAAGACAGTAAATGAAAATCAACAACATATATATACAACATAATACAAAAAATTACTATGCTCATGATTAAGAATAGTAACATTTCAGATACAACCCATTTCGGGGCTGCGACAACGAAATTCCATTGAAATATAACAACTTGTAGGCACCCTTAGCAAGAACTCTTTTGACAATATAGGGGCCATGCCATAATGGCTCAAATTTTCTTGTACCTATTACATCAGCTTCCCGATCATAAAGAAGGGCCAAGTCGCCCTATGAGAAAATGCGAGGTTGGACATGCTTGTCGTATTGCACCTTTATACATCTCTTATGTGCTTCGTTGGTCAATTGTGCTTGATGACGCATTTCATAAAGATGGATGAGGTTAAAAAGACACGCTTCTTCATTTGAGGTGTCAGGTAGCAAGTCGATTGCAAGTTCTAGCGACGGTATTTCACATTAGATTGGCAAGATAGCTTCCAGACCATACACCAATTGAAAGGGGGAAATCCGATTGCATTTCTCACCGAGGTTCAGTATGCCCACAAGGACGAGTACATGATTAAATGCCAATTTCTTTTATGAAATCATATCATTCGTTGAAGCATTCATTTAAGAATTTTTTTAATAGCCTCAACTTGTCCATATGATTGTGAATAATAAGGAGTAGAACTATAATGTGAAAATCCTAATTTGGCAGTCAATTCATTCATCATATGGTTGCGAAAATGCTTACCATGATTTGAGACTATAGCGTGTGCGACCCCAAACCATGCACTGACATGATTAAAGAAAAGCAATGAAGCTGTTTTTCCTGTGTTGTTGAATGTAGGCATCACTTTGGATTACTTGGTAAAGTAGTCTACTGCGACAATAATATAACCATTCCCCCTGGAAAAATGAGGGTTACAGGTCATGAAGTCAATGCCCCATTTTGAAAATGGTCCCAGAGAGACAACATGATGCATTGGTGCCAGCGATTTTCGGATTTTACGATCAAATATCTGGCACACATGACAACTTCTGACTGCGAGGATGCAGACGCGAAATATGGTAGGCTGGAAGTAACCAATGCAGATTATCTTTTGCACGGTAGCATATCTAGACAAATGTCCACCACAAGCCCTAGCATGACAATCATTTAAAATATTTTCAGCCTCCTCATGAGTGGGACACCTTCTTAAAATTGTATTGACACCACGACGATAAAGTGTATCGCTGACGATCAGATAATATTTGGCTTGGTATCGAATACATCGCTGGTTAGAGCAAGAGGTATTAGGCCGAAAAGTCTGGGTCTCGAGATAAATGATAAAATCCCCATACCAAGGATCATATGATCTGATCAGTAACATAGATTCGTCAAGAATAGATGGTTCCAACGTAGTAGCAGTACTATCAGAGGGAAGGTCACAAAGAAGCTCAGCCAAAACTAAATACTTCTTTGACTTGGATTTGATGAATTCCAAATCAAATTCCTGAAAAATGACAATCCATTTTTAATACCTGCCCCCCAGCAATTGACATGATAAGATGTAAGTCATGGGTTTTCAATCCGAAATGACAATGGTATTTTGGAACAGGATATAGTGGAAAAGTCTTTGGACAACTTGAACAGCTACCAAGGCAATATTTTCTACGTACGAATACTTTACTTCCGTATCATTGAGATTACGAATCAAATATTATATCATATGTTCTATCCCATTTTATACTTGGACCAATACCATAGAAATGGTCGTATCAACCATGGTGATATATAATAAATAATCACTCTGATAATTGGGGGGATACATTAATGACACCCAGAAAAGAGTATCCTTAACAACATCAAAAGAAGCTTGCGCAACTTGGTCCCAATGGAAGAGAGTCCACTTTTTCAAGAGTTGAGTAAATCCTTTAGCCATTTTGGTGTAGTTGGGTATGTACCTCCTTAGGAAGTTAGCCTTTCCCTAAATTTTCTGTAACTGAAGGAAATTTGATGGCACAGGAAAATTAAGAATGGCCTGGACCTTCAATGGGTCTATTCGAATTCCTTCTTTTGAGATGAATAATCCTAGAAAACGACCAAAACCAACGCAAAACACACATTTATGTGGATTGAGGCATATTTTTTAGCGTCGAAAGTGTAAAAATATAGCTCTCAAATGCATCGGGTGATCAGTCCAATTTTGTGAATGTGCGGGTAAGTCATCTATATAGGGTTGAACATTGTGCTTGATGTCATTGAAAGCATAATCCATTACTCTCTGAAAAGTCGCCCAAATGTTATTTAAACCAAACGGGAGTTTCCGGTAAGCGAATGTGCCCCAAGGACAGATGAATGTTGTCTTATATTGGTCCTCTGGGTGGATATTGATTTGATTGTAGCAAAAAAATCCATCCATGAACAAAAATATTTCGCATCCAGCACAATAGTCAATAATCTGGTCGATAAAGGGAGTAGGATAGTTGTATTTTAGACAAGAAGATTGACATCCCGATAATTGACGCACACTCTGATGGTTCGTTGTTTTTTCATAACAGGAATGATGTTAGAAACCCACTCAGTTAGTGAAACAAGGAAAATGAAACCAACACAAATTTTTTTTTCAACTTTTGCTTTAATGGCGCGACGTTCTTCATATGAACAGGACGAAGGCGTTGACGTACCAACTTGACATCAAGGTACATATTAATAGTGTGTTCAACGATACTAGTATCTATGCCTGACATTTCCTCGTAAGACCAATAAAATACATCATGAAATTCATGAAAGAGAGAGCGATACGTTTTGAGTTCTGATGGAGAACAAGACACGCCGACATGAATGTTTTCTACAATGCCGAGTTTGGTCGAAATATCAATAGAAATGGTTTCTTCAATATTTGATAAATTTCGCTCGGAATTGATTGCATTAATAGGAAAATAATTCGTAAAGGATGTTTTGATCGATGGGTGATATAGTTCACTGAGATTATCTTCTTCATAATCAGGAAGATGGGAATGATGATGATGATATTCCCATGGTTCTTCTTCTGACATCATGGTTTCCAAAAAATTCTCATCTGTCAAGAAAGTCGAGGAAAAAGGATCAGATGGAGTAACAAGATCTAATGAATGATCAACCCAAACGACCAACGACGATGATTTTGGATTTGTTGCCCAGGCCAGATAGATTCATTGCTATGCCAGCTCAATGGGGTTGGGCGGAAGAAACTCATCCAACGTAACAAGTTCAGAATCACCTGTACTCTTCCTTACACCAGATGGAGTGGAAGAGATCATGTAGCAGGTCTCTATACTTGCAATTTATGGCGACGTCACAGGCGACAATAATGAAAAGGTTCCCATGAGAGTGGAATCCTTTAAGAGTCCTACACCAATGTTCTGAAGTGTGAGTTGGGGTGCGTGAACTAACGGAACACTTCTAGTTACTTGGGAACTGGAGGCAAATAAGGATAGCTGATTGATGATAGTGATAACACATTTATGTGGAAAGGAAATCATTCTTAAATATTTAGAAACGATCGCAGTCATAGCATATAACCATGGCCTTCCAAGTAAAATATTGTAGTCAACGAGTCCGTCAACGACCTAATTTTCAACATTCACTATTTTTCCCCCTAGTTCAACATGTAGGTTATTCATAATACTGCAAGGCTTATATGTAAGTCCGTCGAAAGCTTTCAACGTCATTGGTGATTGAGATAGGCGTGGCGAGCCAAGTGAATTCCAACAATTTAGAGACATAATGCATGTAGATTCTCCCTCATCAATAATAGTATGATGAACAAGGTGATTGAGAACATTTACTTAGATGGAGAATGCCAATTTTTCTGGTAATTGCGGCACATATCCCATATGATTAAAGACTACGAGATTAGAATCAGTAGGATCAATTCCACCAATTACCGACAACAAAGCATGCTTCTGGGAGGGACAATTTTGTAGCACCTCAAGTGTTGACATAAATGAAGGGGATTGAGCCAACTCTTCAACTATATTATAATTTTGAGCAGCTCTGGATCGAGGATTAAATGTCGATTTATGAATGGTTCCCTTCGGTGGCTTAACTGTAAATTTAGGAATACCAGGCGACCGTATTGATTCCATGGAGGGATTCGTGGTTGAGGTAGTAGGTTGATCAATAGCCTGACTACCGTAATATTTATTACGTGTTGACACCAAAACATCAGTCGATGGCTTCGTGATAAAAAACATAAGCACTTTTGAAATAGAAGCTAGATCCGTAGCAATCAAATTTGTGTCCAGATTCAGAACCATATTTGTCAACACAGATGGCACATGCGAGGTCTTAACCATTTTTTAGACTTTAGCGCGGTGAGGACAGTTCCGAACAAAGTGTTCCTCATTCAAAATTATGAAAGGGTAACGAGGTTTCCGATTTCCAGACGATTGATTAGATGATATTTCCTGCGGGGTAGAAGTTTGTTTTTTCTTGGATTTGCCTTTTTTCTTACTTCCGGGTTGCTTGTCACTTTTGCCCTTGTCAGATGACACGTCATGGATTTTGGAAGAAGGCATAGGATCAGATGCAGTAGTGTGATTTGTGCTTGTAGTACCGATCATACCATCTCTGACATGAGAGTCCTTTGATGGAGGAGGAACATTAAAATTAGCTCTCAGCGCGTTAGGAATTTTCTCATAGAGCGTGCCAGACTGAGTATAAATCAAGTCTAAATATTGGGCATGAGAAATGACCCGATCTTTAGTGAAGATGCCACCCTTAGCCACATCCTCAGTTATAGATGGTAACAGGGACTTAATGAACCACTCATCAAGGAGCTGATCAGGAACAAATGTCTTAACCATTCTATGACGATGACGCCACTCATGAATATGATTAGAAATGTGAGTAGCATTGGTCTGTTTGAAATTAGTCAAGAGTTCTGTTCTAGTTTCATATCGTATGGGTAACTGGAAGTGGGTCAAAAAGACAGTAGTTAGGGCAGTGAAATTATCAAAAGAAGCTCTTGGTAACTCAATGTACCATTTTGCAGTTGGACCAGTGAGCGTACGCTGGAAAAGACGTAGTCGAACAGAGTCATTATTTAAGGAGTTAGCTGAACACGACAAATGATAAGTCATAACATGAGTCGATGGGTCTTCCCCAGGGTTTCCATTGAACTTAGGAATATATGAGGGTAATTTATGAGGTATCACCTGCCACCAAGGAGCATAGTTGATTGGATCATTGGTGAGCTGGTTTAAATCTGGTAACTCTAAAGTTGCAACAAAGGGAAACTGTCGATTGAGGTTGGGTTGAGCATAGCCAGGGTATGATGAAATTGCTTGGGAAACAAACCTTTGAGCACCAGCATAAGGAATATGCTACTGGTAACCCAGATAGGGGCTGTGTTGATAAGAAAATGCTTGAGGATTCTCTTGACCAAAACCTGGGTACGATACTTGTTGAAATGAAGGTTGTGGAATTTACGCTTGTGGATGTGACTTCCCATAATATGGTAATCCAACTTGTGAATAAATGATTCCGGATACAGGTGGTTGTTGCAAACCAGCCGAAGGAGTTGGAGTCTGAGGGCCCAATACTTGAGGGTATTGAGTTGAAGGATCCACCTAAGATGGTTTAGGTACAATAGTTTGAGTCTATAACAGGGGTAAACATGTATTAACAAGTGGAGTTGATGTGGGTGCAATAGGTTGAACTAGTTGATACCAGTGTACAACCGTTTGTGGTTGGATAGGAAGAGTGGGCTGCCATTGAAAAACATTCATTCCGACATTAGGATGACCAAATAACGATGGAGTACTATAAAAATGGGTGACCATATGTTTCCCCCCAACATGAGGAGTATAATAAGACGAAAAATATTTCTCTCCAAATGCAAGGAGTCCAGTTGAAATTGTACTGGATGGAATATACCCAGATGGACCAGCTTGATATTGCCCTGATGATGGATATAAAGGATCAAGCCATTCAGTACTCACTATATATTTACCAATTAGAATACTAGACGATGAAATTGGTGAAGTCCATGGGTTTTAGGATGCACCAGAGAAGGTTCCAGATAAAGATTGGTAACTAGGTGGGACAGAAGGGCCACCATATAAATGTGACTCTGGTGAAGTCATGAACATCGACGGGGTAGCGAGAGCAGGTGCTGTCGCAATTGGAACAGATGGTCCAACCGAAGATGTTGGCTCAGGCATGGTTTTAAGACCAAATGTATACCCTATTTGATCGATGAGAACTCTAATAGACACAGGATCAACAAAAGCAGAGGCAGGTGATTGAGAAAAAGGCTTGTACAGGTAAAGCTCCTCCCCAAAATGAGTTGGAGTTAAAGGTGTTTTGTCTTGTGGTATTTCTTTAATCGAAATTAAACCAAGTGGAAGGATTTCACCATTAGGGCCAAATTATATTTCAAGAAGTTGAATGAGCGATATGGGAGACTCAATGGCTACAATAGATTGTGGGGTGACCAATATGGAAACAACTTCCAGTCGTTCGACTTCGGGATGCAGATGTTCTCACAAAAAAGAGACAAGATTTGGATCAACTTCCAGTTGAACAATGCCGAGTTCGGGAGGTATGGTCTCACTGATTGGATGGATCGTGACCATGGGTATCTGTGAGGACTCTGTATCAACAATAGTAGATGTACCAAGATTTGTAGAAACAAATTGTGCCAACTCTGGTATATGTGAGGATGATGTTGCACCAGAGGTACTGATAGTACTAGTTTCGGTAGAGCGATGTTGCCTTCACCTACCAGAAGTAGCTTCTGGTGGTAAAGGTGGTTTCAATCCTATTCTACGTGAATGATGGGGAAAGGGATGTTCTTCTTCCACGATGACTGATTTATTTTATGACAAAAAACAAATAAAAAAAATAAAAGGGTAATTCTAGGTAAAAGGTTTACCAAGAAACTGTGTACTAAAGAATACCTCTTGGTGACCCAAGAAGTACGGGCAATAAATCTCTCGAATGCTGTGTTCGGTGTATCACAAGTTACAAGGTGGCCGACTCAATTCACTATGGATGGATATAAACCTAAATTTTTCCTCCCAAATATACCCAAAGGTACGTGGAGGCCCAAATCCGTATTAGCACTATCTAATGCGAAACCGCACAGTGAGAGCACCCCTTTATACTTATCGTACTAGAACACCGCCCTATATACCCGAAGGTACGTGGACGAGATACGATATACTTACGTACGTGGAGTGAGGTATCACACTCGGAATGTATCCCAGACAATTAACGACATCTGCTATGTTTAACGACGCCGGAACACGACTCTAGCCTAGACCTTCTAAATGTTATCATTATGGTTCCAATGATTTTTTAGGTAAATTGATGTAAATTTTAAGTTGATCTTGTTTATCAATTTTCCTTTCAAGGTTCACTGTGATGATGTGATGGAAATTCATAAAATACAAACTAAAATGATAAGAAAACTTTTCAATTTTAGATTTTTCAATCAAAATCCTAGCTCTTAAAGGGAAAGAGCAATCAATTTTGAGAGCAAACAACAAAGAGCACAAACTAATATGCAACTTTCCTAACTTGTTCCTATGCAAAACAAACAATTCACTATATGCAAATGCAGGTTTTTCTTTTCAGTCTCCTTAATGTGAATGCAAAAAGGAAACTATATGCATCAAATCAACAAAAAATAAATGTTTTATTCTTTGAGAAACGAGGAATTTAACAACAATCTCTTTTAGGAAAAACGAAGAATGGAACTACAATTTTTCCTACAGGAAACGAAGAATTTAATGAAAATTTCGTTTACGAAATAAAATGCATCTAATGCAGAAATAAAATACTTTGAATTTGATTTTTCAATGATAAATAAAAACACTTAAAGAGACATTGAACAAACTTACTTCTCAAAGGAGGAAGAATAGGCAAGTTCACTAGTCTCTATGAGGTATCAGACAATTGAAAACACAAAAAAAAAATGGCTGAGTATGATGGCAATGACAAATTCAAAGGGAATTTGGTTGGCTGAGGGGGAAACACAGTCTCTAAGGGGAGACAGTGCGTTACAATGCACCCCTGAGTGGGAGACAATGCACTGCAGTGCACTGTCTTGACCAACAGTGCGTTGGGCGCAACAAAGATTCAAAATTCAAGCTACAGAATAAAATTCTAATGCAATTATTTGATTCAAAAGCCTAATGAGTGATAGTAGATGCTACTGGGTGGATAAGCAGAGGAAAAAACAACAGGTATGAAGGGAAATTCCCCAACAGAGTAGCCAATTTTTTATGCGAAATTATGATCTACAGGTAAATAAAATTCCCTAAATGTGGTACTATGCATTTAGAACAATAGATTAAAGACTTTGCAGACACTTTCTCTAAGAGTAAAAATACAAACAGAAAGATAGAAGGACCTATTTGTGATCCAAGTGCTTCCTATTCTCCTTCTGTTGCTTTTTCTGTAGCTTCCAATCCAACTTAGATCGCTAGACTAGTTCTTGCCAGTATAAACACTAAAAAACAAAGAGATTGCAATATACAGATGCCTATTTATCTTAATCAGTTAAATCGATTGAACATGACACATATATGTCAATTAAGAGTCCATCACATGAGAAATAGAAACATAAACAAATACATATATGGGAAAATGAACATCAATATTTATTAAAGAGAAGAAGGGGGAGGTTACAACCAATGATCGATTTGATGTCACCAGCTCCAGCAACATCCCAACCTCATCACAATCAACATCTCACCAGCAACATATCACTTCTATCACTCTCTCAATTGAGAATCCAACTTCATTTCTTTACCAAAATTCTTCCTTCCCTAGCACTAGGATATGCGCTCAATTTATAGGGCAACTAAAGGTAGTTTCTCAAGCAATGAATTTCTAATAATAGGAAAGACATGTTCCCAAGCTCATAGGTGTTATATGGACACTTAGATTCGAATTTTGACACATATGGACTCTTCTAGAAGGAACTGGCCATGTGGAGATTCCAAAACAATGAGAATTTCGCCCCCATTTGACCAACGCAGTCTTGAATGTCGGGAAGTGCATTGCAGTGCACCCTTGAATGGAGGGATCTACATATGCAATGTAGTTAGTCCCTTGAGAGGCAACATTGGTGAGCTCGTAAGTGATATAACATATACTTCAAACCTTGGAAATATTGCAATAGAAGTCATGAATGGCTTGTTCTTGTCTTAGGGCATGTAGCAACTGAAATGATAGGGGATGACAAACCCTATTTCATTGGTCCTGGGGATGATGCCCAGTTTGACCAAGTCATCGGGGATGATGCCCAAATTTACCTATAACAAAAATAATAGGAGAAGTAATTCAGATTTTTTGTAGTAGGAATACAGATTTATGATTTTTCACACTAAAAATTCAGTGTGTTCAAAAGTTCTCAAAACTGGTTCCAAAACATAGATCTCGTCGCCATGAATCCAATGCAACTTGAATAGCTCAAAACCAATATAGTATGCTACTGATATCGCGTTCTGATTGTTTTTCTAAAAAATTAAAAAATTAACAGGTTGGATGCAGGTACAATGAATGGGCAGTGTGTATGCTGACTCGGCAAGGTGACTATGTTTTTAGGGACAATGGCAAGATGAGAAGTGGCCTCCCTGAATTGGTCGAATTTTACTGTGTTTTGATTGGTCGAATGTTGGTCTATGTGGTCCATTAGGTGGGAGCCATGTGGGCCAATGGTTGGAAACTATGTGGCCTCCCAACGGCTCATTAAAATTTTGTTATGGTTGAACTGTCACCGGGGAGGATCAAACATGAGACCTATGGAGTGGAAGCACAGAGCCTTAATTCTCCACTGTAGGGTGGATCTTAATCACTATAGGTCCGATGTAATATTTAAAGTTTACAAAGTTTGAGTTTGGGGGACGGGGCCAGGGTTAAGCCCTGGTACCCTGTCACCCCGCACCCACGATATTGCAGGCAGGGGCACTGAGGGCTCAGGCTTAACCCTGACCCAAAGGCTCATTAACAACCACACCAAACCACAATTGTGGGCTTGTCAACCAAACTTCGGTGGTATGATAACTAAATCACAATGCAGAGCATAATTTATAATGGGTCCATAGTTTGGAGCGAAGTTTGAAATAACCAGAGAAAGAAACTGTAGTCAAGAGAGGAGTTATATGCAGGGTTATAATGGGCCAGTGTGGAGTTCAGATCCAACGATAGAGATGAGGGCACGTGGCCCAATATTTTCCACTCATGGGGGGTCATTGCACATTCAAAGGAAGCGACATTTTGCACCCAATCTGACGTGAATCTCATCGACATCGAGAAAAATTGTCGCTTGGCGGTTTTGGAAAAGGTGTATTCGTAGAATGGTTAACATGTCAGTGCAATTTGTAGAGAAATTAGCGACGAAACTTCTCTAGAGCATAAATTCTTCTGTTTTTGGCCAAATTGAGCCCAACAAGAGCCAAACTTGGGGTTTTTTATTGTTCTGGAGCCATTGGAGACATTATTTTTTCTTTCTGAGAACTAAAAATCCATGTAATCACATATTTTAGCACTTAATGAAAGAGGCCCAACATTGGAAGCTGGACGAGGAGATGTATCCCAAGAGGGGTGAACTTCTTCATCATTTGGATGTCTTGTGTTACTGTATATGGTATTATTGTCTCTATTTTTATGATGCAATCTCAGTTAAAAACCATTAATTTGTGTGATTTTTCAAATTGACTAATTGCCTAAAAGACATAAAACTTTACTTGCACATTTCATCAAACCTTCAAGTTTATAAATACAAATATAAAATTCTATTTTCTTTTCTTCTTTTGTACTCCTTAATCTCGCACCTTTTTCCTCTTAATTGTGCTCGAATGAAAAGTGTGAAGTGTGTCCTTGAGAGAGGTCGAGTACCTCTTTATATAGGCTTCTTAACCATGACTTGATGCTGAATTGCTATTGCTTCTAGGTCAAATTTATCTTTAGAGATCGTTGATTTCTTTGTTGAAGTCTGACTTGTTGGGGGTGCTTTGACTTGGTCGTGGAGGATATTCTAGACTCGAACACATATTTAACATGCCCAAATGGGTCTTCAATCCATGACATTGACTGAATGTACTTTATGATTTGATGATCAAAGCTAATAGCTCACAATGGGAACTTGATATACAAAATAAAACTCCTTGAGCATGAAACCCATGCCTCAGAACATAACAAAATAATTTTATTTTTGTTCTTTACATCAATTACATAAAATAATGATTACACATGTCATTATGAAGACCGAACCTAGTTACATATTTCAACACCATTGATGTCAAAGGGGGAGAGAGATATAACCCGCAAGAAGAATCAAAATCAATATGTTTTAGCATGTAATTTGGTGGTGAGATTGCCATCAATGCCAAAAAGGGTGATTGTTGGAATTTTTATGTTGGAATTCATGTCAACCTGAGTGAAAAAAATCATAGGGTCGGATGATTGTTAATATTGACATTGTTGAGATAATTTGTAGTTGAGTTTGTTTCCTACTCATTTGGACCTTGGTGAGTGTGGAGTCTTGGTAAGAGTATTGATAGGTTGTTGTTGCTTAGCTAAGGTTAAGAATGGTAACTTTGAAAGCTTTTTTTCCTGAATGTCTCAACTCAAATAAGAATACTACATGTTTTGTTGGATTGTACTCTCAGAGAGCTTTCCAACAATATATGGAACTTGGTATACATCAACATGGATCGGGAGTTATGATGGTTTGAATTTTGGTAGAGTTATAAGGTGCATAGTTCCAAGTGGACCTGGCAACATATAGTAGTAGCTAACATGGCAATGTTGATGTGGTAGTGTGTCGAGGCATAGCTAAGGTGGCAACATGTGAGTGGCTGAAAGGCGATGATGTCACTGACAGGTATAAGTGATAAGTGGAAAAATATTTATAGGCGATGTGAGGGATCCAATTGTGCTTTGGCACCATGCACACAAAATGGAAAATTGTGGATCCCCCCTCCATTATCCATTGGGCATATGGGGGACCCTTATATTATTATGGATCATTGGATTGAGGAGGTTGAAGATGTGGATATGACATGGTTTGAGGAAAGTGCACAGGGCATTAGTCATAGAAGCGAAAAATTGTGTATCGCCCCTCCATTAATTGTCGAGTAGGCAAGGGGGGGGGGTCATAATTAACCTGAGTCGTTGATCAAATAGAGGTGAAATTAATCGATAGGGAGTTGAGGTTAGAGGTGCGAGTGGAAGACAAAGGAATAGGTGGTGCTAATTTCATTAAGTGACACAAAAATAGGAGCTAACATGTATTCCATCATGGTATGGTGATGCAACACGGTGGTACAATAAAATGATGACATCACTAGGGAAAATTTTAAGAAACGCCCCAAAATTTATATGTATAATAAATGGGTGAATCTGGATGGTACATAGGAAAGTGTATAGGCTATTTTTTCAATAATATAATATGCATGTATATTTTTTTGGAAAATATTTCAATAAATTATAAAATCTTTTTAAATTTTGGCGATTTTTTCACTAAATTATAAAACACTATGAAGTCTTGATAAATCTTTCACAAAATTAGAAAAATTTGTAAATTTTGGATAATAATTCATAACGTATGATATCATATATAATAGTAAGAAGAAACAATAATTTAAACTATAATATGCTCATTTTCCACATTGTTTGATAAAAGAAACATCATGGGTTATTTTTGTGAATTTTATTACTATAAACTCTTGCAAACCTCTTTGTATGATTTCATCATTTTTTTTATCACAAATGTATTATTGATTCCCAAGGGGCAACTATTTGGAGAGTTACTCCCAAAAATATACAATGGTGAAATTCATATATTCTTTTGCTCAAACTGGGTCTTGACACATTCGAAAAACTCAGTCATATTTTATGTAATTCACATTCTAGAGGACTCACATGAAAATAAGGTCTATGAATAACTATCTTAAAATTATGAATCTTTACATCAAATTGTTTTTGTTTCTTATTAATTTCTTCTCTAATATCTAGACACTTCTTCAATTCCTTGGATTCATAAAACCACATTGAATGCCCATAAAATCAGTGAAGCCATATACTAAGCCTAATGTCACATATTTCTCAAATAAACATGATAAAAATATAAACAAAGGTATGTTTTACTCAAAAAGGTCTTTAAATTTAACTTAAACCCTTAAATCAATAAAAAATAGATGAAACCAATCACGCAACAACAAAAAGTTCCGTTATACATGAAAACATAACTAGAAACATTCAAGAGATAAATTAAGGAAGGAGAAATAAATCACAAATAATAAAAACTTCCATTAAGCCACATGTTGTTGCTCAAATTCTCGGTGAACATTGTTAAGCATGGTTGTCAATGTTTAAATATAAATGAATATGATTGACCATGTTAAGGATGGATGACCATCGTGATGGTGGTTGACAATTGCATGGTTGGGAAAAGTTATTGAAGTTATATTAAAAATTAAATACTGAAAAAACATAAATATTAAATAATATTAAACCTATATTAAATTTATTACCTAATGCTATTAAAGTTAAATTTATTAAGTGTAATGACTATATTAATGTCTATGTCGATGTTGACTACGGTTAACGAGGTGATTGACATGAGTTAATGTATATATTTATATATTAATGTAGAGATTAATATATTAATGTGTAGACAAATATATTATTAATGTGTTAATGTATAAGTTATGTATTGATGCATATTTATTAATGTATGGAGTTGTCTATATGTGATATGTTTTGGATTTTCGGATATATTTTTGACCAAAATCGGCTGATTTTTTTTTGTAAAATCTTGATTTGTGTTGTTTAAAATGGTTTTTTCACTGCATCAATGAATTCAACACCCTAAAAAACCCACGGAGTACTTCAATTGTGAAGATTTCACATGTCAAACTTGTGATTTCAATGAATCCCTGCAGGATTCTAGACAAATTAGATTGGAAAAATAAACCATAAAACTTTTCAAAAAATCTCACTTATAGACAACTCCTTAATGCGTTATTATAAATCTATTACGGTTTAAATAATAATATTAAATTATTTAAAAACCTCAGTAATATATTAAAATAAATATTATTATTAATAAGCACTAATATTAATATCATTATTAAACATTAAACCTTATTAATAAATAATTACTAAATCTTAATATAAATATTATTAACATTATTAATAACTGTTATTAATTTTATTAGCAAAATTCAATTTTATTAATACAACCTTATTATTATTAGTATATCTTATTAATAAAGCTTATTAAGGCTTATTACTAATAAATTTTATGCCTATGGTGTTTATGGATAATCATGGTTGTGCATAATTTCCATGTTGATTATGGTTGACCATGCCAACCATGATTGACATGTGATAATGTGTATTTTAATATATTATTAGTGTGTTATTATATGTAGATAAATGTATTAATGTGTAAATTAATGTATTGATATACAATTATTATTCTAGTATTGTAAAGTTACTAAAGTTCAAATAATACTATTAATAAAATATTAAACTTTATTAACAAATAATTACTATTTACCTAATATAAGTATTATTAACATTATTAATAGCCACATTAATTTTATTAACTTTAATATTAATATTATTGTTAAACCTTAAACACGATTATCCAAAATTATTAACAATAATGTATTAATAAATTTTATTAAATCTTATTAGCAAGCATTAATATTATTTTTATTAATAAAAAGCAAATACTCTAATGATGTGATACTTGATTTTGATATGAATGTGCGAAGTTAATGTTATGTATGGTTTTTGTATATTTTGATACTAGTACAAAGATATTATAAAGGACCAACATTAATAAGATAATGTCATGTTACCAGGAATTTCTTGATTAAACTAAATAAGTAAATTCTATTTCCTAGGGAGGTGTAGCTTGATCAATTATGCCATGAATTTATACCCATCTAAAGACAAGGCTTTTCTAAAATTGTTCTCAACTATAAATAGATATGGAAAGGGAATCACACATATAAGATATAAGAACATCTCGCATATCAAGAAAGAATTTAGTGTAACACTTAACCTTCAAGTATGGGTTAGGTAATGATACCCTTCCTTGAAATCTCAAACAATGGAATTTTACCGTTATTTCAATCCTAATGCAAAGATTCTATCTATAAGAGATATTTTATTCTCTTGATATAAATCCATGTGATGAAAATTCAAACATTTTTTAGCTAAAATATTAGAGTTGAGAATGTAAGCACATTGTAAAACTACTTAATTGTGATATTAACATAAAAACATGGGAAATAAATAGAAAAAATGAAGAATATCATAAAGAAAATTTATTTGTCTTTATTTATCCTGGGCTTTTATAAGTTCACAGGGTGTCCAAAAATTACTTTAGTATATGCATGCATGTAGGTTGAGGCTAAAAGAAATATTAAAAAATATAAATAATTAATGTATAGTAGACTAATATAAAAATATAAAAAATAAGTACATGCATGCACTTCAAGAACTACAAGGCTTGCTAGGATATGACATTATGTTGAATCACTACAAAAAATTTAATTTGTATATCTTCATACATAATATAAGCTCATCCCCATTTAATTTGAAAGTGTCCCTACTTTCCTCTTCATTTAGGAGCGAGACTATAAAGGAGAAAAGTATTATGTTAATGTACCGAAAGTCACCTTGTTGGAAAATAAAACATGATGATGAATTTACATGAAATCTTACTCTCCATCTCCACTTATGTTGGGCTCAAAAAAAAAAACTTACACAAGGATGTCATTACTTTGACAATTTCAAATCTTCATGACATGAACCTTTTATGATGCTTTTTCCAATTACAACTTAATAACAACAATCTTGATTTCAATTGAACTTCAATATGCATTCTTTTCCTATTTGATTTCGACACACTTCCAAAATTATCTTCAACTTCTTCTTGACTTGTCTAAAATGAGAGAATGTTTATCCAATAAAAATTCCCCCGCATTTCTCTTAATGGAAATTTTATGATCCACATACCTTCAATATAAAACTCATCTTTATACATTCGACCATGGATTTGGAATAAGCCAAATGCCTGTACATACATAAATACATGCATACTAGTACTTACCCTTCTAGAATGCAAATTTCCTTCTCGACTCAAGGTGTCCTTTTATTGTGAATGTGCTCCATTCTAGTTGTCAATTTCTTCACATATTTCACGAAAATTGAGAGGGGCTACCTTTCTTGTAGTGACCATGGGAACCTCCTTCATATGGTGCTCATGGCTATTTAGGGTTTGACCGAATGATGTCACAAACATTTCCTTAATAATGTACTCTATCATAAACTCATCTACACCACATGGGTCAAAATTATTAGTTTTATTTAGATAAATTAACTGAGTGATTATCTAAACAATCATCCAACAATAACTTAATACCTAACAACTTGACATTTTCACATAAGTAATTCTTATGTTATAACATTTCTTCACTTATATATACTATCATATATCCATATACTATGAACTTTCAAGAGAAATAAAGTCCCTTGAGGGCTTCCATAATTTTAATTCAATTGTGAATAGTTATCAAGTTGATGGTAGGGATTTAACCTCCATACAATATTCTAAAATAGTTTTAACAAAATTCACAAATCAAAGGTTGATATTTATATCTAAAGTGGTTTTAACATTTTTTTTCCATTTTGATTAAATTTATTAATTTTTAAAAATGTCATATGAAATGACTTGTGGTTTATTGGGCATGTGGTATTAATAAACCATGGTATTGTAACAAAGTCTATTCACAAATTAAGAATCTCCATGGTAAAATGGAGATGGATATCCATGGTTAAGAATCTTGTGACATGTTATTTTTAAATGTATACATGCGTAATTTATATATTAATTCTTTTTATAAATAATAATAATAATAAAATTACATTTTTCCCGTCGGGGTTTGGTCTAGTGGCAAGCGAACGTGCTGCTAAGACGTTCGTGCCGTGGTGCAGGTCACGAGTTCAAGTCCCGTCTTACCCGAGGGGCTGTTGTTGCAGGCTCAGCAGTTTCCTCCTAGGAGTATAGGGGTAGCCAGCGAGATTCAACCCCGTGTCACGCGAGTACGATACCGCTGCAGTTGCCGATTCTCCTAGTCACAAAAAAAATAAAAATAATAATAATAATAAAATTACATTTTAGTTAATTTTTATCATTTTTTAAATTATATTTTAGTTAATTTTTAATTTATATTTGATGCTTATCATGGATTAATTCCTATAAGTCTTTACTAGCCATTTAATTTATATGATTGCATTATTTAAATAAATATAATATGGTCATTATATTAAGATTTCATATACTCAACTACATGCATAGCACAACAAGAAATTTTATAAACCCAACTACATCACTAACAAGTAGGTACTTTAAATTTTATATTAAGATTTCATATACTCAACTACATACATAACACAACAAGAAATTTTATAAACCCAACTACATCACTAACATATAGGTACTTTAAATTTTATATTGCTAACAATATTATTCATACATGCATTATTTATGAGAAATATTTCATAATAAGATTCATTAAATATTATTTATTACATGAAATTATATATCAACTATATTATTCATTGTTACATTATATTAAAATCATATAATCTTTACAACTAGAAACTTCTTAATATAAATTATATTAATAAATTAGAAAGAAATTTTACATATTAAGAACTCAAATCCACAATAGTTTTGTAAAACATTAAACAGAGTAGCATTATTAATTTTAATATTTACTTTTAATGTAAATATCATTTTAGCATATAAAAACTATTTTATTATAAAATAATTAATTTGATTAATTTGATTTATTGTAATGTATCTGCTTTATTTATTTATTTTAGTTATTATTTATTGGAATTTGAATTCATCTAAATATAACATTTATTAATAAATATAAATTTTATATTTATATTAATAAATTTAATTTAATTTTAAAACGTGATCATTAAATTCAATTTAAAGTTTAGATTATGTTTTGGACTGCAAAAATAGCAATCTTTTGAATGTTTCAAAATTTGTAACTTAAATAGTAGTATTGGGTAATAATCTACTAAGTTTATTAAAATAATGAATTAAAATAAACCATATCACAAAAAGAAACAAACCAAAAAATATTTTATTTGTCCTTGAAAGAGTAGTACTAGATAGTAAAATAACATATAGAAAATTAATTTTATCATCCCTAAAAGAGTTATTATATCATACAATAAAAAATGGAAAATAAATTTCATCATATTTGAGAGAGTTGTTATACAAAAAGGTAGAAAAACAACATATCCTAGAACACAAGTAAAATTCATGGTACGTGAGGGTTACTCCACTATGTGGAAAGAAAATTTCAGGTGCTACCCACTAGTTAGTCTACACAGTGAGAATAATGGTCATAAATTAAATATCACTCCTATTATCTATGAAATGTGGATCGTATAAATTAAATATCATTCCCATTATTTATGAAATGTGGATACAGAAAATGTTAATAGCACATACCATCAAAACACATTATACATGGAAAATAGTATAATAGAAAACAATATTTTCAATTTCTTTTATAAGAAACTATCTTTTGTTATTTTAGTGTTGCTCAATATAAATTATAAATATTAATATTATTAGGACAAATTTTCTTTAGCTATATAACTAATAGTTAATGTATGTCATAATAGATAGCCTATTGCAGGAGGCCATGGTGAATCTGAGTGAGATAAAATTTGATAGTATGAAATATTAATTGTACAAGGGAGCTATGAAAACTCCTTACAATGAGAGCCATTTGGAACATAATCTATGAGGGTTTTTCATTGTCAAGAGCTGTTGTTATCAATGATTTTTAGTTTTAAATGTTGAGGCATTGTTTAGCTGTAATTTTTTAACCATTTCCTCTATATTGTTAAAAACTATTTACTGTTATATTGTTTTCTTATTTTACCCTCACAATTGTTAAGATAATATATACATGATATCCTTTACTTCTTGAAATTTCTCATAAACTCAAGGATACCGTGTGTGGCTTATTTTCAAGAAGAAACATACACTCTTAAGAATAAATAATTGCTTCTCAACAACTTGATATTTAGTGTTTTAAAATTAAATATGATTTCTTTTGTATATATTACAAAACTAAATCCATATGAAAAATATTCTATCAATAAATATTATAAGCAAAAAATGAATTTTAAAATTAAATATCACATTCAAAATCAATTATACATTATTTATGAGTGCTTAACCATTTTAAAATATTGCATGTGCCAATGTGACAACTACCAAAAACGTTCTCTTGAACTCAAGCTCATATGACAAATAAAATAGAGCATATGGTCATCTTAAGTTGGTATCCAAAGAACTCAAGCTCACATGACAAAGAAAATAGAGCTTATGGTCATCTTAAGTTGGTATCCAAAGAGGTGGAGATATAAATATATGGCTGTATATGTTTCAACACATGTATTGATATATTGTTATTAGTCAAAATAGATGAATCATTCACCAATATATAACTCAAAATATTGGGAAAGACTTAGCTTGATTCTTCATGAAATTGACATTCATGAAAACCCTTCCATGTATAATCCCATACTTAACTAAAATGAAATGAATAAAACTAAGAAAAACATGACTTTATATGCTATTAATGATACCAGATCTTCAATTTTTCAATGATCCCTAAAAGATAAAAGATGTAACTTAAAACAACAAATTGCTAATGAAGGCACTGAAAATAGAATTTTAGCTAAATAGTTGCAACTGAAAATAGAATTTTCGCTAAAAAACTGCAGTGAAAATAGAATTTACAACTATTTAGCTAAACCAAGGACCTTATATACAAATGAAATTCACTCCATGATAGTAATGACATAGATCTTTTATATTCTTGGAATAAGTAGTTATTCTATACATCTAAAAATATTGGATAGTGGAAACTATTGATATAAAGTTTTAGAATAAGAAAAAATCATAAAAATTTAACTCAAAATAAATTTTCACAAAGTAAACTTTTAGTAACCACATTCATTCTTCATTTGAAAAATAACAAGTATGTGGGTGCTTACCAAATTAAAATGCAAAAGGTTGAATAGTCATGTGTTCACTCGATGTTGAATAACCCAAAAAGAATTGAAAAAATGAACTATTTTTTGGCTCAACCTTCTTTGTGATAGTATTTTAAATAGGGATGGAAATTCTCTCCTATAATAACTACGACACGAGGTGGGGGAGGATGTTAGGCCACTGATGTAACTTCATAGCAGGCATGTGTGCCCATGTCATTGGGTAGGCGATGGGCGAGCACGTGGGCATGTGCACCGCAAGGGCGAGATGAGCGGGGCTGTCACATTGGGAAGGCAAGCACATGGGCGAGTTAGGGGAGTGGGAAACGAGGAGTCAGATGCCAGGCGAGCAAGTGCGCGGGCGAGCGAACGAGTCAAAACATGGGTGACCAACCGGGTATGAGCATGGGAAAAGTGTAGTGACGTTAGATGAGTCGAGCAATGTCGTGCCCATAGGGTGCACACATAGCCCGGGCACTAGGTCCACTTACCCGGGCATTGAGCTAGCATAAGGAGAGGGTTTTGATTCACATGATAACACATCTACCCAACCAAAATGGAAAGGCGATGGACCGTATAAGTAAAAATTATTCCAAGTGGAGATAGGGCATGGAAAATTCGGTCACAACATGAGCTCTGTGGTTAAGATAGTTTGGACCTACGGTTTGGGCAACAAACAAGGGAAAAGGATAGGAATAAGAAGTGCGTTGGGTAGGCAACCCGCAAGCAGGAGGGATGGTATTTTTTTTTGTTCATTTTATATGTGGCAGGCCTGTTGGAAGGTGCCCACATAGTTTGGCCGCCAAGCCACTGTAACTTGTAATTGTAACATATTGTAATATAAGAGTTGGGGAGATTTTTGGGAGTTCCCCCTCCTGGTTTCAACGTTTCGTATTTTTTTGGTTCGTTCATGTTTTTGCACATGAAAGTTGGGTTTAGGGTTTCTACACATAAACACAATAATAATAAGCACAAAAAACTTTGTTTAAGTTTAATTTTGATGAATAGGCACAGTCTAGATGGATGAGTTGCCAATTTTCTTAACTCAGACCCCCGACTTGCCAGTGCAGCATGTCTTGGGAGGCTGGGTTGTTGCAAGGTTGTGATAGTTTCTATGCCTATGCAAGATCCAATCTAAATTCTAGGGAAAACTTAAGAGTCTTAATCTCAAATTCAATCGAAAAAATTATATTTTTACCATACACAAGTTGGTAAGTGAAAATCCTGTGGTATTATGCCAATAAGTGCGATAAGAACATAGGGCTTCAGGAAGCTTGAAGGCCAAATATCGGTGATTAGTAGCTACTTTTTTTTTTTTAAATGTTCTCCAACTCTTTGTTTTTATTTTAAACCTGACCATTTTCTTGCAAATGGTATTAGGAGATAAATTTATGCTTAATGCCATATGTTTGCAATGTTGCTGATATTTTATGAGATGTGAATTGTGGTCCTCCATTAGTGACGATTTCTCTTGGTAGGTTGTATCGAAAAAAGAGTTCAAAAAAGAAATTTGTAACTTCTTTCTATGTAGCTCTTGAAACAACTATCAACTCTACCCATTTTGTAGCATAGTCGGTATAAAAAAAAATACAATATTTCTAATTTAAGGGAGGGTTAATGGATTCCACAAAATCCATAGCCCATTTTTCAAATGGTTCCAACACCAACTACATTTGAAGAGGAGTTTCATCATATCAAATAGGATGCCCCATCCTTTCACAATTTTCACAACCTTGAACATACTTTCTAACGTCCTTAAATATTGTTTTCCATAAGTAACCCATCTACAACACTTTATGTCACGCTCTTTGGTCAAAAAATTGACCTCCACAGGGTTCATCATGGTAGGCATTTAGGATATCATAAATATCACCTTCCCTTATACGTATGCGAATCTATAGATTTTCTCCTATATGAAAAAGAAAGCTATCTATCCAGGAGAACCGAGAACTATGCTAAATGATATGTTTTTTTCTCTCGAGTGGAAAAATGAGAAGATAATTCCCCTGCTGCAAGATAATTCGTGACATTAACATACCAAAGTGTTTTGACAGATACCGCAAATAATTGCTCTCCTAGAAATCGGTCTTCTATAGGAGATGATTTATTTGCAGGTAGAATCCTAGGCAGAAAGTTTCATGGAAAGTTTACAATGAGATTTTCCCTCCCTGGTCTATCCTTGATAGTGATGTCAAATTTCTACAACATAAGCAACCAACGAGTCACACTACTGTTAGTAATCAGTTTATTAGCTAAATACTTAATAAAAAAATGATCTTTAAATAAGAAAACAAGATAGGAATTGATATAATGGCGAAATTTGTTAACAACATCAACAACAACCAAAAGCTCCTTTTCTCTCACTATATGATTTAGTTCTGTTGGCATCAAGTTTTTTCTAGTGCAGTAAATAACATAAGGTCTCCTATTTTCTTCCTACCAAAGTACTAATCCTATGGCCATGTATGATGCATGAAAAGACATGTGGAACAAAAATTTCTAGTTAGGACCTCGTAATACGAATTTCGTTGAAAGTAGTTTCTTTAATTTTTCAAAGGCATTGCCACATTTATCAATCCAAATAAATTCCACATTTCCTGTTAATACATAAACGGTGTTGAAATTTTTGAAAATTGTGCTATAAACCTTCAATAATAACCAACATAACCAAGGAAGCTATGTACCTATTTTGGTGTTTGAGGAACAAGGATCCTAAGAATTACCTGAATTTTTGCTGGGTCCACTTAGATACCTGTAACAAAAATAAATGTCCCAAAACCACGCCTTCAGTCATTAACATGTGGAAATTTTCATGGTTGAGGCATAGCTTGGTTAATATACATTTGATGAGGACTTTCTCCAAGTTATTCATAACTTCTTCAAATTCATCAGCATATGGTGTGAAATTGTCCATATAGATTTCAAGTCCATCATTAAATAAATCAAAGAATATACCTAGAAATGCTCTTTGAAAGGTTACATGTGCATTACAAAGACCAAATGGAGGAACCCGATTGAAACCATTCCCCATGGGAAAGTAAATGTTGTTTTATCTTGGTCTTCTGGATAAATTTAGATCTAGTTAGATCCATTGAATCCGTCCATAAAGAAAAATATTTATTTCCATAGAGAGGATTGAGGACTTGGTCAATAAATGGAAGAGGGAAGTGGTTTTTTGTGTATCTTTATTTAATTCCCTATAATCTACACAAATTCACCATTTCCCATTCTTCTTAGGGACGACTAAAAGAAGAAAAACCGATTGTCTATATGATATAAGATATATGAAATTAACATCAAGCAGCATTTGAAGTTCCTACTTAACTATATCCTTAAGGTGTGGGTTCAAACTTATTTGAGGTTGACGAATAGGATAAGCATATTTATATATCAAAATATGGTGTGTACATAATTCAGGATAAATTTTCTTCATATCTATGTAATCCCATGCAAAAACTTGTTTATGCTTATGGAGGACTTGTATCATTCTCGTTGAAAATTGGTGAGATTGGAATTAATGTTTAATGTTTTACTAGGATCGATTTCAACTGGTATGCTATTATGAACAACTATTGTATGGATATGGTTACTAATGGAGTCCTCCATAGGCTTACCTTGATCTTCATTAACCAATATATCTTCAAGCATGTGGAAAGTTAGATATTCTACTGAATAGGGTTGACTCAGATAAAGCTAGTAATGGTATCATACTCAATATGATGTTTAAAAGTAAGGGCTTTTCAATAGTCAATATGGGACACAAATTTGATTTTTCATAATAAGAAGAGAACCATATCGAGTTACCAGATTCTATACTGGGTTTAGCAGGTGGATAAATAATAATAATCTCAATGGTTGTTCCCCGAGAAAATATCATATTCCTAGTTTGAAATCTGATGTAAGCATCGATGGTAGCAAGCCAAGGTCTACCCAAAATAAGGGGATGTTCTTTTAGCTTGTCTTTGAGATTAAGAACCAGGAAATCGACAGGGTACTCCCAAGAGTCCACCGAAACAATTACATCTTCAAGAATCCCTTCTAGTTTAACTATAAGTCTATCGACTAATTTCGACATAGTAGGTATTGGTATTAACTCATGTATTCCATGGAAATCACAAGCCTTTAATGTCATAATATTAATAGAAACTCTAAAATCTACCAAAGTGGTTGGAAAAATGATATACTATACTTGTACAGTGACTATAGGATTCCCAAGTTCTTCATATTTCATAGGAATTTATTTTCCTAGAATTAAATCAGACAGTTTCCCAATTACATGGATAGTGGGAGGGTCCTTAGGCTTCCTCCCAATTTTCTTAACACACAATTCATTAATAATTTTTTCATAAACATGAACATTTTTTATAGCCCACAAGAGAGGAATCACATATTTCGGAATTCCCCTACTAAATAAAATTCGGGTTATACTGGTTGTTTCATTACAATCAATATTTATGGAAATGGGGGAGCAACAACTGTAACCTTGGTCAATTTATAGTTTCTAATAGGTTTAATGGGTGGATCTGATGTTGGTGGAAAGGATGACTCTAACCCACCATAGGTTGCAGCTAAAGAAAATATTTCGGATTGATTTTCAATATGCTCTTTATTACACTTACCATTTTCTAATTGCTCAGAATTTATTGGAGGATTTTCTGCAAATACCGTATGCCCGAACCTTAATTGTATTTCATTACATTATAGAGGGGGAAGACAATAATCGTAAGTATACAATATTTCTACGAGTTGAATGGTTTTGTTATTCGGATTAGGATTTGGTTGTGCAGAAAATTGAAAGTGTAATGGGGTGAAGTATTCAAGGGTAATTGGAGCTGTGATTATTGTGGTTATAGTTATTGTTGTAGTTGTGATTGGGTTAAAAACCCTAGAGATTGATTAGTTTGAATAGGAGGGATTTTCCAATTTTGAGGCCATGGTGACCCTTGAGTGGCATGATTTGTCCATTGGGAAGGATATTGTGTATTTTGCAGACTTTTCCAAGGTGGTCCAAAATATTGTTGGTTTTTCCATAAGGATCTAGAGTATGTTTGTAACATCTTTGGTTAAAAATCCATGTAAAAAATATAAGACCAATTTCATGGGACACATATTCCAAGATGAATGTTGGGAAAAACATAATAGCAGGTGTTAATTTGGTTTATTATGGCTAAGGGAAAATGGAAAATGCAATGACAAAGGATTTGGAAAGGAAAAGTGGAATTTATTGGAATTTATTTATGAAAATAATGGAAATGAGGAGAAAAGGAAGGTGAAAGTTCACAGGTTGCATGTGAAGAGGAAATTGAAGGAAAATAATGGAAAATTAAAGAAAATAGAGGCCTCAATGATAAAAATGATTTTCAGGATCAGTTCATGGCTTTTTCTTGGCTTCTGACAGTTCTATGGTGGAGCTCTCTCTCTCTATTATCTCTCTCATACTCTTGGAAACTTCGAGTTTTATTGGAGCACCCTTGGAAGAGTGTGGCTTGAATTGGATATGAAGAAATAAGCCAAAGGAAAGTGGGAAAGCGCAAGGAAACAATTGGATAAATGGCTACAACTAGATTTCTTTGCAGGTATCGAGTTGCATGTATGATTTCCTTTCTAGTTTTGGCATGCATGGCACATGCATGTGGTTTCTTGGTTGTGATCTATCATTGGCATGAAGGATTGCCTAGATTGATAATGGTTTTTCATAGCCTTTCTATTTCCTGGATATCCATGGTGTTGTGGATTTTCCTATTTATTTTCTGATTGGTTCTCATGTTCCTTATCGTTGTGGGTTGAGTTACTAATTCCTGGAAGCCTTGGTTGGAAAAAACGCCCTAGAGCCCTAGACAACTTGGGTAGAGATTGATTTGGTGATGATTAGCGATGTCCTACCATGAGGTTTGTAGGTTTTAACCCTATAAAAAAACTATCTGCAAATGAATTCTTCAAACAAAAAATTAATAAATGTGAGAGCATAAAACATAAAACAGATATACACATAGATTTCCACTGGATCCGAAAACTGATATTACCAACTTGATTTTTCATTGTATTCCTTTCAATATTGCAATATATATATATATATATATATATATATATATATATATATATATGCATGCCAAAGAATTCATAAACCCTAATCCATTAACCTTGGATTACAAAATAACCATAGTTCCCTTGATTGGATCTACAAAATACCATGGATAGAAAACCAGCATGCCCAAAACCATGTGCTAAACCCATGCACAAAATGATAGGTAGGGGTTAGTCATGGAAAGAATATAAAACACACTCAACATTCTCCCACTTGTTGTTTTCTTTCCACAAGGGGGCCACGAAGAGCTTAGTCATTGGTCCAGCCATGCAACGCCCATTGTTTCTCTACACCAAGAGAATTTATCAGTGCTCACAGACTTTGTCAATGCATTTACAACATTATTCAAATTTTCCACCTTTACCAACAACACCTTTTTGTCCTCAACCATATCTCTCACAAAGTGATACTGAACATCAATGTGCTTTGTCTTTGAATGATAAGTAGGGTTCTTAGCCAAGATAATTGCACTTTGGATATCATAGTATATCCTTATAGCCCATTTCACCAACCCCATACTTGAACACAATCTCTGCAACCAAAATGCTTCCTTACTTGCATGAGTGGCTGCCATGTATTCAACCTATGTAGTTGAAAGAGCCACTATAGACTATATTTTTCTCTTCCAACTAACTTCTCCTCCAAATAGGTTAAACACATACCCACTTGTAGATCTTCTCTGATCTAGATCACCAGCCCAGTTTGCATAAACAAAGCCATGGATATCCAAAACTCTTTCCAATCCTGGCATTCCCTGGTAGCACAAACCATAATCACTAGTGGGATGCAAATATCTGAAAACTCGCTTCACTTCTATCCAATGCTCCTCCCCTGGTTTTGAGATAAACCTGCTCAATAATCCCACTGCATGTGGAATGTCTGGTCTAGTACATACCATTTCATACATCAAGCTACCCACTGCACTTAAATATGGAACATGAGACATGTCATCTTCTTCTTCTCGTGTCTTGGGAAATTGTTCAACAAACAACTTTACACCTATAGGAATAGGAACCTTCACTGGTTTACTATCCTGCATATTGAACCTCTGCAATATTTTCTTGACACGCTTCAACTAGTTTAACTAGAGCTTCCTCTTTGCATGATCTCATTTAATTTCCATTCCCAAAATATAGTTTGTAGCACAAATATACTTCATGTTGAATTTGGAGAACAATTGGGTCTTCAAATCCTGGATAATTTATTTGTCATTTCCAACCAGAAACATATCATCCACATAAAAGGCCAAATAAATAACACATTCACCAATTAATTTAAAATACACACAATGATATTTTTTGCTTCTGGTGAAGCCAAGTCCTCGTATATATGTATCAAATTTCTGATGCCACATCCTTAGTGACTTCTTTAACCCATGCATTAATTTTTTTAACCTGCATAAAAATTATTTCTTACCCTTCACTACAAAGCCTTCAGGTTGCTTCATGTAGATCTCCTCTTCCAGATCCCCGTGAAGATAACTTGTCTTCACATCCATCTGTTCTGCCTCAAAATAAAATGCAGCAACAACAAATAAAAGTAATACAATAAAAGTTACCTTGGCAACATGAGCGAAAATATCACCAAAATCAATTTCCAACACCTGGGAATAACCTTTTGCTACCAACTGAGGTTTGTATTTCTCCACCTTTCCTTCTTCATTCATATTCTTCTTAGACACCTATTTTCTTCCAATGGGCTTCCTTCCAGCCGACAACTCCACCAGATCCCATGCCTCATTTTTGTTCAAGGATTCCATTTCATCAACCATGGCCTCCTTCTAGATTTTCCATCCTATGAATCCACTTCCTCCCTGACAGTTCTGGGATCATCATCATTGATAGATAAAGAAAAATTTGAATAGAAAGTAGATGGAATATACCTCTCTAGCTACCTTCTTTCTCAAACTGATCTTCTTATAGCTGGATTTTGTGGCTCTTCCTCTTCTGAATCTTGTTCTATTGTAGAGTCTGATTCTTCCTCCTTTATCTTAAAATATATATTCTCAAGTTCCTTTGGTAGGAATTCATGTTTAAAAACACATTTCACCTCTCTAAACACCACTTCTCAGTTGTACACAACTTTCCTTATTTCTGGGTTCCAAATCTTATAACCTTTTAAACCATCCTTATACCCAATAAATATGCACCTTTCAGATTGACTATCCAACTTGGTTCTTTTCTTCTCCGAAACATGTACATATGCATCACAACCAAATACCCTCAGATGTGAAAGAGAGGGTTTCTTACCATTCCATACCTCATGTGGAGTCTTATCCTCCAACGCTGATGAAGGTGATCTGTTAACCAGGTAGCATGCAATCTCCCGTACCTCTTCCTAAAATTCCTGTCATAACCCGATACCACTGAGCATGCTTCTTTCCTTTTCCATCAACATCCTATTCATTCTTTTGGAAACTTAATTTTACTGAGGTGTGTATGGAGTAGTCTTATGTTGTGCTATACTACACTTATTATAGAACTCTCCAAATTCCTTGTTGCAGAACTCTCCACCATTATCTATCCTCGACACTTTTATCTTCTTCTCTGTCTGGTTTTCTACTTGATCCTTAAATTATTTAAACCTATCAAAGAATTCATATTTATTCTAGAGGAAATATATCCATGTATTCCTCGAGAAGTCATATATAAATGAAACATAGTACACAGACTTACATAGTGATGGAACTGACACCTGTCCAAACACATCACTATGCACAAGCTTTAATATATTGTTCATCCTCGTAGCACCAGAATGGAAACTTACCCGATTCTGCTTCCCATATACAAAATGTTCACAAAAATCGAATTCAAAAGAGAAATTAAACATACCTTCTACCATATCATTACCATGTAGTATTCGAAGGCCCTTCTCTCCAATATGTCCAAGCCTTTGATGCCATAGCATGGTCCTTTCTCCAGAGACGACTAGGCTTTCTGATCCACTTTCAGGAACCATAAAAATGTTTCACCCATCAATAACAATGCTACCCAAAATATTGTACAAAGTTCCAATCTTAACTCCCCACATCAATACCAATGCTCCTCGAACCATCTTGCAAATATATTTCTCAAACACTATTTTTACGCATACATCATCCATCTTGCTTACAAAAATCATATTTCTAGCCAATGCAGGAATATGAAAAACACCGGGTAGTGTTCTAATCCTTCCACCTTGCAATTTCGCCTTGACTTTTCCATGTCTGATGATTTTTGCCTTCCTATCTTCCCCTTATAAGACATCACCACCATCATACTTCTCATACTAGCAGAACCACTCCTGTGGGGAATGAAGTGAAAGGATGCACTTAAGTCAATCAAACATGCCTCATGATAAACATGTGTATTTGAAGAAGAAGTCAAGTACACATCCCCACCTTCATCTGAGGTGGTTTTTTCCTCCGCAGAAGGAGCACCATGAAATCCCTTTCCTTTCTCAAGGGCTTTGTATCTACATTCCTTTTTGAAGTTCCATTCATTTCCGCATTTCCAGCACACATTTACAGGCTTTCCTGGAGATTTAGATCTCCCACTCGAGATCTTATTTTTGTTTATGCTTTGAGACCGTCGTTGTATAGAAAAGGAATCTCCATTTTGTCCCTCCATATTTTTTTGTCTCATTTCCTCTAACAACAAGGTTGAAACAATTTCATCAAACTTCAAGGTAGTTGTATTGCTACCTATTGCAACAACCAGACTATCTCACGAATCTGGTAGAGAACACAAAAAACTGAAGCACTTATCTTCATATGGGATTTTAATATCAACATATAACAACTGACTTACCACAATATTGAAGGCATTCAAATGCTTTTTCACTGATTCTCCATCATTCATCCTTAGGTTATAAAGCTTCTTCCACAGGAAAAAAATTTCTCACCAGAAACTTAGATTGATACAAAGTCCCTAACTTGTGCCACAAATCCTTTGCTGTAGCTTCCCTAGATACATTCAACAATACCAAATTTCAGATACATAACCATATTGTTCTCTTTTCTTTCCCATCCAACTTTTCTCAATCTACTTCTGACATTTCCATTGGTTTAATAACCATATCTACCATGATCCACTGATTTTTATCCACTAGCCGATCCTCCATCTTGAGATTCCACAACTAAAAAATATGACCATTAAATTTCTCGATCTCTATATTTCCATTACTTTCCGTCTTCTTTCACCGCAAAAATTGATCTTGCAAATCTCCCTCTGAATAGGGTCCTACCACAGGCCCAAGCAAAACGCCTCAGCAACAAAGGCGTCCCCTTGAAACCGAAACAACTCTGATACCAAATGTAGGTTTTACCCTGTACAAGAATTATCTGCAAACAAACTCTTAAAACAAAAACTTAATAAATACGAGAGCATAAAACATAAAATAGATATACACAAATATTTTCCCCTGGATCCCAAAACCAAGACTACCAGCTTGATTTTTCATTATATTCCTTTCAATGTTACAATATATATATATATATATATATATATATATATATATATATATATATATATATATATATATATATATGCCAAAGCATTCATAAACCCCAATCCATTAACCCTAGATTAGAACATAACTGTAGTTCCCTTGATCGGATCTACAAAAAACCATGGATTGAAAACCATCATGCCCAAAACCATGTGCTAAATCCATGCACAAAATGATCTAGGGTAAATTCCTGATACCCTTAACTAATACCTTTCACTTTGGCTGATGTGTTAGAATTGCATTTAATTAAAGCGTCTATGAACATAAATGAATGACTGCCTGCTGTAAAGAAGAGGAACATAACATGTCAAGATCAACAATCATAAGAACACGTCGTTTTATATTGGAGTTCATCCAGGAGGGACTATGTCTACGGGCCTCAGTGTCAATATGGTGTAGGCTGTCGCATTAAACGCTGTAAGGAGTGAAGATGTACATGGATGTTTTTTCTATAACATACAATGAAAATTCCTTCATGCTGGAGTTTCTAGACCTCTCTACAAGATGTTCCACTATGAAACTCTCATACATAAGAATGACTCAGTGTGACGATATATCATACATAATGACTATGAGTATCCCACCAACATGGAAAACAAAGGGATCTCAAAAAAATACTGTGACAGTGAGTATCCCACCAACATGGCATCAAAGGGATCTCAGACATAATACAAATCCATGACAGAAAGCACATTAATAACAAAAAAAACAAGATCCCATGACTCATACATCAACAGGGATTTTTATGGCACTATGCAATCTTAGGGACAAAGAAGTACATGAAATAAATACATCGTATACCTCACGCTGAAGATGACTGAAGAATGGGCTGCTACACTGTTGTATCGGAAATCACCATCACAATCGTGGCGTCGAAAGGTGTGAAATCGACTGCTCACTTGCTTAAAGCTTACACCTACAACTTCACTTCAAAATTGGACGAAAAATATAAAGCTCAGATGGAAAATATGAATATGCCATTAGATTCGTGACTTCGAATAGTGAAAAATCGACTGTCCATTTTCTAAATTCTGACAAAGTGAAGATCTGGGGCAAAAATGAATCTTTTAGATTCCCCATAGATTCCTCCAAGATGCTACTCCATGGATGGACTGGAAATATACAACTCAAAAGGCGAATCCAACCTTGCCATTGTGTTCCCTACGAAAAAGCGTGAAAAATGACTGTAAACATGACTATATTCCAACATGGAGAAAAATTACCTCCCCGATAAAATTTCAAGGCTCATGGTTCTGCTCCCTGTTTCTGGGCCTGCTCATGGTTCCACCTACATCGAAATCTGTGCCTACCTTGAACTTCATGCGCGATTTTCTCCTCCATGGCCTAGGTGCACTAGTGAAAAATGAGGTTTATATTGAAATTAAGGCAGAGTTAACAAAAATTCTGCTGTGGCGCGTTGGTTTAAACAAAATTTGTTGGAGGAGAGGTCGAGGGGTAAAATCCCAACCCTCCTAAAATGGGTGCATTAAGTAACAAATACATGTTTTTTTATGGTGTGGGTTGGGTCCGCATTGGGAAGCCCACCCAACCAACTCCACGGCTGTCATAACTGTGGCATATATATATATATATATATATATATATATATATATATTAGTTTATGGTTTCAGTATGTTTATATGTGGTGTGGCCACATGGATGGGGCCGATAACGTGTCGGTCATGGGTTCGATTCCCACTTATCTCGGTTGTAACATATATATGTTATGTGAGGTTGTAACATGTGGGTCTGGTGGTGGGGGTGGTGGCCCACCACCCCCCTATTTTTTTAATTATTTTTTATTTTTTATTTTTTAAACAAACCGTACAAGTTTAAAAATTTTGGTTTTAGGCCAAAGAAGTATTTTTAAAGACCCCACAATTTCGCATGGAATCCGGCCGGAGCTGGCCAGAAAAGTGAGAAATTGTGCCTTCCTTAAGCCTACCACCTCATCAAGTCCACCCAGAACTTTGACTGGCTCTAAATTTTGCATAAGAGCTCGGTTTGACTAACTGTTCACACTGTTGCGATCAGGGCAACAAGATATTCAACCTGACCTAATTTGAAAGAAATCCAATTTTTTTTTTATTTTTGAGCTTCCCTCAGCCCTCTTTGTCCTCTGTGTGTCTCTGGAGCCACCTGGATCACAAAATCACAGGTGGAGTTGTGGTTAGAATATAAAACACACCCAACAAGGTGGAATCTGGTTGAGGGTTGAGTTGGTTTGACATCTGGAAGCCTTGGTTTGGTTTTGTTTGATTTGTTTAATGAGATCCCACATTCATGCTTGGAATATGGCACGGGGGTGATTGGCTGAAAGAAAGATTGGTTCAACCAAATCTATGGTCAGGTGGTTCATGGAAGTCCCTGAATTGGTTGGAAATATGAATTCATTAACAAGAGTTCCTTCTCATTTGGTATTTCATGTGTAAATATACTTGTTCATATGTGGTTTTTATGGCCGTTATATCCTTGTTATTTACGTTTCATTTACGCTAGTTATGGGTATATTAATGACATACTTGATGTATGGCTCTCATCATATTTTGATTAGAAAATGAGTGAACAATGAATATATGAAATAATAAATGATAATGTAGCTATTGTGATAAGGAATCAATGCTTCTTCACGAATCTCAGATAAGTATGAGACCCCTAGGCTCAGATATGTTGTTATGACCTGTAGATTACATATTTTTGATATTTTTAACGAAATTCCTGTCATGGATAATAAGAGTCTAGTCAAGTCCTTAATCAAATTTTCTTATTATTAGTTTGATTTCATGGTTATGTATCTTCATTGAAAGTTTCATGAAGTTCTCAACGAAGGCCTAAGACCTAGCCCTGAAAAAGTGGCTCAGAATCTAGGGTCGTTGTCTTAGAACTATCTGAAAAAGTCCAAAGTCATTGGCATTCCTTTTTGTGAGAGTGAATGGAAGGCATCATTAAATGCATTTCTTGTCATGGGAGAGACTAAGGGTCTATATCAGCAAAACAACAAGTTGTATCAAGGGTTAGGCACTTGGAAGGTTTGGTTTCCTCCTGCATGGTCTGTAGCTCCCGAGGAAGGTCACATTGGTATTGTTTTGTTGGTTCCACTTCCTTAACTGGACATGAGGATTTGAATCACATCATAGTAGCCTCTTGTCACATGTTTACCTCAGTGGACCGATTAGCTTGGGTAAATGTGGGAGGAGGTTGTTATAGGGTGGTATCAGAGCCAAGTTTTGTTCTCTTTGCGTGGTGTATGTTTTTGTTCTCTTTGTGTGATATTAGATACCAAAAAGTGGTATTAGAGCATGATTCAACAATTGGATTGGATGGGAGGAATGTGGTTGTTATGCATGCATATAGGTTATATATGTGATTTTTATGTATACATGGTGATGGGCATTGTTATAGTGTGTTTCCATGTAGAAGTTGATGATGTTGATGTTGGGATGCATTTTTCATGAATGCATGTTAGTTGTTTATGAATTTTTTATGCATGTTAATATATATATGTTGTTAATGCATTGGAATGGTTATGGTTATGCATGGATGGTAGGTTAAGCATGCATCATGATGCTCATTATGTATTTTTTGTCATCATGATGTTGTTGGTATGTTACAATGCTGATATGTTGGCTGAGATAGAGCGGGAGAAGCATATTATTAGAGAGAAATTGCAACACTAGACTTCAGGGTAAGAGCAGATCGTCTTACAAGTTTATATGTCGGGCATGCAATTATGTTGGTTAATGATTGTTATATACATTATGGTTACATATATTCCTATCTTACTATCATTGTTGTGGTTACATGCATGACAGATGCTAGTTAATCAGTGTGGTCGTGTGCACATGTGTCGGATAGTCATGCATGGTAGTAAAATATACGTGATGAGTATGGGCATTACAATATATATATATATATATATATATATATATATATATATATATATATATATTGTTAATATGGATTGGTCTATGCATATGATTGTGTTCATGATATTAAGGTATGAGTTGATATACTTGTAAAATTGTGTCGTACTAATCTAGATCAACTTGTGCATATGTGATAGCCTCCCTTGAGATACATTGAGGTATGAATTTGATTATGTCATATATTTATCTAACCTTGTATGTTACAAGTTGTTTGAATGTTTGAATAATTTCATGATAGCAGTATGTGTCTATAATATTGCATGAAGAAACGATATTGTTTTAATATGATCGTGCTAACATAATATGTGTTGAGACAAGTGATATGTACTTGAGTGTAAGTGGGTGCTAATTGTAGTATTATGATTAATGACTGTGAGTTGACTGTTGATCATGACATGTATGTTAGTCTTGGTAAAGGTTGATTTTAGATTAATAGATATAATATCTTGATATTTGAACATGTGACTAACATGTGTGAACAATTGTAGCACAATATTATTGGCATTATAGTGACAAGGTAATATTTTATTTGTTTATATAAATAACATCTAAGTGATGTGACAATACATGATAAGACTCAATTGCAGTAAGGTAAAGTTTAAATAAAAGGAATTGGGTGAGAATTCCGATTGGCTAGGTTTGGAAATTGCAATTCCAAATGAATGGGTGTTTTGCATGAATATATGAAGTCTTCTTAACCTTTATTTCATTTGACATTATGTGGATATGCGTTATATTTATGAACATGTATTTTACAATTATATAGCTAGTTTCTAGTTATAGCTGGATCTGTCAAGGGAATTGGAGTCACTTGAGAGATGATATATGTACGTCTTCAGTTGCAAGGAAACATGCATGACACATCAAGGTAAGGTAACTAGTACATTGTTATGATTATTTATGCACTGAAATTTATGTGTTTATGGAAGTATGATGCAAGGGATTGCATGGTAAAAGAGAGTGCCATGAAATCTTGAAGAAGGCTTGGGTTGATCTTTTCTTGGGAACCATGGGGATTTAGTCATGGTGCTTGTTCCTAGTCTTGTGCTTTTGGTGTTTTGTGATTTGTTGCACTTGATTGTGGCTTGTTTATGTATGGTGTATGGCCATACCACTTTGTTTGTGGTGTCATATTGCTATTGGTTTTCATGGGTTTATTCTTGTTTTTTTTTTTTCTTTCCTTTTATGTTTTGAGGGTCTTAGGAATTGGTTAGGAAGGAGGAAAGTTAAAGGAGTTCAGGAAGAGATGGATGAAACCAAATAGGTAATGTAAGAATCTGGTGAAGAGTGGTGCATAAGTAAATGGAATCCCAAGGAAAGAGTATGACATTCAGTTGAGGTGGTTGGGTCCATTGGTGTAAATGGATGGTGGTAGGACAATTATGAGGAAGGTAACCATGAAAGGTAAAGTGGATGGATTTGAGGTATCATATGCCTTAGCTATGTTGGGAACTATTGTTATTGATGTTGTGCATGTGATGCATGGATAAAGGGAGTTCTCTTAACCTATACCTTATGATATCCAGTAATTATGTTGTGATTGTGATCATGATAATGTCTATATATGTATACATGTATGTTTGTATGTCATTGTATGACATGGTCATCAGAGATTATGATCGTTTTATGATAATTTTTATAGGTATATATGTATATATGTATGTCATTGTATCACAGGGTCATCATGCATCATTCTTGTGGAGGAATTATTGCTTATGCAAGTGAATGGCATGAAGAGGTTCTTGGTTTATGAGGAATCAAGTGGGAAGAGCAGCCTTGACATATCTATGAGGTTAGTATCACATGGATCTGAATTGATATTATGTGATTATACTATGTCTATGTTTATGCTATGGCAGGTAATGCCGAGGGATAATTCAGCGGAATGGAAGCAATGTGATCTGAGGCATGCTAGGACAAGCATGGATGATGGACATGCACCAGAAGCAAGGCCGCCTAGTAGAGACAATGTGGTCTCTGGATGTGTGGTAGTATTGTTGTGTATATGTTGAACATGTTGTACCTGTGATGTTGTGTGCATGCAGTATTGTGTATAGATGGTGTTATGTAAGTGTTTTTTATGCAGTTATATGTATAGATGGTGTTGTATACATGTTGCATATGTGGTGTTGTGTACATATGGTGCTTTGTGCATGTTGGATATGCAATTTTGGGTACATATGGTGCTATGCACATGTTGGATATGTAGTGTTGTGTACATATGGTATTTTTTGCATGTTGCATATGAAGTGCTATGTACATATGGTGTGGTGTTCATGTTATACATACGGTGCTATGTATATGTGGTGTTTTGTCTATGATTGTACATGTGGTGCTGTGTGCATGTGGTGTCATGTACATGTTGTACATGGGGTGCTGTGTGCAGGTGGTGTTATGTATATGTCGTGTGTGTGGTGTTGTGTACATGTCATGCATATGGTGGTGTGTACATGTGGTGATGCGTACATGTTGTGTAGGTTGTGCTATGTACATGTGGTGTTGTGTACAAAGTGTGTAGGTGGTGTTGTGCACATGTGGTGTTGTGCACATGTAGTGTTGTGTATATGTTGTACATGTGGTACTGTTATACATTTGGTATTGTGTGCATGTCGTACATGCTATGTTTTTCACATGGGGTATTGTGTGCATCTTGTACATGTTGTTTTTTATACGTACGGTACTATGTATGTGCATTGTGTAGTCATGGTATCGTGACATGTATATTCATTGTGTTGTACTTTGTGTACGTATATGTATTGTGTTATACACCGGGCGTAGGTGTATTTGTGGTGTTGTATGCCGAGTGTAGGGTTATGCGTTTTGTTGTACACCGAGTGTATGTTATGTGTTATGTTGTACACCAGGTTTAGGTGTATGTATTATGTTGTGGGGTGCACCGGGTGTAGGTGTATATGTTGTGTTGTACGCCTTGTGTGGGTATATGTGTGTGATGTACATTGTGTGCATATGTATGTGATTGAAGAGAAGAGAAGGTTATTGGGTGCTTGTCGGGTGTGGAAACCGATCCGATGTGTGTACGGAAATGGAAAAGGTAGAATTAAAGGATTGATTGAAGGATATGTATCAATATTTTATTTTAGTTTTAATTGTTCATGTGATATATGATTATGGTTTGTGATAGTTACATGTGATTTATGATTCTGGTTTATGATGGTTACATGTGATCCATGGTTTTGATTATGATGGTTGCATTTTGAGCTAATCAGATGTGATATGTTTATTCATGATGATTTGATCAAACAACTTGTTGTGACAAGAAGTGAAAAAACTGCAGGTGTACCATATTGACAAACTACTAATGAGGTATGCTGTGGATTTATTTCAATTTATTTTGAATCTAATGAAAATTATGTGCTTGGTATAGGAAAGCATGGAAAATTCATGGTTGGGTGGTTGGAACTGACTGCAAGAATGTTAGCACTAAAAATGAGCATGCTATGACCGGTATGATGGTTTTGAGGCAGGTATATGCCTTGGTTTTTGGACTTTTTGACGTGAGGAAATATTGCCAAGGGAGGGGTCGCCCGAAGGGCTGTGTAGCAAAGAAGGGGATGCCCACAGAACTTGGAAGGTGTGTGAATACAGGAAAGGGGGTGAACGGATTTCTCGAGGGACTGTGTAGCAGATAAGGGAAGGTTGGGGATGGATTTTTTCTAGTAATTATCATTTCCAGATGGAACCAAATGCACATTGGGAGTGTGCCCTGGAAAAATGAGTCGATAGTTGTTCACTGAGAGGATAAGTGGCATAGGATTGTAGTGTTGGACATTGGATGAAGACTTTGGCTATGAAAATGGATTCTAGACTTCCTGGGAAAGAAGAGAATCTTGGTACTACTTTGAGGGTTGAGGTGTGAGCCTCTTGATTCCCTTGTTGCTGATACGAGCACCGTATCCTATTATTTTCTAGTTGAGAAATTGTGCATGTGTATATGTGTATATTATTGTAAATACTATATCGAGATGAATTTATAAAGATCCATAGACAATATGATTATTTGATGGTTAAAGCAAATGTACATAAGTATATGTGGTTGTTATTGTAAATACTGTAATGAGATGTGTTATAAAGCTCCAGTAAATAGTATGTTTGTCATGTTTTCAGTAGTGGTCGTTGTAAATACTGCAATGAGATGTTTTATAAAGCTCCATAAGAAGTATGTTTTGGTTTTCATTGGTATTTCTCGTTTATAGGTGTCATTGAACACCGAGGATGGTTTTCCCATAAGAGGGGGGGGGGGGGTTATATAACAACCTTGCTTAAAAATCCATGTAAAAAATATAAGACCAAGGTCATGAGACACGTATTCCATGATGACTGTTGGGAAAAAAATCCTAGCAGGTGTTCATTTGGTTTATTATGGCTAAGGGAAATTGGCAAAGGCAATGGAAATGCTTTGGAAAGGAAAACTGACATTTATTGGAATTTATTTATGAAGATAATGGAAATTAGGAGGAAAGGAAGGTGAAAGGTCATAGGTTGCATGTGAGGAGGAAATTGAAGGAAAATAGTGGAAATTGAAGAAAATAAAGGCCTAAATGATAAAAAGGCCCTTGAGGATTAGTTCATGGCTTTTGATTGGCTTCTGATAGTTTTGTGGTGGAGCTCTCTCTCTATTATCTTTCTAATACTCTTGTACACTTAGATTTTTCTCGGAGCACTTTTGGAAGAATGTCGCTTACATTGGATTTGGAGAAAGAAGGAAAGAATAAGGGAAGAGTTGGATCAACAACTATAGCTGGGTTTCTTTGCAGGTATTGATTTGCATGTATGATTTCCTTGCTAGTTTTGGCATGTGTTAGCCACCTATCAAATTTGTTATAATAAAAGGTGGCTAAATCATTTTTGGAGCCTTCAAGGAACAAATTTTACTGCTAAAAAGTGTTACCTCTTGAAGACTCTTGAAGGCCTCATGCCTCTGTCCAATTCTTCACTGCTGTGCTCATTTTACACTCAGAAATCCTGCTGATTTCCAAGACAAAATACTGTTGCAAACTCCTTTTCCCTTTCCTTTCCTCTTTCTAAACTAACCTCGTTTTAACCCCTTCATCCCCCATGAAATATTTCATTTTCATCTTTTCCCCCTTTGATAAGGTTTAAGACCCTTTCTTTGCCTTATCAAAACACCCCAACGTCCATTAAAAACATTAAAATTGCAGAAAAATCACATTTTTTATATTATAGACTTAAGCCCCCTCGGGCTAAGTCTTTAACCCTTCCCTTCCATACGCCCTGGTGCTGGAACCAGGCTAAGCCTTTAAGTGCTTATCGCATCGCAAAGAGCCGATCGCGCTAATATTTTTGCCATGTTAAAAACTCTGATTGCGATTGGCCCTTCATACGTAAACCTCTGATCATATTGTTATTCCATATAATCCCGGTGCTCACAATCGGGAGCTAAAACACTGTATAAACTCACTTACCCAAAGTTATGGTTTAACGCGCCCACATAATTATTTTTCATTATATTAAAAGAAAGGCTGGAAGCAGTTTTCATCGCACCGCTTTTTGAGAGGGAGGCATTTTTTTCCATTTGGCAGTGATGCCATCCACCGGCCGACACGTGGCCTTGAGAAAATTTTGAATACCGCCCTCATCGCGCATTAAAAGTTGGACATGGACCCGACGTGATATTAGCGTCCACCGTCCAATCTGAGGCCAGCTCATCGAACGATGATCGCGCTCTGGAGAAGCCCATGTGTTAGTCCAAGGTACGACGTGTTTCATTAAAGCGTCTCCACCGTCGATCTGATTTGCAGATCGACAGCTCAAGCTCGATCACTCTGATTCCTCACCCAGTCAGCAGTTTCGGACCCGAGGGTTTTTATCCATCCAGATTTTATTAAAGGTTTGAAATGTAAAGGTTTATTGACGCCCGTTCTCTGACGTTGATCGCGTGGGCCGATCTCATCCGACGGCCTGCGTTTGTCCCGATCCCCAATTTGATTTTTGACCATTTTTGTCCAAAACAAAGGTTTTAACCCATTTTTTCCGTTTTTCCAAAAATGACTCGTCCTCTTTGACTTTTCGCCTCTGCTCCTGACTGTTGATCTCTGTGCGATCGATGGCTCCGATTTAATTCTTCCTCTGTTTCCCTTTGACCTCCCCTAATCGATCTCGATCATTGGATGATGCTATCCAACAACCATGCTCTCTCCACGTGCCTTCTGAAGCAGAAAATCTATATATGTAGGATTGTATAACATTATTCGTATTTTGTAGGGTTTAAATGGTGTTTTTGCTATGCTGAAGAAAATTAAAAAGCTGGGAATGAAGATTCCCGCGCCTCCGATCCATCAAAGAGAATCATTCGCAGGGTTTAAACTTCACGTTTCATCGGTGTTTCATGAGGCATTGATGCCATATCACCCCTGCGCAGCCCTGCACACCAACAAACACAGTGAGTCAAGCACAAATCAAAGAGTATCAGTGTCGAAGACAGGAACGCATAAAAACATGAGATTGAAGACAGATCTGTGGGGATTACGGCTAAGATGGATTATCAAAAGCCTAATCCCCCTACTAAAGCACAGTTTAAAGGTAAAATCACAAAGGTTCATCGGACAGAAAACCTCCACCGCCATAACTGAGGCAAATTGATTCCTCCCAGCTACCAAAAAGCCACCTATGCCTCGAAGCATTCAATCAGAGGCAGAAGTTATTGATCAAGACCAGATATCTGCCTCACAACGCAGCCAGAGAGTGAATTCTGCAAATAAACTTAATGAAAAAATATTAGCAAGTCAAAAAGAGCTCCCACCGAGCTTAAATCTTAATGGAAATTATTTAATATAGAGGACACCTGTAGATTTCTTCATCGATCCCCCCAAAGGCCTAGAAGCCATTGAGACTGTATTAATTATCTTTGGAGATCTTTTATCAGATCTCACCTCCTCATTCTTCTATAAATACTACTGGAGAAGATGAGAGAGGCGTTGGTTGGTTGATCACTAGTTGTAATACTGAAACTCTCTGAAATAATACATAGTCTGTTGAAGTTGAAGAAGAAACTAAAGTCTTGGAAGCCTTGATGATGTTGTTGCATGCTTGTTCCTGAGAAGGCTCTATCATTGGATCCATGAGCTTGGCTTTTGGTGAATTATTCTGAACTATTTAATGTTTTCTCCTGTTTTCATTCTGTTCCATAATTTCTTACTACAGTAGGCTGAAAGTTTTTGGCTAAGAAATGACTCCTGGAAGCACCTTAAACCTGTTCATCCTTCACTGTTTCATGTTTTCTTCTGCTGAGGTATTTTAGAGTCTTTAATCTCTCTCTTTAGTCCTCATGCTTGTTTATTTCTATGATAGCTCTAATAATATGGTTCTAGCATGATTTATGGTTCTCCCTGCTTGTTTGCTGCCACTTAAAGGCTGTTATTGAAGTCTCCCTTTGAAGTACTTATGTTTATAGTAAGCCAAGGAGGTCTGTTCTGATATTTCCTTTTGTCCTTGCTTAAACAATTGTCTTAAAGGTCTTTGTAGTTGTAATCATAGATGTGTTAGGTGTTCCATCTTCTATGACTGCAATTAGCAATGAATCTTTTATGTTTTCTAAGTCATTTGAAATAAAATCTTTGAGGAAATAGGGTGTTCCCCGAATCTTAGATTTCATTTTAAAAGTTGTTTTTGAAATCATTTTTTGCTTAAAGGTGTGATTTGTAGAATTCATGGTTAGCCCTATCTATCAAATAGCTCTTTATGGTTCAAATTGTGTTTTCAAATTCTCGTTGCTGATAATTAAACTTCTCTTTCTAAATCATTGATGTCCATCTCATTCCAAAACAAAAGGATCCTGTGGCCAAGTTAGATTTTCCCTCTGATATCCCATATCCATTGATAAGTTTGTCATGACCTCTTTTTGACTCCATTGCCCAATGAAGCTACTACTTCCTCTTTCTACCAACCTTTCCTAGACCTTTCATATTCTGCTGTATCAATTCAACCAAACAAACAATCAAACACCCACACTTAATAAGTAGTCTAAAACCAATACTCTAAGCACACCAGATAAACTTTTGCAAACAAACATTTGAGAGATCCCTCTCTGAGAACAGGAGGACTAGATCCTGTAACTCTAAAGATTGGTTCTGATGTTGCCTTGTCTTTTGATTTTCCAAACTATAAAAACACAGGACTCCAACATAATGGCTATCACGGTGGGACCCTGAGTAAAATCTTTAAAAATCAAACACTCACTGTCTAGTATAACATAAGTAACCTTCTTCAAGAACTACCAAGCATAACGGTAATCATGATAGGACTTATTTTGAATCAGTGACAAACCAAGTAACGCTTAGGATTCTCTTAGAACCTTATCAAACCTTGAAGGAATCAGTTACCAAGCCATAAGAGTGAACTCTATATGTTTTGACACTTTAGCTAAGTGTTAAGTCAGATTTAGGACACTCTCATAACCTATAAGACCAAGAAACTCAGAAATACCCAAAAACATTTTAGTTTGGCTTCATAATAAACTTGGTGGTGGACCATAAAACCTTTTACCTCCAAAAGAGCTAAAAATTTCCACCTGGTGACTCCACAATCCTAAACAGACCTTAAGACTCCACTGGGAAGACCCATAATCTTTGTAACATCATACAAACTCAGTTAGAAGGCTTTAGGATTAAATTTTTCTTCTTTTAAAAAGATCAGTTAGCCTCTTAAAGATTGTCATATTCGGTTAAACTTTTCTTTTAGCTGGGTTCGAAAAACACAACATAGTGGCTCCTAGAAAGATTCATACTAGAGATTTCCCTGACCCAAACCCACCGGAAATACTTGACAACCCTGAAAGTATACTTAGGGAGTCTCCTAAGATTAAATTTTCAACTATTTTCAGATCACCCTTGAGAGCTAATTCAGTTCCTGAAAATCTTACAGCTCTACACCAATCACAAGTTAACTTAAGAAATCCTTTTAGAACTAGGTCGCTTGATGATATAATTCAGATAGACTCTGAGTCTTCACTTTCATCCCCAGAACAAAGTGAACATCCTAGTAGTAGAGAAACCACACCACTTGATTTACATTTCCTTCTCAATTTGGGTGTCTCTCATCCAAGATCAGCACAACAATCTATCCCTGGTACATCCACATCTTTCCATCCAACATCCACTGTCCAAACCACTTCATTGCAGCCCACTTTCCCTTTCGCAAAATCACCCCTTGTAAATCCACCTTTCTTTCCAGCCATGGCAACATGGTATGCCCCATTAGTGTTACCACAACCTATGCTTCCCTTACCAAATGATTACCAATCCAAAATCCCTCATTTCACTGGAAAAGAGTCTACAACAGCTCAACATCATGTAGATAGGATGGAAGATGCTTTCGATTACATGGAGATAGAAGAAGAAACTGTGAAGATGAGAATATTCGCCCAAAGTTTAGGAGGAGATGTAAAGAAATGGTTTAAAAACTTACCTCCTAACAGCATAAATGATCTCCCTGCCTTGCATCAAACATTCATCAACAAATGGGAACTCAAAAGGAATCCTCTCCAAATACTAGCAGAGTATAGCAGCCTCAAGAGAAATCAAGGGGAGAGTGTTCATGATTACTCCACTAGGTTCAATAGCGTTTACAATGCTCTTCCACCTCACATGAAACCTCCTCAAGGCATGGCCTTGGTAAGGTATCCCGAAGGCCTTGATGCTGAAATGACTTATCAGTTAAGGGAGAGAGATTACTTAACCTTAGAAGACATGCAGAAAGGAGCTGTGAGTGTAGAAGCAAACATAATTGAGAAAATAAATAGGTTGAGATTAGAGAAGAGGGTAACTTATAAAGATGACCTACTACCCTCATCCTCAACTTCTGACACAAAAATTGACAACCTAGTGAAGGTGATGGAGAGGATGCTTGAAAAGATAAATTTGAATGAGAGAGTGCCACCAAGAGAACCTCAAAATAACCAAAACAGAAATACAAATCAGAATTATAGAAGAGAAAACAATCAAGATAAGCAAAAGGAAAGCGACCAAAAGATTAGACCTCCCTTCCAATAGAACTATGTAGATCAATATGAGGAAGATAGGGAGTTGGAAAGGTTGGGAGAATCTCATGTAAACCTGATTGGATCAGACAGTGGAGATGATGTTTTCCTCACTGAGGAAGAACAAGGTTTTTTCTCTTATGATCAAAATACAAACACCTATGAAGATTCTGATGACTATAGATTGGGTTTTGAAAATTCAATCATGGAGGTGCATAAACAATATGATCTTAGGAGCAAGGGGAACATAGATAATTCAAAGGATAAGAAAACTAATACTGCTATCAAGAAAAACACAGAAACTCAGCCCAAAAGACAGCAGAAAAAACCAACATTTTGACCAAGAAACTAGACATAAACAAAGACAAAAGTGTCCAGCCAAATGTTGAACAGAGTACCCCTAGCACTTCAGCTAGCGGTCCTGATAAAACTGTCCCAATTACCAGTCCAAACAAGGTTCAAAAAATCAAAATTGCTGAAAGGAATTCAATTGAAAAGACAGATGTAAATATCAACAAGTCAATTATTCCTTTCAGCCTTGAGGGAGAGATTGCTAAGATAAAAATTACCATTCCCCTAGCTGAACTAGTAACCCAAGAAGTATACAAAAATCAAGTTTTGAAAGCTTTGAACTTAGGAAGTGATACTGACACCTTAAACTTGACAGATGACAAACCTGAGTTGTTGTTTGGTCCAGAAGTTGAAGGAAAATACCAAGAAGGGGCTGTCCCTCCCTTCTATGTTAGCTTGAACATACACGAGAAAATTTTACACAATGCCATGTTAGATTCAAGAGCTTCACACAATCTAATGCCCAAGGTGGTAATGGAAAGCTTAGGCTTAGAAATTACTAAACCATACAAAGACTTGTATTCCTTTGACTCAAGCAGAGTCAAATGTTTGGGTTTAATCAAAGATTTGTGTGTTAACTTATCCCAAATCCCTGCTAAGAGTTTAGTCATGGACATAGTTGTAGCTGAAATTCCCCCTAAGTATGGCATGCTCTTATCAAGGTCTTGGGGAGCCAAACTTCAGGGAAGCCTTCAACTGGACATGTCTTATGCCACCATCCCTGTTTTTAACCAAAATAGAAGACTATACAGGGAATCTCACATGAAGTACATGGTGAGAAACATAGACAAACCAAAAAAATCTCCAATCTATTCTATTCAATCGAGTTTAGATTTCTTTATCTTATGTAACGAAGATGAAATCACTCAACAAGATAAGGAAAACATAAACCCAATTATTTCACCAGAACAATCAAATTTTCCTTCGAATCAAATTCAAAACATTGACAATCAACATCAACAAGAAAATGGAAATGAAGCAAATGTACTTTGGACAATAAACTTCGATGGATCCTGTAATAAAACAAGTGCAGGGGCAGGTGTTTGGATTCAAAATACAAATCAAAGTTTTTCATATAAGTTAGATTTCCCATGCACTAACAATATTGCTGAGTATGAAGCACTTCTCCTAGGCTTACAATTGCTCAAACAATTAGAAGCCCAGAGGATATCAATCTTAGGAGATTTTGAACTTATCATAAGACAAATCAAAGGAGAATACTCTGCTAGAAATCCAAGGCTCAGGGAATATCAAAACGATGCCCTTGATTTATTGAAAACCTTTGAAAAATATGAACTTATTTTCATTCCTAGAGCACTGAATCATCTAGCAAATGAACTCGCCTTCAATGTCAGCAATTGCCAAATACCTGAGATAAATGAACAGATTATTGTAAAGGTAAAACACAGGCCTGCTATGCCTGATAACGAAGATCACTGGCAAGTGTTTGACTTTGACAAACACATAGATGATTTCTTAAAATCAGAAAACAATTTCGACATACCAATATCAGAATCAAGCCAAAAAGAAAATTGTTTGTATATTGAACAAATCCCAGAAGTTGAAATGACATATTCTGCTGATATAAATCATTATGAGAATCCTTTTGAAGCAGAGACAATTGAAAACGTAGACCAAGAAGACTTGGAAGTTTTACAATGCAAAAATGATAAAATTCTAAGAGGTCTCACACCTTTAGAACATCTTTTTTATTTTAACGATGTAGCCAAAGAACCGAGAATGGAGCCTATGGAAACGAATGTAGAAGAGCATAACATAGGCAATCTAGCAGAACCCAAGATGATCAAACTGTCCAACACTCTCCCAGCTCACATAAAATTGCAGTACATAGAGTTGTTCAAAGAGTTTAGAGATGTTTTTTCTTGGGGATACAAGGACCTAAATTCGTATGATACCAGCATCATCTAGCATAAAATCCCTTTGAAGGAAAATCAAAAGCCTTTTAAACAAAAACTAAGGAGAATAAACCCTGTTTTATTACCTTTAGTTAAGGTAGAGATTGAAAAGATGCATGCTGCTGGAATCATTGTACCAATTAGATATTCAGAGTGGGTATCAGACTTAGTTTCTGTTAGAAAGAAAACAGGGGAAATTAGGCTCTGTATTGACTTCAAAAATTTAAACAGAGCCTCTTTAAAAGACAATTACCCCTTACCCAAGATGGACCTTATACTTCAAAGGGTAGTTGGGGCACATAGGATATCCCTCTTAGATGGGTTCTAGGGTTACAACCAAGTGTTAGTGCTCCCAAGTGATCAAATCAAAACTGCTTTTACCACACCTTGGGGCACCTTTATGTATGTCAAAATGCCTTTCGGATTAATGAATGCAGGGGCCTCCTTCCAAAGGGCCATGGACATATAATTTTCTAAAGATATTGGCTATTTCATAATCATTTACCTTGATGACATAACCGTTTTCTCAAAAACTGATGAGGAACATTTGATTCACTTGAGAAATTTTTTTAAGTGTAGGAAATTTGGTTTGTCATTGAATCCTAAGAAGACACTCTTTGGTCTCCAAGAAGGTAAATTTCCTGGCCATATAATTTTGGAAGAGGGAATCAAAATAGACCCTACAAGGATAGATGGCATATTACAAATCAGTCATCCAAGAAGCCTTAAAGAGTTGCAATCTTTCATCAGAAAGATTAATTTTCTGAGGAGGTTTATCCCTAATCTTGCTGAGCTATTAAAAAACATTAAAAACATGCTTAAGAAATATGTCAGTGTAAAATGGACTTTACCAGCTAAACAATCATTCGAATTGGTCAAACAAGCTCTTACTCAAACACCAATCCTGATTAGTCCAGATTTTACCAAAGACTTTTACATATTTTCTTTTGCATCTGAGCATACAATAGTTGCAGTGCTACTCCAAAAAAATGACTTGGGGCAAGAACAACCAATATCTTTCTTTAGTAGGGCCTTAAGAGATGCTCCTCTCAAATACAACATCATGGAGAAGCAAGCCTTAGCATTAGTGAAAGCTTTAAAAGACTTTAGGGTCTAGATTTTACACTCTCACATAATTGATTTTGTTCCCAATACTGTTGTCAAGGAAATTCTAAGTCAAGACCCTGATGGTAAAAGGGGAAAATGGATTGCAACTATTCTTGAGTATGACTTAGAAATCAGGCCCACCAAACTAGTTAAAGGGCAAGGATTAGCAAAACTTATGGCTGAGTCTAACTTCCAAGCACTAGACATGAATATGGTAGATGTGTTGGAAGAAATAGAAGAATCTACTGCTCCTTTTATTGAAGAAATATTTCTGAATTCTCCTTGGTATGCTGACATTATTTATGTGCTTTTATATTTAAATACCCCTCCGTCTTTGTCTAAAATTAAAGCTAGATTTTTGAAACAAAAAGCTTTGAGTTTTTTCATCTTAGATGGGGTATTATATTGGAAAAATGATGTTGGAATTTTGCTTAAATGTTTACTTGAAGATGATGCAGGAAAAATCATGCATAAGTTGCATGACGGAGAATGTGGAGGACACCTCTACTGGAAGGCCATAGTGAACAAAATTCTTAGATCTGGTCACTATTGGCCTACCCTTTTCCCAGACACTCAGAAGTTGGTCATGTCTTGCCATAAGTGTCAAATATTTGATGGAAAAAGAAAACTTCTTCCCTTACCCTTACATCCTATTAGAGTTGAGGCACCTTTTCAACAATGGGGTTTAGACTTCATTGGGAAAATTCACCCATCCTCCTCAGCTCAACATAAGTGGATCCTCACAGACACTGACTTCTTTACCAAGTGGATAGAAGCTATACACTCCAGGAATGCTAATGACTCTATCATTATCAAGTTTCTTGAAACAAATATCCTATCCAGATTTGGTTGTCCCAAAAAAATCATAACAGACAATGCTGCTGCTTTTAAATCTAAAAATATGGTTGATTTCTGTTACAAATACCACATAACCTTGGGCCATTCCACTGCTTACTATCCCCAAGGAAATGGATTAGCTGAATCTTCCAAAAAGAGCCTCATCAATATCATTAAAAAACTGTTGGAACAAAATCAGAAATCATGGCACTGTTCATGCCTTATGGGTTGATAGGTTAACTACAAAGAAATCAATAAATATGTCCCCCTATCAGCTAGTTTATGGCATGGATGCAGTCTTTCCCACCTCATTAGGAGTGCCAGTCATGAAGCTCCTTCAATAAGTGCAGGTTGAAGAGAATGATATGCAGAGGAGAATCAATCAAACCATCCATTTACAACAGACCAGAGAAAATTTTTATGAGAGAACACAGTTGGTCCAAGAAAATATGAAGAAGCTATTTGATAAGAAAACTAAGGCAGACAATTTCCAAGTTGGAAATGTTGTTCTTAAGTGGGATTCAAGGAGAGAAGAGAAGGGAAAACATGGAAAGTTTGAGAACTTGTGGAAAGGTCCCTATATTGTTCATGCTGAAAGGGGTCACAATGCATTTTTCTTGAAAGAATTGAATGGAGAAGATCTGTATGGAGGTCCTGTCAATGGCAGAATGCTAAAGCATTACTTATGCCAGGAATCATGAGTTTCGAAGCATTTTATTTTTTCATTGTAAATATCATAGTCTGAACATTGCATTCAAGGTTATAAAAATAAAAATACAAAAACAAAGAAAGAAAGAAAAGAGGGAAGATTGTGAAAAAAGAAAGGTACAACCCCATACCAAAAAAGAGAAACAAATTTGAAAGTGTGCAAGCTCAAATGTCACTCTTAGAGAACACACTTCTAGTTAGTCAAACTTTTTAATCTTGACTAATTAGTTTTAAATCTTCTGCTGATAAGATAGTGAATTCGATTTGCCAAACTGTTTAATCTTGGCTTATCGGTATATAGTTTGGGATAGAAATTAAAGGTTCAAACATGCTCAAAATCTGAACCTAAGTTTCCAAGCAAGCGAATGACTCAAATCTGTTTCAAATTCTGAGTCAAGAAATATGTAAATCTGGTTCCCATTTGCTCAAAATACGAACCAGTTGACAAAGGAAAGACAACTCAAAACAAAAGCCAAAACAGAGCTGTAAAAAGGATGAAGGAAATGCTTTGAAAATTCAGATCTTAAACCTTCCATCTTGATTTAATTTTGTGCAAAGTAATGTCTATGTGCAACTTGTTTTTATGCCATAGATCAGCATCAAGTTAGACTGTTCAATCCTAACTTGAATGCTTTTAAATTTCTGTTGTAGAATTTAGAGAATAAAAGTCTGTTGGACAGTTTAATCCTAACAGAGGGTAGATTAGGTAGAGAATCATATGGGCTCAACTGTTAAATCTGAGTCCATGGAGAAATAAGAAATAGATTAGATTTCCTGTTTTCAAAAGAATAAAATGTTGTAAAAGAGTTTTCCAATCCAAGTGCACTCTAATGAAGAAAAAATGTTAGATCAGTAGGATTAGGTAGGTAGAAAGATGGTATTGATGAAGTTCCATTGTTAATCCATGAATGCTAATATTTTTCAGAGCAAAAGAAGATCATCCACAAAAAGAAAGGCAACCCAATGGATGAGGCAACTGATCAGCCTCCCAGAGAAAGCAGGTCTGAAGTTCTTGATGCCTTCAAGAAGGCACCATCCCCAAGTGGAGCCACTGTTAGCCACCTATGAAATTTGTTATACTAAAAGGTGGCTAAATCATTTTTGGAGCCTTCAAGGAAAAAAATTTACTGCTAAAAAGTGTTACCTATTGAAGACTCTTGAAGGCCTCATGCCTCTGTCCAAATCTTCACTGCTATGCTCATTTTACACTCAGAAATTCTGCTGATTTCCAAGACAAAATACTGTTGCAAACTCCTTTTCCCTTTCCTTTCCTCTTTCTAAACTAACCTTGTTTTAACCCCTTCATCCCCCATGAAATCTTTCATTTTCATATTTTCCCCCTTTGATAAGGTTTAAGACCCTTTCTTTGCCTTATGGAAACCCCCCAACGTCCATTAAAAACATTAAAATTGCATAAAAATCACATTTTTTATATTATAGACTTAAGCCCCCTTGGGCTAAGTCTTTAACCCTTCCCCTCCATACGCCCTGGTGCTGGAACCAGGCGCTAAGCCTTTAAGCGCTTATCGCATCGCAAAGAGCCGATCGCGCTAATCTTTTTGCCATGTTAAAAACTCCGATTGCGATTGGCCCTTCATACGTAAACCTCCAATAATATTGTTATTCAATATAATCCTGGTGCCCGCAATTGGGCGCTAAAACACTGTATAAACCCACTTACCCAAAGTTCTGGTTTAACGCGCCTATATAATTATTTTTCATTATATTAAATGAAAGGCCGGAAGCGGTTTTGATCGCACCACTTTTTAAGAGGGTGGTGGTTTTTTCCATTTGGCAGCGATGCCATCCATCAACCAACACGTGGCCTTGAGAAAATTTTGAATACTGCCCTCATCGCGCATTAAAAGTCGGACATGGGCCCGGCGCGATATTAGCATCCACCGTCCGATCTGAGGCCAACTCATCAGACAATGATCGCGCTCTGGAGAAGCCCGTGTGTTAGTCCAAGGTACGGCGCATTTCATTAAAGCGTCTCAACCGTCGATCTGATCTGCAGATCGATGGCCCAAGATCGATCGCTCTGATTCCTCGCCCAGTTAGCAGTTCCAGACCCGGGGGTTTTTATCCATCCGGATTTTATTAAAGGTTTGAAATCCGGTCGTATTTTGTAAAGGTTTATTGACACCTGTTCTCTGACGTTGATCGCGTGGGCTGATCTCATCCGACGGCCCACGTTTGTCCCGATCCCCAATTTGATTTTTGACCATTTTTGTCCAAAACAAAGGTTTTAACCCATTTTTTCCATTTTTCCAAAAATGACTCGTCCTCTTTGACTTTTCACCTCTGCTCCTGACCGTTGATCTCTGCGCGATCGACGCCTCTGATTTAATTCTTCCTCCATTTCCCTTTGACCTCCCCTAATCGATCTCGACCGTTGGATGATGCCATCCAACGGCCATTCTCTCTCCACGTGCCTTCTGAAGCAACAAACCTATATATGCAGGATTGTATAACATTGTTCGTATTTTGCAGGGTTTAAATGATGTTTTCGCTATGCTGAAGAAAATTCAAAGGCTGGGAATGACGATTCTCGTGCCTCCGATCCATCAAAGAGAATCATTCGCAGGGTTTAAACTTCACGTTTCATCGGTGTTTCATGAGACATTGATGCCATATCACCCCTGCGCAACCCTGCACACCAATAGACACAGTGTGTCAAGCACAAATCAAAGAGTATCAGTTTCGAAGACAGGAATGCATTAGAACATGAGATTGAAGACAGATTTGTGGGGATTACGGCTAAGATGGATTATCAAAAGCCTAATCCCCCTACTAAAGCATATTTTAAAGGTAAAATCATAAAGGTTCATCAGACAGAAAACCTCCACTGCCATAGCTAAGGCAAATTGATTCCTCCCAGCTACCACAAAGCCACCTGTGCCTCGAAGCATTCAATTAGAGGCCAAAGTTATTGATCAAGACCAGATATCTGCCTCACAACGTAGCCAGAGAGTGAATTCTGCAAATAAAATTAATTACAAAATATCAGCAGAGTTACTTTGACACCACACAGAGCCTCAAAAGTCAAAAAGAGCTCCCACCGAGCTTAAATCTTAATGGAAATTATTTAATATAGAGGACACCTGTAGATTTCTTCATCGAGCCCCCCAAAGGACGAGAAGCCATTAAGACTGTATTAATTATCTTTGGATATATTTTATTATATCTCACCTCCTCATTCTTCTATAAATACTACTGGAGAAGATGAGAGAGGTGTTGGTTGGTTGATCACTAGTTGTAATACTGAAACTCTCTGAAATAATACATAGTCTGTTGAAGTTGAAGAAGAAACTGAAGTCTTGGAAGCCTTGATGATGTTTTTGCATGATTTTTCCTGAGAAGGCTCTATCATTGGATCCATGAGCTTGGCTGTTGGCGAAGTATTCTGAACTGTTTAATGTTTTCTCCTATTTTCATTCTGTTCCATAATTTCTTACTACAGTAGGTTAAAATTTTTAGGCTAAGAAATGACTCTTGGAAGCACCTTAGACCTGTTCACCCTTCACTGTTTCATGTTTTCTTCTGCTGAGGTATTTTAGAGTCTTTAATCTCTCTCTTTAGTCCTCATGCTTGTTTATTTCTATGATAGCTCTAATAAGATGGTTTCAGCATGATTTATGGTTCTCCCTGCTTGTCTGTTTCCACTTAAAGGCTGTTATTGAAGTCTCCCTTTGAAGTACTTCTGTCTATAGTAAGCCAAGGAGGTCTATTCTGATCTTGCCTTTTGTCCTTGCTTAAACAGTTGTCTTAAAGGTCTTTGTAGTTGTAATCATAGATGTGTTAGGTGTTCCCTCTTCTATGACTGCAATTAGCAGTGAATCTTTTATGTTTTCTAAGTCATTTGAAATAAAATCTTTGAGGAAATAGGGTGTTCCCCGAATCTTAGATTTCATTTTAAAAGTTGTTTTTGAAATCATTGTTTGCTTAAAGGTGTGATTTGTAGAATTCATGGTTAGCCCTGTTTATCAAATAGCTCTTTATGGTTCAAATTGTGTTTTCAAATTCTCGTTGCTGAGAATTAAACTTCTCTTTCTAAATCATTGATGTCCATCTCATTCCAAAACCAAAGGATCATGTGGCCAAGTTAGATTTGCCCTCTGATATCCCATATCCATTGATAAGTTTGTCATGACCTCTTTTTGACTCCATTGCCCAATGAAGCTACTACTTCCTATTTCTAACCACCTTTCCTAGACCTTTCATATTCTACTGTGTCAATTCAACCAAACAAACACGCAAACACCTGAACTTAATAACTAGTCTAAAACCAATACTCTAAGCACACAAGATAAACTTTTGCAAACAAACATTTGAGAGATCCCTCTCTGAGAATAGGAGGACTAGATCCTGTAACTCTAAAGATTGGTTATGATGTTGCCTTGTCTTTTGATTTTCCAAACTATCAAAACACGGGACACCAACAACATGCATGTGGTTTCTTGGGTGTGATATGTCATTGATGTTATCACTGGAAAATATGACAAGCAAAAGAAATTATGAAATGTCAAGCATAAGGATTTACAGGGTTGAAAAACATTAGATAATCTGGAAAATTTAACTTTCTCTAAGGTAAAGAGGAAAAATTATCAAATTGGGCATAGAAGACACTGGAAAAGTGCACTCTGCACGCACTTTTATTTGATAGTAGCGTAGGTCTCTATGGTTTTCCCTAAATAAGCCGCATGGTCCTAGGTATGGTGGAAGGTCACCGTCTAAGACCACTTTGCACACTTCAGGAAGAAGATTCTCCACTTGAGTCCACCTAAGGACAACTTCCTAGAGCCACCTTCAGATCTCAAGTGAGCACACAATGGAATCAAACACCACTCTTGGGTCACTATTCACAATTGCCCCAATAGAGGGGACAAGATTTGAATTTTGCCTATAAAAGGCCACCATGAGAAGAACAACTTAGAACAAATTGTTATGTTGGTGAAATTTCCCATGAGAAAACCAGCAGTGTGTTTTCCAAGCAACAAGAGAGTGAATGGATTCATTTGTTGGCCATCCAACATCTCAATCCCAAAGGAGAAGTGCATCAATTATTCGATATTTGATCACTCATTCGAGGAGAAGAGAGAGGCCTGCAGACAACTTAAGGGGAGATCCATCCTTGCTTTGAGTATTAGAGCTCTATAGCTCTAAGGACTCACTACGAGTGTTTTAGCGTTCTACCTCTTTTTACCACCAGCAGCTAATAAAAGGGGATTCGTTCTCCATTGGTATTATTAGTTTTTTTACTCCATATTGATCTTGTGTTATATGTGTATTTTTTGTTTCTTGTTTCCTCCTCTTTTTGTAGTATGATATGTTCCATAACTAGTTTTTCTACATGTTATTATGCTTCACTAACCATCTAACGACTCATTTTTTCCCTGTGACATTACTTGTAGACTAGAAATCACTCCTATCAAGCAATGGTGTTTTTTGTACACTTCTGTACTAAGCACACCAACACAGGATTGACGACTCCACTTATTTTTCCTCTTAAACTAAGTGGTTGTGGTTTTTCATAACCTCTTTTCTGCTCAGGATTGCTGCAGGACCAGATCTCCTCCTCCTTAGATTGTCTCATTCACCCTCTATGAATAGATTCAGTTCAGGAGAAGCATGATTTCGGTGTGCAGGAAAACCGCACACATTCAACACAGACAGACACGTTAGTTCGCTCATGTTAAGCTCAGATAGACAAGCAGAGTCGGGCGCCTCTGTAGAAATAATCTGCGTGGAAACCAGTGAACCATTTTTTCACTAATTTTCTTCATTTTTTTCAATTCTAAAGTGATTGGAAACCCAAAATAAATCTTCCAGCACTGTGTTATGGTGTCCATTGAATGTTAGGACATGTTTTTAGTTGAACTTTAGCTTAGCTATTGCATAGTTCTAATTTTTAGTTTGTTGTCACAAATTCACATAGTTTAATTAGGCAAGTAAGTGGTTAAAATCAATCCATGCTATATGAATGAACTTATTAGTGATAATATACACAAAACACGTAGGTAATTAGCAAGGAGTAAGTGGCCATATCCACGCATGGTTAGCTATTTTCCATTTTTTCCAAATTTTTGCCTTAATTGTAGTTTAAAATTTCCATTAGGATCCGAGACTAAGATCAAATTATCTAAGAAGGCAAGTAATATCTGCTACCCTTGCACCGCTTGGTGACTCTGGGCATGCATATGAACGCTCTCTTTTGATAGTTTTTCATCTCCATATAGTGCGAAATTTAGTCTAAATAGGAAAATTTGTAAGCGGCCCATTATCCACGCATCATTTACTTTTTGAAAGGAGCAATCAAAACATAGTTTAATTAGGACGGAGTGTAAATGATAATCGCATATCCGCATCCTATAAAATTGTGATTTTACACTTTACCACACACATTGGCACACCATAAACAAAGTAAGACTCCTTAAAACTAACCATTAATTGAACTCATTAAAATATCCCCACAGGGGCCACAAGATAATTAATAGTTCAGGTTAGGACCGTTGGGGGTAGGCATCCAATAAGCTGCCATGGTAATTTTACATTCTTGAAATATAGAAGTTGAATTTGTAGGGAGCTTTAAACCCGTTTCTCCGCCCACGGAAAATAATTTCTGAGCACCACAGAGACTTGATTCAGAGGGGGTTAAGCTTAGGCCCAGTACGTGCAATACTATTTGGGGCTACCTGACCCATCTAGTGCTCGGTACTGGTAGCTGAATACCAAGGATATAAAGACTCAAACACTCATGTGGGACGATGGTACTTAGTGACCAAATCTAGGGCATATTTCCGTATAGGTGATGGTGCAGGCAGTACTAGATCCTCTTTCCATTACCTTGGTTGATTCTTTGGCTACTGGAAAGTGTCACCAACTATTTCGGGATGTTGGCCCCAGTACCCACCAAAAGATATATTTGCAAGGCCCAGTTACAATTGAGAGTGTAAGGACGATTAGCTCTTTTAGGATTTTTTGAGTATCATACGTGAAACAACCAAAACCGTTTTTTTTGAGTGATTGATCACATAGGATTAATATAAAGGGAAATTAAACTTTTATTTTTTGCTTTGTTTTATGTATGTGATCGAATTTTTCTTTGATAAATAATCTCACGCCCCTCATAAAACTAAAAAATATTTCCAAAATCAAACTTAGTTGACACCATAACGGACCAAATGGGACCTCGTCGATCTAGAATTTTTTTGGATCTCCCCCCATTAAAGGGAGGATTTCCAGGTCTTCCGCCATTTAGGTGTTAAAGACGACACACAACCACCCTTATCAGTTCATCCTTTATTAGGGCATCTTTAGTTTGGAATCCCCAAAGGTCTCCAAACGCCACACCAGTGTAAACCCCCTCATGGTCACCACACACCACTCCTCCCACAACCCCTATAGGGCAGAGGAGCGCTACCCATTCGGGGAGCCAACAGAATACATAGCTGGGTATGTCATAGACAAATGCCATACACAACCAGAATCCTGTGTTTTCATAGTCTACAATGGCGCTCAACACTCAATTACCTTTCCGAGCATATTTAAACTTACCTGATCTATCAAAGTTAAAAAATGACCCCATTGCACACAATCCAATTCAGCCCCCCATGCCCACGAAGATCCCTTCAAGCATTCCTTAGATCGAAGGGAAGCAAGCATAAGACCCTGGAAACCATGTAATGAATTTCCACTTATGGTGTTCTTCGAACATTATTATTGATGAAACTGTTCGATTAAGACTATTTCAACACACCTTAACTGGACCAGCCATGAAATGGTATGTGGAGCAGCCTTATGCTTCACATGGAAACTTTAGCACCCTCGCTACTGCGTTCCTCACATATTTTCAGTTACCCATCCACCACGATTCAGGAATGGAGTTACTAACACATTTTAGACAAACGATACCCATCCACATCTCAAACCATCTCCATGAATGGCGGCGACATCGAAGTTTGTGTAAAGCCAAACTCGAAGATCGAGTTTTACTTGAAATATTCCTGAAAACTCTCACAACAGAGATTTCAAAGGACATGGAAACTCAAGGACCTACTTTTGAAGAGGATGCCATCAACAAATCCCAACAACTTGAGTTGATATACACTCAGTCATGATACATCTATAACATCCTGCCTAACGCCCCACGCCTCCAAAATAAAGAATTTCCAGACGCATCAAACACTGTAGATAGATTGATAGGGTCATTGAACAAAAGTCACCTAGGCAGTAGTATCCTATACCCCGATTATGCATACGATCCTAACCAGAACATCCTGCAACTAGGTTATCATCAGAGTCATCATGCACCTCTGCAGAACATGACCAATATGGCACCATCATACCATCATCAACAAGAAGGTTCATACCCTCTTGCACAGGGGACCTAGTACGAAGCAAGGAATGCTGATGGAAGAAATCACCCCCAACAACCACATACAAACCAGGGACAAGGACCTCAATATTCACACTCCCCAACACAAAACCCACTGATGCAAAACAATGCACCGGTGAACTTTTTGCAACCTTCCTAGGCCCAACCGCGCCAGTCATACAACCAGGAGAATCATAGTAATCCTCTTAATGAAGGAAAGAAAAGCCAAAAAAAAAGGGAGATCCTGAACAGGGAGGAAATAACCAAAAACGGTCTCTACGATATTAGGCTTGGGGAAACCCCAACCGAAATCAAAACTAGGAGCCAAATAACTCCCAAGGGTAGAACAAGAGGTATAATCTTTGAACCAACCACTCTTGCGCGAATTTTGGTGAGTATGGCCATTACACTCATCACTGTCCCGAATTGCCTGAGCTCAAGAAGCTTCAAGGTAACCGAAGACAAGGGGGACCTACACATCAAAAAACTCTAATGCAGGAGCCCTTTTCCCACCAAAGGGAAGTTAGTTCCCAATAGCAACAACCACCCCCCGATGATTCTGGAAACAACAACCACGAAATCTATACGACTGGAAAGAAATTTTTTCTTTAGACATGGAATCAGAGTTATGATACCCCGCCAGACACTAATTCATTAGGGGATAGCACGATTGCACCTACAACACCGTTTACTATATAAAAAATGCCTATTGAACCTTTGCCAAAAATGGAAAAGGGTCCAACAAGGCGGGCATGACACCACTCCAAAGCAGCCCATAATTATAGCATCATGGACGACTTATCACAATCTCCCGTTTCCATGTCAGCTTTAGAAGTCCTTCAATCTTTCCCAAAGCAAAGGAAAGCCTTAATTTCTACGTTAGGCACAATCGACCCTGCCGATTCGTGCCTAATGGATTTTGAATTAGATAAAGCCACCCCCAGGCTTCCATCATTGGTCACCTCTAGATACTAGTGTCAGTCCAGAACATCACTATCTCCCGATGTATCATTGACGAGGGTGAGTGAATCCATATGCATAATGTAAAAAATCATTTGGTGGAAATTGGGATCCCTTGAACTAAAGCCATCAAACATCACACTTAGAGTGTACGATGGGCGGCCTTCTGCTCCAGTCGGTCTCTATCAAAATGTCCTGGTCTGCTTGGCTAAAAAGATGGTTTTTATAGACATTGAGGCTTTGGATGCTCAGCTGGACTACAATAAACTCCTTGGGCGGAGTTATATGTATGCCATGTCTACCATAGTATCATCTATCTTCTGGATCACAATGTTCCCCCACGAGGATCGCATCATCACCATTGAACAGTTAACATAACATAACAAGCAACCCATGATGAACATTGATGTCATTCTACGCTATGTATACACATCTATAGAATTGATCACACAATACCAAGAATATTGCCTTGGCCAATTTAAACCATCGTCTATCCTCGGATCGTTCCTAGGAGATCCCCTTGTCATACCAGAATCATTCGCTGATATCACAGGGGCCTCATTGTGCATGATGTCATCATCAAGCACCGAGACCAACCATGAGATAGAGGCTAGTAGTAATAAAACCGAGGCCACTGGCACTACAACTTCTCTATTCTACGTCATCTCCCAAACTAATTTTCTATACCCTCCACCTGGTTTTGTGTCAAAACAAGTCTTGGCAACGGTAGTGTTGCTAAACATATCTTTCGCAATACTAGTTTCGTACTTGGTCCCACCTGCCATGTCGGGAGGCACGAGCATCAATGCTACATGATTAATCCCTATCACTCCCGAGGAGGCCCAACCTGTTAAGGAAAACCCCATAGCCATACCGGATAAAGAGACTCCCATTGCAAATATGATTAAAGCGACCAGGAAAACCCCTAAAAAAGGGAAAAATATAGAAAACCCCATCATGCCAAGGGAATTACGACCTTGTGCATTGTGCGATACTGTAGGCCACCCTACCAATATCTGCCTAGAGTTGGATTATTTGAAACCAATCCTAAGCTCCGAAATGAATACCGCGGCCATGAGTTTCCGTAAAATGTAACCAACCACAAAAAACCAAGGCAAAGCATTACATACCAACCACTTATGTGTTATCTGTAACAATTATGGGCATTACAGTCCTCATTGTCCATAAATACCACGATATAGGGATGCCTTACATGCCCTAGAACAATCATATCAAGAGGATACCCCCATGCAGTCAAATGGGGAAGAAACTCGGGTCATATTATACCTTCAGGAGGCACGACTGTCACCAGAAAGACCCCCATTTGTCCCTCCTCCTCCTGTCCAATGTTGTGCACTCTGCGATGAACGCGATCATTTCATCACCGACTGTGCAGCCTTAGAGCTCTTCCAAAGATGGTATCCAGTTAACCCAGTATACCATGCTGAACTCCTAGCGATCCAACATTTGTGTCAGATAAGGGGTGGCGATCACCCATTACGCCATTACCATTATATCCCTCGATTTCGTTTAGCGTTAACCAGTTTACGCATGGCTATAATGCACCTCTCCCTAGAATATGACTTAGATAAAAAATCCATGGAAAGCTCGACAATGCAAGAGGATGTGAAAAGTAGGTCCATTCTCTTTCTATCAGCAGAAAAGCGGCTGGTTGGGGAGCCCATAGTCAGCCCCAACCGCCCTCCATGAAGAAGACCAACTACGCATGCAACCATTTGGTTTCCAAATTTCTAAACCTAGAATCGCTATGCAGATGGTACCCAATCACCTCACCAGCTCTGAGGGAAGGGAATACCCAAGAAATACATTCTTGTTTAGTATGTCAATGAAACCATCATGCTCAACACTATACCTATATCCCTCAAGTGTGCCGACTAATTGACATCATTTTTTCATTAGAAAGGCACCGTTGGGATATGGTCAATCCTGAGTTTAGAGAACTTAATGTAAGGCAGATTTTCCCCAGGAAGTCTACTCCATATCAGTACCAAAACATTGGGTGATTCAGAAAGATGCACTGGCCTAATAGGACCCATGTCCATCCTAGGGCGGCATGCAGGTTATGAAAAAAAATCGACCACCAGATCAATCAGTGTAAGGAACTGAAGCACCTCACGAACAACTTTCGCATGGTCTCCCCGATCCCTCAGAAACATCTCTCTAATCAAGAGAAGATCACACATTTCTATTGGAGGATCTGCTCACATTTCCACCATACAATGAATTGTGAGCACCTCCCAAGGCTGCAAGCGATAAGAGCAATGTTAAGTCTACACTCTCCAAGATATCTAGATCTCCCAAAATAAAAAATTCGGAGATGGCAACAGCGAAATATTTCCCCTACGCCTGATCCTTTCCGAGCGTCCACTTCAGGGATGAAGATTAGTGTTGGTTACCACACCATCTACTCGATAGTCACCATGGTACCATGCACCATTTTCACCGGCTAGAACCACGAAATAGATGCATTCCCATTAATGGAAACATTTAGGCGCCTCTTCACCAAGTACAATTTCAAAATCCTGGAAAGTGAAAGTAATCTTGGTATGCCTCGTGAGGAACCTAGACTTTCTCTCATGTAAGTCGCTACGATGGAAATTCCTCCCCCACCAAAAACCGAAGAAATGATACATCATATACGATTCATATCATCGTGTATCAGAATCATGACTTAGGTATTCTTCTCATTAGTCATAGGTGTTGAGTTAGGTGCAACTACGAGAGTATTTGTGCCAACGACGATGAAAACCCAATCTATTTTCAACCTTTCAACTGCATCTGGTTCCACCGAATCGACGAAATATTCTTATTCATGTCTGTCGACCAGTTCCGTGAGGATCGAATCACCTCCTCATGGCGTTGCACAGACTCAATCCCCCTTAGGATCCTTATTTCACTCAGATGAGGATATTCTTGAGGCCACAACGGAACCATATTATCCATGGGATTTAATGCATCACCGCTCCTTTTTCCTAAAAATACGTTCGGCCCTAACAAACCAGGAAACCAAGAGATTTACGCAATTGAATCAAAATATTTCCTTCCATTAGGGAGAGTCGATTGGTTCAAAAATCCAATTCTGGCACCCGATATGTCTGAAGAAGGGAACATGTCAAAAATTTCTCCTACCATCAAGGTGAATATCTCTCGAAATCCTGAGAAAGTCGAAGAAATATTGTTGGGGGCAGCATGTTCCACCGATAATGTAACCTCTTAAACCCATTTGCTGAAATAGTATCGAGATATCTTCGCATGGGACTACTCGGAAATTCCAAGGCTCAGTCCCACTATAGTAGAGCACCACATTGACACTTGGCCTAACATACCACCAATACACTAGAAGCAACATCAACTGCACCCATCCAAGGCAGAAGCAATTAAGCAAGAAATTGATAAGCTTCACAAATCCGGGTTCATCTACCCCATCACTTACACATCATGGGTTTCCAACCCTGTTCCCGTCATGAAAAAATAGGGCACTATACGCGCCTGTACCGATTTTCACGATTTAAACAAATATTTTCCAAAGGAAAATTACCCTACCTTGTTCATTGACCAAGTCATCGATGCTTGTGCAGGACACAAGGCCCTTTCCTTCATGAATGGTTTCTATGGGTATAATCAAATCCAAATACAGCACACCGATCGGTACAAGACCCTGTTCACCACCCCATGGGGCACGTTTGTGTATCAAGTAATGAAATTCGGTCTTAAAAATGTTGGAGCCACTTTCCAGTAGGCCATGAATTATATCTTTCATGAACTGGCACACCTCATCCTCGCCTAATTGGACGACCTCACTGTTCGATCCAAGAAACGATCTAATCATCTCGAGGATCTGAGACTGGTATTCCAACAATGTCGGCAATAAAACCTATGCTTGAATCCCCTCAAGTGTGTCTTCTGCGTGATGAAATGATGAATTCTAGGTTTTATTGTGTCCCAACAAGGTATTAGAGTGGAACCCCTCAAGGTCCAAGCTATCAAAGAGGTACCACCACCTCGAACCCTCAAGAAACTCCAAAGCTTGTAGGGAAAGGCCAATTTTCTGAGACGCTTCATCCCAGACTATGCCACTTGTGCTCAGGGATTCCTATGCCTCCTCTGTAAAGACATCCAATTAAAATGGGATGATCAAGCCCAACAATCATTTGAGGCGCTGAAAGACACATTATCTTCAGAACGATTAATTATTCCTTCAAACTACGACAAGGATTACACCCTGTATCTTTCAGCGTCTGAGACCGCTTTGGCAGGGGTGTTAATCCAGGAGGTCCCCGATAGGAAAGAACACGTAATTTATCACGTTACTAAAAAGTTATCAGGCCCCGCATTAAGATATGATCCCGAAGAGAAGACTTCCCTAGGATTAATACACGCAATCCAAAAACGTCACCACTAAATTATCTTAATGACACCAACAGTCATCGCAGATATCAACCCCATGAGATACCTACTCACCCGTTGTTTGATGAACCATAAGTATGCTCGCTGGATAGTTATACTACAAGAATTCTACTTACAGTTTAGCTCCCCCAAAAGCAATAAGGCTTTAATTTTAGCTAAGTTCATTGTTGACCTCCCAAGACAGACCAAAGGATCACCAGTCAATGATTCACTATCGAATGAACATCTCTTCCTAGTGATGACTAACGGCCCTTGGTATGGAGATATTTTCTTATTCCTACAAACCCAAAAGTTCAAACCAAAACTCACTCATGACGACTGTAGGTGCATCCGCCACTAGGCCCCCCGATACCTCCTCATGGGAGATTTCCTTTATCGGCAGGGCATCGAAACCATTTTACGTCGATGCCTCACTCACGACCAAGCTGAGAAAGCCCTTAATGACTGTCACAATGAAGCTTGCGGTGGCCACCTCTACATAATGGCCACTACCCAAAACAGTCTGTAGGCATGATATTTTTGGCCCACGTTATTCCGTGATTGCATCTCATTAGTCAAAAGGTGCGAGCGATGTCAACAATTTTCTCACAAGGCAAGAGCGCCTCCTGCTCCCCTGCACCCTGTCATAATCACTGGTATCTTATGCAAATGGGGGATTAAATTCATAACTTGAAACCCCATGTCATCAAGCAACCAAAAATACATTATTGTGGTCGTTGACTATTTCACCAAATGGGCTGAGGCCATGCCCAAATACGACAACAAGGCAGAAACTGTTGCAGGGTTTCTGTTCAACAATGTCATCACTTCGTTTGTTGTACCAAAAGAGTTAGTCTCTGACCATGGAAAACACTTTGAAAACGAGGTTTTCCAGAAGCTATCTCATCACCTCGGATTCACACATGAATTCACTTCACCATACTACCCCAAATCCAACAGACAAGTAGAAGTTGTAAACAAAATACACAAAACGATGTTACAACGCATGGTGAATAACCAAAAAAAAAACTGGCACCACATGGTTTTCTCCGCCCTATGGGCATATCGCAAGGCAGTGAAAACATCAACGGGGTTCATACCCTTCCACTTAGTGTACAGGGTCGGAGTTGTGATTCCCATATAGCGTGAAATCCTGAACTTACACGCCACCATCAAACTCCTCAATGAATCCAAAACTCTAGAGAAATGCTTAGTACAACTAAAACTCGTCTGCAAAAGTTGACGACAGTTTCTCCAACACAACGAGGCCCATAAAAATGGGTGAAAGCATCATTCGATCATAAAATCACCCCTCGATCATTTATTGAGGGGGAGTTAGTCCTACACTATGATGTTGCGAAATAAGCCCTAGGGCCGAGGAAGTTTGAAACCAAGTGGAAAGGTCCCTATGTCATAAAACACTGTATCCTCAAAGGGGCATACATGTTGTCAGAGCCCGACGGAAAATGCTTAAGAAGCCTCGTCAATGGGATCTACCTCAAGAAATTTTACCCATAAGGGTTAGGAGGCTTCAACCCTAGAGATAACATGCATATAGAAAAAATTATTTTTTGATCACAAACATCAAATACTTGTTCTAAAAAGGGCTTTGGTTTCACAAATGGATCGTCCCCCCAACCATTATTTTAGATTCATTGATGGAGCATCACGATGATCTCAATATCTAGCTACAACCATCTGGGTCATCTACTACCCTGATTGATTGCCATTATTCACCAATGGAGTATGCATTAGATTAGATACAAACAATCAGGCATAATATGACGTCGTCATTGGGCTCATGAGAGATGCCTTCAATCAAGGCATCCACCACCTACATATCTACCTAGATTCCCAATTAGTGGTTTGTAGTTAAACCAAGAATTTGAAGTATGAGATTCACAACTGTTTAGAAAATATTTGCGTGCAAAAATATTAAGCCGTCAATTTGATCATATTACATTCACACATGTACCACAAAATCAAAACTAGACAACAGATCACATAGTTAACCACATCCTAGACTGGAATGCATCTTGTATAAACCGTCATACATAAAACCAAAAACATAAAAAATATATAGATATCCATCAGTGATACACAACATCCGTCAAATCATATAAACCATAGACACATCATCAAGAGCTGCAAAAAATACACCTCACATATATACCAAAAAATATGTGTGAGTACAAATAAAAAGTCATGTATTTGATCCACAAGTTAGCCAAAAAATACATATACACATGTCACAAAAAATAAGGGAATCATCCTCATAACGAGTGTTTTCGTTGATTATAAAGTGTCTCTAGGGCTGAGCCCCACTAGGTGGGCCACCTAGACCCACAACTGCACATGGTGGCAACACTGGGGAAACCGCCAAAACTGAAGCCGCCACACGACGGAAAGTCGGATGATAGCCCCTCTCCCGAGCCATCAATGTATCCAACCAGACATCATCTAGATCATCGACGAACCCTCGAGTCAGCATACCCTAGGTCAACCTCTCCAATTGATCCCAAGCATCTGCTAGATCAGTGGATTGAGCCTCAAATTCAACTAGTTGCTCCGCCATCTCCACCATACGTGCCTCGGCCACCTCGGCACAAGAAATAGTCGCAACACACTCAGAAACAACCGAGAAAATACCCTCCCCAAAAGGGCCAATACGACACAACCCTAAAGCTCCACTGTATCTCCACCCTGCCCCCCAGCCTGGGGCTGGACTCCTCTACCTGTAACCCTCTGGTTGGGTTTGTGTCCCACCAACCGAGTAGTATGCTATCCAACCACTCCCACATTTGCAAGAAAAAAAAATATAGTGTCAGTGTCACCACAACACACATCATAAATACTCAAAAAATGCAGAAAAATCACAAAAAAATCATACCTTCTGTTCCCCACATGTACCCAGTAGGAAGACCCATATCTAGATCTCCCCGATAGTCCATCCCAGAGTATGGATACTCAAGGAACATCTTAGGGTTGGACTCGAACCAGGCCTTTGTGGTTGCATTCCAATAGTGACCCACCTCTACTCCCCCACCTCGAGGAATCACTGGTGCCCACCGCCTCATTTGAGGGTCCTGATGAAACCCCATAGGAATGACTGGCACCTCATCCATGTGTCCTGATGAAACCCCATAGGAATGACCACCAGAGGTCACAATAGTACCACTCTCTCAAACATAATTCTACATAGAATGCTAGCAAATGTAAATGGCTTATATCCTGTTCGAACTTGTTAACGGGAAAATTTGTCCGGCCAAGAGTAGGGGATCTCCCCGATAGAAAGTCCCAATTAGACTTTGAACTGTTTGAGATAGGGATCCCGTCCGGAGGTGTGGGTCCGGCTACCGCTGAATACTCCTTCTCCTGGATGCAAATGAGCCCTGCAGAGTTATAAATGTACAGTTATAGAATGATACAAGATAAATATCTATGATTATCAATGAGCCTCAACACTACAAATAGCAAGATATAAAAGAAACACGCGACTGAAGAAGATGCTGTTAGCAGCACATCATTAAGGTCGTGTCTGTAAGATTTTTCAAACCATATAAGAAACAATTCTTCCTGGTAAAAACAACTTATACGTACTCGGGCGTTTTCATGAAAGAGATAGATGTCAATAATAAAATTACAGAAATCCCCTATGTAAATAACATACCATCATATACACATGCAGTAAGCTGAAATGCATAAAGAGGGTAATCAGAAACCACAGATAAAATAATCACAGGATATCAGACATATATGATGAAATACTCATAGTATTGACAAATTGATTTCATCAAATCCCATAGTGGATTTAAAATAAATTCTTGTATTCATTCATAATAGGTTGTTTAATGCTTTAAAACTCTCTTCTCTCCTTTGGAGTCCAAAACAAAAAAGGTCCCCTACAATTTTCCTGAAGGAAGCTTTTAGAGAACAAAACTTGCCCTTTGGGCTCCCCAACTTTTCACCTTCCTGACCGTTGGGCTGCCTTGTGACCTGAATAGAAGATGCTACCTGCGACCTAGTTGGAAAGTGCGACTTGCGACTTGGCTGGAACAATGCGACTTGCAACTTGGTCGTGGAAAGTGCAACCTGCGACTCCTTCTGTGGATTTTCGCCTTGCAATCTGATCATGGGAGTGTGTGCATGATTGTGAGGTCGGGAACATCAACTTGTTGCTCTTTGAGGAAATTCTGCCATGTGCGGTAATCTACAGCGACTGGGGAGATTAGAGGAGTATCTTCCCTTAACTGGTGCAGGCATTCTAAGGCATTCAGAATCAAAGTTTCTCTCTTGATTGTGACCTGGTTAGATAAAGAAGCCAGTTTGGTGTAGATCCAAACTGGTGTTATGACAAAGTTAACCAAGTTCTCCTGTGATGCAGGAAGATCAGGCATAGTGGCGGCTTGTCTGATAGGCTGCAGAAATGCCTGAATCTCCTGATCTATCTGTCCCCATGTCTTCTCCTCGCTCAGTGCACCTAGAGAAGGAATGTGGTGCAGTTCATGCATCGAGTCGATGCCACTGATCAAATTCTCATACGCGGTCATTACCTTTTCTAGATCTTTGAATAATTTCTCTTTGGATTGCATCTTGATACGGATGTGGAACTTGTCATTCTGAGTGTGAATCCAGTCTTTCTTGGGAAATTTTTTTGGAGCCTATGTGTATCTGCCTGTCCATTCTATCATTCTATCCAAGGCGACAGAGGCCTCTTTCAGTTGCTCGTTTCTCTGCTTCGTCTCTACTTAGGCTTTCAGTAGAGGTGCGACTATTTACTTTATGGTGAACATCTCCCCATAAACCTGTCTCATGGTGGCTTCCAGCATCACCAATTCTCTCTAGACGGTAAGCAGTACTTTGTTAATAAGAGTATTTTTGTCCTGGAGCTATTGGATTTCTTCCCTTAGTGCTCTTTTTTCTTGCTCCGACCTTGCTTCCCTTTTTTTAGAGTCATCTAATCTATTTTGTAGGGAAAGGATTTCCCTACTCATCTGGCTCACATTTTCTTCTGTGGCTGCGGCAAAAGCAGTGTCGGCTAATGCTATCATCACTAGGTTGGTCCTAGTGTCTAGGACTATATCTTTTTCCGTCGTGGCTGTGAATGGGGCGAAAGGGTTCCGTGCTAGGCATCTCCCCTTTTCCTATTGGATTTTGAAGGTAAAATGATCATAAGTGACTCTTGTTAGGTTGAACACCTCCTCCTCCTGTCCTTCAGAGGAGCCTGGATCGGAGAGTACAAAACGCGTGTTTTTTACAGGTACTTCGATGGGCGACAACTCGGTTTGTACTCCTATTACTGGAGGAGGCGTCTCGGTGTCCTTTGATCTTTGATCCTCTTCTTCTTTTCTCTTTTGTTCTTCTTCCTCTTTCAGAAGCCGTTCCACCTCTGCCTTTTCCTGTTTTTCCTTCCGCCTGCGCTCTGCTTCCGCTTTTTTTTCCTGCTCTTCCTTCCTTCTGCATTTGGCATCCACCTGATCCAATTATTTCTTGAGTTGTTGTTCAGCTTCTGCTTTCACTTCCTACTCTTCCTTCCTCTTCCGGGAATCCTCCACTTGTTTATTTCTCTGTTCTGCCTTCAGGTTTTTTTTGCGCTTATCTTCATCTTCTTTTGCCTTCTTTTCAACTTCTTGTTCTTTTTGTTGGGCGGCAGAGTTGTGGCCCGTGCTGGTTCGAGGATTCTTGGCCTAGGAAGAAGAGGCGCCTCCCAACTCGCGGATTCTTTCCTCCAAAGTATGATCATCTTGATCCTCCTTATCGGACCATGCTCCCGGGGCGAGTTCCCTATCCGTGTTATACTAGTTTCTTTTCGCATCCTCATATGGGCGTTCAGTATGCTGGTAGATCCATTTGAACTTGGCCCGTTTGCAGTGGTCAGGGACTATCCTCTCAGGATCGTATGTCCGGTGATCCAAAGGCCCCAGGTAGAAACCTTTGATTTGTTCCGCTTCCGTTTCTACCTCCCTGAAATCCTTGACTATGTAGGCACCAATGGTGAGCGGCAATGTAGGCCACGACTTTTTCTTACCTTTAGTAAGGACCTTTGAGAAATCGGAAGTCATCTGATAACATACTTCCTGAAGAAGCATCTTGTCCATAGCGAATTAGGGCAGAGCATGAGGAGTCTTGAATGAACCGAAAACTCGAATAAAGGTGTATTCTGCAAGTGGAAACCAATGTGCTACCTTGACTAACGTTTCCATGGCTCGCCAAGACATGCATGGGGTATCCTGGCCGAACAATTTCCTGTAGAGTGCAGGGACAAAATGTTGTGAGATTGACTCTATATCCTTCTTGTACTTAGAGTCCCAGAATACCTGTGTTTCTATGTGAACTGGGCGTGCCCGCTCCTGATCCCAGTTGTGAGCCCATCCCTCAAAGTAGCACCTGGAACAAACTACATCCAATATATAGGAGGCCATGTAAAATTTAGACAAGTATCCCTCCTCTGGTGCCAGTGCTGCAGATATGTTTGTTTTGAGGGACGCCACTAGTAAGCTGGCCCAATTGAAATGGGTGCCATATACAGTAACGTAGCTGATTAGGGATACCCAAGTACCACTGAATGTGGTGGCATCAAGACGACCATATATCCTACAAAGCATAGCTACCACCAGCTTGTATATCTTTTTGAGGCCCGCCACTGGATACTCCTGATCCTTCTTGATTTTGAACTTCTCGGGTTATTCCCACCATCCTCTCAGGGTGTCTATTATGGGGACTGCATGGGTGGTGGCCCATTCTTCTGTGAAAGTCTATTCCCATTCCGAAAGCGTGTAATAAAACTCTGCATCCCAGCCCTTTAGAGTTGCAAAAGCCCTTCCCTCATGGTCTCGAATTACCCACTTCTTGGGATCGATCTTCTGTATGATCCATTCAATGACCTCCACACATGGGAATATAGCTGGGTGGGCACCTACGTAGTGAAGCTTCGACCTCTTAACTTGTACATATACTTGCCAGTCGGGGAGGTCCTCTGGAAATTCTGGTTGTGCGAATTATTGGTATACTTGATACCAACTCATGCTTTCTCCTTTCATAAATTTGCATGCGGTGTCCCCATAGATCGGGGGAGGAGACATTGGTATTTCCATTTCTGTGTCTTCTAGCTCTGGGCTCTTTTTTTTTCTTGCGAACTGCCAGAGGTCCTATATCGCTTGAGGATGAAGAGATGGAGACACACTTTAACTCTACTTCGAAGTCCCTTGGTATGCTCATAAAATAGTCCCAGGATAAGATAGATGCCATAATAATAAATGCCTAGGTAATGCTTTTCACTCTGCCCAACTGAGACCCAGGAAAGGGAGAAACTGCGACTTGGTGACCAGGTCGCTGGGTCGCAGAGGTTCAAACTTCTCGAGGGGTGTGCGACCTTGCGACTTGGCGACCTTGCGACCGAGTCGTTGGGTCGCCGAGTTGCATCGGTTTAATAATTCATGGGGGTGCAACCTTGCGACTGGGTTGCTAGGTTGCTGAGTCGCAAGGTCGTGAAAGTTCAACTTCGAGCGGAATGCGACTTGGCGACTTAGCGACCGGGGTCGTTGAGTCACAAGGTTGCGACAATTCAGTTTTGAGCAGAATTGCGACTTGGCGACTTAGCGACCGAGGTCGCTGGGTCACGGGGGTCGTGAGGTCGCGAGGGTCAGAGGTCGCGCTAGGGCTATTCAGGAGATTTAGACGTCGACGCGATCCTTAGCTTCAATTTTAATTTGAAACAATGCAAGGACTAAGTGAGAAAAGCTAATAAATGGAGGTGAAGGGATCATTAGGAGAAAAAAAAACACAGGGGAGGCTGGATAGCTCTATTTACAAAACTGTGTAAGAAAGAGCAGGGTTTGGATAATTTGAAAGATCTCAGGTTCCAAAGGATCAGAAAAGGGGAAAGTGGGTGGCTTTAAAAGGGCTAAGGTAAGTGGAACAGGGCAACAAAAGGAAATAATGGAAACATCAGGAGGAAAAGGTAACTTACCCGAGAAAATCGTGCCCCAGTTGGCATGTCAAAAGCATTTTTTTCTCTCTGTCGCATGGGTGAAATGCAACCTAGCGACCCTTCTATTTATAAAAGGGTCACGCGTGTGGGAAATTAATGAGGTCGTTGGGTCGTAAATATCCCGTGCTTAAGAGATGCGTGACCTCACGACCTTGCGACCTGGAGGGTCGCGGGGTCGCAAGGTCGCTAGGTTGTGATTTTGAAGTTTGTGTGCAATTTGCGATCTGGAAACCTAGCGACCTAATAGGTCGCAGGGTTGCTAGGTCGAAAATTGGGAAAAAAGCCTATACTACGACTCAGAGACTTAAGAATTTTCCTGAAATAGACTTGAACTTTAGATTTTGACTTAGCCTTTCGATGCTCAAGGGGGCTCAAAAAATTTTAGATGGTGAATTTTTGGAGGGTGTTGCAGTGGCTACAACAAATTAAAATTCACTAGTAGGGTCAAGAATCTCTGCCGGTGCTTTATCTAGAAGGGGGGGGGGGAGGGCATAAAACTTGTTCCTTTCACCCCGTGGGTCCCACTTCTTTCGTCTTCTAGCTTTGTGCATTTTCTCCCCCCACCTGCCTGCCCTTGGGTGTCGTTTTACATTGTTTTCATTCATGGAGATCGGATGAAAAAGTTCGGGGTAACCCAGGGTTTTACGGATCCATTATAGTTTATTTGGCCCTCATTGTGTTTCTCCGCTACAAGTGAGCCAGATGGTCCCGACGGAGTCACTGCCAGGAATCACGAGCGTTGCTCCGCTTCCAGCGAGCCTGGTCAGTACCCCGACGGAGTCGTCGTATCGCCTCTCTACGCAGGAAGCCTTTATGAATCCTTTACCCTTTATTCATGTGCTTAATGCACTTATTGAATTGTGCCCAGGGAACTTATTTCTTGTGCTCAGGGCACTTATTTTTACTTTGGAAATTATTGCCTAGGCGAATGAGGGATCCCAACTTATTTTACTTGCAAGAGAGGTTGCTCCTGGTCTATATGAGGGCTTACGGTTTTCCTGGATTTCCGTTCTTCACCTGAGGCTAACCCCTCCCTTTTCCTTCCAATACCCTATTCAATTGATCGTTTCCGTTTGCACAACAGTCCCTTGGTCCAGCATACTAGGGTAAGCTGCCGCATTTTGGTCCGAAGGCTTTAGTCATGTTCTCGCCAATGGGTGCCTATCAAAAGTATGCTTGCCCCTTTTTAAAGTCCGGGGAGAGATAATACACCAGCATAGATCCTTGACTCAGTATGCCGCTTGAGTAGCTTCTATATCCCCTTTCAAAATATGGATGCCAAGGGAAAGAAAAAGGGTAAAGGGAGCCTATGTGGAACAAGCAATTTTATTGAAAACAAGAAAGGTACAAAACAAAAGAAACAAGACAAACTATGATACAGGATGCATTGACAGCCCCGTGAGGCTGTCAGGTGAAATAGTGTTTAAGGTCGTGTCCATTCACAGGGAGGACCTCAATTCTCCCTTCAAGAGCTTGCGACCTGTAATTGTGGGGACCGACCTTCTCTCTGACCTGGAAAGGGCCTATCCATAATGCCTGGAACTTGGAGTGTTTCCATTTATCTTCATGAGCTTTATCCCATTTGAGGACAAGGTCACCTACTTCAAAAATCTTGTTCCCGGCTGAATTTTTTTCAAACCATCGTTTTATCCGTCCTTGGTGGATGGAAAATTTTTCTTGAGTTTTTTGCCTTTCCTCCTCAAGTTTCAGTAGGGTGTCTATTCAGGCTTGTAGAGCAGGGCAAGGAGTGCCATGAGACTCCTGAGATAACCAAAGTGTTGGGAGAGACAAGTTGGAAGGAAGGATAGCTTCTTTTCCATACACGAGGAAAAAGGGGGAGGTGCCTAGGGAGGGTTTGGGCATGACTCATTCTACCCAGAGGGAATTGTAGAGTGCCCTATGCCAATTTCGTTGTTGGGACAACAGAGTCTTTTTGATAATGCAGATTAGGTTCTTGTTGGTTGACTCGGCTAACCCATTTCCTTGCGGGTAATAGTTGGCAGAATGTTTAAGTACGATACCATTTTATAAAGAAAAATCATATAACTTTAATGATGAGAAATATGTTGCATTGTCAAAAACAAGGGAGGTTGGAACGCCAAACCTGATCACGATGCATTACGTGATGAAGGCTATTACCTCTTGATCGTTAACTTGACGTAATGGTATCACTTCAACCCACCTTTTGAAATAGTCTGTGGAGGTAAGGATGTACCTGTGTTGCTTGGAAGAGTGTGGCAAGATTTCCCCAATCACACCCAGCCCCCATTGTTGAAACGACTCTTCCATTGCGACAGACTGTAATGGGGCCGAAGGCCGAATATCTCTGTTTGCGAACTTTTGGAATTGCTGGTGTTTCCGAACATATGCGTGTGCATCTTTGAAAAAATTAGGCCAATAGAAACTAGCACGCATGATCTTATGAGCAGTGTTGTCTCTTGCATAGTGCCCCTCGGTGGGGCCATCGTGGAGTTCTGTCAATATTTTCTGTGCCTCATCTCCTTCCAAGCAACGTAACAAGACACCGTTGTGATGTTTTTGGAACAACTTATCTTGCAATAGTTGGTAGGATACAGCTTTCAGTCTCAATGCACGCTTCTTCTTGGTAGTTAAAGTGGGGCCCATGGTGCCGTGTTTCAGATATTGCAGGAGATCTGCGTACCAAGAGGATGGATCCTGTGGGGTCGTGCTATCAATTTGATACATATCAATCTCGTGTTCCCAATTTTCTTCCTCGTTGCCTCGTGAGTCAACTGCCTCTGCAGCCATGCGGCACAATCCTTGGCCCTTCAAAGTGTGTGATGGTTTGAATTCTAGGTCATATTCTTGAAGAAATGTCATCCAGTTGCCTCCTCGCTCGCCCAGCTCCTGCTGTACGAATAGTGAGTGAACAACTGGGTGAGGCACGAAGACTATGACATGATTCTTCAGAATATAGGGCCTGAAATGTTTGACCGCCTTGTATACTGCATATGCTTGTTTGTCAATATCTGGGTAATTCAGCTCGGCGCCTTGCAATCCAATGCTCATGAATGATATAGGCCGTTCATTGTGGCAGTCATCTTTTTGAGTGAGGATGGTGGCCAAAGACGAATCTGAGGCAAAGGTGTACAAAATAAAGCCCTTGTTGAAGTCTGGACTGTAAAGAGTGGGTGCTTCCGCGATGGCTCGTTTAATGTTGTCAAATGCTTCTTTCTTAGGGGGATTCCATTTAAAATTAGCGTTCTTCTTAATCATGCCTTGCAATGGTTTCCACGATCTAGGCGAAATCTGATATAAATTTTCGGACAAAGTTGATTTTGCCAAGGAAGGACTGCATGGATTTCTTCCCGCTTGGGGGCGGTATTTGAGCTATGAATTTTGCGCGTTCCAGATATACCACTATACCTTCTCGATTTATTATGTGTCCCAAAAATTTTCCTTCGGCGACGACGAACATGATTTTCTTTGGGTTCAGTGAGATGCCGTATTTCCGACACCTTTCAAAAATTTGTTTAAGGTGGTGTATGTGGTCAAATCTATGCTTTGAGAACACGGTGACGTCGTCAAGGTATACTACCATGCTTTTTCCAATGAGTCCTTTGAAGGCGATGTTCATAGCTCTTTGGAAAGTGGCACCGACGTTAATAAACCCAAAAGGCATGCGTCTGAAAGAAAATGTTCCCCACTTAGTTCTAAATTTGGTTTTGAGCCGATCGAGCTTCGCCACTAGTACTTGATTATAACCTGAAAACCCATCCAACAGAGAGAACATTTCTGATCCCGATACAACTTGAAGGATTTTCTCCATAGGAGGAACTGGGTAGTTGTCTTTGTCGGAAGCTCTGTTCAAATTCCTGAAGTCTATGCACAAACGGATTTCCCTGGATTTCTTGCGAACAGGGATCAAGTTGGACACCCGGGTCGAATTTCTGACTTTGAAAATTATCTTTGCATCCAAGATCTTCTTTAGTTCCTTTTGGATCATTGGCTCTAGAGCTGGGTGTACTTTTCTCAGTTTTTGTTGGAATGAATTCACTCCTTCCTTGATGGGTATGACATGTTGGATGATCCTCGTATCATAAGTCCGCAGATCATCATACGTCCAAGAAAACACATCTCAATATTTCTTAAACAACCCGGTGAATGCTTCTTTCTCCTGAGGGGTGTACTCACTACCTAAATTTACAAGCCTTGGATCCTTGTCTGTCCGAGGTTAATTTGCTAGTGTAATAAAGTAGAACTTTTCACCTTCGTATTTGGGGGCCCTCGGAAATGGTTTTGCAAGTCGAACAGCCTTTCGAGTGACATGACCCCTTTGGATATGGGGTTTGCCTTCCGATTCTATAGTTCCTCCTGCAAAACCTGATCATGATCCTCTTCTTCCATAACTGCATCTTTGAATATATATGCGTTGAGCATGAAATCCAGTACCTGTTGGTCATCATTGAAAATGCGTAAACTAGTAACATTGTCTGGTATGGATGGCTTGTATATAACTTCAATAGAAAATCCATCTCTAAGTGGGGTGAACCTGGCGGCAATGTTAGCAAGTGTATCGGCTACTGCATTATGCATTCTAAGTACAGATTTAATACCGAAAGCATCAAAATCTGAAATTAAGCGCCATACCTCTTGCTGGTAACCTTTCAGATTGCGAGACAAGCAATAGATGGTGTTGCGTACCTGACGAGTGATGATCTTGGAATCACCAATTACCTTCAAACAACGGACTTTTAGATCTATGGCCTTTTGGAGTCCCAGTATCAACACCTCATACTCAGCTGTGTTGTTAGTGCACTGAAACTCTAACCGGTAAGAAATCAGAAATTTTCTCTTCTGCGGGTCTAGCAAGATGCAGTCCACGCCAGCCCTGTCTTGGGTTTTGGAGCCGTCGTAGTAAAGGGTCCAAGTTTCATCATTTTATTGGACAAGGCAATCCATGCTTATTGGAGATGTGCTAGGGGGACTAGTATCTGAAGAGTCTCGGTTGGATGGGAGGGAGTTTTCAGCAACCAGAAGCAGTTCAGACTGTATGCCTTGGGTGATCGGGGACTAGAAAGCTTGATAACAACCAAATATGGACTCTAAGAAACACATACCGAGATCTTCTTGTGTGAAATTGACCGGTTCGTTAGTTGCATCCAGGTCAGTCACATTATGTTTCATGTATAGTTCACTCTTGATCCGTATTTGGTTGTTCTTGCCTTTGTAGGGGAGCCAAAGGTGGGACCAATCAGTGGCGAAGTACCCCTAGAGCTTGATGGACCAATCTCTGCTCAACAAAATGCCATAGGCTTCAGGGATATCGACAATTACGATGTCGATGCATTGTTGCACTCTGGATTCGGAGGATAAGTGGATAATGACATTGTTTAGTTCGCCAACTACGGGGACTTGAGAACTATCGAGCTGGATAATTCTGGCATCGGTTTTCTCCGGGCGGATGTTTAACTTCTTGCACATGGATAAGGGCATAACATTCGTGGATGCACCGAAATCAACAAGATAGTTGTGGAAATTGAAGTTAAAAATATCGAAGGAAAGAAGGAAAGGTGGCGTGGTTCCCCTAGAGTTGGCATTTACAACATTCACGATGGACTGGGGACTAGTAGCAGTTTGGGCAGACGTGATGCTTACGGGTTTGGTTGCTGGTAGATTGGAAAAGGCCTTGAGAATGAGCTCCCGTTAGTTGGAAATGCGAGCTAGCTCGTAGAGAGATATGTTGGCTCTGGTCTTCCTCATGTCCTCAATAATGTTATACCTGGAATCTGTGGATGAGGTGAGCTCGGTGGTATTCTTAGGGGAAAATACCGAAGTTTTAGTCTTGTGGCTTTCTCAGGGAGTAGTCAGACTAAATTTTTCAGGATTTTTGTCCTTGTTTTCAGAGTTCAGGGGTAGAAGTTTCCTTAAGAAGGCTTTTCTTTTCTCTTCAAAAGACTGTTCAGGCATCGGGCCTTTACTCCTCAAGCTGTAGTTTCGAGGGGGTTTTGATTTAGGGTCATCGGCAAGGTTTATCCCGGAGGTGGGAAGGGGAGACTCTCCGCGTATAACTTCGAAAGCGAGGACAGCGGAGCCCATATCTTCATCTGGGGGGAGTTTTCCTCGTCCTCTGAATTAGCCTCCTAGAATTTGATTCACCACCGCTTTCATGCTACTAATCCATTGGGGACAAGTTTTTTCTAAGTGAGAGGCTTGATGAAAAGAGCATAAATTGTCTTTGTTGATTTCTTCCACATTAAGACCTACACTTGAGCTGGATGGGGGCCGATTCATGGCAGGGTTATTCTTTCTAAAGAAAGGTTTCCGTGTTTTAGCAGCTGAGGCAGAATCATTGTTTTTCATTTTTAGGTCGGGGACTTCGTTGGTTAGTAACTTGAGGGATTTTTCAATACTTTCAAAATCAAAGGGGTCCTTATCTTTGTCTCCAATTTTGTGGCCGGAGGATTGGGTCCTCTTCGTGGTTGTTTTTTGATCATCCCGCCCTTCGTGTTCAATGGCACCGATGGACAACATGTCCTTTTCGACAGCAAGGGCAGTGGTATAGTTGGCTGCCAATGTAGCTCTGGCCTCGCGATTCACAAACACAGCAATATCCCGTGGGAGGGCTCTGGTGTAGTATTCAATAGTAATGGAGTAATCTAAGGCCATGTTTTGAGGGAACTTATTCAATATAGTGGCAAATCATTGATTAAAATCCTTGAACTTCTCTTTCTTCTGACATTTCAACGTGCTAAGCTCAGTGAGGAGCATTTAAGGGGTTTTATCTTCTGAGAATTTTTGCAAGAAGGTACGATGGAAGTGTTCCCATGAAGTGATAGAAGCAATGGGGAGAGACCTATACCATGTCGCAGCCTTATTTTAGAAAGTATGAGGAAACAGGCAGCATGCCACATCATCATATTGTACTCTCATCATCTGTAAAGACAGATAAAAGTTGTTGATGTGGTCTTCGGCCAAAGTAACTTTCTCAGGGTTGAACTTAGGGAGGTGTTTTTCAGGATGCCGGGGCATGTCATGGAGGGGAACTTGGATACCTAAGGGGGACTGAGCCATCCAAGCTAATGGTTGTACGCATCTGGCTTGTTGGTGGCGCGGTCTGTATATATGTCCCCTCTCATGTTCGGATTCACTGCTTGTGCCAGACCCGGAGGCCTCGCCCTCATGGCGGGAATGCATGTCTAGATTTTCTCCACGGTTTGATGTATTTCTAATGTTTCTCCAATTGTAGAGAAAGGGAAACCTATTCTGGTTTCGGTGAGGGTGGTTAGCATTTCGGCCTTGCCATGGCCTTAGCTTCCCCTGCCTCTCTTACCTCGGTCTCTCCCAGCTCCCTCCCCGTGTGGGTTATTAGCTTGCATGTCATCATGCATAGTATGGTCAGGTTGGGGGCTGGTGTTAGGTTGAGGTTCAGTGATTTCGGAGCCGTCTTCTCCCCCTTCCTCTAGGTTTTCTAGGGGCACTTCAGAATTTCGCTCAACTGCGTCTACATAATCTTCGATCATAAGACCCACCAGCTGAGGAAGGGAATTGACGAGGGTTCCTTGGTGCGTATCATTAGCTGCAGGAGTTCTGGGATTAGCTAAGGAAGTAGCAACTGGGGCTTGTTGTAGGCCCATGATAATCTTGCGGGTGATAGGGTGCAATGCCCATAGCTGGGCTAAAGTAATTTCATAGAAAGGGGGAACTTCCTCCTCCTCTTGGGAGTTCTCCAATGGGGGAGGGCCAGTATTATCACGTATGGTATCCCCTTGGGGATTTTGTAACGGGATGTTACTTGTGTGCTAGGAGGCTGCCATCAGGCCCTCTTTCTAGCGCCAAATCTGTTGACGGGAAAATTTGTCCAACCAACAGTAGGAGATTTCCCCAGTAGAAATTCCCAATTAGACTCTGAACCATTTGAGATAGGGATCCCGTTCGGAGATGTGGGTCTGGATACTGCTGAATACTCCTTCTCCTGGAAGCAAATGAGCCCTGTAGAGTTATATATGTACAGTTATAGAATGATACAAGACAAATATATATTATTATCAATGAGCCTCAACACTACAAATAGCAAGATATAAAAGAAACACGTCACTGAAGGAGATGCTGTTAGCAGCACATCATTAAGGTCGTGTCTGTAAGATTGTTCAAACCATAGAATAAATAGTTGTGCTTGGTAAGAACAACTTATACGTACTCGGAATTTTCGTGAAAGAGATAGATGTCAATAATAAAATTATAGACATCCCCTATGTAAATAAAATACCATCATATACACATGCCGTAAGCTGAAATGCATAAAGAGGGTAATCAAAAAACACAAATCAATTAATCACAGGATATCAGACATATACGAAGAAATACTCATAGTATTGACACATTGATTTCATCAGATCCAATAGTGGATTTAAAAAAAATGCTTGTATTCATTCATAATAGGCTGTTTAATGCTTTACAACTCCCTTCTCTCCTTTGGAGTCCAAAACAAAAAAGGTCCCCTACAATTTTCCCGAAGGAAGCTTTTATAGAACAAAAATTGCCCTTTGGGCTCCCCGACTTTTCGCCTTCCTGACCGTTGGGCTGCCTTGCGACCTGAATAGAAGATGTGACCTGCGACCTGGTTGGAAAGTGCGACCTGCAACTTGGCTGGAATAGTGTGACCTGCGACCCCTTCTGTGGATTTGCACCTTGCAATCTGATCATGGGAGTGTGCGCACGATTGCAAGGTCGGGAACATCAACTTGTTGCTCTTTGAGGAAATTCTGCCATGCGCGGTAATCTGCAGTGACTGAGAAGATTAGAGGAGTATCTTCCCTTAACCAGTGTAGGCATTATAAGGCATTCAGAATCAGATTTTCTCTCTTGATTGTCACCAGGTTAGATAAAGAAGCCAATTTGGTGTAGATCTAAACTAGTGTTATGACGAAGTTAACCAAGTTCTCCTGTGATGCGAGAAGATCAAGCGTAGTAGTGGCTTGTTTGATAGGCTGCAGAAATGCCTGAATCTCCTAATCTATTTTTCCCCACATCTTCTCCTCGCTTAGTGCACCTAGAGAAGGAATTTGGTGTAGTTCATGCATCGAGTCCATGCCACTGATCAAATTCTCATACGCGGTCATTACCTTTTCTAGATCTTTGAATAATTTCTCCTTGGATTGCATCTTGATACGGATTTGGACCTTGTCATTCCAAGTGTGAATCCAGTCTTTCTTGGGCAAGTTTTCTGGAGCCTATGGGTATCTGCCTGTCCATTCTATCATTCTATCCAAGGCGGCAAAGGCCTCTTTCAGTTGCTCTTTTCTCTGCTTTGTCTCTACTTGGGCTTTCAGTAGAGGTGCGATTGTTTGCTTTATGGTGAAAATCTCCTCGTAAACCTATCTCATGGTGGCTTCCAGCGTCACCAACTCTCTCTGGACAGTAAGCGGTACTTTGTTAATAAGAGTATTTTTGTCCTGGAGCTGTTGGATTTCTTCCCTTAGTGCTCTTTTTTTTTGCTCCGACCTTGCTTCCCTTTGTTTAGAGGGCTCTAATCTATTTTGTAGGGAAAGGATTTCCCTACTCATCCAGCTCACATTTTCTTCTGTGTCTGCGGAAAAAGTAGTGCTGACTGACGCTATCATCATTGGGTTGGTCCTAGTGTCTAGGACTATATCTTTTTCCGTCGTGGTTGTGAATGGGGTGGAAGGGTTTTGTGCTAGGCATCTCCTCTTTTCCTGTCGAATTTTGAAGGTGAAATGATCATAAGTGACTCTTGTTAGGTTAAACACCTCCTCCTCCTGTCCTTCAGAGGAGCCTGGCTCAGAGAGTGAAAAACGCGTGTTAATTACAGGTACTTTGATGGGCGGTAGCTCGGTTTGTACTCCTATTACTGGAGGACGCGTCTTGGTTTCCTTTGATCTTTGATCCTATTCTTCTTTTATCTTTTGTTCTTATTCCTCTTTGAGAAGTCATTCCGCCTCTGCCTTGTCCTATTCTTCCTTCCGCCTGCGCTCTTCTTCTACTTTTGTTTCCTGCTCTTCCTTCCTTCTGCATTTGGATTCCACTTGATCCAATTATTTCTTGAGTTGCCGTTCAGCTTCTAATTTTGCTTCTTGCTCTTCCTTCCTCTTCTGGGCATCCTCCGCCTGTTTCTTTCTCTGTTCTGCTTTCAGGTTTTTCTGCGCTTATCTTCATCTTATTTTTCCTTCTTTTCAGCTTCTAGCTGAGCTTTTTCTTCTTGTTCTTTCTATTGGGCAGCAGAGTTGTGGCCCGTGCTAGTTCGAGGCTTCTTGGATTTGGAAGAAGAGGTGCCTCCCAACTCGTGGATTATTTCCTCCAGAGTATGATCATCTTGATCCTCCTTATCGGACCATGCTCCCGGGGTGAGTTCCCTATCCATGTTATACCAATTTCTTTTCACATCCTCATATGGGCATTGAGTATGCTGGTAGCTCCATTTGAACTTGGCCCGTTTGCAGTGGTCAGGGACTATCCTCTTAGGATTGTATGTCCGGTGGTCCAAAGGCCCTAGGTAGAAACCTTTGATTTGTTCCGCTTCCGTTTCTACCTCCCTGAAATCCTTGACTGTGTAGGCACCAATGGTGAGCGGAAATGTAGGCCAAGGATTTTTATTACCTTTAGTAAGGACCTTTGAGAAACCAAAAGTCATCTGATAACATACTTCCTGAAGAAGCGTCTTGTCCATAGCGAATCAGGGCAGAGCATGAGGAGTCTTGAATGAATTGAAAACTCGAATAAAGGTGTATTCTGCAAGTGGAAACCAATGTGCTACCTTGACTAACGTTTACATGGCTCGCCAGGACATGCATGGGGTATCCTTACCAAACAATTTCCTGTAGAGTGTAGGGACGAAATGTTGTGAGATTGAATCTATATCCTGCTTGTACTTAGAGTCCCAGAATACCTGTGTTTCTATGTGAACTGGGCGTGCCCGCTCCTGATCCCAGTTTTGAGCCCATCCCTCAAAGTAGCACCTGGAACAAACTACATCCAATAGATAGGAGGCCATGTAAAATTCATATGAGTATCCCTCCTTTGGTGCCAGTGCTGCAGATATGTTTTTTTTGAGAGACGCCACTAGTAAGTTGGCCCAATTGAAATGGGTGCCATATACAGTAACGTATTTCATCAGGGATACCCAAGTACCACTGAATGTGGTGGCATCGGGACGACCATATATCCTACAAAGCATAGCTGCCACCAGCTTGTATACCTTTCTGAGGCCCGCCACTGGATACTCCTGATCCTTCTTGATTTTTAACTTCTCGGGTTATTCCCACCATCCTCTCAGGATGTCTGTTATGGGGACTGCATGGGTGGTGGCCCATTCTTCTGTGAAATTATGTTCCCATTCTGAAAGCGCGTAATAAAACTCTGCATCTGAGCCCTTTAGAGTTGCAAAAGCCCTTCCCTCGTGGTCTCGAATTACCCACTTCTTGGGGTTGATATTATGTATGATCCATTCAATGACCTCCACACATGGGAATATAGCTAGGTGGGCACCTGCATAGTGAAGCTTCGACCTCTTAACTTGTACATATACTAGCCGGTCGGGGAGGTCCTCTGGAAATTCTGGTTGTGCGAATTCTTGGTATACTTGATACCAACTCATGCTTTCTCCTTTGCTAAATGTGCATGTGGTGTCCCCATAGATCAGGGGAGGAGACATTGGTATTTCCATTTCTGTGTCTTCTAGCTCTGGGCTCTTGTTTTTCTTGCGAACTGCCGGAGGTCCCATGTCGCTTGAGGCTAAAGATATGGAGACGCACTCTAACTCTGCTTCGAAGTCTCCTGGCATGTTCATAAAACAATCCCAGGATAAGATAGATTCCATAATAATAAATGCCTAGGAACTACTTTTAACTCCGCCCAAATGAGACCCAGGAAAGGGCGAAACTGCGACTTGGCGACCGGGTCGCTGAGGTTCAAACTTCTCGAGTGTGTGCGACCTTGCAACTGGGTCACCGAGTCGCATTGGTTTAACAATTCATGGGGGTGCGACCTTGCGACTTAGCGACTTGCGATTGGGTTGCTAGGTCGTTGAGTCGCAAGGTCGCGAAAGTTCAACTTCGAGCGGAATGCGACTTGGAAACTTAGCGACCAAGGTCACTAAGTCACAAGGTCGTGACAATTCAGTTTTGAGCGGAACTGCGGCTTGACGACTTAGCGACCGGGGTCACTGGGTCGCGGGGGTCGCGAGGGTCGGAGGTCGCGCTAGGGATGGCTGGGAGATTTAGACGGCGACGCAGTCCTTAGCTTCAATTTTAACTTGAAACAATGCAAGGACTGAGTGAGAAAACCTAATAAATGGAGGTGAAGGGGTCATTAGGAGAAAAACAAACACAAGGGAGGCTGGATGGCTCTATTTACAAAATTGTGTAAGAAAGAGTAGGGTTTGGATAATTTGAAAGATCGCAAGTTCCAAAGGATCATAAAAGGGGAAAGTGGGTGGATTGAAAAGGGCTCAGGTAAGTGGAATAGGGCAACAAAAGGAAAAAACAGAAACATCAGGAGGAAAAGGCAACTTACCCGAGAAAATCGCGCTCCAATTGGCCTGTCAGAAGAGTTTTTTTTCTCTCCATCGCGTGGGTGAAATGCGACCTAGCGACCCTTCTATTTATAAAAGGGTCGCGTGTGTGGGAAATTAATGAGGTCATTGGGTCGAAAATATCCCGTGCTTAAGAAATGCGTGACCTCGCGACCTTGCGACCTGGAGGGTCGCGGGGTCGCAAGGTCGCTAGGTCGCGATTTTGAAGTTTCTGTGCGATTTGCGACTTGGCGACCTAGTGACCTGATAGGTCGCAGGGTCGCTACATCACAAATTGGGAAAAATTCCTATTCTGTGACTCAGCGACTTAAGGCTTTTCCTAAAATAGACTTGAACTTCAGATTTTGACTTAGCCTTTTGATACTCAGTGGAGCTCAAAAAATTTTAGATGGTGAATTTTTGGAGGGTGTTGTAGTGGCTACAACAGAACCTTCACTAGTTGCGACACCATACCATGATAACAATGATGGGAAAAGTCAAAGAAATGTCCAGCCTGAAGCCAATGCAGAACACCAATTTGAGTTCCCGACAACCTATGTGGTGACAACGACACAATCAATCACGCGATCATAGCCAGTGCGCATCACTCGACTAGATCAGTCACTGATGATATAAGGATACACCCCTCCAAAAGGGGCACACCGCCACAGTGATGCTCTGACCAGTGCTTGAGCAATACCTTCCCAAGTAGGAGTGGATGGGGGAGTGCCTCACCATGATGCAGCAAACCAGTCACAAAATATATATCTATCTCTGGATGGATGGGAACGTCATGCCATCATAGCACCATCACTTTGCACCATTTGTTCCAACAACGGACTAGGTAGCACAGCAGGCGATCCTGCGACCTTAAGAGACCCCATTGAGATAGTTTCTGACAGGAATTGGAATCCGGTGCAATAGCAATACGTAGATCCGAACAGTCTCTCTCTTGCTCCTCAAACATCCTATCACCAAACAAACACACATCAGTGACACCAAAAATTAAAAAATTTCAAAAAAAATTTCAAAAAATTTCTTTGGATTTTTGACGCGCTTGTTCCTCAAACAGACGCGCTGACCGTGCGTCTATATCTTAGACATATTAGGAAGATGTGCACAAAAACTCTGATAAATGCAAAATCTCTACAGAAATCCTCAAATTTCCGTGGAGGTCTCCGCGCCTGTACCTTGATCGCCCACGGGGTCAAGGCCAAAAATAAGTAAGGGTCCATACAAACCTCATTTGTACAAACCCCCCAACAGTAAAAAATGAAATGATAGATGTTCAGGGGCCTACCTAGCACTAACGGTGCGAATCCATGGTACATAGGCTGACCGCAATGATAAGAAAGGCTCAACAACAAGCTCTGACCTCTCAAACTCTCAAATCTCAAATGACATAAATGAATTGAAATGAGCCATATTGACCTATATATCGCCCTTTTAAAATTTTTTGAAGGACCATAACAAGAGCTCATAAAGACCAATTATGAAACTGAAAGCTACACAGTGATCAACACCTCATAACGCCCAAAGGAGGCTTCACACATTCACACCTCCAAAAAAATATTTTTTTTAGTTTTGAAAGGTTTTCCCTCTCTCATCTTTCTTTCATTCAACACATTGTCAATATATTTGAATGAAAAAGATGCTTTCACTAGGGGTATTAGTTTCAGGTATTACACAATATTACAAACCACCTATTTCCCCAGTCACTGAAGTTTCCAGAGCAGGTATCATTCTAACCTCATCATGATAGAGTCCCAGAGAAAATATGCATATCCTGACATCATTTCTCCACAAACCATAGGTTCCAAACACCCGACCATGTTTATCATCCCCCCACCTTTCACATGATAAACATCCTCGTCATTCGGTAGAACCTCCCCCTCCATGGCGTTTATCACTCAAGTAGACCATGCATCAAAAACATATGATGCCATGGCCATATCACCCCAGTCCGGGAAGCACTTCATGATCATTCATCCATCATGCATCAAGTCAAGTTTTACCATATCACGATAAAACTCCTTTCCTGAACTACCATTTTTGCAAGAAAATCAAACACGCATCACTGCGTCTCGAACTTGGCCTACCATCCCCCCATCAACATAGCCCATCTGTGATTTTTTCCATCCGCTTCACCATCCCCGCACCGAGACTAACCAATGGGGCCCCCACACTTAGCAAAAAAACCTTCCTCACATCATCAATAAGCAATCAATTTCATGTTTTTGGGGCACCCGTATCCATTTTTGTACAATCCAAACCCATTTTATATTCTTTTTGAAAGTGTACAAAGATTTTTTTAGGATAACATCCCCTACCCATCCATCCACTTTTTCTCCCATGGTAGCAATCCCTAACCACCCTTCACACATTCCACACAAAGCCACCACGACATTCATAACAAACATATACCCACCCTGGATGTCCTACCGACTCCAGGGATTTCCTCATCAGAAATCGTTATGACTGCCGCCAAACAGTTTTTTCAAGCTCCAACCTCGGGCTACTAATATTTCTCTCAATCGGTTGAGGGGTCCCTCTTATCGACTTCAACAACCATTTTCCGAAAAGGAAGTAGTACCTTGGATGACTCCTCACCTCAATAGGGGCATCCTCAGATGGCACTATGGGAATCATCATTGCCCATTGATGTCATCGATCTCCTGACATTCGATTACAAAATCAAGCTTTCGTGTCAAGATGGTATCGTACTTCACAACCATTTCACTTTGTCAGAATTCGTCAAAGACCCATGCCATTATAAGAATCTCTTTCACCAATGCATACACAGGAAGGTCCCAGTTGTTGTAAAATCAGTAGGGCAACGTTTGACTCAAATTATTTTCAATAAATACTTGTGTTATCTGTCTTCCGCACTTCTGTTCTTCTATTATATGTACGCACTGAATTCTGCTGGAATTTCGATGCTATCTTTGTATATATATTTACGCTGTCTCAGATACCATAGCTATCAAATCTAGATACACTCAGATATAAAATCTAGATACGCTCAGCTGTCTCAAATACACTCACATATTTATGCTATTTGGAAGTTCGAAGCTATCTTATATATGTTGTTCCTATTGTGATATCCAAAATATCTTGGTATACGTTGTCTTTGTGGTATCCGCACTGTATTCATATATATACTCAATATTTTTTGTGGTAACCGCACTGTCTTCGTATATAAACTGAGTCTCTACTGTGGTAACCGCACTTCCTTTTAGTGTTAGATACAAAAATTCTTCCTACAGTGGTGGCTCAAGCATATCCATAATCTGTAAAGGAATCCACATTTTCTTGTATCTCTTTGAAGCTGCCCACATGAGCCTATATATAAAGGATGTTCCTTTTTATTTAAGCCAACAAGTATATTCCAACATTTGAGTTCCATTAAATCGATGAGGGCCGGCATAGCATGGTTTTTGATAAGCGCAACATAACTTCTTATTTAGCCTTTTATCATTTACATAAAAACATAAATATAATTTATTATGAAAACCTAGCCTAGTTACCTTTTCAACACTCCCTCTTAACTAGGGAGGTATTCATAAAATGGTACTTGGTCATTCTCAATCTGAAGAGATCTCATAAGAGGAGTCGGATTTGTAACCCATTTGTTATAGCATCATATCAACCAGCACTGTCATAGTGCAAGGCCTTGACTAACAGCTCCATCTCCCGAAGAGACAATGGGCTACAATGCTGGCGAGACCAATGACTTATAGACACCATCGTCATTGTCTCTCCAAGGTACATACTCCACCCGGGTGTTCCCAAAGTATGACCTTCTTGGACTATTCTTCTCTTGGGTAGCTAGCCCTAAAATAATATCGGTCCCTGAATACTCTTATCTTGAATGCGTTAACACATTCTCAAAGAGTATCGAATGCCAGATGATTACCCAATCCTCCATTCTTTTTTCCCAAGACTAGAATGATGTTTCTATCTCTCCCTCTCAACTAGGGAGGACCTTATTCCACAAGGGAATGCATTCATTCCTATACAAAGAATGTACCTAAGCTCATTCTTAGGAATTACCAAGTTTCTTCCAAGTAAGAAACTTATCATTAGGCTCCCTCTTAACCAGGGACCTCCAACAACAATGGTGAGACACCCAGCTGCTCATGAAGAATTCTTGTCCTCGATGTCATGAATTTCGATATTGAGTAATCTCCAACCTTTAGCTTCATAGGGAACAGATCATCCATCACTTTCATCCTGAGTCATGTCAATTGTCAGAAAGTGATTCATTAGACATCCTTATTTGGTTCACTATTGTGCCATGATGATTTCCTTCGAATCATCTACGAGGATCATACATCCTTTCTCATGATTAGCATCCCTACACAAATTCATCCAGATAAACATATACATATGAAATTTTAAAACAAAAGTTACCTTAGTGATGATCTTTCACCATGACACCTTCTTGTAGGCATCAACATCCTTCATATAGATTGACACATCTCCTAATGATATTTTTTTCCAAGGGTATTCTTCTTTACCAGAATTTTGTCAGAGTCTACATATTTTTCCAGGATATTTCCTAGTCACATCTTCTTGGCCTCTAGATGACCACTGCTTCTTGACATGGTTGCATTTCATGATCTCTTCTTCTCTGCACATTCTTGATTCCCAGGAACATACAACTTTTCTAATTTCTCGTTCATATACTTCTACCTCATATTCCATGAGGACATATTATGGTGATTTCATCTGTCCATGAATTGAGAGATACTCCTTCGTAGATCATACTTCTGAGTATAGAAGTCCATTACTTGCAACCATATGAAATGACTTCACAACATCTAATGTCAACATATAAATATATACATACCTCAAACCCTTTTTCCCTTGAGTCATCCTGTAGAAATTTCTCAAGAATGAAGAGCTTCATTCTCTTGGCATGCTCCATCAATATCCCAGAAATTTGTTTCCATGATGACCTTTTCTCTTGATTACTGATTTCCATTAGTGATGTTATTAGAGAGGTTTTCCTAGAGCCGATTCACTGAATGCGTCTATCGAGATGCTTCTTAATGTACATAGAGAGAATATCTTAGTCATAGTAGAGACTTCTTATTTCCTCTTTCCTTGATCTTCTTTTCTTCAACTTCCTCCTTTCCAGTGATATGAGATTTCTTTCCGTAATGTCTGAATCCTTTAACTTTCAACAATTTTTCCTCAACTTGTATTATTCTATATAGCATAGAAGCCACAAGTTTTTGGATGAGATAACTTTCATGGACTTTTGTTACCTTTCTCATTAGTTAGAGTAGTGATGATTATCTTTTTATCATTTCTCCAGATCTCACAATTGAGATTCTATGAAGACATTCCTTCAATTTTATGTAGATCAAGTTTAAGTGATATGACCTTCTTTACTGCATCTTCAAAGAATATTTCTTTCATCTTATCATACATTCCCTTGAGGTATCCAATCCAACTATATGATGAGATCTTTCATATGAATCCCCTTCATGTATTACTATTCATAGGAGACCCATTTCCATGACTTCACTTTCTTCGAGGATTATGTCTACCCTTTTTCATGCAAGAATTTTTGATGACCCAACCAGCTTATGGATCTTCTTGCAAACATGAAGTAATTTTACCAAATTTGATTATAGAATTAAAGATACTTACTTGACAAGTGAAGATGAAATCTTCAGCTTGATCACTTTGATGGTGGTTGAAGAAGATGTATTGGTACTTTCTCGGATGATCTTCTTCAAGGATAAGGATGAGATCCTTGCTACAATGATAGGGAAATTGCCCTATTTCCTTAAAGATAATTTGAATTCTTTGAATGAATGTAGATACAAAATGCTTCTCTATACTTTGGGATGCCTAGCCTTGTAAATCTCTTCTAGACTCATAACTGAGATCGTATCATCATTCCATTTTATGATTAGATCTCCTTTATTACTGCACCGAGACAGATGTATACTTTACTGTTCCTTCTTCTTATATTATTCATTGCTATCATTACTGTCACTGTCTAGCATCATCCTAGTTACCAAGGGCGTAACATCGACATTATAATGACAGAGGTAGCAACAAGATCCAAGATTGTAGCAGTACCAAATTCATGTGACACTTGGTAGCATTCTGTGATATCACCGAACCATACTGCTATACCAATGAGTTATTATATCCTTGCAAACCAAACTCTTAAAAGGATCTGATTCCATTGGAGCTTGGTAATATATATACTATCCAGAATACAATGATATCTTTATGAGGAGACTGAGATTTTCTTCACTGTGATCTGCACTGTTTGTGCCGAGAATATCATTTCCATTCTTCCGATCTGAGATTATGTGATTAGCCTGAGACTACATATGGTGATCCGAACTGCAGTCTGTGTCTTTGTTCTGTGATATCTTCTGAAAAAATAAGAGAATCTGAACTTTGTGAATTGTTCCAAAGATCCGATTTTATCTTTTTCTTATCCATACAAAACATAGATCTCACCGAACTGTTATCTACACCTCATCACCGAAATTTCAGAGGAGATTCGAACCTGTGAACTTCTGTGATCCAAGCTGCATTGAGATCGCCTAGATCGTGTGTTGTTTTGACCGAGCTCCTTCTGGAGTGCCTCTTAGGTGCCCTTATTTGACTCTCACCTTAGCTCTGATACCATGTTGTAAAATCAATAGGGCAACGTTTGACTCAAATTATTTTCAGTAACTACTTGTGTTATCTGTCTTCCGCACTTCTGTTCTTCTATTATATGTATGCACTGAATTCTGCTGGAAGTTCGACACTATATTTGTATATATATTTACGTAGTCTCAGATACCATATCTATCAAATCTAGATACACTCAGCTGTCTCAAATATGCTCACATATTTACATTGTCTGGAAGTTTGATGCTATCTTATATATGTTGTTACTATTGTGATATCTACACTATCTTGGTATATGCCGTATCTGTGGTATCCGCACTGTATTCGTATATATACTCAATATTTTTTGTGGTAACCGCACTATCTTTGTATATAAACCGAGTCTCTATTGTGGTAACCGCACTTCCTTTTAATGTTATATCCGTAAATGCTTCCTACAGTGGTGGCTCAAGCTTATCCATAATCTGCAAAGGAATCCACATTTTCTTGTAACTCTTTGAAGCTGCCAACGTGAGCCTATATATAAAGGCTGTTCCTTTTTATTTAAGCCGACAGGTATATTCCAACAGCCGAGTTCTATTAACTCGATGAGGGAAGACATAGCATGGTTTTTGACAAGTGCAACATAACGTCTTAGTTAACCTTTTATCATTTACATAAAAACATAAATATAATTTATTATGAAAACCTAACCTAGTTACATTTTTCAACACCGGTCATACACCCATGCATACAATGAGAATTTATTCTAAAATATGCCATACTAATATTATGCATGTGGGTACCACATTCAAACTATTGTCAAATAAAAAATGCCCCTGAGGGCTTGAACAGTCATTGTCATCAACCAAATTAGTAGATCACTACCATATAAGTGACCCAGATAGAACCTTTATCTGTTAGATAAGATTTAACTAGCCAAAGCATCATGAGTATGGGACATGCCTGCCTCGTATAAATATTATATTTATTGTATTATACTATCTCTTTCATGTTTCTGACAGAACATGGTCCCTCTTTTACTCACAATAAGGGGTATCCAACCTTAGGTTGCACGTAGGTTACTCTCTCTCTCTCTCAACATGGGTTATACAGAACATAAACTATAATGTATTTAGGCTATAAATTTCTTCCTAGACCTCACACATTAGACGAAAAATGTTATCACTAGAAAATCGGACAAGCAAAAGACATCATGAAATTTCAAGAAGAAGGATTTACAGGGTTGAAAAACATTAGATAATCTGGAAAATTTAACTTTCTCTAAGGTCAAGAGGCAAAATTATCAAATTGCGCACAGAAGGCACAGGCAAAGTGCACTCCACACACACTTTTCTTCGATAGTAGCGTAGGTCTCCGCAACTTTCCCTCAAAAAGCCACACGGTCCTGGGTATGGCGTAAGGTCATCATCTGGGACCACTTTTCACACTTTAGGAAGAAAATTCTCCACTTGAGGCCACGCAAGGACAGCCGCCTAGAGCCACCTTGAGACCTCAAGTGAGCACACAATGGAATCAACCACCAATATTAGGTCACTATCCACAATTGTACCAAGAGAGGGAAGAAGATTTGAATTTTTCCTATAAAAGGCCACCATGAGAAGAAAAATTTAGAACACATTATTATGTTGGAAAAATTGCCCATGAGCAAACTAGCAGTGTGTTGTCCAAGCATCAAGAGTGTGAAGGGATTCATTTGTTGGCCATCTAACATCTCAATCCCAAGGATAAGTGCATCAATTATCCGATATCCGATCACTCATTCGAGGAGAAGAGAGAGGCCTGAATATAGCTTAAGGGGAGAGCCCTCCTTGCTTTGAGTATTAGAGCTCCATAGCTCTAAGGATTTAGTGCGAGTGTTTTAGCATTCTACTTCTTTTTTACCACCAACGGCTAATAAAAGGGGATTCTTTCTCCATTGGTATTATTAGTTTGTTTACTCGATATTGAGCTTGTGTTATATGTGTTTGTTGTTTATTGTTTCCTCCTATTTTTTTAGTATGCTATATTCCATAACTAGTTTTTCTACATGTTATGATGCTTCAATAATCATTTAAAAACTCATTTTCCCCCTATGAAATTACTTGTAGGCTAGAAATCACTCCTATCAAGCACTGGTGTTTTTCGTACGCTTGTGTACTAAACACACAAACACAATTGGAATGGAGGATTGTCTAGATTGACAGTGGTTTTTCCTAGACTTTCCATTTCATGGATATCCATGGTGTTGTGGGTTTTCCTATTTATTTTCTGATTGGTGCTCATGTTCCTTATGGTTGTGGGTTGAGTTACTAGTTCCCGGAAGCCGTGGTTGGAAAGGCGCTCTAGAATACATGTAAGAACTTGGTTTGAGTTACTAGTCCTGGAAGCCTTAGTTGGAAAAAACCTCTAGAGCCCTTGGTGGGTTAAGTTAATAGTCCTAGAAGCCCTGGTTGGACAAATGATCTGGAGCTCGACAATAGATGTGGGTTGAGTTACTAGTCTTAGAAGACTTGGTTTGAACAAACGCTTTAGAGCCTAGGAAAACTTGGGTAGATACTGATCTGGTGATGGTTAGTGATGTACGACCGTGAGATGGAATCACTTGTTGGGGATGAGGTGGTTTGGCCTCTAGAAGCCCTGGTTTTTTTTTTTTAATTTGTTTCATGAGGTCCCACATTCATGCTTGGAATATGGAACAAGGGTGATTGGCTGAAAGAAATATTTAGTTCAATCTAATTTATGGTCGAGTGGTTTGTGGAAGTCCCTGACTTGTTTGGAATATGCATTCATTAATAAGAGTTACTTATCCTTTAGTATTTCATGTGTAAATGTACTTGTTCATATGTGGTATTTATGACTGTTATATCCTTGTTATTTTTGTTGGTTATATACAGGTTACAGGGATGTTAATGACAAACTTGATGTATGAATCTCATCATGCTTGATTAGAAAATGATGAACAATGAATATATGACCTCATATATGATAATTCAACTATTGTGAGAAGGCATCAATGCTTCTTCATGAATATCAAATAAGTATGAGACCCCTAGGCTCAAATATGTTATTATGACCTGTAGATTACATATTTGTGATATGCTTGACGAGATTCATGTCATGGATAGTAGGGGTCTGGTCAAGTCCTTGATAAAATGTTTGTATTAGTAGCTTGATTTCATGGTTATGTATTATATCTAAAATTTTCATGAATTTTTGGTCATAGGCCTAGGAACTAGCCCTGAAAAAGTGGCTCAGAATCTAGGGTCGCTAGCTCATAACTGTTTTAAAAAGTCCACAATCGTTGGCATGCCTCGTTGTGCAAGAGACTGGAAGGCCTCATTTGCATGCATGGATTTTCATGGGAGTGACTGAGGGTCCAAATTAGCAAAACAAAAAAATTTCTCACGGGCTAGGCACCTAGAAGGGTTGGTTACCTCATGAAGGGTTGGTAGCTCCTAAGGAAGGTTAGATTGGTCTTGTTTTGTTAGTTCCATTTCCTTAACCGTACAAGGGGATTTTAATCACATCATAGTAGCCTATTGTCACATGTTTACCTCAGTGGGCCGGTTAGATTGGGTAAATGTGGGAGGAGAGTGTTACAATGTTGATTCGGCCAAGAGGGTACAAAGTATTGCTAACTCTGCCAAGATGGTCTGGGGTATTGTTAATTTTTTAAAGATGATCTAGGGTATTGTTATTGATTATATTGGTTAGTAAAAATCATAAAATGATCTTGGGACATACCTGGAGGACGAGATTTCCATTGTCGTTGTTGAGTCACAAGGTACACTGGTTCAAGTTCCTCCCCAAATTCCTTGTCGACAAATTTTAATCATGACAGGGGTGGGTAGTGATAAGTTGAATTATCTTTCACACAAATTACAAAAAATTCAATTTCATTTAATGAGCATTCCTTGGAACCATGTTTGTGGCGAAAACGAGGACAACAGATTGTTAATTCTTGTTCCATCTTTTCCTGTCTTTGTTTCACTTGCAAGACATCCAAATGTGTAGCTAGGGTACTCCGTTAGAGGAAATTTCAGCCCAAAAGAGGCTTCCTAAGGAAAACTAATAAAATAATAGTTAAAATAATAAAACAAGAGTTATGAATTTTGGAGGGAAAAGAAGAAAACTATTTTTTTTAATTGTATTTTTGGCTTATCTCCTTATAGGTTTACTCAAATTCTAAATGTAGACACTCATTGGATGCAGAATTATATTCCACATCCAAAAAATACCCATATGCATACTTTTGAGAAGACCCACATTGATAAACAAATTTAATGTATCTTCAATTTTTACCAATGTGGGTCTTCTCAAAAGTATCCATGATGGGTACTCCCTGGATCAAAAATTTAATTTTGTATCCAACAAGTGACTACACTTGGAATTTCAGTAAACTTACAAGGAGATAAGCTAAAAATACAATTAAAAATGTAGTTTTTCTTCTTTTCCCTCCAAAATATTTACATGTACTTTTTTTTTAAATTTAAAGGATTTTGATTAGTTTACATATTATGACATGGAAATTACGTGAAAATTTCATATTTCCTCTAATGAAAATATCAGTTTTAAAATCTTCTAACAAGTTACCAATTTTTTCCTGAGTAACTCCCCCACTAGTGGTTTTGCTAGTTTTGCTAAGGGAATCTTGTATTCCATGTTTATTCCTTGCACTTCCTCGAGAACACCTAATACACAACTTGATAATATCATCATATTATTCCTTCGAAATATCTCCCTGTCCCATTAGATTAAGTGTTTTTAACCATTCATATTTCATTCCTCTAATAAGGTAAATTTCCAATACCTCTTTAGGAAGAGTAGTATATGGTGATCTCTGCAGGCTATATTGAAACCTTTCTATGTACACCTCTAAAATATCATCTTCTTTGTTATTCATCTTAAATATTTCTTATCACAAATACCTAGATTGCCAATAGTCCTGGTAGTTTTTGAGAAAGGCTTCCTTCATTTCTTCCCAAGAGTTAATGGTACCACCTCCTAATCCCATAAACCATCGTAATGCTGCTCCCTTCAAGGTAGAGGGGAACAACTTCAATTTTTATGGATCAATGGTACAATCATACCCACTACATAGGACATTGAATTCAAATAGGAATGAATCTGGATATTCTGAGGCTAATCTATGGAAATTTGGAATACTTTGTTGTGGTATGGATTTAATAGGTGCATTTTCCTGCGGGTCAACAATAGGAAATTATATTGTCGAGTTTGTTGTGGATGATGTATTCACTTGTCCCGCCATTTGATCAAAAAATTGCCAATACCCTTCTTGAATCTCAAAGTAAGGAGGTACTATTTGATAAGGACCAGTGTAATGTTGAGATCTTTGTTTTTTCTTTGGGGGAGTATATCTAGGTCTTACAACACTACCTAAGTCGGGGATCATAATCCCTTCCCTTTATATTGGTGTTGTAGGAGGATATTTTTTGGATGTTTGAAAGTTTGGATTACTTGTTTCACCTCCTCCTTATTTCAAGTTATAAGAGTTCCCCTTACTCTTATTATGAATATTGGTATGTTCTTTTGATGAAGATTGAAAACTCTCCTCTTCTCTTGATGCCAATCCCGAAATTTTATCGTGAATGTCAACATCTGACGTAACAATATATTTTACCAGAGGGGTAATGACAAAAGTATATCCTTTTATGGATATTGTTCAGTGTCCTATTGAATTTGGAGATTCCACTTTCTGTATGATATCATCTAGAAAGGTTGGTCTCCCAAGGCTTCCAAGAATCACCTCTAGCCCCGACGCTATAGAGGGTGATTCCCATAATCACCCTCTAGTCCATAGCATGGTGGAGGGTGATTATGGGAATCACCCACAATGCATTCTCAGCAGAAACACGACAGGGGGTGATTCCTGGAATCACCCTATGACCCAGGCATGACGGAGGGTGATTATAGGAATCACCCTATGGCCCCGACATAACGGAGGATCACCCTCTGGCCCCCAGCATGGTGGAGGGTGATTCTCATAATCACCCTCTCACCCCCAACATGGCGGAGGGTGATTCCAGGAATCATGATCTGGATCTGGCATGATACAAGGTGATTCTGGGAATCACCCTGTAGTCCCTAGCACAGTGGAGGGTGATTCTGGGAATCACCCATGATGCCCTCTCGTCACCAACACAACAGAGAATGATTGCTGGAATCAACCTCTGGCCATGACATGAAAGAGGGTGATTCCGAGAATCAATCTGCCACCCTTGCCCAATGGCCAAAGTGCCTGCCCTAGCTCGCGAGGGTGGGCACCCCTGCCCAGTGGCCAAGGGGTCACGGGCCAAGGCGCCCACCCTAGCCTGCAGCCCCTTGGTGGCTAGTCGAGAGTGGTAGGAAAATAGTGGCAGACCAAATATATATATATATATATATATATATATATATATTTATTTATTTATATATATATATATATATATATATATATATATATATATATATATATTTATTTATTTATTTTCTTCGATTCTTTTTACATTTTTTTTGGTATTTTTAATATTTCTTTTCTTATTTTTTATGTTTGTATTTTCATTGTTTTATGGGTTATTTTTTGTTGTTTTTTTTTAATTTTTATGTTTATTGTTTATTTTTTGTTTTTTTATACAATTTGTTTATATTTGATTTTTTTTTCAAAAAAAAATTCAATATTTTAATTCAATATTTTAATTTAATTTTTTACTTATTATTATTATTATTATTATTATTATTATTACTTGGTTATGATTTAATTTAATTTTTTTAATTTTTGTTTTTCTTGTTAGTTGATGTTCAACTAACAACCCAACCCCAATATGTGTCAATTTGATAGTTGATTTTTCAGTTTTTCGTTACTATGAATCAAGTTCGACATAACTATATGTTAATTTGATGGTTGAATTTTAAGTTTCAATTGCAATGGGTCAAGCACGCCCCATTATGTGCCAATTATATGGTTGATATTTAAGTTTTCATTGCAATGTCCCAAGTTGTTTTAGGCAATGATTTTAAAAGAACTATCTTTTTAGCAATTGGTATAATAACTTTTTGATTTAGGTATTTATTTTTAAGGTTAAATTTAGTCATGATAATTGATCTCAAAATATGTTGAAAATCTAAAGTGTGTTATAGTTATGATATTTGATCTCGAAATATGTTGAAAATATAAGGCTTGTTATAGTCATGATATTTGCTTTTAATTCCATGGCTGAAAGATGTTAAAATTTTAAGGTTTTTTGGAGTTGTGATATTTTATCTTTAACGTCATTGTTAAAAATGTCAAAACTATAACATTTTTCAGAGTCATAATGCCATAGTTGAAAATTGTTGGAATTTTTAGGTTTTTTGGAGTCATGATATTTTATTTTCAACGTCTTATTAAAAACTATTGGAATTTTAATGATTTTTGGAGTCATGGTATTTTATTTTTAATATCATTGCTAAAAAATGTTGGAATTTTATCGAAAAAAACATTTATGCCAACATCAACAATCTGCGCAAAAAAATCATAGCTTACTCGCATTTTTAAAAAATGTTGAAAATTTACCCCAAAAAAAATGCCTTTCCAACATACACTTTTTTTCGTTTTTGGGCTATTTTTCCATGTTTTTTGGGGTTTTTTGGCTAGAGTTCTCATTTGATCAATTACTTTGTTTTAATTTCTCAAAGCAAACAACTAATCACCTAAACATTAAGATTATCAACCCAGGAAGCGTCTTTTTATTTCAAGGCAACCAACAAAATCTATGGAAGGAAGTACTAGAAACTAATACTCGTGCTACATAAAGTTATCTAAGATCTTAGTCCTCTTATTAAAATCAAATCTAGCTTATGCTCACCCTTACAATATTTCAGATCTATCAGTGACTTAAAATAAGGAAAGTAAAATGTAGAGAACAAACGACAAAGATGGAGATAAACTATAAATCTGAACTAAATAAAAACATTGCTTGTAGGAATGAATTTAGATTGCAAAAATAATAAATATTACCATTGTAGATAAGATATCAATCAAGGAATAACATATAAAAACCTCAATCCTAATCTAATACGTTTCAACAATTTAATTGTCATGAGATAAACCAACAACTATAACTAAGTAACAACAATATTCCAAGAAAGAACAATAAGAAACTAAGGAAACAACTACATATCCAAAGAAACAACTATCAAGGAATGGCGCGGTAGACTAAATCACTATTTAAAAATACAAAACATAAATGAAATCTAAAATAAATAATTACCATACAAATGAATAAATAGTAATTAATTGAAAAGGAACATCACAAATCTAAATCAATCTACTTTACATAAGAGAGACAACAATTCGTCCAGTGGAGCAGGCCCAAACTGGGCAAATTTCCTTAGAATAAACTCAGATCAAAATACGAGCAAGCGAAGATTGAAATTAATAAGATCTCTTTGCATTAAAAGTATTCATAAAGTAAATATAATCCATAATTGGTTCACAAATCTATCTCAAGTTTAATAATTATTCATCATTATCCCCAGAGGTGAATGTTGCATAATGAGGATAATAATTATTCGTTCTGAGAATCAGATATTCTCAAGACGTTCTTTCTAAATTTTTGGGTCTCCAAAATTCCATTCATTTCACCCTCTTTTCTTTCACTTTTCTTCAGTATTTACCACATTCCGCAACTCCATAACCATGCACTAAGACCATCTTCATGATTAAATATGGGTTTAGACATTATTTTCCAATACATTTATTTTGATACTTTGAGTGAATTTACGGTTAAATATTAGAAAAATAAAATGGATTAACTTATATATAAAAGTTGGATGAGTTTTGGGATGTGTGTAGGCATATTTGATGATTCTAACATCGTCATATTTGGACTCTAAGTCTTAAATTCGAATTTCTTCTTCAAACTCCTGAAGCCTTTGAGGAAGATTTGAGATTGATCAAACAAATTTCATGGAGAAGAATCATGGAACTCTTTATAAATGTCTCCTATCAAAACGATGAGATATTTATGAGAGGATATGAAGAGATTCTAGCTGCTAGATGTTAACACATGGTTGTAACCACATGATATATTTCTGGATCTAAATTTATGAATTAGTTATCTTAGTTTTTGTATAAATAGGAGTGCCTTATCCTCTCAAAGGTGTGTTAGGTTTTGATAATTCTAAAGCTATGGTTATACTTGATGTATTAATAATTCTAAATATTGGTTATGGTTATGCTTCATGTTATGAATACTATTGATGTTATGAATACAATATTTTGAGTATGGTTACACTTTCATGATGAGATAAGGTGTTTGATCAAATGGCTTCCTGAACTTTCCACCTCTCATGCACTTTAGGATGGTCACCTGATGAGTATGGGGTTTATTTTCATGTTTCATTTTCGGAAGATAGATTAGTTTCTTTTTTTCTACAATGTTTATTTAACATATTTTGATTAGATGCTTTGTTTCTTATTCCATTTATATATTTTTGCAGGTTAAGTGTTCTTGTTTTCATTTCATAGATTCATTTCTTTCTAATTCATGTTAGAGATTCAATGTTTTTTTTTTTTTAAGATTCATAGATAAGCATGAATACTTCTAATTTAATAATGCACACATTAATAATTTCAATTGATCTCTAACTACTTTCAGAATAGGTCGCCTTTAAATTTCATAGTTTAATAATTCAATGCTTTCTTAGTATAAGATTTGTTGTTTTCGAGATTAAATTTACTTTCAAGGCATTAGAATAGATTTACTTTCTTGTTGATAAGACAGATTTACTTTCACGTCACTAGTATAGATTTATTTTCATGTCAATAGAATAAGTTTACTTTCATGTTAATTTTCATTTCAATTTCATAGATTAAAAGGTTGCTTTCCAAATTCTGAATTTGATACTTTTGAAAAATAAAGTGTGTGCATACTCATATTAGACATTTTTCATGAATAGGTTTTATTTTAGTCTTGAAAGAAATCTTGCAATTTCTTTCAATAGATTACAATTTCCTTTTGAAATTGAAATGCGATTTCTATCATATATTGTGTAAGTGTACTTCACAAGTATGCAAACTTGGATTGACATTTAAAGCAAGTAATTTAACTCATAATTAAATTACCCAACATTTTGGAATCGTTGTTGGGGAGGTATACATAGGTGTTAGTTTTAAATTTAGAATGTCTTTTTAGTTTCAATCTCATTTTTAGATGCATATGTAAAGCATGATAAATAGGATGCATGCATTTAAATCAATTTTTGTCTATAAGAGTTTCGACACTGATCCATTTATGGACAGGATATATAGAATGATGATCAAACATTTCTTGGAGAAAAAATACCGCATTGAAGATTGGTTTCAAACAATGACTACACCACAACATTCATTCATTCTTCGACAAATCCTCGCACCAAATTCAAATCTACAATTTTTTTTCTCATATTCTGATGAATATTGAGGTATATTTTCAAAAGTGGATGTGAGCATACTATATATTATGATACGTAAATGGCTTCATTGGAAATACTCCCACACTTAAAAAAAACTTTTCTTTCTCCAAAATAGAGTAGGATAGAATAAGGAAATAAGACCAAACTTGGTAGTAATTTTGAGCTTTTGTTTTATTTATTTTCTTAGAATTTTCATTTGGTAGTGCAGTAAGAGCCACGTCATTCACTAACCATTGGCAGGAAGATCTACAAGAAAAGAGACGTTTGTGAAGAAAGAGGACAAGTAGAGTTTCAAGAGCTACAATTTGAGTTTTGAGATTGATTCTTCTTACTTTGTTTTTCAAATTTCAAATTTCAAATTTCAAATTTCAAATGTATAAATAATTGACAAAACTTCTTAGTATGCTCTCTTCTTGAGCCTTGTTGTGACCTAGAAGATAAAAAAAGGAAATTGAATAAGTTAGCCTTGAAATCAAATTTCACAATAAAATTCATAGATCTGAAGAAATGGCTAAGAGATCTAGATTTACTAATCACTCCAAAAAAATAAAAATGCTTAAATTTTGATCTGTAGTTCACAATTAGATTTGTCTCAAAATTTATAAAGAAAGATTTGTTTTAAAAATAATAAAAAAATTGTTTCTCTAAGTCTCCAAATTTCTCATAAGAAATTTTTTATTTTTTTATAAATACACACCATTTTATAATATATTAAAAATAAAACATAATAAATAAATAAATAAATAAATTTAAAACTCCTTTAAATTAAAATAAATAAATAAATCAATAAAATATTTTAAAAAATAAAAAATAAAAAACCAAACAATAAAAATTAAAACAACAGAAAAACATAAAACAAAAAAATAAACATAATATATATATATGAATGAGCTAAAAAATAAAACAAAATAATAAAACAATAAAAAAATAACACAACAAAACCAAAATAATGAAAAATATATATACAAAAAAATAAAGCAAAACAATTAAAAAACAAAAACAAATAATTAAAAAAACATAAAAACATAAAACAAATGAATGAAAAACAAAACAAAACATAATAAAACAAACCATTAAGAAGAAGAAGAAAAATAAGTTATTTTAATGTCCATGAGGTTAAAGATAGCTGATGGGACAAATTGCTTTTCTATCTGGCTCTTGTCTTCAGCCCTTTCCCTGTGAAGTTTCACAATAAACACTCCTAACTTCTCGACAAACCCCTCGTTGAATAGATTATCCCAAGGGTTGGATGCCAAAATATTTGCATAAATTTCCCTGTTGTCTTTGAAGACCTTACATTCTAAAATGAAATGATTTTCCATTTCCACTTTTCCGGAAGAGAAAAAGTGATTTTCTGTTTCCACTTCTTTTGGTCTTTCCCAGTGCCCTGTTTCACAACGGAGTTGATGAGAATTAGTCCTTAATTGAGCAATAAGAATTTTGGCTCTCTAAGAAATATTGGCCCCTATGTACATTTTTTGTTGATGATTGAGTGAGATTAAATTCTTCAATATAATACTTTTTCTTTCTCCCTAGATCCTTCTCCCAAGTACGTTTTTTGTAACTTATCCATAAAAAATATTTTATCTCTTTACTATTTGTGGGACACATGCTCAAGAAAATGCCCCATTTCCTAAACCATTTGTTATTTTTCCGCATCCAAGTCTTCTTTATTTTGCACAATATCTCATTAAACACAACCTTATGCCATCTTCCCTCTTCCATTTGCTCAAATTTTTTTTAAATACCTTATGACTCGCACCATAGAAATTGATTCAATAGGAACATCGCATGTTTCACTTAAAAAGATAGCATAATAAATCACACTTTCAATTTTGAATATGATTGTAATCAAACGCTTCTGAATTTTCTCAATTTGTTTCCAGTCCCATAACTTTGCCTCTCTACACCTATGCTGAAAATCATAAAATGATTTCCAATACCCCAAAGTTCTTTTCTTTCTACATCCATCCCAGCTTAGATTTCTGTTGAAGTCAATTATGAAGTATTTGTAATCCGCAACTTATTCCAAAATGCTTTGTAATCCGCAACTTATTCCAAAATGCTTCCTTCAAAGCAGAACCTATGTTGGTTATGTTTTCTTTTGTTAGAGAAAAACATTACTTTCATTTTTCTAATATTAACTTGCATCTCCACACTTCTACAAAATTTCTCAAGGGAAAGTAAGTGCTCTTGAAAACCAAATTTTTTTTTAGAAATCAGAACAAGCTCATCTGCATACAAAATAAGCCTTATAACAAACTTGCCCAAATGGATAGCGTCACCCCCTTGTGAATTTAGCCACTCTTCAAGCTTTTCAATATATAAACCAAGCAGAGTAGGAGACAATGGGAAACCTTGTTTGACCTCGATACCGCTTCCAAAACTTTTAGAAATTCCCGTTGAAGTTCTAATTTTGACTTTCACCTCTTCATATAGCCTATGCACAACTGCTCTCAAATTCATGGGAACCCAAAATTCCTTCATTCCGTGCCAAAGCTTTTCCTTAGGAGTCATGTCAAAGGATTTTTTGAAATAAACAAAGAAAAAAAATACTCCTTCCTTTTTCTCCCAAAGTTTTTGAATGATGTGCTTTAAAGTTATACCGTGATCAACTGTGGAATGTTTAGGTCTAAAACCTGCATTCCCTTTAGTATGTTTATCTCTTTCTTCTGCAGACTTGTTGATTTTATTTTCTAACATGCTTCCATATAAATTTTCAAACAAGGGGTTTATCATTATGGTCCTGTAATTGGAGGGCTTATTGATGTCACCACTCTTAAAAATAGGGTTTGCTAGACTAGTTGTCCAATTTGTGGGCAGCCCCTGTTGTATGATGTCGTTGAATTTTTTTGTAATGTGAGGTGCAAGAATTTTTAAGTGCCACTTTAGATACTCTTCTTGGAGTTCAGCTAAGTCTTTTTATTTTCCAACACCCAGCTTCTTGATACCCATCCCTACCTCTTGCATCGTGAAGAGTTTTGTATTAGTGTTGACCAAGGGAGGAAGGTCAACCTTTGGATCCTACTCATAAATTTGTCTTGCATAGTCAAACCATTTAGAAGTTGTAATATTGTTTTCAATTTTCATCTTTCTCGGTTGGAGGTCCTTCCAAAATAATTTGGGGTTATTTTTCGAAAGGAAGATTAGTTCTTCTCTCCTCAAAACCATGAAATCAACCTTTTTCTTTCTTAATATCTGCTTGTAAGATTTGAGCTTTATGTTATCCTTGTTTGAATCTTTCCACATTCTCCTTGCCTTTTTGCATTCCTCGTCAAACCAATCATTAACCTAACTTCATCCTTCTTAATTTTTTGTCTTTTACACTCTACAAGTGCACTTTGAATTAAATGTGTTAATTTGTGACTATGCAGGTCATGAAATGGGATTTTTCGCCTTCTCGAAGAACCTCTCTAGCACTATTTTGAATGTATTACAATTTTCTGGAGTCAAAAGAATTATGCCCTTTGGAAGATTTTGTTGAACACATTGAATTTTTGACCCTAAATGCTTATTTTCGGTACAAGAGAAACTTACATAAATTGTCTTGTGATCTAATTTTAAGTCCCAAAGTTGATCTCCATTCAAAACTTCCTCCATTTTGTCACACAAACTATGTGAGAATATTACATATTCTACTACAGTTCCTCCATTGTAAGTATTGCAAGTGAAATTACCATACTTTTCCCATCTACTCAAACCATTACAAATGACTAAATCGAAAACCCCACATAGAGTAAGAAATTATTCACCAAAGAGATTGCAAGCCTTGTCCTTTGAAATTCTTTCCCACTGATGATTACTATCTTCTGTAAGATAGATAGGGTCGCAATATTTTACAACAAAGAATGCTAGGTTGCTCACTTGCAGTCCTAGCATTGAAATCACCCACTATAATGAATTCACCTAGATGAGAATATGTTGCAATATCTACCTTTAAGGCTGCAAAGGGATCTTTGTGGTCAAGCCCTCTAATTTTTTATATTTTTGAAACTTGTGGCGCAACATAGTATGTTGCAATTCTGATGTTATTTTCATTTTTTAATATTTTAAACCAAACGAATTTTGTATTTGTGTCTTCTTTTTCTAGCTCAATGAAACAACCTTCTTTTTCTCTCACTAATACCATGATACCCCAGTGTCCTTTGTCATTCCCTGTTGCCTTGTTCCACACTGCCATCTTCCAGTACCCTTCAAACAAAGGTGTCTTGCACCCTTCATGCTCATGTGTTTCTATGAGGCAAATTACGTCTCTATCTTCCGCAATAGGCTCTAACCCAGGTCCTCGTCTCCATGGGTAACCTCTGTAGTTCCAACAAACTAAAATTAAGGAAACCTGGGTATGACTTGATTACTATTTTGTTGACATGCAAGACTCACAATTGAGTCTTTGCCCTTGCTTTCCCATACTGACCTTGCTTCCTGATTTCCTACTAAATAGTCTGTTGTCTCTTCTTTATTATCATCTTGTTGCCCTGTTTTGGAAGGAGGTACAAATCGCATTATCGAAAATTTAACCTTATAAATTCATGCTCTCTTTCCCTCATCTCTTTCTTCCCTAACCTTAGACATTTCCTCCCTCCTTTCCTCTTGTTTTCTTACAATTAAATCTTCTTCTAGAAAAAATTGAAAACCCCTCAAGAGTTGCTTCTTACTTAGAATGATATCTTTATCATACAAGCTAGGCATAATGACTCTTATGGGCCTGGCTCTCTCACCATTAAAATTTCCTACCCTGAACCATGCTTGGCATAGTTTTCCTTGCCATAGCAGCTTGTCTTTCGAGAAGTCCCTTGCAAGGTCAAAAGTAGATCCATTTTTCCCATAGTCTTTCACCCCTTTAATAATTATGTTTGTTGCTTATCTTTCCTTTCCTTTATTTTTCTCTCTTGCATGTTGCTGACCCGAATGTTTGCTTCTCCTTCCCTATTAGCAGAATTTATAATAACTTCAGCCAAGGTTTTGGTAACATTTGTGGAACCTCCTTTCCTTTCTTCTCTTGTTTTCTCTTCATCGTTGTCTATTTGAGAAACCCCTTTTCCTTTATCCTAGGATGGTTTTGCATTCACCACCTTTGTAGTCTCCACTACAAATTTCTTCATGTTTTGCACATCTGTCTTCATGCGTTTCCAATATGTCTTCCCTATAAGGAGAGCTTCCTATGGCAATGCCACTTGCTCCTTCAAAATTTTATTTCCTTCTGCTAAAGCCTGGTTCTCAACTGTTATTACATGAATTTTATGATCCCTTCCCCGCTCTTTTGATTCTAAAATCTCCAACCTCTTTTTTGCACTTAAAAATTATTTCACATAGAGATCATATGACCAGGTGAGAGATGTGGATGTGGGACTATACAAGGCAGAATCATCAATGAATTTTCCTCTGAGCTTGTTGTTGCCATATGCTTGCAAAGGGGAATTGTTTGAATATTTCTTATTGTGAAGGGCCTAAGTACTTTCCCTTTGAGACCATTTTTTCTTTGTTTGGTCCCAATTTAGATGGGCAAATATTCATTTTAAAATGCCCCGATATTGTTTCTCATTGACCCAAACCCAATTCACATCTTTGGGTGATGAGGCAATTTTCACTTGTCCTAGATCATTTATTTCCACAGTTCTGAAATTTCTTATCCCTTTATCATGTTTGAATGCATTTAGCAACTGTATATGTTAAGCTCCAACCCCTTCATTGTTGCAGTGCCGAACTCCTAATTCCTCCATCCAGCTTTGAGTTGTGCCTCTCTCAAACCCAAACCTAAACCCTAATCATGAACTACATCACAAAAAAAAAGAACCATAACCAATCCCAAATAAACTTCACATCTGATCATTATAAATTTGCTGCTAATTCTCCTGCAAAATGATTTTACCGATCCTGTAAGTATAGGAATGAATTGTAAAATTCAGTGGTCACTGGAAAAAAAACTTCGGTAGTAACTACTGCATGGCTTTTCCGTCCATATTTTTTCAGAGATAGCGACCGAGAATTCTTTGGCGGTGACAGTTAATGTTGCAAAAGGTTTTTTAAAAAATTCATAAAACCCACACGTAGGTTAGAAAGCCACAACCCATGAAATAATAAAAAACTGATTGATATATATATATATATATATAAAAGAATAAAACAATAAATAAAAGCCATAGAGTCGTAGTCATATAAAAATGAGGGTTGAATGGAATGTTGCGTAAGAAACAACGTGATGGGATTTGGACGCTAGAATAAAGCAAGTGAACGAGAACATCACCAATTCAAACGAGTTTGAATAAGTTTTCACGAAAATAATGGTTACGCGCAAGGACGAGCCACAATTCTAGTCTTGGCATCAACTGTCCCTAAACCTGCAAACCAAAATTTGTTGTTTTCCCAACAGTGCGAGCTTTGGATCAGGATTTGTTGAACGAAAAATCAACGACTTAATCTGTTGCATGAATCCATTTCTTTTTGGTGAATAGGAAGGCTTTGTATTTAAATAAAACAAATTCGGTTTCATGGAACATTGACAACATTACATGTGGACGAATTTGTCGGAAAAAATATTTCTTAATCAGAGATCTCAGGATCCCTTCCCATACTTTGCTTGTCATTTCATTTTTTATTTCGTAGCACTATTAATGTTTGAAAATTTAAATAATTTTTTTACCCATACATTTACAAGTGATTCATGTGGCATAATGGCAATTCATTTAAATTATGTAAAAGAAATCAAAGAGTTCAAATCTATCGGAGGCCATTTATTAACTATTCAACATTTTGACTACCATGCTTGCATACACAATCAACTACCACATCATCAGCCACCAAGTGAACATTTGTACTACCACTTAGCATTCTAGAGCTGCCACCTGGTACTCGTGCACAACATTTTTTCATTATTTCGAAAAATTTTCATACGACATCCATTTGAGGTGATTCAAGCGTTATTGGAAATATCTCGATGAGCTCATTGTGATGGGATAATATACTTTAGAATTTGAGACAATAATTTTTTTTTTTTTTTTTTTTAAATAACAATTGGCCTTTAAAAAAATCATTAAAAACATGTTTCTAATATGAATTTACTTTAATATGGTTTTTTAATCACTTAAAACAAATATCAAATGAAGAATTTATTAAATGAAACACTGACGGGTAGTTCAAGGTGCACCACTTCTCGATAGGTAAAAAGTGTGTTTCATTCTATTTATTTTCCTTGAATTTGTTATAGCACTATTTATGAATTTGTTGCGCATATATCGTATGAAGAGAAACTAATCACCTCTCTCCTTCGAGAATTTTACATTTTACTGCCGATTAGTGCTAAGTTTTCGTTGGTTTAAAGAAGATCAATTTATCCACAAGTGATTTCCAAAAACCAATTTCTCTTTCAGAAAAACATGAAGAAGTCAAGTCCATGTTAGAATAACATTCATCATTCCATTGTTACTCATTCATTTTCCTCTTTTCTAAGCTTACAATCCATCCATGAATTTTCATCTTCCTACTACTAGATTATGATTGCAAAACCATTTTCCCTTTGCAAGTTTCATACTTTCCTGTCTCACTTATATTTCATCTCTAACTCATGAATAAATTCATTCAACTCACTTACATGTTGAGTTGCCCCGTTGTCCTTTTTATTTTCCCAAATTAGTCCTACTTAATAAGAGAAAATATTTCATCTATGGTCCTCTATATTATTACTTTATGTTCACATTAGATGATAGAGAATTCATTAAGGCCCTCCTTCTAACAAGTCTCGATCCATCGACTTCGACAAATTAACTGGGTTCGAGACCGGATATATTTTTAATACCTTGAGGCTTACATGCCTTAATGAAAAATTCTCTCACCAATAAATAGTGGGAATACATCAATATCCCATGTTTGTTGGATATTCTAGGTGACTCAACTCCAACTCGTCTATTCGTACCTATTAAAATGTACTTAGACATCTTGACTCTCATTGACATTAATGGTGAGTAGTCTCATGTTAGTTAACAACATTCAATAACGGTTTGTAATACAACAAATTATTTCTATGTTCGACATCAACAAAATGTATTCACATAGATAATAATTATGAAATGATGCAGATATGAATGAAGACTATATGATTTCAATAGCTTGCAATAGTGTTCCAATAAATCAAGATTCATTTTTAGAGATCAACAAAAGTCTCAACAATAAGAAGGCAAAAAGATCCCATTATCAGATTTCATCCGTTGTTCATACAACCAAGCGATGAAGAAGTAGTTCAATTTCTTTCACCTCACATTCCATGATTCAATAAAAATCACCAATATCTCACAGATGCATAACTCATTGACTTTTCAGGTAGGTGAATGTATGTTATTTTCTAATCTTTAATCATTAATTCCTTAAATTCTAAAAGTTATGTATTTGGAAAATTTACCATGTAATATTACTTTCCCCCCTTTTCAAAAGACAAAAAACACCTTAAGTTTTGGGGGGGGGGGAAGGGATATTCGTTACTAATTTTCATTTCCATATTCCATAACCTAATACATTCTTGACCAACATGCTTCTCCCAATTGAATGTTGTTTCTATTTTTGGTTCTCTAAAGATAAATATGTTTTGAAAACATTCAAATTGTGAACAAGAATTGATTGATATGTATATGAATGAGTCTTCATTTTGAATGCATTTTCAAGTATTCTTAGTAGCAAAAAGAAGAAGAATAAAAGAAAAATGTTGTCACACGTACCAACACTTGAAATAGTTATGGTTGCCACACAAAAACTAACCATAAGAGCTTCCACTTATATATTTTTTCATAAAAAGAAGACTCTAAAAAATACGAAGCTCTCTAGAAAAGAAATAATTGAAGGAGACTTTGGAAGTCTTGAAGAGTATCTCAAAGTCACAAAATAACTTGTTGATAAATATTTCATTCCTTAAGGCTACAGAAAAGCGAAAAGCTACGGAAAAGGACTTAAGAATCAATGCAAAGTTGCATGAGGAAATGCAACATCTTCAGTTGGGGGGAATGTTGGGTCTCCAAAATTCCATTCATTTCAACTTCTTTTCTTTCACTTTGATTTAGTATTTACCACATTCTACAGTTCCATAACCATGCACTAAGACCATCTTCATGATTAAATATGGTTTTAGAAATATTATTTTTCAATACATTTATTTTGGTACTTTGAGTGAATTTATGGTTAAATATTAGAAAATAAAATGTATTCACTTATATATAAAAGTTGGATGAGTTTTGTGATGTGTGTAGGCATATTTGATGATTCCAACACGGTCATATTTGGACTTTAAGTCTCAAATTCAAATTTCCTCTTTAAACTCTTGAATATTTGAGGAAGGGTTAAAATCATTGATCAAGCACATTTCAGGGAGAAGAATCATGGAATTCTTCATAAGTGTCTCCTATCAAAGCTATGAGAGATTTGTGAGAGGATATGAAGAGATGTTAGTTGCTAGATGTTAACACATGGTTGTAACCACATGAGATATTTGTGGATCTAGGAGAGATTTATGGATCTACATTTATAAATTAGTTATCTTAGTTTTTGTTAAAAAAAAAATTGTCTTCTCCTTTCAAATGTGTGTTAGGTTTTGGGAATTCTAAAGCTATGCTTATGCTTGATGTGTTAATAATTTAAAAAATTGGCTATGTTTATGCTTCATGTTATGAATAATATTGATGTTATGAAAACAATATTTTGAGTATGGCTATGCTTTCATGATGAGATATGGTGTTTGATTAAATGGATTCTTGAAATTTTCAGCTCTCATGCAGTTTAGGAATGCCACCTGATGAGTATGGGGTGCATTTTAATGTTTTATTTTTGAAGGATAGATTAGTTTATTTTTCTGCAATGTTTATTTCAAATCTTTTGATTATATGCTTTGTTGCTTATTCCATTTTTTTTGTAGGCTAAGTGTTATTTCTTTAATTTCATAGATTCATTCCTTTACAATTCATGTTAAAGTTTCATTGTTTTTCAATTTGTTTTCTTTTATATTCATAGATAATCATGAATGATTTTAATTTGACAATGCACACATAAGTAATTTCAATTGATCTCTCACTACTTTTAGAATAGGTTTCCTTTAAATTTAATATTTAAGAATTCAATGATTTCTTAGTATAATATTTCTTGTTTTCTGGATTAAATTTACTCTCAAGTCTTTACTTTCAAGTCATTAGAATAAATTTGTTAGACACACATGGAATGGATAGAAAATGAAGAGAAAGATAATCGTGTGTATCAATATGGTGACCCTTGGATTCATATTCCAAGGTCCGTTGGACTACCTTTGTCTATTCCACTTCCACACCTTAACCCTTAGCGGATTAGGTGTCTAACATTCCCCCCCCCCCCCCCTTAATCCAAAGGGGTATGTATGAGTCCAAGAGGAGAGTTGTAATAAAAATGTGTAAAAATATGCATGGAAACACTAGGATGAATGAGCTCTCTAAAATTTTGGCATAAGGGGGTGGTTTAAGGATGACCACCAACATTGGAACGCTTAGTGAAGTTCCCAAAAATATTCCAAATCTGGAAAGAAACTGAGGTTTTCTGCTAGAGGAAGTGCTCCTAATGCTTTGAAGAGGGAGACCTTCAACCTAGAAAAGGGAGGTCTGAAACCTGCATAAAAATAGAGAACCTCAACCTCCTCCAAAATTGGTGGACCTCCTCCAAAACTGTCAAGAAGATGAAGTCTTCTTTTAGAGTAAGTGTCCCCAATTATTTGAAGAGGGAGAAGCTCAAGAGAAGCTCAACCTCGCATAGATGGTTTAAGGATGACCACCAACCAAAGGAATTCTCATGGGCATATATGTCTCTGGATACAACTCTGAATTTGGTATGGCAGGTTGTGGCTTAGGCTCGCTTGATGTGGCTTTGAAGCTTGTAGATGACCATCATTTCCCCCCCATGTTAGATACAAGGTGAGATGATGGCGGAAACTAAACTGCAAGGAATTTGAATATTCTAGAAGAGATTCTGACATATGAGTGAAACATCTTATTGGTTGTTTATGCCCATTTCCAAGTAGTGATCTATCCAAGATGAATATTTGTTTTGAGGAGCCTTGTTTTTGAAGCATCTCTGTGAAGAATGAGTGGTTTGATGACAATGCTTACATGGATGAAGATCAAAACAATGATCTTTTATATGTCCAAGTCGATCACAATCTTGGCATATAACAATATGTAGTTGTGGAGAAGGAGCAGAAATTGAAACAATTGAAGGTGAATTGTCATGAAGAAATCTATCATTTTGAAATTGAATGGGTTTGGAATAGTCTGGAATATGAAAGACACCTCCTTGTCATATCCAAGACAAGTTCTATGATTTGTATGGACAGGCTCTTCCCAAGGTCTGATGATTGGCTTGGGAAGTGTAGGCTGAATTTTTTTTTCTTCATGGAAATCTGCTCTTGAACTAGGCACTGAATCTGAATCAACTGCAACATTATTGACTTGCTATTTATGGGAGTTAGTTTCAATGTTCTGAACATAAACAGGTTCAGAATGATGACTCCAATGTTATAATTTTTCTTGCTGAAGCTAAGGTTTGAGTTGTAAACAATCATTCTTCTCTTGTGCATTTTGTAGATAGATTCTAATGTCATCAAGAGATAATTTGTTGATTTTCACTGCTACTTCAACAATATAAAACATTAGTGTGCTTAATAATTCTAAAAACTCATCTAGTCTGGCCATCTTCAATTCTCAATAATTAAACTCAAAAAATAAAGAGTATCAACTTCAAGATCTCAACTAATGTTTGAAATATATCTCCTCCTTTTAAGGCTAAGGAACATAAAAGCCTGACACAAATTTGTAAATCATAGTGCACTCAAAAGCTCAATACCTGCTACAAACAGACATAAAAAATTCCAAATGACCAAATTTTTTTCTCAATGGAATATCCTTTTATACACGGTTTTATTCACAGACATTCACGGTTTGGACTCTTCGAATGGCATAAATTTTTCATCAATGTAGGGAAACATTCCAATGAAAAACATGCTACAAATTATTTGAAAGGAGTATAACCTCTCAACACTTAAATTCCGAGTAGACACTTAAATTCCGAGTAGCTAGTTGTACAAGAAACAAATTCTACTTGGTTTCACAAACTCCCCCAAGTAGAATCATAATAAATCACACCACAAGTTGTTCCAAACATTAATTGGATTTGAATGTCTTAAATGGAAGATTTAAGGGAGACAATTCTTAATTACGATTGATAAAATGCAAACAATGTTACCATAAGTGATGTGTTCAAAGCAAAAACCATCTGGTTTGATTTTGAACAAAGAACACAATCCGAAGAAAGATCACATAATAAAATGTGGAGAAATTTAAAACATTAGCAATTCACCAAAATATAAGCACATATGTAGCCATGTCCAAGTTAAAATTACTTAATAAGTGCCCAAATTACAACTGTCGGGATGATAAGCATAATAACCATCACCACTAAGCACATGCAGGAGAAACTACTCTTTGCCTTTTTGCTCAACACAACCAATCTCCTTCGTGCATGCTGCAGCCGTGAGATTGTTCCATTGACATCTTGGTCTATGTTATTAAGAATTTGAGTCTGCAAATCCAATTCTTCATTGACAACCAATGCAATTTTCGTGAAATTTTTTCACAAGACTCAAGTTGCAGCTGCCATGGTTGCATCGATTGTTGATGAATCTTTAGCCGAACGGTCTAATTCCTTAGCCAAACGATCAAAGGGAGTCACAGTGGAGGTTGAGGCAACATGGTCTAGAGGTTGCGTATGAGTCGACTGGATCTCGTTCCTCGTTGTTAAAAAACACTACCTTTTCAGGATCTTGTTCCTCTCATTTTTTGAACAAAACCTACAAATGTTGATGCTGGAAATCATGTAAAAGATGAATTATTGAGAAGACTTTAATTCAATGAAAATGAAGATTCTCAAAACATGTAATTCAAAATAATATGAATTGACTCTTCAAATACTTAGCAAGAAATAGTGATATTTCATTTCATGCATTGGATTGTTGGAGATGGCTAGCAACAACGATATTTCATTTTAGCACTAGAGAAGATTAATGGTTGCCAATTATGGAGCATTCCAGTGGATACCCTACCTCCTAAAACAAATGGTTTTGATATTTTATTTTCTCCTTCAAAACAATTCGTTAAGGTTTTTCGAAAGGGAGTACAACATTAATAGTCCTGGTACTTGCAGGTGGTAGGAAAACATCTCCTCGGATTCAAAATACAATGACAATTCAATACATCCTAGTGATATGGAGAAAGGCATACAAACGATTATGCAGAATTTTCAGAGGGACATATTTTTGAAAGGCAGAGGGTTTAGTGTTGATTGGTTTTGTGTCGTCGTCTTCAATACACATTCGAGTGGTATGGAGCATTGAAGGGGAGTTTGTTGTGCAACTGTGGAGGAGCGTGATGTGAGTGAGCAGAGTGGTGTTTGCGCAGTGGTGAAGGCAACACATAAATGTGGAGTAAATGGAGAATGGGCACATGTAGAGAGTGGCCTTTGGAGTGATGCAAGTGAAGGGTGAGGCCGACTATGCAGTGCAGAATGCACCTGGAAGTTGCATATGGCGTTCAGTGGGTTGGAGTCGACATTGAGAGCGGACTAGAGGAGCGTTATGAAAGTGGAGTTCTGACATATAGTCAATCAATGGAGCATTAGAATCCCGGACAGGCATACAAAAATGGAACCATTGGCATCAATGTAAATGGAGTAACGTAGGGTGCAGAGAGGGAGAGCTAATACCACAGATCCGTTGAATCCACAGTAGGAGTAGACTACCTACGCAGAGGAGTTATTGAGCAGATAGAACTGACATAGAATGCAACTAAAATTAACTGATGGGACATTCATTAAATTCAAAAATGATAGTAGAACTATCATGCTCATAAAGACCACAAAATCAGTGGCTCAAATTAGAGCAGGCTTGCGATTTGATACCATGTTAGACACACATGGAATGGACAAAAGATGAAGAGAAAGATAATCATGTGTATCAATATTATTCACATGATGTACATTTATAATACATTATGGTGACCCTTGGATTCATCTTCCAAGGTTTCTTTGACTACCTTTGTTTATTCCACTTCCAAACCTTAACCCTTAGCGTATTAGGTGTCTAACAAGATTTACTTTTTCGTTGATAAGATATATTTACTTTCATGTCACTAGAATAGATTTATTTTCATGTCAATGGAATAAGTTTACTTTCATGTTAATTGACATTTCAATTTCATAGATTAATATATTTCTTTTCAAGTTCCAAATTTGGTACTTTTGAAAAAGAAAGTGTGTGCATACTCATTTTAGACATTTTTCTTGAATAGGTTTTATTTCAGTCTTGCAATTTCTTTCAATAGATAAGAATTTCTTTTTGAAATTGAAAGTTGATTCCTAGCATATATTGTGCAAGTGTACGACCCTGGATTGACATTTAATGCAAGTAATTTAACTCACAATTAAATTACCCAAAAGGTAAGTCTTCTATCATCGACAGAAAGAACAAAAAATATGTTTATGCAACTAACTCATAATTACAAGAAAAAAGCACACCTAGATCAACCAAGAATCATCCTGGATGCATCTGCCCTGCATCCACCTTTGAAGTCCTTGTTTATAGCCAAGTCTTGTTCCACGAATTACTAGCTCAATTATAGGTAAAACAACCTTGTCATTCTCATAAACACATAATTTCATAAATAAATAACTTTACCTTGTTCTTCTCATAAAAACATAATTTCATAAATAAATAAAGTTTACCAAGGTATGGATCATAATGAGAAAAAAAATATAAAAATAGATAAAAATGGACAACAAATTAATATAAGAACTAATGAGTTAAGTATAAGAAATTAAGCAATTTGAAGGCCAAACACAGTGGACAGGAAACACACCTCAGGGTGTTGCTTTAAAGCATTGGATCATGGGTTGTATCTTCGTATAATAGGAAGCATATGCCAGTTACATTAATATCTACAAAAGCATGGTACATGGTAGCTAGCATGGCTACATGTGAGGCCATATGGCTTCTGAAGTTGCTAGTGGCATTATTTGGTCAGAGGATGGATTCAACCATTATCCGCTATGATAATCAAAGTTGCGTCAAGCTATCTAAGAATTTATTATTTCATGGTTCGTCAAAACATATTGACATCATATACCATTTCATCAGGGATTGTGTAAAACATCGATCAATTCAACTACAATATGTGCGTAGAAATTAGTAAGTCTCAAACATTTCGACGAAGACCCTGCATAAAGGAAAGCTAATTTTCTTCAAGGATAAGCTGGGTGTTGTGGAGAACACCTTCCTCGTTAAGAGGGAGTGAATAGGTGTTCTAGTCTTGAGAAGTGTTATTGAGGCTAGGAGCATAAAGGATTTAACAATCTCCAAGCCCATGTAGTTTTTCATAAGTTTCACATAGGGAAAATATCTTAATTATGTAAAGAGTGATTTTTAAAATATTTGCTAAGTATAAACTTAGGGAAAGTGGATAATTAATTGACATTAGTTGGAATAAGATCAATTTACCTCTAGAATCTTATGCAAATTTTCTAAGATGATCTTAGCCAATGATTGGATCAAGTGAACTTCTAATTGTGGCCATTCATTTGTGAATGAGAGATCATAAAGAGAATCGATGGGAAAATTTGGAGACACACATCAAGTGGGTGATTTTTAGTGAGACACTAGGATGGTTTTAACAGTAGTGATTGAGAAGAGAATTTCCAATTTTCTTTTTTCTATCAATTATTTTCTACAAGAGGCTGAGTTTTTCCAGTGAGGTCACGAGCTTCAGGAAGAGACTGAGTTGCTCAGTAAATACATAGGAGTAGAGGTTGATATTATTTCCAGGAGGTGCAAATTTCTAGGAGGGAAGATCAAGTTTTCCAGGAGGAAAATCAGTTTTCTAGAGGGAAGTATGAATTTTCAAAGAGACATTGCAAATTGTCGTAAGACCAGTGTGAGTTGCCAAGTTTCTAGTCTGAGTTGCTGGAGGCGATGTGAATTGCAAAAAGGAAATTTGTGGGGTTTCTTCAAGTTGATTTGACTAGCATAAGTGAAGATAAAATATTGGAACTTTTCCAGTGTCAGACAAACAATTGTAATTTATTATTAGCTATTTTTGTTGAAGATAATATAATATAACCACTCAGAGCAAAAAACTAGTTTCTCCACAACGGGGTTTTTCCAGGGACTTTTGTCCAAAAATACTTCTGTCAATTATGTGATTGGTTTTCATACATTTTGTTATAATTCTTATTTTTTGAATGATGTTGTTCATGTTATTATTCATTATTTCCAGCAAAAGAATTAATTCATTGTGAACAGGTAATAGGAAATAGTTAACTACGCTAATAACACCTTCTGGGTATCTAGAAATTTCACAAGGTGATATACTTAACCACCCATGTGGCTAGAGTTATGATGAAGGGATTATGAATACCAAGATATTGGAAAATCCACAAGCCAACACCTTATCTTGAGGTTTCTTAACCCTTAGGAGCTACACCTTAGCACCTTTACAACCTGGGTTTGTAAATAAAAAGAGTTATTATAGCAGGATATTGGTGAGTTTGAAATCCTGCACTAAAAATCCAATATGTTGAGAGTCTAGGAGATAGACTATCTACTTATGACTAATTTTATATTACGTCAACTGACACATATGACGTGAAAATGTAGATTTTATAAAGGTTTCATGTTATACGAAAAATTGTTTCAAAAGTTTGCCTCAAACCTCTTTTTCTCCTTGATCCTACTCCATGCCCCTTGCCTTTGCTATGTTCATTTCACCTCATATATCTTCTTTGCTTCGAACCTTCATTTTATAACTACATATACTCCTCTTTTTCTCCACTTCTCTATTTGCACTTCTTCTTGCTTACCTTAGATTACCTTACCATCAATTCATTCAATTTTATAATGTGCTTACTAAACATGTTATTTGTACACATTGATTCATGCTCTTGTTGAGGCTAGTTTGATAGAATTTTTTTAAGTCATATTATTTGCTAAGCGGACATGAAAATAGGGTCTCCCCTTAATACACTACCCACATTAAGGTCTCTTCCTAACCTTTGAAATTAATGAAAACATTTTAATATGTTGCGCCTTGTACTTTAATGATATTTATTTCTTGCATAGCTTAAAAGACCCAACTTGCTTTATGCTTTTCCAATACCGTCAAAGATGTGGCAATTTATAATTCGTCAAGGTTGAAACAATGGCTAACGAGAGGAGTAGAGTTCATGCTAGGCTTTTCCACACATGCTTATTATGTTCCATCCATCTTTTACATTTTTCGGTTTTCTATTTTATTTGTGGTTTCATATATATTTTTATCTTTCTTTTAATTACATCAACCTATTAGGAAAAATTTCCTAACCTTGACTCAAAGATGAGGATATAGGGTGCCAGTCCCAATGACTAATGAAAATCAACCCAAATAATGGATGTGGATAATAAGGGAAACATGAAATGTGGCAAGCATCGTATACCTTGGGCATGCTATGTTAACCAATGCCTTCTATTAGTGCCCCTCTTGAAGAAGTGACCTTAGGGGAAGTCACATTGGACTAGAGGTAAAGGATAACCTCCAAGGTGAAGCATGAGAACAGGGGTACAATCAAGAGCAGTAAATCATCCAGCTTAGCTCGTGATCCATATTGGTATGCCCTAAAACATTAGATGAAAGTGCATGCTTATAGAAATGGTCAATATATATTTCAATAGATGATCCACCTTCCTTCAAGAAGCATGCCAAATGGGAGAGAACATTGATTGGAGCATAGATGGAGGGCTCCAATACAAAGCTATATATAGGTCATCATAGGGTTGCTATTTGGCCAATGGGGAGAAAAAAATTCTCCTATGCATTACTCGCCTTTGGTCAGTAACATACTCCAATTTAAATAAGCATTAGTTGAACAATAAGCCTTGAAAAAATTAATTATCTTCAATTATAATATTATATTATCAATGAAGGTAGTAATTCCACTATAAGAAGCAATCCATTTCAGTTTTATTTTTTGAAAAGAGTGTATCAAGTTATAGGATGCTAATTTTAAAAAATGAACTAATCTTACTCAATAGAGTAATCCTGATTAATTAAATAAAACTCACTCAACCACAAAGAGGTGCCCTTGTGGATTTAATTGAGGCTTTGGTGGTCATTGATATCAAATCATGATTGATCAATTTAAGAAAAAACATTAAATAAGTTGAAACAAGTTAAACTAGACCATAATTGACAATTTCAATTCTTAATCAATTCATTTCACTCGTAAAAAAGTTAAATTGGAATTTAATTTATTCAACTTTAATTTTATTTAGAAAAACTGGGGGTTAATAGATTTCTTATTGCCCTAATATATTCATTTCAAAGTCATTTATTCAATCATATATTCATTAACTAAATCTAGAATTAATCAATTATGGGTCTTAATAAAGCACGTTTAAGCCTTAATTAATTTAAGACTAGAAAATTTGATCTTGGTTGATTAATTGGATTTGAGTAAACTAAATTTAAATATAAAAGTGTGCTTAAAAAACCAACACTAATTCTTGTTATGTTGCATTCAACACAAATTTGTTCACACACTTGATATACAAGTTGTATACAAACTGGTCAACAGATTTAGAACAAAAAAATTTATGAACATTTGTACTTGCTTGTGTAGAAAATCAAATTTAAAAATTATTTTGTTCACAAAACCACTATAATAAAGTAATTTCCAATCAATAACTAGTTTTGAGCTTGGGAATTTTTTTGTCCATGGACAATATTTGTATTCTTACAAATCAGATTTAAAATTATCAAATTCATTGGAAATTAGCAAAGGTGGTCATTATACTCATAATTTTTCTCCATATAATCCATTTGTCTTCCCTAATAAGCCTCGAGGTAATTGTAATCAAGCCTAGGTAGCTTCCTTTGATGCAAAAAATTTAAGAGAATTTTTTATTATCACTTGTTTCAAAATAACATTCTCCAATTAAGTCGTTTAGTTGGTTGTTAGCTTTCTTACTAGCATGGCAAACTCACTTGTCTACTCTCTGTAATTTTTATCTATTTCAAAATTTAAATAATTTTATCTAGCAAGATGGTAATGCCCTGATATGAAAATGTTATACATCTCAACATTGAATGCTCCATAAATGGAACACATTTCTCAATTTCATGTTAGCATTAATAGTAATGGGTGGGAATCTACAAAATGAGAAAATAGATTCTCTCCACAATAATTTTGAAGGAACAAGATATGCAATGAATCTCATTTCCCAAATAAATTTGAGTGTCAAAGAATGTGGGATACAACGCCTTTATATAATGATTAGATCTAAGCAAAATACAACATTGATTATTAACTAGCCTAGATCCATCTTAACTTTGGATCTATCAAGCGTAGAGAGGGATCAAATCTCTCGAAGTGCAAGACTATTTTTTGAGTGCAAAACTTGAGGAAAGGTTTGCACCTCGAGAGATTTGATCCCTCTCGACACTTGATAGATCCAGAGTTAAGATGGATCTAGGTTGGTTTCCGTCGTGTGCGGCCAAGAAAAATCCATCGAATATATGATTAATTTTATCAATAATATGTAAATATATCTATAATAATAATAATAATCAAATTTTAAGGTCACAGCCAAGCTAGACACCAAATTGGTGTATGAGACCCTCTTGTTTATGAGACAAGGGACCCACCTCCACGCAACGATTTGACTGCTAAGTCTACAAAGGCATACATACTCTACCCCCCTCTGGTTTTGAACCTGTGACCTCTTAGGAGGAAACACATGCTCTTAACCATTAGGCCCACTCAAGTTGTATCTAATATTAATATAATAATTTTAAATATGCTAAATATGTCTAAGATTAATCTGGCCATTTTAATTTTAAAATTTCTTAGTTACCTCAATTTGTAGAGATGATAAATATTGTTGATAACTTTAATGATGAAAAATGATGAAATACAAATTTTGAATGCAAAGTGAAAATAATAGTGTTGAATGATGGAAAATGTGAATAATAAGATTGTAGCTAATTACAAATAACTTTCATTGTGATCAATCTCAAACTATTTTATTCTGTTATTCTTATTGTCACCCTTGTTAGTTTTGTCATCTTTTCATATTGATTATATGAAAAGGAAAATTGAAATCGTAAACCGTTTAAATCTTTAGCTCGAGATGTAGTAAACATCATACATTGTCTCTCTTGCTCTCCAATATTAATAAGTTGAATTACTATAACACAAAAATCAATGTACATTGTCAATACTTTTTTGTTCCTACACTGAAATCAATGCACCCTATTAATCCAATCAATTTAAAATTAATGTACCATCATACATCCAATTACATCAAATAAAAAATCAACATGTATACTGAAATCAATGCATCTACTCCAAACAATAAAATAAGATTAGAAAACAACTTATAAAATGAAATCAATGCATCTAATGCAAGTAATCAGATATGATTAGAAATCTACATCTACACTCAAATTAATGCATCTAGTGCAAGTAAGAAAATAGGATTAGAAACCAACATCTACTCTGAAATCAATGCATTTAGTGAAAACAATCAAATAGGATTAGAAATGACCATCTACATTGAAATCAATGCATTTAGTGCAAACGATAAAATAGGATTAGAAATAATCTACATTGAAATCAATGCATCTAGTGCAAGTAATCAAATAAGATTATAAAACAACTTTTATGCTGAAATCAATGCATCTAATGCAAGAAATCAACATCTACACTCAAATCAATGCATCTAGTGCAAGTAAGTAAATATGATTAGAAACCAACATCTACACTGAAATCAATGCGTTTAGTACAAGAAATCAAATATAATTAGAAATCAACATTTACAATGAAATCAATGCATCTAGTGCAAGCAATCAAATAGGATTAGAAATCACCATCTACACTGAAATCATTGCATTTAGTGCAAGAAATAAAATAGTAATAGAAATCACCATCTAAACTAAAATCAATGCATCTAATGCAAGACATCTTCCGTCTCTGCTCCCTCCATATATATATATATATATATATATCCCTCCATCTCTTCTTCGTTGTCTCTCTATATCAACCCACCAAACACACACACTCTCCCACTCCATATCTATCAATCTCTCTCTTCACCTTCCATCTATATCTCTATATTTCCCTTCTCTCCTTCTCCCCCACTTATATATTTCTTTCCTCCTATTGTCCTCTCTCTCCCTCTCTCTCTCTCTCTCCACCTTTCTCTATATGTCTTTCTTCTTACCTCCCTCTCTCTCCCCCTCCAACTCCATCTCCCTCCCTCTCTCCACTCTCTCACATCCTCTCTCTTCCTTTCTCTCCCACCTCTCTCTCTCTCTCTCTCTCTCTCTCTCTTCACCCTCCAACTCTGTTACTATATCCCCCCTTCTCTCCATATCTCCTTCTATGCCTCTTTATCTCACACCCAAACATCCACACTCTCTCTCCATCTCTCCCTTTTCACTCCCTCTCCCACTCTATCTCTCGTTATTTGTCTCTTTATCTCACCCCTAAACATACTCACTCTCTCTCCACTTCTCACTCTATGTATTTCTTCTCTCCCTCTCTCCCCCTCCAACTCCATCTCTCTATCACTTCCTCTCTCTTCCCCCATCTCTCTCTCTCTCTCTCTTCTTTCCAATCCTCTCACTATCTCCCTCCCTCTCTCTTTCTCTCTCTCTCTACCCCCTCCATCTTTCTGTCTCCCTCTAACTCTCTCACTCCTCTCCCTCTCTCTCTCTCTCTTCATTCCTCCTCTCCCCTCTCCTTTGGTTTATCTTCATCTCTCCCTTCTCACTCCCATATCTCCCCACCTCTATTACTCTATGTCTTTGTTCTCTCCTCCCATATTTATCATGATATGTTAATATATATTATAATATAACAAATTTTACATTGTATTAATCTAAAGTTATTAAATTTTAATAATAATAATATTATTATTATTAATCTTTTAATATTATTATTAGGGTTAATAATGTTTTTTTTTTTAAGATATTAAAAATAATTTGGGCCATAGGATTCACCAAAATAAAATCTGTTCGTAAATATAAAGCGGATTATAGAGTAAATATGAAAAGGGGTTTTATTTATATACCATGGTATTTGACCCATAGACTTGGTATCTCCTTTTTTAGTTTTGGTAAATATAAAGAGGTTTATTGAGTAAATATAATTATTTATTTATTTACCATACCTTTAGTTTATTTATATTTATATTTTTTTACCATACCTCTGGAGTAAGTATATAAAGAAGTTTTATTTATTTATCGTATCTCTAGTTTATTTATTTACCATACCTCTTTTTTGAATATGCAATAAGTATAAAAAGATGTTTTATTTATTTACCATACCTTCTGTTTATTTATATTTATATTTATTTACCATACCTCTTTTTTTTAGTATTCGAATCTAAATTAAAATGTAAGGATATTATTACAAATATATTGATTATAATTGAACCTGACACTTCAAATGTTTACTTACATTACATTTCTCACATTATATCTACACATGTGCCCTATACTAAGCTTTGAACACCTCTAGGTGCAAGGTGCAACAACTACACAACTATCTAATCACCAAATGCGCAAGGCGCAACAACTACACAACTATCTAATCGCCAAATCCAAATTAATGAATCACTAAACTTCCTTTCTAACAACCAATGTACTTTATAACTACCCACCAAAAGTGAGTTGCAAGTTGCAATTTACTTTAGTGAAAGCAAAAAAAAACCATTCTAACCACCAATGTGCTTTATAACTACCCACCAAAAGTAAGTTGCAAGTTGCAAGTTGCAATTTACTTTAGTGAAAGGCAAAGAAACCACAAAGTTGATATTAACCACAATTATACCAGATATATTGATAACTGTAATATAAGTTTAGCCTATTCCATACATTCTAACATCCAAAAAAAATTATTAATTACATATTGACTTTAAAGAAATACATGAAAATAATGTTACATATATTATATGGTGAGGAACACCTTGATATACAAACTGAAATATACATTAAAACAAATGGAAAAAAAGCTTTAATAATGGATTGTTTTAATAAAATTAATGTTTATACGTTTCGTGCATCACGGACAAAATAAAGTGGCTAAGCCTTTCTCAATTGTGACTTCAATAGTAGGCCCATATGACATCAAGGGGGCATCATTTTGTCCGAATGTTCCTTCCCCTCTGGCCAAAACTTCACCATCTACATCAATGATTCCTCCTTGTGGAGAGTTTCCTGTACGTGTCCCTGGAGTTAAACGAAAAGCTTTGACCTACAAAGAAATAAATACAATCATGACTGTATAAAATATTTGTATCAAAGTGTATCAATCTGATCCTATAAAATATATCTTTCAAAATATAAATTGAATATAGAACTCTAAAATAAAATAAAAAAAATACCAATCTAAAATATAAATTTCAAAATCAAACATATTTAATAAACCAATAAAATAATATTAACTAAAAGCTCAATATAAAAATATAAATATAATAATATTAAGATCCTTTAAATTAAAAACTAATTACAATAATCTTAACTAAAAACTCAAGATCAAAATATGATAATATTAAGATAATGTGTAATATCACATAAAAACTCTTTCAAATTTAAAACTACTAATTACAATATGTCACCCAAAAATATTCCTGATAGAACAAGCTTAAAACAAACCCATTTACAAATAGTTAAAGTCACACAACAAATATATGAGATACGAAAATATTTAAGATGATAGAAAAAGACAATAATATAATTCACAACTATAATAATTAATGAATATTAATCACAATAAACGAGTAGATGGACATAAACTAAAAGTTTTCTCTGGCAAAAGATTATAAACATAAAATATTTTTAACAAATACCTATACATTCAAGGATGTTAGGTTTATCTTCTGGCAAGACAAGGTAGGGAACAAGAGGCCTAGTTATGAGAAAGGCTGTTGTGAACTAACTAGTCAATTCAATCAATAGCCTTAAAAGGGAATAGCTGATGTTAGGAATAAATCATTGATCGCAGCATACTTTAAGATAAAAGGGCGATGTCCTTATGTGATTGAATGCCGTTGACTGCAACAGGAAGGAAGGGGTAGCTTCGGCTGATGTGGACATTTTGTTTGATGCCACTGAAAATCATGATCCTTCCAACGATACGAATGCTTCGAACCAACAATCTTTGTCGGAAGCACAACGTACGATCATTTTGACACCTTGTCAAGTACATGTTGGGCATGTATGATAGATGAATGCTGATGACACCCCGTGAACCAAAGAACTCAGATGATTTAAATGATGTAGAGCAAAAGATGACGTTGCTCAAGCTATATCCTGATAATTCACGACTGGGAATATGAACTTCGGGAAGATGATCTCATTTGCAGCCTAATTTCACTTGTTGAAATTATTTCTAGTATGAAGGCCTTGCTACCTAGCATGGTGTCACCTATTGTGTAGGTTAATTGAAGAATGTCAATCCCCAAATGAGCTCAGAAATCCAGAGGCCTAATCGTCAAGACAAGGATAAGCAAAAAATCATCATCTGTTCATCTTTTCTGCAACCGATTCAATTATGATTCATCTAAAAAAAATTGGCACGCACTTTTCAGATTTGAAAAAAAAGAAAGATAAGCAAGCTTTTCATTAGACCAGCAAGAACACTGTCAGAAGGTATCAACAGATGAACTCGCCACTGAATAGTTTGGCATATGTAGTCAATCCTTAAGCTTACAATAAGGATCTGTAATGAGCTCGAAAAGCTCCAATCAAGGACATGGATATGGCTGGGCAATACAGGAAAGGTTTATCCAAACGCCAGTCGATAGCGAAACTACATAAGCTAATGGCGAAATGATTTGTAGCGACTCCAGTCACTTACAAGACCCACCACACTTTCTTCACAAGGTGGTGCCAGGAGCTAGACCACACATCAACAGGTTCAGTGCAACTACCTATTGTTGTCTTCTCTATGTTCCAAACATAATTTTTTCACAAGGTGCTGCCAGGTGCTAGACCACACACCAACAGGTTCAGTTCAAATACCTATTGTTGTCTTCTCTATGTTCCAATTTTTCGTTACTTGCAAATTATAAAACTGAAATGAAATTCAGTGACTTGAAACAGATTTACTTCAATATATCCATCCTAGAGATTCTCAGCTTATGTTGAGACCAACCTAGAACTAAATTTGTTCCTAGTAATGGTTTGGCTCCTTTCGTTATAAGAATCTTCATAGTATTTACTATTGACATCAAGGACACCCCCATGAATATAGACCTTGTGTTATCTATGATGGATATGCGGTGTATGAGTGCCTGGTACGAGCTTTGATCTTGATGGCTCAATAAATAATAGGTTTAAGTCCATCCTTATCTGGTCTATTTTGGTCTCACCACACTTATGCTGAGTTTCTAGTCTGATCCCGCTTTTCATTCTTTCAAGTTCAAATTTTATTTCATCACCACTGGCATGCTTAGTGTTATTTATAGTATACAAAATTTTAGAATATTAAGAATGTTGCAAAGCTTTAATTTTTCCATATTTATGTATCTCTTAATTTTGAAAGTGGTCAACATGGTCATGGTTTGACAAGAACAAAATACCAAAAACATCCATTCCCTTCAAATGGGATATCTTAAGAACTTTCTCCGTAGGAGAGTTGGTAATCACTAAATACTCCCTTCAACTTCTAGAATAGATTTGACAATACCCAAATGTTGCCATTCAGAGAGTCGATCATATTCTGAGTCATAACCCATCTTTTACAAAGCAATATGCCATTCCTGTTGTATGTAGTGGCTTGGAAACTTTTATAATGCATTGATACTGGACGGACTCCATAATCAATAATATCACTAATCATACTTCTATCTTCGTTGGTTGTCATAATATATCAAATAGCATTTGATATCTTCTCCATGTTTAGTATGCCTTTTGCACTGTGAATATATGTTTTGCAAGCTTTGTCTAAAAGCACGAGTTGTAAACACTGTCAGAAGATTTCTCATCTGTTAAACTGATAACATCCCCTTTATGACATCCACATATGTACTATATCTGGCTCCATTTACTTCTGAATTATCACTTGACGCCATAAACTGTTTCGCGATATTAACCCCAAAACACTTTTAGCAGACAGCGTTGGCCAGTATATGAATTTTTTTAATACTCATCCTCCCATCTACTAGGGCCTGGCTAATTTTTACCATTTAACTAAGGAAAAAATTATTGTTTCTTTCTTTTTGTATGTTACTTACCATTGACATTTATATTTACTTCTACATCTCTTTTCTATCTTATTGCTGCTGTAATGAGATAGAACAGAGCTAATTCCTTCTTTCTTCCAGTTTAAGAAAAATTAAGATGTATTTCAGGCATACATCTGAAACTGTGTCTTCCTTATAATCAGTTGTGTATAAAGAGAATATTATATCAAAACATTTGATCTCAACATTTCATTTTGTCTCGTCCATGGGGCTTTGAGTAGATGATGATTGGGTATACAGTTAAGGCACTCCTTGATGTTAAGGTCACCGGTTCAAAATTTGTGGGTAGTTCCACCCACCTAATATTACAAGAAAAGAAACACATCCAGTACATTGGAATGACTTCTAGTATTGATATTGTTAATATAAGCCTGCCCCACTGTACAGCCATCAGTTGCACCAAACAGTTTGCCTCCTTTCCACCTTTGCAATCAATCATTTCCAATCCTCCTTAACATTATTATTTGGCTTTAGATAAAACCCTAAATTCTTCAATCCTCTTTGAATCTCAATCTGTTCATAAAGAAATAACTCGGAGAAATATCTTACATCTTCATTATTGACTCCAAAGAAAGACATCATTAGATTTGTTAGAAATACAGTGATACTGAAAGGGGGGTGGATCGATACCACACAAATTAAATTATTTTCACTTTATTAATCTTAAGACTGAAATCACATTACATAATCAATCATCAACACAATGCATGTGCACAAAAATAAAAGTGGAAATCCAAAATTGAAGAAAGAACACTTGAATGCTTTCCAAACAATCTTCAATTTATGACAACCAGTTGTGAGGACACCAATCCTCTATAAGCACCAATTTATAAAAATAGTAGGTTCCAACTTGTCAAGAAGATGAGGACACCAATCCTTAGTAAGCACCAACTTATAGTTGTTTTACTTTTCAAGAGATAATATTTAGGCTTATAACTTGTTCAAAAGAAGGTTTGACCTCCTATAAGCTTGTACCTAACTCAAACTAGAATTCAGCCTCCACAAAGACTGCAACTCGGTCTCCAACAAAGCTCGACATCTAACCAAAACAACTCTATAATTTGGCCTCTGACCAGCACTGCAACTTGTAGAAATTATACAACATGCATGTATATCATGGATTCAATCTGATGTGAATCGCTTCTACAAGTCAATTGTGGAATTAAAAACACAATAGCCAATCACATGAAGCAAAGAAGAATCAATCAAGCCACAACACAGATAATTTTCCGAGAAAAGCTTGTTGCTCAAAACCCCACTATCTTCTATTGTATATTCAGCATGGAATCATGAAACAATTACATACAACTCTTCTCACAGGAGCCTCATGTACTCAGCTAATTGTCTCACACTGTCTCAGATAAAACTGACCAATACTTAGCCAATTTACTGCCTCCAGACAACCTACCTTGCTTGCGCAATCCCTATTATTTAGGATTTTTGGCCTTCCTTGACTGCGCAAGTATCATGGGCACTCCAATGGGTGTTTGGTTGCACGGGTGCAACCCAATAATCCTACAACTGATAGTCAACTTCCCTTTCACCTAGATCTCAACTGAGTCTCCACTAGATCTGATATGCATGCGACTAATAATAGTAAATCCTCAGTTGCATGTGAGATCACTGATTGTGAATTAATTAATACTTAATTCACTTGATCTCTCACTAGTGTATCTAACAGTTACAACTAGCACAACTGAGTTTAACTCATTTAACTGAGTTAAACTATTTACAACCTGCATTAACTAATGTACCACTGCACTTCAACTCTGTTACAACTAGAATTACTCTTCATGCCTCACCAACTACCTCTAACTCGAAATCATGAGCTAACTGAGTTTATCACACTCAGTGAACTATTACAAGTTATTTTGAGATTAGATTACATTTTATCGTCCATCTTAATTGTGGGATAACTAAAATAGACATGCACCAAATTTAGCCCTGTGGTCCCACCCTAGTGTAGGTGTTGCTTGGACCTCCTGGTCCCACACTAGGTGTGGGTGCTGAAATTTCTTGTTGAATCTCAACACTCCCTCTCAACAAGAAATGGATATCCTTCACCCTGATCCTGCCTCTATGGTATTCGAATTTGCTCCTGGTGAGCGTCTTTGTCGGAATATCCGCATCTTGATCTTCCGTGGGAATGTACTGACGCAACATTATTCTCCTCTGCACACAATCTCTGAGATGATCGTACCGGATATCTATGTGCTTGGACCTATCATGAAACACAGGATTAATTGAGAGTTTAATGCAACTCTAATTATCACAATGTATCACTGTCGGATCCATATGAGAACAAAATAAACCAACCAAGATCTTTCTCATCCATATAGCCTCACATGCAGCTTGACTTGTTGCCATGTACTCTGCTTCCGCTGAACTGAGTGTCACAGATCAATGCTTCCTATTGTACCAAGAAACTACTGTCGATCCTATGCTGAAGATCCCTCCTGATGTGCTCTTTTTGTCTGATGGACTGCCTGCCCAATCTGCATCCGTGAAGCCTTGAAGCTTCACTCCCTCTGTGTGTTTGTACCATAGACCATACTCTAATGTGCCCCTCAAGTATCTCAAGACATGCTTCCCCGCCTTCCAAAAGAGCTTGGTAGGCTTAACCATAGCTTGACTCAGGTGGTTAACTGCATAGAAAATGTCTGGTCAGGTGTTCACTAGATACATCAGTGAACCAACTAACTGCCTGTAGACAATAGCATCCTCTTTCCTCCAATTTCCTGGAAAAGGAATATACATGGGTTTGCAACTTTCCATGTGAAACTTACCTAGTATCTCTTTGGTGTACTTGCCTTGAGACACAAAAATTTCACCATCCCGCTGCCATATTTCCAAGCCAAGGAAATAATGAAGGAGTCCCATGTCCTTCCTTTCGAACTCCCTTGCAAGATCCTCCTTGCATGAGTGTATCAGCTGCTCATCACCAGTCAAAATTAGATCATCAACATAAAGAACAATAATCAATAGCTTACCCTCAACCACAATCTGGTATAGGTTTGCATTAGCTTCACTTTTGGTGAAGCCCAGTCCAGTGAAATAGCTGTCTATCCGAGTGTACCAAGCACGAGGTGCTTGCTTCAGCGCATACAGTGCTCTCTTGAGTCGACACACATGTGACTCACTGTCGAAGATCTCAAAACCTTCCGGTTTCTCTATGTACACTTCTTCCTCAATCGCCCCATTGAGAAACACAGTTTTCACATCCATCTGAAGAATGCGCCAATACATCTGCGCTGAGAATGCAAGGATGGATCTAATGGAAGAGTACCTTGCAACAAGTGCAAAAGTCTCATCATAATCGATCCCCTCAATCTCTGAGAATCCCCGGGCCACAAATCTGGCCTTGTATTTCTCCACACTTCCATCAGCAGCTTGCTTTACCTTGTAGATCCATCTAGATCCAACCACTGATTTGTCGACCGGTCTTGGGACGATCTCCCATGCACTGTTTTTGACAATGGAGTCATACTCCTCCACCATTGCATCAACCCAAGTTGGTCGCTGCATTGCCTCCTGAAAGGAAGATGGTTCAGTCACAATACATTTGCTCATAAGAGACATGTATCCGGTAAACCTGTCTAGAGACTGTCTCTGTCTGCGCTGTGAAGTAGGGGCTCTACATTCTCTGCAACATCAAGTCTCAATCTATCAGCTTCCGTGGTGTGCCTTCTGCGATTTCTAATGGATGGCTCTGCATGAGTGTTTTCCGCCACTCCATGATCCTCCTCATGTGGCTGCTCCACATCTTGAGGCTCATCCTTGGAAACCAACAGTTCCTCCTCTGCATGCCAGTCTAGCTCCCTCTCAAGGGACAACCGCATGGATTTCTCCTCATCAAATTTTATATCCCGTCGGACAACAGTCATTCTACTGTTTGGCAAATACACTCGATAGTTGTGGGGTGTTTCAGTGTACCCCACACAAATCCCAATCTCAGCTGTCGGTTCCAGCTTCTTCCTAGCATCTTTGGTCACATGCACATAAATAGATGAGCCAAAAAACTTAAAGTGTGAAACATCAGGTTTCTTACCAGTGAAAGCCTCCTCTGGTGTACTCATGCCAAGTATCCTATGAGGACAAAGGTTCTGCACAAATACAGCAGTGTTGCATGCTTCCGCCCATAGATGCATCGGTAGGCCTTGGTCAAGCAACATCACTCTTGCTGCACCCATAATCGCTCTGTTCTTTCTTTCAGCGACCCCATTCTACTGTGGGTTATGAGGCGCTATCAGTTCTCTTTGAATTCCTTCTTTGCTGTAGAAGTTCTTGAATTCGTTAGAGATGTACTCTCCACCATTATCGCTCCTAAGAGCCTTCACTTGCTTCCCTGACTCTTTCTCCACCAGTGCCTTAAACTCAAGAAACTTTGAGAATGTCTGATCTTTCTTCTGCATGAAGAAGATCCAACACTTACGAGAAAAGTCATCAACAAATATCACATAGTGTTGAGATTTTATGTATTTGGGGTAGCATCAGTTGTGTTCTAGCTCCCAAATTTTGAGGTAGAACTAGAGTACACTTGATCTACAAGACCCAAAAATGGATTTGGGAAATTTCATCTGGTTTAGGAGATTAAATTGTAGGAATTTACAAGGTAAGTTCCGTAGATCAAGAACCAAAGGTCACCGCTCACAAACAGATCACAAATCAGTACACCAATATAATCACGTGGTTAAAACCCTCAAAGAGGGAAACAATCCACGCCCTGAGCCAACGCGACCACTTCAGGGAATTTATTAATATAAAAGAAAAGTTACATATGTTTCTCTCATAAACGGTTACCGGACAAATGACCCTCCATGCTCTTTAAATAGAGATCATGGACCAATCGGGTGTTAAGCCACGGATCAAGTGTTGTTAATACCGAGGTGAGAGATAATCGTCGGTCACTACAAATCGTGACCGTCAGATTATAAGTTACAAATGTACATGGTAAAGAAACACACTTTACCTAACTCTACACTAGACTAAGTTATTATTAACTATTTCCTATGTGTCGGAATATCTTAACATCCCCCCTTAAGAACAAATTGGGATAGGATTGAAGAATTTACAAAGGTGACACAAAAGGAGCCTATTTCCTATGTGTCGAAATATATTAACATCCCCCCTTAAGAACAAATTGGGATAGGATTGAAGGATTTACAAAAGTGACACAATAGGAGAAGGAAGGAGGCATTAGAGCCTATCCCCCCTTAATGACAACTTTTCCTGAACTCTAAGCATGGATCGAAGTTTGGTAAACTTCGCTTTTGTGAGAGCCTTCGTAAAGATATCGACTACTTGATCATTGGTCGGACAATACTACACTTCAAGAACACGATCATGAATGAGCTTTCTGATGAAGTGTATGTGGAGTTTAATATGTTTCATACGCTGATGTTGAACTAGATCTTTACATAACTGAATGGCACTCTGATTATCACACCAAAGCGTAGTTGGATGCTGCTGATGAAGACCAAATTCAAACAGGATCTAACGAAGCCACATGGCTTCCTTGCTGGCTTCAACTGCACCACGATACTCTGCTTCTGCTGAAGAAAGGGAGATGGCACTTTGTTTCTTACAAGACCAAGTAATAGGTCCTGAACCAAGAGTGAATACATATCTTGCAGTGGACTTCTGATCATCAGGGTCACCAACCCAATTAGAATCAGTGAAACCAATCAACAAGGGAGATGCTCCTGCACTGTAATGAATCCCGAACTGAACTGTACCTTGAATATATTGATGTATTCTTTTAGCTACTTTTCAGTGACTTTCATGAGGTTGGTGCATAAACCGAGCGACAAGACCATCGATAAAGGAGAGGTCAGGACGGGTATGGGTTAGATACAAAAGTTTACCAACAAGTTGACGGTATAAAGTAGCATCAACTTCAGGGGTAGTACAGTTGACTGAAAGCTTGACTCCAGACTGAAAGGGAGAAGGGGCAAGCTTATAGTCTTTCATGTGAAAGTGGTGTAGAAGATCACAGGCATACTTGGACTGAGAGAGGGTAATGCCTTCCTTGGATTGCAAGACTTGAAGACCAAGGAAATAATGCAAGTGTCTTAAGTCTGTCATTTCAAACTTCTTTTTGAGGCTAGACTTCACATGGTTTATATGGTTTGGATCACTACTAGTAAGGATAAGATCATCAACATAAAGAACAAGGATGGTGAAGGAATTACCCACTTTCTTGGTGTAGACAGCGTTGTCAGAATGACACCTAAAAAAGCCATTATCTAAGAGAAATCTATCCATTTTGGCATACCAAGCACGAGGAGCTTGTTTGAGACCATAGAGAGACTTCCTAAGGCAACAAACAAGGCTGGAGTCTTTTTGGATAAAGCCAGGGGGTTGTTCCATGAAGATTTCTTCATGCAAATCTCCATATAAGAAGGCGGATTGAACATCCATCTAATGGACTTCCCATTTAAAGGAGGCAACAAGGGAAAGAACAAGGCGGATAGAATTCATTTTGGCAACAGGGGAGAAGGTTTCAGTATAGTCAATGCCTTCAACTTGTGAAAAACCTTTAGCGACAAGATGAGCTTTATGTCGATCCACTTTTCCATCTGGTCCAAACTTTGTTTTGTAAACCCATCTGCATCTAACAAGTTTTCTTCCTTTTGGAAGAGGAACAAGATCCCAAGTATTGTTTGCCAATAAGGAACGATACTCTTCATTCATAGCTTCATCCCAATCTGGATGACCGGAGGCTTCTTCAAAGGTTTCTGGATCAAGTTTTTCTGGAACTTGAGCCAATAAGGAAGAGGCTCTTTCGAACTGAGAACGTGTACGTCGTCGATCGGCAAGGTCACCTACAAGAGAACCTGATGCATCTCGAGTAGAGCGGACCCATCTTGGAAGCGGTGGAGTATAAGGAACAATTTCACGAGCTGGAGGAGGATTGTCATCCTCGCTGTCATCATCTAAACTAGAAGGAATGCTGTTAAAAATAGAAGAGAGAGAGAGAGGTGGCACATATGCCGAATCAGGCTCGCAAGCCAAAGGTGACACACCCGCCGAACTAGGCTCGTAGGCCGATATATTTTCATCAAACTTTACATCTCTTCTAATGATTATATTTTTGGATTTTGGTTGAAGAAGTCTATATCCTTTAACATCTTCAGAATATCCAACAAAAATACATTTTTCACTCTTAGGTTCTAAGGCTTTATGTTTCGCATCTGGAATATGGGCCCAAGCATCACTTCCAAAAACACGAAAGTGACTTACATCTGGTTTAATGGAGCTCCAAGCTTCCTCTAGAGTTATATTCTTTAAAACCTTAGTAGGAGTGCGATTTACTATGTAATTTGCATAGTTAATGGCTTCTGCCCAAAAATTGAGACCAAGTCCTTTAGATTGAAGCATACACTTAGCCATTTCTTTTAAGATGCGATTCTTCCTTTCAGCTACACCATTTTGTTGTGGAGTATATGGAACAGTATGTTGCAATTGAATGCCATGCTCAGTGCAGAAGTTGATAAATTTGTTGTTAACATATTCTCCGCCATTGTTTGATCTTAACTTAAGAATTTGATGTCTAGATTGTTTCTCAACAAAGGCCTTAAAGGCCAAGAACGTGTTAAAAACTTCATTCTTGAGTTTTAAGAAATATACCCAAGTGCGTCTGGAAAAATCATCAATGAAAGTTAAGAAGTACTTGCAACCAGAGAAAGAAACAACAGGAAGAGGACCACATAAATCACTGTGCACAAGCTGCAAAGGGGCTGAAGCGTGCCAAGAGGCACATTTGTCAAAACTATCCCAATGATGTTTTCCGAGTACACATCCAGAGCAAACACCATCTCGGCAAGATACCATAGGAAGGCCCATCACCATATTTTCCTTACATAGAGTTTGAAGAGAGCGATAGTTTAAGTGACCAAATCGCTCAAGCCAAAGTTTGCTCACATCATCACTATGAGCAACAAAAACCGAGGGAAGAGATGATGACCCAAAGTTGTCAAACTTATACAACCTTGTGGAATCATCAGTAATGCCAGTAGCTAAAATATGTTTAGGATCTTTGAGGTCCTTGATTACAACATCATGAGCTGAGAATTCTACTATTTTCCCTTCACCTAAATGAGTTATCTGATAAACAGATAGAAGGTTGCATGACAAGGTAGGAACACATAGTACATCATTAAACTGACCATTATCTAGATGAATGGTTCCAGATCCTACAACACTGAGAGATCTATCATCACCAACATAAATATGTTTGGTGTTACAATCATTTAAAGAAGAAAACATGGATTTATTTTTAGCCATGTGGTAAGAAGCTCCAGAATCAATGAGCCACTCATGAGAAGGAGAAGAATAAGATACATTTAATGCATAACCAGATCTTGATGCTTGACAACCACAAGCAGAAAGTTCCATGCCTGAAGATGAAGGTGAAGAGTGCTCCAAATTGATGTTGTGCTTCTTCATTGCTGCTTCTAAGGCTTCCATCTTCTTAAAACATTTGGACTCTATGTGGCCATCCCGATTGCAAAAGTTGCAATGTCTATCGGTCTTCTTCCCTTTGTTTTGATTTGCCTTATTATTTTGGTGATTTGATTTTTCAGTTTGCGGCTGAAATTGCTTAGGGCCCTTGTTTGGTTTAGGACCATATTTTTTAGGATACTGCTTCTTGGGATTCTTTTGATATGTTGTTGTTGGGCTGCTAAGGCTTTCTTAGAAGCGTTTCCCGCAAAGATAAGACCAAGGTGTAAAAGTTTTTCTTGTTCTCTTATCAAAGAATCACAAAAGACATCAAAAGAGGGATTCTTGTAGGTGGTTCCTGAAGAAATGATGGCTTCTCTGGTGGAATGGAAGGTGGAAAGAAATACAGAGTATGCAGGACCAAGCTTAGCAAGAATGCAATAGATGAGGCTACCATCTTCCTTTTTGACCTTACACCCTTCTAAAAGAAGTCTAAGGGTCTTGAATTTGGACAAAATGTCTTCAATAGAGGAGAAACTATTAGGGTCCAAAGTAAGCAACTCATTTTCAAGCTGGTCGGCTCTGATTTGATTTTGAATGCCAAAAACATTATTTAGCTTTTCCAAGGCTTTATCAGGGGTGTCAATGTCAAGAATGTGAAATTGAAGATCTTGAGCAATGGACATTCCTATCAACCCTCGTGCTTGATCTTGTTTATTTTCCCATTTAGGAACTTTATCATCATCAGAAGGTTTAGTTTCTTGACCTGTGGCTATTCTATAAATCCCTTTACTTCTAAGTATATCTACCATGTGAGGTAACCATTGGAAATAATTGGTGTTGTTAAGAATAATCGGGCATGCACTTTCCATTTTAAAAAAAAAAAAAACTGAAGCTGAGAAAAGCTGAAACTAACTGCTCTAATGGAAAGATCTCGAAAAATTAGGCTGTTTAAAAAAAACGGCTCAAAAAACGGCTTTCGGATAAAGAAGTTACGCCTTTTGAAAAATCTGAGTTGTAGATGCCAAATAGTTACGGGAACGAGATAAAGTGCGGTTTTAAAAAAAAAAAAATCCGCCCCTTTGAACAAAATTTTTTTACAAAAGAAGCTTGAGAAGGAGAATTGAACCCAAAACCTCTATTCTCATAAACTAACCCCTCACCAAGTGAGATAGTAAAAGGATCACGTTATTGTATGAAAGGAGGAAATGGTTTTTTTTTTTTTACTCTTTGTTGTGCATGCCTTTTCTTGCACAAAAAAACACAAAAACCGAGCAAAAAAAACGAAATGCAAAGCCTTACGGAAGAATGTTAGATTTTCGGTTAGCCTTACCGGCAACTATCACTTTTTTTCACTGTTTATGATTTCCCGAGATTGCACAAAGACACGGGGAAAGAGCTTACGTAGCAAAAAAAAATCTCTTTTTTCTGTTTCTGATTTGCCGAGATCGCACGAAGCGCACAACAAAGAGCATACACAGAGAAGAGGGTATAGATCCGGCAAATAAATAAAACCTTAATACCGAAAAAAAACAGAAAAAAAAACGAAATAAGCAGAACTATTAACAAATATAACTGCAAAATAAATGCTTTATACCTCCATATCTACACTGACATAACTTGGGTAGCCGGAAACCTTTTTGCATGAAACGAAAGGCGTTCCTCGCTGTAACAGATGCTCCAGACACAACCGAGCAGTTCTCCAAGCCCAAAAATGTTCAGAAATAGTTTATCTACAAAACGGCATTTGCATGCAGTCAAACCGGCTTCGGATTTTGATCAACAACGGACGCGGCCCTCAAAATAGCTCTGATACCATGTAGGAATTTGCAGGGTAAGTTCCGTAGATCAAGAACCAAAGGTCACCGCTCACAAACAAATCACAAATCAGTACACCAGTATAATCACGTGGTTAAAACCCTCAAAGAGGGAAACAGTCCACGCCCTGAGCCAATGCGGCCACTTCAGGGAATTTATTAATATAAAAAGAAAATTTACATATGCTTCTCTCATAAACAGTTACCGGAGAAATGAGCCTCCATGCTCTTTAAATAGAGATCATTGACCAATCGGGTGTTAAGCCACGAATCAAGTGTCGTTAATATCGAGGTGAGAGATAACCATCGAATCACTACAAATCGTGACCGTCGGATTATAAGTTACAAATGTACATGGTAAAGAAACACACTTTACCTAACTCTACACTAGACTAAGTTATTCTTAACTATTTCCTATGTGTTGGAATATCCTTATTAGAATAATGCTATTTTAGTGTTTACTGCTCATTTATGATTGTAATTAGCAGTTTCTTGTTAGAAACTTGTTGTTTCTATATTCTTAGTAGAAACTTGCTGTTTCTATAAATACAGTTGTATTATTTATTGAACTTCACTGCTCATTGCAAATCAATTCAATTCATTCATTGATTATGGTATTAGAGCTTAGGTATTTTTTGCGAAATAATTCTTCATTATTTGAAAAATTTTGTGCTTCATTTCGAAACAGCGCTCTAGAAGTCTGAAATTTTTTTTTGGCATCACAATTTCTGAGCTGCCATTTCGATAAGAATTACAATTTATAAATCGGGCAGGGTCTCTCTTTCTGCCTTCAGATTGACACAGACAGTGTGACACTGTTAAATTGCCGTCTAATCTCTCGTTTACGAGCGTCTGGTGTGTTATCCCCGCTGCTAATCCCCTTGACGAGTTATCGCTTTGGGTTCCCAGATACGACTGATTGCATAGCATCTGGTTTTCTCTGATCCCTTGTGGCGACTTATCTTATGAGGCATCTCTTCATCAAAAGCTGCCCAGATTTCTTCCAGAATGCTGCTCGTTTCTACTCACAATTGACGTATTGTAGTTCATGAAATACTGTTTTCGATACACTGATCTTTCAGATTGCAACTTTTCATCATTTGGGTAAATTTTTCTCTGGCAGATCTCCGAGACTGCGCCTTCTATCTTGCTGTTTCTACCACTTTCCTGCATGTCCTGTCATTTTGGTATTGCAGTAGTAATTGTGGTTAGTGAAATGTTGTTTTTGGGCATTGAATTTTAGTTGTATTGGATTTCTTTTGTTATTCTTTTTTTTTTCGATCAGAAAAAAACGTTTGGCCGATCATCCGAATTTTTGAGCTGAATTGTGGAGTTTATGGGTTTTGATCTATATGTCGTGAATCTCCCTCTTATTCTGTTCATTTTTGAGGTTTCTGGGGTTTGATCCTGGACTTGTGCATCGGAGGAATCTCTGATCAGTGATCTAAGATATCCGACAATGGCCTCACTAACCACTCTGATGTCGGAAGGCAATCAACACTTTAATGGCAACAATTATAACATTTGGAAACAGAGAATGTTGACCATTTTTTAATATAGGCATCTTGACCAGCTCGTTTTGGGCAAAGAGCCTCGTCTTGGTACCCTGGTGCAGATCAAGATAAGTTTGATGATCGAAATCGAGAGGCTGTTATGCTTCTCAAACTCTCTGTAACTGATGATCAGTTACCACAGATCCCTTCCGGCAAGACAGCTGCCGAAATCTGGAAACATTTGAAGGAATTGCACGAGACATCCGACAAGAGCAAAGCTTTCTTTCTAAAGAATCAGTTGTTCTCCATCATGATGGATGAACATATGTCTTTACAAGAACATCTTAACAAGATTAAAGCCATTCGAGATCAGCTCGAAGCCATTGGTCGGACCATGGAGGAAGAAGATATGGTAGTCATCATCCTAAAAAGTCTACCAAAATCTTATGAACACTTTATAGAAACTCTCAACATTACCTCCACTAATGTTGATTTGAAGTTTCTAGAGCTATGCACCAAACTTCTGCAGCAGGATCGTTGGAAACAACAGTTTGGTAGTGGTGCTTCATCAGCCTCCTCAGAAAATGCTTTTGCTGCCAAATATCAATCCTCTCAGTCATTTCAAAAGACAGGTTCTTCTCAGTGTTATGATCCTGATAAGAAGAAAAATGTGCGGTGTAATTACTGTCACAAGTTTGGTCATTTGAAGAAAGATTGCCGACAGAGGATTGCTTCTGAACAGAAGAAGCAGGGAGGGTCTCATCAACAAGCAAATGTCGCAGAGCATTTCGAGCAAAAGGAATCTGCCTTTTATGCCTTTATGGCTAAAAGGTACTCAGATCACGCCCGTCATCTGCCTGGTACATTGACTCTAGTGAATCACGTCATTTCTCTCACAGGCGTGACTGGTTTACTGACTTCTCATCTTTCAGTGATTCCGTGGTCTTCGGCGGAGGTGAGGAGTACACGGTGGTTGGCAGAGGTACAGTTCAGATCCAGTCTGGTGGGCGCACACTCATCTTCCTGAATGTGTACTATGTTCCTGGTATGGAAATTAATCTGCTATCTGTCAGCGAGATTATGAGAAACTCTCCTCAGCTCGATGTGGTGTTCAGTGCGCACAAGTGCTCCATTATTGACAGGGACACTCGGCTTATAGTTGCTATTGGCCTAGAGGATCATGGTCTATATAGGCTTCTTGACATTGGTGATTCCCCAGAAGTGGCTCTAGCAGCTCGTGTTTCTCCTATCAGCACTCTGTGGCATCAGAGATATGGGCATTTAAACATTCAGTATCTCTCTCAGCTATCTCAGGAGGAACTTGTGTCAGGGTTACCTGATATTCAGACACAGCATTTGGGAGTGTGCGGTGCCTGTCAAGCTGGCAAGCAACATCGGTCTTCATTCAAGGATGGAGAATCTTGGCGCGCATCTAAGGTACTCCAGTTAATTCATGCTGATATTTGTGGTCATATGAATACGTCTTCAGTTATTGGTTGCAAATATTTTTTGCTCATTGTAGATGATTTCAGTAGAAAAATGTGGGTGTACTTTTTAAAACATAAATCTGATGTATTTAGCATCTTTCAGAGGTTTAAGTCCTTAGTTGAAAAAGAGTCTGGCTGTAATATCATAACTCTTAGGATAGATAATGGGGGGAATTTTGTTCTTCTGCTTTTTCCAACTTCTGTGATACCCATGGCATCAAACGCCAATTAACCACACCCTACACTCCTCAGCAGAACAGTGTTGTAGAACGTCGCAATCATACGGTTGTTGAAATGGCTCATTCTATGTTACAACATAGGAGTGTTCAGAACAAATTTTGGGCTGAAGCAGTGTTTACTGCAGTCTATCTTCTTAATCGATCACCTACTTAGGTTGTTAAAGGGAAGACTCCATAAGAGGTTTGGTCTAGTTGAAAGCCTAAGATCAGCCATCTCAAAGTTTTTGGCTCAGTTGCATATGTTTGGATTCCCGGTGCTAAGCGCTCTAAGTTGGATTCCAAAAGCCAGAAACTCATGATGACAGGGTATAGTGATCACCACAAGTACTATAGGCTGATAGATATAGACACTGATCGTCTTATCTTCAGTCAGGATGTTGTATTTGATGAAGACAGAGGGTTCTTTCAGTCCCTTCCTTTTGAGCAGTGTTTTGAGGATCAGCCTCACAGTGTTTTTCTTCCGTTAGGTCCACCTGATGGGAGGGATGATGCAGCATCAGTCTTTGATGATGCACTACCTGAGCTTCCTCCAGAAAATAATCCTTCTCTTGCTGCTCCTATTGTTCCTGAGCCTCCTCCACCTCCTCCAGATATTGGTTCTTCTACTCTCCGGCCTAAATGGTGGGCTAAAACTATTGGTGATCTTTGGGATAATGAACTCCTTGAAGGTAAAAATTCCAGATATAAGAGCAAACAATAGCCTACAGTAAATTTTGCTCTTATGGCTAACATACACAGTGTTTTTGAGCCTCAAACCTATTCAAAGGCTAAGGGCATACCTGAGTGGGAACAGACTATGGAGGCTAAATTCTAGAGTCTTCAGAAGAATCACATTTGGACCCTTTCTGATCTTCTTGCAGGGAAGACACCCATTAGCTGCAAATGGGTGTATAAAGTGAAATACAAAGTTGACGGAACCCTCGACAAGTATAAGGCTCATCTTGTTGCTCGAGGATTCTCACAGAAAGAAGGCATAGACTATGAGGAGACCTTTGCTCCTATAGCCAAGATGAGTACCATACAGCTTGTCCTTGCCTTAGCAGCTCAGTTCAGTTGGAAAGTCCATCAAATGGATGTAAAGAGTCCTTTTCTGAATGGTGACTTACAGGAAGAAGTCTACATGACGCAGCCTCCAGGATTCAAGGTTGCCGATCAAGCACAGAAAGTTTGTAGATTAGTAAAAGCTCTCTATGGTCTGAAACAAGCCCCTCGGGCTTGGTACATGAAAATTGATAAGTACCTAACAGATCATGGTTTTCAGCGGAGTCCATCTGATGCAAACCTGTATATCAAACATACTGGTGATGATATTCTGTTTGTGGTTGTCTATGTGGATGATATTATTATTACTGGCAATTCAGCACATTTGATCCATGGGATCAAACAAGATTTGTGCAGCACTTTTGATATGACAGATTTGGGGCTTCTTCATTACTGTTTAGGGGTGGAAGTCTGGCAGACTAAGAACAACATCTTTCTCTCTCAGTCCAAGCATGCTAGAAATCTTGTGGAAAGGTTCAAAATGCAGGATTGCAAACCTACCACGACTCCTATGGAACCAGGGCTCAAACTTTCAGCTCAGTCATCCTCACCACTTGTGGATGAAACTTTATTTGGCAATTAGTGGGCAGCCTCATCTACCTTACTGCCACTCGACCTGATATCAGTTTTGCAGTGAGCTACATTTCACGCTTCATGTTAGCTCCTAAAGCTGATCATTGGATAGCAGCAAAGCGTGTGCTGCGGTATGTAAGATGAACCCTTGATTATGGACTTCTGTACACTCAGAGTTCAGATCCTACACTCGGTGGTTACACAGATTCAGACTGGGCTGGTTCGGTTGATGACCGTAAATCTACAGCTGGGTATGTGTTTAGTCTGGGATCCGGCGCTATCACATGGGCTAGTAAGAAGCAACAGGCAGTGGCTCTCTCCTCAACAAAAGCAGAATATCGGGAAGCAGTTAAGGCATCTTGCGAGGCAGTTTGGCTTCGACGTATGCTTGCGGATATGCATGTTTCCTAGGCAGGTCCTACTCCCTTGTTCTGTGATAATCAGGGAGTGCTCAAACTCGCCAAGAATCCAGTCTTCCATGAACGAACAAAGCATGTGGAAACTCATTGTCACTACATTCGCCAGCTTGTTGAAGACAGATCCATTCAGTTACTATATGTTCCCACAACGGAGCAGCTAGTAGACATCTTCACCAAGCCTCTTGGTCCTGATAAGTTTGTAAAATTTAGAGGGTCTATCGGTGTTGTAAATAGATTGAGCATTAAGGGAAGGTATTAGAATAATGCTATTTTAGTGTTTACTGCTCATCTATGGTTGTAATTAGCAGTTTCTTGTTAGAAACTTGCTGTTTCTATATTCTTAGTAAAAACTTGCTGTTTCTACTTTCTTAGTAGGAACTTGCTGTTTCTGTAAATACAGCTGTATTATTTATTGAGCTTCACTGCTCATTGTAAATCAATTCAATTCATTCATTGATTAATCCTAACATAAATTAATTAATTATTTTAATGTATTTCCTAAGTTAAAACTTAGGGAACTTAAATAATTAAAGAGAATTTAATTAAACATGTGATGAAATTGTCTTAAGTCACACGGATCAAGCTTTCTTTTAATCTTAGCCATTGATTCAAGATCTGATCATGGCCATTGGTTTCCCAACGAGAAAAGTATAAAGGAAAGGCTTGGGGTCATTTGTAAAGACACAAAGGCAAAACATTGAAGCTAAGCTGAGATTCCAGGGTGGGTTTGCTAAGAATTCTCAGAAGTTTTTCAGCTACAGAGGGGAATTTAGGCCAAGGGGATGATCTGATCCCAAGGACTAGAATTAGCAAGAGGCAGAGATCAGCTCATATAGGCAACATAGAGAAGTAGTAGAGCAGCAGCAGAGAGGGCAACAACTCTGCTACGTAGTTCCTCAAGGACAGTGTGATTTTCAGCTGGAAGCCCTCAAGGGTTATGCGAAGACCCTAAGGGGCAGCGTAAGGATTGCGTCACCCGGTCTGGGGTAACACAGCCCTTTCTGGAGCAGCACTGAGGGACACAGAGGCTTCAGATGCTGACACAAAGGCTTCAGGGGCAGTGCTAAGGTTTCTAGGGCCTAATTTTGGCTGAGTCTTGTAAATCCCATTTGAGGGTGTGGCTCAGTCATTATTTTGGCTTTACAACAACCAGTGAGTTGTAGATCTATTATTTCTCTGTCGGGTCTTCCAGATCTAGAACCCAGGTTTGTTGTATTCAGAAAATTCTTAATCATAAAACCCTCCAGCAGCCAGAAGACCGGTTTTCCCGCGTTGGGTTTTTCCGGGGACTATTTGTCCAGAAAATATCTGTCACTTTGTCTATGTGTGCATGTACTTGTTCTAGATCTGAATTGGTGAAGATTTGTTATGTGTTTTGCTTCGATTTTAATCTGAATTTATTCAATTAATAACTTATCTAAGTAGGAGCATAACCAGATTAACAGTAAGAATTTCTACATAAGTGTAAGATTCAGAAATTTTCACATGGTATCAGAGCAATTGCAGATCTAGGAGGGTCACCAGCAAGAGATTGAAGGTTCTAGCTGAAGAAAGAAGCTAGAAAAGTAGAAGAAACGTAGATCTGAAGGGACAACGCAGTTTTCAGAGGCAGATTCACGCAGAGGAAAGGGTGACACAGTATAACCTTGTCTCCTAGCAAGCCCTCGCAATTACTATGCAGAGGCAACTCAGAAACAACGCTGGATTGGTTTGAAGCCAGCCAGTGTGATGCAGATCTGAATCTGTCAGATCCAGAAAAGACTGAAGACTAGCTGCAGAAATTCAGAAGGTGCTGGTGGGGTTAAAATTTTGAAGATTTCAGATTTTTAGCCTAAGCACAAGTGACAAAGAGCGGGAGGAGATCAGCTTCTCAGAGAGTTTCTAGCCAAAGAAACTTGTAGTTTGATCAGAGGATCAAAGAGAGTTGAATCATTGTTGATTTGACAGATTTCCAAGAAGGGAAATTAGTTGTCAGAGGGAGCAGAAGGTGCATGTTTCGCCAAGGGCCTTAGATCCAGTTCTCTAGCAAAGAGAAAGAGAAGTTCCAACACATTTATGAGCAAATGGCTCCTCATGGACTGCGTGATCAGGACAGATTGGATGGCCTCTCCAACTTTTCAGTTTGGAAGGCAAGGATCTTGATAGTCCTTGAGGCATATAATCTAAGAGACCATGCAGAGCAAACTCTGGCCACACCGACTGATCCAGATCTCCTTCGGAAGCATAAGGATGTTGTTGGGCATGCCAAGCGACTGATCATTGATGGAATTAAGGACCATATTGTACCACAATTAGCTGAGAAGAAGACAATTAATGAGATGTGGAAGGCCTTAATTTCCTTATATGAGGGAAAATTTGTCCAAAGGAAGATGTTGTTGGAGACTCAGATGAGGTCATTCATGATGACCAAAGGGAGAAGACATGGAGCATTTCCTCTTCAGATTACAATCGATCAGAGATCAGTTGACTGCAACCGGTGCTAAATTGGAGGATGATGTGATGGTCAAGATTGCCCTCAATGCAGTCACAAATGAGTGGGAAACCTTTGTCCAAAGTATCTTGGGTAGAGCGGACCTCCCAGATTGGGACAACTTGTGGGCAATTCTACGTCAAGAAGAACTGTAAATTTTTGTAGATGTTCTATGCTTGATGCAACATTACCTTTATCCCCAATATCAAACAACAATCACATAAACAAGAAAGTAAAATGCTGATAGAGCATAACAATAGATCGACAAAAGACAAGCCAAAAATACACTTAACTTGATCAACAAAATATGTGTTTGTGGTGCGTTACGACGGTCAACAGGATGCTTCAACCAACATAGTCTCAATACAGTCAGCCAACCAGAAGTGTCACACAACCCTCTCGGACAGCTATACCAATCAACCCAAAGTCAACGCTATCCTAGTCAATGGTCAATGCAAAACAGCAGCAGCGAAAAGACAACGCAACCCGATCAAAGTCAACGGTCAACCTCGATTTCTGTGCCAATAAATGCGGATGCAGGAATCGAAATTTTGTGAGAGATTAGGGTCAATTTGACCATGCATTGACCTAAGTCAACGCTGGTCAAATCTGTGCTGAAACCTTAGGTCAGAACATAAATTTTCCTTCGCTAAAATTTCCCACGTGTGAGAGAAGAAGAGCCTCCAAAGTGATCGAACCAATCATATGATGAGAGAGAATGTGTGATGAGTGAAAATGACCTCCAACGTTGACCTATATATATCCATCAGTGAGAGTGTGTGACACATCTACTAGGGCTTCAAGCCTACATTTCAATTCGGGTCGACCTTGCACATAAGTGGATTTAATTCAAAATAAATGTTCTGCTCATCGGATCAAGATGATCTTTAGATCGATCTTGCACCTCTCCGAAAGAGGAATCCAATAAAAATATTGGCATTTTCATCTGAGCATCACAACATGGAGTTTGGACCTAGTTGTCCAAAATTAGCATTCCCTCTCAACTAGGGAAAACTCCATCCACCTGTGCCATCCAAATATCGTGCGTCATTCCGCCATAACTTGCTTTGCTGGCTTCTTTATTTCAGAGAAAAAGTGAGTCACAAAGACATCACTCCCGGCTGACAAATTCAGCCCAGAGGTCCAAAACCTCTATAGGACTCAAAAGAGTCACATACCGACCCGAAGTTGGTTTACCTGACTCGAAGTCAGGTAGAGGTCCGAAACCTCACTAGAATTGATCCCAGATCAAGTGGTTGGACACGTGCCATCCTAGAGATAGAGAGTACGATAATCTCCAATGTGTCCATCGGTCTTTACTATTGGTCTTTAGCTTTTCCCACTTCATTGGCCAAATGAGAGGTACTTCCCATGAGTCCAGGACTCAATGGGTAGGATGCATATGGGGCACAAATCATGAGAAGTGAACCAACTCAACATCATAACGGTGAGGCAGAAGCACACCAACAAGGTTCGGCAAGCCTAGCCCTGTGGTTGCTTATAGCTTCGAGAAGCTATCCCCAAAGCCCCCCAGAGATCCCAGAGCTCATCGTCTAACAGGACCCTCAACATAGGGTCATTCCACGATTCCAAGATTCTCACGAAAGGTTAGGAACTTGACCTTCCCCAAGGGCTTTGTGAGAATATCTGCGACCTGCTCATCAGTTCCTATATGATCGAGCCTTACGATGCCTCGTTGTACTATATCTCGGATAAAGTGGTACCTAATATCAATATGCTTGGATCGATCATGGAACACGGGATTCTCGGACAACCGAATCCCACTATGGTTATCATAGAGTATCACGATGGTATCTAGCACATGCCCGAACAACTTACTGAAGAGCTTTCGCAACCAAACTGCTTCACAAACCGCCATACTTGCTGCAATGTATTCGGCCTCAGCGGTGCTCAAAGCCACCGACTTCTGCGTCCTGCTCATCCATGATATCGAAGTAGACCCAAGTGTGAAGAAACATCCAGATGTGCTCTTGCGATCCATCACACCGCCAGTGTAATTGGCATCAGTGTATCCATGGAGTGTCACACTCCCGGCAGTGTATCTCAGCCCATGGTTTATCGTGCCCCGAAGATATCTCAATAGATTCTTGGCAACAACCCAGTGAAAGTGATGAGGTTCAACCATATGTTGACTCAAAGTGTTTGATGCAGGTGCATCCAAGCCAAATTTTCATTATTTAATTATGTAATGAGGGGGGTGAGACATTTTAATTATTTTGTTAATTAAATTACTTATTTTTAATAAATTAGGAGAGAAATTATAAATGTGAGGATTTTTGTAAATATTCTTTAATAATTAAATGATACGAGTGGAATGGAATTAGGTAGATAAACTAGGGAGTAGGAATTCCATATACGAGACTTTGTTGAGTCCAAAACTAGAATAAATCTAAATTAGATTTTAAGTTGAGATTTGTGTGGAGGAATTTATGGAGTGAAATAAATTCATTATTTATGTATATATAGGAGGGTTTTGTGAGGATGAAGGACAGCTGAGAGCAGTGAGGAGTACAGTGAGAGTGAAAGATGGTTTGAAGGGCTGAGAGCCAAGAGGCCGCCCAATGTAATATTTGGCCAAAGAAGTTTTGGTTTATTGTCAGTTTTTTTTTTATGTGGCTCTCTTTCCTTCATGTGTATTTTGAGTTGAATATTTTTATGGTTTTAATAAAGAATTATTGAGAGTTTTTATGCTGAGTGAAGGAGTGTGTGTTTTATATGCTCGGATCTGTTCTATAGCAGAATCCCTGCATCATTTGGTATCAAAGTAGGAAAGATACCTGTTTTGAATCTGCAAGTTTGTATATACATATACTGTGTGTGCAAGTTGTGGATGCAGGAATAACGTGCTTCAGAGAAGGGCGTGATAGCCATCGCAAGAGACTCCTCTCTGCGTTAGCATGGAGGAGACAAATTGTGTTTCACACAAACTCAAAGGTAGCAAAATCGAAATTAAGGAGATCGCATTCAGCAGATAAAAGGAATCTGCGCACGGTTGGGAGGCTATGACTCCACAACAAAAGAGAGATCTGTATAATACGATGGCACCATGAGTGCGGTCATGGTTCACGTTCTGCAGAGTTCGTGAGCATATGAATGGCCATCACTTGAGCCACAGGCTAATGGAGTCAACACAACAACAAATGCTGTGAATTGCCGGTAGCAGAGTTTGTGAATGACCATGGGAGGTCGACTAACAGAGGTCTGAGTGAGTCGTAGAGTAATCAAATTGAGTTTCATCACAGTGACAAGAGTGGTGTAAGTGTATGAGGGAGAGCGCACCCTACAGCAAACGAAATCCACATAATGTTGGAAAGACGGTGACTTCAACAGTAATGGAATGGATTCCATAGCTGACTCTGCGTCTTGAGCACTGCTTTGCAGCTAGCGTTGAAGAGAATGGCGGCAGCTGAAATTACAAACCATCGGTGAGCTAATAATAAAATTGAACTATGAAATAAAACACCACCGCATAGCAACTGATCCGGCACAAAATCCAACTCTGCGTGTTCTGTTAAATACATTGGCACCTGCGTTGAATGGTGGCATGCCTGTTTGAGCATCGTATACAGCTAACGGAGGAACGTTTACTTGAGTTACTGTGTTGGTAAGTTAAGGGTTTGCGGTCAAGACATGGTCAATTCCGCAGTGTTGAAGCACATTGCAGAGATTGCATGTATCAAACCCATATCAAATATAACAGCGTGAAGCCCATTGCAATGCTTACATGTTGTATCATACCAGTGTGAAGTGATAACGCAGCATGGTAAGATGCTTGCGTATGTACTAGTTAGTAATTGTTGTCAAACGGTGGTGGATGAATTGGTAAATTGCGCTATATATAAAACGTTGCGGTTGTAGATGCAAATGTTTATGGTAATGCATAGTTGCAACAATTTCTTGTGGATCTAACAAATATTTAATGGAGATTGCTTGCGTAAGAATAGATCAATTCCATCATTTTGAAGAGTAAACCCAGGTCTTAGCAAAGTTGGAAATTTTGCTACACTAATTTTCATTTGTGGGGCTTGTGAAAGAGGTGTAGCTCCATTGGAACATTCAAGGTATGGAACCAGTATTTCCTTGGTACCATCTTCCAGCATAAGGAAAAGTCACTGGGATTGATAGAGGTAAAGTTTTTGCAAATAATTCATGTACGTTTTTTTTGGGAGAATGTAATCTTGAAAGGATATTCGGTTACATTAAGATTGCATGTTTTCAAAGCAAGGAATTGAAATTGAAGAGATTGAGATAAAGGAACTTGGCTTAAATTGCTGGGGAGAGATTGTTGGAGAATGGACCTTGCACATTCAAAGTAAGTCTGTAGAGGCTTGAATGTATTCTTAAAATAATACGCGAGAGAAGGGTTGGATCATTTCAACCACGAGAAGATTCAAGGTAAGTGCTCATTGAATGAATAAATATTCATTGAGCAAGGATATTTAAAATTTGGATGATTAAATTTCCTTGCCATACTTGAGAAGATAATCTCTTAAAAATGTTATGAAAGACTGGAAATGTTGCAAATGTAGAAGTTTAAATGAATGGAAAATGAAGGGGCAAATGTACTAATCCTGGGTGATATGAAGGGAAAACATGCATGTTTATATGAGGAGGTTTATTATGCATAGTGTGATGATTTATTATGCATAATGTGGATTCTTCACAGTTTTGGTTAAGTTATTTTGGACCAAAGCTTGTAGTTGGGAAAAGAAGAATTCTTTTGATTGGTGATTGAAAACATAATTGCTTGATGTTGTAAAAGCTTTGTTTTACCATTATGTGGTGGTATCTAAGAGGTGATATTCAGGATGGACACAATGTACGGGTTGTACATCGAAGAGGTTGAAATATGAATAGCTTGTTCTCTATACACAGGTGAAGAGATGTGCATTGATGTTGCATGGTGTATATAAGTGTAGGGAAATGTTTGCATTAAGATGATGAACTTGTGAGCATGCAAGTATTGATAGTGACAAAGATGGCACAGAAGAACGGGAATCAGAGAATTGAAACTGCAGAGAAAAAGGTTTATTAATAACCTTAACAGGAGCATGAGGTATGATAATTCAGGAAGGTATTTCTGAACATTGAAGATTGAATGGTTTATTTATTTTCACCTTAAAATAAATCTTGGAAAACCTGAATTGCAATTCGACTAAAGACATCAGTATCATATGAAATGATAAGGCAAATTGATGATTTTTCATAAGAATGAAGTATAAAAGAGAGTGAATATTTTACATCCTAAAAATGTATTAAGGGTGTATGTTTATTGAAGAATTGTATAACTTCAATTAAGTCAAAATATCCACTATCATTGTTATTGGGACAAAGCTTGAAGTGAAAACAGATGTTACAGTCAAATGAAAGTTTGGATAGTTTGAGTTGAGATTGAGTATTTTCATCCAAGATGACAAATTGGTGTAAGTCTGAAGTCGAAGAGTCGTAAACCAAGTCAAAAGTCTGAATGTAATTGGGCGCATGATCGGCGGAGCCCAACACCCAAAGAATTGGTCATTGTAACACATGCGTTACTAAAGTGTTGTTTGCAGCAAAGTGAAGCAAGAGGGTTGCCAGAGATTGGCTCCAAGACAGAGAACCAAGAGAAGCCACACGCAGGAGGAGAACTTGCATTTTTTATGAATGGCAAGTGTGAAGAATTGCTGAGAAGTGGATTAAATGAAATCCACACGTGAACAGATGAAGTTCATAAAGGAGGGGAAGATGACTGTTGATAGTCATTTCCGAAGATCTGATGAAGATCACAGTAGAAGGAAGAAGAAGGAAAATGCCAAGGTAAGTGGCATATGTGAACAGTTAACGGATGAAGAGTACGAGCGGGAGAAGGCTGAGATAACAATTCACCCTGAATTGTTAATGGAGTTGTTGCGGGAAAATGTGAAAAACCAGACACATGGTTGGACCATGAGAAAGAAGGTAAAGTGGCAGAAGCTACACACAAAGAGGGAAAAGCAGGTAAAAATACAGTTGGCAGAAGGGCTGAGGAAGCTCGAGCAGATGTTGAGTTGTGAAAAACTCAGAGAGATTGAGTTAAAAATGGATGTTACCATTTGTGGCCCAGAACAGGGTGAAATTCTGGGTGAAGAGATCAATGTGATGAGTGAAAATGACCTCCAACATTGACCTATATATATCCATCAGTGAGGGTGTGTGACACATCTGTTGGGACTTCAAGCCTACATTTCAATTCGGGCCGACTTTGCACATAAGTGGATTTAATTCAAAATAAATGTTCTGCTCATCGGATCAAGATGATCTTTAGATCGATCTTGCACCTCTCCGAAAGAGGAATCCAATAAAAATATTGGCATCTTCATCTGAGCATCACAACATGGAGTTTGGACCTAGTTGTCCAAAATTAACAAGAACTTCACAGATTCACCAAGAACCAGTACAGCTCTAGATCGAGCAAAGTGAAGAAGGAAGATGAAGAAGATGCAGCCTTGGCATCAAAGAATAAGCAGGGAAAGAAGAAGAAAGATCTATCTAAGATCAAGTGCTTCCAGTGTGGTGAAATGGGACATTTTGCCAGCAATTGTCCTCAGCAGAATAAGGACAAGGAAGCTTCTTCTTCCAAGGCTGTTGTGGCAGACGATGGGTCGGAAGATGATGCAGTCATGAGCGCTCATGAACCACAAAGGTGGGGCGACATGGATATGTAAAGGAGCTACATAGTATAGGGCGGGATCCTTGAGCAGCTCATCTCTTAGATCACATGCGAGCTACGACAATCTTAAAAAAGTAGCGGTACAAGTGGCGCAGTGGGTGCATAACTCACAGATGAAGCAGAGGCAGATCTGAACACTGGGAGGAGCAGCGCAGAGCAGAGCAACAACATCGTAGAAGCAGCAGCAGTGCAGAGGTTGATGTGACTTTAGCAGCATAGAGCAGAGCTGCTTACGCAGAGCAGAGCTGCAACAACGAAGAAGGCTTCAGAGGGACAGTGCAATGCAGCAGCAGCATGAGAGATTTCAACACAAGGGATTGATGTGACTTCAGTAGTGCAGAGGGAGTCTGCTTACGTAGTGCAGAGCTATGCCTGTGCATCATCTTTCAGATGCCAGCACAAATCCGTAGCCTATGGAGCTTCAGTGATGAGGACGTAGCCCATCTGACTTCTCTGTCAAAGATTGGCCAGGAGATTCAGTTGTTTCTCTCAACAATTGAAGTTGCAGTGCAGCAAATCAGTAGTGGCATTGCTATGAGCAGCACAAATGCAACATATTTGAGAGGGAGTTGCAGTACAGATGTTGCAGTGGAAGTGGCAGAGTCATGGACAGCAATACAAAATGGTAGTAGTAGTGCAAAGTTGAGTGGCAGTAGGCCAAGCATCAATAGCATAGAACCAATGCCCAAAATCTTTTAATACATAGTGTGATGTATTGTTAGAGCACAGTCTTGATGCTAAGAGGGAGTGTTGAGAGTTTGTGTATTTGGGGTAGCATCAGTTGTGTTCTAATTCCCAAATTTTGAGGAAGGACTAGAGTACACTTGATCTACATGACCCAGAAATGGATTTGGGAAATTTCATCTAGTTTAAGAGATATTAAATTAATTAATTATTTTAATGTATTTCCAAAGTTAAAACTTAGGGAACTTAAATGATTAAAGTGAATTTAATTAAACATGTGATGAAATTGTCTTAAGTCACACGGATCAAGCTTTCTTTTAATCTTAGCCATTGATTCAAGATTTGATCATGGCCGTTGGTTTCCCAACGAGAAAAGTATAAAGGAAAGACTTGGGGTCATTTGTAAAGATACACAGAGGGAGAGCACTGAAGTTAAGCTGAGATTCTAGGGCAGGTTTGCTAAGAATTCTTAGAAGTGTTTCAGTTGCAGAGAGGGGAATTTAGGCCAAGGGGATGATTTGATCCCAGGGTCTAGAATCAGCAAGAGGCAGAGATCAGCTCAGAGAGGCAGTGCAGGGAAGCAAGAGAGCAGTAACAGAGGGCAGCAATTGTGCTACGCAGGTGTTGCGCAGTCCCTCAAGGATAGCGTGATTTTCAGTTGAAAGCCCTCAGGGGTTACGCAAAGACCCTAAGGGGTAGCATAAGGACTGCGTCACCTAGTCTGGGGTAACGCAACCCTTTCCGGAGTAGAATTGAGGGACGCAGAGGCTTCAGGGGCAGCGTTGGGGTTTCTAGGGCCTAATTTTGGCTGAATCTTGTAAATCCCATTTGAGGGTGTGGATCAATCATTATTTTGGCTTTAGAACAACCAGTGAGTTGTAGATCTATTATTTATCTATCGGGTTTTCCAAATCTGGAACCCAGGTTTGTTGTATTCAGAAAATTCTTAATAATAAAACCCTTCAGCAGCTAGAAGACCAGTTTTTCCGCATTGGGTTTTTTCGGGGACTATTTGTCCAGAAAATATCTGTGTCACTTTGTCTATGTGTGCATGTACTTGTTCTAGATCTGTATTGGTGAAGATCTGTTATGTGTTTTGCTTCGATTTTAATCTGAATTTATTCAGTTAATAACTTATCTAAGTAGGAGGAGCATAACCAGATTAACAGTAATAATTCTGCTAAGTGTAATATTCAGAAATTTTCACACATAGTACTTATGTTTTGTTGTCGAAGCAACAAAGAATGGTCCACACACGTTTGTGTGAACTCTCTCAAGGATCTCTGAAGCTCGGTTCTCCTCCTCATGAAAGGTGACCTTTACATATTTTCCCATAGTACATCCCTTGCATGAGTCTGACTGCGCAAGTGTACCCTTGGGAAGACTAGTAGAAATCTGCTGCATGACTTTCAAGGCTCCATGGTGAAGATGGCCCAATCTTCTGTGCCATAATTCGCCCTCATCCCGGCTCACCACTTTGTCCGCCTTGCCCATTAATGCTGCGCAGCCATCTATATCCAGCTTGTAGAGATTCTTAACTCAAATCCCTATCTTCTTGGCTTGTCTTGTTGTTTTGTGTCGCAGGAAAGATTTTCCTTCACTAAAAACAACATCATAGCCTCTATCCTCCAACATTGCAACTGAGATTAAATTTTTCTTCAAACCTGGTACATGCATTACATCTTTTAATTGAAAGGGTTTACCTAACCGCCTCTAGAAGTTAATGGTACCAATCCCGGTAGCACTGTACCTCCCGTCATCACCCATTTCAATATGCATCTAGAGATCCTTCTCCTCCAAGCTACTAAAAAGTTCCTTGTCTCCCGTCATGTGAAAGGAAGCGCCACTATCCAAATACCACACAGATCCCAATGCACCTGACACCATGCATGCGATCAACGAGAAGTCAAGCTCAAATTGCGAGGCCAAAACCTCACCAGCTGCAGATCCTCCAGCCTGCTTGTTCTTCTTCTTTTGTGGACAGTTAGTAGCATAATGCCCATGCTCGTGACAATGAAAACACTTCACCCTGGACAAGTTCCGCTTCTTGCCATCTTTGGACTCTGATTTGGAATGGAATTTCTTCCCCTTCCCCTTCTTCGCCTTGGCAACCAAAGCACAATCTTCTTCATCTTCATTCTTAGACGAAGATCCATCTCTGGTGTTCCGTCTGAACTCCTCCTGCACCAAATCCAACCACAGTCGTTCCCAATCTAGCAGCTTTTCCCTTCCATTGACAGAGTCTTGATAATTGTGCCAACTCTTGGGAAGTCCTAGGAGAGCCAAGCTCACCAAATCATCATCAGCGACAGTTATGCCAACGCTCCCCAATTCATCCCGAGATTGGACAAACTTTGTTAAATATTTTGGCATGGAGTTGCCCTTCTCCATCTTGATCTTCCTGAGTTTATCTTTGGGCGCCAATTTCCTATGGTCGCTATTGCTCTGAAATAGATCCATCAAAGCCTTCCACATCGCATATGATGTGGCTTTCCCATGGATGCTTGAGACAATGTGGTCTCATACTCCCTCAAATAGGATCCTCCTTGCCTTTGCCACTTTCTTTTGCCATGCATCAAGATTTGCAGCATCTGTCACAACGGGTTTAGGAACATCATTGTCAATGAATTCCTTCATGCCATTGTCTTCGAGTACTGCCTCCATCCTGTCCTTCCAAGAAATATAGTTTGAGCTGCCCTCGAGTGCATGCTCCAACCTCAAGCCATTGAAAGCCATTTCGATCCTGAATCAGCTATAGCACCAAGAAAGTCTTTCTGCAAATTCGAATTCTATCCAGTCACAAACTCAACTCCTCCTTCACAATTGTGATTTCTTGTGCTCTGATACCATGTAGAAATTATACAACATGCATGTATATCATGGATTCAATCTGATCTAAAAATGTACTAAAGTTAAATACTGAATCGCTTCTACAAGTCAATTGCGAAATTAAAAACACAATCGCCAATCACATGAGGCAAAGAAGAATCAATCAAGCCACAACACAGATAATTTTTCGGGGAAAGCTTGCTGCTCAAAACCCCACTATCTTCTATTGTATATTCAGCATGGAATCATGAAACAATTACATACAACTCTTCTCACGAGAGCTCTCCTATACCCTGCTAATTGTCTCACACTGTCTCAGATAAAACTAACCAATACTTAGCCAATTTACTGCCTCCAGACAGCATGCCTTGCTTGCGCAATCCCTGATGAATGCAATCCCTATTATTTAGGAATTTTGGCCTTCCTTGACTGCGCAAGTATCATGGGCACTCCGATGGGTGTTTGGTTGCATGGGTGCAACCCAATAATCCTACAACTGATAGTCAACTTCCCTTTCACCTAGATCTCAATTGGGTCTCCATTGGATTTGACATGCATGCAACTAATAATAGTAAATCCTCAGTTGCATGTGAGATCATTGATTGTGAATTAATTAATATTTAATTCACTTGATCTCTCACTAGTATATCTAATAGTTACAACTAGCACAATTGATCAGATTTATGCAAGAACACAATAAAATATAGAAATAGAAAGAAACACAGAGATGCAGCGGAAATAATCATTAATATCCAATAACAGAAATATGCTTACAGACATAACGGAAATAAACTAGCTAGGGCGCTGGTAGCGTATCTCTAAGAAGAGATGTGGCGGCTACAGGCCTCTGAACTGTGTTACAATGAGGCTCGAGGGCCTATTTATTGTTGAGAAAACAATGGAAAACCCTAAACATCCAAAAACCTAACCCTAGGAGATGAAGTGCCAAAACTATGGGCCCCGTTTGGGTAAATTGATATTTCAACTTCTCGAGGACGTAACTTTGGCATACGATCTCCGTTTGACGCGCACCATACGTCGTTAGAAAGATCTATCAAAGGACTACAACTTTTACATCAGTCCATGGACCGATGTTGCTCCCGATTTTACCAAAAAATGTCGTTTAGGGCCTAAAACGACTCTGGAAGTTCAGGACCCGAAAAACTGCTAAAAATAGTAAGTTGTGTCGAAACTGAAAAACTGAAAGAACTGATGGTGGAGGTTCAAATGAAATAGGTGGGTGGCCATCAATATCCACCTGGATCATTAGGGCCTCCAAACGGCTCCGGAAGTTCAGGACTCGAAAACCTGCTAAAAATAGTAAGTTGTGTTGAAAGTGAAAAACTGAAAGAACTAATGGTGCGAATCCAAATGGAATAGGTGGGTGTCCACCAATATCCACCTAGATCATTCCTCCCTCCTTCGGAAGCAATGGTCACCATTGCGTTAAGTTCCTCCATGAGAGGAAAATTTTGTTGAACTTGGTATTGGATTTGTCCAGGATGTCATGGACCTACTGGCGGACGTGCTGGATGCATTCAATAAATTTGGTTTCCTCAAACAGTACATGTGTGGATTCTATCTGTGTAATCGAATGAGGTATGGGAATATCAAGCGACAGTGCATCGGGGGTCAGATCAATGGAGTGCTTGTCCTGACAGTGTAGAGGAACCTCTGTGGGTGAGGAGAAAATGTCCTCGTATTCCTCCACGACTTTGTCCATCTGCTGCAGCTGTGCAGGGGAGCCCTGTTTCGAGGTTGTGGGCACAATCTTCTTCTTTCCCTGTGAACGAGTTGTAAGGAAAATAAATTTCCTGGTTTGGGAAACAATCTTATTGCGTTGTTTTGCAATATTCAAGAAGATGGCAGAAGGCGGTACTAGCTCCAGTATCCTGTACAATTTATTTCCCAAAGTAATAACAACAGAACAAGGCCTAGACTCATACACAACATGTCGAATCCACAAGTATGGTTGGCCCAATAATACATCAACTATATCAAGAGGAGCAACATCACACAATACCTCATCCGTGAATGGCTTGATGCTATACGAAAAGCGGCACTGTTAGCAGATGGAGATCTCTCCCTGGGTGAAGCCACCCGATGGTGTACAATTGCGGGTGTGCTATGGTCGGTAGACTGAGCTGCTTCACAACCTCTACTGAAATGAGGTTCTTTTGGCTTCAGCTATCGACAAAAAATTGCAGTGGAGAACCCTTCACCCACATCTGCGAATGGAAGAGGTGCTCCCCCTCCTCTGGATCCTCGGGATCCTCCCTTTGGAGCTTGGTGGTGGCAACAATGGCACTAGCATTTGCATCAATGATCTGCTTCCCTTTGTCATCTCCCCTATTTGGTTCTGGCTCAGGATCAAAACATACATCTGATTCGGGTGCCTTCAGTTTGGCCACCAACAACTGTTTGGCCCAACACTCGTTTGTGCTATGAGTGGGGCTGTTATGAAATTCACACCACTTTCTTGTTTCCTTCTTTAGATTTGTGGTGGTTTTTTGAGTCGCCCCACTTTGGCTCTGCCCCCTGTTTTGTGGTTCGGGGGTGCCTTTCCCTCGCTTTGGATTCACGGATCCAAATTCTCGATTCTTCTGCTTAAATTTCTGCTCGATCTTTGCGGCATAGCGATATGCCATGCCAAGCGAGGTAATGTCGAGGAACTCCATTTCCTCCTGAATGTGTTTGTGCAGACAACTGCAGTACTTGAGCACCAAATGTCTCTCCAAATCTTTAATACCCAACTTTGTGCACAGGGTATGGAACAAATTCGTCAATTTATTCACATCTTGATCCCTTTGTTGTCGCAGCGTGGTCCATTGGATGTACTTGTCCTCATAGCTCCCCACGGGGTAATATTGTTCCTTGATGCCGTCTTAGAATGAATTCCAAGTGGGTGCGGCCGAGAACAGAGAGTGTTCCCCCTCGTCCTTTTGCTCACAGTAGGTTTCCCACCAGTCTTTGACATGATGGGTGGCTTTGAGGAGTGCAAAAATAATCTTTTCTTGATCGGAGAAATCATGGACCGAGAAATACCCTTCTAGCAAATTCAACCATCTATCTATTATGTCTGCATCTACCTGGCCTTCAAACACAAGAATGTCAAAGTTTACTTGTATCTTGAAGGGAGTGGCACCTCCAGAGTGGTTGTTGGATGCAGATGCGTCGTAGGTGGCCAGCTATTGAAAGATCTGAGCAAAGTTATCCATCATCGCGTTCCTTTGTTTCTCAAGGGCCTCCTGGAGCAATATTTTGATAGGATCTCTCGCTCCCTCGTCTTTCTTTTCTTCTGCCATGGGGGATCGTCGAGGTTTGCGAGGCTGACCTTGTAGGGGTTCAACTAGATCGATCCCTAACTCCTTATACCTTGACCTCGTTGGGGACATGCAAAGAAAAACAGAGAAAGAGCAGACCGCTCTAATACCACTGATCCGGATTTATTCAAGATCGCAATAAAATACAGAAATAGACAGAAACACAGAGATGCAGCGGAAATAATCTTTCATTTCATTAATATCCAATAACAGAAATATGCTTACAGACATAATGGAAATAAACTAGCTAGGGCACTGGTAGCATATCTCTAAGAAGAGATGTGGCGGCTACAGGCATCTGAACTGTGTTACAATGAGGCTCGAGGGACTATTTATTATTGAGAAACAATGGAAAACCCTAAACATCCAAAAACCTAATCCTAGAAGATGAAGCGCCAAAACTATGGGCCCCATTTGGGTAAATTGGTGTTTCAACTTCCCAGGGATGTAACTTTGGCATATGATCTAATTTTGACGCCCACCATACCTCGTTAGAAAGATCTATCTAAGGAATACAACTTTTGATGTGAGCAACATCGGTCAATGGACCCATGTTGCTCCCGGTTTTCCCAAAAAACGTCGTTTATGGCCTCAAAACGGCTCCGAAAGTTCAGGACTCGAAAAACTGCTAAAAATAGTAAGTTGTGCCGAAACTGAAAAACTGAAAGAACTGATGGTGGGGATTCAAATGAAATAGGTGGGTGGCCACCAATATCTACTTGGATCATTAGGGCTTCCAAACGGCTCCGAAAGTTCAAGACCCGAAAACCTGCTAAAAATAGTAAGTTGTGCTGAAAGTGAATGTAATATCCCCAATAGGAAACAGACAGTAATACACGGCAATACAAGCGTACAACTATATAGGAAAAATGCCGGAAATAGAATATAGAGCAAGTACACAAAAATACCAGAAATGCTAAGCCATTTTATTAGTCTGAGAATATATATGGGTACAATAGATAATCAGAATAAGTGCACCTATCCTTGCACAAGACAAGTGAAGAACCCTCTCAGAACAGGAAATGGCTGCTATAGAGACTGCGTCCCAGCTGCTGGAGGAATCTGCCGTAAAATGCTGCTGCTGCAATGAACTGGAACTAGGGGCTGATCCCCTCACCGGAATGAGCTGAAAATCGGTATACCGCCTGTACTCTCTGCTCCGGACAAAACCCAGAAACCATGAAGCAAATGGACCACCTCCGAAAAACACCCCAGAAGCCCTCCTCAAGGAAAACGCTGTCCCTCTAGGCCCAGCGCAGATGCCAAAAGAAGAATGCTGAGAAAGAGCCACCAATCCCTCTGCAAACTCTCCAACTGAAAGAGACAATCCCTCCAAGCTGAAATACACTGAATCTCCCACGAAAATCCCCACAACTGAGCTGCTCAAACACCAACTGCGTCCTCCCTCTAACACTGCGCAGTCACCCAATGAAGCTCAGCTCCTCTGCAAAACGTCCAACCAAATCACCTGCAAATCAACTGCTAAAGACTGAAGGAATACCTTGCCCGAGCAGGCACTCGAAGTCCCCCGGGGCCAAGGGCGAGATCTCTGACCGGAGACACTCAGTCGCACTAAACAGCGCTGCAGACCGACTAAACAGCCAGCGTGCTCAAGTAGACAGAAGTCTAGCTCAAAATATCATCAACAAATCAATAATGCCAAATGGAGTGACTCTCCCACCTTTTATAGTGCTAGTTCCCCTCAAAACCCTAACTGCGTCCCCTCTCTCCATGAGCTCCTCCTATGCCTGCGCAGTTGCTTCTAGAGCCTACGTGAGGCCTCTCTCATGCGAAGTGTGGACCCCCAAGGCTTTCCTTTAAGTCACAACGTTGCTCCTACTAGGAAGCACTTTATTTTATTAAAGTGAGTTGACCCCTCTTTCTCACTTTTATTTATTAATTAACTATAGGCGGCAAAACTATACAAAAATGAAATATTCCAATTAGCGGTGCTAATTAGGAATATTACAGTCTCCCCCGGCAGAACGTTGCTTGTCCTCAAGCAACTGAAGTGATGGATGCTGCAATATCTTCTCATCCTCCCAAGTGGCATCCTCATTCGGCAAGTTCTTCCACCTCACCCAGAACTCCCGGATCGTCCGGCTCCGCAGCTGCCTCTCCCTAGTATCAATAATAGCCTCCGGCTGCAACACCAGATGCCCCTCATCATCTGTGGGTGGTAGCTCCTCTGTGACTGTCACCTGCTGGCCCAATGCCTTTTTCAGGCATGATACATGAAAAATGTTATGAATCTTGCTGCCTTGGGGCAGCTCCAACTCATATGCAACCTGCCCAATCCTGCGTATCACCCTGTATGGCCCATAAAAGCGGGGCTTAAGCTTCTCAGCCCCCTTCTGCTTAAGCGAAGACTGTCGGTATGGTTGTAGTCGCAGGTAGACCAAGTCTCCTACCTCAAAGTGTCTCTCCACCCGACCCTTATCAGCATACAACTTCTGCTGATTCTGTGCCGTGGCTATGTTATCCTTGAGAGCTCGGAGGATATCTTGGCTCTCTTGGATCCATATCTTGGCTCTCGGAGCCCTACTAGCACCAAACATCATGTCCACAAAAGATAAAGGATGATATCCATATAAAGCATAGAAAGGTGACATACCAATGGACATGTGATGCGTCGTGTTGTAGCAGTACTCTCCCAGATGCAGCCACTTCAGCCATGCCCTCTGCTGCCCACTGACATAGTTACGCAAGTAGCCCTCCAACCACTTGTTAACTATCTCTGTCTGTCCGTCCGTCTGGGGGTGATAACTAGTGCTCGGCGTCAACTCTGTCCCCACTAGCCGGAAGAGCTCCTGCCAGAATCTGCCCATGAAGCGGCTGTCCCTGTCACTGACAATGGTCTTAGGTAGACCATGTAACCTGAAAATCTCCCTGAAGAACAGCTCAGCCACCTGCGCTGCTGTGTGGTGTGCGGATATGGCGAAAAAATGAGCATACTTTGTCAGTCGGTCAACGACGACAAAGATGCAGTCCTTGCCCTGCACCATGGGCAACCCTGTGATGAAGTCCATCGATATGCTCTCCCATTTCCCCTCTGGAATGGGAAGAGGCTGCAACAACCCTGCAGGATGGCTCATCTCTCCCTTGTTTCTCTAGCAAACATCGCACTCCCTGACATGCTGGAGTACGTCCTCCTTGAGGCCCTTCCATGAGAACCTCTCCCTGATGGCCCTGTAAGTCTTGGTGAACCCCTGATGGCCCGCCAATGGAGAATCGTGTGAAGCCTTGAGTATCTTCTTCTTGAGCTGAGACCCCTCAGTCAAGAAGATCCTGTCCCTGTAATAGATGATCTCGTCGATCACCCTGTACCTGTCATCTGCTACCTGCCCATCCAACACCTCACACGCAAACCTGTCCTTGGAGTACTCTACCAACAGTCGAGCCCTCCAATCAGCGTCCAAGCTCGTAAGAGATAACATGGTTGGTCTATGGGAAAGGGCATCAGCTACCACGTTATTCTTGCCTTTGACGTACTCTATGTCAAAGTCATAGGCTTGGATCTTACTGATCCACTTCTGCTGCTTCTCCTGCAACTGCTTCTGCTCCAGAAAGTACCCGAGGCTGTTGTGATCTGATCTTACCCTGAATCGGCTACCCACTAAATACTGCCGGTACTTGGCCAATGCATGCATGATGGCCAACATCTCCTTGTCGTATATGGAATACAACCTCTCATGCGGAAGGAGCTTCCGGCTCTCAAAAGCTATAGGGTGACCGCCCTGCATCAATACCGCACCAATCCCCTCTCCTGATGCATCACACTCGAGGACAAATGGTTGCGTGAAATCCGGCAATGCAAGCACGGGGCAGCTGCTCATCACCTCCTTGAGCTTATCAAAAGCTCGCTGTGCTGTGTCTGACCAACTGAATGCCCCCTTCCTCGTCAAGTCAGTGAGGGGTGCAGCAAGCTGTGAGAAGCCCTTGACGAACTTCCTGTAGTATGTGCAAATGCCAATAAATCCCTGAAGCTCAGTCACATTCCTCGGCTCTGGCCAATCTCTGATGGCCCTGATTTTCTCCTCGTGGACTCTCACCCCGTCCAATCCTATAATATGCCCCAAGTACAACATCTCCGTCAAGCCGAACTCACACTTGGAGAGCTTGGCATAGAACTGCTGCTCCTCCAAGATGCGCAAAACTGTCTCGATGTGTTGGAGATGCTCCTCCCAAGTCCTGTTATATATAAGTATGTCATCGAAGAAGACCAGCACAAACTTCCTCAGATGACCCCTGAAAATGTGGTTCATGCACGACTGAAAGGTAGTGGGTGCATTGGTCAGCCCAAAAGGCATGACCAGAAACTCGAAGTGCCCATAATGACACCTGAAGGCGGTCTTGGGAATGTCCTGTTCCCTCACACGTATCTGATGGTACCCTGATCTCAAGTCAATCTTTGAGAAGAACCGTGCTCCTCTCAACTCGTCCATCAGCTCATCGATCCTGGGGATGGGGTACCTGTTCTTCAGGGTCTTCTTATTCAGAGCCCTGTAGTCAATGCACATCCGCAATGTGTCGTCCTTCTTCTTCACCAACACCATGGAAGAAGCAAAAGGACTCGTGCTCGGCCGAATGTGACCAAGGGCCAGCAACTCCTGAATAGCACGCTCTATCTCATCCCGATAGGCCTTGGGATGCCTATACGGTGTGGTGATCACTGCCTGTATACCCTGCTCAAGCTCAATAGTATGCTCAAACCCCCGATCCGGTGGCTGCCCTGGTGGAATGTCCCCGAATACTACGGCATACCTGTCGAGGATAGACTGCAGCTCAGGATGCACTGTCTGACCTGTATCTACTGCCTCCGAAGCTCGCAACTCTACGGCCCACTCTATGTCTCCCTTGCGGAAGGTTGCCTCCATCCTATGTGCCGACACTGTCTGAGGCGAGTATGTGTGCTGTCCCCGTATCTTCTCATGCCTCCCTGTCTTGGGATCATCCCACTCCATCTCTAGGGCCTTCCAATCTGTCGTGACCTTCCCCAGAGTAATGAGCCACTGAACACCCAATATCATGTTGGTGTCCGGGATATCCACCACAAAGAAATGATCTGTCAATGTATAAGTGCCCATCGTCACTGATAACTCCGGGACATACCGAGCACACACCATAGTCTGATCCCTTGGGACCAAAACGGAAAATCCATCAAAACTCTCAATCTGTATGCCTCTCCGCTCAACCATCTGTGCATCAATAAAGTTGTGGGTGGCCCCACTATCAACCAAGAATGAGACCCACTGTCCACGTACTGTCCCCCGTACGCGCATCGTCAAATACTTGGGAACTCCCCGCAATGCGACTAGAGCTCCTCCAGTAGGTGCAAATGATGCACCACCTGCTGCGGGTGGTGGAGGTGGTAAGGTACCCTGCGCTGCATAACAATCTCCTGCCTCCACGTCCTCCCCCTCATCCTCTTCCCCGCCGCTCTCGGAGAAGACCTCAATGAAATGTGCTTTCCCTGCAGCACATCTATGTCCCGGTGCCCATGGCTCCTGGCAAGTGAAGCACAACCGCTTCCTCCTCAACTCTCTCCTGGCCTCATCATCAAACTGCCCTCGCCCAGGATTCGCCTTGGGAGGCGGAATCCTCGTGTCCTTCCCCTTGGCAACCAATATTTCTGCTGCTATCCGCCCATTAATGCGGTGGCAGATACACTGCCCACCGTTAGATTTAAACAATTTTAAATCTAACGGTGGGCAGTGCCACCGCATTAATGGGCGGATAGCAGCCGAAATAAGGCTCGCCCTTCCCCTTAGGCTGGAAGGCCTGTCTCTGGGGGTAAGGTGTCCGAGTCCTGGGTAAGACATCCTGTAAATCCCGAGTCCTGCTGATGGCATCCTGAAGTGTAGCTGGTCTAGTCGACCGGACTAGGCCGCTTAATGGCTCTGTCAACCCCTCCACAAACATGTAGACCATCCGAGCCGCAGATAGATCAGGCACCATCACTGAAACCCTCAAGAAATCTGAAATGTAAGTCTCTGGGCTCCCAGTTTGTTTGAGCTTTGTCAGCTCAACAAAGTGCTGCTCCGGATCCCTCCTGTCGAAACGCTCTATCACCCTCCGGGTAAACTCGGCATATGTCCCCACTGTAGAATGCCCGAGTGTAGTCATCCCATGAAACCACCAGTCCTGGGCCTCACCCTCCAGATGTAATGTTGCCACCTTAATGGCCTCTGACTGTGACATCTAATTGAGCTGGAAATAGATATCCAACTTCTCTACCCAGGACTTTGCCGACACGTTTGATGTGCCATCAAACGTGGGCAAATGAAATCTGCTAGCTGCGCGGTGGTCATCATGATGATGTCTGTGCCCCCTGTGATGATCACGGGGCCTACCATCACGCTGGAGCTGAACATAATCTCTGAATGAGATAAGATCTCTGATCGCCGGTCCGCGTGCCAGGTACTCTGCAATGTAGGCGTCCATCTGGGCAGGGTCAACCTCCGGCTCCCGCTGTGCTGTTGCCCCTGTGTCCTCTGCTAGGAAGGTAGGCATGGTGGATTGCGTGGGTGCTGGAATATCCTCTGTGCTCCTGCCCCTGTGTCCTCTGCTAAGAATGTGGGCATAGTGGATCGCGTGGGTGCATGCGATGCCATGATGGGGATAGCATCACGCTCCGGCACATGATGGGACGTGCTCGATCCCTCACCGATCTGAAAACCCCTTGGGGTTTCCCGCTGCTTGACCTCTAACGCAGTGAATCTCTTTGACACTTCCTGCATGTGTTGGAGGAGCGCCTCTCTAAATCTCTTTGAATCCTCCTCGTCTGCCATAGGACCCCACTGTTTTGCGTACCCCACAGGCTGCTCCTGCTCTGAATCTGTCTCAGGCTGCTCCTGATCGGAATCCGTCACAGTCCCCCTCTCCATAGGTGTTCTCCAACCTATGCTCAACGTCTCTGTATCTCTTGCTCCTATAACAGATGTAGGGTTTATCCCCCGGCGTCATAGACTGCTAGCTCCACACGCTGAGCCAGAACTATGCTCTGATACCACTGTAATATCCCCAATAGGAAATAGACAGCAATACACAGCAATACAAGCATACAACTATAAAGGAAAAATGCCGGAAATAGAATATAGAGCAAGTACACATAAAAATACCAGAAATGCTAAGCCATTTTATTAGTCTGAGAATATATATGGGTACAATAGATAATCAGAATAAGTGCACCTATCCTTGCACAAGGCAAGTGAAGAACCCTCTCTGAACAGGAAATGGCTGCTATAGAGACTGCGTCCCAGCTGCTGGAAGAATCTGTCGTAAAATGTTGCTACTGCAATGAACTGGAACTAGGGGCTGATCCCCTCACCGGAATGAACTGAAATTCGGTAGACCGCTTGTACTCTCTGCTCCGGACAAAACCCAGAAACCATGAAGCAAATGGACCACCTCCGAAAAACACCCCAGAAGCCCTCCTCAAGGAAAACGCTGTCCCTCCAGGCCCAGCGTAGATGCCAAAAGAAGAATGCTGTGAAAGAGCCACAAATCTCTCTGCAAACTCTCCCACTGAAAGAGACTAACCCTCCAAGCTGAAATACATTGAATCTCCCACGAAAATCCCCACAACTGAGCTGCTCTAACTCCAACTGCGTCCTCCCTCTAAGACTGCGCAGTCACCCAATGAAGCTCAACTCCTCTGCAAAACGTCCAACCAAATCACCTGCAAATCAACTGCTAAAGACTGAAGGAATACCTTGCCCGAGCAGGCACTCGAAGTCCCCCGGGGCCAAGGGTGAGATCTCCGACCGGAGACACTTAGTCGCACTAAACAGTGCTGCAGACCGACTAAACAACCGGCGTGCTCAAGTAGACAGAAGTATAGCTCAAAATATCATCAACATATCAATAATGCCAAATGGAGTGACTCTCCCACCTTTTATAGTGCTAGCTCCCCTCAAAACCCTAACTGCGTCCCCTCTCTCCATGAGCTCCTCCTATGCCTGCGCAGTTGCTTCTAGAGCCTACGTGAGGCCTCTCTCATGCGAAGTGTGGACCCCCAAGGCTTTCCTTTAAGTCACAACGTTGCTCCTACTAGGAAGCACTTTATTTTATTAAAGTGAGTTGACCCTCCTTTCTCACTTTTATTTATTAATTAACTATAGGCGGCAAAACTATACAAAAATGAAATATTCCAATTAGCGGTGCTAATTAGGAATATTACAGTGAAAAACTGAAATAACTGATGGTGTAGGTCCAAATGGAATAGATGGGTGGCCACCAATATCCACCTAGATCAACCACTGAGTTAAATTGTTTACAACCTGCATTAACTAATGCATTACTGCACTTCGAACTCTATTACGATTAGAATTACTCTGCATGCCTCACCAACTACCTCTAACTCGAAATTCATGAGCTAACTAAGTTTATCACACTCAGTTAACTATTACAAGTTATTTTGAGATTAGATTACATTTTATTGTCCATCTTAATTAAGGGATAACTAAAATAAACATGCACCAAATTTAGCCTTGTGGTCCCACCCTAGTGTAGGTGTTGCTTGGACCTCCAGGGCCCACACTAAGCGTGGGTGCTGAAATTTCTTGTTGAATCTCAACACAACTCCGCCTCTCACCAAGACTGCAACTTGGTCTCTAACCAAGATTGCAACTCAAACCAGGACAAAAACTCAGCCTCAAACAGGTCCAATATAATAGAAACCCTTTCCAAGAATTATACCAAAAACTCTTACACAAGAAGCTTCTCCAACTTGGCTTCACTTCACTTCTTCCTAGTTCATGAGGTATGACCCTCAAGCTTGCTCCTTTGCTCTCCTAAAAGCAGATCCAAATTTCTTGAGTAATGGCTAGAAATGCTCCTTCTTACAGCGATTTATAGTGCATATTGGGTTTAGACTGGGTGACTTGTCCGCTAGCTGGGCTGACTAGTAGAATGTATAATGAATATTCAAAACAACATTTCTCCTCAACCATGAGGAGCTAGAAGGTGTGCCATATATCATTGAAAAGGTCACAAAATAAGCTTTCCAATCATATATCCTATTTTCCCACTTGAGCTCGGTAATTGGAGTAAAAATTCCTTCAAATATAGGGTATCCAAATGGGGCTTCCTTGGACAACTTTTGACATTAATAACAACCACTTTCAACAAGATTTCCCACTATTTATTCTCATCCTTGTTGCTATTCAAGAATTTTCTTCAATTTCATAGCATCTCTCCTTGTTCCATCCTAAGTCATTGGGTTCAACGAACAAAATTGATTAAATTTGAATTAATCAAATTTCATTGTTTAGTGAATTCATTCGATGGGGTTCACAAATTTCAAGCTGAACACAAACAAGCCAAACAAGAACACGAATAATTTTACAAAATTTGTCTAAAATTTTATTGAAATTCATTTAAAGTTCATTGTGAAATCACAGGAAATTCAAAGGTTCGTAACAAAAAATAAAAAAACAATAAAACCCTAAAGGCTAAAACCTATTTGCTTAAAAAAAAAAATCCAGGTTGCTTGAACTAACAAAATGTTCTTTGAATGTCAAAATTGACAACGATGGAGAGACCGAGTTAAGTTAGCTTTAGGAGGATGCTTGGAGTTGTGTTGTTAATTTACATAGAACACAATTTTTTTAATAATATTTCTCATTTCTAATTGTTTGTCTTTATCTTCACTATTTTGGTATGTTAATTTTTTATTTATACACCACACACTTAAATTATATAAATTTATATATTTATAAACAGTTATAATCAATGATGACAATATCGCCGATATTTGGAAATATCATGATATTTTCGAGGTAACGAAATATCGCAACACGATATCACGCGACGATTGAAAATATTGTCGAGATTCTCCTAGCCACGGCGAGAAAAGGGAAAAAACATTTTTTTTTCTCATTTCTATTTGTGAGTGGCTGAGAAAGAAGGCTAAAGCATTGTGGAGGTTGTCAAAGATGAATTGGTGATCGAACAACCATTATGACCAACACCTAAGAAGTTTTTCATCATCAAAGATTGAAGAACAGTGAAACAAAATCCATCTCCTCCATTAACAGATATGTTCTTCTAAAGTTTAAACCCATATTTTAATGAATTTTTTTATAGATTTAGGGCTATGCATGCTTGCCTCTTTGCCTACCAACATTGTACTACTTTGTTTTTTTTTCTATTTACTATGATTTTCATGTCCATGAGTCAATGCAAGGGTTTTGTCCATATTTGGACAGCAAGCTTCATTTTTTTAAAACATTCTTATGCACCCTCTTATTGCCAATTTTTTATTCACGTTGCAAATGCCAAATAATGTATTTGTATCCTTGTAGTAATTTTTTTAAAATGACATGCTTATTACTTATTATTTTTAAATTTTTATGCATGGGTGTTTAATGCCAATTTTTTGTTTTTTGCGCCCTGGGTTTGAATTAGTTCACTACAAAAGTCAAATATGCCAAAAGCCTTGGACCCATTTTGGGAGTATGGAGAGCCTGATGGTGGGACAAATCGAGCATATTTATCATGCAAATTGTGTGGGACAAAAATGATAGGAAGGGTTACGCGATTGAAATACCATTTGGCTAGACTCTCTGGACATGAAGATGCCCTTTGTACAGTTTGTAGTTCGAAGCTTATACAAAAAGCTCTTGAAGCTATTGATGAAAAAGACAGAAAGAAGGAGGAGGCAGAAAGAAACAAGGCTAAACGTGCAGGTAGATCTTTCGGCATATCTTCCTCTGATTTTGAGGCTGAGGGTAGTGGGAGGGGCTCCACAACATCACCTGCAACAACTAGGGCTAATGTTGTTGGGAGTGGGAGGTCATCATTTTTTGTTCCACAAACAAGACATGGAACACAACCTTCCATAACATCAGTTGTTAAAAAAAATGAGAAGCTAGAAGCAGATAGAGTTATGGGGAAGTGTCTTTTTTGGAGTGACTTACCTCTCAGCATCACCAAAACCAATCCATTTTGGCAGCCAATGTGTGATGTTACTGCTGTTGTGGGTCCAGGTTACAAAAGTGCTACATATGAGGAGTTGCGGGGGTCAATCTTTAAAACAGAAAAGCAGGACATCAACTCTAGATTGACAGAGTTGAAAAAGACATGGGGAGTGTCTGGATGCACAGTGATGTCTGATGGTTGGACAGACAGGAAGGGTAGGATCTTTCTAAATTTCTTGGTACATTGTCCTAAAGGTATCATGTTTATTAAATCAGTGGATGCATCAACACACATAAAATATGCAACAATGATATGTGATATATTAGATGGCTTCATCCGGGAGATTGGCATGCAGAATGTGGTGCAAGTCATAACAAATAATGCAGCTAATTATGTGGTTGCCGGCAAGATGCTTATGGAGAGGCACCGCACATTGTTTTGGAGTCCATGTGCAGCACATTGTATCGATTTGCTGCTTGAGGATATGGGAAAACTCTCCTTCATGAAGGAGGTGATTGATATGACTAGGAGTGTCCCCAAGTTTATTTATAACCATGCTTTTGTTCTTAGCCTCATGAGGAGATTTACCAGAAACAAGGAGTTGTCGCGTTCTGCAATCACACGTTTTGCCACCAACTTTATTACTCTTCAGTTTTTGCTTCGATGCCAGTTTGAGTTGAAGCAAATGTTTGTTTCTGATGAGTGGCGTGATTGTAGATACAACGGGAGATAGGATGGGAGAGCCATTGCAAAAATGGTGTACACTGAGACATTTTGGCAGGGAGTAGAAGAAGTGTGCTCAGTTAGTGAACCTATAGTAAAGGTTCTGAGATTGGTAGATGGGGAGAAGCCTGCAATGTCTTATGTGTATGAGGCCATGGATAGGGCCAAGGAGGCCATTCGTTATTATTATGCAGAAAGGGTTCTGTTGGGTATGATAAACATATGATGTTATGAGATGTGATTGATAATCGGTGGACAAGGATGCTTCATTGACCCATTCATGCAGCAACATTGTTCCTCAACCCTGCATTTTCATACAAATGCGCCTTTGATTTTGATGATGAGGTGATGGAAGGGCTGCATTCTTGTATTCAGAGGATGGTTCTTGATCCTGAGCTTCGTATTAAAATGAACCACGAGATACAGTTTTATCAGGATTGTGTTGGCTATTTGGCTTTGATGATGCTATTAGGGAAAAGACCCTCTTCATGCCACGCAAGTGACAAGCAATCACTCATTAGAATTTTCAATTTAGAATTTACTTATTTATAATTCTAGATTTTTAAAATTGAACTATGTAACTTGCATTTGAAAGTTTAATTATGTTTTATGTTTTTGAATTTTTATTTCTTTATTTTGTTGTAGATATTTGGTGGTGAACTTATGGTGCAAGGACACCAAATTTGCAGAAATTGGCCATAAGAATCCTGAGTCAAACATGTAGTTTTGCAAGGTGTGAGCGCAATTGGAGTGTATTTGAGAAAATACACTCAAAAAAGCACAAGAGCAATTATATTTATTGTAATTTTAATTTATGACCCTCAAGTGTCAAGAGGGAAGACTCGTTAGTTTTTTTGACACTCTTATAGGTTGGAGTTCGCACGTCTCAATGATTTAGTGTATGTGCATTGCAATATCCGACTTCGAGTGAAGAAAATACAAGCACCAATGGATCCAGATGCCATTTCCTTAGACAATATTGATGTATTGTCTCAGCGTTGGGTGGAGATTGAGCATCTCGTTTTGGAGGAGTCACCTGCATGGTTAGAACCAGAGGAACGAGAGGAGGAGGACGACGACGAGGACACTGTGGGAGCATCAGCGTCTGCACCATTTGCTATAGATATAGGAGAGCAGAACTCCACACACAGTAGTCAGTATTTGACATTAGGTGCAGGGTCAGGGCCTTCTACTACTAGAGGCAGGCCTGACAAACAACCCCTCATGTTTTCCCGTAAAAGGGGGAGAGGGCACTGATTTTAAATAGATAGCTGCTATTTTTATTTGTTTTGCTACATATAACTCCTGATGATGAGATACTTTTATATGTGTGATGTTATTTTGTATTGGTTCTCCACATTTGAGTCCTTGACTGGACAATTATCAGGGATCAACAGGATTTGGTATCACCTTTGATGTATCATTTTTATTTTACGTCCACTACATCATATATATCAGTGCTTTCTTCATATTTATGTGCCAATGTGTTTATTTCATGTTGGTATTGCTTTATATGTTTAAAAATCTGAAAAAAAAAATAAAAAATAAAAATAAATAAATAAAATATATATATATATATATATATATTAATTATGCATTTTTTATGCTCTCTGATATTTGCCGATAGTCTGCTGATATTTTCGCCGATATTGCCGATAAGATCTTTTCGGGACCCTCGTCGATATTATCAACACTGGTTATAATAAAAGTGTCATATTTCAATAAAATATAAAAATTAAATATATACAAAAAAACATACGTAAATTAAAAAATATTTAAATCTTTAAGCATCTTGAATTTTAAAATAATTTTTAATATACATGTTTCTTTTATATATTTAACTTTTATATATTATTGAAATATTAAACTTATATTATAAATGTTTATAAATATATAAATTTATATAATTTAAGTGTACATGGTATAAATAAAAAATTAATACATACAGACACAACACATATATATATCGAAAAAAAAAAAAAAAAAAAAAACAAAATTTAAATATTAAAATATTTTTTTATATAGATGAATGAAAGCACGAGAATCACCATGGATGGTAAACCAGGTAAACTGGCGGCCCTGATTATGGGACCTCACCCCAAGGGAATTGAAGAGAGTCGAACCTGTGATCAACAACAACGAACAACAATATCAAAGAACTTCATGTTAGCGAAGTGTTGTTATTGATGTCAAAGAGTGTTTTCATGGATGTCAAAGGGGTTTAAGGTCAAGGATGGAGCAGGTATTTGGAGCAATTTTAACTACAAAAGATTATATTAGATGCTTTCACAAAGGGTATGATTGGATAGATCCCGAAAAGACCTTTCCAATGGTATATGCTAGCCTAAAAAACTCCCAAGGGATCCAAAGTTATTAAGTTTTGAAATTCTAGCAGGGTTCCAGGGCCTCAAGGTTCCACAGGCTAATAGAGACCGCAAGACAAAACTTTCTCTGTTGGTAGCTGTGAATATTCATATTCTCTACCCCGGATGTCTTCACTAGATAACTTAGAGTGGAACGCCCATGGGTGATGGAGATGGGAGACGAGAACGATTTTTACAGATAACGTGAATATTCACGTTCCCTGCCCTAGAAGAATGGCTGGTAGATGGTGTTATGCTATGGTGATGGGCGAGTCACGAGATGGAGACTAGGAGATGAAAAACCCTTTCCAGCACGATACATAAGGTAAATTGGGGCCTCGACCATTTTTTTTATTAACATTGAAAACAACAAAAAACAAAGGACCGTGCGCCTCTTCTTTTGTATGTGATGACATGGCACAAGAACATGTGGCGCAAGCGGATGGGTTGGTAGGATGATGCAGCGCATAGTGGTAGTGATGTAAGTCGAATGATGGCATGGCAATGCAAGTGGATGACACGTGGCATGTCGATTTGGAATTTTCAAGTGATCAAGTGGGCCAAAACTAGGTGACACGTGGGCCACTCAGTGTTACATGTGGTAGTATGATGATGATGACATCATTGTGTCCTGGAAGGTCTAGGAAGAAACACATGGTAAGAAATCGTGGCAAGATGGAGACTAGGGAATGAGAAACAACTCCATCCACAGTGTGAACATTCACGTCCTGCCGTAGAGGTCCAAGCAATGGCACAAATGAGGAATGAGCCATGATTGATAGAGCCAGAAAACATAAATAACTCTATCAATAAACGTGAACATTCAAGTCCTGTCGTGGAGGTCCAAGGAAAGTCACAGTTGAGAGCACGCCGCGAGATAGACTTCGAAGAACGAAAATTTTACCGTCAACAAACATTTGTCAAGGTATCAGGATTCACACCATGGGATGCTTTTGTAAACGACTTCCCATGTTAATGATCTCTTAGCTCCTATGGTTATAAAAGAAAGGTTATGGGCTTCAGATGTATAAAACACTAGCACTAAAAGTTAAGGGAGCATAGGTTTTGAACCACGAAGGAACTGATAAGCACTGCTCACGTTTAACCCATGGTTCCAAACCGAGGGCTCACATGATGAGTGTTGTAGGTTAAGGGTGCCACATAATCCAAAATTTGGCATTCTAAGCACTTAAACATATAGTGGAGGTTGCTGTCAACAAAGAGATTACCAAAGGAAAACCCTAGTTCGATGCTTGTGATAATTGGCATATAGAGGCTTTAAAAGGCATCACCATAGTGGAGAAGAGATTGGTTTTTCTATTGAAGACCACAAGCCATGAGAGTGCCAAATCAAAACACACTAGAAATAGAACGACATGCAACATAAAGGTAAAGCCTTAGCGAAATAGAGTTGAACAAAGATATATATGGTAAGAGAAAAGAACAAGAGTTGGAATTACACAAACATAAGAACCCAAAAGTTTAATTCAGAACAACATGCAGGCACTATGAATAAATTAGTTAGCTAAATGGACAACAAGACAACACAAAGATTTAAGAAAGTATAAATAGGGTGAACAACAAGAAAGTGCATAGAAGAAAAACTGATAATTTAAAGAACAAAGTTAGAGTAAAACTGATCGTTAAACTGAAAATTGACAAATCAGCTGGATATAGAAGTTGCTTAAAATCTATATAAGCAGTAACAATATTGCAGAGAAATAGATATGAATCTAGGCAGTATCTGAGGTATCTGAGGTGTGGCAATTTTGGTGAGTAGAACAAAGAATTATTTTTGAAGAAGAGAAGCCCTCATGATATGAGTGTGAAAATTATATGAAAGAAGGATCTATAGGGTTATGCAAGTTAGTGCTTGCATAATCGGGAGTTGGAGCTTCTTTCAAGTTGGTGCTTGAGAAAAAACAAGTTAGTGCTTGCATACAAAGAGAAGGTTGGAGCCTTCTATATGTTGATTTTATAGCATTGGGAAGTGTTCCAAGTCTAAAATTTGGTGGAGAGGCTTGGACAACAGTTATCTAGAGAACCCATAAATCGTTTGTCGAAATTCCACTCGAATCTTGCTTTATTAAAATAATTATTTATTTTAATGCAGACCCTAAGTCTAAACTTAGGGAAATTAAATAATTAAAGGGTTTTAATAAAGCAGAGTGTGAATCTTCTAGAAAACGAACATCAAGTCATCTTTTAATATGAGCCATTGATTAAAGATATAATCTTGGTCGTTGATTCATCAATGAGAAGACTATAAGAAGAGGCTTGAGGGTCATTTGGAAATCAAACCAGGGACATTCTCAGTACCCGAAGGAAATCGATTCTGAAGTAAGAGAATTTGATTTCAGTGGGTGAGTTTGTAGAGGTGGGATTGCAGAATCAGGAGGGAGAAATCAGCGAACGAAGAAAAAGAAGGGAGAAGGGTGAAGGGAAGGGTGTGTTGAGCAACAACACCAACCCCTCCACGCAGAGTTACGCAGTCCAGGGAGGGACTGCGCAGAGTAGATACGCAGGATGACATAGAGGGTGTAGGAGGTCACCCTGAGAGTCGAGAATACTTCCGGTGTGTCCGGAAAATTCATGCCAGGTGTATCCTAATTTACTTTGCTCACCATGACTTTTGTAAAAGATCTTTTCATTGTTGAAGATAAATAAAAACCCTCATTTGCTGCACCAGTTTTCCCACATTGGGTTTTTCAGGGGACAATTGTCCAAAAATAACTGTGTTCATATGGTTGTTTCTATTGTGCTACTTGTGTAATTTATGTTCTTTTGCTTTTGATTAGAGTGAAGTACTGCAGCTATGTTTATTTCAAAATTTACTGAAGCATCTATAAATAACTTATCGAATAAGTAGGAGAAATAAATCAATCACTGCAATAATAATTTCCAGATCTGAAAATTTCACATGGTATCAGAGCAAAAGGCTAAAGACGGAAAGGGAGGATCTGCTATGAACCAAAGATCCGACATCCGAAAGGGATCACGCAATCCTCCAGAGCACGTAGAAACACAGAGGAAACATGACATGACAGTGCTGGCATCCAGATGAGGATCTTGTTTGTGTGTCGAGCACGACTCCTCCAAGTGTTTGGTATATTGACAATGGAGCATTTGCTCACATGACGGGGGTTCGAGAATTCTTTTCGAGCTACCAAGAAGAACAGATGAATTTCCAGATTACTATGGGAAACAAAGCCAAGTGTACCCCCGTTGGAAGAGGTACCATAACATTTCAGACAGAAGCTGGTAACAAGATTCGGGCCACAAATGTTCTACATGTATCAGGGTTGGGGATGAACTTTCTCTTAGTGTCTCAGTTCCATAATAACGGTTATGACGTATACTTTATTGGAAACAAAGTGTATGTCAAACATCCTAGCTCGAGCAAGAAGGCACAAATTGGAGTAAGGAGTCATAAGCTATATAAGCTCCAGCTTGAATCCCCAGTGGCCCTAATTGGCAGTACAAACGACAAAGATCTGAATGAATTATGACACAGAAGGATGAGGCATCTACATCATGGAGCATTGAGGATTCTCAAGAATACTGTCATAGGAGCTCCTGAACTCAGCATAAGGAGAGATGAAGTCTGCAGGGGATGCATACTAGGGAAGTATGTTAAAGCAACATTTCCAAGAAGCAGCAACAAGGCCTAGAGCGTATTGGAACTAATACACTCGGATATTTGCGGTCCAATGTCCACAACCGCTCTCAGTGGTGCGAAGTATTTTGCTACCTTTATTGATGATCATTCCAGGAATGCTTGGATCTATTTTCTCAAAACCAAAGATGAAGTCTTTGATCGGTTCAAAGAGTTCAAAGCATTGGTAGAAAATTCAACAGGAAAGAAGATCAAGAAGCTGCGATTAGATGATGGTAGAGATTATATCGATAAAGATTTCACCAGTTTCTACACAAAGGAAGGCATCAAGAGAGAATGGGCAACTCCATACAATTCAGAGAAAAATGGAGTTGCAGAAAGGAAGAACTAGACCATAATAGAGGTTGCAAGGGCAATGCTATATGACCAAGATATGCCCAGATTCTTGTGGGCAGAAGCCTGCAATACAACGGTATATGTGCAGAATAGAGTACCCCATAGAGCATTGGGGAAGGTAACTCCTAAGAGTGTGCTCACAGGCAGCAAGCCGAAGGTGAGCCATATCAGGATATTCGGCAGCATGGTGTATTGCTACGTTCCATATGAGAAGACGAAAAAGTTGGATTAGACTGCAGAAAAGGGTTTTCTTATGCACTATCGTGAAAATGCGAAAGCATATCGCATCTATATTCCAGAGAGCAGAAAGATCGTAATAAGGAGGGATGTGAAATTCTTGGAGGAGACAACCTTTAGGAAATCCCGAGAAATGGCTACAGATACGTAGATTGAGGAGGATCCACTAGTACAGCCTCAACAACCTGCAGAAGATGGGACAAGTGCCTCTCCACGACACAAGGATTCTAAGGAGAGTTCCTCCGAAGAAGAGCAGGCACAAGAGCAGGTGAGATCGCCCACTGCCAGTGGGAGACCGAGCAGAGAACTTCAACAAATTCTGAAGGATGCAAAAGAATTTGTTTAAGCCCCTAGAGACGGGAAGAGGCTACAGGGGCAACCTGACAGATACCAGGCCCTGGTAGCTTAGGTTGGAGAACCTTCCAGCTTTCGGGAGGCAGCTCAGCATCAGGTGTGGGTGGATGCCATGGTGGAGAAGTATAGCTCCATCATGACAAACGACGTCTGGGAAGTAGTCCCTAGACCAAAAGACAAATCAGTTGTAGGATCCAGGTGGATCTACAAGATAAAGTATGCTGCAAATGGCAGCATAGAGATGTTCAAGGCCAGATTTGTAGCTAAGGGTACACACAAAAGGAAGGGATCGATTATGAGGAAACCTTCGCCCCTGTAGCTCACTACACTTCTATCAAATCTGACATCTCTCTAGCAGTGCAGATGGGATGGGAGATTCACCAGATGGATCTCAAGACATCGTTCTTGAATGGGGTGATAGAGGAGGAAGTGTACATAGAACAACCAGAGGGCTTCGAGACACATGAGCAGGAGACTCATGTTTGCAGGCTTAAGAATGTAGAAATTTCTCAATCTTATAATTTATGCAAAAATTTTACTGTTAATCTGGTTATGCTCCTCCTACTTTAGACAAGTTATTAACTGAATAAATTCAAGTTAAAATCGAAGAAAAACACATAACATATCTCTACCAATCCAGATCTAGAATAAGTACATGCACACATTGACAAAGTGACAGTTATTTCTGGACAAATAGTCCCCGGAAAAACCCAATGCGAGAAAACCAGTCTCTGGCTGCTGGAGGGTCTTATTATTAAGAATAGTTCTGAATACACAAATCTGGGTTCCAGATCTGGAAAACCCGACAGAAAATACACTAGATCTACAACTCACTGGCTAATCTAGGGCCAAAATAATGACTGATCCACACCCTCAAACGAGATTTATAGAACTTAGACAAGATTAGGGCCTAGAAACCCCAGCGCTGCCCCTGAAAGCCTCTGCGTTAGCCTTTGAAGCCCCTCAAACCCTCAGCGCTGCTCCGGATGGCACTGTGTTACCCCAGACTGGGTGACGCAGTCACTACGTTGCCCCTGAACGGTCTCTGCGTAACCCTTGAGGGTTTCCAGCTAAAATCATGTTGTCCTTGCAGCTGCTATTGCTCTCTTCTTCTGCGCTGTCCTTCTTGAGATCATCTCCTTGGCCTAAATTCCCCTCTCTGTAGCTGAAACACTTCTGAGTATTATTAGCAAACCCTACCCTAGAATCTCAGCGTAGCTTCAGTGCTTTGCCTCTGTGTATCTTTACAAATGACCCCAAGCCTATCCTTTATACTTTTCTCGTTGACAAATCAACAACCATGATCAGATCTTGAATCAATGGCTAAGATTGAAGGAAAGTTTGATCCGTGTGACTTAAGACAATTTTATCACATGTTTAATTAAATTCACTTTAATTATTTAAGTTCCCTAAGTTTTAACTTAGGAAATACATTAAAATAATTAATTAATTTAATATCTCCTAAACTAGATGAAATTTCCCAAATCCATTTTTGGGTCTTGTAGATTAAGTGTACTCTAGTCCCTCCACAAAATTTGGGAGCTAGAGCACAACTGATGCTACTCCAAATACACAAAATCTCAACACTCCCTCTTAGCATCAAGGGTGTGCTCTAGCAATACATCACACTTATGCATTACATGATTTTAGGCACTAATTATGTGTTGTTGATGCTTGGCCTACTGCCACTCAACTTTGCACTATTGCTACCATTCTGTAGTGCTGCCCATGACTCTGCCACTACCACTACAACCACTGTACTGCAACCCCCTCTCAATATGCTGCTCATAGCACTACCACTGTTGATCTGCTGCACTGCAACTTCAGTTGTTGAGAGAAACAATTGAATCTCCTGCCCAATCTTTGACAAACAAGTCTGATGGGCTGCATCCTCATCATTGAAGCTCCATAGGCTACAGAATTGTGCTAGCATCTAAAGAACGATGCCCAACAATAGCTCTGCCTGCGTAATCAAACTCCCTCTGCACTACTGAAGTCACATTAGCCCCTTGTGTTGAAATCTATCACGTTGCTGCTGCACTGCGCTGTCCCTCTGAAGCCTTCTGCGCTGCTGCAGCTCTGCACTGCGTAAGCAGCACTGCCCTGTTCTGCTGAAGTCACATCATCCTTTGCGCTGCTAGTGCTTCTACGCTGCTGCTGCTTTGCTCTGCGTTGCTCCTTCCAGTCTTCAGATCTGCTTCTACCTTTTCTTCATCTGTGATCTATGCACCCACTGCTCCACTTGTCCCGCTACTGTCTAAAGGCTATCGTAGCTCGCATGTGATCCAAGAGATGAGCTGCTCAAGGATCTCGCCTGCCCTCCATGTAGCTCCTCTACATGTCCATGTCACCCCACCTCCGTGATTCATGAGCATTCATGACTGCATCATCTTCTGACCCTTCATCTGCCACAACTGCTTTGGAAGAAGATGCTTCCTTGTCCTTTTTCTTCTGAGGACAAAGGTTGGCAAAATGTCACATTTCACCACATTGGAAGCACTTGATCTTTGAAAGATCCTTCTTCTTCTTTGGTTGCTTCTTTGATGCCAAGGCTGCATTTTCCTCATCTTCCTTCACTTTTCTCAATCCTGGGTTGTGCTGCCTCTTGGTGAACCTGCGGAGTTCTTCTTGACATAGAATTGACCACAAGTTGTCCCAATCTGGGAGGTCCACTCTGCCCAAGATACTTTGGACAAAGGTTTTCCACTCATACATGACTGCATTGAGGGCAGTCCTAACTATCACAACATCATCCACCGTTGCACTCGTTGCGGTCAGTTGATCCCTGATTGACTGCAATCTGAAGAGAAAATGTTCCATGTCTTCTCCCTTGGTCATCATCAATGACCTCATCTGGGTCTCCAACAACATCTTTTTTTGGACAGATTTTCCCTCATACAGGGAAGTCAAGGCCTTCCACATCTCGTTAGTTGTCTTCTTCTTAGCTACGTGTGGCACAATATGCTCCTTGATACCATCTATAATCAACTGCTTGGTATGCCCAACAGCTTCCTTATGCTTTCGAAAGAGATCCGCATCTGTCGGTGTGGCCAGAGTCTGCTCTGCATGGTCTCTTAGATTGTATGCCTCAAGGACTATCAAGATCCTTGCCTTCCAAACTGAAAAGTTTGAGAGGCCATCCAGCCTATCCTGATCACGCAGTCCATGAGGAGCCATTTGCTCAGAATTTGTCGAAACTTCCTCTTCTCTTCGCTAGAGAAATGGATCTAAGGCCCTTGGTGAAACAAGCACCTTATGTTCCCTTTGACAATTGATTTCCCTCCTTGGAAATCTACCAAATCAACTATGATTCAGCTTCTTCCTTGATACTCTGATCAAACTGCAAGTTTCCTTTGGCAAGAAACTCTCTGAGAAGCTGATCTCCTCCCACTCTTTGTCACTTGTGCTAAGGCTAAAAATCTGAAAGCTTCAGAATTTTAACCCCACCAGCGCTTCTGAATTTCTGCAGCTTTTCTGCAGTCTTATTTGGATTTCACAGATTCAGATCTGAATCACACTAGCTGGCTTCAAACCAAACCAACGTTGTTTCTGAGCTGCCTCTGTGGAGTAATTGCATGGGCTTGCTAGGACACAACGCTGGACAACGTCACCCTTCCCTCTGCGTGAGTCTGCCTCTGAAAGTTGTGTTGTCCCTTCAGATCTGTGTTTCTGTTGCTTTTCCAACTGCTTCCTACAACTAGAACCTTCGTCTCTTCTATTGGTGACCCTCCTAGATCTGCAATTGCTTCGATACCATGTAGAAATTTCTGAATCTTATACTTTATGCAAAAATTTTACTATTAATCTGTTTATGCTCCTCCTACTTTAGACAAGTTATTAATTGAATAAATTCAAGTTAAAATCGAAGCAAAACACATAACAAATCTCTACCAATCCAGATCTAGAATAAGTACATGCACACATTGACAAAGTGACACAGTCATTTTTGGACAAATAGTCCCCGGAAAAACCCAATGCGGGAAAACCGGTCTCTGGCTGCTGGAGGGTCTTATTATTAAGAGTATTTCTGAATAAACAAATCAGGGTTCCAGATCTGGAAAACCCGACAGAGAATACACTAGATCTATAGCGCAATGGCTGATCTAGGGCCAAAATAATGACTGATCCACACCTTCAAACGGAATTTACAGAACTCAATCAAGATTAGGGCCTAAAAACCCCTGCGCTACCCCTGAAAGCCTTTGCGTCAGCCTCTGAAGCCCCTCAAACCCTCAGCGCTGCTTCGGAAGGGATCGCTTCACCCTAGACTGGGTGACGCAGTCACTAAGCTGCCCCTGAAGGGTCTCTGCGTAATCCCTGAGGGTTTCCTGCTGAAAATCATGCTGTCCTTGCTGCTGCTGCTGCTCTCCTCTTCTGCGTTGTCCTTGAGCTGATCTCTGCCTCTTGTGTATTCTAGACGCCGGGATCAGATCATCCCCTTGGCCTAAATTTCCCTCTCTGCAGCTGAAACACTTCTGTGTATTCTTAGCAAATCCTACCCTAGAATCTTAGCTTAGCTTCAGTGCTCTGCCTCTGTGTATCTTTACAAATGACCCCAAGCCTTTCCTTTATACTTTTCTCGTTGACAAATCAACGACCATGATCAGATCTTGAATCAATGGCTAAGATTAAAGGAAAGCTTGATCTGTGTGACTTAAGACAATTTCATCACATGTTTAATTAAATTCACTTTAATTATTTAAGTTCCCTAAGTCTTAACTTAAGAAATACATTAAAATAATTAATTAATTTAATATCTCCTAAACCAGATGAAATTTCCCAAATCCATTTTTGGGTCTTGTAGATCAAGTGTACTCTAGTCCCTCCACAAAATTTGGGAGCTAGAGCACAACTGATGCTACCCCAAATATACAAAATCTCAACAAAGAAAGCTTTCTATGGTTTAAAATTAGCCCCCGGGGCATGGTATGGGCAAATTGATAGCTACTTGCAGAGGATGGGGTTCGTTAAGAGTGACGCAGATCCCAATCTCTACTACTTAAGAGTAGGGGATGAGCTGTTAATTCTTGTATTATGTGTAGATGATCTGTTTCTTACAGGATCATCTAAGCTCATCAAGGACTGCAAGGAGAACCTGGCTATAGAATTCGACATGAAGGATCTCGGCCAGATGCACTATTTTCTTGGATTAGAAGTCTAGCAGCAGAAGGGAAAACTCTTCCTGGGGCAAGGAAGATACACTACAGAAATCCTGAAGAGATTTTCAGATGGAAGGCTTTAGACCCATGGCGAGGCCAATGATTACGAACTGGATGAAGATAGACACAACGGAGGATGACGAGGTTGATCCCACCTTGTATAGGCAGCTCATCGGATCATTGATATGTCTGGTCAACACTAGACCAGACATTTGTTATGCAGTGAATACCCTCAGTAAGTTCATGGTGGAACCAATGAGGGCTCAATGGGCAGCAGCCAAACATGTTCTCAAATATCTAAAGGGGACGGTCGAGTATGGATTGAAGTACACCAAGGGCAATGGGGTCCAATTGAGTGGGTTTACAGATGCAGATTGGGCTAGAAGCAAAGTGGATCAAAAGAGTAATGTTGAGATCTTGTGTAGTTGGGGTAGCATCGGGTGTGCTCTAGCTTTGAAATTTTGTGGAGGGGCTAAGACACACTTGACCTCCAAAACCCAGAAAGAGTTTGGAGAAATTTCAGCTGGTGTTCAAGTTATTCAAATAATTAATTATTTTAATGTATTTCCTAAGTCTAAACTTAGGAAAATTAAATAATTAAAGTGAATTAATTAACACATGTGCTGAAATGTTCTAAATGACGCAGATCAAGCAGTCTTTTAATCTCAGTCGTTGATGAGTGTTTGTTAATTTTGGGCAACTAGGTCCAAACTTCGCGTTGTGATGCTCAGATGACGATGCCAATATTTTTATTGGATTCCTTTTTCGAAGAGGTGCAAGATCGATCTAAAGATCATCTTGATCCGATGAGCATAACATTTATTTTGAATTTATTACACTTATGTGCAAGGTCGGCCAGAATTGTAATGTAGGCTTGGAGCTCGACCAGATGTGTCACACACCCTCTCAGATGGATATATATAGGTCAACGTTGGAGGTCATTTTTCACCATCACTCATCACACATTTCTCTCTTGCATCTGATTGGTTCAATCTCACATTTGGAGGCTTCTCTTCTCTCACACGTGGGAAAACAACAGGTAGGGTTTTCTGATCTGATCTAGGGTTTCAACGCAATTTTGACCAATGTTGACTTTGGTCAACGCTTGGTCAACTTTACCTCAAACTCTCCCAAAACTTTGATCTCTGTAGTCCGCATTTTTTGGCACAAAAACCGAGGTTGGATGCTGACCTTTGACCTTGATGCGTTGACTTTCTGTCACTGCTATTTTGCGATGATCGTTGACTGGACAACGTTGACTTTTGTTGACTTTGGGTTGATTGTTGTAGGGCTGTCTTGAGGGTTGTGTGACACATTCTGGTTGGTTGACCCTGAGGAGACTTTGATGGTTGAAGCATCCTGTTGACCGTCGTAACGCACCACAACACATATATTTCGCTGATCAAGTTAAGTGTATTTTTGGCTTGTCTTCCGTCGATCTATTGGTATGTTTTATTAGCATTTTACTTTCATGTTTATGTGATTGCTATTTGTTATCAGATTTAAAGTAAAATTGCATCAAGCATAGAACATCTACGAAAATTTACATGGTATCAAAGCTAAGGTGAAGACAAAGCCCAAGTTTGCATTGAGAGCAATCACCGAAGAAGTAGTATTTGTCAAGGACACATGGGTACCTCAAACTATAATGGCTTCAAAGCTGATGACAAGTTGACTGGCAAGTCTGACTTTCATGCTTGGAAGATGTCTTTGGACTTGATCTTGGAAGACCAAGATGTCATGGACTATGTGCAGGGTAAAATCCAAGAGCCTCCATCATCTGCACCTGCTGCCTGTTGAGATTTTGTGTATTTGGGGTAGCATCAGTTGTGCTCTAGGTCCCAAATTTTGTGGAGGGACAAGAGTACATTTCATCTACAAGACCTGAAATGGATTTGGGAAATTTCATCTAGTTTAGGAGATATTAAATTAATTAATTATTTTAATGTATTTCCTAAGTTAAAACTTAGGTAAATAAAATAATTAAAGTGAATTTAATTAAACATGTGATGACATTGTCTTAAGTCGCACGGATCAAGCTTTCTTTTAATCTTAGCCATCGATTAAAGATTTAATCTTGGCCATTGATTTGTCAACGAGAAAAGTATAAAGGAAAGGCTTGGGGTCATTTGTAAGACACACAGAGGCAGAGCACTGAAGCTTAAGTTGAGATTCAAGGGCGAAGTTGCTAAGAATTCTCAAGTGTTTCAGTTGCAGAGAAGGGAATTTAAACCAAGGGGATGATTTGATCCCGAGGTCTAGAATACAGAAGAAGCAGAGAAGAGATCAGGAAAGACAAAGGAAAGCAGCAGCAACAGTAGACGACAGTAGCAGCAACAAGGATAGCGTGATTTTCAGGAAACCCTTCAAGGGTTACGCAAAGACCCTTAGGGGTAGCGTAGTGACTGCGTCACCCAGTCTGGGGTAACGCAGTCCCTTCCAGTGACAGCGCTGAGCATTTGGATGCCTTCAGAAGCTGACAGTGTCTTTCAGGGGCAGATCTAGGGTTTCTAGGCCTAGATCTGGCTGAGTTCTGTAAATCCCGTTTGAGGGTGTGGATTGTTGGTCTTAGATCAGTTAGGTGTTGCAGATCTAGAGTTTTCTCTGTAGGGTTTTCCAGATCTGGAACCCAGTGTTGTGTATTCAGAAATATTCTTAATAATAGAGCCCTCCAGCAGCCAGAGACCAATTTTCCCACATTGGGTTTTTCTGGGGACAATTTGTCTAGAAATAACTGTGTCATTTTGTTTATGTGTGCATGTGCTTATTCTAGATCTGAATTGGTAGATCTGTTATGTTTTTTGTTTTGATGTTAACTTGAATTTATTCAGTTGATAACTTGTATAAGTAGGAGAAGCTTAATCGGATTAACAGAAATGTCTGCATAAGAAATAAGATTTAGAAATTTCTACACTACCACCAAGACGAAGTATAGAAAAGGAGAAATCAAAGCTAAGATGATCATTCGGGGTTCCATCCATAAAAGTCTGGTTGCCTACATCTCTGAGCTGGGCACATCTAAGGAGATGTATGATAAGTTGGTCAATATGTTCAAGGCCAAAAATGCAAATCAAGTTCTTTTCTTTAAGAACCAATTGAAGAATCTCAAGAAAGGCAGGGATGAATCTGTTCAATCTTATTTTCTGAAGTTGACTGAAATCAGGAATAATCTTCTTGCCATTGGGGAAACAATAGTTGATCGAAGAATGGTTCTCACCGCAGTTGGAGGTCTCCCCTTTGAATGGCATGTATTCATTACTACCATTCTCAACAATAATGTGATTCCTTATTTTAACGAAGTATTGTTGAGATGCACTCAAGAGGAAACACGAATGATGGAATATGAAAATGAAGGTAATGCTGCCTTCACCGCTCGTGCTAAGAAGAAGAACAATGGTGGTCCAAGGAACCATGGAAGAGCAGGGGCCTGAGAAAAGAAAGGAAGATGTTACACATGTAATAAGACTGGCCACTATGCTAGAGAATGCCCTAATAGAAGGAATTCTCACGGGGATGATGACAACAACAACAAGAGTAATGGAAATCAAAGAAACAACAGGTTCAAAGGAAAGAGGAAGGCTCCCTCTGGTCATAAGGGAAATGGGCAACCGTTCAAAAGCTCAAGAAATTCTAGGTATGAGGAATCTAATGTTGTTGATGATAAGAAAAATGAATTCATTCTTGTATCTGCCCTCTCTGTTGCATCTCCACCCGACATCTTGGATGTCTGGTTGATTGATAATGGTGCTTCAAAGCACCTCCCAAGGTTTAAAGAAGTGCTTTCTGATTTGATTGAGAAGGATACTAATATGAAAATTATTCTTGGAGATAATGCCACCTATCCCGTGAAAGGGACAGGGGCTGTGACCCTCCATCTATCTCAAGGTCAAGTCCTTCGCTCGCAAGATGTACTATATGTACTAGATTTGAAAAAGAAACTCGTGTCTATTTCGGCCATGGAAAACAAAGGTTTTAAGGTGGCATTCGTCAATGGAAAGGTATGGCTCTGGAAGAAGAGTTTCAAGGAAGCTCTCACGATTGAGTTTAGAATTGATACACTCTACCAGGTTGGAGGAAGTCCACTGGGGGCTATGACATGTGATACTATTCGTCAAACCAAATTATGGTACTGAAGGTTTGGACATCTTCATTACAAAGCCCTTACTGAAGCAAGGAAGGTGGTGACAGGGATGCCCAAATTCAAAAATGATCATGAAGGTGTATGTCAGGGTTGTGCCGAAGGAAAGCATACAAAGGGACCTTTCCCCTCAAGTGTCACAAAGACATCCGATGTCTTGCAATTGATACATTCTGATTTGTCTGGTATGTTGCCCGTGAAATCTTTAGGAGGATGTTTTTATTATATGACGTTTATAGATTACTTCCCTCGCAAGACCTGGAGATACCTCTTGAAGAAGAAGGATGAAGCTTTCATGTGGTTTCGCACTTTCAAAGCCTTGGTGGAAAATTCAAATAGGGAAGAAGATCAAGATTTTGAGGACCGATAATGGCACTGAATATGAGACGAACAAGTTCAATAACTTTTGCAGAGAAGCTGGCATCAAGAGGGAGACCACAACCGTATATACTCCTAAGCAAAATGGCATTGTTGAAAGAAAGAATAGGACCATTGTGGAAGTTGCCCATGCCATGCTATGTGACCAAGGTCTTTCGAAGTTTCTATGGGGAGAAGCTACGAACACTACTGTGTACATACAAAATCGATGCCCGCATTCCGCTCTGGACTCCAAAACTCTCGAAGAGGTTTTCTCTGGTACGAAACCTGATGTTTCTCATTTTAGAGTTTTTTGTTGTCCCGTTTATTTTCATGTGCCGAAAGAGAAGAGAAGCAAGCTGATGCTTCTAAGAAGAAGGGAATGTTTGTGGGCTACAGTGAAACTTCGAAGGCTTATAGAGTCTATGTGCCTGGTCAAAGAGAAGTGAAGATTTGCCACGATGTTACCATTGATGAAGATGCTTCCCTCAGAAAAGTGATAAATCTTTCGAGCTCTGAGGAAGATCATGATGTAAGATCTGGGAATCAGGAAGAACCGAAGGATGAAATGATGCCGATGTTAAAGGACCGATGGACCCCATTGATCCACCTCCTTCAATGAAGTAAGACCCACATGGCTCCAGGATACTCTCGAAGATGCCGAGAAACATATGGCCCTAAGGGGACATTCTGTGAAAACAAGAAGTCGAATAGATACCAAGGGTATCTAGCAACCATGAGTACAATCGGGCAATCTGAGCCTGGATCTTTTGAAGAAGCCATAAAGCATCAAGTCTGGAAGGATGCTATGCACGAAGAGTATAAGTCCATTATGAAGAATGATGTCTAGAATGTGGTTCCAAGACTGGAGGACAAAGCTGTTGTCACCTCGAAATGGCTCTATAAGATCAAGCATGGATTGGATGGAAATGCTGAAAAATTCAAGGCAAGATTCGTTGCCCCTGGCTTCTCTCAAAAGGAAGGGGTAGATTATGATGATATATTTGCACCTGTGGCCCGATATACCACCATCCGATTTATTATTGCCCTTGCTGCTATGCAAGGATGGAAGCTTCATTAGATGGATGTGAAGACCGCCTTTCTGCATAGTTCGATAAAAGAAGAGGTGTATGTGGAGCAACCTCTAGGGTTCGAAGTCCAGGATAGAGACTCTCATGTATGCAGGTTGAAGAAAGCACTCTATGGGTTGAAGCAAGCCCCCAGGGCTTGGTACGAGAGGATAGATAGCTACTTGATGAAGCTGGGCTTCACTCGAAGTAATGCTGATCCGAACCTTTACTTTAAGGTTGATAGAGAAAAGCCTCTCATTTTGGCTCTCTATGTGGACAATCTCTTCCTGGCAGGTGCTGACACTCTCATTCATCAGTGTAAGAGGGAGCTCGCTTCTGAGTTCGAGATGAAGGACCTAGGACTGATGCATTACTTCCTAGGCCTGGAGGTCTGGCAGAGACCTGGCAAGATTTTTCTCTCTTAAGGAAAATACATTGTGAAGCTGCTGTAAAGATTTGGAATGGTGGAATGTAGATCCGTGTCGACACCGATGGAGCTCAACTTTAAGTAGTTGAGTGGAAACGCTGCTGGGCACATGCTAGCAAATCCTACCGAGTATCATCAACTCGTAGGGGCCCTGATGTTCTTAGTGAACACCCGTCTGGACGTATGTTTTGCAGTGAACACTTTGAGTCAACACATGGTTGATCATCATCACATTCACTGGGTTGGTGCCAAGAATCTGTTGAGATATCTTCGGAGCACGATAAACCATGGGCTGAGATACACTACCGGGAGTTTGAGACTCCATGGATATATTGATGTCGATTGGGCTGGCAGTGTGGTGGATTGCAAGAGCACATATGGATGCTGCTTCACACTTAGGTCTGTTTCGATATCTTGGACGAGCAGGAAGCAGAAGTCGGTGGCTTTGAGAAAAGCTGAGGCTGAATACATTGTAGCGAGTATGGCCTGTTGCCAAGCTGTTTGGTTGCGAAAGCTCTTCAGTGAGTTGTTTGGGCATGTGCTAGATACCATTGTCATCCTTTGTGATAACCAGAGTGGGATTCATTTGTTAGAGAATCCCATGTTCCACAATCGATCCAAGCATATTGATATTAAGTACCACTTTATCCGGGATATGGTATAGTGAAGCGTCATAAGGCTCAATCATATATGAACTGATAAGTAGGTCGCGGATATTCTCACAAAACCCTTGGGGAAGATCAAGTTCCTAACCTTCCGTGAGAATCTTGGAATCGTGGAACAACCCTATTCTGAGGGTCCTATTGGACGATGAGCTCTGGGAGCTCCAGGGGGCTTTTGGGATAGCTTCTTGGAGCTATAAGCAACCACAGGGCTAGGCTTGTTGAACCTTGTTGGTGCGCTTCTGCCCCACCACTATGATGTTGAGTTGGTTCACCTCTCTTTGCTTTGTGCCCCGTATGCATCCTACCCATGGAGTCTCAGACTCATGGAAAGTACCTCTCATCTTGGCCAATGAGGTAGGAAAAGCTAGAGACCAATAGCAAGACCGATGGACGCATCGGAGATTGCCATATTCTCTATGTCTAGTATGGCAAGTGTCCAACCACTTGATCTGAGATCAAGTCTAGTGAGGTTTCGGACCTCCAACTGACTTCGGGTTAGTATGAGACTCCTTTGAGTCCTATAGAGGTTTCGGACCTCTGAGCTGATTTTGTCAGCTGGGAGCGATGTCTTTGTGACTCACCTTTTTGTTCTGAAATAAAGAAGACAACAAAGCAAGTTACGGCGGGATGACGCACGATGTTTGGATGGCACAGGTGGATGGAGTTCTCCCTAGTTGAGAGGGAGTGTTAATTTTGGACAACTAGGTCCAAACTCCATGTTGTGATGCTCAGATGATGATGCCAATATTTTTATTGGATTCTGCTTTCAGAGAGGTGCAAGATTGATCTAAAGATCATCTTGATCCGATGAGCAGAACATTTATTTTGAATTAATTCCACTTATGTGCAAGGTCGGCCAAAATTGTATTGTAGGTTTGGAGCCCCAACAGATCTGCCACACACCCTCTCAGATGGATATATATAGGTCAACGTTGGAGGTCATTTTTCACCATCGCTCATCACACATTTCTCTCTTGCATCTGATTGGTTCGATCTCACATTTGCAGGCTTCTCTTCTCTCACACGTGGGAAAACAACAACTAGGGTTTTCTGATCTGATCTAGGGTTTCAATGCAGCGTTGACCAGCGTTGACTTTGGTCAATGCTTGGTCAACTTGACCTCAAACTCTCCTAAAACTTCAATCTCTGAGGTCTGAATTCTTTGGCACAAAAACCAAGGCTGGACGTTGACCTTTGACCCCGTTGCGTTGACTTTCTATTGCTAATGTTCTGCGTTGACCGTTGACTTTTGTTGAATTTGGGTTCACTGTTTTAGAGCTGTCTTGAGGGTTGTGTGACACATTCTGGTTGGCTGATCGTGAGGAAACTTCGCTGGTTGAACCATCCTGTTCACTGTCGTAACGCACCACAACACATATTTTTTTGATCAAGTTAAGTGTATTTTTGGTTTGTCTTCCGTCGATCTATTGGTATGTTCTATCAACATTTTACTTTTATGTTTATGTGATTGCTATTTGATATCGAGTTTAAAGTAAAGTTGCATCAAGCATAGAACATCTACGAAAATTTATAGAGTTTTAATCTCGGCCGTTGAAGTGTTCAACGAAAAAATATAAGAGAAAGGCTTGAGGGTCAGTTGGAAACACACACACAGAGGCAGAGCTGAGAGACTGATCTGAAATTCTAGGGCAAGGTTTGCTAAGAATTTCTAGAGGAGTTTTCTGCAGCGAGGGGTAGTATTGTCTAAGGGGATGATCTGATCCCGGAGCCAAGAGTCAGCAAGAGACAGAGGAGCAGCTTTCAAGGACAATGCAGAGGAGCAGAGAGCAACAGCAGCAGCTACGCAGCACAGAGGCTTCAGTCGCTTTGCAGGCCTAGGAAGGGGTAGCGCTACAGCTTCAGAGTTACGCAAAGGCCTCCAGAGGCAGCGTAAGGACTGCGTCACCCACTCTAGGGTTATGGGGTCCCTCTCTGAGCAACACAGAGGCACGCAAAGCCTAGCAGGTCTGACACTAGGGCTTCAGGGGCAGCGTTGAGGTTTCTAGGGCTAGATCCGGGCTGAGTCTTGTAAACCCGTTTGAGGGTGTGGATTAGTCAAACATTTGGTCTTCGAACCACAGGTTAGCTGCAGATTTATTTTATTCTCTGTCAGGTTTTCCAGATCTGGAACCCAAATTTGTTATATTCAGATTTCACTTAATAAAATAAACCCTCATATCTACTGCACTAGTTTTCCCACTTTGGGTTTTTCGGGGGACTTATGTCCAAAAATCTATGTCACTTTGTTTGAATGAGCGTAATATTCAGTAAATGATCTGCATGTGTAGACTGTTAGTTGTGTTTACTTCGATATTTTCTAAATCTAATTTCTGAAGATAACTTGTATAATTTAATCAAGTAGGAGAAGTAAACCATGATACTACAGTAGAATTTTTACATGGTATCAGAGCGATAGCAGATCAAGCTGAATCTCCAACAAATCGGCTAAAGAATATTTTTTCTGCAGGACAACAGCAGGAGTAGCAGATCCGGAAGGGGCAGCTTGGCTGCAGGAGGACGCAGACCCAGGAAGGGGCAGCGCTGTAGCAACAGAAGGCCATCAGGCTTATGCAGAGCCTTCCCAGGTCAGCGTAAGGATTGCGTCACCCAGTTCGGCGTTACGCAATCCACTTTTGAGCAGCGTTGAGGCTACGTTGGGCCTGTCAGTGAGACGCAGTCCAGTCATTCTTCCTGTTGCAGGAAAGTCTTGCCAAGATCCGGAATCAGTGCTTCAGATCTTCAGTAGTGCTGGTGTGGTAGAGATTCTGTCGGTGCAAAATTGTGCCTAGCTAAGTCAACAAAGAACGGGAGGAAGACGGTTACTCATCAGATTTGAGCCAAACAGATCTAAGATTTGATCAGGAGGATCAAAGAGAACTGCTCGGTTGATTTTGGCTGAAGATTTCCAGGTGGGAGATCAATTTTTAGAAGGAGGAGTTGCTAGAGGGTTTCTAGTCACCAAGAAACCTAGATCCAGAGTTTATGTGTAGCCACAAGAAGAGGGAGAAGAGTATTGTTTCTGTCAAATTTGAGCTAGATAGCTTCTTATGGGCTGAGAGATCAGGACAGGTTGGACAGTGTGTCCAACTTTGTCATCTGGAGGGCTAGGATCCTATCAGTCCTGGATGAGTACGACATTAAGGACCATGCGACAAATGTTCTAGTTGTGCCTGCAGATCTTGATCCTCTAAAGAAATTTAATGAGAATCAAGCGCAGACCAAGCGTTTGATCATGGACAGAATGAAGGATCATGTAGTACCACATATTGCCGATAAGAACACGGCAAATGACATGTGGACCGCTCTAGAGGCGATGTATCAAGGAAGCTCTGTCCAACGAAAAATGCTTCTAGAGAATCAGATGAGGCTATTCTAGATGCAGAAGGGTGAGGAAATAGATCCTTTCCTTTTTCGACTTCAGACCATCTGAGACCAACTAGTTGGCATGGGTGCAACTCCAGACGAAGGACTCTTAGTAAGGACTACCTTGAATGAAGTCTCTGAGAAATGGGAAACATTTGTCCAGAGTATACTGGGCAGAGCAGCGTTACCATCCTGGGCGAACATGTGGGCAATGTTAGGATATTCCGATACATAGGAAATAGTTAAGAATAACTTAGTCTAGTATAGAGTTAGGTAAAGCGTGTTTCTTTACCATGTACATTTGTAACTTATAATCCGACAGTCACGATTTGTAGTGATCCAACGGTTATCTCTCTCCTCGGTATTAACGACACTTGATCTGTGGCTTAACACCCAATTGGTCCATGATCTCTATTTAAAGAGCATGGAGGATCATTTGTCCGGTAACCGTTTATGAGAAAAACATATGTAACTTCTTTTTATATTAATAAATTGCCTGAAGTGGCCACGTTGGCTCAGGCCGTGGACTGTTTCCCTCTTCGAGGGTTTTAACCACGTGATTATACTGGTGTACTGATTTGTGATTTTTTTGTGAGTGGTGTACCCTGTAAATTCCTACATGGTATCAGAGCCTAGACCCAGGTTCGATTCTCCCGAGCTGCGTTTGAGGGGGCTGTTGATTCCCCTGAGCTACGTTTGAGGGGGGGTGTTGGAGTAATCACCGTGTTGTCGCACAAAATGTCTAGGCACCGCGACAACGACTCAGATCGGGGGCTGTCACCCTGATCCCCAATCTCTCTATCTAAGCCGTCTCCTTGCAGACTAAGGGAAGTAGACCCTAATGAAAATGAAAAAGGAGAACTGGTTGAAAACCAACCAATTCAGGAGACACAGTTAAATGACCAAGTACTTGTTAAGATTAACGATATTTTATAGATTCAATTAATTTGAAGTTTAAAACCAGTGCCTTGTGGAGTCAAAAAATCCTGTTATGAAATTAAAGTCAAGTAATTAATATGTAATCTCTGTTATGAAAAATCAATCCACCACAATGATATTCAATAAAACACCCTCACAATTATGCATTCACAATGTTCGATAAAGACATGCAATTGATCATCACTTGAAATATTCCCAAAGTTGACTTAAACAATTAATTACCGATTTTAAGAAATTTAAAACCACAATTAAAGCTCATTAAACGATCATCAACCATAGATAAGCATAAAAATACTTTGAACCAACAATTTAAATTTGAAACAAAAATATTATCACGAGGGTACCATCGAATTTAAATGCCATACATTTCCAATAATTCTGAATTAAAATGATAAGTCTAAATAATTCCAATTCAGAAATCTATAGTCAAACTTTAGATAGAAAGAAATTTAAAGCTCACTTTGACTATGTAAAATTTTTAAATTTTTGAGAATTTTCTAAAGTTAAAAATTTAAAACTTTTTGGGCCTTTTTTAATTTTTAATTTTTATATTTTTTTATCTAAAGTTAATGAAACTGAAAAACAAAAATATATATACAACTAAAGCTAAAGTTCTATAAAAATAAAACTAAAAATAAAATCAAAATCAAAAAAATTTGAATTTTTTTTTTTTTTTTAAATTTCAAAATCTAAAAAAAAACTAAAAAAAATTCAAATCTTAAAATTAAATCAAACTTTCAAACTAACTAAACAAATTCAAAAGAATCAAAAAATCTAAGAAAACTTACCACTAAAACTAAAGCCAAGTAAAAATTAAAAAATCTTAAAACTAAAACTAAAGTAAAGTAAAAAAAATCGAAAATCTAAAATTAAAATCTAAAGCTAGAACTAAAACTAAAACTAAAAGTTTAAAATTAAAACTAAAGCAAAGAAACAATAAAAAAAATTAAAGCTAAATCCAAATCAAAAAATTGAAAATCTAAAAGTTCTTTTACGTGGAGAGGTTTATGCAGGTTTAGAAGGAGTCGTGAGGGCATGGCTGCCGACAGCGGAAGAGGGAGCAGCAGATAGCGAGCAAGCCAACGTGGAGGAGATGGCAGAGCGAAGGTCAAGGGGAACGTGTAATGAATAAAGAACGCATAGGAGGAGATGGGGAAGGACGCGGACAAGTAAGCATGAAGGGAGGAGCAGCCGGCAAGGAAAAAGGAAAACGTACGAACAGCAGCGAGGAGATCACACAGATTTGGAAACAGAAGCAGAAACTATGGCAAAAATTGGAGATGCAGAGAAAATAAATTGTGCGAGGCAATTCAGACAGCCAACATACCAAACAAAAAATTTCAGGCACACTGGTGCATAAATAATTTTAAATTTATCCTTTTCCCAGCAAAACTAATTTAATTTGAAAGAGAAACACCTGCAATTATTTAATTCTTTAAAAACAGAGATCAAGCCCAGATCTGCAACTAGATTCGATCCCGAGACCAGATCTTATCGTCTAGGGCCTAGATCTGGCTTTGATCTGAAAATTTTTCTGAGAAATCTCCCAATAGAACCTGTACAAAACCAGAAACCGACAAACCCAGAAAAACCAATAATATGCACAGGAAACCCCAAAACCCCAGTGAGTTAAAAATAACGATATTTAGAAATCTACACCACTATTTTACAGATCAAAGCCCTGATGGCCAGATTTAAATCATTCAGTACAATTTATAAAAAAATTAAGAGAGAGGCACAAGCCCTGGAAAGAATCCTGCAAAAACGAAATTTAAGATAACCCCGAGGAATTGGATCTAAAGGGCTCTTCAGATCTTATTTCCTTGGAAGTCAGCTGGTCCAAACTAGGACTTCCTCAAACTCCAAATTCTAAATCCGGAAGATTTCTGCAAACTTAAAGTTAAACTGTCAAATTAATAGAGAAATAGTGATAAAACATAAAATTTTCAAGAGTTAGAGATAACTGTTAACTCGATCCAATTAATATTCTTACCCTAGATCTAGTAACCTAAGAAAGATACCTGTGCAATAGATTACTCTACAAAATCCACTAATCAACAATCCATTAAAATGATCACCAGCAGAATATTAAGAACAAGTTTACCATAAAAGTTGAAGAGGAACATCACCATCAAAATAAAACCCCAAAGTCTTTGTTTGTATTATTCCATAAAATATTACAGGAGAGTTTCAAGAGCGAGTGCACGATTCAGAGATCGAATGACTTAAAACTGACAAAGACCTCTAATTTATAAGATAAAATCTCCAACGGCTAGTTCAGTTGATCCATGTCAAAATAATCTCGACCGTCAAAAAGATTTAATTATCTTTTAATCTGGACCGTTGAAATTATAATTTTGAGGAAATTCAAATTTATCACTTAATTCCATTTTAATTAACTCAAAAATAATATTTTTGAGTTAATTAACTCAAAATTTTGACTTTGACTTAACCACCAAGGCCCAAGGGTTCCAAATTTCTTGAAATTCTCAATATTCCCTTGGCCTGGGACCTTTAAAAATTTATTTTTTAAGGACCCACGAATTTTACCTTTGAAGAATTTTAACTCACCTAAGACTTAAAATTAATTAAATTTCTGGCTTAGGATTTTTAATTAATTTGGCCAGAAAATTTAATTAAATGACTGAGAAGGGATTTAATTATTTTTCCAACCGTCTTTACATAAGATAAATACATTTAAACATATACAAGGGAAATACCCATTCGTATAGACCCTCAAATAGCTACCCAATTCTGTGACTCAAAACATGATCTAGTAGACCAAGCAGCTTGTAATAAAATAATCTAGCCAATTAGCTAGGATTATTCCCAAACTAGTTTTACAAAGACTCAATAGAAAACACTAGGACTCACTTAGCATCTTGATGACAAAATCCACCCTAGCTTTGGGATGAAGCTGGAGGGGAAAACTCTGTCGATTACTTGTGTCGAAAAACACAAATGAATCAGTAAGACAAAAAACCTCCTAGGATAGAAATCGTCACCAAAATACTAAGATTACCTAGGTTGTTACATACATGATGGTCTTACTTAGATCATTTACATCATACACATGCAGAATGGGTTTACATCATTTACAAAACTGTCAACTAATGATGAAATCTGAATGGCGTGAACACCTCTAACATGATGAATCCCATTTCAAAAAATGGGGGTGTATTGCTATGGGGTTGTTGACAAAGTGTGGTCAACATCTGGCTCTACTTGGGGACACGTTGCTTCACTAGAGGAATGTGAGAATCCAGAATCTGTTTCCAAGCAACACATTAAATTACATAAGTAGCATCCATCCAAATATCATCATATAACATTAAGCACATGAAAAATAGAAGCTCTTCTTTCATTTATTATTCTACTTAACATGAAAAGTAAATCTACTCTAACTACAAAATGAAATGCTAAAATAACAAGGTGTAAAGTTAGAGATACAATACAAAGGATGCCCTATGACATCAAATGTGTTCAATATAGTGCATACTGAGCATTTGCCTGCTTTCAGGCAAGTCTATAGGTTGTTTTTCAGATGTGCCATGTCCAATCTTGCATATTGTAGGACTCTTTCTTATCCGAATGTCAAGCTGCTCTCGGCCATTAGACAAATCAAACCGCTTACTTCTTCTTTTCTGTTTTTTCTCTTCTTCTTAGTGGGTTGTGATGTCAACAATGAGACCACTGTAGATTTCTTGTCCTTATCTTGAAGATGCTTGTATAAAACATCTGATGAACCTGGAGTGTGACCAATCTTATTATGAATATACTCTGTCAATGGTGACACATAAGCTTGGTCTTTCTTAATGTCTTTTGTAACCATAGTTAATTTTTCCTTAATGGGAAAAGTGACCTCCGTGTGATGAGATGGAAATTTCTTCAGCAAACTGGAAGGCCTATGATCTGTTGACAATTCTGACTTGGGTTGGAAATTTTGCATGTGTGATCTTTCCATTTTTTCCAACTTATTCTGAATAACAGTCATTTGATTAGAATGCTTAACCTTTATAGTACTGATTTCCTTCGCATGACTCTTTTCAACAGTCAATAACCTGTGCTGAAGAGACATTTGACCGATTTCCATGTCCTTTAGAATTTTATTATTGTCTGCTTTCATGGCCATGAAGCAATTATGCATATAGTTCATTTCTTTCTCATGATTTGCTTCCATGACCGTCATTTCCTTGATATGTTTTTCTTCTAAGGCCAATAACCTACTCTGCATAGAACCAATTTCCATGGCCTGATCCGCTATTTCTTTTTCTTGATTAAGTTCCATATTCTTAATGATATTAATCAATTCCTTAACAAGATGCTTATCGTTGTCAACACTGATTTAACAACTTGTTTCTGCTTCACCACCATCATGAATTTGTGTTGTTGTGGTACAAGTGGATTCATCCTGAGAACTGTCTTGAAATCTCCTGCCGATAGTTGAGTTCTTTACAAGATCAATTTCATTATTTTGCATAATACTGGGAGCACAAGGCGAGCCACCTTGTTTTATATATTTATCTTTAAAAGCATTGATGATGTGTTGTAAACAATAAAAATACTCCTCAGGACAATTTCGAAACCAATCAAAAGCATCACCCTTTAACGAATAGCCAAAGAGACATATCTTGACATATTCTTGATTATATTGTGAAGGAAGACAATATCTGTTTATTATATAAGTAACCATTAAGAGATGATTTCAAGAAGTGGTTGAATCACTACCTGAGAACACAGGCATTTTTCGAATGGCCTCCTTTGGCATGTCATGAAAAGGATCACCCATGATCATTTACTTAAATGAAAAAATCAAATGGATGTTAGAGAAAGAGATCCTTGTTCAAGAAAAGTCAAGAGATCCTCAAGAAGAGAGCTTCTTAGTAGGAACTCTTGTAAGAAATGAAAGAATTGGAGTCGCCACTTGAACATGAACCTAATTCTAAAACAGAAGAAATAGTCGAGAGTAGAAGATGGATATCAGGGGGGATTCTTGTCTGGGAGTAAATAGATGAATAGGTGGAGTTGCCACCCAAACAAGAAGCCAACCGAAATATCCAGGTGCTAAAAGCACAAATGATGAAAGGATTAGTGATATGAGAAATACGATGATGAAACGATGAAGAGATGAAATGACGCCAGAAAGAGTTATGTCGTGTGATAGGCTAATGAATGGCGAAAAAAGATTAGAAGATTAGAAAATGTCGTTAAGACCAAGGACAGAAAAACTCTATCCTCGACAACGGCACCAAAAAATGTTGTCGCACAAAATGTCTAGGCACCGCGACAATGGCTCAGATCGGGGGCTATCACCTTGATCCCCAATCTCTCTATCTAAGTTGTCTCATTGCAGAATAAGGGAGGTAGACCCTAATGAAAATGAAGAAGGAGAACTGGTTGAAAGCCAACCAATTCAGGAGACACAGTTAAATGACTAAGTACTTGTTAAGATTAACGAGATTTTATAGATTCATATAGAATTGAAGTTTAAAACCAGTGCCTTGTGGAGTCAAAAAATCCCGTTATGAAATTAAAGTCAAGTAATTGATATGTAACTGCTGCTATGAAAAATCAATCCACCACAATGATATTCAATAAAACACCCTCACAATTATGCATTAACAATGTTCGATAAAGACATGCAATTTATCATCACTTGAAATATTCCCAAAGTTGACTTAAACAATTAATTACCAATTTCAAGAAATTTAAAACCACAATTAAAGCTCATTAAACGACCATCAACCACAGCTAAGCATAAAAATACTTTGACCCAACAATTTAAATTCAAAACAAAAATATTATCATGAGGGTACCATCGAATTTAAATGCCATACATTTCCAATAATTCCGAATTAAAATGATAAGACTAAATAATTCCAATTCAAAAATCTATAGTCAAACTTTAGATAGAAAGAAATTTAAAACTCACCTCGACTATGTAAAATTTTTAAATTTTTGAGAATTTTCTAGAGTTAAAAATTTAAAACCTTTTGGGCCTTTTTAATTTTTATTTATTTTTTTATTTTTTTATCTAAAGTTAATGAAACTAAAAAACAAAAATATATATACAACTAAAACTAAAGTTTTATGAAAATAAAACTAAAAAAAAAAATTGAAATTTATTTATTTATTTTTTAAATTTCAAAATCTAAAAAAATTAAAAAAAAAATCAAATCTTAAAATTAAATCAAACTTTAAAGCTAACTAAACAAATTCAAAAGAATCAAAAAATCTAAGAAAACTTACCACTAAAACTAAAGCCAAGTAAAAATTTAAAAATCTTAAAACTAAAACTAAAGTAAAGTAAAAAAAATCGAAAATCTAAAATTGAAATCTAAAGCTAGAACTAAAACTAAAAGTTTAAAATTAAAACTAAAGCAAAGTACAATAAAAAAAATTAAAGCTAAAACCAAATCAAAAAATTGAAAATCTAAAAGTTCTTTTACGTGGAGAGGTTTATGCAGGTTTAGAAGGAGCCGTGAGGGCATGGCTGCCGACAGTGGAAGAGGGAGCAACGGATAGCGAGCAAGCCAGCGTGGAGGTGATGGCAGAGCGAAGGTTGAGGGGAACGTGTAATGAATAAAGAATGCACAAGAGGAGATGGGGAAGGACGCTGACAGGTAAGCATGAAGGGAGGAGCATCCGACAGGGAAAAAGGAAAACGTACGGATAGCAGCAAGGAGATCACGCAGATTTGGAAACAGAAGCAGCGACTGTGGCAAAAATTGGAGATGCAGAGAAAAGAAATCGTGTGAGACAATTCGAACAGCCAGCATACCAAACAAAAAAATTTCAGGCACACTGGTTCATAAATAATTCTGAATTTATCCTTTTCCCAGCAAAATCTAATTCAATTTAAAAGAGAAACACCTGCAAGTATTTAATTTTTTTGAAATAGAGATCAAGCCTAGATCTGCAACCAGATTCGATCCCGAGACCAGATCTGCAACCAGATTCGATCCCGAGACCAGATCTTACCCTCCAGGGCCTAGATCTGGTTCAGATCTGAAATTTTTTCTAAAAAATCTCCCAATAGAACCTGCACAAAAGCAAAAACTAGCAAACCCAGAAAACCAGAAATATGCACAGGAAACTCCAAAACCCTAGTGAGTTAAAAATAACGATATTTACAAATCTACACTGCTATTTTACAGATCAAAACCCTGATGGCCAGATTTAAATCATTCAGCACAATTTAAAAAAAAAAAAAAAAAATTAAGAGAGAGGCACAAGCCCTGGAAAGAACCCTGCAAAAACGGAATTTAAGATAAGCCTAGGGAATTAGATCTGGAGGACTCTTCAGATCTTATTTCCTTGGGAGTCAACTGGTCCAAACTAGGACTTCCCCAAATGCCCAATTCTAAATCCGGAAGATTTCTGCAAACTTAAAGTTAAACTGTCAAATTAATAGAGAAATAGTGATAAAACATAAAAAAATTAAGAGCTAGAGATAACTGTTAACTCGATCCAATTAATATTCTTACCCTAGATCTAGTAACCTAAGCAAGATACATGTGCAATAGATTACTCTACAAGAGCCATTAATCAACAATCCATTAAAATGATTACCAACATAATATTAAGAACAAGTTTACCATAAAATGTTGAAGAGGAACACCACCATCAAAATAAAACCCCAAAGTCTTTGTTCGTATTATTCCAGAAAATATTACAGGAGAGCTTCAAGAGCGAGTGCACGATCCAGAGATCGAATGACTTGAACACTGACAAAGACCTCTAATTTATAAGATTAAATCTCCAACATCTAGTTCAGTTGATCCATGTCAAAATAATCTCGACCATCGAAAGGATTTAATTATCTTTTAATCTGGATTGTCGAAATTATAATTTCGAGGAAATTCGAATTTATCATTTAATTCCATTTTAATTAACTCAAAAATAATATTTTTGAGTTAATTACCTCAAAATTTTGACTTTGACTTAACCACCAAGGCCCAAGAGTCCAAAATTTCTTGAAATTCTCAATATTCCCTTGGCTTGGGATCTTTAAAAATTTATTTTTAAGGACCCACAAATTTTTCCTTTGAAGAATTTTAACTCACCTAGGAATTAAAATTAATTAAATTTCTGGCTTAGGATTTTTAATGAATTTGGCCAAAAAATTTAATTAAATGACTAAGAGGGCATTTAATTATTTTTCCAACCCTCTTTACATAAGATAAATCATTTAGACACATAAAAAGGGAATACCCATTCGTATAGACCCTTAAATAGTTACCCAATTTTGTGACTCAAAACATGATCTAGTAGACCAAGCAACTTGTAATAAAATAATCTAGCCAAGTAGCTAGGATTATTCCCCAACTACTTTTACAAAGACTCGATAGAAAACACTAGGACTCACTTAGCATCTTGATGATAAAATCCACCCTAACTTTGGGATGAAGCTAGAGGGGAAAACTCTGTCGATCACTTGTGTCGAGAAACACAAATAAATCAGTGAGACAAAAAACCTCCTTAGATAGAAATCGTCACCAAAATACTAGACTTACCTAGGTTGTTACATATATGATGGTCTTACTTAGATCATTTACATCATACACATGCAGAATGGGTTTACATCATTTACAAAACTGTCGACTAATGATGAATCTGAATGGCGTGAACACCTCGAACATGATGAATCCCATTTCAAAAAATGGGGGTGTATTGCTATGGGGTCATTGACAAAGTGTGGTCAACACACCGCACCCCTATGGAATCCGTAATTCCTACCCTGGGGATCCTAGTTACTGGTTTGGAAGTTTACCAACATCTGCAAATTTTGGTGTAATGACAAACCTCTTCAGGCAATCCTCCGCTGAGAGGAGATCAGGAGGATCACCAAGAAGCAGAAAATCGGTAGCGAGACAATTAGAGTGAAGAAAGAAGAGGAAGATGATGCAGCCCTTGCATGAAAGGAAGAAAACAGCACGGGAAGAGGAAGAGAGACCTTTCCAAGGTCTGGTGCTTTAACTGTGGCGAACTTGGACACTTCGCCAGCACTTGTCCTAAGAAGAAGGACAAAGGATCTTCTGAATCCAAGGCTGCAACAGCAAAGGATGATGGTTCTGATGATGATGCAACCATGAGTGCTCATGTGCCTCGAGAGAAGAGGTGGGGTGACATGGATATGTAGAGAATCTACAGACAGTGGCGGGATCCTTGATTCAGCGTTACTCTTGGATCACATACGAGCTACGGGAGCCTTAAGATGGTAGCGGGATGAGTCGAGAGATGGTTGCAGAAGGTCACAGTGAAGCAGAGGACAGAGCTGAAGAGGGTGCAGCGTAATGCAGAGGCAACAACAGCGTGGAGGCAGCAGCGCAGAGGCCGATGGGACTTCAGCAGCGCAAAGAGGCTATGCTCACGCAGTGCAGAATTGCAATAGCGTAGTAGCTTCAGGAGGACAGCGTAAATCAACAGTCAGGGAGCTTCAGTGATGGATGCAACTTGACTTATCTGTCAATAGTTGGGCAAGAGTCCTTCAATTGCTTACTTCTCGGCAACTGAGTTGTAGTGCAGCAGTTAGTAGTGGTAGTGCTATGGGTAGCATGTTGCAGCGAGTTGAGAGGGAGCTGTAGTACATATGTGGCAGTGACATGGGCAACAGTACAGAAAGCAACAACGCAGTGGATGGAGGGCAGCATGCCAAGCATCAGCAGCTCAGAAACCAACATCAAGATCTTGCAGTGCATGGTGTGGATGTATTGCTAGAGCACACTCCGTGCTAAGACGGAGTGTTGAGATCTTGTCTAGTTGGGGTAGCATCGGGTGTGCTCTAGCCCTGAAATTTTGTGGAGGGGATAAGACACACCTGACCTCCAAAACCTAGAAAACGTTTGGAGAAATATCAGCTGGTGTTCAAGTTATTAAAATAATTTTTTATTTTAATGTATTTCCTATCTAAACTTAGGAAAATTAAATAATTAAAGTGAATTAATTAACACATGTGTTGAAATGTTCTAAATGACGCGGATCAAGCAGTCTTCTAATCTCAGTCGTTGATGAGAGTTTTAATATCGACCGTTGAAGTGTTCAATGAAAAAGGATAAGAGAAAGGTTTGAAGGTCAGTTGGAAACACACACAGAGGCAGAGTTGAGAGACTGATCTAAAATTCTAGGGCAAGGTTTGCTAAGAATTTCTAGAGGAGTTTTCTGCAGCGAGGGGTAATATTGGCTGAGGGGATGATCTGATCCCAGAGCCAAGAGTCAGCAAGAGGCAGAGGAGCAACTTTCAAGGACAACGCAGCAGCTGCATAGCGCAGAGGCTTCAGCCGCTACGCAAGCCTAGGAAGGGGTAGCGTTGCAGCTTCAGAGAGCTTCAGAGTTACTCAGAGGCCTCCAGAAGCAGCGTAAGGACTGCATCACCCACTTTAGGGTTACGCAGTTCCTCTCTGAGCAGCACTGAGGCACGCAGAGCCTAGCAGGGCTTACGTTGGGGCTTCAGGGGCAGCACTGGGGTTTCTAGGGCTAGATCTGGGCTGATTCTTGTAAATCTCGTTTGCGGGTGTGAATCAGTTAGACATTTGGTCTTGGAACAGTAGGTTAGCTGCAGATTTCTTTTATTCTCTGTTGGGTTTTCCAGATCTGGAACCCAAATTTGTTGTACTCAGATTCTACTTAATAAAATAAACCCTCATATCTGTTGCACCGATTTTCCCGCTTTGGGTTTTTTCAGGGACTTATGTCCAAAAATCAGTGTGTCACTTTGTTTGAATGAGCGTAATATTTAGTAAATGATCTGCATGTGTAGATTGTTTGTTGTTTTTACTTCGGTATTTTCTAAATCTAATTTTTGAAGATAACTTGTATAAGTAGGAGAAGTAAACCATGATACTGCAGTAGAATTTTTACAAGTATCAATGGTTACTGTTTCAGTCTCGAATCAGGAATAACCTCCTAGTGCAGCAGGAAACAAAAGTCTGTCACACTAAGTTCAGTCGAGGCAGAGTATATGGCAGCAAGCACAGCTTCGTGCGAGGCCATATGGCTTCGTAAATTACTCTTGAACCTACTCAAGAAGAGGATGGAATCGGTCGAGATTATGTGCGATAATTAGAGTTGCACTAACCTCTCTGAGAATCCAGTGTTTCATGACCGGTCTAAACACATTGGCATTCGGTGCCACTTCATCAGGGACTATGTCCAACGGGGAGCAATACAGCTGAGGTACACTCCTACAGGGGAACATGTGGCAGATATCCTCACCAAGGCTCTAAGTAAGATTAAGTTCACTTGCTTTAGAGAGAAGATGGGGATGGTCGAGAACCCCTTCCATTAGAGGAACAGGTGGTATACAGAGACGAAGGGCGCTGCAATACGGATGAGGCAATGACAGAGACAGTATCACAAACAGCAGTACAGAGGGCAACAGTGCAGAGATGAGGGGCAGCAACCAAGACATCATCAGCGTAGCAGATGTTCTACAGTCAGAGCAGTACAGTGGTATCTTGCTTGAACACTTTCCTCGCTAAGACGGAGTGTTGATTTTATAGCATCGGGAAGTGTTCCAAGTCTCAAATTTAGTGGAGAGGCTTGGACAACAGTTATCCAGAGAACCCAAAAATTGTTTGTGGAAATTCCACTTTGATCTTTCTTTATTAAAATAATTAATTATTTTAATGCAGACCCTATGTCTAAACTTAGGGAAATTAAATAATTAAAGGGTATTAATAAAGCAGAGCGTGAATCTTCTAGAAAACGAAGATCAAGTCATATTTTAATCTAAGCCATTGATTAAAGATATAATCTTGGTCGTTGATTCATCAGCGAGAAGACTATAGGAAGAGGCTTGAGGGTCATTTGGAAATCAAGTCGGGGACATTCTCAGTACCCGAAGGAAATCGATTTTGTAGTAAGAGAATTCGATTTCAGTGGGTAAGTTTGTAGAGGTGGGATTGCAGAGGCAGAAGAAGGAGGGAGAAATCGGCTAACGAAGAAGAAGAAGGCATAAGCGTGTGCTGAGCAGCAGCACCAACCCCTCCACACAGAGTTACACAGTCCAGGGAGGGACTACACAGAGCAGATATGCAGGATGACGCATAGGGTGTAGGAGGTCACCCCAAGAGTCGGGAATACTTTCGGTGTGTCCAGAAAATTCATGCCAAGTGTATGCTAATTTACTTTGCTCACCATGACTTTTGTAAAAGATATTTTCATTGCTGAAGATAAATACAAACCCTCATCTGCTACACTGGTTTTCCCACATTGGGTTTTTCCGGGGACAATTGTCCAAAAATAACTGTGTTCATATGGTTGTTTCTATTGTGCTACTTGTGTAATTTCCGTTCTTCTGCTTTTGATTAGAGTGAAGTACTGCAGCTGTGTTTATTTCAAAATTTACTGAAGCATCTGTAAATAACTTATCGAATAAGTAGGAGAAATAAATCAATCACTGCAGTAATAAGTTTCAGATCTGAAAATTTCACACTATAGGTTCTAGCGTACACAAATTGATGTAATTTGATGTGGGAGCTTTATTTTGCATCATAATCAAAAGGAGTTTGTGGTTTTCCTAGTTAGGTTTCCATGTTAACATCTTGTGTGAAGATTTGTGAGTTTGGTGTGCTATTGATTATTATTATTGCCAATTATTCTTTACTTCGAGCAAGAAATTTTTTAAATTGTCAAAATACTGATTCATCCTCCCTCTCAGTGTTTTCCTGGTTTCTAACAATTGGTATCAGAGCTAAGTTCCTTCAAGTTTAGTCTAGTAGCTAGAACGGAGATCAGGGACAATGTCTAACCAGGAAGGAGGACACGCCAATAAAGCTCCTATGTTCACTGGAACAAACTATACATTCTGGAAGGTAAGAATGAGGACGAACTTACAATCTCTTGGTGCAAATGTTTGGGACACAGTGCATGTTGAGAATTTGGAGGGTCGGAGATTAATTCAAATGCTCTTCTTGATAATTACTTGTGAGTTTACTTGAGTTGCTTATGTCTTCTCATGCTTAGCTTATTAGTCTTTCATCAAGTCAATTACCAAAATACAAAAGACACAAAGTTAGGCTCTTCAAGCCAAGGCAAAACCTCTTCCTCTTGGAGAGGAAAACCCACGAGAAATTCTTCTTATAGATCTTCAAATGCCAAATACCATGACCAAGACTTAGACCCTTGACCTATGAATGCCTCCAAGACCTTGTCTTTATTTCTTTGACTACCTCCAACACTTATGCTTCTCTTCTGCTCCAATCTGCACTGACCTGTGCTAGTACTAAAGAACTCCGTCTCTAATTTTCACTTCTTATTACTTAGTCAACTATTTGAGACTGAATCTTCTTCACCTTGCATACATTTGTGCCTTGTACACTGCCTTCAACTTCGCTTAAGTTTCAAGTTCTTTGCTTTGCTTAACCCTGTACAAGACCTCAGATAACCGCGCTTATATTCACTGTACAATCCACACTTATAAACCTCAGGAATCTGCACTTTCTTACTTCAGGAAATCCGCACTTTTCTCTGTGTAAATTATAGAGAATTCCGCAACCTTTAAGCTCTGAAATCTGCACCCTTATTAACCTCTGAGATCAGCACTTGTTCACCTCTGAAATCTGCACTTCATCACTTCTGTAATCCACATTTTTCACTCCTGTAATCCGCACTGTTGACCTCTGAAATCCGCATTCTTGACTTCCTGAAATCTGCACTGTTGACTTTGGAAATCATAGAGAGATGCGAAATTTTTCTGTCACAGGAAATCTGCAGAACAGGGTATATATAGGGCCCAGTTTCACTGTCTTTTAGGCCGACCATACATTGGCTTGAGGGCCGACTTTACATATTATAGGCCGACTGGAAGGAGTATATTTTCCAGCATTGGTGAGGGCTGTTTCAAGCCATTCTTCCACAAGGTTTATGACAAGGTCTTGGAGCATTTTAATGATGACTAGGCTCTCCATATACATGACACTAATTACACTTATAAACAGACAAACCCTAAATAGACATCAAGAAGAAGTCTATTAACCTATAATAAAATTCTTGCTCATGAAACCTTTGAAGCAAGTACAACAATTTACATTTTATTATCTTTGTCTTCTTCTTTACATAAATACATAATTACATAGTCAATATGAAGACCAATCCTAGTTACACTTTTCAACAGTGCAAGATGGCTATAAAAGGCCTCCAATCATGCTTACTAAAGATGACAAGCTGGAGTTCACATATAATGCTAAGGCAATGAATGCACTCCTTGCTGAATTGGTCAAAGTCATGGATTGCACCACTGCTAACTACTAAGGAAATATGGGAGAAAATGAGTAGTTTCTATGAAGGAAATAGTAAGGTAAAGAAGGCCAACTACAAGGCTTCAGGATGCACTTTGAATCCCTAAAGATCCATGAAGATGAGGAAATATCAAAATTTTTCCTTCGAGTGGATGAAGTGGTCAGTACCAGAAGAGGACTTGATGAAGAACTGAAGGAGTCAGGTGTAGTTCAAAAGGTGATCACTTCCTGAGAGATTCAATCCCAGGTTATCAGTTATAGAAGAAATGACAGATCCCAACACTCTTAAAATGGATCAATTGCATGGTACACTTATTGCATATGAAATGAGAATTTCAAAAGGAAGATCTACAACAAGGGAGACAACCTTCAAAGCAGACAAAAATCCCAAGGAAGATCAAGAAGACTCATGCTATGAATTAGATGAAGAGGAGGCAAAGTTTAGCAGAAAACTGAAGAGAGGATCAGGTAAATATAAAGGTAAGTTGCCCTTCAATTGTTTCAATTGTGGTAAAGTAGGGCATTATGCTTCTAAGTGTCTAGAAAAGAAAAAGCATGAACATGAACATAGGGATAACGATAGAAAAATTCAGAAGGAGAAGAAGATTAAGAAGAAAAGTTTCTAGATTCAATATAGCAGTTCCTCAGAAGATGAAGATATTCAATCATTTGATGACGACAGAGATCAACAAAATACAAAGGAATTCATGCTCATGGCTTTAGACACTCTACAAGAAGATCACGGAGAGTCTAATGAAGAAGTGGCCAAGGTAGACTTGGAAGGTGAACTGTTCAGTGCCTTTGCAGAAATTCAAAGGATAAGGAAAAAGAATAACATGCAAAAGGAAATGCTAGCCAAAGGTAATTTTGAAAGCATGGCACCTCTTCTCCTGAAAATTGAAAAAGCAAAGAAGATTCAAGATAATTTGCAACAACAACTCAAAGAAAAATAAAAGGCATGTGAAATAATTGAAGAAGAGGATGTCACTCTAAGAAAAGAGTTAGGCAAAACTAAAACACAGTTGAGTTTAAATCAGAAATTTACTCAGGGGAACAACAGTCTGAATGAAATCTTAAGGGTCCAATGACCCCCCCGTAGCAAGACCAGTTTGGGCTTTGAAGCAGAGTCAAGTTCAACAACACTAAAAGGCAAGAAACCCATTAATTTTGCTGACGCAGTCAAAGGTACATCCATAAAAAATACAGTTCAGCAGCAAGAAGATAATAAAGTGGCAAACAAACAATTTCAACAACAAAACGAACAAAAAGAAATACAGTGATTTGAATCAGCAAGAAAAAGACAGCACTGTAAAGAGAAATAAAGGAAATCAACAGTAGAAATCAACAAGCTGCAGCCACAATGCTAAAGCACGATTTCAACAGAGATCTGATGTACCTCAGAGAAGAAGTCAACCAAACCTCAGCAATCAAATTTCTCCCAGGTATGAAGACATTTTTCCTGGCTATTGTTTTACATGCACAAATTATGGTCACAAAGCTGCCAGCTGTAGAGTGAATTTTATAGAAAATTTTGTTTATGCTGTAGCCCACCCAGTTTCAAGTTTTTGCATGGTTTAATGCCCAAAACCCATCATAAACATAGGACTGATATAGAAATAAATTTTGCATTCCACTAGAAAAAAAAGACTACTCTCCTATTTTTCACTTTTCAGCTGATATGAGAAAATATACAAGCAAGCACACTCAGAAAATGAACACAATGTTTTGGTTTAAGACAATGTTCCACCAAGTCCCCTGGAGGTGGGAGCGAGGGACCGCGGGAGCGGCCTATGCAAAAGCTCCCTACCAATTTTCAGGAAACGTGGGGGGACGTCAGGGTCATAAAAACTATAAAATATAAAAATATATATAATATTATAATATTATATATGATATATCATTGAAAATTTAATAATAAATATTTATAATGCAACTGTATTTTTCATTTTTGCAAGGAATGTATATACAGTTATCATACACTTACATCATGAAAGATAAATTATTAAATCATAAATGATAAAATTTAAAAATTATAAATCGATGAATGATGAATCATCTAACTGAAACAAATTTAAAAGTTAAAACTTAAAACATACATCATAGATTCATATGTAACTTTGTAATTGTATAATCATTAATGTAACTACTAACAATGTACAATAAAAATAAAATTTAAGATATCATATGAGTCATGACATATATGAATTGTATCAAGACTCAAAATAAACTTTAAACTGAAGTTTACAACTCAAGTCTAAAACATAAATATTAAAACTTAAAAGCAAATAAGTTTGAAGTTATGTCTGAAACAGTGAAACATAAAACATAACTTCTTCTGACTGCGGGCTGCTGCGGGCTTCTTCCGGCAAGTGCTAAGTGCGGATGATACAATGATACAATGAAAACAAATGAAACCTAAAAATTAATTTAATTAAACAATCGATTATTAAAATATTTTTTTATTTTTTCATTTAAATTTTTTTTAAATTCAATTTTTTCTTTTTAATTGTGGGCCCCACATGCTCCCTCCCGTCCCCTCACGCCCCCTTCATGCTCCCTCACACCCCCTAAAGAACCCTTGACCCCTCAATCTGAGGAAACGTCCCCTCTGACGTCCCCCTTAATTTCCTGATTTTTGGGGGCATTGGGAAACGTCCCCTAGAAGTCCCCAAGACCCTGAAGCACGAGGGGGCAAGGGTTCTAGACCCCTAGGTGGGGGGGCGAGTCCCCGTGTAACACTGGTATAAGACCCTGGAAAAACCCACAAAGGGAAAACCAGTTCTAAATTCTAATGCAAGATTTTATTTGCTTAAGGAAATTTGTACAACAAGAAATTTGGACTCATCTCTTCCCTTAAAGGTGTGTCTTTGAAGTCCTCTTTCCTCTGAGTTATGAATTGATATTTCTTACACAGTCAACTCTGAAGCAAAAATTTTGGGCTTCATATCTGCTTCTTATGCACAGGAAATCGGGCCACTAAACAATCAACTATTTATCAAGAAAAACTCTTCCGGATAGACAACACCAGTTTTTGGATCAACGCATTTTGAACCCCAACTGAGGTTCATCATCAAGAAAAGAATGAACCTCAATAGGGGTTTGAAACGTGTTGATCCAAAAACTGATGTGATCTATCCGGAAGAGTTTTGCTTGATAATCATGAATCACAAAAGCCTCCATTCTGATATTTTATCGCTACACGGAAGGGATGTTGCGAACAAAGTTCATCTATTTGAATGAATGCCTTTTCCTGATGATGAACCTCAGTAGGGGTTTGAAGCGCGTTGATCCAAAAACTGATGTGATCTATCTGGAAGAGTTTCGCTTGATAATCATGAATCACAGAAGCCTCCATTCTGAGATCTTATCCTTGCACGGAAGGGATGTTTTGAACAAAGTTCATCTATTTGAACGAATGTCTTTTCCTGATGATGAACCTCAGTAGGGGTTCGAAACACGTTGATCCAAAAACTGATGTGATCTATCTGGGAAGAGTTTTACTTGATAATTATGAATCACAGAAGCCTCCATTTTGAGATTTTATCCCTGCACGGAAGGGATGTTCCAAACAAAGTTCATCTATTTTAACGAATGTCTTTTTCTGATGATGAACCTTAGTAGGGGTTCGAAATGCGTTGATCCAAAAAATGATGTGATCTATCCGGAAGAGTTTTGCTTGATAATTATGAATCACAGAAGCCTCCATTCTGAGATTTTATCCCTGCACGGAAGGGATGTTGCAAACAAAGTTCATCTATTTGAACAAACATCTTTTCCTGATGATGAACCTCAGCAATGGTTCGAAATGTGTTGCTCCAAAAACTGATGTGATCTATCTGGAAGAGTTTTGCTTGATAATCATGAATCATAGAAGCTTCCATTCTGAAATCAACTATTTACCTTGAAAAATCAGGTTTCCTTAGTAGAAAATAGAAAATACACACACATTACAGGTATCGCCTCCCTGAACAACGAGCTGAAATACGCTCAGGAACAACCCCGAGAATCCTGCTATATGTGCCCAAAAATCTCGGATTTCGTGCAGACTGTTTGAAGGATAATTTTTCACTGCCTATACGTTGGTTTGACAAGGTTCAAATCTGAAGCATGCCCTTAACTTGTGAGCAAATGATTACTATGACTGTCACCTAGAGATTCGAGCTCGCTTCTTGACTTGATCTCAGCCTCTAAGAGAGATTCAAACTACTGTGGTTTCTTCCTTGTTCTATGTTGTAGAATTTCTTACAAGAGATCTCTTCCTCCTCTCAAGCTCCTTTCTCTCCTCTCCTCAAATCTCTTGAGAATAATGTACCTCCCTTCTCTCATTTTTCCCTTTTTGTCTCCCTAAGGTGAGGAGAACCTTAACCCTTAGATTTAATGGCTGAGATTATATCTCAACTCATTAGATCAAGGGTGAAGATCATTCCCTCTCTTGACCCCCTCCCTCATGTGATCCCCCTCAATTAATGAGTCTCTTAGTACTTTTTAATGTTTTGTACCATGTGCACTTTTTTTCTCATAAAGTGACTTTTAAAACATAAAATCACTTTAATAATATAAAGTGTACTTAGTGCTTTTCTCATAAAGTCACTTTTAAAACACATGTGACTTTAATAAATTAGACTAAAAGGTACATCTCCCATAAAAAGTAACTTAGCACCATGACATTAATAAAACACATAATGTCACTAGACAAAAAGTCATTAATGTGTCTTCCTAAGCCAAAAGGATAAATGCCTAGGAAACACCTCCTTAGTACCTTTTTCAACACTCCCTCTTATCGAGGAATGTGTTTCTCACCACTCCCATCCTATCTCCAAAAAATAAATGCTTGCCCCTTGGCAATGACTTGATGAGAATGTATGTTACTTGTTAGTTTTCGGATATTGTGGTAGCATCAGACAGGTGTTCTGTCTCTAAGGTGTTAGAGGGACTAAGAAACATGATATCTCCAATACCCAGAAGTGGTTTCGCGAGATATGGATCCGAAACATCTTAATTAGATTAATTGACTGGATAATTAAAATTTCCCAAGTCTAACTTAGGAAAATTGGTTAATTAAAGTGTATTAATTAAGGAAAACAACTTTTGCTCTAGAGACTTCTCAAAAGTAATTTGACGGAGTCTATATGAGCCATTGATCATGATTAGATCTTGGTCGTTGGTGCTCCAGTGAGAGAATTATACGAGAAATTTGATGGCGCTTGGAGAAGACACATCAATGAGCAAGGGAGCAAGGCAGTGTGAATTTCCTAGTGCAAAGTATTCAACAAGGGAAGCGTTCAAGCCAACAGAACATCAATTAGAGGGTTTAGCAGAAATTGGAGAGAGATTTCCAGAGTCAAAGGGAAGGTCGATTTCTTCTACAGGAAGGTCGTACCAGTGGGTGCAAGTTCTCTAGTGCATAGATCTAAGTAGTAGATCGTATTTCCAATTGTCAGGGATCAAATCCAAAGGATAGAGTGAGTTTGCTAGTGCGTGTTAGAAAATCAGAAAGGCAGAAATATTTTCCTATGTTGACAATTACTTGTGTTATTCTTATATTCTTATTAATTTTCTTTATGTTCTTGTTTATCTTCGTCTCATCAAGCAATTATCAAATCAAAACCATGAAGATCAGCGACACCAGAAGTAGGCACTCTGCTAGGGCTAAAACCCCTTATGCAGGGGAAAACCCAGTCAAACTCTTCCACTAATAGATTCAAATCAAATTGAGACAAACCATGACCTTAGACCAAACCAAAAGATCTTCCTCACTCCCCAAAGTCAACCTTCAAGGATGATTATCAAACTTCAATAGTATTCTTCAAGTCAAACAACTTCAACCCAACAACTACACATAATTTCAACCCTCCAGCTCCCATATTTTTGGCCCCCCCTGCAATTCTGAAATTTTCAGCCTTCCCACAACCTTGAAACTTCGCATGTGTGGCAATAGAGAGAGAATTTCAGCATCCATTTTGCTTGACAAGGGTCTCATTCTTTTACTAGGTATTTCACTCTCTTTTTCTTCTCCTGCAACTACAGATTGAACTTGTCTGTTTTGTGCTATAAATGAGGTCGAGTTGCTTACTATATATAGTGGTTTATGGCTCCCTATGAGGCCAACTTGTCCTTTAATGAGGCCAAGGCCAATTTGTCTTCTTTGAGGCCGACTCCCTATGAGGCCGACTTGTCCTTTAATAAGGCCAACTTGTCTTCTTTGAGGCCGACTTGGTTGAGGAGGCCTAAATGAATCAATTTACATCAAAAATAAATTTCTTTCTTGATAGATAAAGCCCAAGAAGGATCCATTACATGATGACAAGGACTATGACTCAAGACATAAACCCTAGAAGGCTACAATGGAGGCTTTGACCGAAAGTAAAAATAATAAAGCATGAAACCCATGCTTATAAATAATTTTTCTTTCATAATAAAATTTCCTTTTTCTTTCTTTTGACAAATACATTACATCATGACTCAAATCTAATTATGAAGAATAACCCTAGTTACATTCTTCAACACTCCCCCTTAACTAGGGAGGTATTCATAATAGGTACATGGATGAACTCAAAATGATATGTTTCTATGAAGAGTCACAACACACACAGTGCTACAAATTAGATACCTGACATGGGTATCTAATCGAGTGGGATCAAGGTGTGTTCTGTTGATTATTGTAGCATCAGAAAGTGCTCTAAGTCTCAAATTTGGTGTAGAGGCTTAGACATTAGTATCCCAAAGAACCCAAAAAGCGTTTCTGAAAATTCCACTCGGATTTTGTTTTATTTGAAAAATTAATTATTTTAATGGGGACCCTAAGTCTAAACTTAGGGAAATTAAATAATTAAAGGGTATTAAATAAAACAGTGTGTGAATCTTCTAGAGGACATGGCTCAAGTCATGTTATAATCTTAGCCGTCGATTGGACATCTAATCTGGGCCATTGATATGTGCACGGGAAGACTATAAAGGAAGGCTTGAGGGTCATTTTGGAAAACACATCGAGACACTAAATTGATCTAAGATCGAAATTTCTAGGGTGTGTTTGCTGAGAAATTCGAGCTAGAGATCTGAGCAGTAAGGGACAGAGATAGCATCCAGAGAGGAAGACATTTTCTCAGCCGATGGAGCATCATTCAAAGAGAGGCAGAAGAGATCTAACCAAAGCCAACGCTGAAGGAAGATGGCTGAAGCAGAAGTAGTGCGAAGGACAGAGGAAGGGTTTTCGAAATTTTTCTGGTGGATTAGTTTCGAAGGCCGGGATCCAGAAAGTTGCATCGGGAGGCTATTCCTCTGGGTCCACAGCGGCAAAACGACTTGGTTGAGGGCCAATGTTGAGCCGGAAGGGGGTGACGCAGTGGCTAGAAGTTCTAGTGCTGGATTTGCGCAAAGCTTCTCCAGGGCAGTGTTTTCTTCATTCGGATCAGCTGGAAATTCAATGATTGAGTGAGGTAAATCCTCACAAATTCTTCTGCCAGTATTTCTCTCTGTAACTGAATCACCCTAGGGGTAGTCAGAGATTTATTCAGACATTGCTACCGCATAATAATAAAACCCTCAGATCTATTGCACCAGTTTTCTTGCATTGGGTTTTTCTGGGGACTTAGTCCAAAATCAAGGTGTCATATGTGTGAATGATTTCCTTGTTCAGTTTCCTTGTTTCAGAATCATAATTATTGTAGTGTAGGTTGCTTGAGTGATTACTTCAGTATTTCATGAATGTATTCAGAAATAATTTGAAGCGAACAAAGTTCCTTTTCAAGTTAAATATTCTAGAAGACTTGAAATATCAAGATATCCATGAGGATACAAATATTATATTATAAAAGATATGAGATAGATAGATGATAAAATGTTACAATGAGGCCCTACTTATATACCTATGCAGGTGACCTTTCATGATTGGGCATGTCTCTTAGACATGCCCTTTCACTAACTTAATGACTACTTACATAATAATTAATTGACTATTTAATAATTATATTTGTTATATTTGTTATGAATTATATTCATAACATTGCCCCTTCCTTCAAAAGCTTTGTCCTCAAAGCTTATAGTTGACACTTTTCTTCATTTCAATCACACTGTTTTCTTCATTTGCTTTCGTCATTTGCTTTTGTCACAATTTAATATATCAACTTTTATTTATTTATTTGTTATGAATTGGCCCTTCCTTCAGAACTTTGTCCTCAAAGTTTAATGGATAATAATTTCTTCATCTTGTATTTGTTAAAATACTATAATTTTCAGGAAGTCTTCCTTCTTTCCTTTCCAATTGGATTTAATTTCCTTTTCATCAATGATTGATTTCATTTTGTCTGTTGAATTGAGTTTTTAGAGTTTTTAAGGTAACCCTTCCTAACTTTCTCTTCTTCTTTTTAATGAGGTTATTATTCCTTCAATTTTTTTATAATAATTTAATTAATTAAATTAATATATATATATATATATATATATATATATATATATATATGCTTTTAACAATTGATTTTTTTTTAACTCTTTTTTTGTTGAAAGGTTACAACCCTAGTGAAACGTGGCTATTCACATATATTCACATATAAAATATATGTCCACTTATGTGTATTTATCCACGTAAAAGTAAACTTACCATTCACAGGAGATTTTTTATTCCTTTACTTCTTATTTTACCTTGCAAATACCATGGGCAAATACCATGGGCTTCCAAAACCACGAGCTTGTAAACCACTGAAAGAATAATCAAAATAACCTTACCTACTCTTCCTTATTTCTTTTTCCTTTTTAATTTTAATTTGTCTTGGTATGTACGTATATGTACTTCTTTATATATGTCTCTTTTTTTTGTTCTTTTTAATATACTTTGACTTTTCTTCTCTCTTTTATTATTTTTAATATAAATTCTTCCTTTTTAAATATTTCTTCAATTTTTTTATATAAATTATTCTCCCCTTTTTTCTTTTTTTTTCTTTTCAAAAATTCTCTGGTTTGTTTTTTCCCTTTTCTTTTATTATGGCCAAAGGCCTAGTGGCGAAAATGGAGAAACTCCAAGATTGATAGTGAAACGCTTCAGTCACGATGGCAACAAGGTTTACAATTTTTACGGTCAAAGACCTGGATCAAGGAGCATAGCTCTATGCAGCGATGAGCGGCCAGAAGATCGACTCGTCCAATACCAAATGAAGCAAACAAAGTTCCTTCTCAAGTTAAATATTCCAGAAGACTTGAAATATCAAGATATCCATGAGGATACAAATATAATATTATAAAAGATATGAGATAGATAGATAATAAAATGTTACAATGAGGCCCTGCTTATATAACTACGCAGGTGACCTTTCATGACTGGGCATGTCTCTTAGACATGCCCTTTCACTAACTTAATGACTACTTACATAATAATTAATTGACTATTTAATAATTATATTTGTTATATTCGTTATGAATTATATTCATAACATAATTGTTTACAGTAAATTACATAATAGATGAAGTAATTCAGATGGTTGCAGTTGGATTCCTTAGATTGGTTGAGATCTAGGAATTTTCACATGGTATCAGAGCACTGATGTGAAACAGGAAGAACGGATCTGATTTTTGAAGTGAAGGTCGTTATGCTACAGTGCAGCAAAACGAATCCATTGAAGGACTGCTCATTTCTAGCTAGGAGGGCTGAGATTTTCGTGGCAGTCTCTCTCTGAGTGAGTCGACAAAGAGAAAGGGCTTCCAGATTCGAGATCTTGCTGTGGCAGAGGGAGTAGGGCAGAGCCTCCATGCAGAAAATAGAGGGACGCAGTTTTCTGAAGCTATTGCTGGACAAAAAAGCGTTAGGAGTCGTCAAGAGCACATATTTGGGGAATTCTTCATCTGTGATTTCCTAGCCGAGGAAGTCAGCATTTCTCAGTTGTGGAGCAGTAGAGGAGCAACAGAACTTACAACTCCACTAGGGAGTGTGTAATCTTGCCAGGGGATGCGCAATAGGGAGAAAGAGGGAGAAAATTCGACATTTTTTCAGCTGAGATGGCATCTCACGGACTTCGTGATCAGGATCGGTTGGAGGGCTCCTCCAACTATATGATCTGGAAGGAACGGACTATGTTCCTTCTAGATGAATATGATCTGAAGGCATTCGTGGAGAACGTGGTAGTTGTACCTACATATCCAGATCAAAACAAGAAGTACAAGGTTGACATGGCGAAGGCGAAGAGGTTGCTCCTTGATGGTGTCAAGGATCACATTGTCTCACATGTGGCTAGCAAGAATACTGCCAGAGAGATGTGGGTAGCTTTGCATGACCTATATGAGGGATCTTCCGAGCAATGGAAGTTGTACTTGGAGCAGAAGCTTCGTATGATCCAAATGCGGAAAAGGGAGCGCGTGGCTTCGTACCTCATGCAGTTTCAGGAGGTTCGAGATCAGTTGTCGGCAGTAGGTGCTACACCTACAGCTGCAACCATGGTACGGATGGTGCTTAACAGTGTCACAGAGGAGTGGCAAGTGTTTGTCCAGAGCACACTGGGCTGGGCAGCGTTACTGAGCTGGGAGCAGTTGTTGTCAGATTTCCAAGAGGAACATAGTCAGACCTCGGCAAATGCAAACTTGATGGCAACAGTGGAAGCGAATCGAAATTCATGGAGGAAAGAGGAGAACGCAGCCCTTGCATCGAAGGGATAGCAGGCGCAATGGAAACTTAAGCGGGATGCTTCAAAGGTCAAGTGCTTTAGATGTGGCGAGCTGGGCCACTATGCATCTCAGTGTCCTCTAAAGAAGAAGAACAAAGATGAGAAGCATGACCCAAAGGTTGCAGCCGCGAGAATTGAGGATGAGGTGGCCATGAGTGCCCATGCTTCTCCTAGTGAGAAGTGGGGTGATATTGTGTTGTAGTTCTTTGAACTTTAGTTGGGCAGGATCCTTGAGGAGCCCACCCCATGGATCATACCTTGCTACGCGAGCCCATGATCAGCAGTAGCGAGATGGAGGAGTATTCATATGGAGCTGAGGAGTGTTGGAGACAACAGTGCAGTAGATAGCAACGTTCATTTCTGGAGCAATGCAGAGTAGAGGCAGTAGCAGTGTAGCAGCAACAATGCAGTGCAGTGCAGATCATCCGAGGGACAACGCAGTAGCAGCGTAGCAGCAACAACGTAGTGCACATTGGTGGAGTGCAGTGCAGATCATCCAAGGGACAACGCAGTAGCTATCAGCAGTCAGATTCTTCAGCACTAAGGTGCATCCACTGAACACTTGTTCATTTTTGGGTGAGTTTCTGTTGTTTCTCTCAACAGCTGAGTTCCAGTGCAGATGCAATGTTAGCAGTGGCAGTGTTAACAACATAATAGATGCAGCGCTTGAGAGGGAGCTATAGTACAGATGCAGCAATGGCAGTGGCAGTGTCATGGGCAGTATTATAGTGGAAATAGCAGCAACGCAGTGTTGCAACATCAGTAGTGCAGAGGATGCTTCATGGTCATAGCAGTATGCAATAGGCATAATTGCTAGAGCACTTTCCTTGCTAAGAGGGAGTGTTGATTTTTGTAGCATCAGAAAGTGCTCTAAGTCTCAAATTTGGTGCAGAGGCTTAGACACTAATATTCCAAAGAATACAGAATGCGTTTGTGGAAATTCCACTCGGATTTTGTTTTATTTGAAAAATTAATTATTTTAATGGGGACCCTAAGTCTAAACTTAGGGAAATTAAATAATTAAAGGGTATTAAATAAAACAGAGTGTGAATCTTCTAGAGGACATGGATCAAGTCATGTTATAATCTTAGTCGTTGATTAGACATCTAATCTGGGTCGTTGATATGTCAACGAGAAGACTATAAAGGAAGGATTGAGGGTCATTTGGAAAACACACCGAGACACTGAATTGATCTAAGATAGAAATTTCTGGGGCGGGTTTGCTGAGAAATTCGAGCTAGATATCTGCACAGTGAGGGGCAGAGATAGCATCCGGAGAGGAAGAGATTTTCTCAGTCGGTGGAGCATCAGTCAGAGAGAGGCAGAAGAGATCTAACCAAAGCTAGCGCTGAAGGAAGAGGGATGACACAATGACTGCGTAGGCTCACACAGAAGCAGCGCAAAGGCAGAGGAAGGGTTTCCGGAATTTTATTGGTGGATCAGTTTCGGAGGCTGGGATCCGAAAAGTGGCACCGAGAGGCTATTCCTTAGGGTCCACAGAGGCCAAACGACTTGGTTGAGGACCAACGCTGAGCCTGGAAGGGGGTGACGCAGTGGATGCAAGTTCCAGCACTGGATCTGCGCAGAGCGTCTCTAGGGCAGTGTTTTCTTCATCCGGATCAGCCGGAAATTTAGTGATTAAGTGAGGTAAATCCTTAAAAATTCTTCTACCAATATTTCTCTCTGTAACTGAATCACCCTAGGGTTATTCAGACATTGCTACTGCATAATAATAAAACCCTCAGATCTGCTGCACTGGTTTTCCCGCATTGGGTTTTTCTAGGGACTTAGTCCAAAATAAAGGTGTCATATGTGTGAATGATTTACTTGTTCAGTTTCCTTGTTTCAGAATCATAATTATTGTAGTGTAGGTTGCTTCAATGATTGCTTTAGTATTTCATGAATGTATTCAGAAATAATTGTGTAAATTAAATTAGATAATAGATGAAGTAATTCGAATGGTTGCAACAGGATTCCTTAGATTTATTGAGATCTAGGAATTTTCACATGTTCCAAGCTTTAGCCTCTATAGGTACCATCAAGCTTCTGCTCTAACACCAACCCAGGGATCTAGGTATCATATCCAAGGCGGAGCTCCACAAGACCAATGATACCCTCTCTACTTTGGGATCTAGACATCATCACGGGTCAACCAAATGTCCTCCCAAGCATCTTGTCGCCCCAAGATGCTTCATCTCTCCCTATCAACTAAATCAGATATATCCACCAATCCAGAGCATGATTCTGAATCTTCAACCTTCTTCAGTTCCTGCACAATCAAAATCCCAATTAGTAATAAACTTTCAAATATATACAAGTAAGCACAAACCTTCAAGATCCTCAAATATTCTAATGTTGTTTAGATCATCATATTTTCCAAGCATATATCGTCGGAAACATTCTTCTTTAACTTCTTCAAAAACACCAAACTTAGCCTCAACACTTCTCAACTAAACCAAGTCTTTGGATCAAGATTATCCATCTGTAGTGTTTTTATTCATTCTTTGATCTCATTATTACTTCAAGGTATTCATTGTAGCTATAATATACCCTCCCTCTTAACTAGGGAAATATACTCACATTCCCTTTGAGATCAATAGCTTCATTCTTACAGGTTCTTTATCATAACATTGAAAAATTTTCAAACATTCAAAACTTCCTTTCTTTAGGATCATTTTTCTTATGGCAACAAGGTTATGTATCCATCTTCAATGTTATCATCATTCTTATAGCTCCTTTCATCCATCATGCTTATCATTATTATCAAGTCATCTTTAATTATGAACATTTTCAACATCTTGAAGACTATGTACCTGAAAATCTTAAACAACAAGTACAACCATATACAAATATACAAAAGCATGAAGTCAACTATATCAAAAATTATGTCATTGCAATCAAAGCAATCAAGCTTTAGAGAATAAATACGTGAATCAAGTTAGATTCATAGTTAATAAGGGTTATATCCTTTCATACTACAACAATTTGCTAGGGTTTTGTCACAAGCCTTATATTTCATCATCGAGACTAAAGTCTTAGATATCAACTGTTGAGAAATCTAGGGCATAGAAATTAAGTGATTTCGCTTCTATTAGTAACTGCTTGTGAGTGATATTTACTTCTTTAGATTAGGATTTCTTTTGCTTAGGTTATTAGTGTTCTTTTTCATCAAACAACTACCAATGCATAAACCATAAATAGACAAGAGACACAGAATAGAGGCTATCATCTAGGGCCAAAACCTCTCCCACTTGAGAGGAAAACCGGAACAAATTCTTCTTCTTATAGATATTCCAATTGACGAATACCAAGACCAAGACCCTTGACCTATTTGCCACTGCAAGACCAAGACACAAGTTCCCTTGATGAGATCCTTGAAGATTGTCAACCTCCTGCTTCTTCTTCCCTTTTGGCTACCCTTCAACGTTGACCTACTTTTGCTTTAGACATGTACCTTATTTCAACCCTAATTGCAGCATGTGAGAAGTATGATAATCAACTTCTACACCTTATTACCTCTTTGCTTAGAGGGGAGACTCTCTCACATATTTCGGCTTGATGACTTCAGCTTCTATAAGTGACTTTTCCAACCTTGGATCCTCCAGCAATACTCTTGGTAACCTCTGCAATAGCTGTCGCTTCCTTACTTTGCATGTGTGACAAAACAAAGCCCAAAACAATCCTGAAATAATTCGATCTTCTTCTCCCTTTAGTCGTTGGTTTGCGTTGCCTTCCTTGACCCTTTTTGCACTTCTTCAAACCGCAGATGGTCACTAAATTAGGTGCTCTGAAATGTGGACATGTTGCCCTATTTATAGTTGTTGTAGCCTCATAATAAGGCAACCTTTCATCGAGCTAGGCCGACGTGTCACTTGGAGAAGTATTATTATTCCTTTTGAAGCTGACTTGAAGGGAGATACTTGTGCTTGTCTTGGAGGGCTATTTATACTTATCTAATGATTCATACAAAATGTAATATGCCCAAGAAGGGTCCTTCATACATGACATAGACTCAAATTGACTTCTATCACTAGATGACAAATCCTAAAGGCTCACAATGGGAGCCATCACTAAAAATAAAATTCCTTGCTCATCAAACCCATGAGACAAGCATTACAGTAAATATTTTATTTTTCTTCTTTTCATCAATTACATAAAATCACAATTACACATGGCATTATGAAGACCGAACCTAGTTACACTTTTCAACACTCCCTCTTAACTAGGGAGGTATTCATAATGGTACTTGGTCATTCTCAATCTAAAGAATTCTCATTAGAAGAATCGGATTGGTAACCCATCTGTTTAGCATCATATCAACCAGCATTGTCAAATAGCAAGGCCTTGACTAGTAGCTCTATCTCTCCACAAGATTAGAGCACAATGCTAGCGAGACCAATGATGTATAGACACCCTCATCATTGTCTCTCTTGGAACATACTCCACTTGGGTTCTAAGAGTGTGTTCTACCAGGACTATTCTTATCTTGGATTCCCAGTCGTCAAAGAATATCTGTCCTCTAGGACTACTCTTGCCTTGGATGACTTAACACGTCCTCAGAGAGCATCGGATGCCAGATGTTTACCCAATCCTCCATTCTATCTTCCCAAGTGAAGACAAGAATGATGTGTCTATCTCTCCCTCTTAATTAGGGAGCACATATCTATTCCAACAAAAGAATGTACTCATTCCTAAGGAAGGAATGTACCTAAGCTCCCTCTTGGCTTAGGAATTTTGCTTCCAAGTTTATACCAAGTAAAAAACTTGTTTCCAGGCTGCCTCTTAATTACGGACCTACAACAACTCCTAAGGTGGAGATGATTGGACAATCAACTGCTTGAAGAACTCCTCACGATGTCATGAACTTCCTTTTCGTTATCTAGGAGTCTTCATGTTTGGGACATATACATAGGGCATAGACCATCCATCACTTTCATCTTTGAGCCATGTCATCATTCCTTTCATTGGAAAGTGATTCATCAATCCATATCTGGCCTTACTTCATGCCATGCTGCCTTCTTCATGCCATGTTCCCTTAAGGATCTTTCATTCTACTACATGGTCATCATCGCTAGAAGACATTCATAGCTCTTCCCTAGGAAGCCCTACATAAGCTCATCCGGATATAATTCAAAAATAGGAAATTAAATCAAAATTACCTTTGCAATGGTCTTTCATCATGACATCTTCCAGTTTGCGTCAGCATCCTGCATACATATTGACACATCTCCCAAAGATATCCATTGTCAAGGGTCCCCATCTTTTTCAGACTTCCATCAGAGTCTTCATATCTTTCCGAGAGATATCATAGTCAAATCTTTCAATTCTCAGATGTTGATTTCCTTCATAGTTACACATTCCACGATTTCTTGCTTTCTTTCTTGACATTTTCTTCCAAGAACTTTTGCTCATAGTTCCTCCAATTTTGTCAACCATCTCATTTTTCAGATCAGGATATATTATGTTGACTTCATCTAGTCAATGTGTGACCCATGCCTTCTTGCATCCTTTCAGAGGAGGAGATCCTTTTTCCTTTGATCATGTTCTCAAGATAAAGCATTGATCCATATTACTTGCAACCATATGACATGAATCCAAATTTTATTAAATGAAAGCATACATACTTCATTCTCCTTTGGGTCATCTAGACTTCCTGCAGCAACTTCCTTGATTGAAAAAACTTCAATCCCTTCATCTGCCTTACCTTTTATATCATCATACCATCATCCCATGAATTCCACAAGTTGGAATTCTTGATGAAACACTTGCTTCCTCTCTTGATCAGTGAACCGTGCAATGAAGATTCTATCAGAGAATCTTGAGGATCTTTTGTATCCCCATCCAACATATGTTTCCTTTTGATTGATGTATGATGAGCTTTGTCTTGATAACTTTTCCTTTCCATAAGTGCCACTTATGTTTCCAATGAGGTTCCACATATGGCCTGAAAACGTGTTTCCGTCCATATTGGGCACGTTTCCCCAACGTGAAATGACCCATTATGGACAAGAATGTGTTTCCAGGCCATACGGTATGGTGAAATGCTTTTTCGTTTTGTTTCTGGGACAAGAGCACAAACTAAGCCCACTCTTTGAGCTAAATCCCCCATCAATCCATGCCCAGAAATGTCCATGATAAGTAAAGCAATACTCAAGTACGAAATGACAAGACATACCTTTAGATTCGAGAGGCCCACCTTCGAACATATGATCAATACAGATGGGTGAGAGACTACATGGCTGGCTTAGGTGGCAGAGAAATGGCACAACGAGCTAGTTGAAGGCTACAAGGGGTTGTTGGCTGTCGGTGAGGTCCATCATGGAGAAACATTTCTCCTAGGCATATCACCCACGAAGTGGTGGGTAACAACATGCATTTACTTTCTTGTATCTCTTTTATTGCTTTTGCTTCGTGATTTGCAAGGAGAATAGTTTTCTCTATGGTTTGTCGTTAGAATACTTTTTTATATGGTTTGTTATTTGTTGCTATTAGAATAGTTTATTTTTTCAAATTTAATTTTTATTCATTACCTTTATGCACATTTACTTTATTGTCATTTTCCTTAGTGTAGTTTACTTTTAGTTAATTTACAACTTTCCTTGCAATAGAATTAGCATTTTCCTTATATTCATTTCTTTGCTTATTTCTTACACTATTAGAATTAGCATGCTTCATGTTTGAATGATAGTTCTTTCAATGTAGTTTGCACATACAGTGCACGATACCTAGGAAGCTTTATGAACCCTAGGTTGACATTTAAAGTGAGGAATTCAACATTCTCATTGCAATTCTTTGTCCCATCAAATATGAGGACCAAAAGGTCCAAAACAATAAACTAAGCTAGTTGCTAAACTCCTCCCTACAGAAGAAGTTTTTACCAATTGTGAAAGCAACCATGTTGCCAAATTTTGTAGTTGTGGGTTAGCACTTCCATGCATGTTCCACCTCTCCTAGACAATCAATGTTCCACCATCCCTCATATCAGGATCCTCATCACTAGTATCGTCCTTCATTCTTCTCCTCTTCTCTAGCCTTCGTCTCCACCTCAATTCTCTAGGGATATAAGTCAACACCACCCAATATTGATCAAACTACCTAATCCAAGCCTTAAAATATGGTATAAATGTTAGAAATCAGCCAAACCGAGCGCCTGATATTTAATTCCAAGCAATTAATTACTAAACAAATACACAACTATATGTTTCCAAATAAGTCCCCCTCCACCATGAAATCATCTCCAAAAAGCCTCAAATCACCCTTCTAAGGCATGTGGGGATGACATGGTATCCTCTGAGGCAAGCATTGGCTCATGGGCACATCTTAGTGATCATCAACTTCATTTGGGATCTAGAACAAGGTAACTTCCATCAAATAAGGTCAAGGTCAGTCTAGGGGCGTCCTAGATCCATTTGGGCACATCATCAAACAAGGCTAGGGGACACATTGGATCTTATACAGGATTGCAGATGGTGTCCATTTGGGTTTGGTCTCCCTATATGGGGTCCTCACCACCTAAAGGGCTACATTGGAACATGTAGGGTGTGTGTAGAGAGCCATGGGCCTCCACAGCAGCAAAAAAAACTCTATGGATCCCCACCAATGTCCAAAGTTTACTAGAGATCCACTTTTGGGTTGAGGATGATGCACTTGGTAGTCTATGCCCAGCAGGCCCCATAGGAGCACCACACACTTGGCAGGTGTCCCAGGACTTGTACAATAACAAGGCAACGTCCATTCCATCTTTTGAGCCCTTACAGATGATCTACAAGCATCTTCGACTCATATGGAAACCCATGGGGTCATTGGTGTGCCCCCACACCCATTGGGAGCGCCACAGATCTACTACTTGGAGAATAAGGGGCCACCCCCTTGTCCATTACATTTTGAGGAATTTATTCATCATTATGGCACTTCTGGACATTATCAGGCCTTTTGGAGGGCCTCACGCATGCACATATTATTATTTGACCTCCTGAGAGGCTTATTATTTCATTTATCAGCTAATTCGGTGGGTTTGTCACCAAAAATTAGGTTATTTGCACATTATTTTATGATTAGGGGCTAATGTAGGCTCATTAGCTAAATTGAACTCCTAAAAGGTGTATAAATAGGAGTTATTTCGATTCATTTGTATCATGACTTGGATTGGAATCTCTCTCTTCAGAGAATTTCACATTTTTTCCTTGGTGGAGATTTTTGGATGATGGATGAATTTTGATGTATGGATTTGGGTTCTCTCTATCTTGGAGCTTCTTCTATTGCGAATGTGATGCTGGTTGGATATATTCTATAACGTGTAAGTGAAAATTTGATGTCATTTTTCTTTTTGTTGGATACATTTGAATTTTTCTATGATTAAGGCTAATTGTTGCATATGTTAAATGTGGAATTATGTGTCTATTTTAGCGTATATATGTGTATCAGCCATGTTATATGAATGAAATTTCCTAGAGATCGTGTTATCTTGATAAGCCTTCACCATTTGCAAGTATAAATGTTTTAAAGTCACTTTTCTTCTCTAGCTCCTAACATTGGACGAAGTTGACTTTGAAGCCTCCTTGAACGATAGAAATACATTCCATCTTTTTAATTATCCTTGACTCCATATCCCCAAGTGAAATTAGCCACTAATCCTTCACGGAGTGATCACTTTAACCCTTATTTTTACCTTTTCTCCATTTTTTTTTAGGTCTAGGCTCTAGCCCCATTAGGTCACCTAGGGCATCACTTTCTCGAAAATCTAGACATAGGAAAAATTTGATCTCATAGGGTCAACTGCGCTGGTGGATCTCCCAGGTCTCCTCAAATTTTGAAGACATTTCGACGGTGTAATCTCGGGATATCCCAAGCCCTGGCTCTAGAATCAAGTTTTGCCTTGTGTTTCCCAAGGCTAGCACCTGGCAAGATCAATTTGACCTTTTGAAGTAAAAATTATTTTTTGATCCTCTCTTCTCACCTTGTCTAGGATAGGAACATCAATGGTTGCTAAATTCCATCCTCGAACCTGGGTTGGGTCCACTTGGCCCTGTGTAGTCCCATTTGTTGTCAAAGACTATTCATCAAGGACGATTTCGGAATCCAAGTTCTTATAGGATTTTAGGGATCGGGAAGCACCTCTACAAGTTATACCCTTCATCCTCACCCTCTAATCTTCATCCCCTCTCCCTGGAAAGTCAAGGCCCTTGCTTAAAGAGCAAGCGATCTCCATCCTTCACCTCCTCCTAGGGAAAGGGTTTAAGGGGTCACTTCCCGTCTATTCATTGATATATCCTTTATAAGTGGTTTCCCAAAAGCATCAGGACTCCTCCCATCGGTGAAAGTCCATAAAGAGCAGGGAGCCTTAGTTGTGGTGATAGTGGGCTAAGACTCCACCGTTGCCCTTAACCTAGCAGTTTCCCTCTTAGGAAACACTTTTAGGTCCCCTTCTAGTTTGAGTGGTAACACATGTCGGCAATGAAAGTAAAGGCATCGCAGAAATAAAGCCACTGCTCCTGGAAACAATTAAATCAACAACCATCCAATCCATAGGTAAAGGGGATTCAACCTCAATTGCATCTCCAAAGTAGGCCCAAATCTTAAAGCAAGCAATGGGGCAAATCCCTTGATATAAAAACACTATTTTCAGTAAGAAATTGAACCAAAAGCCTGTATTACTTCCAAATTCGAATTTACAAAAATGATGATGTTTCGATCTCTAGAGGAGACTTTATCTTATACTTGAAAAATTAATCCTCTCAAAGTTCAATCAATCCCTTGATTAATGAAATTTGTCTCAAAATCTCCTAAAATCATGCAGCCTATTTTGTGGGATTACTCCAATCTTCTAAAGAAGGTGAAGGGACAAAATCCCTTCAAAGTCTCAACGCTCTTCAAGTTTGTATAGAGCAATTGTAAATTTATGTAGATGTTCTATGCTTGATGCAACTTTACTTTTCACCACAGCAATCACATAAACAATCAAGTAAAATGCTGATAGAACATACTAGTGGATCAATAGAAGACAAACCAGAAACAGAAAAATGTGGTGGTGGGTTACGGCGGTCAACAGGATGCTTCAACCAGCAAAGTCTCCTTGGTCAGCCAACCCAGCATGTGTCACAACAGCCCTCAAAACAGCCACATGGTCAACTCAAAGTCAACCCCAGAAAAGTCAATGCTGCCCCAACGGCAGCAACACTAGCAACAACGGAAACAACGGCAACAACGACAGCAACAACGGCAGCAACACCAGCAACAACGGCAGCAACAGCAACAACAACGGCAGCAACGGCAACAACAACAGCAGCAACACCAGCAACAACGTCAGTAACGACAGCAACGACAACAACAACGGCAGCAATAGCATCAACAACGGCAGCAATAGCAGCAGCAACGGCAACAACAACGGCAGCAATGGCAACAACAACGGCAGCAACACCAGCTTCGTCCTTCTTTCCCACCTGTGAACTAAAACTGCCTCCAAGGAGCTCGTACTAAAGGAGGAGCTGATGTGTGAGGATGAGATGAGTGAAAAAGTCCTCCAATGTTGACTCTATTTATATCAATCACTGAGGTGTGTGACACATCTGCTGGGGGTGTAAAACCTAAGGCCAACCTGCACATATTTGAATTATTAAAAATAAATTCAAAATAAATGTTCTTCTCATCAGATTAAGATCAATTTTAGGTCGATCTTACACCTCTCCGAAAGAGGAACCCAATACAAATATTGGTATCTTCATCTGAGCATCACAACATGGAGTTTGGACCTAGTTGTCCAATTTTAACACTCCCTCTCAACTAGGGAGAACTCCATCCACCTGTGCAATCAAACATCATGCGTCATCCCGCCGTAACTTGCTTTGCTGGCCTCTTTATTTCAGAACAGAAGTGGGTTAGTCACAAAGACATCATTCCCCGGCTGACAGATTCAGCCCAGAGGTCCGAAACCTCTATCGGACTCACAAAGAGTCTCATACCAACCCGAAGTTGGTTTTACCTGACCCGAAGTCAGTAGGAGGTCCGAAACCTCGCTTGGACTCAAGAGTGTCATTTATACTAACCTGAAGTTAGTCTCACTGACCTGAAGTCAGTTGGAGGTCCGAAACCTCATATGGACTCAAAGAGTCACATACCAACCCGAAGTTAGTCTCACTGACTTGAAGTCAGTTGGAGATCCGAAACCTCATATGGACTCGAAGAATCACATACCAACCCGAAGTTGGTTTATCTGACCCGAAGTCAGTAGGAGGTCCGAAACCTCACTAGACTTGATCCCAGATCAAGTGGTTGGACACGTGTCATCCTGGATAGAGAGTACGACAATCTCTGATGCGTCCATTAGTCTTTGCTACTAGTCTCTAGCTTTTCCCACCTCATTGGCCAAATGAGAGGTACTTCCCATGAGTCCGGAACTCAAATGGGTAGGATGCATACAGGGCACAAATCATGAGAGGCGAACCAACTCAATCATCACGGTGGGGCCCAAGCACACCAACAAGGTTCGACAAGCCTAGCCCTGTGGTTGGTTATAGCTCTGAGAAGTTATCCCCAAAGCCCCCCAGAGCTCCCAGAGCTCATCATCCAACAGGACCCTCAGAATAGGGTCGTTCCACGATTTCAAGATTCTCACGGAAGGTTAGGAACGTGACCTTTCCCAAGGGTATAGTGAGAATATCCACGACCTGCTCATCAGTTCCTATGATTGAGCCTTATGGCGCCTCGTTGTACCATATCCCGGATAAAGTGGTACCAGCCATCAACATGCTTGGATCGATCGTGGAACACGGATTCTATGACAAACGAATCCCCCTCTAGTTATCACAAAGGATAACGTTGGCATCTAGCACATGCTCGAACAGCTCACTGAAGAGCTTTCGCAACCAAGTGACTTCACAATAGGCCATACATGTTAGAATGTATTCGGCCTCAGCGGTGCTCAAGGCTACCGACTTCAGTTTCCTGCCCGAAGCAGATCTACGTGTGAAGTAGCATCCAGATGTGCTCTTGCGATCCACCACACTGCCAGCCCAAATGGCATCAGTATAACCAAGGAGTGTCATGCTCCTGTCAGTGTATCTCAGCCCAAGGTCTATCGTGCCCCAGAGATATCTCAAGAGTTTCTTGGCACCAACCCAATGAATGTTATGATCAACCATGTGTTGACTCAAAGTGTTCATTGCAAAACATACGTCCAGACAGGTGTTCACTAAGAACATCAAGGCCCCTACGAGTTGACAATACTCAATAGGATTTGTCAATACAGGCCCAGCAACGCTGCCACTCAACTTCTTGAAGTTGAGCTCCACCGGTGTCGACACAGACTTGCAGTCCACCATACTAAATCTTTCCAGAAGCTTCACAATGTATTTTCCTTAAGAAAGGAAAATCTCGCCAGGTCTCTGCCAGACCTCTAGGCCTAGGAAGTAGTGCATCAGTCCTAGGTCTTTCATCTCAAACTCAGCAGCGAGCTCCCTCTTGCACTGATGAATGAGAGGGTCAGCACCTGTCAGGAAGAGGTCGTCCACATACAGCACCAGAATGAGAGGCTTCTCTCTATGAACCTTGAAGTAAAGGTTTGGATCAACATTACTACGAGTAAAGCCCAGCTTCATCGGGTAGCTATCTATCCTCTCGTACCAAGCTCTGGGTGCTTCCTTCAACCCATAGAGGGCTTTCTTCAACCTGCAGACATGGGTGTCCTGATCTTGGACTTCGAACCCCAGAGGTTGCTCCACATACACCTCTTCCTTTATCGCACCATGCAGAAGTGCGGTCTTCACATCCATCTGATGAAGACTCCATCCTTGCGTAGCAGCAAGGGCTATGATAGATCGGATGGTGGTCACAGGTGCAAATATGTCATCATAGTCTATGCCTTCTTTTTTAGAGGAGCCACGGGCAACGAGTCTTGCCTTGAACTTTTCAGTACTTTCATCAGATCCATGCTTGATCTTGTAGAGCCATTTTGAGGTGACAACTGCTTTGACCTCCGGTCTAGGAACCACATCCCAGACATCATTCTTCATCATGGACTCATACTCTTCGTGCATAGCATCCTTCCAAACTTGATGCTTAACGGCTTCCTCAAAAAGATCTAGGTCGGATTGTACAATAGTACTCATGGCTGCTAGATACCCTTGGTATCTACTCAGCTTCTTGCTTTCACGGAATGTCCCCCATGGGGCCATATGTCCCTCAGCATCCTCGAGAGTGTCCCTGAGCCATGATGGTCTCTTTCCCAGTGAAGGAGGTGGATCAGTCGGGTCCATTGGTCCTTCAACATCAAGCATTGTCTCATCCTTCGATTCCTCTTGATTTCCAGGCCTTGCTTCATGACCTTCCTCAGATCTCGAAAGATTGACTACTTTCCTCAGGGAAGTATCTTCATCAAAGATGACATCGTGGCATATCTCCACTTCCCTTTGACCAGGCACATAGGATCTATAGGCCTTCGAAGTTTCGTTGTAGCCCACAAACATTGTGGTCTCCCTCTTGATGCTAGCTCCTCTGCAAAAGTTCTTGAACTCGTTCGTCTCATATTCAGTGCCATCATCGGTTTGTCGGATAGCATCTCATGTCATTGCTCCTAGTGGACTTCCTCCAACCTGGTAGAGTGTATCAATTCTAGACCCAAACATGATAGCTTCCTTGAAGCTCTTCTTCCACATGTGCACCTTTCCATCAGCGAATGCCACATTGAAACCTTTGTCTTCCATGGCTGATATAGACACGAGGTTCTTCTTCAAATTAGGTACATAGAGTACATCCTGTAAGTGGAGGACTTGACCTTGAGACAAGTGGAGTGTCATAGTCCCTGTCCCTTTCACGGGATATGTGGCATTATCTCCAAGAATAATTTCCAGATTAGTATCCTTCTCAACCATATCAGAAAGTGCTTCTTTGAACCCAGTGATGTGCCTTGAAGCACCACTATCTATCAACCAGACATCCATAGTGTCGGGCGAAGATGCAGCAAAGAGGGCAGATACAAGAATGAATTCATTTCTTTTATCAACAACATTTGATTCCTCATACCTGGAATTTCTTGACCTTTTGAAAGGTTGATCATTTCCGCCGGAGGGAGCCTTCCCCTTTCCCTGGAATCCATTGTTCCTTTGATTTCCATCCCTCCGGTTGTTGTTGTTGTCATCACCATGGGAGAATCCTTCTTGAAAGGACATTCTATAGCATAGTGACCAGGCCTATGACAAGTGAAGCACTTGCCCTTCTTTCCTTGAGCCCCTTCTTTTCCTTTGTTCTTTGGGCCACCAGAGTTCTTTCTAGAATGAGCAGTATATGCAACATTTCCTTCATTTCCATACTCCTTCATTCTTGATTCTTCTTGAACGCACCTTGACAGTACTTCGTCAAAGTCAGGTATCACATTATTATTTAAAATGGTAGTGTTGAACACATGCCATTCAGATGAGAGCCCTCCAAGTGCGGTGAGTACCATTTCTCGATCAGATATTGTCTCCCCAATAGCCAGCAGATTGTTCCTGATCTCGGTCAACTTCAGAAAGTATGATTAGATAGACTCATCCCTGCCCTTCTTCAGATTCTTCAATTGATTCTTGAGAAATAGTACTTGATTTGCATTGTTGGCCTTGAACATGAGGACCAACTTATCATACATCTCTTTGGATGTGCCCAACTCAAAGATGTAGGCCACCAGACTTTTATTAATGGATTCCCTGATCATCAGCTTTGCTTTGATCTCCCCATTCTTGTACTTTGTTTTGGCAGCAGCAGTAGCAGTGGATGGAGGTCTTGGATTTTACCCTGCACATAGTCCATGACACCTTGGTCTTCCAATTTGAGATCCAATATCATCTTCCAAGCATGGAAGTCATCCTTCCCAGTCAATTTGTCATCCTCCTTGAAGCCATAGTTTGTGGAACCCATTTTCCTCTTCAGTGATTGCAACAAATAGTGCTTGTCTTCACCTCACCTCTGATACCATGTAAATTTATGTAGATGTTCTATGCTTGATGCAACTTTACTTTTCACCACAACAATCACATAAACAATCAAGTAAAATGTTGATAGAACATACCAGTGGATCTATAGAAGACAAACTAGAAACAGAAAAATGTGGTGGTGTGTTACAGCGGTCAACAGGATGCTTCAACCAGCAAAGTCTCCTTAGTCAGCCAACCCAGCATGTGTCACAACAACCCTCAAAACAGCCACACGGTCAACTTAAAGTCAACCCCAGAAAAGTCAATGCTGCCCCAACGGCAGCAACACCAGCAACAACGGCAACAACGATAGCAACAATGACAGCAACACCAGCAACAACGACAGCAACAACGGCATCAACAGCAACAAAAACGACAGCAACAACGGCAGTAATGGCAACAACAACGGCAGCAACACCAGCAACAATGGCAGCAACGACAACAACAACGACAGCAACAACGGCAACAAAGGCAACAAAAACGGCAGCAACAACGGCAGCAACGGCAACAACAACGACAGCAACACCGGCTTTGTCCTTCTTTCCCACCTGTGAACTGAAACTGCCTCCAAGGAGCTCGTACTAAATCAAAGGAGGAGATGATGTGTGAGGATGAGATGAGTGAAAAATTCCTCCAATGTTGACTCTATTTATATCAATCACTGAGGTGTGTGACACATCCACTGGGGGTGTAAAACCTTAAAGCCGACCTGCACATATTTGAAATTATTAAAAATAAATTCAAAATAAATGTTCTGCTCATCAGATTAAGATCAATTTTAGATCAATCTTACACCTCTCCGAAAGAGGAACCCAATACAAATATTGGTATCTTCATCTGAGCATCACAACATGGTGTTTGGACCTAGTTGTCCAATTTTAACAGCAATGAATGAGAGCGATCAATCTTTTCTTCTTGATAGATTTCTTGCACTTAATACTTGAGGATCATATTATTCTTCATATATAAAACATATGCAATAATAAAAACATAAATCACTCTAAGATCAAACATATGTCACATTTCAGCTTAAATTAAGTTAATTGGTCATCAAAAGGATGAATTTTCCATGAAGGTTATGGCTTAGGGGCAAGAATGTATGAAATGTAGATGTAGAATGGAGTCTGGACCATAAAAATAGACACTTTGGAGGCTCATTAATATTCAATGTGTAGATGACCTATTTTGTAAACATAACTTTTTGGTCATGTTATTGTTGACAGTCGCTAGATATACTATTTCATTCCATAAGTTCATGATCTACTTTCTATTCTGTGACTTAAAGTTGTATGTTTGTTTGTAATTGATAGAATCTAGATTCTAGATGGTTGATGTTCAAATAATTAATCATTAATGTACTATGGATGCCATTTCTATCTTGATTTATGTACAAATATGCATGTTTTCATATATTATGCAACTAATTTGGCGTTCTTGATGTTTTCTTGCATATATATATAAACTTTTTGAATACTTCCCTTCCAAGGATTTTTGGAAAATGATGTTTTTGACTCTTCATTTCTAAAAAAACACACCCACTTCGTGCAACATTGTGTATGACAATATGGAACTAACATTTAATCAAAAGTGCCAAGCCCTCAATGTACCTCAACGTTGGTGGCATTGATTGTTGAACTCCTCTATCATGACCCCAGTGAAAATGTACCCTTCACTTAAGCAAAATCATTTTGGTGTTATGTAGTTGTTTGTTGTAGCATGAAATTTTTTCCTAGACTCTAAAGGTCATTTAGAGACTCTTCGCTGATGTATTTTGTTTCAAAGATAAATTGCACTTAGTGCTATTTTTGTTATATGCACCCTTGTCATATACACCAACATAGATCCATCTTAACTCTGGATCTACCAAGTGCCAAGATTGATCAAATCTCTCAAAATGAAAACTTCCTTTTTAGTGCAAAACTTGAGGAAAGGCTATTAAAAAAAAATTATTTTCAATTATTTTCAATTATTTTATCTCTCTATATAAAGTTAATGTAAAATTAAAATGAAATTGAAGTACTTTATTTATGGCCAACATTTTTTTAATTATTACTATATTTTAATTTGTTCATGTAAGTATTTTTTTATTATTTTTAAATGTAATGTTAAGTGACAACATCTCCCTCATACTGGGTTGTAGAGCACCTCTCAGCACAATGAGAAACTTTGCATTGTGTATAATGATTTAGATTCATATGAATGCACATGAATTATATGTTTTTTTACAAAATTTGAATTTTTATATTTTTTTGGTCTACTAGTCTTTTGCTCCAGTTGTTCCCTAGTTTTAGTCTAGATCAATTTTTTGGACTGGTCTGGCTCTGATAACATTGTTGAGGATGCTGCAGTCTTCGGAGACTCCAAACTCGTCATTCAAGCGCTTAATTCCCACTCGGCTCCATCTCAGATCCACTTAGTTCTCATTCTCACGAAAATCAGATACATGATGACCAAATTCCGGAAAATATCTTTTTATCATATACTGAGGCAGCTGAATAACCATGCTGATCAGGAAGCCAATCTTGGCTCAGCCTGCAGGCAAAGATCTCTTTCAATTAATTCTGAAGAATCGACCTGCATAATTCCGTAAAGATCAGTTCACCTAGCAACTCTGTACACTCTGCTGAGCTGATTGGATTGATCTATGTCACAGTATGACCAGCACTCTGGCAGGAAATTCAATCATCTATGATTTCTGATACTTCTATTCAGTTGCAGTGCTCGGGTATCTCAGTCCATTCTAGATAAGATCTGTTGATATCAAGTTACAGGATTGAGCAAATGGCATGAATGGATCATTTTAGTGCGCTCTAAAGGGGCCTTCAACACTGGTAAGAGCACCATAGGTGGTTGTGCAGCATTCCTGGTTGGACAGCGACCGGAATGGTGGCTCGATGGCTGGGCGTTGGTCACTGGCCAACGTTATTCCATCTCCAGTCCTCCTCGAGTTTGATTCCAGAACAGTGTCAAAGCAAATATGCTGTTGACTCCTTCTCTCAGCGAAGACGGATCAGTGGAATCTCTGCTTTGTAGCATCAGGGCCAGAGCAAAATCCAATCCGGCAAATAGGTAGAATCCAGTTCCAAATGGCTGAACTGTCAATCTGGCAATCTCTAGCTTCGCGTCTCACAGAGCTAGCAAGCTATCATTCGAATCCAAAGGCGTTACCTGCTGAAGTTTCAAAGGGTGAAACCCTGGATTGTGTAACAGATCTGTAAGGGTCAAACATAGAGAAATGCTCTTGCACGCGGCAGCAGTTTTGCCGCCCTTAATAAAAATATCCGTTAAAGTCAAAAAAAAAAAAAACATTGTTGAGGATGCTGTGACCATTTTCTATCAAGAAAACATGGGGAAATCCTTTGTTTTCATTGCCATGAATCATCTCATGAGATACATTTATTCTTCTTTTGATATGATTATGTATCCTCTTGTCAGAACTCATGACACAAGACGAATATCATATTTCAACATTGATATCTGATGTATCCCTTGACATTGCATACATCTTATATATCAATTTTAATTTCATATTAATGTAGCATCATGTTTTTTTATGCTGACATTGCTTTAAAAGTTAAAAAATTGAAAATAAAACGACCTTTTTTGTATTTTTTAAAGTTTCGAGATAATTTCTGATATTTTTCTCAATATTTCCAATTCTTTAAATTTCAGACCTCTGGTGATAAATTGCCCATAAAGAAAAATGTAACATTGGAATTTCGTAGGAGTTATGGAGGGTAGCAACACCGAACCCTATACTCCACCAGGCAAGAAAATCAACTTAGTTTCAAGTTGGTTTCTTCTTGGTTTGTTGTGTTTTTTCTTGTTCCAGTTTGGCCTTGTTCCTGGTATTGGTGTAAGCAGACTTTTCTGGTGGCATTTTTCTTGGTTTCATTAGGGTGGCTTCAGTCTGAATCTCAGTGTTCTGATCACCTTCTGCCCCAGTCGGGCTTTCTCTTCCCTAGGTGGTTTTATCCCAGCCCCCGCACGCCTCCCCCACCCTCTACTCTTCTCCATTCTCAGGAGTGTTCTGAGTGGTTGGAGTTGCCCAGGTTAAGTTTCAGTCTCTGGGAAGCTTACTTGTCCTCTAGGTTGAAGCCATACTCAAACCTAAGACTTGGAAGATGGTGCCTAAGCAGGAGACCAAGGCTGAAGACAGTCAACAGGGAACTAAGCATGGCAGGCAAAAGGCTTGCAAGAAATTGAAAGTGTCAGGGACAAAGAGGAAAATGACAAGAGCCCAAGCTGAAGCTATGGCTACAGCTAACTGGTAGCATCGTCACTTTAACAACCTGACAAAGAAGAGGTTGAACACATTGAAAAATTGGTCAGAGGAAAAAGGAAGCGAAACTCTACTAAGCCGATTGATGTGGAATTTGTGAATTAGGTCTCAGAGACAGGCTTCTCCAGAAGCTGGAAACCAAGCACATGAAATTGGTACAGTTGTGCTGGTTTAACAAATACTTTATTGCTCAGATTGTGGAAGAACGAGGACAGCAGCAGCCACAGATTTTAACCAAGCTGGATCAAATGGATAAACAATATGAGGCCATCTTCAAAGCCATCTGGGGTGTAAAAATTGTCATAGTGGATCAGGAATCAGGATGGAGAAGGACAGATTACAGAAGAAGTAACAAGGACATGCACAGCTCAAGCAGAGCAATGCACAGCCTCTCAGCCAATCTACCTCTCTGTAGATTTGAATAAGGAAGGAGAAGAATGACAGGTGACAGCAGCTATTCCAGGTCTTCTTGTTTGTTTGTTTTGTGTTAGCTAACACAAAATGTTCCTAGGGAGTTTTAACAATATGTTCAGATGTTGTTATGTTCAGATGTTGTTATTAAGGACAGTTTTTCTAGAAATTGTGACTTCTTTAGACCAATTACCCTGGAGTGCTGGTCAAAGCATGAAATGACTAATTTTTTTATATAATACCAAATAGAGTAGCAGCTAGTCTACAAAAATAATATCCACAGATTGGAACAAATGTGATTATTACCCAATTCAAGATACAACACTTAACATGCTTTGGTCATAATAGAGAAGCCTTTTTAACCAAATATAACTTCTATTATAGTGAGAAAACAAATATAATGATATAAACTCACATTCATGTAGAAGATTATTGACTATTTTATATTTTCCTTATTCTATAGTTATAATATTTGGTGTGCATTATAAATATTTAGACTCACCTTTATATACTGCACATGTCTTGATTTAACATGACCTCCATCTTTCAACTTCAGAAGCAAGTTCAGGAGTGACCACTTCGGACATTCGTTAACAATTACTAAGTCTAGATAGCCATCAGAGAACTGCCAAATAGAACATGAGAAATGAGTATTACACTATTTTATAGATGCAATATCGGTTTATATTTTTTAATTATGACACAACAGACAGCTCATAAAATGTACAGTGTCTTTTGTCACATTTTCTGTGGTTACTGATTGAAAGGACTATACTGTATAAACAATGTAAATAGAAGATAACACAGAAAATACAATGCAGAAAGCTTAGCTACTTTCCATAGAAAAAGTAATATTTTGCTTCCTGAGATGACAGAAATATGTCATAGCACAATCAGATACCAAGCAAAAAGAAGCTAATCCTTAACAACAAATCTAGATAGAACATGAAACCACCTTTCTAAGCATAAACATGAAACTAATTAGGTGAGACCTCAACATTAAACTATTTTCATATACTGTTTCCCAATTGGCCATGATATTTTATTTCTTTGTAATATTTTAAATATGCATTCTTAGCATTCAAGCCGAGAGGATCTTTTTGTTGATTTATGTAGCTTGGGAGGTACTCCCACAACCCTTGGGGTACTGGGTTTGTGAGAAGTTGACCCACGAAAGTGTTGAAAAGTAACTAGGTTCGGTCTTCATAATGTTACGTTACTAGGATTCGGATCCGGATTCAGATATGGATCCGCCAGTTTTTTGAAAAGCCAGGATCCGGAAATGCCAAGGAAACGGCAAGTACAAGCAAATATAAAATATTTTATAATTTTTAAAATTAAAATTTATATAAATATAAAATAAAAACATATGCGAAGTTTTAAATATATAATTTTTACATCCAATAAATAATTATTATATAAATCATTTTTAATTAATTAAACTTACATAAAAATTAAAAAACATATGTGAATTTCCATATATATAACTTCTATATAATACTTTAAAAATAATTATTAAGTTAATCATAATATAATTAATGCATCATTTATAAATATTTAAACATTAAATATTAGTTATAATTATTAAATTATTAAACTTATTTTAGAAAAAAAATAAATTTTAAACTTGAAAAGAGACTTTAAAATAGATTAAAATATCAACTTACTTTTTAAACTTTTAAATATCTTCTAAATAAATAACATGTATTAAAGTTCATAATATATCTTTATATTAAAATTTATTTTATGGTCAACATAGAAATAACAAATTGTGGCCTGCCCACTTAATCCTTTTTTTATCATTTGCTTTATTGATCCTTTTTTTATCATTCGCTTTATTGACTTGCATTAAAATTTATATAATGTCTTGCATTAAAGTTTTTAATATGCTCAACATAAAAATAATAAATTTTATGTAGCCCAGCAACTCCCTAGTATTAAAGTTCATAATATGTCTTTATATTAAATTTTATTATACGGTCAACATAGAAATAATAAATTGTGGCGTGCCCCCTTAATCCATTTCTTATCGCTTTATTGACTTGAATTAAAGTTTATAATGTCTTATATTAAAGTTTATAAAATGTTTAACATAAAAATAATAAATTTTATGTACCCCGTAACTCCCTAGTTTATTTTCAGACAGATGCATTAATCCATTTCTTATCACTGGATTGACTTGCGTTGAATTTTCCGCACTCCCTAGTTTATTTTCGGACAGATGTATATTAATCCATTTCTTATCATTGGATTGATTTGCAATGAATTTTCTGTTTCGGATATGTATGATGACAGTTTTTTACCCACAGAGAGAAGATGACGGATCTCTCCGTATCCGTCTCTGATCCGGGGATCTGCAGATCCAGCCATTAGGCCTGACGGATCCGGTAACATAGTGACATAATGACATGTAATTGTGACTTGTATAAATGATGTAATAAAAGTATTTTTGTAAGCCTTGCTTCATGGGTTTCATGAGCAAGTAATTTATTATAGATGGCTCTCATTTAAGATTGATCATGTAAAGTTAAAGAACTAATGTCATGTATGAAGAGCTCTTCTGGAGCCTATGTCAATGTATATGAGTCAAGTAGGTGTCTAGAGAGCCCTCTCTTGAACTCGGTGGTCCTCTCTTGAACTTGGCCTCCAACTAAGTAAAGATCATGTCGGCCTATATTATAAAGTCACTTCTGTTCAAATGATTCAAGTCGGCTAATTAGCTGTGAAAAACTACTATATAAAGGAACCTTGGCTCAGTCCAAAAGACAGATTTTCAGTGATGCATCTCTGAGATTTTCGGTTGGATGGGACAGTGAGACAGTCTGGATCTCTCTGATATACGGATGTGTAATTACAGTCAGTCAAGGAGCTCGGACTCCTCTGAAGTTTAGGTGAGGAACTGCAGTAAGCACAGTTCGGATATGCGATTTCAGATAGCATCTATGGAAGGGACAGTGAGGGCTTGCATCAGTGGAAGGGACAGCGAGGAAGTGAGAGGACAGCAAGGGCATGCATCTGTGGAAGGGACTGCGAGAAAGTGAAGGGACAGCAAGGGCATACATCTGAGATAAGCTCGGATTACAGTCTTCTCGGTGGTACACAATCTCAGTGTATCTCAGTGATCAAAGTCTTCGTATAAGACAGTATTGATGATGTAGATCTTGGTATCAAGGCAATAAAGAAGATTTCGTTGAAGGAGAAATCAAGAAGAGGATTGGTGTCTTGGTCTTGGAGTGGCTTATAGGTCAAGGGTCATGGTCTTGGTATTCGTCAATTGGAATCTCTATAAGAAGAATTCTGAAAATTTCTAAACAAAAATCTTACTGCAGTGTCTTGATTTACTTTTCCTACTTGATTTAAATCACAAGGTAATTTTCTAAATTATTTAGTAAAACCAGCGAAGTAAACACAACTGCAGCCTACACATTTACAAATCATTTACTAAACATCACACACACATGACAAAGTGACACAAAGATTTTTCGGAAAAATGTCCCCAGAAAAACCCAATGCAGGAAAACCGGTGCAGCTAGCTCTAGAGGGTTTTATTATTATGCAGAATCTGAATACAACAATATCCGAGCACCAAAATAGTTCGCCCTACAGAGAAATTACACGAAAGTAATACCTCTTTCACTCGGAGACAGAAAATATGGTTGATTCACACCCCCAAACGGGATTTACAGAAATCGAGCCCTTTCTGGCCCACCGGAAACCCCATTGTTGTCCCTCTGCGTCAGCCTCTCTGGCTTGCATAAGCCTTTGTGCTGCTCTGGAGGGGCCTGCATCAGCCTCTCAGGGTTTACGTTGCCCCTGCACTGCCCTGGTTGGGCCTGCTTCACTCCTGAAGGGTTGCTTCTACCTTTGCGCTGCCTTCTGCGTGGCTCTGGCTAAACTACATATCTCTTGCAGGCCTCTGCGCTGCCTGGTACACTGCCTCTATGCCGTTGTTGTATTCTTGGCCTTGGATAAGATAATCCCTTGCCAATCTCTGCCCCTCACTGCACTGCAAACTCACTTCAAAATTCTTTGCAAACCATGCCCTAGAATTTCGACTTAGCTTCAATGCTCTTCCAATGTGTGTGTTCTCCAACTGACCCCAAGCTCTTCTCTTATACTTTTCTCGTTGGCAAACCAACGTCTGTGATCTAATCTCTAATCAACGGCTAAGATTAGAAGTTGCTTGATCCACATCACTTAGAACATTCTCATCACATGTTTAATCTAATTCACTTTAATCTTTTAATTTTCCTAAGTTAGACTTAGGGTCCTTAATTAAAAAGATTAATTATTTGAATAACTATCAAACCAGATGGAATTTCTCCAAACACTTTCTGGGTCTTGGAGATCTCATGTACTCCAGCTCCTCCACAAAATTTCTGTGCTAGAGCACATCCGATGCTACCCCAAAATCTCAACACTCCATCTTAGGGAGGAGTGTGCTCTAGCAATACTTCCACGCTGAAGCATTGCCCTGATCCCTGGCATCAATCCCCGTGTTGATGCTTGGCCTGCTGCCCTCCATCACTGCGCTGTTGCTGCTCTCTGTACTGCTGCCCATGACTCTGCCAGAGTGACTGGCACATCTATACTGTTGAGATTTTGTGTATTTGGGGTAGCATCAGTTGTGCTCCCAAACTTTGTGGAGGGACTAGAGTACACTGGATCTACAAGACCCAGAAATGGATTTCGGAAATTTCATCTGATTTAGGAGATATTAAATTAATTAATTATTTTAATGTATTTCCTAAGTTAAAACTTAGGAAAATAAAATAATTAAAGTGAATTTAATTAAACATGTGATGAAATTATCTTAAGTCACACAGATCAAGCTTTCTTTTAATATTAGCTATTGATTAAAGATTTAATCTTGGCCATTGATTTGTCAACGAGAAAAGTATAAAGGAAAGGCTTGGGGTCATTTGTAAAGACACGCATGGAGGCAGAGCACTGAAGCTAAGCTGAGATTCTATGGCGGGGTTGTTAAGAATTCTCAGAAGTGTTTCAGTAGCAGAGAGGGGAATTTAGACAAAAGGGATGATCTGATCCCAGGGTCTAGAATACACAAGAAGCAAACAAGAGATCAGCAAGGACAGCACAGAGAAAGGCAGCAGCTGCAGCAACAGCGACAGCAGCAGACGGCAGCAGCAACAGCAACAGACGACAGCAGCAGCAGCAGCAGTGTCTTTTAGGGGCAGCGCTGGGGTTTCTAGGCCTAGATCTGGCTGAGTTTTGTAAATCCCGTTTGAGGGTGTGTGTAATATTCCCAATAATGGATTCTTCAGCAGATCATGCCTGAAAAATGCATTGTTCAGGTATGAGGGCTTTAGCTACCATATCGTATCTCTAAAAATGTTCAGCAACCAAAATAAATAGCAGCAGCAACCTTTACTCAGCTTTTAAGGGCAAAAAAGTGGGGAAAAGTGAGGATTTTGGCCCTAAAATGAGTGAATAAGGAAATCTGCGTAAAATGACGGGTCAAGGTTCTGGAATATGTTAGAATAGGTCAAGAGGGACTTCCATGTCAAATTTCAGCTCAAACAAAGGCGTTTTGCTATGTTAAACAGTTCCTCCTTCCCAACTAGTCAAGAAAAACCCTGATTCCCCAAGACTTTGAGTATGCAGAAATTCGTTGAAGCAAGGGCAGCGTATTTTCTGAAGGAATATGATGTATAACACTATGAATAATCAGAGAATGAGTTTGAGTACAAGGCATAGGCTTTCAGCAAGGTTAAACAACAATTTTATATAGAAAACCCCTCAAGATAGAGGTGTCGCAAGACAAGAAAATAACCCAGAAACCCTACAGCGTTTTCTGCAGTAGCTGTGAGACAGAAGATGCATATATAGCCAATAATAATGTATAGCAGCAGAAGAGAGTACAAATCTTGAGGAAACAACCTCTCAAGAGAAGAAATGCAAGCCTCCACAACACATGTATGAAAAGTACTGCTATTTCTGCACAAACCCAGGCTATGAAAAACGCAGTCTAAGATAAAATGCTGCTCCAAAATAATATCAACACATGGATATGACAATAGATGGCCCAAATACAATAGGGGAGCAAGGCTCTAACCCTTATAAGAAAAAATATCTCAATCCTCCAAGGGATTGGCTGAAATGCACAATACGACAAAAATGCCGGAGTTGCTGGGCAGCTACTGCAATTCCAAACTGAAACCAAATAGAGAAGGCTGAAGATGATGAGAAACTGAAATAGACCTCCTCCAATAGATCTCCAAAGTGGAAGGTTGATCCTTACACTTGAGATCTTCCCCTCAAATAAACCGGCAAACCCTCACTGCAAATACACCATGAAGATAACGCAGAAACTGAGAGGGACTGCGCAGTAGTGGAAATAAACACTTTGGCCAAGTGCCAAGATCTGCAAATCAGCTCCAATATCTCCCAATCTGATCCTCCAAAGGAAAGAGAGACTCTCCCTCTGAAAAACAAGAGAAGGAGGTGGTGTCGTAAAGTCACCACGACAACACCCTACAACACAGTATTACGCTACTGCAGCAATAACGCTGTCCTGGAGGATGATGCTAAGAAAATAACCTTGCCCGAGCAGGCACTCGAAGTCCCCCCGGGCTAAGGGTGAGATCTCCGCACGGAGACACTCGGTTGCACTAAACAGTGCAGCAAACGGGCTAAACAGCCAGCGTGCCAAAGAAGACAATATGTCTCACTCAACAATCCATAATCCAAGCATCCAAGCATGAATGAAATGAGGAGGATCCTCCATCTTTTATAGCGTTGGTTTCCCTCCAAAACCCAACGTAGTCTCTCTCTCTCCTCCACATCCTCATCCTTATCCACATTCTCATCCTTATCTCCACAGAAGCTTGGAGAAACTTCTAGAGTGTACATAGGCCCCCTCCTCCACGTGGTGTTGGGTCCCCCCCTTGACTCCCACTTAAGTCACAACGTTGTGCTACTAGGTGGATGTCTTATTTTATTTAAGTGAGTTTAGACCCTCTTTACTCACTTTTTATTTATTTACAAACTATAGGTGGAAAAATAAACAAAATAGAATATTCCAATTTGCTGTCGCAAATTAGGAATATTACAGTCCCCCCCGGAAAAATGTTGCTTGCCCTCAAGCAACTGCCTGAACAAGTCTCCTCCTAGCGGATGTTCTCCACCGATACTGCAAAATATGCCTGGGTCCCAGATGCGCCACTGAATCTCCCCTGTACTCTGCATCATCCTGATATGAAGGGATCTCTCAATGCCAGGATCCCAAACTAATCTCTCATGGTACCAGCCAACCAACAATCCTCCCGGATCCCATCGCCACCATGGCCAATAATAGCCCAATTCCCATGGCTCGAACTGTGCACTGCCTCTAGCTAGGACTGATGAAGACCATGACTCCGGTTGTGTTATATCTGTCATGGTGTAAGCTGTCCCATCGACTGTGTACCAGCTCATCACCTCTCTCCACTAAAGGCATGAAGTGAGGAACATCTCTCTCATGTGGATCCTCCATCCCCAAGCAATCATCCAAACAAAATGAGCCACCTCCCGACAAGGCAACTCCTGAAAATCTCCTTCCACCTCAAGCTCCGGTAATGAAGGTGGGCTGAAAATCTGATCTTGGCAAGCATCATAGCTTACCCCATGCTGTCCTTCTCTCCACTCATGACAAGTGTAGAGTGTACGTTGATCTTGGGCTGCAAAATCATTGCCCTCCAATGGCAAAGTGAAGAACAATCCTCCAAAAAAGGTTCCTCCAACAATGAAGAACAGGTTGGCCCAAAACAATTCATCCATGAAGAATAGGACATGTGCATCATGGATCATCCTAATGAGATGTTTGCTGAAGGTGTTACATGAGGATACATAATGCAAACAATCTCTCACAAGGATACAACGTAGTCTCATCCACTGCAACTTCAGAAAATTACATGGCAAGCAGTGTACAAGATTCATCACATCTACTAATGGATAGTAAATGGCTGAATATGACAACAACATAAGACCAAACACTTGCCTATGGCTGTACAATGGATGAATATCAATCTCATGGCTCACCTCAAAAGAGAACACATATGTAGTAGTGGTGGCCATGCCTCCTCCCATGCTCCCATTAGAACATGTAGTGCAGAGAATGTGAGAATTCTTCCCACTCAAAGACACATCTAACTAATGTGTCTCCCTCATAATCAAGCCTCCCATACAAATCTGATCTATATCAGCAAATGGAGACATGATCAGCAGCAAAATGAAGGAAACGCTGAAGGTTACATGTGATGAAAAGAGGTACCAACAGCTTCCCCAACAAGTACAGCGCAGTTTTACAAGTTGTTGCTTGATAAGAGTACAAGGAAAAATGTTTATGTTAACCATGCATGTCTTCATATGATACATGATATAGTGCTGCAAATGAACGTACATGAGGTGATAAAACATTTTCCCAAAGCTACAAAAGAGATGGTTGCCTCCATCATGTAGATTGGCCCAATAAAACTCATGGAGCAATATGACAAGCTTGCCCCCTTGTGAAGCAATGCACTGCATAGGAAGGGCAAGAGTGTGCAAATCAATGAATGTATAGACAAACTCCTCACCATATGCTGGAAGTAAGATGGTACATGGATCCATAAATGAGTCCTCCATAGTGTTTTGGCATGCTATGAAGAAGAATGAACCATGTGCTACAAGAAGATAATCCTCCTTATGCTTGGAAATCCAAGTTAAGAAGAATATGCCATAGTGATAAATGTCTCTATCATCATTACCTCCTCTAAGTGCAACAAATATGAGGTGATCCTGGGACCTATGGGTTATAGATCCACCATATCTCTGTTGGGCACACTTCATCCATAAATCTCTGCTCCAAGGTGACAATGCTGTGAGCTCATGCAAGTAAGCTCCTGTCAATACAAAGCTCTGTTCTTTGACATGCTCCTTGTCAAAGACTCCTCTAATAATGCTGCAACAAATATGGAATACCTCCCAAGATGGAAGTGCTTCCCAATCATCATCAATCAAAGACCAAGGAGATAGTGCCATCTCCTCCTCCTGCAACATCATACAAAGTGTGAGAGCAAATCTGCCCTTGCTCTCCCAGAAACAAACCAAGCAACAAGACATTGTGTTGCCTCCCCATACCTCCATCATACCAATCATGTGATGAAGACATAATGAATGATATGAGTATTATATCAACACCATGCATCCATACTCTATGCTGCTCAATGATGCAAGTATCCCGCCATCTTTCCTTCATCCTCTGACTCTTAGGAAGAGTGTTTGCCAAGTGATGGCCAAACTCTTTCAAGAGTAACCAGCGCAGCCAAGCCTCCTGCTGCCTGGTATCACAGATCTGCAAGTAGCCTCCTAGCTCCTTGCTCATCATCCCCATCCACTCAATCACTTGTGGATGCCTCCTTCTTCTCCTCATCCTGGTACTCCTCCCATGAGGGCTACCATCCTCCCAAATCAAATTGCTGATTTTGCACTTCATGGGATTTTGAAATATAAACTTCTCAAGGATCAATGAGACCCTATCAAGAATCAAATAGGTGGTAGGCAAAAACCTCCCATCATGATGTGTATAGCTCAAGGGATGTCCAACACAAGCATGAGAGATGTTATCCATCCTAAGATGTCCTCCATCTTCTATCTGCTCTTGTGAGAAGGGAAGAAAAGCATCGCATCCCATAGTGTGTCGAAGTGCATCTCCAATGAGATCTCTCCTTGAGACCTCCCCTTCATCCATGTTGCACAACGCAGTGCAACCAAGCTGCTCTTGATCTGCATTTGGAACTTCTTGCAGGGCTACAAGAGTTCCTTCCTCACAAGTGTTGGCTGCCCCAACTGTTGATGCGTGTGGCTGCTCCTCCACGAGTGTGATAGCGTTTTCACAAGCCTCCTCAAGAGGTGATGTGATCTCTTCTTCTTGATGAGAATTGGAAGTGCATGGTACTTCCTCTTCTTTTTTTTCAATCTTCTTGACCTCCTCAACAGTGGATGCATCTTTTCTGGATCTGAAAAAAAATAAACTCTCCTTTTTCATCGTTCCAGTCTTCTTGGGCTTAGACTCACAGGGACTAGTGGATCTCTCATGCATGGGAAGAGGTGATCTTTCAGTAGTACGCTGCAAATCTGAACTCTGCATGCTAGAAACTCCTCTGTTACCATACTACCTTCCTCCTTCATCCAGTCTGAGCTGAGAGCAATCTTTGAAGGGCAAACCTGCTTTGAAGTCTTCCCCCATGGACTTCCATTCTCGGAGATAATCTCCAAAGGGTACATGACCACGCTGTTGTGAGATCCTCATATTTTCCATAGATAACTAGCTCCACAGGCTGAGCCAGAACTATGCTCTGATACCACTGTAATATTCCCAATAATGGATTCTTCAGCAGATCATGCCTGAAAAACGCATTCTTCAGGTATGAGGGCTTCAGCTATCATATCATATCTCTGAAAATGTTCAGCAACCAAAATGAATAGCAGCAGCAACCTTTACTCAGCTTTTAAGGGCAAAAAGGTGGGGAAAAGTGAGGATTTTGGCCCTAAAATGAGTGAATAAGGAAATCTGCGTAAAATGACGGGTCAAGGTTCTGGAATATGTTAGAATAGGTCAAGAGGGACTTCCATGTTGAATTTCAGCTCAAACAAAGGCGTTTTTCTATGTTAAACAGTTCCTCCTTCCCGACTAGTCAAGAAAAACCCTGATTTCCCAAGACTTTGAGTATGCAGAATTTTACTGAAGCAAGGGCAGCGTATTTTCTGAAGGTATGAGATGTAAAGCACTATGAATAATCAGAGAATGAGTTTGAGTACAAGGCATAGGCTTTCAGCAAGGTTAAACAACAGTTTTATATAGAAAACCCCTCAAGATAGAGGTGCCGCAAGACAAGAAAATAATCCAGAAACCCTACAGCATTTTCTGCAGTAGCTGTGAGACAGAAGATGCATATATAGCCAATAATAATGTATAGCAGCAGAAGAGAGTACAAATCTTGAGGAAACAACCTCTCAAGAGAAGAAATGCAAGCCTCCACAACACATGTATGAAAAGTACTGCTATTTCTGCACAAACCCAGGCTATGAAAAACGCAGTCTAAGATAAAATGCTGCTCCAAAATAATATCAACACATGGATATGACAATAGATGGCCCAAATACAATAGGGGAGCAAGGCTCTAACCCTTATAAGAAAAAATATCTCAATCCTCCAAGGGATTGGCTGAAATGCACAATACGACAAAAATGCCGGAGTTGCTGGGCAGCTACTGCAATTCCAAACTGAAACCAAATAGAGAAGGCTGAAGATGATGAGAAACTGAAATAGACCTCCTCCAATAGATCTCCAAAGTGGAAGGTTGATCCTTACACTTGAGATCTTCCCCTCAAATAAACCGGCAAACCCTCACTGCAAATACACCATGAAGATAACGCAGAAACTGAGAGGGACTGCGCAGTAGTGGAAATAAACACTTTGGCCAAGTGCCAAGATCTGCAAATCAGCTCCAATATCTCCCAATCTGATCCTCCAAAGGAAAGAGAGACTCTCCCTCTGAAAAACAAGAGAAGGAGGTGGTGTCGTAAAGTCACCACGGCAACACCCTACAACACAGTGTTACGCTGCTGCAGCAATAACGCTGTCCTGGAAAATGATGCTAAGAAAATAACCTTGCCCGAGCAGGCACTCGAAGTCCCCCGAGGCTAAGGGTGAGATCTCCGCACGGAGACACTCGGTGCACTAAACAGTGCAGCAGACGGGCTAAACAGCCAGCGTGCCAAAGAAAGACAAATGTCTCACTCAATAATCAATAATCCAAGAATCCAAGCATGTCCCAAATGAGGAGGATCCTCCATCTTTTATAACGTTGGTTTCCCTCCAAAACCCAACGTAGTCTCTCTTTCTCCTCCACATCCTCATCGTTATCCACATTCTCATCCTTATCTTCACAGAAGCTTGGAGAAACTTCTAGAGTGTACATACGCTCTCTCCTCTACGTGGTGTTGGGTCCCCCCTTGACTCCCACTTAAGTCACAACGTTCTGCTACTAGGTGGATGTCTTATTTTATTTAAGTGAGTTTAGACCCTCTTTACTCACTTTTTATTTGTTTACAAACTATAGGTGGAAAAATAAACAAAATAGAATATTCCAATTTGCTGTCGCAAATTAGGAATATTACAGTGTGGATCAGTCAGTACTTTTGGTCTTAGATCAGCCAGGGGCTACAGATCTAGAGTTTTCTCTGTAGGTTTTTCCAGATCTGGAAACCAAAGTTGTGTATTCAGAAATATTCCAGAGACCAGTTTTCCCACATTGGGTTTTTCCGGGGACAGTTTGTCCAGAAATAACTGTCACTGTGTCTATGTATTTATATGTTTATTCTAGATCTAAATTGGTAGAGATCTGTTATGTGTTTTGCTTTGATGTTAACTTTAATTAATCTAGTTAATAACTTGTATAAGTAGGAGAAGCTTAACCAGATTAACAGTGATAATTTTTGCATAAGAATTAAGATTCAGAAATTTCTACATGGTATCAGAGCAATTGCAGATCTGAAGGGGCAGCGTAGTTGACAGAAAAGGAAAATCTGACATGAACCAAGGGAAGGGTTCATGCGACCAAAATGACTCACGCAGTCCTCTAGAGCATGCAGAAATGAAGAGGGAACATGACATGAAAGTGTTGGCATCCAGACTAGAGGAGGATCTTGCATGTGTGTCAAGCACAGCTCCTCCTGATGTTTGGTATATTGACAGTGGAGCATCTGCTCACATGATGGGGGTTCGAGAATGTTTTTCGAGCTATCAAGAGGAGCAGATGAATTTCCAAATAACTATGGGAAACAAAGGAAAATGTACCCCCATCGGTAGAGGTATCGTAACTTTTCAGACGGAAGATGGCCACAAGATTCGAGCTATGAATGTTCTGCATGTACAAGGGTTGGGGATGAACTTACTCTCGATGTCTCAACTTCAGAACAAGTGCTATGATGTATACTTTATTCAAGACAAATTATATGTCAAACATCCTAACTGGAGTAAAAAGGCACATAATTGGAGTAAGGAGTCACAAGCTTTATAAGCTTCAGCTTGAATCTCTGATGGCCCTGATCGGCAGTACAGGCGACAGAGATCTGAATGAGTTAGGGCACAGAAGGATGGGGCATCTACATCATGGAGCCTTGGGGATTCTCAAAAATACTGTCATAGGGGCTCCTGAACTCAGCACAAAGAAAGACGATGTTTGCAGAGGATGCGTACAAGGGAAGTACGCTAAGGCAGTGTTTCCAAGAAGCGACAGCAAAGCCAAAGGTGTATTAGAGTTAATACACTCTAACATTTGTGGTTCGATGTCTACAATAGCTCTCAGCGGAGCAAAATATTTTGCCACCTTCATTGATGATTATTCCAAGAAAACTTGGATCTATTTTCTGAAGACCAAAGATGAAGTCTTTAATCGGTTTAAAAATTTCAAAGCATTGGTGGAGAACTCTACAGGAAAGAAGATCAAGAAGTTAAGGTCAGATAACGATAGAGAATATATCGATAAAGACTTCACAAATTTCTGTGCGCAGGAAGGCATCAAGAGAGAGTGGACAACTCCCTACAATCCAAAACAAAATGGAGTTGCAGAACGGAAGAATCGGACCATAATAGAAGTTGCAAGGGCAATGTTGTACGACCAGGAAATGCGCAAATTCTTATGGGCAGAGGCCTGCAACACGTCAGTCTATATTCAGAACAGAGTTCCAAATAAGGCTTTGGAGAAGGTGACTCCCGAAAGTGTGTTCACAGGCACCAAGCCTAAAGTGAGCCACATCAAGATATTCGGCAGCGTAGCATACTGCCATGTTCCAGAGGAAAAGAGGAAGAAACTGGATAAAACTGCAAAAAAGGGTTATCTGATGGGCTAGAGTGAGAATGCAAAGGCATTCCGCGTCTATATTCCAAAGAGCAGGAAAGTCGTGGTAAGAAGGGATGTAAAATTCCTTGAAGAAAGAGCCTTTAGGAAATCTCGAGAGATGGCCACAGATACGCAGATTGAGGAAGATCCACTGGTACAGCCTCAACAACCTCTGGAGGAGAGGTCCAATGCCTCTCCTAGGCACAATTGTTTTGAAGGAAGCTCCTCCGATGAAGAACAGGAGGAAGAACAAGTGAGACCACCCACCACTGATGGGAGATCGAGCAGAGAACCCCAACAAATTCTTAGAGATGAAAAAGGATTTGTTGGAACACCTAGAGAAGGGAAGAGGATAAGGAAACAACCTGACAGATATCAGGCACTGGTAGCTCAGGTTGGAGAGCCCTCTACCTTTCGGGAAGCAGCTCAGCATCAAGTATGGGTAAATGCCATGGTGGAGGAGTATAGCTCCATCATGACAAATGATGTTTAGGAAGTAGTCCCTAGACCACAGGACAAATCTGTTGTAGGGTCCAGGTTGATCTACAAGATCAAATATGCTGCAGATGTTAGCATAGAGAAATTCAAAGCAAGATTTGTAGCAAATGGGTATGCCCAGAAAGAAGGCATTGACTATGAAGAAACCTTTTCTCCTGTAGCACGGTACACTTCTATCAGATCCATCATCTCTTTGGCAGTGCAGATGAGATGGGAGATTCACCAGATGGATGTCAAGACTGTGTTCTTGAATGGTGTGATAGAGGAGGAAGTGTACATAGAGCAGCCAGAGGGCTTCGAGACACATGAGCAGAAGACTCATGTTTGCAGACTTAAGAAAGACTTGTATGGCTTGAAACAAGCCCCCAGGGCATGGTATGGTCGGATTGATGGCTACTTGCAGAAGATGGGGTTCATCAAGAGTGATGCAGATCCCAACTTATACTACTTGAGAGTAGGAGATGAGCCACTTATTCTTGTTTTGTATGTGGATGACTTGTTTTTGACTAGGTCATCCAAGCTCATCATGGACTGCAAGGAGAATCTGGCAACAAGAATTTGACATGAAGGACCTAGGACGGATGCACTATTTTCTTGGGTTAGAAGTTTGGCAGCATGAAGGGGAAATCTTCCTAGGGCAAGGAAGATACATGACAGAGATTCTGAAAAGATTCAAGATGGAAGACTGTAGACCCATGGCCACGCCAATGATCACTAACTGGAAGAAGATAGACACATTAGAGGATGATGAGGTTGATCCCTCCTTGTACAGACAGCTCATCGGGTCATTGATGTATCTGGTCAATACAAGACCAGACATCTGCTATGCTGTGAATACCCTCAATCAGTTCATGGTGGAACCAAGGAGGGCTCACTAGGCAGCAGCTAAACATATTCTTAGATACTTGAGAGAGACAGTCGAGTATGGGCTAAAGTACATGAAAGAAAATGAAATTCAGTTAAGTGGGTTCACGGATGCAAACTGGGCTGGAAGCACAGTAGATCGGAAAAGTACCAGTCAGTACTGTTTTAGTCTCGGATCGAGAATGACCTCCTGGTGTAGCAGGAAACAAAAGTCTGTAGCATTGAGCTCAGCCGAGGCAAAGTACATGGCAGTAAGCACGGCTTCGTGTGAGGCCATATGGCTCCACAAATTAATTTTGAACCTACTTAAGAAACATATAGAGCCGACCAAGATCATGTGTGATAATCAGAGTTGCATCAAGCTCTCTGAGAATCATGTGTTTCATGACTGGTCGAAGCACATTGACATTCAGTGTCACTTTATCCGAGACTATGTTTAGAAGGGAGCAATACAGTTATGATACACTCCTACATGTGAACAAGTAGCAGACATTCTCACAAAGGCTCTGAATAAGGTTAAGTTCACTTACTTCAGAGAGAAGATGGGAATGATCGAGAATCCCTTCCACTAGAGGAAAGGGTGGTCTTCCAAAGAAGAGGGAGTTGCAGTACAGTGGTTGCAGCGGCAGTAGCAAAGTCATGGGCAGCAGTATAGAATGGCAGCAGTAGTGTAGAGTTGAGTGGTAGGAGGCCAAGCTTCAACATCACAGAACCAGTGTCCAAAATCATGTAATGCACAAGTGTGATGTATTGCTAGAGCACACCCTTGATGCTAAGAGGGAGTGTTGAGATTTTGTGTATTTGGGGTAGCATCAGTTGTGCCATAGCTCCCAAACTTTGTGGAGGGACTAGAGTACATTGGATCTACAAGACCTAGAAATGGATTTGGGAAATTTCATCTGGTTTAGGAGATATTAAATTAATTAATTATTTTAATGTATTTCCTAAGTTAAAACTTAGGAAAATAAAATAATTAAAGTGAATTTAATTAAACATGTGATGAAATTATCATAAGTCACACGGATCAAGCTTTCTTTTAATCCTAGCCATTGATTAAAGATTTAATCTTGGTCGTTGATTTGTCAACGAGAAAAGTATAAAGGAAAGGCTTGGGGTCATTTGTAAAGACACACATGGAGGCAAAGCACTGAAACTAAGCTGAGATTCGGGGTTGCTAAGAATTCTCAGAAGTGTTTCAATTGCAGAGGGGAATTTAGACCAAAGGGATGATTTGATCCCAGGGTCTAGAATACACAAGAAGCAGAGAAGAGATCAGCAAGGACAGCGCAGAGAAAGGCAGCAGCGGCAGTAGCAGACAGCAGCAGCAGCAACAGCAGCAGCAGTATAGAATGGTAGCAGTAGTGCAGAGTTGAGTGGCAGGAGGCCAAGCTTCAACAGCACAGAACCAGTGCCCAAAAACATGTAATGCATGAGTGTGATGTATTGTTAGAGCACACCCTTGATGCTAAGAGGGAGTGTTGAGATTTTGTGTATTTTGGGTAACATCAGTTGTGCTATAGCTCCCAAACTTTGTGGAGGAACTAGAGTACACTGGATCTACAAGACCCAGAAATGGATTTGGGAAATTTCATCTGGTTTAGGAGATATTAAATTAATTGATTATTTTAATGTATTTCCTAAGTTAAAACTTAGGAAAATAAAATAATTAAAGTGAATTTAATTAAACATGTGATGAAATTATCTTAAGTCACACAGATCAAGCTTTCTTTTAATCTTAGCCATTGATTAAAGATTTAATCTTGGCTGCTGATTTGTCAACGAGAAAAGTATAAAGGAAAGGCTTGGGGTCAATTGTAAAGACACACATGGAGGCAGAGCACTGAAGCTAAGCTGAGATTCTAGGGCGGGGTTGCTAAGAATTCTCAGAAATGTTTCAGTTGCAGAGAGGGGAATTTAGAGCAAAGGGATGATCTGATCCCAGGGTCTAGAATACACAAGAAGCAGAGAAGAGATCAGCAAGGACAACGCAAAGAAGGGCAACAGACGGCAACAGCAGTAGCAGCAGATGGCAGCAGCAGTAGCAGACGACAGCAGCAGCAGCAGACGACAGCAGCAGCAACAGACGACAGCAGCAGCAACGACAGCAGTGTCTTTCAGGGGCAGCGCTGGGGTTTCTAGGCCTAGATCAGTTAGTATTTTTGGTCTTAGATCAACCAGGAACTGCAAATCTAGAGTTTTCTCTGTAGGTTTTTCCAGATCTGGAAACCAGACTTGTGTATTCAGAAATATTCTTAATAATAGAACCCTCCAGCAGCCAGAGACCGATTTTCCCACATTGGGTTTTTCCGGGGACAGTTTGTCCAGAAATAATTGTCACTGTGTCTATGTGTGCATATGCTTATTCTAGATCTGAATTGGTAGAGATCTATTATGTGTTTTGTTTTAATGTTAACTTGAATTTATTCAGTTAATAACTTGTATAAGTAGGAGAAGCTTAACCAGATTAACAGTAATAATTTCTGCATAAGAATTAAGATTCAGAAATTTCTACATATACTGCAACTCCCTCTCAAATTGCTGCATTGTACTGCCAACTGTTGCACTGCAACTCAGTTGTTGAGAAGTAAGCAACTGAAGGACCCCTGCCTAGTTACTGACAAACAAATCAATCAAGTTTGCATCTCATCACTAAAGCTCCCTTGGCTATTGTGCTGCGCTGTCCTCTTGAAGTCACTGTGTTGCTGCAATTCTGCACTGTGTAAGCACTGCCCCTCTGCGTTGTTGAAATCCCATCAGCCTCTACGTTATTTCCTCTACATTGTTGTTGCCTCTGCACTGCGTTGCTCCCATCTACAGCGTCCTAGCTCTGCCCTCCGCTTCACCCACTGCTCCAATTGTCCCGCTACATTCTTAAGGCTCATGTAGCTCGTATGTGATCCAAGAGTTGGGCACCTCAAGGATCCTGCCTCTCCATCTGTAGCTACTCTATAGATCAATATTGCCCCACCTCTTCTCTTGAGGTTCATGAGCACTCATGGCTACATCATCATCAAAGCCATCGTCTTCTTTAGCTGTCGCAACCTTGGAATTAGCTTCCTTGTCCCTCTTCCTTAGAGGACAAGTGCTAGCGAAGTGTCCAACCTCACCACACCTAAAGCATCGGATCTTCGATAGATCCCTCTTCTTCTTCCCTTGTTGCTTATTGGATGCAAGGTTTGCATCTTCCTCTTCCTCCTTCACTTTGTTGGATCCGGTGTTGTTTTGTGTCTTGGTCATCCGTCGAATTTCCTCTTGTCGGAGGATAGCCCACATGTCGTCCCAGCTTGGAAGGTTCTGTCTGCCCAAGATGCTTTGGACAAACATTTCCCATTCATCTGGAACTGCATTTAGAGCAGTCCTCACCAAGACATCATCCTCCACTTTAACCCCCATGGCAATCAGTTGATCCTGGATTGTCTACAAGACCTCGATCAGTTTTCAGATAACTTCTCCCACAAGACCTGGATATATTTTTTGAAGAAGCAGGACGAAGCATTCCAATGGTTCTGTACCTTTAGGGCCTTGGTGGAAAATCAAACCAAGAAGAAAATCAAAGTTTTGAGGACCGACAATAGGACCGAGTATGAGTCAAATGAGTTTAATGACTTTTGTAAAGAAGCTGGCATTAAGAGGGAGACCACAACTGCGTACACTCCTGAGCAAAATGGTGTCGCTGAAAGAAAGAACAGGACCATTGTGGAAGTTGCCCGTGCAATGCTATGTGACCAAGGTCTTCCAAAGTTTCTATGGGGAGAAGCTGTGAACATTGTTGTGTATGTTCAAAATAGATGCCGCATTCTGCTTTGGACTCCAAAACTCCCAAAGAAGTCTTCTCAGGTAAGAAACCTCATCTTTCTCATTTTAGAGTTTTTGGTTGTCCTGTTTACTTTCATGTGCTGAAAGAAAAGAGAAGCAAGCTGGATGCTTCTGGAAAGAAGGGAATTTTTGTGGGCTACAGTAAAACTTCGAAGGCATATAGAATCTATGTGCCTGGTCAAAGAGAAGTGAAGATATGCCACGATGTCACATTTGATGAAGATGTTTCCCTCAAGAAACTAAGAAATCTTCCTAGCTCCAAAGAAGACAAAGAAGATGAAGAAGCAGGAAAGCTGGAAGAGCTGAAGGATGACTTGATGCCCGATGTTGAAAGACCTAGGGATCCCATTGATCCACCTACTTCAAATAAGAGAAGACCCTCATGGCTTAGGGATACTCTCGAAGATGTCGAGAGACATATTACCCCAAGGGGGACATTCCGTGAAAGCAAGAAGCTGAAGAGATACCAAGGGTATCTAGCAGCCATGAGTACGATAGTACAATCTGAGCCTAGAACATTTGATGAAGCCGTAAAGCATAAAGTTTGGAAGGATGTTATGCACGAAGAATATGAGTCCATTAGGAAGAATGGTGTCTGGAAAGTGGTCCCAAGACCGGAGGACAAATCTGTTGTCACCTCGAAATGGCTCTATAAGATCAAGCATGGATCTGATGGAAGTGCTAAAAAGTACAAGGCAAGATTCATTGCCCAAGGCTTCTCTCAAAAATAAGGCATAGATTATGATGATATATTTGCACCTGTGGCCTGCTATACCAGCATCTAATCTATTATTGCCTTTGTTGCTATGCAAGGATGGAGTCTACATCAGATGGATGTGAAGATCGCTTTTCTGCATGGATCTATAAAGGAAGAGGTGTATGTGGAGCAACCTCTAGGTTCAAAGTCCGAGATATAGACATCCATGTATGTAGGTTGAAGAAAGCCCTCTATGGGTTGAAGTAAGCCCCCAAGGCTTGGAACGAGAGGATAGATAGCTACTTGATGAAGCTGGGCTTCAGTCGAAGTAATGCTGATCCGAACCTTTATTTTAAGGTTGATAGAGAAATGCCTCTCATTTTGGTTCTCTATGTGGACGATCTCTTCCTGACAGGTGCTGACCCTCTCATTCATCAGTGTAAGAGGGAGCTAGCTTCTGAGTTTGAGATGCACTACTTCCTAGGCTTTGAGGTCTGGCAGAGGCCACGTGAGATTTTCCTTTCTCAAGGAAAATGTGTCGTGAAGCTGCTGGAGAGATTTGGTATCGTGGACTGTAAGTCTGTGTCGACGCCGATGGAACTCAACTTTAACAGTTGAGTGGAAACGTTGTTGGGCCCGTGCTAGCAAATCCTACCGAGTATCGACAACTCGTGTGGGCCCTGATGTTCTTAGTGAACTCCCGTCCGGATGTATGTTTTGCAGTGAACAATTTGAGTCAACATATGGTTAATCTTCATCACATTCACTGGATTGGTGCCAAGAATCTGTTGAGATATCTTCGAGGCACAATCAACCATGGGTTGAGATACACTGCCAGGAGATTAAGACTCCATGGATATACTGATGCTGATTGGGCTGGCAGTGTGGTGGATCGCAAGAGCACATCTGGATGTTGCTTCACCTTGGATTCTGCTTCAATACCTTGGATGAGCAGGAAGCAGAAGTCGGTGGCTTTGAGCACCGTTGAGGCCAAATACATTGCAGTGAGTATGGCCTGTTGTGAAGCTGTTGGGTTTCGAAAGCTCTTCAGTGAGATGTTCGGGCATGTGCTAGATACCACCGCTATCCTTTGTGATAACCAGAGTGGGATTCGTCTTTCTGAGAATCCTGTGTTCCATGATCGATCCAAGCATATTGATATCAGGTACCACTTTATCTGGGATATGGTACAGCGAGGCATCGTAAGGCTCGATCATATAGGAACTGATGAGCAGGTCGCGGATATTCTCATGAAGCTCCTGGGGAAGGTCAAGTTCCCAACCTTCCGTGAGAAGCTTGGAATTGTGGAAAGACCATATTTCGAGGGTCCTGCTTGAGTTGGACTATGAGCTCTGGGAACTCCAGGGGGCTTGGGGATAGCTTCTTGGAGCTATAAGCACTAACGGGGCTAGGCTTGCCGAACCTTGTTGTGCTTCTGACCCACCGTTATGATATTGAGTTGGTTCGCCTCTCTCTGATCTGTGCCTCGCATGCATCCTACCCATGGAGTTTCGGACTTATGGGAAGTACCTCTCATTTGGCCAATGATGTGGGAAATGTGGATAGAGACCATAGCAAGACCAATGGACGCATCGGAGATTGTTGTACACTCTAGGACTAGGATGGCACATGTCCAACACCTTGATCTGGGATCAAGTATGATGAGGTTTTATCCTCTAAACTGACTTCGGGTTAGTAAACTAACTTCGGGTTAGTAGGAGACTCTTTTGAGTCCAAGATAGGTTTTCACCTCTAAGTTGACTTCGGGTCAACTGTGTGTGATGTCTTTGTGACTCACCTTTTGTTCTGAAATAAAGAGCTAGCAAAGTAAGTTATAGCAAGATGACACACGATGTTTGGTTTGGTACATGATGGATGGCACCTGTGGACAGATGGAGTTCTCCCTAGTTGAGAGGGAGTGTTAATTTTGGTTAACTAGGTCCAAACTCCGTGTTGCACTACTCATATGACAATGGTCATATTTTTATTGGATTCCTCTTTCGGAGAGGTGCAAGATTGATCTAAAGATCATCTTGATCAGATGAGCAGAACATTGATTTTAAATTTATTTTCCACATGTGCAAGGTCGGCCAGATTTATCCCACATGCCTACGAGATGTGTCACACACCCTCATTGATGAATATAATTTGGAGAGACTTGGAGGTCATTTTCTCATCATCTCATCACACATTCTCTCTTTGTGATTTGACTGGTTCGATAGCCTTTGGAGGCCTTTTTCTTCTCACACGTGTGGAGTGAAGCTGATGTTTTCTGCGCTGATCTGTTTAGGGCTTTTCTGCTACAGCGTTAACCAGCGTTGACCATGGTCAACCCTTGGTCGTTTGACCTCAATCTTCTGCAGAAATTCCGATTTTAGGAGGTCGTACAGCTGGGCACTAAAATCGAGGAATTTTGGGCTGTTTCACCGAAGCCCTAGTTTGCTGCATTAACTTTTCTGAAGCTTCCTGCGTTGACTTTTCTGCGTTGTCCCTGGTTTGACTTGCATTGACTTGTGATGAGTTGTCTTTGAGGGCTGTGGGTGTGACACATGAAAGTGTTGGCTGACCGAGAAAGACTTTGCTGGTTGAAGCATCCTGCTGACCGCCGTAACGCAACAATATCTCATATCTTTGCTAGACAGAAGGAATTGTAAATCTGATCTATATTTGGCTTGTCTTCTATTGATCTATTATTGTGTTTTATCAGCATTTTACTTTCAAGTTTATGTGATTGCCTAAGAAAGATTAAAGTAAAAGTGCATCAAGCATAGAACACCATTGTTATCTAAATTTAACAACAGCCCACTAGATCTGGCCCAAGTTGGGCTCTGCTACGAATGTAAGAACCATGAATGGCTATTATGCAAATAACAAGAAATTTATGTAAAATATATATTCAATAATGAATGAATGATGGGTTTACAATAACTCTCATGACAGTATATGTATTCATTGACAAGTCAAGACTGTGAAGGTGTATGATCCTTGATGTTTAATTATTATTACGATTAATTATAATTATTACTACCATTGACTTATTACTATTATCCTTCATACATATTTATATATGTCACTCTCTTGGGTGTAATACCCTACTTGAGTTTTTTATAAATACACCGCGACTCTTATTTGTATTGAAGCATCTCGGTGATCTTAATCTCTCTTAAAGTTGTTTTATGACTGGTATTTCCAATCGTGCATCTCTTGTGTAACATACTTGTGTTTGGGCATCTCTCTGCCTCTCTCTGCCCAAACCTCCCCCGGCCCCCGATGTGTGTTAGCACACTAGGGTTATCTCTCACTAAGAACACTTGTGACGGGCTATCAAAGAATTTGGGTCTGTCTTTGGTACGATTTGATCCCCTACATCCAACTGTGAATCAATAAAACATCAACAACATGTTACTATATTTGTTTTTAAAAATATGGTAGAATATATCTTTAAAAAGTCAAGAAAGTAGTTTAGAAACCTAGGACAATGGCATGATCATTTCTTAAAGAGGACAACGAAAGAATATCCACGTCAACATATTGAGGACCATTTGAAAGAAAACTACTGACAAGACTCAATACTACTATATACTTTACAAAATCTTGAACAATCACTATATAGATTGTCTCTTACATGAAAAGCTATAAAATTTCACAAATTAATACATCCTATCGCATAAGTTCAAAGGTGACCTTATTCCATTTTAGAGAAAATGCCAATTGTTAATTTCATCCATACATTATAGGAAGTTTTACAAACGAACAAAAGTTTACAAATTGCACCGTCTTATCTCCTTGCCTTCATTCAATTGAAGCTATTACATCAAAATCTTCATTTCATGGTAAGGCTAAGAATACTAAGTGTGAAGGCTTAAAGACTCAAAAGAAATTTTACCTTGGCATGAGGTGCAGGCATGATATCTTCACTCCCCCATGGGACATTATGTAGCCAAACCACGACAAATTTCCCTTTGATACACTTCCATTCATGGCTTTCTGAACTAGTCAACACTCCTAGACAGTCAGATGATTTTCCTTCATTTTCCTGTACTTCATTGATCATAGCACTTTTTAGAAAGCTTTCATTTTCCTTTTCAGCACAAACAGGTTCTCCATATCCTTCGTATCCAGGAGCAGGAATAAAGGAAACACTTCCAGAGTAATGTCGTAAATGTGCTATACGCAAGAAACTCTGAAAAAAAACATAAACTCCAGAATATAAGCTTTCACTTTTAACAACAATATCATATAAAATTATAAATAAATGAACATTGTCTTAGTGATTTGAAAGGACGTTTAAATTTATTAGACTTGATGAGCTTTTGTCTGTGGATACATTTGCATGCATTCAATTCTCTTATTGGATGACAGTTTATTTCATCCTTGAAAGCTTGTAATTAAAATAGAAAGACCTACAAATTAAGAGAAAGAACAAGGGAAGTTAAAATTAAAAGATTACAAACTACTCACTACAAAATATATTTACAAAACAAGTTTCCCACCAAACCGAAAATTTGGAAATAAAAAATCTTAAATTTCCCATTTTTTTTTCAAAGAAATAAATGGAATTAATGTCAATGAGGAACAAAAATGATTATGCAACCACAAAAAAATGTGTCCTTGGGAATCTGAGGGTAACAAAGATGGATTGGATTTGGCATGCAGGCCTATTTGCACCTTTCCATCCTCATTGGTTCAACTTGTCTTATCACAATGCTATCCTGGGAAAAGGCTTGCTAGAAAATGTTTCTTCTATTGCGGACTTATTTAGAAAAAGATACGGACATGGCATATGTGGAGAGGTTTCACCGTAATCAAAGACTAAGTGGAGATGACAAATTAATCCTTCTAGAATTATGTAAACTGATCCCAAAATTTGTTGCTTAAAATAACGAACTGAGGGATTGGAACTGGAGTAATCAACTGTCCTTTAAGTATAACAGCAAGGACTTGTACAATAAATCAAGACTTGAGATCCTTATCACACTATGCTTAAACAGGAAGTGGGGGACCAGTGACTCAAAACAAAGTAAAGTAATCAAAACAATTATACCCAAACACTTCATGTTCATTTTGAAATAAATATGACAGCATCTAAAAGAGAAGGAAATTCTAGATGGAGAGCACCAACAATAGAGGAATGGAGGGCGGTGAATAATCTGGAGACGGTGCCCATCGAGGGGATATAAGGAGACCGATGGGGTATGAAAGATATATCAATATTTTTCCAGTCTCAGGGATGCAGGCGGATTTTTGGAAGTTCTAGGGAGAGAGGAATTTCTAATAGAGTCACGAGGGAGATTGAGCTTAATTGTTCCTGGAGCTTTAGTCACAGGGGCCAGAAGAGCTCAAATACAAAGTCTTCTAAATCTGGGAACCAGATAGGTTGATCCTAGATAGGCTGGGAGGAAAAGGGTCGGTTTGGTAGCAAGAACAAGAGCAGCAACGGATCAAGAACATCTCCAAATGAAATTTTTCAAGTAAGTACTTGCTAATGTTTTGTTAAAATTTAAGAATATTTGGTTAATTCATCAATTTAGGGTTTTTACTGAATATTAGCTTTGTTAAATTATGTTACTTGGGGATTTTACATCCCTCGTCCAAGGAAGATCTTCCCATCTCTCTGCCACAGTTCCAACCCCAATGTGGAAATTTCTGAATCTTTACACTTTATGCAGAAATTATTTACTATTAATCTGGTTATGCTCCTCCTACTTAGACAAGTTATAAACTAAACAAATTTCAAGTTAAAATCGAAGCAAAACACATCACAGATCTCCACCAATCCAAATCTAGAACAAGTTCATGCACACACAGACAAAGTGACAATTATTTCTGGACAAATAGTCCCCGGAAAAACCCAATGCGGGAAAACTGGTCATCTGGTTGCTGGAGGGTTTTATTATTAAGAATTTTCTGAATACAACAAGCCTGGGTTCCAGATCTGGAAAACCCGACAGAGTAATAATAGATCTACAGCTCACTGACTGATCTAGGGCCAAAATAATGACTGATTCACAGCCTCAAACGAGATTTACATAACTCAGCCAAAATTAGGGCCTAGAAACCCCAGCGCTGCCCCTGAAGCCTTTGTGTCAGCCTCTGAAGCCCCTCTGACCCTCAGCGATGCTCCAGAAAGGGTTGCGTTACCCCAAACTGGGTGACGCAGTCCCTATGCTGCCCCTTAGGGTCTTTGCGTAACCCTAAGAGTTTCCTGCATCAAATCATGCTATCCTTGAGGGACTGTCCAGCACCTACGTAGCACAAGTTGCTACCCTCCTGCTTCTCTACGTTGCCTCTCTGAGCTGATCTCTGCCTCTTGTTGATTCTAGACCTTGGGATCAGATCATCCCATTGGCCTAAATTCCACTCTCTGCAGCTGAAACACTTCTGAAATTTCTTAGCAAAACCGCCCTAGAATCTCAGCTTAGCTTTAATGCTTTGCCTCTGTGTGTCTTACAAATGACCCCAAGCCTTTCCTTTATACTTTTCTCGTTGGGAAACCAATGGCCATGATCAGATCTTGAATCAATGGCTAAGATTAAAAGAAAGCTTGAGCAGTGTGACTTAAGACAATTTCATCACATGTTTAATTAGATTCAATTTTATTATTTAAGTTCCCTAAGTTTTAACTTAGGAAATACATTAAAATAATTAATTAATTTAGTATCTCCTAAATTAGATGAAATTTCCCAAACCAATTTCTGGGTCTTGTAGATCAAGTGTACTCTAGTCCCTCCACAAAATTTGGGACCTATAGCGTAACTGATGCTACCCCAAATACACAAAATCTCAACACTCCCTCTTAGTATCAAGGGTGTGCTCTAGCAATACATCACACTTATGCATTACATGATTTTGGGCACTAGTTTTGTGCTACTGATGCTTGGCCTACTGCCACTCAACTTTGCAATGTTGTTGCCATTCTGTATTGCTGCCCATGACTCTGCCACTCCCGCTGCAACCTCTGTACTGCAGCTCCCTCTCAATATGTTGCATTTGTGCTGCTCATAGCACTGCCACTACTGATCTGCTGCACTGCAACTTTAGTTGTTGAGAGAAACAAATGAATCTCCTGCCCAATCTTTGACAGACAAGTCAAATGGGCTGCATCCTCATCACTGAAGCTCCATGGGCTACAGATGTGTGCTGGCATCTGAAAGATGATGCACAACTATAGCTCTGCATTGCATAAGCAGACTCCCTTTGCACCACTGAAGTCACATCAGCCCCTTGTGTTGAAATCTCTCACGTTGTTGTTGCACTACACTGTCCCTCTAAAGCCATCTGCGCTGCTGCAACTCTGCACTGTGTAAGCAACTTTGCTTTGCGTTGCTGAAGTCACATCAACCTCTGCGCTGCTACTGCTTCTACGTTGTTGCTGCTCTGCTCTGTGCTACTCCTCCCAATCTTCAAATCTACCTTTGCTTCATCTGTGATCTATCCACCCACTGCTCTACTTGTCCCACTACTATCTTAAGGCTGTCGTAGCTTGCTTGTGATCCAAGAGATGAGCTGCTCAAGGATCCCGCCCTACTTCTATGTAGCTCCTCTACATATCCATGTCACACCACTTTCGTGGTTCATGAGCACTCATGGCCACATCATCTTCGGCCATTTGCTCAGCAAATCTATCAGAGCTCCTCCTCTCTATACTAGAGATATGGATCTAGGGTCCTTTATGAACGGGGCACCCTCTACTCCCTCTGACAATTGATTTCCCTTCTTGGAAATCAGCCAAATCAACAATGATTTAGCTCTCTGTGATCCTCTGATCAATTTGAAAGTTTCCTTGGCTAGAAACTCTCTGAGAAGCTGATCTCCTCCTGCTCTTTATCACTTGTGCTTAGGCTAAAAATCTGAAAACTTCAAAAATTTAACCCCACCAGCACCTTCTGAATTTCTGCAACTTTTCTTCAGTCTTTTCTGGATCTAACAGATTCAGATCTGCATCACACATGTTGGCTTCAAACTGTTCCAGCGTTGTTTCTGAGCTGCCTCTGCGCAATAATTGTGTGGGCTTGCTAATAGACAGCGTTAGACTGTGTCACCCTTCCCTCTATGTGAATCTGCTTCTGAAAATTGTGTTGTCCCTTCAGATCTGCATTTTTGTTGCTTTTCCAACTGATTCCTGCAGCTAGAACCTTCAGATTCTTACTAGTGACCCTCCTAGATCTGCAATTTCTCTAATACCATGTGGAAATTTCTGAATCTTTACACTTTATGCATAAATTATTTACTGTTAATCCGGTTATGCTCCTCATACTTAGACAAGTTATTAACTGAATAAAATTCAAGTTAAAACCGAAGCAAAACACATAATAGATCTCCACCAATCCAGAAATAACTGTGTCACTTTGTCTATGTGTGCATGAACTTGTTCTAGATCTGGATTGGTGGAGATTTGTTATGTGTTTTGCTTCGATTTAAAATTGAATTTTATTCAGTTAATAACTTATCTAAGTAGGAGGAGCTTAACCAGATTAACAGTAAATAATTTATGTATAAAGTGTAAAGATTCAGAAATTTCCACACCCAAAAAGTAGTGCATCAACCCCAAATCCTTCATGTCAAACTCTGAAGCAAGATCCCTCTTATAATCTGCAATGAGCTTCTATGATCATGTAAGAAACAAGTCATCTACACACAACACAAGAATGAATGGCTCTCCCCCTAACCAATATGTAGTATAGATTTGAATCAGCATCACTCTTGGTGAAGCCTATTGTCACTCAAATTGTACACTAAAATGCAACAACGCTCAGGGCAGGGGCTGTCACTCGGATCCCGACCCTCTTCCTTTAAGTTGTCTCCCTAAAGCAGGCTAAGGGGTGTAGTACCTATGGCTGAGATGATGAGTTCGGGAGACACAACTGAATGGCCTAGCATGTAATATCCCCAAATGGGATATTTAACTAATTTTGCAGAATTCACACTAACCTAGCATTTTACCATAATATTATTGAATTAATAAACAAAAGATTTCCATGTAAAATAAAAACACATAAACACTACAATCTATTAACACATCGAACAGGAAGAATCTCAGCTTTTTATTTTGAATGATAACTGGGGTTACATATATATCTGACCCAAAAGAACTGAGATGGAGAACTGGCCATCAATATGAACTGTTGCACTGCGCTGACCACCAAAACTGAACTGCTGCACTCTCCCTTCGCCAACAGTTGTCACTAAACCCACTGAAAGATAATGAAGCGTCGATTGAAGATCTGAATGACCCTCACACCAATCCCTGAAGCTCTGCGAAACTTCTAAATGAAGTCTCCTGAAAGAGAGTTGGGTTTTTGTCCAACACTCACAAATCACCCGAGGGTTTCTGTCCTGGGGCTACCAATGGAGTAGAGAACCAAGTTCTCAAACATCACACACAAGAAAATGATCTAATCCAAGATATCCTTCAATGGCCTCCTCCTTTTCTTTATAGATCTCCTCGACCCTTCTAGAGCCTTATTTTATTATTATTTTATTCATGGAGCACTTTTCCCTCTTATTAAAATATTCATTTTTAATGCAGAAAAGAGTAAATCGGCTACCATGTCTCCTCAGGTCACTGAAACTCATGTCCAACCGTCCCATCATGTAGGTAACCTCGTCTCGGTTCCAACGAGCTATTACACTAAGGTGTTTTATCATGTATTCCTCCCAGAATGCCACCTTGAGCGTAATTAATTAAGTTGTAATATCCCCAAATAGGGATTTTAACAATAGATACTGGAAGTAGACTTGAACAACAAAATAAATGGAAATATACATAGCGACAAATAGTACACAATGGATGTCAATAAAATCATTGAGCCATCTATTAATCCATGGGAAAAATTACAACAACATGAAAGAATAACGGAACCTGAACTTGCCAGCAAGCGAAGCAAGACCCAGAAAGATATATGGCCCAACTGATGAATGGCGTTGGCAATGATGTAGATGGTTCGGCGATAATACTGCTGCAAATCGGCTACGACAAACTGACCTCTCCAAACTCCACTGAAGCACTGTGAGATCTCTAAGTGAAACCTCCTCAAGAGTATTGGGTTTTCGTCCAACACTCAACAAATCACCCAAGGGTTTTCGTCCTGGGGCTATGGCTAAAGTAGAGAACCACGTTCTCAAACCTCTCATACATAAGAAAATGATCTACTCCAAAGATATCCCTCAATGGCCTCCTCCTTTTCTTTTATAGATTTCCTGGATCCTTCTAGAGCCTTATTTTATTATTATTTTATTCATCCAGCACATTTCCTTTAATTAAAATATTCTTTTTAATGTAGGAAAATGGTCAATTGGCCACCATACCTCCTCAGGTCACTGAAAGTCACCCCTAGCCATCCCATCCTGTAGATCTTCCCCTCCCGATTCTAACGAGCTATTACACTAAGGTGCTCTGCTAAGAATTCCTCCCGAAATGTCACCTTAGGCATAATTAATTGAGTTAGGCCCAATAATAACTCAATTTTCCGAAAGTTGTCGAAATACACCGGAACAAAAGACAAACTGCTCGAATGATGGAATATATCAAGCAAATGCCACCGGACCTCATAGAAACTCCTTGAAACTCCTCCAAAAAGGCCCTGAGCCCGCTGATGACAGCAACCTGTAACTGTGACCTGTCTGCTCCTAACTCTAGAAGTCCAACCTAACCCTGTCATAGGTGACACCAAAAAAGGGAATATTACAAACCTTTCGCCCCAAGATTGCTTGCCCTCAAGCAATCCAAATATGTGGGCCACTCTGTTGGCTTGGCGCAACTGAGACCCAATGCCCGGATGCCATACAAAGCCTTGGGTGCTGCTATGCGTCTATGTCAAGCCACCCGCAATAGACGCCTCAATACCAAGATCCCAAACTGATCCCTGATTGTACCTGTCATCAAAGAATCCTCCCAGATCCCAACGCCACCCTGGCTAATCATCGCCCAAGTCCCACGACTCGGAATGCGCACCACCTCTAGCTATAGCTGATGCCCCATGAAGTGAAGTCCACCAACAAGCATCAATGCTCCTTGGCTCCTGTTGTGTTGTACCTCTAACTATATAAGCTGCCCCACGAACTGCATACCAACTCATCACCTCTCTCCAATCCAAGTCCTGACTCAATCCAACGTTGATCCTGCTCTCCTGAAATAGGGATGAAGAAATAACGACTTGTGCCCCACTGCTAGCCGAAATTTGTAGCATTCACCATGTCTAAGAGCCCCTGCTCGGTTGTGCTCCCTACAGAGAATATCGAACCATCAAGAGGGTACCAGCTCATGATCTCCCGCCAATCTATCCTAGAAGAAGAATCCAATGTAGTGACAACTGCATACGGAACATGCCTGGAGTGTTGTCCCCAACCCGTAATCAACTCATGTTGCTCTGTCCCGCCTGCCGACGAGATCTACTTGCAGAGGAAGACCCCTCTCTCTATAATGGGCCAAAGTGGGCAAGACATAATACAAGCCCTATCGATGTACTCCTGGAAAGTGCTACTCCCTGAAAGTATTGCAGCTCCACTGACTACATGTGCATCTATCTACACCTCACCAATGTTTCAGCCCAAAGATGGATGCTCAACCATCTCCAACCGCTCCTCCCTCTCCTGATCAGGAATGTCATGCTCCTGTTGTCTACTAGCCCCCTGTAGAACTATCCCATCAACCTCTAACATCTCCAAAGGATATGGATCTGCAATTGCTATCACCATACTCGATGTCTGTGCATCTGACTGCTCCTCCTCAATGGTTGACCCCAAGGTTAGCCGCATATCCATTATGGACTCAATGTGACTCCATCTAGCTCTCCCCCAAAGGACTATCATGCATGATGTGCACAGTATCCTCCCCTACTGACTCATGCTCCATCATATGTTGTTCCCGTTGAATCATCCCAAGTGACTCATCACCCTGAGTATCTCTCATGGAGTCCTTTGTTTGCTCACCCTGCATACTGGAATAAAACTCTGGCTTACTGTCATCATCTCTGCATGACTGCTCTCGCTCCCCAGAAGCATCCTCAACTAATCCCTGGACTCATCTAAAGAAGAGTCCTCATCCTGGCATACAGAAGCAATGTCCTTCTTTTCTGCCTCTGCCACATCAGCTGCATCACTCAAGCATGAGTGATCAACCCCCCAAGGTGTTGAGATTTTGTGTATTTGGCGTAGCATCAGTTGTGCTCTAGCTCCCAAACTTTGTGGAGGGACTAGAGTACACCGGATCTACAAGACCCAGAAATAGATTTGGGAAATTTCATCTAGTTTGGGAGATATTAAATTAATTAATTATTTTAAGTGTATTTCCTAAGTTAAAACTTAGGGAACTTAAATAATTAAAGTGAATTTAATTAAACATGTGATGAAATTGTCTCAAGTCACACGGATCAAGCTTTCTTTTAATCTTAGCCATTGATTCAAGATCTGATCATGGTCGTTGATTTGTCAACGACAAAATTATAAAGGAAAGGCTTGGTGTCAATTGTAAAGACACAGAGGCAGAGCAGTGAAGCTAAGCTGAGATTCTAGGGCAGGGTTTGCTAAGAATACTCAGAAGTGCTTCAGCTGCAGAGAGGGGAATTTAGACCAAGGGGATGATCTGATCCCGAGGTCTAGAATACACAAGAGGCAGAGATCAGCTCAAGGGCAGCGCAGAGGAAGGCAGCAGCAGCAACAGCAAGGACAGTGCAATCTCTCCAAGGACAGCGTGATTTTCAGCAGAAAACCCTCAGGGGTTACGCAGAGACCCTCAGGGGTTACGCAGAGACTGCGTCACCCAGTCTGGGATAACGCAATCCCTTCTAGAGTAGCGCTGAAGCTTTGGAGGACTTCAGAGGCTGACACAGAGCCTTTCAAGGGCAACGCTGGGGTTTCTAGGCCCTAATTTTGGCTTACTTCTGTAAATCTCGTTTGAGGGTGTGAATCAGTGATTATTTTGACCCAAGATCAGCAAGTTAGTTGTAGATCTAGTGTGTTCTCTGTCGGGTTTTCTAGATCTGGAACCCAGATTTGTGTATTCAGAAATATTCTTAATAATAGAACCCTCCAGCAGCCAGAGACCGGTTTTCCCACATTGGGTTTTTCCGAGGACTATTTGTCCAGAAATAACTATGTCACTTTGTCAATGTGTTCATGTGCTTATTCTAGATGTGGATTGGTAGAGATCTGTTATGTGTTTTGCTTCGATTTTAACTTGAATTTATTCAGTTAATAACTTAACTATGTAGGAGGAGCTTAACCAGATTCACAGTAATAATTTATGCATAAGATATAAGATTCAGAAATTTCTACATGGTATCAGAGCAATTGCAGATCTAGGAGGGTCACCTGCAGGATAATCTGAAGGATCTAGCTACAGAAAGCAGTTGAAAAAGCAGCAGAAACGTAGATGTGAAGGGACAACGCAATTTTCAAGAGCAGACTCTTGCAGAGGGAAGGGTGGCGTTGTCCAGCGCTGTGTCCTAGCGAGCCCATGAAATTAATGTGCAAAGGCAGCTCAGAAACAGCGCCAGTTTATTCTGAAGCCAGCCAGCGTGATTCAGATCTGAATCTGTCAGATCTAGAAAAGACTACAGAAATTCAGAAGAGTGAGTGGGGTTAAAATTCTGAAGTTTTCAGATTTTTAGCCTTAGCACAAGTGACAAAGATTGGGAGGAGATCAGCTTCTCAGAGAGTTTCTTGCCAAAGGAAACTTGCAGTTTGATTAGAGGATCAAAGAAGAAGCTGAATCATAGTTGATTTGGTAGATTTCCAAGGAGGGAAATCAGTGGTCAGAGGGAGCAGAAGGCACTTGTTTCACCAAGGACCTTAGATCCATTTCTCTAGCAAAGAGAAAAGGAAGTTCTGACACATTATGAGCAGATGGCTCCTCATGGACTACGTGATCAGGATAGGCTAGATGGCCTTTCAAACTTTTTGGTTTGGAAGGCAAGGATCCTGATTGTCATTGAGGAGTACAATCTAAGAAACCATGCAAAGCAGACTCTGGCCACACCGACAGATGTGGATCTCCTACGGAAGCATAAGGAAGCTATTGGGCATGCCAAGTGGCTGATTATGGATAGTATCAAGGACCATATTGTACCACACATAGCTAAGAAGAAGATAGCTAACAAGATGTGGAAGGCCTTGACTTCCCTATATGAGGGAAAGTCTGTCTAAAGAAAAATGTTGTTGGAGACCCAAATGAGGTCATTCATGATGACCAAGGGAGAAGACATGGAGCACTTCCTCTTCAGACTACAGTCAATCAAAGATCAGCTGACTACAACAGGTGCAACGGTGGATGATGCTGTGATAGTCAGGACTACCCTCAATGCAGTCACAGATGAGTGGGAAACCTTTGTCCAAAGTATCTTGGACAGAGCAGACCTCCCAGATTGGGACAGCTTGTGGTCAATTCTACGTCAAGAAGAACTCTGCAGATTCACCAAGAGGCAGCACAGCCCAGGATTGAGCAAAGTGAAGAAGGAAGATGAGGAAGATGCAGCGTTGGCATCAAAGAAGCAGCCAAAGAAGAAGAAGGATCTTTCAAAGATCAAGTGCTTTTAGTGTGGTGAAATGAGACATTTTTCCAGCAATTGTCCTCAGAAGAAAAAGGACAAGGAAGCATCTTCTTCCAAAGCAGTTGTGGCAGATGATGGGTTAGAAGATGATGTAGCCATGAGTGCTCATGAACCACGGAGGTGGGGTGACATGGACATGTAGAGGAGCTACATGGAGGAGAGGAGGGATCCTTAAGCAAGTCATCTCTTGGATCACAAGCGAGCTACAGCAGCCTTAAGACAGTAACGGGACAAGTGGAGCAGTGGGTGCATAGATCACAGATGAGGCAGAAGCAAAGGCAGATCTGAAGGCTGGGAGGAGCAGCGCAGAGCAAACCAACAGCAACGTAGAAGCAGCAGCAGCGCAGAGGCTGATGTGACTTCTGCAGCACAAAGCAGAGTTGCTTATGTAGTGCAAAGCTGCAACAGCGCAGAAGCCTTCATTGGGACAGCGCAGTGCAGCAGCAACGTGATAGATTTCAACACAAGGGGCCGATGTGACTTCAGTAGTGCAGAGGGAGTCTGATTACGCAAACAGAGTTGTAGTTGTGCATCGTTCTTTAGATGCCAGCACAGATCTGTAGCCTATGGAGCTTCAGTGATGAGGATGCAGCCCATTAGACTTGTTTGTCAAAGATTGTGCACGAGATTCAGTTGTTTCTCTCAACAACTGAAGTTGCAGTGCAAGAGATCAGCAGTGGCAGTGCTATGAGCAGCACAGATGCAGCATATTGAGAGGGTGCTGCAGTATAGTGGTTGCAGTGTCAGTGGCAGAGTCATGAGCAACGGTACAGAATGGCAGCAGCAGTGCAGAGTTGAATGGCAGGAGTCCAAGCTTCAGCAGCACAGAACCAGTACTCAAAGTCATGTAATGCATAGTGTGATGTATTGCTAGAGCACACCCTTGATGCTAAGAGGGAGTGTTGAGATTTTGTGTATTTGGTGTAGCATCAGTTGTGCTCTAGCTCCCAAACTTTGTGGAGGGACTAGAGTACACCTGATTTCGTCTGGTTTAGGAGATATTAAATTAATTAGTTATTTTAAGTGTATTTCCTAAGTTAAAACTTAGGGAACCTAAATAATTAAAGTGAATTTAATTAAACATGTGATGAAATTGTCTTAAGTCACACGGATCAAGCTTTCCTTTAATCTCAGCCATTGATTCAAGATCTAATCATGGTCGTTGATTTGTCAACGAGAAAAGTATAAAGGAAAGGCTTGGTGTCATTTGTAAAGACACACAGAGGCAAAGCACTGAAGCTAAGCTGAGATTCTAGGGCGGGGTTTGCTAAGAATACTCAGAAGTGTTTCAGCTGCAAAGAGGGGAATTTAGACCAAGGGGATGATCTGACCCCGGGGTCTAGAATACACAAGAGGCAGAGATCAGCTCAAGGACAGCGCAGAGGAAGGCAGCAGCAGCAGCAAGGACAGCGTGATTTTCAGTAGGAAACCCTCGGGGGTTACGCAGAGACCCTTCAGGGGCAGCGTATTGACTGCGTTACCTAGTCTGAGGTAACGCAGTCCCTTCCGGAGCAGCGCTAAAGGTTTGGAGGACTTCAGAGGCTAATGCAGAGCCTTTCAGGGGCATCACTGGGGTTTCTAGGCCCTAATCTTGGCTGAGTTCTGTGAATCCCGTTTGAGGGTGTGAATCAGTCATTATTTTGGCCCTTGCCATGTTCTTCTTGAAGGCTCTCAGATGTGCTACATCCAGTGGCTCTAAAACTGCGTTGTCAATGAGAGCCTTTAGATCATGCTCATCAAGGAGAAACTGAATCCTTCACTTCCAAATAACATAGTTGGAGGCACCCTCCAATCTATCTTGGTCACGCAATCCATTGCTGGCCATCTCCTCAACTATCGACTTCCCCCTCTAACCCTCTGCTCATCTAGACTTACGCACTCCTTGAGGAGTAAGTCAATGCTTCTGCTGCAGTACGGGAAAACTGAGTTTCTTTGAGTAAGAGAACTCTCTGAGGTCAAGAAATCCCCAACTGTGTTTTTCAGAATTTTTCTGACATTTATGCACCAGCACTCACTGTTGTGCAGCTACTACGTCCTTCAGTTACGTTGGTCTGCTACGCTGCCTCTTCTGCAACTAAAAAAGCTTACCCCTTTGTCAACTCTCTCAGAGGGAGTTCTTTCTGCGTTGGATTGCCCTCTTGGCCTGGACTGCGTAACTGCTGGGGTAGACTATTGTTGCTTACATAGTTCCCAGTGTCTTCAACGTTGATCTGCTGGTTCACTCTTGTTTCACCTGCACTTTAGCTTGAATAAGCTCTGATACCATGTGAAAAATCCTAAATCTGGATTCCCACTGCAACAAATTTGAATTACTTCTCCTATTATTTTCCATAATTATTTCTTTACAGTGAAATATCGAAGTAATTACTAAAGCAGTCTACACAAATAACGCTGCGGAATAAATCTAAGTAGATAAAAGAACTTTCGAATTAATCACATCACTGGGATTAGGTCAACGTTTAATCCGAATGTTCTTTTATCTACATTATGGATCACAAAAGTCTTAGATCTAACATAAATCTAAGTGCTGAAACAAACTGAACAAAATACAATGAAAAACATCCACATTTGACACAGTTATTTTTGGACTAAGTCCCCGGAAAAACCCAACTTGGGAAAACCGGTGCAGCAGATCTGAGGGTTTTTTATTATTAAGCAGCAGAATCTTGAGTGCAACTAGGGTGCCACTATCTGGCTCACCCTATAGAGAAAATCTCGGCAACAGAAGAAATGTGAGATATACCTCACTCTGCAAGTCCCCGGTTGATCCGAAGCAGCACTGGTGAAGCCCATCTCTGCCTATGCGTGATGCCTACGCTGCTACTGCGTAAGCCTACATGGGCAAGCTAAGGAACTGCGTCACCTCCTCCACAACGATCAAGCTGATCTGGAACTGAGTTTTGGCCCTCCTGGCTCAGAAACCACAGCTTCCAGCCATCTCTGGACTGAATCTAGAAGGCACTGCGTCACTTTTGCGTGATCCCCTTCAGGGACTACATCACCCCTCCAGATGAATGCGCTGCCTCTACTACGTCACTGCTGCCTCTCTCTCTTAAATGTACTCCTGATCTTCCTGACCAAACACTACATCTACCCCTCTCTAGAACTGATCACTAGATCGAAATCACTTAGCCAGCCCTGCCCTAGTGATTCGATCTTGATCAAAAGTCGTGTCTCTCTCACAAGCTCGAAAATGCCAAATGCTCAATGTGCTTTCCATAGACCCCTCACCCTCCTTATAATCTTTCGTTGACCCTTCAACGGCCAAGATTAAAACATAATCAAGGGCTAAGATTAACTGGGAGATGATCCATGACTTTATCTAGAAGATTCACACTTAGTTTAATTAATACCCTTTAATTAATCAATTTCCCTAAGTTTTGACTTAGGAATACATTAAAAAACAATTAATTAATTTAATTAAACCATCTCTAAGTGGAATTTTCCAAAATCCTTTCTAGGTATTATGGAATACATGTGTCTTAGCCTATATACAAAATTACAAGGCTAGAGCACATCTGATGCTACCATAAAACAACAGCGTCAGCATATGTAAATGTGCCTCATGTGATGCAAGATCATTTTGACCTTCTAAACTTAGACATAGGTGTTCTTTGTGTTGATATTTTGTGTAGTTGGGGTAGCATCGGGTGTGCTCTAGCCCTGAAACATTATGGAGGGGCTAAGAAACACATCAACTCCAAAACCCAAATACCGTTTGGAGAAATTTCATCTGGTGTTAAAGTTATTCAAATAATTAATTATTTTAATGTAATCCCTAAGTCTAAACTTAGGGAAACTAAATACTTAAAATGAATAAATTAACACATGTGCTGAAATGATCTAAGTGACGCGGATCAAGCAGTCTTTTAATCTCAGTCGTTGATGAGTGATTTAATCTAAGTCGTTGATGTGTTCAACGAAAAAGTATAAGAGAAAGGCTTGAGGGTCAGTTGGAGACACACACATAGATGCAAAGATAAGAAACTAAGCTAGAATTCTAGAGCAGGGTTTGCTAAGAATTTCGGAGGAGTTTTCTGCAGCGAGGGGTAGTATTGGCTGAGGGGGTGATCTGATCCCAGAGCCAAGAGTCAACAAGAGGCAGAGGAGCAGCTTTGAGGGACAGCGCAGAGGCTACACAAGTGCTCTGCAAGCCCAGGAGGGGTAGCGCTGCAGCTTCAGAGGGCTTCCAAAGTTACGCAGAGGCCTCCAGTGGCAGCGTAAGGACTGTGTCACCCACTCTGGGGTTACGCAGTCCCCTTTTGAGCAGCGTAGAGGCATGCAGACCCTAGCAGGGCTGACGTTGGGGCTTCAGGGGTAGCGTTGGGGTTTCTAAGGCTAGACCCGAGCTGAGTCTTGTAAATCTTGTTTGAGGATGTGGATCAGTCAGAATCTTAGTCTCAGAACAGCAGATTAGCTGCAGATCTACTTTTCTCTATTGGGTTAACCAGATTTGTTGCCCAGATTTGTTGTACTCAGAATCTACTTAATAATAATAAACCCTCATATCTGCTGCATCGGTTTTCCTGCATCGTGTTTTCCGAGGACTTATGTCCAAAAATCAGTGTGTCACTTTGTTTGAATGAGCGTAATATTCAATAAATGATCTGAATATGTAGGTTGCTAGTTGTGTTTACTTCAGTATTTTCTACATATTATTTATGAAGATAACTTGTATAACTTAATCAAGTAGGAGAAGTAAACCATGATATTTGTTATAGCTCCTAGAGACAACCTTGAGTTGCAAAAGACCAGTGCCTAGGACATCTTGAAATCAGAGGTTAGATGTAGACAATTTTAAGGGTGCCTCTGACAAAATATGGATAAGGAGAATAAAGATTGTGGTGGTTCATGAATGGTGAAGAATTTGGAGTTTGATTCATGTGAATTACCCTATACTGCAAGAGGGATCAGGAGGTTGTATGGCTCAGTGGCTTTTCAAATGGGCAAAGTATGAAACAATGAGCAGAGGCTTTCAAAATATGCAGAGGTGTTGAGAAGGAACGGGTGAGGAACCTGCGAGAGACAGGCTTAAAAGTCTTAAGAATGTGCCTGTCGTGAACTCAAAGGAAGCGGATGTAAGTGGAATGTGACCAACAATAGAGATTCGTGGAGCGCGAATTAAGGGTGCACAGCAAGTTTAACACCAGCGTTATTCATACACGAATTCATGAATAAAAATGCATACCACCAACAACTCCATTACACGAATCATCAAAGCAGCAGAACCTTGAAAGATGATTATACATAAACAGGAGATGACTAATAAACAAGAGAATACAGATACATACTACTCATTGCTCCATCTGGAATCCAAATAAACAACATTGAATATCATATTATGTTCAAAACGACTCTCCCAAATATGTATCTCAGAGCACAAAGAGCACAGTTGTTGGGAAAAATACTGAGAGGGGGGGGGTGAATCAGTATTTACTGCATAATCAAATCTTTTTACTTTTTCATTCCTTAAAACCCATACGCTACTTTCCTTCAGTAAACTAGCGTATATACGCGGATCCCTTTTATGAAACTAGCGTATACACAGAGATCTAGATCTGTCATTAAATCTTCACTTATGTTATTCCATCATTCATTCATCAGATGTTCAATAAACAGTAAACATGTGCAGTAAGAACAGAATAAACCATCACACAAAGGATCACACATGAACACCAGGATTTTTAGGTGGAAACCCAAATCGGGAGAAAACCACCGCTGCAGTTGCTCAGCCTTCAATATTTTATTATATAGAAAACATCTTACAACATATGTGTTGGCGCAGACTTGACCAGCACGCAGGCACCCACCTGCGCTCGTTTACCAGCCTCTCCTGGAAGGGAGCTCCAACCCCCTGACTCGTTTACCAGCCTCTCCTGGAAGGGAGCTACGACCCCCCGATCTCGTTTACCAGCCTTTCCTGGAAGGGAGCTACGCCCCCTGACTGAAGGCTACAACCCTCGGCACCACCTTGGACCACGTTTCATCAATTTTCACACTGGATCCAACCACTTTAATAGAACACAACTTGCAGGCCACAATTCATCATATTTCCAGACCGAACCCTTTCCATACTTTTAAGCACAACCATACATCATCAACAGATACATACCAATTCAGACAACCCAGATCAGATAGCAGTAATACAGCAGAACAGATCAGATGTTTCATACCCCTTGCTTCAGCAAACCCTAGTTTGCATACGCGCTTTCCCTTCACTGATGTCGCGTATATACGCGCTTCCATCCACACAAACCAGCGTATACCTCAGTGTATAATTTATTGCGCATACGCGCTTTCTCTTCGCTGAAGCCGCGTATATACGCGCTTCCTCCGAGGCGAAGTAGCGTATAGATCTTCAATCATTACGGAGCAGCATACTTCATCAGATCAGATATTCAGTTCAGATTCAACTCTTTACTTCAGACAGATGTTCGCCTCATCACAGATCTAATCACTCCATAAACAGATCTAGCAGATACAAATACATTTCAGATCTAGACATCCCGCTTCATCATTTCTTCATAGGTGCATCATAGATTCAGATCTATCATCAAACCTTTACCCTTTCCATACAGATATACTTCATAGAGAAGTATTCATTCAAGCTCAGACATCTTGCTCTCACACTCATATTTTGCACAATGAATTTCTTCTCCTTATATAGGTTTTTCCTTTTTCAATACCATGAGCCCCTTTTTCAATACCATGGGCCTAAACAATACCATGAGCCCAAAACTACCAGGACGGGGTCAACTAGGCGGATCATTACCCAATACAATGGGTCAATACCATGGTGGTTACCCTTGGTTTTGCACTTTTTGAGCGCTTTAGCCCATACGCGACTTGGAACGTTCTTTTCCGCGTGCATACGCGACTTCCCTTAGACAGATCCGCGTATACATAGAGACATACTCTTTTCATCATACTTTGAGCACATTTTGGATTCCTTTCTTCATTTCCTTCTGTTCACACTGTAGATACATCAGATTTCCTTCATCAAGGACATATTCTATCAAGCACAACTTCATCAAGTAAGTTGTCCTCATCTTCATCAAGTGGGTTGCCTTTCAAGAACAACACTTAGCATCATATTGTCAACAAACATCATATCACATCAGATTTACATCATTTACTAAGTCCATCAAGTCAAGCATAACTTCATCAGGTGGATTGCCATCAAGGACAACACATGTCAATAGTCGCATGTCTTTATCTTCATTCAGTGGGTTGCCATCAAGGACAACATCCTGCATCATATTTCCAACAACAGTCATACAGAATTACAGCAAAAATTCTCCAAAATTCTGAACCCTTCTTTCATCTCTGAACTCTCTACATATAGAGTTCTCCCTGAGGGTTTACGATCGAATAATCATTCATGATCAGCCCACACATGTGAAAATCAAAATATCCTAACCAAGTCACAGAGCATGCATCGAGCAATCACTCCCATAATCAGAAAATCAAATCAGAATCAGATGAAATCGAGATTTCAACAGCAAAACATCATAATCAAACAATAAAAAAAACAACATAGTTGGCCACTGAGGCCAAATCCTGGAATCTTCAAAATGGGGTGGCGAGGAGTAGCCATGAATAGGTGGGAAGTTTGGCTTCCATCACATGATTCCACCTGTCGTCGAAAGCCTCCACTCCCTTATTCTCATGATTTCCATTAACCGTTATGAAACAACCAGTGGTGTTGCGCGTGCCTAGCTTTTTAGAAGGGACTTCTTAGACAAATTGAATACACCATAGCTGCATTTGTCCCGCCAAAACCGACAATTTCAGATCCCCCCCCCACCCCCTGGTGTTAACCTTCGGAAGGTCAGGGGCGGCCGAAATAGATCATGAGCCATCGGATGCGTGATAGGGAGTGGAGATGAGGGGAAGATGGCAGAGGTTTAGCGGTGATAGGACGTATGGATAATGGATGGAAATGGTGGAAGTGATGGTGGAGTTAGCGAGATGGTTAACACTAAAAAGAGAAGAGGTGGGGCCGCCTGCAAATCGCAAATCGGGAGTTTTGTTATGAGAAACGGGAGGTAAGTGTTAAAACTTGCGAAGGCTGATGTGCGACGTGCGGTGAGTGGAAGGTGACACAGCATGGCAGAGGTGGGGCTGCCCGCAAATCGCAAATCGGGAGTTTTGTTATGAGAAACGAGAGGTAGTGTTAAAACTAGCGAAGGGTGATGTGCGATGTGCAATGAGTGGAAGGTGACGCGGCATGGCGGAGGTGGGACAATTTCATCACATGTTTAATTAAATTCACTTTAATTATTTAAGTTCCCTAAGTTTTAACTTAGGAAATACAATAAAATAGTTAATTAATTTAGTATCTCCTAAACCATGAAATTTCCCAAATCAATTTATGGGTCTTGTAGATCAAGTGTACTCTAGTCCCTCCACAAAATTTGGGAGCTAGAGCACAACTGATGCTACCCCAAATACTCAAAATCTAAACGCTCCCTCTTAGCATCAAGGGTGTGCTCTAGCAATACATCACACTCATGCATTACATGATTTTGGGCACTGGTTCTGTGCTGCTGAAGCTTGGCCTCCTGCCACTCAACTCTACACTGCTGCTGCCATTCTGTACTGCTGCCCATGACTCTGCCACTGCCACTGCAACCACTATACTGCAGCTCCCTCTCAATATGTTTCATATGTGGTGCTCATAGCACTGCCACTGCTGATCTGATGCACTACAACTTCAGTTGTTGAGAGTAACAACTGAATCTCCTGCCCAATCTTTGACAAACAAGTCTGATGGGTTGCATCCTCATCACTGAAACTCCATAGGATATAGATCTGTGCTAGCATCTAATGTAATATCCCTATTTCAGGAATATTTCCAAGCTGCTCAATAGGAATGCTGTATAGGGAAATATGGCTCAAAGCTTTGATACCACTGTAATAGCCCGTTTCCAGGATATCTCAAAACACACCAAACCCCAACCAGAGATTGACTGGGAGGGCATTTACCGGATATGTCGCCTCTAAAAGAGGACGAGATCCGGACGCTATCTGGCCCTTTCCAGACCCTGTCTAAGAGTGGAATATGATCACACCAAGTGGTATAGAACTAGAACACCCAAACAATAATAGTGCAGCAAACTGTAGTATCCTAAAAATGGAATTCTCAGCAGATCATGACTCAAAAACGCATTCCTCGGGAAAATATGCTTCAGCCAACATAAAAAGTGTTTAGAAACACTCAGAAACCCACTCCAAATACTGCAGCAACCTTTACTCAGCTTTTAGGGGCAAAAAGGTGGGGAAAAGTGAGGATTTTGGCCCTAAAATGAGTGTATAAGAAAATCTGCGTAAAATTACGGGTCAAGGTTCTAGGATATGTTATGTTAGGTCAAGAGGGATGTCCATGTCGAATTTCAACTCAAACAAAGGCGTTTTGCTATATTAAACAGTTCCTCCTTCCCGACTAGTCAAGAAAAACCCTGATTTCCCAAGACTTTGAGTATGCAGAATTTTACTGAAGCAAGGGCAACGTATTTTATGAAGGTATGAGATGCAAATCACTATGAATAATTAGAGAATGAGTTTGAGAACAAGGCATAGGCTTTCAGCAAGGTTAAACAACAGTTTATATAGAAAAACCCCTCAAAATAGAGGTGTCGCAAGACAAAGATTGATCCAGAAACACTTCAGCGTTTTCTCCAGGAGGCTGAAGCTAATATTTATTATATTACAGATCTGAGACTGATAAATACATGAAACAGAGATCTATAATGAGACAAAATGCCCAAAGGGCTCTTTAGTACTTTCCCCTTGGGGATTTCAGCAATACATGAGAATGTCGGAGCAGATCTGAGTTTTACTGCAGCAGATCTGAAGAATGATTCAGAATTTCTGAAGCAAACTTCAGTATCAGATCAGAAATATACTTGGATTGGTTGGCCAATCCAAGGATCACCCTCAATCAGAGATCTAACTCCAAAATGATGCCAAAACCCCTGGAACGCTGCTCCTTAGGCAATAACGCAGATCTGGGGAAAGAACTGCGCAGTATACCATGGAGAACATATAGGCCTGATGCCAAGATCTGATAATAAGCTCCAATATCTCCCAATCTGATCCTCCAAAGGAAAGAGAGACTCTCCCTCTGAAAAACAAGAGAAGGAGGTGGTGTCGTAAAGTCACCACGACAACACCCTACAACACAGTATTATGCTGCTGCAGCAATAACGCTGTCCTGGAGGATGATGCTAAGAAAATAAGCTTGCCCGAGCAGACACTTGAAGTCCCCTGGGGCTAAGGGTGAGATCTCCGCACAAAGACACTTGGTTGCACTAAACAGTGCAGCAGACGGGCTAAACAGCCAGCGTGCCAAAGAAGACAATATGTCTCACTCAACAATCCATAATCCAAGCATGAATGAAATGAGGAGGCTCCTTCATCTTTTATAGTGTTGGTTTCCTTCCAAAACCCAACGTAGTCTCTCTTTCTCGTCCACGTGGTGTTGGGTCCCCCCCTTGACTCCCACTTAAGTCACAACGTTGTGCTACTAGGTGGATGTCTTATTTCATTTAAGTGAGTTTAGACCCTCTTTACTCACTTTTTATTTATTTACAAACTATAGGTGGAAAAATAAATAAAATAGAATATTCCAATTTGCTGTTGCAAATTAGGAATATTACAGTCCCCCCCGGCAAAATGTTGCTTGCCCTCAAGCAACTGCCTGAACAAGTCTCCTTCCTAGCTGATGCTCTCCACCGATACTGCAAAATGTGCTTGGGTCCCAGATGCGCCACTGAATCTTCTCTATCCTCTGCATCACCCTGATATGAAGGGATCCCTCAATGCCAGGATCCCAAACCGATCTCTCATGGTACCATCCAACCAATAATCCTCCTGGATCCCATTACCACCATGGCCAATAATAGCCCAAGTCCCATGGCTCGGACTGCACACTGCCTCTGGCTATGACTGATGAAGACCATGACCCCTGCTGCTCTGCATCTATGACTGTGTAAGCTGGCCCATCAACTGTGTACCAACTCATCACCTCTCTCCAATCAACTGCAAGGGTAGAACTGAAGAATCTCCACTCGAGGCATGGAGTTTGGAATGTAATGAGGAACATCTCCCTCATGTGGATCCTCCATCCCCAAGAAATCATCCAAACAAAATGAGCCACCTCCCAACAAGGCAACTCCTGAAAATCTCCTTTCACCTCAAGCTCCGGTAATGAAGGTGGGCTGAAAATCTGAACTTGGCAAGCATCATAGCTTACCCCATGCTGTCCTCCTCTCCACTTATGATAAGTGTAGAGTGCATGTTGATCCTGAGCTACAAAATCATTGCCCTCCAATGGCAAAGTGAAGAAAAATCCTCCAAAGAAGGTCCCTCCAACAATGAAGAACAAGCTGGCCCAAGACAATTCATCCATGAAGAATAGGACATGGTCATCATGGATCATCCTAATGAGATGTTTGCTGAATATTTTACATGACGATACATGATGCAAACAATCTCTCACGAGGATACAACGCAGTTTCATCCACTGCAACTTCAGAAAATTACATGGCAAGCAATGTACAAGATCCATCACATCTACTAACGGATAGTAAATCGCTGAATATGACAACAACATGAGACCAAACACTTGCCCATGGATATACAATGGATGACTATCAATCTCATGGCTCACCTTAAAAGAAAACGCATATGTAGTAGTGGTGGCCATGCCTCCTCCCATGCTCCCATTAGAACATGTAGTGCAGAAATTGTGAGAATTCTTCCCACTCAAAGACACATCCAGCTCATGTATCTCCCTCATAATCAAGCCTCCCATACAAATCTGATCTATATCAGCAAATGGAGACATGATCAGCAATAATATGAAGAGAATGTTGAAGGTTTCATGTGGTGCAAGAAGGTACCAACAGCTTCCCAAACAAGTACAACGCAGTTTTACAAGTTGCTGCTTGATGAAAGTACAAGGCAAAATATTTCTTCTTACATAGTTAATCATGCATGTCTCCATATGATACATGCTATAGTGCAGCAAATGAGCATACATGTAGTGATAAAACATTTGCCCAAGACCACAAAAGAGATGGCTGCCTCCATCATGTAGATTGGCCCAATACAACTCATGGAGCAATATGACAAGCTTACCCCCTTGTGAAGCAATGCACTGCATAGGAATGGTAAGAGTGTGCAAATCAATGAATGTATAAACAAACTTCTCACCATATTTTGGAAATAAGATAGTGCATGGGTCCATACACAAGTCTTCCATAGTGCTTTGGCCCACTGTGAAGAAGAATGAACCATGTGCTACAAGAAGTTAATCCTCCTAATGCTTGGGAACCCAAGTCAAGAAGAATATGCCATAGATGTCTCTATCATCATTACCTCCTCTTTGTTCATCAAGTGAAACAAATATGAAGTGATCCTGGGACCTATGGGCTATAGATCCACCACATTTACGTTGGACACACTTCATCCATAAGTCTCTGCTCCAAGGTGACAATGCTGTGAGCTCATGCAAGTAAGCTCCTGTCAATACAAAGCTCTGTTCTTTGACATGCTCCTTGTCAAATACTCCTCTAATAATGTTGCAACAAATATGCAATACCTCCCAAGATGGAAGTGCTTCCCAATCATCATCAAAGACCAAGGAGATAGTGCCATCTCCTCCTCCTGCAACATCATACAAAGTGTGAAAGCAAATCTGCCCTTGCTCTCCCAGAAACAAGCCAAGCAACAAGACATTGTGTTGCCTCCCCATACCTCCATCATACCAATCATGTGATGAAGACACAATGAATGATATGAGTATCATATCGACACCATGCATCCATACTCTATGCTGCTCAATGATGCAAGTATCTCGCCATCTTTCCTTCATCCTCCGACTCTTAGGAAGAGTGTTTGCCAAGTGATGGCCAAACTCTTTCAAGAGTAACCAACGCAGCCAAGCCTCCTGCTGCCCAGTATCATAGATCTGTAAGTACAAGTGATGGCCAAACTCCCTTAAGAGTAACCAGCGTAGCCAAGCCTCCTACTGCCTGGTATCACAGATCTGCAAGTAGCCTCCTAGCTCCTTGCTCATCATCCCCATCCACTCAATCACTTGTGGATGCCTCCTTCTTCTCCTCATCCTGGTACTCCTCCCATGAGGGCTACCATCCTCCCAAATCAAATTACTGATTTTGCACTTCATGGGATTTTGAAATATAAACTTCTCAAGGATCAATGAGACCCTATCAAGAATCAAATAGGTGGTAGGCAAAAACCTCCCATCATGATGTGTATGGCTCAAGGGATGTCCAACACAATCATGAGAGATGTTATCCATCCTAAGATGTCCTCCATCTTCTATCTGCTCTTGTGAGAAGGGAAGAAAGTCATTGCACCCCATGGTGTTTCGAAGTGCATCTCCAGTGAGATCTCTCCTTGAGACCTCCCCTCCATCCATGTTGCACAGCGCAGTGCAACCAAGCTGCTCTCGATTTGCATTTGGAACTTCTTGTAGAGCTGTAAGAGTCCCATCCTCAAAAGTGTCAGCTGCCCCAACTGTTGATGCATGTGGCTGCTCCTCCATGAGTGTGACAGCGTTTTCACAAGCCTCCTCAAGAGGTGATGTGATCTCTTCTTCTTGATGAGAATTGGAAGTGCATGGTACTTCCTCTTCTTTTTCTTCATTCTTCTTGACCTCCTTAAAGGTGGATGTATTTCTTCTGGATCTGAAAAGAGATGAGAATAAACTCTCCTTTTTCACCATTCCGGTCTTCTTGGGCTTAGACTCACAGGGACTATTGGATTCCTCATGCATGGGAAGAGGTGATCTCCCAGTGGTACGCTGCAAATCTGAACTCTGCATGCTAGAAACTCCTCTGTTACCATAGTACCTTCCTCCTTCATCCTGTCTGAGCTGATAGTAATCTTTGAAGGGCAAAGCTGCTTTGAAGTCTTCCCCCTTGGACTGCCATTCTCGGAAATACTCTCCAAAGGGTATATGACCATGCTGATGTGAGATCCTCATATGTGCCATAGATAACTAGCTCCACAGGCTGAGCCAGAACTATGCTCTGATACCACTGTAATATCCCTATTTCAGGAATATTTCCAAGCTGCTCAATAGGAATGTTGTATAGGGAAATATGGCTCAAAGCTTTGATACCACTGTAATAGCCCGTTTCCAGGATATCTCAAAACACACCAAACCCCAACCAGAGATTGACTGGGAGGGCATTTACCGGATATGTCGCCTCTAAAAGAGGACGAGATCCAGAGGCTATCTGGCCCTTTCCAGACTCTGTCTAAGAGTGGAATATGATCACACCAAGTGGTATAGAACTAGAACACCAAAAGAATAATAGTGCAGCAAACTATAGTATCCCAAAAATGGAATTCTCAGCAGATCATGACTCAAAAACGCATTCCTCAGGAAAGTATGCTTCAGCCAACACAAAAAGTGTTTAGAAACACTCAGAAACCCACTCCAAATACTGCAGCAACCTTTACTCAGCTTTTAGGGGCAAAAAGGTGGGGAAAAGTGAGGATTTTGGCCCTCAAATGAGTGTATAAGAAAATCTGCGTAAAATTACGGGTCAAAGTTCTAGGATATGTTATATTAGGTCAAGAGGGATGTCCATGTCGAATTTCAGCTCAAACAAAGGCGTTTTGCTATATTAAACAGTTCCTCCTTCCCGACTAGTCAAGAAAAACCCTGATTTCCCAAGACTTTGAGTATGCAGAATTTTACTGAAGCAAGGGCAACTTATTTTATGAAGGTATGAGATGCAAATCACTATGAATAATTAGAGAATAAGTTTGAGAACAAGGCATAGGCTTTCAGCAAGGTTAAACAACAGTTTATATAGAAAAACCCCTCAAAATAGAGGTGCCGCAAGACAAAGATTGATCCAGAAACACTTCAGCGTTTTCTCCAGGAGGCTGAAGCTAATATTTATTATATTACAGATCTGAGACTGATAAATACATGAAACGGAGATCTATAATGAGACAAAATGCCCAAAGGGCTCTTTATTACTTTCCCCTTGGGGATTTCAGCAATAAATGAGAATGCCGGAGCAGATCTGAGTTTTACTGCAGCAGATCTGAAGAATGATTCAGAATTTCTGAAGCAAACTTCAGTATCAGATCAGAAATATACTTGGATTGGTTGGCCAATCCAAGGATCACCCTCAATCAGAGATCTAACTCCAAAATGATGCCAAAACCCCTGGAACGTTGCTCCTTCAACAATTACGCAGATCTGGGGAAAGAACTGCGCAGTATACCATGGAGAACATATAGGCCTGATGCCAAGATCTGATAATAAGCTCCAATATCTCCCAATCTGATCCTCCAAAGGAAAGAGAGACTCTCCCTCTGAAAAACAAGAGAAGGAGGTGGTGTCGTAAAGTCACCACGACAACACCCTACAACACAATATTACGCTGCTGCAGAAATAACGTTGTCCTGGAGGATGATGCTAAGAAAATAACCTTGCCCGAGCAGGCACTCGAAGTCCCTCGGGGCTAAGGGTGAGATCTCCGCACGGAGACACTCGGTTGCACTAAACAGTGCAGCAAACGGGCTAAACAGCCAGCGTGCCAAAGAAGACAATATGTCTCACTCAACAATCCATAATCCAAGCATGAATGAAATGAGGAGGCTCCTTCATCTTTTATAGTGTTGGTTTCCCTCCAAAACCCAACGTAGTCTCTCTCTCTCCACGTGGTGTTGGGTCCCCCCCTTGACTCCCACTTAAGTCACAACATTGTGCTACTAGGTGGATGTCTTATTTCATTTAAGTGAGTTTAGACCCTCTTTACTCACTTTTTATTTATTTACAAACTATAGGTGGCAAAATAAACAAAATAGAATATTCCAATTTGTTGTCGCAAATTAGGAATATTACATCTAAAGAACGATGCACAACTCCAGTTCTACCTACATAATCAAACTCCCTCTGCACTACTGAAGTCACATCAGCTCCCTGTGCTGAAATCTATCATGTTGCTGCTGCACTGTGTTGTCCCTCTGAAGCTCTCTGCACTGCGTAAGCAGAACTGCATTGCGCTGCTCAAGTCACATTAGCCTCTGCGCTGCTACTACTTCTATGCTGCTACTGCTATGCTCTGCGCTGCTCCTCCCAGCCTCTAGATCTGCCTCTGCTTATGCCTCATTTGTGATCTCTGCACCAGCAGTACAGAATGGCAACAGTAGTGCAGAGTTGAGCGGTAGCAGGCCAAGCATCAGCAACACAGAACCAGTGCCCAAAATCATGTAATGCATAGTGTGATGTATTGCTAGAGCACACCCTTGATGCTAAGAGGGAGCGTTGAGATTTTGAGTATTTGGTGTAGCATCAGTTGTGCTCTAGCTCCCAAATTTTGTGGAGGGACTAGAGTACACTTGATCTACAAGACCCAGAAATTGAATTGGGAAATTTCATGGTTTAGGAGATACTAAATTAATTAACTATTTTAATGTATTTCCTAAGTTAAAACTTAGGGAACTTAAATAATTAAAGTGAATTTAATTAAACATGTGATGAAATTGTCTTAAGTCACACAGATCAAGCTTTCTTTTAATCTTAGCCATTGATTAAAGATATGATCATGGCCATTGGTTTCCCATCGAGAAAGTATAAAGGAAAGGCTTGGGGTCATTTGTAAAGACACACAGAGGCAGAGCAGTGAAGCTAAGCTGAGATTCTAGGAAAGGGTTTGCTAAGAATACTCAAAAGTGTTTCAGCTGCAGAGAGGGGAATTTAGGCCATGGGGATGATCTAATCCTGGAATCTAGAATCAGCAAGAGGTAGAGATCAGCTCAGAAAGGCAGCGCAGAGAAGCAGGAGGGCAGCAACTTGTGTTACACAGGTGTTGCGCAGTCCCTCAAGGATAGCGTAATTTGCTGCAGGAAACCCTCAGGGGTTACGCAGAGACCCTAAGGGGCAACGTATGGACTGTGTCACCCAATTTGGGGTAACGCAGCCCTTTCCAGAGCAGTGTTGAGGTTCAAAGAGGCTTCAGAGGCTGACGCAAAGGCTTCAGGGGCAGCACTGGGGTTTCTAGGCCCTATTTTTGGTTGAGTTCTGTAAATCTCGTTTGAGGGTGTGGATCAGTCATTATTTTGGCCCTAGATCAGCCAGGGAGTTGTAGATCTATTATTTCTCTATCGGGTTTTCCAGATCTGGAACCCAGGTTTGTTGTATTCAAAAAATTCTTAATAATAAAATCCTCTAACATCCAGAAGACCGATTTTCCCGCATTGGGTTTTTCCGGGGACTATTTGCCCAGAAATAACTGCGTCACTTTGTCTATCTGTGGATGAACTTGTTCTAGATCTAGATTGGTGGAGATCTGTTATGTATTTTGCTTTGATTTTAACTTAAATTTATTCAGTTAATAACTTGTCTAAAGTAGGAGGAGCATAACCACATTAACAGTAAATAATTTCTACATAAAGTGTAAAGATTCAGAAATTTCCACAGCTGGTGCATTATATAGGTCAAATGGCATGATTACCCACTCATGCAAACCTTGCCTAGTTTTGAAGGCGGTCTTCCAGATATCTTCCTCTTTGACTCGAACTTGGTGATATCCAGACTTCAAGTCCAACTTGGTGAAGTATTTTGCTTGTTGCAATTAATCCAACAAATCAACTATCCGGGGCAGGGGATATTTGTTCTTGAGTGTGATTTTGTTCAACGCCCTATAATCAATACGCATCCACCAAGTCCCATCCTTATTCGACACAATGATGATGGGACACCCACATGGTGATGTACTCGGTCGAATGACACCCTGTTCTAGCAATTGCTGCAACTTTTTCTTCACCTCACCTGCTTCTATAACAGACTGACTATACAGCCCAATATTTGGCAATGGAGAGTCTGGAAATAGTTGGATCTCATTCTCCACTTCTCTCTTAGGTGGTAACCCTTTAGTCTCTCGGAACACATCCTTGTATGTCTGTAACAACTCCTCCAATTTTTGTTTTTGTTTCTTAGTACACCCCTCCAGGGATGTGCCTTGCCTCTTATTGACTCCTCTTTAGACTGACTTTCTCGTAAAAACAATAAAACATACTTCTTGCTGGAGCTAATCAATTTATGGGCTTGGTTGGCTCTAACTAGCGAAATTTTTGGCTTGCCTTTGTGTGCATTGATGATGAAATATTTTCCATCTTTGATGAGTCAGTATTGGTTAGCTCTCCTCGTGAATATTGCATCACGCATGTACATGTATGGATTCCCAAACACGACTACACATACATCAAGGTGAACCACATCTAGATCTACTTCATCAATAAAATCAACACTGATAGCAAATCTAATTTTATACTGTTTTGTTACCTTTAGCTTTGCATCCTTATTTACCCATCCCAGTGGATATAGGTTTGGATGATCACGAACTTCCAACCCCAACTTCTTGACCAACTCTGTTACAATGAGATTCGCCCACGATCCTAAGTCAAACAAAGCATCAATCTTCGCCTTCTTGACCTGTATCTTTATATGGCAGAGTTTGGCCATTTCTTTCTCTTCATGTTGTTGAAGGCTACTCAGATTCACCTCCTTCTGCACCGACATACAAACAATCTTCTCATCCACGTTTGAGTTGCTTTCAACTTGATTGTTCGAATTCGCGGCCAGGAGATTCTTCTTCTTGTTATCTTTCTTGTTCTTCGGGTTTAGCTCTGGATGCAACTTCCATCACATCTCCTTTGTATGGCCATAAATGTTGCAGTGGTTGCAGTGGTTGCTAGGATCTTTGCACCAGTGTGTTGTGGCTACTGTCTTCTTATCTTTTCCCATTTTTTGCTTCTTCTTTCCCTCTTTAGAAGTGTCTTGTTTCTCCTTCTGCTTCGATCCACTTGATTGTGCTCTCTTCAGGCCTATGTTCTTCAGGTACTGTGCCTATACACAAGTCTCGTCCACTGATTTGGGCTTGAACAACATCATTTACTCACACAGATGGCGGTGTAGACCCCCTAAATAATTGAGTACATCTGTGTTCTTTGGAGAGATACCCAACATTATAGTCATCTTTCTGAATTTTGTGGTGTACTCCTGCACGCTTTGGCCCAGCTTTTTCCTGAAGTAATGCCAACGGATCCACTGGTCCTCCACGTACTTGAAGGGATAAAACTGTGACTTAATGAGGGTTTTGAAATCCTCCTATTAGAAAATCAGAAAGGAAGAAATATTTTCTTGTTCTTGATTTTTTACTTGTGATGTTCCTTAATTCTTATTAGATTCTTATCGTCTTCTTTCTTCTTAGTTCATCAAGCAAATATCAAAGCAATAACACATAGATCAAGGACACCAGATGTAGGTCAGCAATCAGGGCAAAACCCCACTCTAGGGGAAAACCGAGTCAGCAAATCTTCCTTCAATAGTATTCTTGAGACTCTAGACCTTGACTCACACTTCCTCCACACCAAGTCAACCTTCTTTTGATCCTTCTTTTGACCTGGAAACAGCAGCAGCAGTAGAATCACTTCCTTTGACTTAGAGACTTCGACTTTACTTCTGCAACTTCGATCTTGCTTCTAGGATTTCGATTTTGACCTAATACAACTTCTCAAGGCACCAACACCCAGCAAAACCAACTTCGACCTATTCTTTTCCTGGCAACCAAAACAATGAGGGACTTCTATCTTCTCATCTAGGGCACGTGAGACAGAGAGAGACTCCAAAATTTTGATTTTCCTTCAATCTTTCATCTTGTCCAAACTTGCACTCCTTTTGACCCCTTCCTTGACTTCGCATTTTTTCCTATGCAGTTGTAAATATCGATTTTTTGTGTGTGAGAGTGAGTCCTCCAAATGAGTTCGATCTGCTTGTATTTATAGGCCTGTGATGAGCTCGAATACCTAGGGTTGAGGCCGACTTGATCACATTAAGGTCGACTTGGTGTGTTAGCTCCATAAATCATATTTGACTCAATGCTAAACCTAATTACATTATTCAAAAGCCTAGGATGGGTCAATTTAAATCTGTAATGACTCTATAAACTCAGAATAAATCCTACCAGCCCATAATGGGGACTTTGACCTAAAATAATATGACCCAAGCATGAAACCCATGCTTTAATAAGTCATTTAATAATAGTATAAATTATTTTTATTTCTTCTTTTGACAAGTACATTAAATATAGACTTTGAATATAATTTATGAAGACCGAACCTAGTTACAATCTTCAACACCTCTCACTTAGTCACAGCAAGTTCTCCCTCCAACCTCAAGGTTTCTGTGTGGCTCTCCCACCAAGTCAGTGCATGGTCCCGTAATTTCAGCCGCGCGAATGAGATCTTTTTCCCTTCCTCGATTTGATGGACGCTTCAATAAACTTCCAGTTGCTGCAACCAGTGGTTCACCTTCATAGTGTAGATTTCGTCGTGGTACGGCTTGATATCAACTTTTTCGTCCATTTTGAACAAGCATTGATTCACGACATTCGAACTGGGTTGATCTTTTCCAAGTTCTTTCTTCGGTTGGTTCTCTGTGTCTTCTTGATCTCCCGATCCCCCTTCTAATTTGTTCTCTGCATTCGAACCCCCATCTTCCTCAAATGTCCCTAGTTATTGCTTAGGGTAGCCATGAGGAGGTTTACATTATGGTTTATATCCACGACTTATTGTTCGAGCCGTGAAAACCTCACCTCTACAGGATCACGAGGTTTGTTTCAGATTCATCGACCATGATTAGGGTTTTACGATTTTCAACCCCGTCGACCTAGATCCCCTGCAACTATCCACAAATACCCATAGAAACCTCCTCTGATACCAAATGATCCATAAACTATCATGGATATTCCACTAGACAGTTCGTAACAACAGATCTAATAATATTATACTAAAACTCTGAATATTCTATACTATTATAGTTAATTAAACTTTAAGATCTGTGGATTTAACTGTAATTAGTGCATGCATGCGAATGGAAATTATGCAGAAAAGGAGAGAACGACAAACTAAGTACACACACACACAAGACATAAGATATGCTCTCTAGGAAACCCTTTTGGGAGAAAACCAGCTGGAAGGTGAGACTGCTTTGCTTTCTTTCTCTGTCTGGGAATATGGTTGCAGGTACAAAGAAGTAATGCCTTGTAATGTTCCTTCCTAGATTTTCCTAATGTTTAAGGAAATCAATTTTGGTAATTTTGATTAACGATACTCCAAGGTGGGAAACATAGGACAAATACTTTATTTGGTTGCTAGTGGAAGATGGGACCCACATGAAACACACACTTGAGGAAGAAGGAATTCGAATTCCTTAAGGAAAATCGAATTAGTGGAGGGACCCACAAGGAATGCATGGCCAGCAATTATAAAAGAAAGGAATGAAGGAGTCAGTGTGGTCTTTTGTCTAATTGAGAAATCGAATTGCCTTAGCTGTTTAGCGGAGCCAAGATTATGTTGTTCAACCCAAGAGCTTCCCAAGGAGCGAAGCTTAATCTTTCTTCAGTGGACTTCAAGTGCCACCCAAAGAAGCCTTCCCTTTACCTTTCAAGCCGGAGGAACTACCACTTACAGGGTCCATGTAGTTCTGGGAGCTTGGGATGCAGTCTGGAGTCATCACTGCGCAGAGGGAGGAGATAATTTGTTGTGGGTGGAGCAGAGTCGTTAGAGATTGTCTGGAGGAGCTACAAGAGTGTTCCTTGACCATTTTCAGGAGGGTGTGAGCAGCTACAGACAGGGAGGAGCAACCTACATGCAGTTCCCACCCATTTCATTCAGGAACTGCATCATCACCTCCATGACTGCGCAGTCGTTGGAGTGAGATGTGTGTATTGCGGTAGCAACGGATGTGCTCTATCTCCCTAAATTTGTGGAGGGACTAGAGTACACCTGATCTACAAGACCCAGAAAGGGATTTGGAAAATTTCATCTGGTTTGGAAGATATTTAATTAATTAATTATTTTAATGTATATCCTAAATCTAAACTTAGGAAAATTAAATAATTTGTTGAGATTTTGTGTATTTGGGGTAGCAACAGTTGTGCTCTAGCTCCCAAATTTTGTGGACGGACTAGAGTACACTTGATCTACAAGACCCAGAAATGGATTTGGGATATTTCATTTGGTTTAGGAGATATTAAATTAATTAATTATTTTAATGTATTTCCTAAGTTAAAACTTAGGGAACTTAAATAATTAAAGTAAATTTAATTAAACATGTGATGAAATTGTCTTAAGTCACACACATCAAGCTTTCTTTCAATCTTAGCCATTGATTCAAGATCTGATCACGGTCGTTGATTTCTCAACAAGAAAAGTATAAAGGAAAGGCTTGGGGTCATTTGTAAAGACACACAGAGGCAGAGCACTAAAGCTAAGCTGAGATTCTAGGGCAAGGTTTGTTAAGAATACTTAGAAGTGTTTCAGCTGCAAAGAGGGGAATTTAGGCCAAGGGGATGATCTAATCCCGGGCTCTAGAATACACAAGAGGCAGAGATCAACTCAAGAACAACACAGAAGAAGAGAGCAGTAGCAGCAACAAGGACAGCATAATTTTCAGCAGCAAACCTTCAGGGGTTACGCAGAGACCCTTTGGGGCATCATAGTGACTGCGTCACCCAGTCTGGGGTAACGCAATCCCTTCCAGAGCAACAATGAGGGTTTGAGGAGCTTCTGATGCTGACGCAGAGGCTTTCAGGGGCAACGGTGGGGTTTCTAAGCCCTAATCTTAGCTAAGTTCTGTAAATCCCGTTTGAGGGTGTGGATCAGTCATCATTTTGGCCCTAGATCAGCCAGTGAGTTTTAGATCTAGTGTATTCTCTGTCGGGTTTTCCAGATCTGGAAAACATATTTGTGTATTCAAAAATATTCTTAATAATAAAACCCTCCAACAGCCAGAGACAGGTTTTCCCGCATTGGGTTTTTCCGAGGACTATTTCTCCAGAAATAACTGTGTCACTTTGTTAATGTGTGCATGTACTTATTCTAGATCTGAATTGGTAGAGATCTATTATGTGTTTTGCTTCGATTTTAACTTGAATTTATTCAGTAATAACTTGTCTAAAGTAGGAGGAGCATAACCAGATTAACAGTAAAATTTCTGCATAAAGTATAAGATTCAGAAATTTCTACATGGTATCAGAGCAATTGCAGATCTAGGAGGGTCACCAGCAGAAGAGACTGAAGGTTCTAGCTGCAGGAAGCAGCTGGAAAAGCAGCAAAAACGTAGATCTGAAGGGATAGCACAGTTTTCAGAGGCAGACTCACACAGAGGGAAGTGTGACGTTGTCCAGCGATGTGTCCTAGCAAGCCCACGCAATTACTGCGCAGAGGCAGCTCAGAAACAGCACTGGTTTGGTTTGAAGCCAGGCAATGTGATTCAGACCTGAATATGTCAGATCCAGAAAAGACTGCAGAAATTCAGAAGAGTTGGTGGGGTTAAAATTCTGAAGTTTTCAGATTTTTAGCCTTAGCACAAGTGACAAAGAGCTGGAGAAGATTAGCTTCTCAGAGAGTTTCTTGCCAAAGGAAACTTGCAGTTTGATTAGAGAATCAAAGAAGAAGTTGAATCATAGTTGATTTGGTAGATTTCCAAGGAGGGAAATCAGTTGTCAGAGGGAATAGAAGGTGGTTGTTTCACCAAGGGCCTTAGATCCATTTCTCTAGCAAAGAGAAGAGGAAGTTCCGACAAATTCTGAGCAAATGGCTCCTCATGGACTGCGTGATCAGGATAGGTTGGATGGCCTCTCAAAATTTTCAATTTGGAAGGCAAGGATCCTGATAGTCCTTGAGGCATACAATCTAAGAGACCATGCAGAGCAAACTTTGGCCACACCAACAGATGTGGATCTCCTTCAGAAGCATAAGGAAGCTGTTGGGCATGCCAAGCCGTTGATTATGGATGGTATCAAGGACCATATTGTGCCACACATAGCTGAGAAGAAGACAACAAACAAGATGTGGAAGGCCTTGACTTCCCTATATGAGGGAAACTCTATCCAAAGAAAGATGTTGTTGGAGACCCAGATGAGGTCATTCATGATGGCCAAGGGAGAAGACATGGAACATTTTCTCTTCAAATTGCAGTCAATCAAGGATTAGCTGACTGCAACGAGTGCAACGATGGATGATGTTGTGAGAGTCAGGACTTCCCTTAATGTAGTCACGGATGAGTGGGAAACCTTTGTCCAAGTATCTTGGGCAGAGCGGACCTCCCAGATTGGGACAGCTTGTAGTCAATTCTGCGTCAAGAAGAACTTCGCAGGTTCACCAAGAGGCAGCACAGCCCGGGATTGAGCAAAGTGAAGAAGGAAGATGAGGAAGATGTAGCCTTGGCATCAAAGAAGAAGCCAAAGAAGAAGAAGGATCTTTCAAAGATCAAGTGCTTCCAATGTGGTGAAATGGGACATTTTGCTAGCCATTGTCCTCAGAAGAAAAAGGACAAGGAAGCATCTTCTTCCAAAGCAGCTGTGGCAGAAGATGGGTCGGAAGATGATGCAGCCACGAATACTCATGAACCACGGAGGTGGGGTTACATAGACATGTAGAGGAGCTACATGGAGGAAAGGCGGGAACCTTGAGCAGCTCATCTCTTGGATCACATGCGAGCTACGGCAGCCTTAAGACAGTAGCAAGACAAGTGGAGCAGTGGGTGCATAGATCACAGATGAGGCAGAGGCAGAATCAGATCTGAAGACTGGAAGGAGAAGCACAGAGCAAAGCAGCAGCAACGTAGAAGTAGTAGCAGCGCAGAGGCTGATGTGACTTCAGCAGCGCAGAGCAGTGTTGCTTACGCAATGCAGAGTTGCAGCAGCACAGAAGGCTTCAGAGGGGCAGCGCAGTGCAGCAGCAACGTGATAGATTTCAGCACAAGGGGCTAATGTGACTTCAGTAGTGCAGAGGGAGTTTGATTACGCAGGCAGAGCTGTAGTTGTGCATCATTCTTTAGATGCCAGCACAGATCTGTAGCCTATGGAGCTTCAGTGATGAGGATGTAGCCCATTAGACTTGTTTGTCAAAGATTGGGCAAGAGATTCAGTTGTTTCTCTCAACAACTGAAGTTGCAATGTAGCAGATCAACAGTGGCAGTGCTATGAGCAGCACAGACGTAGCATATTGAGAGGGAGTTGCAGTACAGTGGTTGCAGTGGCAATGGCGAAGTCATGGGAAGCAGTACAGAATGGTAGCAGCAATGCAGAGTTGAGTGGCAGGAGGCCAAGCATCAATAGCACAGAACCAGTGTCCAAAATCATGTAATGCATAAGTGTGATGTATTGCTAGAGCCCACCCTTGATGCAAAGAGGGAGTGTTGAGATTTTGTGTATTTGGGGTAGCATCAGTTGTGCTCTAGCTCCCAAATTTTGTGGAGGGACTAGAGTGCACTTGATCTACAAGACCCAGAAATGGATTTGGGAAATTTCATCTAGTTTAGGAGATATTAAATTAATTAATTATTTTAATGTATTTCCTAAGTTAAAACTTAGGGAACCTAAATAATTAAAGTGAATTTAATTAAACATGTGATGAAATTGTCTTAAGTCACACGGATCAAGTTTTCTTTTAATCTTAGCCATTGATTCAAGATCTAATCATGGTCGTTGATTTGTCAACGAGAAAAGTATAAAGGAAAGGCTTGGTGTGATTTGTAAAGACACGCAGAGGCAGAGCACTAAAGCTAAGCTTAGATTCTAGGGCAGGGTTTGCTAAGAATACTCAGAAGTGTTTCAGCTGCAAAGAGGGGAATTTAGGCCAAGGGGATGATCTGATCTCGAGGTCTAGAATACACAAGAGGCAGGGATTAGCTCAAGGGCAGCGCAGAAGAAGAGAGCAGCAGCAGTGACAAGGACAGCGTGATTTTCAGCAGGAAACCCTCAGGGGTTATGCAGAGACCCTTCGGGGGCAGCGTAGTGACTACGTCACCTAGTCTGGGGTAACGCAATCCCTTCCGGAGCAACGCTGAGGGTTTGAGGGGCTTCAGAGGCTGACGCAGAGGCTTTCAGGGGCAGCGCTGGGGTTTCTAGGCCCTAATCTTGGCTGAGTTCTGTAAATTCCGTTTGAGAGTGTGGATCAGCCATTATTTTGGCCCTAGATCAGCAAATGAGTTGTCGATCTAGTGTATTCTCTGTCGGGTTTTCCAAATCTGGAACCCAGATTTGTGTATTCAGAAATATTCCTAGTAAAAATACCCTCCAGCAGCCAGAGACCGGTTTTCCCGCATTGGGTTTTTCCGGGGACTATTTGTCTAGAAATAACTGTCACTTTGTCAATGTGTGCATGTACTTATTCTAGATCTGGATTGGTAGAGATCTGTTATGTGTTTTGATTCGATTTTAACTTGAATTTATTCAGTTAATAACTTGTCTAAAGTAGGAGGAGCATAACCAGATTAACAGTAAAATTTCTGCATAAAGTACAAGATTCAGCAATTTCTACATAATTAAAGTTAATTAAATTAAACATGTGATGAAATTGTCTTAGGTCACACGGATCAAGCTTTCTTTTAATCTTAGCCATTGATTCAAGATCTGATCATGGCCGTTGGTTTCCCAACGAGAAAGTATAAGGGAAAGGCTTGGGGTCATTTGTAAAGATACGCAGAGGCAGAGCACTGAAACTAAGCTGAGATTCTAAGGTGTGGTATGCTAAGAATACTGAGAAGTGTTTCAAGTGCAGAGAGGGGAATTTAGGCAAAGGGGATGGTCTGATCTCAGTGCCTAGAATTAGCAAGAGACAAAGAGCAGCTTCCAGAGGCAACGCAGAGAAGCAAGAGCAGCAGCAGCAGAGAGGCCAGCAACTGCGCAGCGCAGGGGTAGCTTCAGCTACGCAGGTGGTACGCAATCTCTCCTGGGGCAGCATTGGGCAACAAGAGACCCTCGGGGGTTACGCAAAGTCCCTCAAGGATAGCGTAGGGTCTGTGTCACCCATTCTGGATTACGCAGCCCTCTCCAGGCCAGCGTAGAGGGACGTAGAGGCTGCAGAGGCTGATGCAAGGGCTTCAGGGGCAGCGTTGGGGTTTCTAGGGCCAAGATCTTGCTGAGTCTTGTAAATCTCGTTTCAGGGTGTGGATAAGTCAAATTTTGGCTTCAGAACAGTAGGTTAGCTACAGATCTATCATTTCTTTGTTGGGTTTTCCAAATCTGGAACCCAGATTTGTTGTATTCAGAAAACTCTTAATAATAAAACCCTCCAGCAGCCAGAAGACTAGTTTTCCCGCATTGGGTTTTTCCGGGGACTATTGTCCAGAAAATCCTTGTGTCACTTTGTCTATGTGTGCATGTACTTTTCTGTTTTAGATCTGAATCGATGAAATTCTTTTATGTGTTTGCTTCGTGGTCAATCTGAAGTTTTTGCATTAATAACTTAATTAAGTAGGAGAAGCATAACTAGATCTAACAGTAGATTCCTGCATAAGTAACATTCAGAAATTTTCACATGGTATCAGAGCGATTGCAGATCTAGTAGGGTCACCAGCAGAAGACTGAAGGATCTTGTTGTAGAAAGCAGCAAGAAGAGTAGCAGCAGCAGAAGGCCAGATCTGAAGGGGCAACGTAGTTTCAGAGGGATCAGAATCACGCAGAGGGTAGGGTAACGCAGTCTTATGCTGTCTCCACGTAGGCCTACGTACTTACTGTGTAGAGGCAGCGCTGGGATTGTCTGAAGCCAACCAAGGTGATGCAGATCTGAAGCTGTCTGATCCAAAAGTGCCTAAAGCATAGCTGTAGAACTTCAGAAGGTGTTGGTGGGGTTAAATTTCTGAAGTTTTCAGAATTTTAGCCTAAGCACTAGTGACAAAGAGCGGAAGGAAATCAGCTTCTCAGAGGGTTTCTAGCCAAAGAAACTTGTAGATTGATCAGAGGATCGAAGAGAGTTGAATCAGTGTTTGATTTGGCAGATTTCCAAGACAAGAAATCAGTTGTCAGAGACAGCGGAGGGTGCCCATTTCGCAAAGGACCTTAGATCCAGATCTATAGCACAGAGAAGAGGAGCTCCGACAGATTCTCTGAGCAGATGGCACCTCACGGACTGCGTGATCAAGATAGATTGGATGGCCTATCCAACTTTGCAGTTTGGAAGGCTAGAATCCTGATAGTCCTTGAGGCAAATTGTTTAAGAGACCATGCAGAACGAGTCTTGGCCATGCCGACCGATGCAGATCTCCTGAGAAAGCATAATGAAGCTGTGGGACATGCCAAGCGGCTGATAATGGATGGAGTTAAGGACCATGTTGTCCCACACATAGCTGAAAATAAAACAACTAATGAGATGTGGAAGGCCTTAACCAATGTTGCACGAAGCGGGGACGAAGCGGGGACGTTTTTTGGAAGTGGGGACGCGGAAGCGTCATTTCCAAAAAATCTAGGAAGCGAAGCGTCTCGGAAGCGTCTAACATATATATATATATATATATTTTTATTTTTATTTTTTTGCATTTATATTAAAAAAATATCCAAAATACCAAATTAATTGTAGAAGACATGGAAGCATGCATATTTGTACATAAATCAAGATAGATATGACATCCATTGTACATTAATGATTAATTATTTGAGCATCAACCATTTAGAATAGATGCATCAACAATCTATAATATAGATTCTTCTCCTCTTATCTAGCCTTTGCCTCTACCTCGATTATCTAGGGACATTAGTCAAAATTGCCCAATTTTGATCAAACCCTAATGCAAGCCTTTAAAAATGGTAGAAAGAACTTAACATGCTTGATCGATTATTTTGACTTGATTGAAATGTAATTTTTTGCTAACGACATGACAAAGGAGTTCAACAATTAACACCACCAACACTAGGGTACATATAGGGCTTGGTGCTCTTGATTAAATGCTAATCACATACCCTCATACATGATATAATCTAATGACATGCCACCATACCACTGATCCTGAATTCCTGAAAACTGTTAAGTCTGCTGAATTTGGAAGAGGATATGAAATTCTATTTTCTCCATATGAAGTCCGATCAGGCTGGAACCACTCTCAAACATCCCGAGTCATTTCATGGTAATGTTAAAAATTTAAGTAAAAGGATGAAAATGAAAAATAAATGAGAATGTCACTTTTACTTTAAGAATTTAACATTACCATGAGGGAGCATTTAAGAAATATCTAAGGAGGTAAAAGAGAGCTTATATTTTTTTCCTCCTATCCCTAACTCAGCACTAACTCACCTACTAACCCAACCAAAGACAAAAATTTAAAAAAAAAATCAAAAAAATCATTTTTCTGACCTACATTAGTCGGATCCGTACGGCACTGTACGGAACCGTTCACGATCCGTACGGATCCGTACCGGAACCGCGGCGGTTCCGTACAGCGATCCGCCGTACGAACCGCGGATCTGCTGTACGGAACCGCGATTCCCTGCGTACGGATCCGATTTGGCAGGAATCGTAAATTTTTTTAGGAACCGCGGTTCCGGGTACGGATCCCGTACGGTTCCGTACAGGACGCGGTTCCTGCCTTGGAGCCGAGGGGGGGGCGTTTCCTGCAACATTGGCCTTAACATCCCTATATGAGGGAAAGTTTGTCCAGAGAAAGATGCTTCTGGAGACTCAAATGCGGTCATTCATGATGACCAAGGGGGAAGACATGGAACATTTTCTCTTCAGATTACGGTCGATCAGAGACCAGTTGGCTACCACGGGTGCAAAGGTGGAGGATGATGTGATGGTCAGGAATGCTCTCAATGCGGTCACAGATGAGTGGGAAACCTTTGTTCAAAGTATATTGGGCAGAGTGGACCTTCCCGACTGGGACAACTTGTAGGCAATCATGTGTCAAGAAGAAATCCGCAGATTCACTAAGAAGCAGTACAGCATGGGATCGAGTAAGGTGAAGCAGGAAGACGAAGAGGATGCGGCCTTGGCATCAAAGAGGCAGCAAGGGAAGAAGAAGCAGGATCTATCAAAGATCAAGTGCTTCCAGTGTGGCAAACTAGGACACTTCGCCAGCGATTGTCCTAAGAAGAAAAAAGGACAAGGAAGCTTCTTCTTCCAAGGCTATTGTGGCGGATGATGGGCCGAAAGACGATGCAGCCATGAGCACTCATGAACCACAAAAGTGGGGCAACATGGATCTATAGAGCAGCTACAGAATGAGGGCAGGATCCTTGAGCAGCTCATCTCTTGGATCACATCCGAGCTACGGGAGCCTTAAGACTGTAGCTGGACAAGTGGAGCAGTGGGTGCAAAGATCACGGATGAAGCAGAGGCAAATCTAAAGGCTAGAAGGAGCAGCGCAGTGCAGATGCAGCAGCAGCGTAGGGGTTGATGTGACTTCAGCAGTGCAGAGCAGAGTTGTAGCAGCGTGGAGGCTTCAATAGGATAGCGCAGTGCAACAGCAGCGTGAGAGATTTCAACACAAGGGGTTGATGTGACTTCAGCAGTGCAGAGTGAGCCTGCTTACGCAATGCAGAGTTGTAGTTGTGCATCATCCTCTAGATGAAAGCATAGGTCAACAGTCGATGGAGCTTCAATGATGAGGTTGCAGCCCAACTGACTTGTCCGTCAAAGATTGGGCAGGAGATTCAGTTGTTTCTCTCAACAATTGAAGATGCAATGCAGCAGATGGCAGCACGGATGCAGCAGATTGAGAGGGAGTTACAGGACAGATGTGGCAGTGGTGGTGACAACGTCATGGGCAGCAGTGCAGAATGGCAACAACGGTGCAGTGTTGAAGGGCAGCAGGCCAAGCATTAACAGCATAGAAACCAATGCCCAAAATCTTTTGATACATGGTGTGATGTATTGCTAGAGCACACTCCGTGCTAAGAGGGAGTGTTGAGATTTTGTGTATTGGGGTAGCATCGGATGCGCTCTAGCTCCCAAAATTTGTGGAGGAACTAGATTACACCTAATCTACAAGACACAAAAAGGGATTTGGGAAATTTCATCTGGTTTGGGAGATATTTAATTAATTAATTATTTTAATGTATTTCCTAAGTCTAAACTTACGAAAATTAAATAATTAAAGTTAATTAAATTAAACATGTGATGAAATTGTCTTAAGTCACACAGATCAAGCTTTCTTTTAATCTTAGCCATTGATTCAAGATCTGATCATTGCCGTTGGTTTCCCAACGAGAAAATTATAAAGGAAAGGCTTGGGGTCATTTGTAAAGATACACAGAGTCAGAGCACTGAAGCTAAACTGAGATTCTAGGGCGTGGTTTGCTAAGAATACTCATAAGTGTTTCAGCTGCAGAGAGGGGAGTTTAGGTAAAGGGGTTGGTCTGATCCCACTGCCTAGAATCAGCAAGAGGCAGAGAGCAACTTCCAGAGGCAGCGCAGAGAAGCAAGAGCAGCAACAGCAGAGAGGCTAGCAGCTGCGTAGTGCAGGGGCAGCTTCAGTGACGCAAGTGCTATGCAGTCTCTCCCAGGGCAGCGTTGGTTAGCAGGAGACCCTCAGGGGTTATGCAGAGTCCCTCAAGGGTAGCGTTGGGCAGCAGGAGACCCTCGGGGGTTACGCAGAGTCCCTCAAGGGCAGCGTAGGGTCTGAATCACCCATTCTGGGGTTACGTAGCCCACTCCAAGCCAGCGCAGAGGGACGCAAAAGCTGTAGAGGCTAACGCAGGGGCTTCAGGGGCAGCGCAGGGGTTTCTAAAGCCAAGATCTGGCTGAGTCTTGTAAATCCCGTTTGAGCGTGTGGATCAGTCATTATTTTGGCTTCAGAACAACAGGTTAGCTGTAGATCTTTAATTTCTCTTTCAGGTTTTCCAGATCTGGAACCCAGATTTGTTGTATTCAGAAAACTCTTAATAATAAAACCCTCCAGTAGCCAGAAGACCGGTTTTCCCGCATTGGGTTTTTTCAGGGACTATTGTCCAGAAAATCCTTGTGTCACTTTGTCTATGTGTGCATGTACTTTTCTGTTTTAGATCTGAATCAGTGAAAGTCTGTTATGTGTTTGCTTTGATGTTAATCTGAAGTTTCAACATTAATAACTTAATTAAGTAGGAGAAGCTCCACATGAGTGCATAAGCGGGCTGACGTGGCATCCACTCATACAACGATGGTCAACTAGGTAGGTCAACTTGTGGGAGGCATAACTTTCTCATATGAGCTCTGATTGAGGCAATTTAAGGACCACAAAAAGCTACCATTTAATGCCTCAAAATGGCTCTAGAAAATTTTCACCCCCAATTTTCCAAGCTAGGATGGTCATTAAAATGACCCTGCAAGTTGATTCCTATTGTTTCTTCCACTTTAAAAGCATCAAGATAGATCAAAAATACTATAATGATACAATTCAGATCAGCGCATGTGTTGAAGGAAGAATTCAAGCTCACTACTTGAGATAGGACGATCTTGGATATGGTCAAAATCCTTATTCATGATAATTATTACCAGGATAGACTTTTTATCCCACTTGAGCCTCCCATACCTCTTAAAAAACCTTGTCATTACATGACCTTATTGGGCATGACCATGAATTGCTTGTATCACCCGAACTACACCTAACTGACACATCCTGATCAAACCCAAGCCAAGCACCTTAAACTATGCAAATTGTTGAAGTGCTCGCGTCAATCAGCAATGTTGCATCATTGCCACCCAACCATACGAAATTATCACCTCCCTGAAGCCAAGCACATTTGAACAACTGACCACCTAATGTAGGATTTTCTTGTCATCCATATAGAGCAACCCATTGCATTCCTCTAATAGTCATGTACTAGGTGGCAACATTTTTCCACATATATGGAATCTATGTAGCAGGAAACAGCCCCCCAACCTAGCATACCCATACTTGAAATGCCCATAAATACCAAAACGTCACAAAATTAGGCTTAAACATCACCAACATGCCATCAAGAAATGCCACTAAAATGTTTTGACGGCATTTCGGCCCAAATTTGCCCCATTTCTGCAACTATTTTTCTTGTGTGGGCTCACTCAAACTTCGAAGAAGGTGTGCGACCCTTCTATTGCCAAAAAAATTAAAATAAATCTACCAATAAAATTTACATCTAATCACTCCACAAGATAATTTATCTCTAATCAATCCATGCTCTATTGAACACACACCTTATTCTATTTTTGTTGATGAAGATGATGATGAAGATTATTAGGATATGTAATTGTACTTGCTTTTAGCTCATGTTTTACTTCATTTTCAGCACATATAACCACATATAAAGGCTGATTTTGGATGTATAGCCTCATGTTTGAAGGCTGATTTTGGAATTTTGGATGTGTAGCCCCATCTATAAAAGATAATTTTGGATTTTGCATCATGCAATCATCTACAAGAGTTAATATAGACTTGGTTTTTCTTCTAAAATGTAATATATGTGTCTAATTCTCGTTTTTTTTTGCAAAAATATCTTATTAACTTATTTGTTAAAAAAAAAAAAAAAAATATATATATATATATATATATATATAATGCTTCGGAAACTTCCATACATTTCCACGTTTCGTGCAACTTAGCATTGAATACACTCATCAACAGTGTTTCCTTGCCATGATTAACACACTGGCAACGACGTTGCCAGATTGTGTGATCCTCTATCAAGCTTACATTGCAACATCTCATCGGTAATCCACACCAAACTAGTACACCATACTAACCATCTCATGAATCACCATGAGTGGGTCACCAATGCTACCAAACATATAGACTCATCATGCACTTAGTCATCTTTCCCTAATGCACCATTTATCATGCAATTGCCAATGGCACCTCAGGTAGGGTCCTTACAATAACCTTCTCATCAAGATTGGCTTGCAGAACCCTTTGTCTTGGTGGACACAGTAGTACAGAATTTTTCCAAAGCTTGCAAAAAGTATAATCTTGTTGATGGTCATCAATGGCGTTGCTCGCAACCTAACATTGATCTTAGGGTTGATAAGATTTGGAACCTTCATTTGAAAAAGAGGGGTTCGCACTTTCCTATTTTTGCACAATGGAAACTCATCATTTAGTGAAAAAATTCCATCCTTGTTTGGCAACATGTGTTTTAGTCTTGTAATTATGCTCAATCAGCTTGGGATTGGGTATACATGCTATCTAGTCAAATCCTCCCTACCCAGTTTTAGAACAAAGCACTCCTAAGTGACAAGCTTCCTCGGGCCATAGAATTCCAAGTAGCTTGGAATCATATTCGTTTTGAAATTTTTTTTTTTAATTTCAAAACAAAGAAATGAAGGCTTATTTAAGGAGGATAAACTTGACAGGAAGTTCTCTTGGTATTACAATGCATTGATATGCTCTAGTTTGCACCTACTGATTACAGCTTAATGCAGGAAGTTGCAGGTGGAAACAAATCGTCTGCAGCATCTGATTAATTAATGGGTCACAACTCCTTGCTCCATGAGCATGGAGCCTCCTGCTCATTCCTCTGCCAGATTTTCCTAGCTGCATCACTCATTTCTCCCACAACATCATGTCAGTCATTTGGAATAGGAGTTATGTAACATTTTGCTTACTCAACCACGGCCAAATCATGATAAATAGCCTACACTGCCCCACACCATCTCCGAAGTGGAGAAGCCCCCCTCAGCTTGAATAGGGGACTGATGGCTGGGAACCTATCATTCTGGTGTTAAGCCTGCTTTCGAGAGATGGGGGTCACCACCTCCCAAGGATGACTTGCTTCTATTGCATAACTATCGACTGTTATGTCTTGGCTAGCCAGCCCAGTTATGGATTTGGTGTTGCTTGAGCTTCCTGGCATTTTGGTCGAAGCCATCAAGGCAATTTGTATGGTTGATTTTCCATTGTTAGTTTCTTAAGGTAGATTAGGCTCTGTTTTGGACTCTATGCTTGTGGTGGTTATATAATTGTGACTTGCCTTTTTGTAAAGAATATGTGATGCATATTTTTGTATTAATAGTTTAAAAAAGCATTCTATTCAAAAATCATAATATTAAATTGCAGCATAATAATATAATATGTGTTTTTAACTTTTCTTTTAATAAATAAGAAAAAGAATAAAATTTTAAGCCAAAAAGACTTACACAAGCATGTTTCAAAAAGGTGTCAATATTACAGCAAATGTCTTAAAAGCACAAACTAATCCGTAGCCTTAAAATTTTAATCTAAAAAACAAAAAGAAAATATTTCATTCAAGATGACATTTCAGCATATAAAAGTAGTTAAACTGGAACATAGAAGTTCACATACATAAAAATCAAGACGCATGCTTCCCATCCATCGATACTTCTCTGATTCAATGTCAATATCAGCTATGAGACCTGTAATGGTCAGGAAATGTTATTAGAACTGTAAAGTGGCTACAATATCCACTTTCAAAAAATAGACAATCAAGGAAACCATTTTATTTAGAAAAGAAGAAAGATGTGTCAAATGGATTGATCTCAATCCTTCCCAAGCAAACTATTGCAGGGAATCAGATTATGTTTGTGTGAACAAAGTTGTAGGATAAGAAAGAAGAAATATGCAAACAGCAATCCATGTTCCACATACCCCATGTAAGCATCAAGACACTGAAAAATCTTGCATGGCCCTGCACAACTGTGGCCACATCTAATTGTCGCTTGTGGCCTGAAAAATAAATGTATGTCATTAAATCAACAGTTTTTACAATAACTACAGTAAGTAATTCTACTTTCCTTACTTGGAATCCATTTCTATTCCCTCTTGTACATTTTCTCCATTCTATTTTTTCCATGTTAAACTTTTTCATCATGGCCATCTACATAAAAATTGACAAAAAGAAACTTCTACACCAAGAATATTACACATAAGATGACGACCACTTATTTGAAACCCATGAAAAGCCACTACGGTAAACATAAACACCTTTGATGACTGTATAAGCTGCATTTGCAGCAGTACAAGGCTCATCAGCATCATCCATCAAAGATTTGACCATACCATTGCCTGTACCTGCCTTTCAAAAATACAAGTTCAGAATATCATGTGAAATTAAAACAGAATATCATGCATGAACCACAAAAATAAAAATAAAAATAAAAAGCATGAAAAGCTTATGTTTTAAGAGTGCTACAACAAAGAGGATAATGCATAAGAGGCTTATAAAATTTATAAAAGTCTTGCTCTTAGGAACAAAGAGTTGGAACAAGGATCATATATCTTAGTCATGTACAGAAAGACTCCAGAGTTAGGGGATTATTTACGGTTTAAGTCAAGTTCAATAATATTAATTCTTAAAATTGTATTAAATGAAATTCACAAATGCTAACAAGTGATTTCTTAAAATGTAAGCATCTTAAGGTAAAGAATCTCTAAGCCTAAGTGAAATATGCCTAAAAGTGCTAAGATTGATTTCGGTTTTTTTATTATTGAGATGATTGAACTAGAGGATAATGACAGGGATATGAAAGACCACAACATTCTTAGACAGGAATGGCAGAACAAAATTTCTCCATGGATAAAGATAAACATGGTAAAGAGCTCAGCAGTACGTAGAAATTCAGAACTGACATAACTGCTGCTTGTGATGTCCCACAAGCAAGCCTAATAATATCTGAAGTCTGGTCGGATAGAAAGCCAGTTGGAATAATGGATCACCATGGGGTAAGCATCTCTAAAAATAACAAATAGCTTGTTTAATGTCATATAGGCCTAAAGCCATTAACAAATCCTTCTTGAGACAACAAACCCATAACTGAAGGCTGTCCATTCCCAAAGGGCAAACGTCTCTTATTAAATAATTTCAATAATTGAGTATTTCAAAAGTCGATTAGTCTGTTTACTAGTGGAAAAATCATTAACAACTTTTAAACCAAGAAATAATAGGCATTATGTAGGAAACAACAATTCCTTTTGGAGATATATGTTGTGATCTGAATCCTCATCTAATATTTATTATAAGTTGGAAAAAATATGAAAAAGATACATTGACAAATCCGTTACAGGTGACAGTCAAAAGAAGCTAATAACTTTCATTAAAATGGGTCACAAAATGAAGCCTTTTGTTGTCCCAACTGAGACATGACAACCTATGACAAATTCTTTTGAGAGGTACATTAATTGCTTTCTTGTAAAACAGGGGCCAATCTGAAAAGTCCCATACAATCAAATGAAAAATATATAGCCACCACAAGATGGCATATACTGGCAAAAGGTGCCTAAACTGAAAGAAATAGAAAAAGTTCTCTTGACATTTAACTGACCTACAAAAGCAAGAATGGTAATTTAACATGGAACGATGAGAAAATAAGAACATTCATACCAGCTGGAATGATTCCAATGGGCATCCTTATTGCATCCTCCCAATCAGATCTCTCCAACAAACCATTCACAACCTACACCAAAATATGCTCTATATTCAATCAGTCAGAAGAAATAATAATCAGACGTTCATTTTAAAATTGACTCAAAATTGGAAAAGCATAGGAGGAGCAAGTATCGTGTTAAACTTTATCATCTAGTTTGTTTCCAAAATTATCAGCCATTTTTCCAGTGTAGGCTATTTATCATGATTTGGCCGTGGTTGAGTAAGCAAAATGTTACATAACTCCTATTCCAAATGACTGACATGATGTTGTGGGAGAAATGAGTGATGCAGCTAGGAAAATCCTCACAGAGTCAGAGGGGTGGTGCTTCGGGCAGCATGTAGAGCAGTCCACAGAGCAGTTCACTAGGGAGTCCACTGATGGACAGTTCACACGGTACTTCAGCGTCTACAGGTTCAGGTTCAGGCAAGAAGACAGCAGACAGACAGTCAGGAGTTCATACTTCTAATGAGGAGGAGGAGTTTCATTCTCCAGTGGGAGAGGTGTGCTCAGGGAAAAGGAAGCTCAAGTGGCTTCAGGATACCTTGAGAGAGGCCACATCTGTTGCTGCGCCTAAGAGGCCGGTCAAAGAGAGCAGACCACCTGAGAGGTTTTGTAGCTATATGGCAATGGCTACTAGCATCCTTGACTCTGAGCCTTCTATCTATGAGGAGGCAGCTAGCCAGCAGGTCTGGAGAGAGGCCATGCAGGAGGAGTATTCTTCTATCATGAAGAATGATGTTTGGGAGGTGGTGCCGAGGCCTGAGAGCAAATCCGTGGTTACTTCCAGATGGCTTTACAAGGTAAAGCATGTTGCAGATGGCAGCATTGAGAAATTCAAAGCGAGGTTTGTGGCTAGAGGGTTCTCCCAGGTAGAGGGAGTTGATTATGAGGAGACCTTCGCTCCCGTGGCTCGATATACTTCGATTCGCTCCATTATATCGATAGCAGCAGAGATGGGTTGGAAGATCCACCAGATGAATGTGAAGACCGCATTTCTCAATGGCTTCATACAGGAGGAGGTGTACATTGAGCAGCCACAGGGCTTTGAGGTGCATGGGAAGGAGTCCCATGTGTGCAGACTGAAGAAGGCCCTTTATGGCCTGAAGCAAGCTCCCAGAGCTTGGTACTCCAGGATAGATACTTACTTGCAGAAGATGGGTTTCACAAAGAGTGAGGCAGATCCGAACCTTTACTATATTGTGATATGTGAGGAGCCTCTCATTCTGGTGCTGTATGTGGATGACTTAGTCATTACAGGTGCAGAGAGACTCATAGAGCACTGCAAGAGAGATCTTGCGGCGAAGTTTGAGATGAAGGACATCGGCTTGATGCATTACTTTTTGGGTTTGGAGGTGTGGCAGGAGGAGGGGCATTTCTTCCTGGGACAGGGGAAGTATATTGTGGACATCCTTGGCAGATTCCACATGGAGGATTGTAGATCCATGTCGACACCGATGATCACCAACTGGAAGAAGCTTCATGCTTCGGATTCCGAGTTGGTGGATCCCATATTGTACAGACAGCTGATTGGTTCCTTGATGTATTTGGTCAACACTAGGCCAGATATTTGTTTTGCAGTCAACACGATGAGTCAGTTTATGTGTGAGCCTAGGAAGGTTCACTGGGTGGCTGCAAAACACATTTTGCGGTACTTGCAGGGGACAGTGGATTATGGTCTGGACTACAGGCATGGGGATGGAGTGAGATTACAAAATTATAACGATTCTCGATTGGCCAGGTTGTGCTTCCGACAGGAAGAGTACTTAGGAAGAGCACTTCGTGGTGTTGTTTTACACGTGGGTTGGGTTCAGCTAAAGTCGTGTTCCTAAAATTTTGGTGCTAAAGCAGAACAAGATACTGAGTTCAAAATGGCTACATATGGCAATGGGAAATTAGCTAGTTGGTGAGGGCTATCCAGTCGAAGATGTTGTCAAGCTTATTTTGGTCGCCTGCTGAAACCGTGATTTACTGTGATAATCAGAGTTGCATTAAACTCATGGAGAACCCAGTATTTCATGACAGGTCAAAGCATATCGGGATCAAACATCATTTCATCAGAGACTATGTTCAGAAGGAAGCTGTGAAGCTTGAGTATATTCCCACTGATGAGCAGGTTGAAGATATTCTTACCAAAGCCTTACCATGGGGCAAGCATGTCTACCTCAGAGACAAGATGGGTGTGGTGAGGAACACCTTCCTCGGTAAGAGGGAGTGTTGAAATTTGGTACCGGAGGACAGGTGGTTCCCTAAGGCTTTGATCTTTGGCCTAGGGAAAAGTGTCCAAAAGAATTTAATTTTTCTCCTAAAGTGACTTTATAATTTTATAAAGTCAAATCTAATTTAAAAGTGACTTTAAGTGATAAAGTTATTAAAATCTAATTTTAAAGTGACTTTAAGTGATAAAGTTACTAAAGTCTAATTTTAAAGTGACTTTAATAAAGTCAATGTAAAATTAGAAAGGAAAAGTGACTTTGGAAATAAATGACTAAGTGGGTCTTTATTAAAGTGGGGTGAATTAAAAAATAGAAAGGGAGATTTAAATGAGCATTTAATCTCAGCCCTAGATCTCAATCTATTTCAGCCATTGGATTTAGGGATTCCCCAAAAGTCACTTAGGGTTAGGTTAAAGGAGGGAAAGGAGGAAAAGGTCATTCATTCTTTCATGAGCAGATTGGGAAAAGGAGAGAAAGAGAGCTGGAGATTTTTCTGAGCAGTGAGAAGAAGGAGGGCAGCAATGAAGAGATTTCAGCAAAGGTACAGCAGCGTTTATTGGCACACATACCGAGGCAGAAAATCCGTACAGCAAGGGAGAGGTAGTGTTTCCAAGTGAGGAGGCACAGAGATCGAGGAAGAGGGTACAGCAGCAAGCACGCACTTCAAGGCACAAAAATCAGGCACGTTTTCCAAGGAAGAGGGTGGCTGTCATTTTCGACACAAAAACCGAGGAAGAGGACAGCAGCACAGCCCAGATTTTTGGCATGGATTTCGAGAGAGGTTGCTGTACAAAATCTGTATAGTCCGTACAGCAAAGTATGGTTGTTCCGGCACGCTTCCCGAGGTGGCCGTACAGCATTTAATGTTGTCCTAAGGTGCTGTAAATTTTATGTTTTTTGTTGTTGCTGATTTGGCACAATTTCCGAGGCGGTGTGCAAGCACGGAAATCGAGATAAGTTTGTAAATTGGTTGCTGGAATTTTTTCTGAGTTTTTCCTGTTTCACTGTAAAAAGCAATATTCAGAAAATAAAAGAGAAGTTTTCGAACTGGTTTTCCCCAAGAGTTGTAGGGGGTTTTTCCAGGGTCATGTTGACCAAAAATATCAGTGTTTAAATGTGTTGAATCGCTGTTTTGAGCTTGCTGATTTTTATTTCTGCATTTTCCAGCATTCTGTAAATTTTCCAGAATTTGTGTCTTCAACAAAAATTTATTTTCCAGTTTGTTGAATGTAAGGATATGGGAAAGGGCATTTAACTATTTGGAGAAATAAGGTGAAACTGAAAACCAGGGTGGGAAAACAGGAAATTTCTACACTTCATTGTGATAGGTGAGGAGCCTCTCATTCTGGTGTTGTATGTGGATGACTTTGGTGTGGTTGAAAGACTCATAAAATAGCTGAGAGATCTTTGTGGGAGTTTGAGATGAAGGACCTCGGCTTGATGCATTACTTTTTGGGTTTGGAGGTGTGGTAGGAGGGGCATTTCTTCCTGGGACAGGGGAAGTATATTGTGGACATCCTTGGCAGATTCCACATGGAGGATTGTAGACCCATGTCGACACCGATGATCACCAACTGGAAGAAGCTTCATGCTTCGGATTTCGAGTTGGTGGATCCCACATTGTACAGACAGTTGATTGGTTCCTTGATGTATTTGGTCAACACTAGACCAGATATTTGTTTTGCAGTCAACACGATGAGTCAGTTTATGTGTGAGCCTAGGAAGGTTCACTGGGTGGCTGCAAAACACATTTTGCAGTAATTGCAGGGGACAATGGATTATGGTCTGGACTACAGGCAGGGGGATGGAGTGAGATTGGCAGGTTACACTGATTCTGATTGGGCGGGTTGTGATTCTAATGGGAAGAGCACTTCAGGGTGTTGCCTTTTGAGTTGGTTTGACGGTGGTGTCGTGGTTCAAGCTTGGAAGCAACGATCAGAAGCAGTAGGTTAGTGAGGCAGAAGTATAGCGGCCAGATCTGTGGTGGCAGGCCCATCTGGCTTGTGGATGTTGTTTAACTGTTGTTCAGAATGCCATTGAGACCTTCGATCATTCTTGGCAGGTAATAAAGAGTTGCATTAAAAATGGAGAATCCAGAGTATTTCATAGTCAGGTCATGTCAGCCCATGTGATCTCATGCATGAGACTATGTCTGAAGGTGTTATGGCTGGTCTCATTGATGAACAGGTTGCAGATATTCTTACCAAAGTCTTACCACGGGGCAAGCATGTCTACTTCAGAGATAAGATGGTTGTGGTGAGGAACACCTTCCTCGGTAAGAGGGAGTGTTGAAATTTGGTTACCGGAACACAGGTTGTTCCCTAAGGCTTTGATCTTTGGCCTAGGGAAAAGTGTCCAAAAGAATTTAATTTTTCTCCTAAAGTGGCTTTATAAAGTTATAAAGTAAAATCTAATTTAAAAGTGACTTTAAGTGAAAAAGTTACTAAACTCTAATTTTAAAGTGACTTTAATAAAGTTAATGTAAAATTAGAAAGGAAAAGTGACTTTGGAAATAAATGACTAAGTGGGTCTTTATTAAAGTGGGGTGAATTAAAAAATAGAAAGTGAAATTTAAAAGCGCATTTAATCTCAGCCCTAGATCTAAAGCTATTTCATCCATTGGATTTGGGGATAACCCAAAAGTCACTTAGAGTTCTATTAAAAGAGGAAAATGAGAGGAAAGGTCATTCATTCATTAATTCTTTCTGTTGACCACACTTTCTCAACGACTCCATAGTAGCACACCCCCATTTTTTCAAATGGGGCTTATCATGTTCGAGGTTCACATCATCCAAATTTCATCGACAGACGACATTTGTATAAATGATGTAAACCCATTCTGCATGTTATGATGTAAATGATCTAAGTAAGACCGTCAATGTATGTAACAACCTAGGTAAGCCTAGTATGTTGTTGATGATTTCTATCCTAGGAGGTTTTTTGTCTCATTGATTCACGTAAGTGATCGGCAGAGTTTTTCCCTCCAGCCTCACCCCAAAGCTAGGGTGGATTTTGTCATCAGCATGCTAAGTGAGTCCTAGTGTTTTCTATCAAGTCCTTGTAAAAGTAGTTTGAGCTACTTGGTCTACTAGATCATATTTTGAGTCGCAGAATTGGGTATTTATTTGAGGGTCTATACGAATGGGTTTTCCCCCTTCATGTATGTAAATGTATTATCTCATGTAAAAGAGGGTTGGAAAAATAATTATAATCCCCTCTCGGTCAATTAATTAAATTTACAATTAATTAATTAATCAAGCAGAAAATTAAATGATTTAGAATCTCAGTTGAGATTAAAAAATGGTTAAGAAACCACAGAATGGTGGTGTAAAAGTAGTTTTAAAACTAGAAAACCAAGGGAAAATTGAAAATTTTAAGAAATTTTGGACCCGTGGGCCTAGGTGGTTAAGTCAAAGTCAAAATTTTGGGTAATTAACTCAAAAATAGCATTTTTGAGTTAATTAAAATGAATTTAAATGATAAGTTCGTTTTTTCCCCAAATTTATAATTTCGACGGTCCAGATTAAAAGATGATCAAATCTTATCGACAGTCGAGATTATTTTGACGTGGATCAACCAAACTAGTCATTGGAGATTTTGTCCTATAAATTTAGAGGTCTTTGTCAGTCTTGAATCATCCGATCTTAGAATCGTGCACTTGTTCTTAGAAGCTCTTGTAAATTTTTGAGTAATAAAGCATAAAGACTTTGGAGTTACAAATTTTGATGTTCCTTCTCGGATCTATGTGGTGATTTGTCTCTGAACTTTGCTATTTGATTTGGCATTTTATGGTTAATGGGCTTCATGGATTAATCTGCATACAGATATCATGTGCAGTTTTCTGGATTCATAAGATAGCATCTTTGATTTAACGGAAAGACTAGTTTCCTATTTTTCTGAAAGATCTCATGTTATTTTCTTGAATTTCTATTAATATAAGGTCCAGATCTAAGTGTGCAGGGACATATTTTTTTTAAGAGTCTGAGCGTCTGGGGAAGTCTTCGGTTGGACCAGCCAACTCTCAAATGACAAATCTGAAAAGCTCATTATTTGTTAAATTCCAAGTCTATCTTACGAATTTGTGTTTTTTTACAGTCTTTTAAGGCTTGTGCCTCTTTTTAAAATTTCAAATTCCTAAAAATTGTGCTGAAAAGGGTTCAAATCTGGCTATGAGCGCTTTCTAAATTGTAAATTAGCCTTGTAAATTTATATGTAGTTTTCGTTCTGTTGGTTTTTTTGCAGGATTGCAGGAGGTTTATCAGAAAATCTTTTAGGATCTGGTTCTTTCCTTCAGATCTGGGCGTAATTGCGCTGCCAAGGAGAAGATTTCAAACCAATGTTTTGAAAATCGCGATCGGGATTAAATCGGCGAGGGGAAAAAATCGGAAAAAATCGTAAAAATCGGGAAAAAAATCAGCACATACAAAAATATTGATTTTTTTTTCAATTTTTTTAATATCTAAAGCATCTACAGCATAAAATAAATGCATTGAAACATAAATATGAAAAAAAAACTAATATATAAGATGTGTAATATCATTTCTAGTGCTACATCACACATAAAACTGAATCTTGTCCTGAATACTAAGTCCTGAGTCTCAAGAGTCAACTCAGCCTCAAAATATCAACAAAAAATATAATAATGTATCTCATATCATGAGTCATAATCTCATATACAAAGGAATGTCAATGCACCATATAACCTATGGTCCTATACTACTGATTTCCTCTGCCCCTCTTGCGAGAAAATACAACAGCTTTGTCTTTCCCTCTAGATGAAGAAGCTGGCAGGAATGGCAATGGACTCTGTCGTGCTCTAGAAGTAGCAGCAGAATGGGAACCTGAAGCACTAGGAGCTAAAGGAGGCAGACCACGTCCTCTACCGGTAGTAGTGGTAGGTGGTGTCACCTCCTCCTCCTGCTCCTCCTCCTCCTCCTCCTCCTGTTGCTCCTCCTCCTCCTCCTCCTCCCCCTCCACTACTTCCTGCTCTATCCAATCAGGGGCTGACTCCATGACAGGCCTCTCAGCCTCAACCCTCCATTCAGCAGTGGTGTCAATCGCATCTAAAGAGATGGCCTCCATATCAGGTGTCTTCTCAAGTTGTCTCACCCACAATCTAAGATTGTAGTAGACATAAACCATGTCATTGAGCCGCTGGGCCTCCAACCTGTACAAGGGTCATAAATTAATAAATTAAATATTTAAAAAAAAATATTTAATGAATTCAAAAAATCAGTTGGAATATTTTAAGTTTTTTACCTGTTGCGCCTTTTGGTGTGTTTTTTCAAATACACTCCAGTTGCGCTCGCATCCTGAAGAGCTACATGTTTGGCTGAGTATTCTAATGGCAAGTTTTTGGAGTTTTGGTAATATGCCACCGTAGCTCCTCCACCATGCATCTACAAGTTACAAGTTACAACAAATAAGATAAATTTATAAAGTTACAAACATAAGAAAAATTTTAAAATAATGAAAATCTTACCTGGCATTTTAATAGTCCTATCCTGGACAGCCATGTCGAAGCTCAAGGTGCCACCTGCCATTCTGTATACCTCCATCTCTTTGGATATCTCTGCACGTTTTAATGGATTTGGCACCATCTTCTGAACACAAGTGAAAAAGCCATCCATGACCTCAGCATCAAATTGGAAGCCACATGAATAAGAAAATGCGGGGTTCAGGAAGACCCCTGCAGCATGAATGGGACGATGGAGTGTGTTGTTCCATCGATCATCAATCACTTCCCATAAAAGAAGTTGTCTTTGAAACCCCTCATCACCCTTATCATCATAATAGCTGCGAACAGCTTCTTTGGCCCTATCCATGGCCTCATACAAGTAGCCCATTGCGGGCTTGTCTCCATCCACCAATCTAAGAACCTTTACCAAAGGTTCAGTAATGCTGCACACCTCTTCCACTCCGGCCCAGAAACTTTCCTGATATGACACCAACCTGCAGATGGCCTCTCCCTCTAATTTGCGGCTGATAGTCAAAGCACGCCACTCATCTGAAACAAACATTCTCTTCAAATCCCACTTAGAATTCAAGAGGGATTGAAGAGATATGAAACTAGTGGCGAAACGTGTAATAGCAGGCCGCACCAACTCCTTCTTGTTGGTGAATGTCCTCATCAAACTAAGCACAGATGCATGATTATATATAAATTTTGTGATGCTCTTTGATGATTCTACAATATCTTTGACAAAATCAATCTTTCCGATGTCCTCCAACATCAAATCAAGACAATGTGCAGCGCAAGGTGTCCAAAATATGCTCGGATACCTCTCCATAAGCATCTTGCCAGCAGAAACATAGTTTGCAGCGTTGTCCTTTATGATTTGGACAACATTTTGGGGCCCAACCTCCAAAATGAACACATCTAATAAATCACATAATAATCTTGCATCTTTGACATGTGCAGATGCATCAACAGATTTCATAAACATTGTCCCCTTGGGACAACTGACCAAGAAGTTAATAAGGGTCCTACCCCTTTGATCGGTCCAACCATCTGACATCACAGTGCATCCTGTGATTTCCCATGATGCCCTTAACTCCTCTAATCTCTTGGTGCAGTCAGCTTTCTCATTTTGCAGAATGCACCCTCTAAAGTCATCATATGAGGGGGCTTTGTATCCTGGGCCAACAACAGCGATAGCATCAATCGTAGCCTGATAAAATGGATTGTGCCTGGCAACAGTGAAAGGAATATCACTCCAAAGAAACAATTTGCCCAACAATCTATCAGCTTCTTCCTTCTCCTTTTTTTTAATAAGGGAGGAGATAGATGGCTGTGCCCCGGGAGTGGTTCTAGGAGCAAAAAATGAGGAGGCAGCTACGGGGCTGCCTGTAGAAGATGCTGATGCTGAACCGCCACTACCACTGTCACGGTCAGCTCTAAACCTTGATATTTGACTCTTCAGGGCTGCCTTGTTGAGTTTAGTGGTTTCAATTCCTTCCAATGAGTTCATGGCTCTTTTGATTATTTCTGGAGTGGTATTTGTGCAAGGGCCTACTTCATGCCCAGGAATTTGTGCCAGGTGGTATTTCAACCTGTATACCCCCCCCTGTCATGTGTTGACCACATAATTTGCAAGTCAAGTTTGCTCGGTCAAACCCCTGATTACGTTCACCAAATTCCCATAAAGGATCTAATTTCCTTGGCATGTTGGAAACTTTGAACTTTGAAGTTTGAAAGTTGAAATTTGAACCTAGGGCACAAGAAAAATTGCCAGTTAAAAAATAAAATAAAAAAATTACAATTTTACACACAATATTTTGATTTTTTTCACAAAAAAAAACTCTCAACTCAATGCAAAAATAATAGGAAAAAATACATGTTGAAACACAAGCAAAAATAATGGGAAGAAATTAAGAGCACAAGAAAAAATATAAAAAACAAAATTTAACAAAGAATTTTTTTCATTTTTGACCAAAATAAACCCTCTCCTCTCAATAAAACAAAAACAAAAAAAAAACACAACCAAATGCAATCACAAATGATGAAAAATACATGGGTGATAGAAACCCATGGAAGAACAAGAAAAAAACAAAAAAAAATGGGTTTAATTTGATGCCCATACCTGGAAAAACGTTTTGCCGGAGACACTTGGTTCAAATTCAATTTTTATTTGCTTGGTTTGCAAGAAATTCTTCACTTTTGTCCAATCTTGGGCTTGTAGATGATTAATCTCCCTCCTTGGCTCTCCTCCTTCACTCCTTAGCTCTCCAAGCAAACCTATCAATGTAAAAATGACAAAAAAAAACTTCAAAATCGCACTTTAAAATCGTTGTTTTCGGGCCCCACGATTTTTACTGCTCGAATCGCGATTTTTTGGCGATTACCGATTTTTTGAAAAAATCGCCGATTTAATCGTTGCAATGAAAAAATCGCGATTTTCAAAACACTGTTTCAAACACAGTTAAGCCAGCATCTATAAAATCTGAGTAATATTGGAAGGGTTTTTTAAATCTATTGGACGAATTTCTAAGTTTACTGGTTTTATCTTTGTGCGCTGCCCATCCGTTCCTACATCCCTCCTCCTTAACGCTGTCTTCATTCCTCATCACAGCCGTCTTTGCCATCAAAGTCTGCTCTCATTCCTTTGCCCATCGAACTCTGCAATTCTCCCTTGCCTCTGCTCAGCCTTTTCCTACGCATCCCTTTGATCTGCCATCTTCCTTACCTGTGTTTCTCCTTCCCTCTGTGGCCAGCTCCTTAAACGCTGTCATCTGCATCCCTCATCGACCCTTTTCATCTCTGCCGCAGCCATCATCCTTTAGCTTCTCACGTGATCCCTTCTCTGCAATCGAAACCCTCCAATCCTGCATCCGCTCTCATCTGCAGCCTGCTCTTCGAGCCCTCCGTTTCCCTGTTACCGCGGTCAAGCTTCCCCTCTGTCCGTCGAGTTCACGTCCCTTCCTACCTTCGATCTGCTGTCCAAATCAGCTCCGTCCTACCTGCAAAACAAATAAACGCATACCATAAAAAAAAAATATCTCATTACATGCTTTTGATTTTTCATTTTCCTGTATAGTTTTAATAGTGTTAAATTTTAGTTTTAGTTTGGTCGGTTTCTTTTTAATAAATTTCGATTTGTTTATTTCTTTTAGTTTTAGTTTTAGGTTTAGCGTTAGTTTAGTTCAATTCGATTTTATTAAGTTTTAACATTAGGATTTAAATAGATTTCATTTTTTAATTGTTTTGGTTTTAATTTAGTTTAGGTGCTTCTTTTTTTAATTCGATTTTTGTAGATTTTATTTTTTAGTTTTAGACTTTAAATTTGTTTAGGATTTAATTCTAGAGTTTAATTTAGAATTAGTTTTGTTTAATTTGTCTTAGATTTAAGTTTTAATTTAGATTTAGATTTACAAAATATATATATATATATAAATTTCAAATTTCTAAAAAAATTTCTAAGTCCTATAGTCAAGTGCGCTTAAATTTTCTATCTAAATTTGACTGTGGAGCATTTTTATTTTCGAACTGGGTTATAATCGAAATATCATAATTTCGAAAATATTTCAAGCATCTGGCATTTACACTTAATGATCATTTCATGATAGCTTGGCTTCAGCATCCTAATGAATAAGTGTGGTACTTTTTACTGAATATTGTTGTGATCATTTGTTTTCATAGCAGCAGTTATATATCCAATACTTAACTTTAATTGCATAATGGGATCTTTTAACTCCATAAGGCACTGGTTTTAATGTAAATGATCTTGGAAATCTTGTTAATTTTATCAAGTATTTGGTGTTTTAGCTGTGTCTCCTAGATTGGTTGATTTGCAACCAATTCTTGTCCTTCATCTCTGTTAGGGTCTACCTCCCTTAGCTTGCAAGGAGACAACTTAAATAGAGAGATTGGAGATCAGGGTGACAGCCCCCGATCTGAGCCGTTGTCGCGGTGCCTAGACAATCTGTGTGACAACATTTTTTGGCGCCGTTGCCGGGGATAGAGTTTTTTCTGTCCTTGGTCTTAGAGACATTTTCTAATATTTTAATTCTTTCGCCATTCATTAGCCTGTCACAAGGGATCACATTTTCTGGCGATCTTTCATCTCTTCATCATCTTATCTTTCATCATCTCACTAATCATTTCATCTTTAACACCTGGACATTTCGGTTGGCTTCTTGTTTGAGTGGCGACTCCACTTTTTCATCTTTTTACTCCCAGACAAGAATCTCCCCCTGATATCCATCTGCTATCTCTCGATTATTTCTTTTGTTTCATGTTCAAGTGGCGACTCCAATTCTTTCATTTCTTACAAGAGTTCCTGCTAAGAAGTTCGCTTCTTGAGGACCTTTTGACTATTCTTGAACACGGATCTATTTTTAAAATCCTAAAAACGATATCATGGATGTTTTTACCCGTGTAATTTTGCTAATATTCAGGGTTATCCCCATGATGTCCCTCAAATGGATAAATTACCTTCTTTTCAAGGAAATGAAGCAGTTAGTGTCAAGTCTCATTTGTTTGCTTTCACTAACTGGTGGAATAGATTGCAGTTGCAAATAATAATTTCGAGGATGTAAATATGAGAACTTTTGTTCTTACTTTTGGCGAGGATGTTGCTGAATGGTTTACGGAAAAACCTGATAATTCATTTGATACTTTTGAATCAATTGTCGCTGCCTTTAAGGAAAAGTATGGTGATAAAAGGGAAGATAGGCATTTGGTAAGGGAGATCAGTACCATAAAAAAGAAAGAAAATGAAACGATTGAAGAAGTTAACAGGAGATTTAATGGTATCCTTAGAGAAATATCTCAAACTCATAAACCTCTTGATGGATCTCTTCTGAATTTTTACATTGATGCTTTTAATTCTGATACTTCATATGAGTTAAGGCGGGCTAAAACTGCAAATTATAAGGCTTGTCAATCTTTAGCTGAAGAGCTTGAAAAAGATAAAAGAGCATCTGGGAAGTCTGAAATTCCTGGTCTTGATAGGGCTGCAACTAAGTTAAAAGGACCTAAAGATAAAGAACCTCTAGAAGATGATGATGACCCTATGAAAAAGTTAATGCAAAAGCTTAAAAGCATGGAGCTTAATCAAGCGAAATCGATCTCTGAACATGCTAAGGAAATAAGCACTTTACAGTCTAGGTTGGTTCAAATGGAAAGGGCTCAAGCCTCAAACACAGAACTCCCAACCTAGAAATAATAATGCTTTGCAGAAAAGAGGCCTATCTAATGAGCAGAGACCGACAAATCAACTTCAGTTTGCAAATCTTGTGGATGAAGCTTTGCCTTACTGTAGAGCCTGTAATGCTCTTCAAGAAGAGGTTACTTGCCATGTTGTCAAAAGAATCATAGATAGTAGAATGGCAGGGTCGAGCAATCAAATTAATGTTGTTGGTAAGGACTATCACATGCATATAGAAGATCATGAAAGTCATGTTAAGGAACCAGCTCAGATGATTAAGGATATGCAACCCAATCATACGCAAATGATTCGGAACATGGAATCTAACCAAATCAATCTTCAAAATAGGATAAATTCCATGGAAGCAAGTCATGCACAGAAAATAAATGTCATGGAAAACAAGTTAAAGATAATGGAAGTTAATCATTCTAATCAGATATCCATTATACAGAATCATATGATTGCAATGGAAGCAAGACACACACAGGAAATGACTGCCATGAAGGAAAATCACTTGTTGGAAATGAAAAATATGGAGGCAAATTAGACCAATCTACAAGACAGATTTGTGAAAACAGAAATCAATCAAGCGAAATTAATAGTAAGGCATGCCAGGGAGATGAGTTCCATACAGAAAAGGTTGGAAAAAATGGAAAAATTACATATACAAAAGTTTCAGCCGAAATTTGATTATGAAGATTCATCAACAGATCATAAGACTTCTTGTCTGCTAAAGCAATTCCCATCTCATCACAGGGAGGTCACTTCTCCCATTAGGGAAAATTTAACAATGGTTTCAAAGGATGTTGAGAAAGACCATGCTTATGTGTCACCATTGACAAAGTATATCCAGAATAATATTGGTCACGCTCCAGGTTCTTCAGATATTTTGTACAGACATCTTCAAGAAGAGGACAAGAAATCTATAGTGGTCTCATTGCTGACATCACAACCCACTCAGAAGAAGAGAAAGAAGCAGAAAAGAAGAAGTAAGTGGTTTGATTCGTCTGAAGGTCGAGAGCAGCTTGACATTCAGATAAGACAGAGTCCTACAATTAGCAATATTGGACATGGCACATCTGAAAAGCAACCCACAGACTTGCCTGAAAGCAGGCAAATGCTCAGCATGCACTATATTGAGCACATCTGATGCCACAGGGCATCCTCTGTATTGTATTTCTAACACTACTCTTTGTTATTCCAGCATTTCATCTTGCAGTTAGAGTAGATTTACTTTTCATGTTAAGTAGAATAATAAATAAAAGAAGAGCTTCTATTTTTCATGTGCTTAATGTTATATGATGATATTTGGATGGACGCTACTTATGTAATTTTGTGTGTTGCTTGGATGCAGATTATGGATTCTCACATTCCTTCAATGAAAGCAACGTGTCCCCAAGTAGAGTCAGATGTTGACCACACTTTGTCAACGACCCCATAGCAGTACACCCCCATTTTTTCAAATGGGGCTTATCATGTTCGAGGTTCACGTCATCCAGATTTCATCGACAGACGACATTTGTATAAATGATGTAAACCCATTCTGCATGTTATGATGTAAATGATCTAAGTAAGACCGTCAATGTATGTAACAACCTAGGTAAGCCTAGTATGTTGTTGATGATTTCTATCCTAGGAGGTTTTTTGTCTCACTGATTCACGTAAGTGATCGGCAGAGTTTTTCCCTCCAACCTCACCCCAAAGCTAGGACGGATTTTATTATCAACATGCTAAGTGAGTCCTAGTGTTTTCTATCGAGCCCTTATAAAAATAGTTTGAGCTACTTAGTCTACTAGATCATGTTTTGAGTCGCAGAATTGGGTATTTATTTGAGGGTCTATATGAATGGGTATTCCCCCTTCATGTGTCTAAATATATTATCTTATGTAAATAGGGTTGGAAAAATAATTAAAATCCCCTCTCAGTCAATTAATTAAATTTTCTGGTCAATTAATTAAAAAAATCAAAAGCCAAAGATTTAATTAATTTAGGGTCCTAAGTTAGGATTAAATCTTTCAAAGGCAAAATTCGTTGGTCCTTAAAAAATGAATTTTTAAAGACCCCAGGCCAAGGGAAAATTCAGAATTTTAAGAAATTTTGGACCTTTGGGCCTAGGTGGTTAAGTCAAAGTCAAAATTTTGGGGTAATTAACTCAAAAACAGCATTTTTGAGTTAATTAAAATGAATTTAAATGATAAATTCGTTTTTTCCCCAAATTTATAATTTCGACGGTCCATATTAAAAGATGATCAATTCTTATCGACGATCGAGATTGTTTTGACGTGGATCAACCGAACTAGCCATTGGAGATTTTGTCCTATAAATTTAGAGGTCTTTGTCAGTCTTGAATCATCCGATCTTAGAATCGTGCACTTGTTCTTAGAAGCTCTTGTAAATTTTTCAGTAATAAAGCATAAAGACTTTGGGGTTACAAATTTTGATGTTTCTTCTCGAATCTATGTGGTGATTTTTCTCTGAACTCTGCTATTTGATTTGGCATTTTATAGTTAATGGTCTTCATGGATTAATCTGCATACAGGTATCTTCTGCAATTTTCTGGATTCAAAAGATAGCATCTTTGATTTAACGGAAAGACTAGTTTCCTATTTTTCTGAAAGATCTCATGTTATTTTCTTGAATTTCTATTAATCTAAGGTCCAGATCTAAGTGTGCAGGGAAATATTTTTTTTAAGAATTTGAGCGTCTGGGGAAGTCTTCGGTTGGACTAACCAACTCTCAAATGACATAAATCTGAAAAGCTCATTATTTGTTAAATTCCAAGTCTATCTTACGAATTTGTGTTTTTTTACAGAGTCTTTTAAGGCTTGTGCCTCTTTTTAAAATTTCAAATTCCTAAAAATTGTGCTAAAAAAGGGTTCAAATATGGCTATGAAGGCTTTCTAAATTGTAAATTAGCCTTGTAAATTTGTATGCAGTTTTTGTTCTGTTGGGTTTTTTGCAGGATTGCAGGAGGTTTATCAGAAAATCTTTTAGGATCTGGTTCTTTCTTTCAGATCTGGGCGTAATTGTGCTGCCAAGGAGAAGATTTCAAACATAGTTAAGCCAGCATCTATAAAATCTGAGTAATATTGGAAGGGTTTTTTAAATCTGCTGGACAAATTTCTAAGTTTACTGGTTTTATCTTTGTGCGCTGCCCATCCGTTCCTACATCCCTCCTCCTTAACGTTGTCTTCATTCCTCATCACAGTCGTCTTTGCCATCAAAGTCTGCTCTCATTCCTTCGCCCATCGAACCCTGCAATTCTCCCTTGCCTCCGCTCAGCCTTTTCCTACACATCCCTTTGATCTGTCGTCTTCCTTACCTGCATTTCTCCTTCCCTCTGTGGCCAGCTCCTTAAACGCTGTCATCTGCATCCCTCATCGACCCTTTTCATCTCTGTCGCAGTCGTCATCCTTTAGCTTCTCACGTGATCCCTTCTCTGCAATCGAAACCCTCCAATCCTGCATCCGCTCTCATCTGCAACCTGCTCTTCGAGCCCTCTGTTTCCGTCTTACGGGGATCAAGCTTCCCCTCTATCCGTCGAGTTCACGTCCCTTCCTCTCTTCGATCCGCTATCCAGATCAGCTCCGTCCTACCTGCAAAACGAATAAACGCATACCATAAAAAAATATATATATATCATTACATGTGTTGGATTTTTCATTTTCTTGTATAGTTTTAATAGTGTTAGATTTTAGTTTTAGTTTGGTCGGTTTCTTTTTAATAAATTTCGATTTGTTTATTTTTTTTAGTTTTAGTTTTAGGCTTAGCGTTAGTTTAGTTCAATTCGATTTTATTAAGTTTTAACATTAGGATTTAAATAGATTTCATTTTTTAATTGTTGTGGTTTTAATTTAGTTTAGGTGCCTTTTTTTTAATTCGATTTTTTTAGATTTTATTTTTTAGTTTTAGATTTTAAATTTGTTTAGGATTTAATTCTAGAGTTTAATTTAGAATTAGTTTTGTTTAATTTGTCTTAGATTTAAGTTTTAATTTAGATTTAGATTTTTAATTTGTTTTAGATTTAAAAAATTTAAAATATATATATATATATATATATAAATTTCAAATTTCTAAAAAAAATTCAAAGTCCTATAGTCAAGTGCGCTTAAATTTTCTATCTAAATTTCACTGTGGAGCATTTTTATTTTCGAACTGGGTTATAATCGAAATATCATAATTTCGAAAATATTTCAAGCATCTGGTATTTACACTTAATGATCGTTTCATGATAGCTTGGCTTCAGCGTCCTAATGAATGAGTGTGGTACTTTTTACTGAATATTGTTGTGATCATTTGTTTTTATAGCAGCAGTTATACATCCAATACTTAACTTTAATTGCATAACGGGATCTTTTAACTCCATAAGGTACTGGTTTTAATGTAATTGATCTTGGAAATCTCGTTAATTTTATCAAGTATTTGGTGTTTTAGCTGTGTCTCCTAGATTGGTTGATTTGCAACCAATTCTTGTCCTTCATTTATGTTAGGGTCTACCTCCCTTAGCTTGCAAGGAGACGGCTTAAATAGAGAGATTGGAGATCAGGGTGACAGCCCTCGATCTGAGCCGTTGTCGCGGTGCCTAGACAATCTGTGCGACAACACTTTCATGAGCAGATTGAGAGAAGGAGAAGGAGAAAGCTGAAAAGAATTTTCTGAGCAGTGAGAAGAAGGAGGGCAGCAGCACTAACGTTAGCAAATCTGTACAGCAGGGCAGAGCACGAAGTTCGAGGCAAGTGGGCACGAATTTCGAGGAGAGAAAACTGCAGATTTCGAGGGAGGCCGTACAGCGATCCGGCATTGTTTTCGAGGTTGTTCGTACAGTTTTGAAGGCTGTAATTTCTGCTGTAATTTTTCTGTTTTGTGGGCACGGAAACCGAGGTGGAGTTTGGCACAATTTTCGAGATGAGTTCTGTTTCAAAGTTGCTGTAATTTTTTTTGCTGTGTAAATTTCTGCATCACTATAAAAACAATATTCAGAAAATAAAGAGAAGCTTTCGAATTGGTTTTCCCCAAGAGTTGTAGGGGGTTTTTCCAGGGTCATGTTGACCAAAAATAACTGTGTTAAAATGTTTTGTGTAGCTGTTTTAGTCTGCTGATTTTTATTTCTACAATTTCCAGCACTGTGAAAATTTTCCAGAATTTGTGTTTTCAGAAAATATTTATTTTCCAGCTTGTTAAATGTAAGGCTATGGGAAAGGGCATTTAACTATTTGGAGAAATAAGGTGAAACTGAAAACCATGGTAGGAAAATAGAAATTTCTACACAATAATTGGTCTCGTGGCTAAGGCTTGCTATATCTCGAGATTCCATTGTCGAATTTGCTTCAAGCGTGGAGGACCTCTAGAAAAAACCCTAGCACAGTAGTGGACCAAAAATCGAGCTGATTGGATGGCTAGAATGGAATTTGATTGATGCCCTAGGTGACCTTTAGGGCTAGGCCTAGAAAGAGGAGGAGGCAAGAAAGATATTCGTTTAAATGACCATCAATGGATTGATCAATGCCTTGCCTTTGGGAGAGACAAAGTTAAGGTGAATTTGTGATATGGAGAGAATTAACTCAATCAAGGAGGCCTCTGTGAAAATTTATGAATCTTCTAAACAAAAATCCTACTGCAGTAAATTTGATTTACTTCTCCGACTTGTTTTATTTAACTTAAAAAGTTATTTTCTGAATAATTCATGAAAACATCAAAGTAAATACATTGCAGCCTACACAATTATACAGATCAAGTACTAAAGAAGAAACAATCATGCAAATAAAGGACACAAATTTTTCGAACAAATGTCCCCAGAAAAACCCAATGTAGGAAAACCGGTGCAGTAGCTCTTGAAGGTTTTATTATTAAGCAGGTTTCTGAATACAAACTAGGGTGCCAATGTGGCTCACCCAACAGAGAAAATTCTCGGCAGAAGTACCTCTATCCGGAGACAAATATTATGGCGGATCCAGCAACTAGATGAAGAAACCCCATAGGTGACTGCGCAGTCCCCAGTGTTGTTGAACGATGGCTATAGTAAGCTAGACTGTGTAACCTTCTCTAGGAGCTATGTCACCTCTCCGTGAGCCTTCCTGACTCAGAAATCAAAACGTTGGATGGTTGCTCGATCTGCCCCACAAAAACCCCAACGCAGCTCTCTGAGTGATTACGTCACCCTCTCTGGCTCTGCATCCCTCTGCGTGAGCCCTGCTAGCTCTGCATCACCTCTCCTGGGCCTATGTTGCCTCTCTGGTGCTGATTTGTCTCTCTCCTATTATATTCTCGGGCTTGGATGAAAAATCCCGCTGCCGAACTGCCCCTCAGTGCACTGCAAGCTCACTCCGAAATTCTCAGCAAACTGTGCCCCATAATTTAGACTTGGCTCAAGTGTTGTTACTCTGTGTGTGTGTTCTCCAACTGACACCAAGCCTTCGTTTAATACTTTTCCAGTTGATGAATCAACAACCATGATCTAATCTTTGGTCGACGGCTAAGATTAGAAAAGACTTGATCCTCATCACTTACAACATTCTCACCCACATGTTTAGATTAATTCACTTTAATTATTTAATTTCCCTAAGTTAGACTTAGGGTCCCCATTAAAATAATTAATTATTTTAATAACTTAAGCTCCGAGTAGAGTTTCTCCAAACGATTTTTGGGTCTTGGAGATCTCATGTGTTTTAGCCCCTCCACAAAGTTTCGGTGCTAGAACACATTTGATGCTAGCCAAAAATCAACACTCCCTCTTAGCGAGGAATGTGCTCTAGCAACACTTCTCACCAGAAGCATTACTCTGATCCCTGGCATTGGTCCTCTGTGTTGTTGATGCTCGGTTGTTTCCCTTCATCCACTGCGTTGTTGTTATTTGTACCGTTGCCCATGTCACTGCCACTGACACTGCCTCATCTATACTGCAACTCCCTCTCAAATGTTGCATCATGCTGCCCATAGCACTACCACTGCTAACTGTTGCACTGCAACTCAGTTGCTAAGAGTTAAGAAATTGAAAACGTCACCCAAAAATCCTGACATACAAGTCAGTTTGGGTGCACCTTGATACTGAAGCACCCTTTGCTGCTAATCTGCGTTGTCCCTCTGGTGCCATTGCACCACTGCTTCTCTGCACTGCGTAAGCACTGCCTCTACGATGTTGAAATCCATCAACCTGTACATTGTTGCTACACTGCTGTTGCACTGCTCCAGTCTCCAACGTTCTAGCTCTGCCAATGTTGCTCCATCATCCCTCGCACCAACTGATTCCATTCATCCTGCTACTGTCATTAATGGCTCCCGTAGCTCGTATGTGATCCAAGAGTTTGGGCACCTCAAGGATCCTGCCCTTCACTACAGTTCGAAAGAACTACAAATCAATGTCGCCCCACCTCTTCTCCCGAGGCACATGAGCACTCATGACCACATCGTCATCATCTCCATCATCGTCCTTAGCTATGGCAGCCTTTGAATTAGACTTGTCTTCACCCTTCTTCTTCTGAGGGCATTGTGTGGCAAAATGTCCTAGTTCACCACACCTGAAGCACATGACCTTTGAAAGGTCTTTCTTCTTCTTCCTTCGTTGCCCATGTTGTCCCTTAGATGCGAGAGCCGCATCTTCCTCCTCCTCCTTCTTGTTCTTGATCCCTCTGCTACTCATGCTCGCCTTGGCCATCCTCCTGATCTCTTCTTGTCGAAGAGTTGCCTAGATGTTTTCCCAACTTGGAAGTGTTGCTCTGCCCAAAATACCTTGGAAAATTTTTTCCCACTCATCAGAAATTGCATTCAGAGCAGTTCTTACCATAAGACCTTCATCAAGTATGGCCCCCACGGCAACCAGCTGATCACAGATCGCCTTCAATCTAATGAGGAAGGGGTCGATCTCTTCTCCCTTCAGCACCACTGATGCTACCCCAAATACACAAAATCTCAACACTCCCTCTTAGCATCAGGAGTGTGCTCTAGCAATACATCACACCATGTATCACAAGATCTTGAGTACTGGATCTGTGTTGTTGATGCTTGGCCTACTGTTCTTCATCTACTGCATTGCTGCTCTCTGTACTGCTGCCCATGCCACTACCACTGACACTGCCACATCTGTACTGCAGCTCCCTCTCAAATTGCTGCATCATGCTGCCTATAGCACTGTCATTGCTAACTGCTGCACTGCAACTCAGTTGCTCAGAAGCAAGCAACTGAAAGCCTCTGCCCAACTGTTTGACAAATAAGTCAAGTTGCCCTCCACCATTGAAGCTTCCTAGATGATGAATCACGTCGTCCCCTTGGAGACACTGTCATGTTGCAACACTGCACTTCGTGAGCCCAGCTTCTCTGCGCTGTTGAAGTCCCATCAGCATCTCTGCGCTGCTGTCTCCACGCTGTCGCTGCCTCTGCATCACGCTGCTCACTCTTCAGCTCTTCAGCTCCCTCTGTGGAAATTTCTGAATCTTTACCCTTAATGCAGAAATTATTTACTGTTAATCTGGTTATGCTCCTCCTACTTAGTCAAGTTTTTAACTGAATAAATTCAAGTTAAAATCGAAGCAAAACACATAACAGATCTCCACCAATTCAGATCTAGAACAAGTTCATGCACACATAGACAAAGTGACACAGTTATTTCTCGACAAATAGTCCTCAGAAAAACCCAATGCGGGAAAATCGGTCTTCTGGCTGCTGGAGGGTTTTATCATTAAGAATTTTCTGAATACAAGAAGCCTGGGTTCCAGATCTGGAAAACCCGATAGAGAAATATTAGATCTACAGCTCACTGGTTGATCTAGGGCCAAAATAATGACTGATCCACACCCTCAAACGGGATTTACAAAACTCAGCGAAAATTAGAGCCTAGAAACCCCAGTCCTGCCCCTGAAGCCTCTACATCAGCCTCTGAAGCCCTTCTGAACCTCAACGTTGCTCCGAAAAGGTCTGTGTTACCCCAGATTGGGTGACACATGCCTTACACTGCCCTTTAGGGTCTCTGCGTAACCCTTGAGGGTTTCATGCAGCAATTACGTTGTCCTTGAGGGACTGCACAACACCTGCGTAGCACAAATTGTTGCCCTCCTGCTGCTGCCCTCCTGCTTCTCTGTGTTGCCTCTTTGAGCTGATCTCTGCCTCTTGTTGATTCTAGACCCTGGGATCATATCATCCCCTTGGCCTAAATTCCCCTCTCTGCAGCTGAAACACCTCTAACAATTCTTATCAAACCCACCCTAGAATCTCAGCTTAGCTTCAGTGCTCTACCTCTGTGTGCCTTTACAAATAACCCCAAGCCTTTCCTTTCTACTTTTCTCGTTGGAAAACCAACAGCCATGATTAAATCTTCAATCAATGGCTAAGATTAAAAGAAAGCTTGATCCCTGTGACATCACATGTTTAATTAAATTCACTTTAATTATTTAAGTTCCCTAAGTTTTAACTTAGGAAATAAATTAAAATAATTAATTAATTTAATATCTTCTAAACCAGATGAAATTTCCCCAATAAATTTATGGGTCTTGTAGATCAAGTGTACTCTAGTGCCTCCACAAAATTTGGGAGCTAGAGCACAACTGATGCTACCCCAACTACACAAAATCTCAACACCCTCTTGCTCTTCAATGTGGTCATCTACAACCATCTCCCGGCTCATCCCGCTACCGTCTCAAGGCTCTCGTAGCTCGTATGTGATCCAATAGTAGGGCTGACTCAAGGATCCCACCAACAAAATATGGATACTCTATATATCCATGTCACCCCACCCCTTCTCTCGAGGTGCATGAGCACTCATGGCTGCATCATCATCAGAGCCATCGTCATTTGCTGCTACAGCCTTGGAATCAGAAGCTCCTTTGCCCTTCTTCTTTGGACAACTGCTGGCGAAATGACCAAGATCACCACAGTTAAAGCACCGAACCTTGGAGAGGTCCTTCTTCTTCCCTTGCTTCTTTTCCCTTGATGCAAGGGTTGCATCCTCCTCCTATTCTTTCTTCACTCTGGCTGATCCACTTCCTCCACTGTTGGACTGCTTCTTGGTGATCCTCCTGGTCTCCTCTTGGCAGAGAATAGCCCACATATCTGCCCATGATGGTAACGCTGCCCTTCCTAGAATGCTCTGGACAAACGTTTCCCATTCTTCAAAGACAGCATTTAGGGTCGTCCTCACTAGGAGCACTTCATCTCGATTAGCACCCATACCAATCAGCTGGTCACGGATAGCTTGAAGTCTAAAAAGGAATGGATCTATCTCTTCACCCTTCATCATTTGGAACATCCGCATCTGATTCTCAAGAAGCATTCTTCTTTGCACAGAGCCTCCTTGGTACATCACTTCCAAAGCTGACCACATGTCATGTGCTGTATTCTTACCAGTAACATGAGGAATCACGTGGTCCTTAACTCCATCTATGATCAACCTCTTCGTCTGTGCTTGATTTTCTTCATACTACTTGAGTGGATCTGCATTAGTTGGTACAGCAAGTGTCTTCTCTGCATGATCTTTGCGACCATACTCATCTAGAACTGAGAGGATTATGGTCTTCCAGATAACATAGTTGGACATGCCATCCAATCTCTCTTGATCCCTTAGTACATATCAATTCATCTTTGCTCAGATCTGAAAAAAAACGGTACTTCTCCCTCCGGATCTGGGTTCCTTGGTGACTAGAAACCCTCTAGTAGTTGTTTCTGCTGAAAACTAACTTCCCCCCTGGAAATCTTCCACCAAAGCTTCAAACAGACAGTATCCTCCAATCCTCCTGATCGAATCTCAGATCTGTTTGGCTCAAATCTGTTGAATGATTGTCTTCCTCCCGCCTTTGTTGCCTTAGCTAGGCACAATTCTGCACCTGCAAAATCTCTACCCCACCATCACTGCTGAAGATCTGAAGCACTGCTTCTAGATCTTGGAAAAATTTTCTGAAACAAGAGAAGAGACTGGACTACGTCCTCCTGGCTGGCCCAGCACAATCCCAGTGCTACTCAGAAGTGGACTGCATAACCCCAGACTGGGTGACGCAATCCTTACGCTGCCATGGGAAGGGTCTGCGTAAGCCTAAAGGCCTTTTGCAGCTTCAGCGTTGTCTCCTAGATCTGCTTTCCCTTGCTATCAAAATGCCCTTTCCAAATCTGTTGCTTCTTCTGCCACCCTGCAAAAAGAAATATTTCTTCAACTGATTGATGGAGATTCAGCTTGATCTGTTATCGCTCTGTTACCATGTGAAAATTCTACTGTAGTGTATTGGTTTACTTTCTCCTACTTGATTTAATTAATACAAGTTATTTCCATAATTTAGATTCAGAAAATATCGAAAATAAACACAACTCCAGCCTACACATGCAGATCATTTACTGAATAATCCACTCATGCAACAAAGTGTCCCCGAAAAAACCCAAAGCGGGAAAATCGGTGCAGCAAATATGAGGGTTTATTATTAAGTCGTTCTGAGTATAGCAAATCTGGGTTCCAACCTTAGAAAACCCGACACAGAATAAATGATATCAAATCTACAGCTAACCTGAAGTTCTAGTGCCAAATATCTAACTGATCCACACCCTCTGTAATATTCCCAATTAGCCTTGCTAATTGGAATATTTCATTTTTTGTTTAATTTTGCCGCTTTAGTTGGAAATAATAAATAAAGTGAGAAATAAGAGGGGTCACCTCACTTTAGTCACCTCACTTTATAAAATAAAGTGTTTTCCTGAATTCAAATCGTTATAGCAAGGGGCCTTGGGGGTCCTGGGGGTCCACGTGGATATGATGGGGGAGGCAACAGGCTAACCCAAGGTAAACTGCGCAGATCCAGGGTGAGTTAAGTTTTGGAGGGAGTTTGATGTTATAAAAAGGAGAGGCTCTCACCTCATTTGATCATTCATGATTTGATATTCTGAGCTGAGCAGTCGGACTCTCGAATCGCTTCAAGACGCCGGCTGTTTAGCTCGTCCGCAAAGATCGTTAGTGCACTATGTTCCTGGCCGGAGATCTCACCTCATTTCGGGATTCCCGAGTGCCGGCTCGGTAAGTGTTTTCCGGTTTCACCCTTAGCTTCGGGGGACTTCGTAGTGCCCGCCCTAGTAAGGTTTTTCAGTTCCATCTTTTCGGGGCCCGGGCAGAGAGCAACAGTTAGCTTTCGGCTATCCTCGAGGAGGAGAAAGCTCCCTCTTGTACGTACAAGAGAAGGAAGGACGCTGATTCTTGAAGGAGAAGGACGCTGTCTCATCTGGAGAGAGGACGCTGATCCTTTCAGGAGAGGAAGGACGCTGTCCAAGGAGGACGCCGTTCTGGTCTGGCAGAGAAAACGCTGTTTAGGGAGGCAGAAGGACGCTGTCTAGCCCTAGAGTGAGGACGCTGTCCATTTCTGAAGGTAAGGGTTGCAGATCTGAAGGCTTATTGTTAGATCCAGCTAAGGGAAGGATAGATCTTGCAGATCTAGTCTTGTATGTTGCAGATCTAGTCTTGTATGTTGCAGATCTGGAGGTTTTGGTACCGAGATCCGCCTTGGAGAGTTGCGTATCCCCCGAAGAAATATTGCGATCCGTTCGTATCCGAAGGGTTAACATCGCATCCGGCACCCCCCGCAGGCCGTAGATCCCAAGAGACATTATCGTGTCCGCATAGATCCGAAGGTTTGGTGCGTATCCGAGGGGAGGACGCATCGTGGAGAGAAGGACGCGTATCCGGTTTGGAGGCTTCCGCATCCGTCGCATCCGAGTGTTCGGCGCGGCATCCACTGCAGGACGCCGATCCGAGAAGCGTACCTCTGGGAGAGTGTGCCCGCCGGCCGTTTTCAGCCTTCCGTGGTCGATTCATTGTCCGGAGGGCCCCTCGCGCTCACGCCAGCGCACGCTGCTTATCGTGAGGGTTTAGCTTTTCACTTCAAAGACCGCCACTATCTTTCGCCATAAGAGTGGGGCCTAGACGCTCGTCCTTGTCACAGCGTATTTGTCTGTTGAGAGGGTCTCCACTTGCCTAGGGCAAGGATAGGTGCACTTGCTCTGATTTATTGTACTCCTCTCTATGTACTTTCTGATTAATAAAATGGCTCAGTTTCTGGTGTTCCATGTGCTATGATTCAGTGATCTGGTTCAGCATTGCATTTTCTATATCTGTCTGGCATATTTCTGTTATATTACTGGTTATTCCCCTTTGGGGATATTACAGTGGTATCAGAGCATAATTCTGGCTCAGCCTGTGGTCTATGACATCCGAAAAGAAATCATACAGAGCAATAGCAGTTGCAATTCCAGAAACGCAGTTGGAAAAAGGGCCAAAATGAAAAGGGTCAAATTTTGAATTTTGGAATTAGGAAAAACGTTTTCTGGGTTTTTCTGGGTTTTGGGCGAGGATCACTTTCCCAAATTCCTGGAATTTTCTGAATAGTTTTCAGTGGATAAATCAGAGGTTGAAGTTAAGCCACAATATGGTTTTGCAGCAGCCGTGCAGTTTCTGAGGAGCCTGTAGACATATAGCAGAAGGAGCTGATGGCAGGTGATGTGGATAAGAGGAGATTTAGGGAGACAGATCAGCGGAATCCAATGGAGGCCATGTTTGCGAAGTTGACTGAGAAGTTGATTGAGAAGATGGATGCAAAGATAGATGCATTCAGGCAGGAGGTAACCAAGAAGGTTGCAGAGGGGACGCAGAAAGAACCCCCTAGGGTCTTTCAGGTGGGGAAAGGATCGGGCGCGTCTAGTTACATACCGGATGCTATTCCCATTGTGACAGCGCAGAAGGTCGATTCCATGGACACGCGACCTACCATGCCTACTTTCCCGGTAGAGGAAGAGGAGCAAACGGAACCAGGAGAGGTGAATCTAGCTCAACATGCGACTCTGTTTACGGATTGGCGGAGCATGGGACAAGAATTCATGGATGCTCTCCCTTTCAATCAATATATCCAGTTCAGATGTGGCGGCAAGACTTATGAGCAGGAGCGACACAAGGGACGTGGCTCCCACCGTGATAGTCACCGTGCAGCGAGCAGATTCCATTTACCGACATTTGACAGGTCATCCAGGCGCTCAGGAAGAGCTTGGGGGGACAAGTTGGATACCTCTTTCCAGCTCGACCGAGTATCGGAGAGGAAAACCATTAAAATGGTTACCTCGCACTTGGAGGATGAGGACACACAGGATTGCAGGGAGTTCGAGGATACGCCTAGTGTGACACAGGACTCCCCATCATTAGAGCCCTCCTTGACCGTGCCGGTTGATATCGTAGTGGAGGAGATAGAGCCTACCCCGGTAGAGCCATCCAGTGAGGTGATGACTGGAGCCGTGTCCGAGTCTTCGGATGGTAGCAGCACACAACAGATGGGTGAGGTGTCAGGTGATGTATCCACCCTCGATGAGGTAACGGCAGGTACGAAGATATTGGATGATGGTCGCAGACAGCAGTATCATCGGCTTCGGACGGACTTTCGAGTTTTGAGGGAGAAGGCCGCGTTGGTACGGGAGACCATTTTGTTGCAGGACCAGGAGCTGGAGGGTATGAGAGCAACTTGTGCCAAGTCAGCGGCCAAGTTGGTCCACATTGGGGAACAGCTGGATTCCCTGATGGTACAACCCGAGGGCACATTGCAGCATCAGATCATTCCCCTTCAGGCATGCAGGGATGGGACTAGCAGTATTGTTGGATCATCTCTTCCCGTTGGAGATAGAGAGGCAGAGCCACCTAGTCAGATCTCATATGTTGACTTGGATAGCGGTATGAGACGATCAGAGTTGTACAGGGTACAACATCCATATGTTGAGATTGGATGGAGAGAGATTTTGAGTTGGTACTCGGTGGAGCGGGCTATGGAACACAATGATTTGGTTCCCTTCTCACAAGAGCAGATAGAAGATGGAGGACATCTTCGGATGGGTAACATCTCTCATGCTTGTGTTGGACATCCCTTGAGCCATACACATCATGATGGGAGGTTTTTGCCTACCACCTATTTGATTCTTGATAGGGTCTCATTGATTCTTGAGAAGTTTATAATTCAGATTCCCACAAAGTGCAAAATCAGAAATTTGATTTGGGAGGATGATGGCCCTCATGGGAGGAGTACCAGGATAAGGAAAAGGAGGCATCCACAAGTGATCGAGTGGATGGGGATGATGAGCAAGAAGCTAGGAGGCTACTTGCAGATCGGTGATACCAGGCAGCAGGAGGCTTGGCTGCGCTGGTTACTCTTGAAGGAGTTTGGCCATCACTGGGCAAACACTCTTCCTAAGAGTAGGAGGATGGGGAAAAGATGGATGGATACTTGCATCATTGAGCAGCATAGAGTATGGATGCATGGTGTTGATGTGTTACTCATATCATTCATTGTGTCTTCATCACATGAGAGGTTTGATGGAGGTATGGAGAGGCAACACAATATCTTGTTGCTTGGTTTGTTCTTAGGAGAGCAAGGGCAGATTTGCTCTCACACTTTGTATGACGTTGCAGGAGGAGGAGATGGCACTATCTCCATGGTCTTTGATGGGGAAGCACTTCCCTCTTGGGAGGTATTCCATATTTATTGCAGCATTATTAGAGGAATCTTTGACAAGGAGTATGTCAAAGAACAGAGTCTTGTACTGACAGGAACTCATTTGCATGAGCCCACAGCGTTGTCACCTTGGAGCAGAACATTATGGATGAAGTGTGCGCAGCAGAGATATGGTGGATCTATAACCCATAGGTCTCAGGATCACTTCATACTTATTGCACTTACAAGAAGTAATGATGATAGAGACATCTATGGCACATCCTTCTTGACTTGGGTTTCCAAGCATAAGGAGGGTTATCTTCTTGCAGCACATGGTTCAGTCTTCTTCATAGCAGGTCGACACTTTATGGAGGACTCATTCATGGACCCATGTACCATCTTACTTCCAGCATATGGTGAGGGATTTGTTTATACATTCATTGATTGGCACCCTCTTACCATTCTTATGCAATGCATTGCTTCACAAGAGGGCAAGCTTGTCACATTGCTCCATGAGTTGTATTGGGCCAATCTACATGATGGAGGTAGCCATCTCTTTTGTGGCCTTGGGCAAATGTTTTATCATCACATGTATGTTCATTTGCGGCACTATACCAGGTATCATATGAAGACATGCATGGGTAACATAAGCATTTTGCCTTGTACTCTTATCAAGCAGCAACTTGTAAAACTGCGCTGTACTTGTTTGGGAAGCTGTTGGTACCTTCTTGCACCACAGGAGACCTTCGGCATTTCCTTCATTTTGCTGCTAATCATGTCTTCATTTGCTGATATATATCAGATTTGTATGGGAGGCTTGATTATGAGGGAGACACATGAGCTGGATGTGTCCGTGAGTGGGAATAATTCTCACAATTTCTGCACTACATGTTCTAATGGGAGCATGGGAGGAGGCATGGCCACCACTACTTTATATGCGTTCTCTGTTGATGTGGGCCATGAGATCGATATTCATCCATTGTACAGCCATGGGCAAGTGTTTGGACCTATGTTGCTGTCATATCCCGCCATTTGCTATCCATTAGTAGATGTGTTGGATCTTGTACATTGCTTGCCATGTGATTTTCGGAGGTTGCAGTGGATGAGACTGCACTATGGTTTGTTTTGGGCCAGCTTGTTCTTCATTGATGGAGGAACCTTCTATGGAGGATTGTTCTTCACTTTGCCATTGAAGGGCAATAATTTTGCAGCCCAAGATCAGACTTTCAGCCCACCTTCATTGCCAGAGCTTGAGGTGGAAGGAGATTTCCAGGAGTTGCCTTGTCAGGAGGTGGCTCATTTGGTTTGGATGATTGCTTGGGGATGGAGGATCCACATGAGAGAGATGTTCCTCACTTCATGCCTTGACTGGAGAGAGGCGACGAGTTGGCTCACAATTGATGGGCCAGCTTACACAGTCATAGATGCAGAACAGCAGCGGTCATGGTCTCTAGTCATAGCCAGAGGCAGTGAGCAGTTCGAGTCACGGGACTTGTGCGATTATTGGCCACAGTGGCGATGGGATCCGGGAGGACTATTGATTGGCTGGTACCATGAGAGGCCAGTTTGGGATCCTGGCATTGAGATATCCCTTCATATCAGGGTGATGCAGGAGACAGGGAGGTTTCAGTGGGACCCAGGCACATTTTGCAGTATCGGCAGGGAGCATCAGCTAGAGAGTAGGCTTGTTCCAGCGTTGCTTGAGAACAAGACATTTTTGCCGGATGAGGATGCCACGGGGGAGAGTGAGCAGACTTTACAGCATCCATCACTTCAGTTGCTTGAGGACAAGCAACGTTTTGCCGGGGGAGACTGTAATATTCCCAATTAGCCTTGCTAATTGGAATATTTCATTTTTTGCTTTATTCTGCCGCTTTAGCTAGACATAATAAATAAAGTGAGAAATAAGAGGGGTCACCTCACTTTAGTCATCTCACTTTATAAATAAAGTGTTCTTTTCCTAGTAGATGAACGTTGTAACTTAGAGAGGGGGCCTTGGGGGTCCACGTGGATATGATGGGGGAGGCATCAGGCTAACCCAAGGTAAACTGCGCAGATCCAGGGAGAGTTAAGTTTTGGAGGGAGTTTGATGTTATAAAAGGAGAGGCTCTCACCTCATTGGATCATTCATGATTTGATATTCTTATTGATAGCTAGACTTTGTCTGCTTCAGCACGCCGGTTGTTTAGTCGGTCTGCAGCACTGTTTAGTGCACGAGTGTCTCCGGTCGGAGATCTCACCCTTAGCCTCGGGGGACTTCGAGTGCCGGCCCTGGTAAGGTTTTCTGGTTTCACGCTTAGCTTCGGGGGACTTCGAGTGCCCGCCCTAGTAAGGTTTTTCTGAGTTCCATCTTTCAGTTCCAGCAGCAGAGCAGCAGCAGTTTCTGAAGAGTTTGATGTTATGAAAGGAGAGGCTCTCACCTCATTTGATCATTCATGATTTGATATTCTTATTGATAGCTGGACTCTTGTCTGCTTCACACGCCGGTTGTTTAGCTCGGTCATAAGATCACAGTGCACGAGTGTCTCCTATGCTATTTGGAGATCTCACCCTTAGCCTCTGGGGACTTCGAGTGCCGACCCGGGTAAGGTTTTCTGGTTTCCACCTCATTTCTGGGACTTCGAGTGCCCGCCCTAGTAAGGTTTTTCTGAGTTCCATCGTTCAGTTCCAGCAGCAGAGCAGCAGCAGTTGCTGAAGCATATCTGAGGAGGAGAAAGCCCTCTTGTGCCTGCGCAGAGCAAGAGAAGGAAGGACGCTGATTCTTGAAGGAGAAGGACGCTGTCTCATCTGGAGAGAGGACGCTGATCCTTGCAGGAGAGGAAGGACGCTGTCCAAGGAGGACGCAGTTCAGGATTGGCAGAGAAAACGCTATTTTGGGAGGCACAAGGACGCTGTCTAGCCCTAGAGTGAGGAGGCTGTCCATTTCTGAAGGTAAGGGTTGCAGATCTGAAGGCTTATTGTTAGATCCAGCTTTGGGAAGGATATTAGATCTTTGTGGATCTAGTCCGTATGTATATCGCTAGTCTTGTATGTTGCGCATCTGGGGTTTTGTACTAGATCCGAGCTTTGGAGAGTTGCGTATCCGAAGAAATATTGCGTATCTAGTTCGATCCGAGTACAACATCGATCCGGGCCCCGCAGGCCGTAGATCCGAAGAGATATTATCAAAATCCGCATAGACCGAAGGTTTGGTGGCAGATTCGATAGGAGGACGCATCGGTGAGAGAAGGACGCAGATTCGGTTTGGAGGCTTCGTATCCGTCGCATCCGAGTGTTCTCCGGGAGCGCATCCACTTGGTAGACGCCCATCCGAGAAGCGTACTTGGGAGAGTGTGCTCAACAACCGTTTTCTAGCCTTCCCGTGGCCGCATCTATTGTCCGGAGGGGGTTTCCTCGCGCCGTCACCAGCGTACGCGGCTTATTGTGGAGGGTTTGCGTCTTTTCAAATTTCAAGCACTGCATTGGGCAGTTCATCTTCAGCTTGCAGAGCAGCTAGGACGCTGTCCTTGTTGCAGCCATTTGTCTGTTGAGAGGGTCTCCACTTGCCTAGGGCAAGGATAGGTGCACTTGCTCTGATTTATTGTCCTCCTCTCTATGTACTTTCTGATTAATAAAATGGCTCAGTTTCTGGTGTTCCATGTGCTATGATTCAGTGATCTGGTTCATTATTATATTTTCTATATCTGCATTGGTGTATTTCTGTTTATTACTGGTTATTCCCCTTTGGGGATATTACACCCTCAAACGAGATTTACAGAACTCAACCCAGATCAGACCCTAGAAACCCTCAACGTTGCTTCTGAAGCCCCAGCGTTGCCCTGAAGGGGCTGCGTCAGCCTCTGCGTGACTCTAGGAGGGCCTGCGTCACCCTTGGAGGGTCTACGCTGCCCCTGCGCTGCCTCTGCTTGGCCAGCATGGCCCTAGCTGCCCCTGTTGCTCTATGTGGCTCTGAAGCCTCTTTGCGTTGTCCTTATTGCTGCTCCTCTTGCCTCTTGCTGTCTCTTGGCCCTGAAATCATAACATTCCCTTGGCCAATACTACCCCTCACTGCAGGAAATTCCTCCGGAAATTCTTAGCAAACCCGCCCTAGAATTCCAAATCTATTCCTCAGTTCTACGAGAATTGTGTGTCTTCAACTGACCCTCAAGCCTTTCTCTTATACTTTTTCGTTGAACCCTTCAACGACTGAGATTAAATCATCCATCAACGGCTGAGATTAAAAGACCGCTTGATCCATGTGACTTAAGACAATTTCAGCACATGTGTTAATTAATTCACTTTAATTATTTTATTTTCCTAAGTTAGACTTAGGAAATCCATTAAAAATAATTAATTATTTGAATAACTTGAACACAACTTGAAATTTCTCAAATCCATTTCTGGGTCTTGTAGATCAAGTGTACTCTAGTCCCTCCACAAAATTTGGGAGCTAGAGCACAATCGATGCTACCCCAAATACACAAAATCTCAATACTTGTGATGTCTTTTTACTTATTAGCTTTATTTCTTATTATTATGTTTGTATATCATCAAACAGCTACTAAAACATGAAGAACAAAAACACAGAATATAAGCTGCAAGTCAAGGCCAAAACCTCTCCACTTGAGAGGAAAACCTGTAAATCCCTTCTCTTCCTTATAGATTCTTCAATTGACAAATTCCAAAACCTTTAGACTCAAACTAATACCCTCCAAGACCAAGACCAACCTCTCCAGATGAAGTGTTATCCTTGATCCAGTCAAAACCCAGTCAAATCTCTTCCAGTAGCACAACTTCAACCTTCTGCTACAGAATTTTGGCCTCTACTGCAGACCTGAAATTTTCGGCCCTCCTGCAGCTGTTGTTGCCACACGTGTGAGTCTCGATTTTCCTTCCAAGGCCTCCTTTGACCTTCACTTGGCTTTCTCTGGCTTCTGAAGCTTAAGGATGACATCTAGTGACCTTCGCTTGAACTTCTTGTCTTCTTTTCTCCAAGATCGAACTTGTAGATGAAAAACCCTAGATCTGTTGCAGAAACCCTAATCCTCCTTTGCACGTGTGAGAGAGAAATAGCCCAAACAAAAGTCTTCTACGTTTTCTTCCTTCTTCGTTGCCTTCTTCTTCCTCCTCCTTCGCTAGAATGAGTGATGGATGACTGTGCTCAAGGAGGTCAAGTCGCCTCCTTTATATAGGCTCTTCAAGGTGGACGTGGCTCCTCTTTTTCAGCTGACTTGCCAGCTGCCAGGCCGACTTGGTCTTGGAGGGTATTTCGACACTTTTAGTGACAACAAAATTTTCTTTACAAGTTAAAATGTGCCCGATGGGGACTTCAACTTATGACAATGACTTTTGACATCTTGACCTGGGGCAAACCCTAGAAGCACTCAATGGGTGCTTGACCTATAAAATAAAAGACTTTTGAGCATGAAACCTGTGGCTCCAAAAATAATAATAATAATTTTCTTTCATTTTATAATTTACAAGAATCAAATGTACATTTCATATTTATGAAGATTGAACCTAGTTACACATTTTTCAACACAAGATTCTCTTAATTTTGGAGATGTTCCCACCCCTGGCACCTAGGACACATTTCATAAGGAGCCTTCTAATGCACTAATTTTGGTATCATCCATGATATATTTGACCTAGAGAAGTGTGCCCTCCTTTGAGAATTTTGACTTTTTACTCATGCATGGAGTTGTCCTTTGTCTTCTATTTTGGGAAACCAAAGTGCTATCTTTACCAAGAGCTATTTTGATAGAGGATGTATTCTAGATGATTCCTTCACACCTACTCAAACTATTAAGAGGCAAGCCTAATGCTATCTTCATTAGAGATCTATTCCTCAAAGAGTTTAACTTCTTTTTGAGCAGTTATATTCTCCCTATCATGTGCCCTACTTGAAGACTTTTATTAGACCTTCCACTATTTTTATTTATCCTGCTTAGCGAAATTTTCTAGGGACTTATCCAAGCTCTATGTATAAGGATGGAAAGGTAGTGAGGGTTTGGCATCCATTATTTGCTTGAGTCTCTAGCCTTTCATCTTTCATCTCATTGCTTTTTCATTCAATATTTGAGAGGGCATATCATTAGTGAGAATTGGAGGTTGCTCTCATCCTGTACATGTGATTCAATCCTTAAATTGGTGAGGGAAGGTGCTTTGGAAACGATTTGGTGTCACATGGAATGCTTTGAAATTGAAGCCAATATCTCCAAACGTTGTACTTGCAGCAATGGAGTAAAGGTATCATCCATTTGGCAGTTAAATCCAAGGTTGCGAGGGAGCGCCTCCCCCCTATCGAACCCGCTCCCGGAGCGAATGCTTAGAGAGTGATATTAATGACAAAGATCCATATACGAATCTAGAGGTAATGATAAAGATACCTCTGGTTCAATCTATGTTTTTATGTTTTTCATGTCTAATTCATCATTCTACATGTTTTTGTTGACATATATGCATCAAAATATTTAAAAAAAAAAAAATATATATATATATATATATATTATAAAAAACGCTCCCCGTAATGCTCCCGGACCGGGAGCTTCTGAAAATGGCGCTCCCGCTCCCAAGTAACCTTGGTTAAATCTCATGTATTGACGTGTTTGATTTCTTTTACATGAATTTTTTTGAATTGATTGACCGTGGGAATTACCCCACCCAATCAATTTCTACTCCATCCCCCTTTGAATTCAAGGCACAACGGTCACAAATAAAATTTGCAGAGTTTTATCTCTATTTTCAGTTCTTTCCACACAGATCTGCACTTTTCAAGTATAAATTTGAGGTTAGCAAATCTGCACAGAAATCAAGGTTATTTGGCATATAGAAGCATAAAATTGCATATTATTTTCTGTTTGGAATTGATTTAATGCAGATTTCAAGTCTCATACTTAATTTACAGCAAGCATTTCTCCAGACTTAAAGTGTGTTTGGCAAGCAAAGTTCAACAATTATCTTCGGATTGCATAGCAATTCCCCACTAAGGTTAGCATGCATTAGCGTAAGTATAGAGGGATTGTACAATGTAACATTGGTACCTTCCCTAGTAGATGTTTGGAACTGGACAGTTGAGTGTTAACACCCCTTTCGTCTGTGAGGAGAGTATTTATCATTGTATCAAATGTCTAGGTAAATATGCTCCTAAGAGTTAAGATAAGATTCCCATAGCTTGGTGGCATGCTTATTTGTTGATTTAGGGTAGCATCGGATGTGCTCCAAGTCTCAAATTTTGCGGAGAGGCTTAGACACATGTATTCCAGATAACCCAAAAATCGTTTGGTGAAATTCCACTCAGATTGTATTCTATAGAAATAAATAATTATTTTTAAAGGAACCCCAAGTCTAAACTTAGGAAAATAAAATTATTGAAATGAATTAATAGAATATGAGTGAGAATGATCTACAACAAACGGATCAAGACAAAAGTTAAACTTAGCCGTTGATTAGAGATCTAATCTAGGCCATTGAAGTCTCAACGAGAAGACTATAAGAATGGCTTGAAGGGCCATTTGGAAAATACATTTGGCGGAAATCAGAGATCAATTTCTTTAGTGAGCAGTGCTCAGAGAGAAAATTTGATCGATAGATCTTTTGCAGAGAGGGGCAGTAGTCCAGTCGGAAGAATTCTGGAGTCGGAGAGTACATAGCCGCAAAGACAAAGAGAGCCACAGCAGCAGTGCAAAGCTAGTGATGCAATGCCTACATAATCACTGCACATAGGCTGAAGGGAAGTCGTTTTCCTGCTGAGGAGACAGCGTTGGGCCAGTGCCAGATCCTGGAGAGATTTTTCGAAGGCCAAAAGGTCTCAGTTTCCAACCAGCAGTGAGACCAGCGCAGAGACAGAAGGGCAGTCGTAGTTGTGACGCAGAGACTGCATGGTTGACGCAATCACTGCGCAGAGGCAGCGTAGGGCAATCCAGTCTCGGTGCAGATCGGTGTCGGGTTCCCATGGAGGAGTGAGGTTTGTCTCACAAGATCTCTTCTGTCAGTTTCTCTGTATAATTTGACGGATGTGTCAATCATAGATTTGTACTCAAAAATATTTACTGCATAATATATAAACCCTCAGATCTGTTGCACCAGTTTTCCTGCATTGGGTTTTTCCGGGGACATTAGTCCAAAAAAAACTATGTCGAATGGTTGTGTGATTTATGCTTGTTCAGATTTGTTTCCGCACTTGTATTTCTTCTGCAGTTTATTACTGTAGGTTGCAGTGTGATGTATTCAGTGTTTGCCATATAAACTGCACATATATTGTTAAGTTAAAAATTAATAGGTAGGTAAATATATTCCAGTACTTGCAATAGGTATCCTTAGTGGATGGAATTTTCACATGGTATCAGAGCTTGTTTAAGCTGAGTGCAGGCAAGACAAAGAACAGATCCAGCAGATTCAGTGTTGGTGAAGTTGGGATCAAAGAGCTGCGTAAGCAGCAGATCGATCTCCCAGTTGATTGCGCAGTCCAGGCCAGGAGGGCTAGACCAATAGCAAAATCTCTCTCTGAGTGAGTCGACAGAGAGGTAGGATTGTTCCATATTGTTGATTGTTTGAGGCAGAGGGAGCAGATCTACGCAGATCAACAGTTGGAGTGACGCAGTTGACTGCGTAGTAGTGATTGTTGGTGCAAAGCGTCCAGAAGTGTAGTTGAAACACAGTTTTGGGGATTTCTGACCTCAGTGAGTTTTCTTGCCCAAGAAACTCAGATACCTTGTGCAGTAGTAGCAAATTTTGTGGCTTGCTCCATCAGGAGTGCGTAAAGCCAGCTGCGCAAAGGGTGAGAGGCAGCAGATCGACAGCATTTAGGTGAGATGGCCACCAGCAGATTGCATGACCAGGATCGGTTGGAGGGTGCCTCCAACTATGTAATCTGGAAGGCAAGGATCTCCTTCCTTCTAGATGAGCATGACCTGAAGCACTTTATCGACAATGCTCAAGCTGAACCAGTGGATGCAGTAGCATTATGGGCCTTCAAGAAGAATATGGCTAAAGCGAAGCGGTGGATCATCGATGGAGTGAGGGATCACATCATTTCACACATCTCTAGCAAAGGGACAGCCAAGGAGATGTGGGATGGGCTGGAGACGCTATATCAGGGGTCTTCCGAGCAACGGAAGATGTTTCTGAAAGAGAAAATGCGAACCACTAGGATGCAGAAGGGAGAGCATATTGATCCATTCCTGTCTAGACTTCAGGAAAACCGAGATCAGTTTGGCAATCGTAGAAGCAGCTCCTAAGGCCGCAGAGATGGTCAGATTGGCCCTCAACTCAGTGTTCAAGGATTGTCAAGTTTTTGTCCAGAGCATCCTGAGCAGAGAGAACTTGCCAGACTAGGAGTCAATGTGGGCAGCTCTTCAGCAAGAAGAGATGTGGAGAGACTTATGTGTCAACTTGAGGGTGGTAACAGTAGCAGTTCGAAGATCATGAAGAAGGAGAAAGAGAATGCGGCCCTTGCATCAAAGGGGCAGCCAGAGCAGCGTAGGAGGAAGAAGGATCTATCAAAGATCAAGTGCTTCCATTGTGGCGAGATGGGACATTACGCCACACAGTGTCCTCTTAGAAAGAAGGATAAGGATGAGAAGCATGATCCTCAGTTCGGAGCAGCAAACATAGAGGAGGAGGAGTTTGCTATGATTGCTCATATACCTCCAGAAAAGAGGTGGGTTGATTTGGAGTTGTAGACCCAGAGAACTACAAGTTGGGCAAGATCCTTGAGGAGTCCACCTCTTGGATCATCACCTTGCTACAGGAGCCCAAATCAAAAGTAGCAGGATGGATGGGTACCAGTTGGTGCAGAGGAGTGCAGAAGTGACAGTGCAGTAGTTAGCAGCGCTAGAGTCTGAGCAGTGCAGAGGTACACAGTGCAGAGCAGCAACAGTAGCACAGAGGTACACAGTGCAGAGCAGCAACAGCAGCGCAACAGCTTCAGAAGGACAATGCAGAGGCTAGCAGCAGTTAGATCTTCATCACCGAGATGCATCATACTTATCCAATTTTGGATGTTTTTCAATTGCAGAAAGCAACTGAGTTGCAGTGCAGTAGCAATTGGAAGTGGCAGAGTCTGCAGCAACATGGGTGCAGAATTCAGAGGGAGTTGTAACACGGATGCAATGTTGACAGTGGCAGTGTCAGCAGCAGTGTATATGCAATGTTTGCGCAGAGTTGATGGGCAGCAGTGTCAGACATCAGCTGCACAGAGGGAGATGCTTCAGGGTCAGAGCATTATGCAGCAGGGCATATTGTTAGAGCACATTCCTACTAAGAGGGAGTGTTGATTTAGGGTAGCATCGGATGTGCTTTAAGTCTCAAATTTTGTGGAGAGGCTTCAAACACATGCATTCCAGATAACCCAGAAATCATTTGGTGAAATTCCACTCAAATTGTATTCTATAGAAATAATTAATTATTTTTAAAGGGACCCTAAATCTAAACTTAGGAAAATAAAATAATTAAAGTGAATTAATAGAATATGAGTGAGAATGATCTAGAACAAACGGATCACGTCAAAACTTAATCTTAGTCGTTGATTAGAGATCTAATCTGGGTCATTGAAGTCTCAACGAGAAGACTATAAAAATGGCTTGAAGGGTCATTTGGAGAATACATTTGGCGGAGATCAGAGATCGATTTCTTTAGTGAGCAGTGTTGAGAGAGAAAATTTGATCGAGAGATCTTTTACAGAGAGGGGCAGTAGTCCGGTTGGAAGGATTCTTGAGCCAGAAGTACATAGCAGCAGAGACAGAGAGAACCACAGCAGCAGCGCAGAGCCATTGATGCAGTGCCTACACAGTCACTGTGCAGACGTTGAAGGGAAGTCATTTTCCTACTAAGGAGACAGCGTTGGGCCAGTGCCAGATCCCGAAGAGATTTTTCGGAGGCCAAAAGGTCTCAGTTTCCAGCCAGTAGTGAGACCAGCGCAGAGGCAGAAGGGCAGTCGTAGTTGTGACGCAGAGACTACATCACTGACGCAGTCATTGCACAGAGGCAGCGTAGGGCAGTCCAGTCTTGGTGCAAATCAATGTCGGGTTCCCGTGGAGGAGTGAGGTTTGTCTCATAAGATCTCTTCTGTCAGTTTCTCTGTATGATTTGACAGATATATCAATCATAGATTTGTACTCAGAAATATTTACAGCATAAAATATAAACCCTCAGATCTGCTGCACCGGTTTTCTCACATTGGGTTTTTCCGGGGACATTAGTCCAAAAATAACTGTCGAATTGTTGTGTGATCTATGCTTGTTCAGATTTATTTCTGCACTTATATTTCTTCTGCAGTTTATTACTGTACGTTGCAGTGTGAGGTATTCAGTGATTGCTGTAGTAAACTGCAAATATATTGTTAAGTTAAAAATTAAAAGTTAGGTGAATATATTCCAGTAGCTGCAATAGGATCCCTGAGTGGACGGAATTTTCACATTCTTATCAGTGGTGGCCATAGCACCAATGGCAACACCCCATCAACCACTTAATCACTGTCGGTATAATTATTGTGAATGCTTATGTAGTGAAAAACACAAGCCTTTTCGTGTGTCAACGCTCTACATGAAATAGTTTTTTTATTTGTTTTGTTTGCCAACTGTTCCATATTACTAGCTTGAACAACTAGAATGTGGTAAACATCAAACTAAAATAAATATATCTACAACTCCCCCAACTGTGTCAATGCACTACAAAATAAAAAGCTTTAAAACCTTGAATGAACATTTTATGCAAAAAAAGTGTAGATGCCTGTCGGGGGTAAGAACACATAGACACGAACTATCTTTCATGGAGTTCAGAAACATTATTATATATACAAATCAAAAAAGGTTCTCTTCACAAACCTCAACAAGAATACCATCCCCACTGACACAAAGAATGCCATCGTATTTTGATAAGTCCATTGTCTTTGCAATATCTTTTGCATGGAGTTGAAATTTAGTTTCTGAGGTAAGAAACAACATGCAGAACAGAGTGTTAATCTTGTTGTTGCTTTAGAGCAGAACAACACAATAATATTTCATTGTTTTAAATTAAAAAACATTGAATTCGAGAGTAAGATCTAGATGACTCTAGGAATACTTAAAAAAATGTTGCCTCTGAATAGGTAGATTATTCTCATTAAAATCCTTGAGGGAAATTTGTGCCCATGGTACACAAAAAAGGTCTTAAATAGAAGCATAATATGAAAGACAAAAAGAGAAAGAAGTTAATTACTAACCAAGTATTCTAAGAGTATGAATCTTGCTTTTATAGGATAACATGAAGAAGAGAATAAGCACCTGGATCCTATTTCTTTGGCCCACAAGTCCTTTTTCATATGTAAATAATCTTTGCTTTGAATACCTGGTGATTAATTTGATACTGATTATGAGATACAGTGAGATGAATGCTTCACTCTGTTCACTCTGTAGAAGGGTGCCTTTGTTAGACTTTTTCCTGTTACTTGGTAGTTTTGTTTCCACAATCATGGCACACTTCTGCCCATTGTCTGCACAGAATAAGGGTGCTGCAGCAGTAGCAATAGCCTATATGAGGTGCACTACATACAGGCAGAAGTTGAGGCTGTTTTCAGCCTTAGCTAGTTTCTATTCTCTAGACTTGCTTTTCTATTGTTTAGAAAAGTGGTTTTCATATGTCGTTGACTTTTATTCCAAAATTAGAATAATTGTCTTTTTCATGTTCTTTTGTATTCTATGAGAATGGCAGTGATCCCTGGGGATTGCACAACTTTTTATGTGCTAATTACTCCAGCATCTGGGCACACCTGTGACCTATATAAACAACCTTCTCCAGCTATTCTGGGGGCACCTATCAAGGTGACCTCGTCCAGCAATTTTGGGTGCACTATCCTAAGCTAAATTTAGGGTTCGGGGTTAGGTCTAAATTTAGGGCTTCTAAATTTCTAAAATACTTTCTTTCTTTGTTTATTAAAAAAAGGTATAGTGTGTAATTGCAGTTATTTAGTTTTTGTGTCAAAGCTAGTGAAAAAGGTATAGTGCGTAATTGCAGTTATTTAGCTTTTGTGTCAAAGCTAGTGATTTAACAGTTAGGATTTTGAGCTAGAGCATTGAATTTCTTCTGGTCAAAACAAAACAGATGCAGGTTCGAGTGTTCAGATTTGTGTACTTGCTCTTCATATCTTCAGTGTGATGTGCTTGTGGTTTACAACATTCAGAATTTACTTTTTTGATTAGTGTGTAGGTTTTAGGTTTTAATATTCCTAAATCTTGAAGTTTATATTCTGAGCACAGAATCTACTTACAATGATCTGAGATTTAACATTGTATCAAAACACGTTCACTGAAATCTTCCAGGATTCCCAGTACTGTGTTTTTGGAGAGATCAGTTGACAACGAGAGGGAGGTTTTAGTATGAGTGCAAGCCACAATCCTAGAGGACCGGACAATGATTGGGGTATCAAGTTTAATTATAGAAGTGGACAGCCTGTGCTTGAATCTATTACGGACAAGATATTTCACAACACTCTGCCTATTTCAGATATCAAGATGACAAACATTTCAACATTGGGAGTTACAAAGTTTGGCAGTCTTACTGTATAATTTTCTGATTTTGGAGCTGCTAGTTATGGAGACAGTGACCGAAACATGATTCTAAAAAAATCTTCTTTGTTACACCCTCAGATTCAGTAGCTACGATTGCAGCTAATGCCCAGGATACAATTCCATACTCCAAAAAAGGGTCTGTCAAGGTCCACGCCAACAAGCGGTGCCCTTCACCTTGTAGCAAAGAAACTAAAACCTCCATATTTTGAGGTCCTCACTGGTTGGAATTTTTTTGGCAATCTCATGGATGAAGGGAAACTTTCAATATGTGGGAAGTGCAGCTTCGGGACTGGTTCTGATTACATTCATGATAAAGATGAAATCTGGGCTGTATTAGCTTCGCTTTCAATTATCGCGCATAAGAATAAAGATAAAATGGTTGGTGAAAAGCTGGTATCTGACACACACATTACTAAGGAACATTGGCCAACCTATGGTCGTTACGGCTATGAGGAGTGTGAATTAGAAGGAGCCAAAAAAATGCTTGGACATCTAAGTGGTTTCATCTCTAACATCAAAGGAGGAGAACGAACTTGGAAGCACAAGAACTTGCAATTTGCTTGATGACAAGCAATGTCGGGAAGGGAGGATTGTAATGTTCCCTTCTTATTAATTGGCCCAATGGAGGACGAAATAGGCTATCCAACTGTAATGTCCTCTATGAATTGAGGACAAATTGGACTCATTAGCCTATCCATCCCCATAGGTTGTAGTCCACCAAAAAAGGGGAACAGACCCCAAAAGACCCATTACTGAGCAATTTTTGGGCCAGCTGGGCAATAAAAAACCAGACTTGGGGGTATTGAGTAACATTTACTCAATCATTTAAGGAGATGAAACCCCTCAAAAAAATCTATAACTAGAGGAAGGAATTCATTTTGGAGCATCAAGTTTGGGTCATCTCATCTATTTTTGAGCATTAGCTCTGAGGATTTTAAGATCCCTTGTTTTCTCTTGTCAATTTCGGTGGTGAAAGATTCCATCCTAGTTGATGTTGAAGAATGTAACTAGGCTCAATCTTCATAAATTGTACTTGAGTCAATATTTATTGTACTTGTCAAAAGAATCAACAAAAGAATTTTATATTATTATTAAATGACTTATTAAAGCATGGGTTTCGTGCTTGGGTCATATTTATTTTAGGTCAAAGTCCCTATTGTGGACTTCTAGGTTTTATTCTGAGTCTAGGATTATTGCAAATTTAAAATGATCCATATTGGGCTTTTGAATCATGCAAATAGGTCAAGTATTGGGTCAAATATGATTTATGAAGCATCCACATCAAGTCAGCCTCAAGCCTAGCAATTTGAGCTCATCTCGAGCCTATATATACAGTGGAATCGAACTCAGTTGGAACCATCTCACTGCAACACAATAATTCGATTTTGAAGCTGCAACAAGGAAAAATTGTGAATTGGAGGACTTTTTGGATTCGGTTTTGGGCAAGCTTATAGAGTTGAAGAAAATCGAAATTTTGGCACCACTCTCTCTGCATTATGAGCTATAGTTTGGGAGATCGAAGTTCTCAAAGTTTTACTGCAACAATTGCTACATCAGGTGCTGCCAAAGTGCTGCTATCAAGAGAAGAGGAAGTCAAACACTGTTTTGTTGAATGCTACTGCTTGGAGAAGTTGTATTGAGCCTAAATTGAAGTCTTTGAAGCTAGATCAAAGCCTCAAGAAGCAAGTTCGAAATTCCAAGTCATCATAGTACTGCTATTGCTGCTGCCAGATTCTCGAAGGATCACAAGGAAGGTTGACTTCGTATGGAGGAAGTTCGGGTCAAGGTCTAGAGTCTCAAGAATCACTATTGAAGGAAGAATTACTGACTAGGTTTTCCCCAAGAGTGGGGACCCCAAGAGTGAGGATTTTCCCTGGCTGTTAGCCTACATCTGGTGTCCTTGATCTATGTGTATTTGCTTTGATATTTGCTTGATGAACTAATAAGAAGAAAGATAAGAAGAACATAATAAGAACTAAAGAAGATCACAAGTAAATAATCAAGAACAAGAGGATCTTTTTGCCTTTTTTATTCTCTCACAGTTGACTCATTTCTATCTTTTTTCTCCTCATTTTGTCTGGCACAGGAGCTCCATCTAGGAAGAACAACAAAGTCTTCCTTTACTTCCTTCGTCCCACTGTTGTTGCCATTGATGGTGCTCTTCACCAAGTCTCGCCTCATCTCCTCTTGTTGCAGATTTTCCCACATTTTGTTCCAATTTGGCAAGTTTTCTCTACCCAGGATACTCAAGATGAACACTTGCCACTACTCGAAAACGCTATTCAGAGCAAAACACACCAATTCTATAGGTTGGAGCCCTGACCCGACTACAAACATCTGTTTCTGGACATCCTGAATTCTAGTAAGGAAGGGGTCTATACACTCCCCTTTCTGCATCCTGCTACACCTCAGCTTCTCCTCCAAATACATCTTTCGTTGTTCAGAAGATCCTTGGTACAGCATGGCAAGAGCATTCCACATCTGCTTGGCAGTGTCCTTGCCAGCTATGTCTGACACCATGTGATCTCGAACTCCATCAAGAATCTGCCTCTTTGCCTTCGCCGTCTCCTTTTTCGACCTTAAGTTGATCTGGGTCCGTGGGTACAACCACCACATTAATGATATAGGCATTGAGATTGTATTTATCTAGAAGGCAGGAAATCCTGCCCTTCTAGAACACATTGTTGGATGAACCGTCCAACCGATCCTGATCTCTCAACCCTGTTGATGCCATTTCTGCGAAAATGTCGAACTCTTCCTCTTCTCTGCGCCGCTGTTGCTAGGCTCTACACAATCCTTGCTGGAGCGGGCAAATATGCTCACAACTACTATTTCTCTGCAGTGAGAAATCGAATTTCTAGGCTAGAAATTCCCTGAGGAAATAATTCCCTCAATGTGTGCTCTTCCTTCCTCCTGGCGCTATTCTGCACCAGCAAACTACTGCAAAATAACTGCATTCCAGCTGAAGATCTGCTCTGCAAGAAAAACGTTGTTGCTCCCTCTGCCTCTGAAAATCTTCGATCTAGAAATTTTATTCTTTGTCGACTCACTCAAAGAAATATTTTTTCCTCAAAAATCTGCCCTCCTAGCCAATGGACTACGCAGTCTCCTGGGGTTTCAAGTAGTTTCTCACGCAATGCTCCGAAGCTCCCTCTTTCCTTCTGCAACTGAGCTCTTCCTACTTCTCATGTGCTCTGATACCATGTGAAAATTCCACAAATTGGAATCCTATTGCAAAAATTGATTAAGTTTCTTTTATTTGTTAAATAACTGAACAAATTATTTACTGTGTTCTACGGTAAATATTGAAACTAATACACTGCATCCTTCACAAATAAAATACTGTGAAATTAAAAATAACGCTAGAAAGATAGATGCACACACACACAAATAACACTATTATTTTTGGACTAAGTCACCGGAAAAACCCAATGTGGGAAAATCGGTACTACAAGTGAGGATTTGTATATTATGCAGTAGTAAATATGAGTACAAATCTATGGTTGCTTTAAATCTAGCAAACCATACAGAGAAAAATCTAACAAAGAGTCCAGTGAGAAAAATCTCACTCTCACTGGTGATCCGGCACTGACCTTGGCTCAAGATGAGCTACTCTGCGTTGCCTCTACGCAATCACTGCGTTAGCCTACACAGTATTGCATCCCCACAGCTAGGAACAACTTTCCCTCTCGCTAATTGATCAGTTGTTGTCTAGAAACTAGACCCTCTTGCCCTCCAGAAGCTCTCTCCAGCTTCTGACACTAAATCAACTTTGCTTCCGAACAAAAATGTGGATCTCCTCTGAAGCATTGTGTTGCCTCAGCGTGCCCTCTGCGCTGCCTCTCTATGGCACTCACTGTCTCTCTACTGTGCACTTACCGGACCTGGAAACTCTCCCTTCGACCTTACTATCCCTGTCCCTCTCTCACTGCAACGAGCTCACTAGCTCTCTCTCCGGCAACTCAGCATTGCTACTCCGAAAATCGATCTGCAAGTGAATTTGATCTCTGCAAGTATGGTCTCCAAGAATCTCTCATTGAGACATCAACAACCACGATTAAAACTTAATCGATGGAAAAGATTAACTAGAACTTGATCCATTTTTTTCTAGAAGATTCACATCTGACTTAATTAATACCTTTTAATTAATCATATTTCCCAAGTTTAGACTTGGGAAATATTTAAAACTGATTAATTACTTTAATTAAGTCGTCTCTAGATGGAATTTCCAAAAACGATTTATGGGTTTTGGAGAATATATGTGTCCTAACCTCTCTGCCAAATCTCGAAGCTAGAACACATCCGATGCTACAAAATCTAACAGAGTGCAACTAATATGGCGATGTTTGAGATGAAATAGAGAAAGAGGCTCATTGTTGACTAAGATTTACAGCGGGGTGTGGGAGATCGAGCGAGGGAACCACTGCGGAGGGCATTAACTGTCAGGGTGTGGACGACACTGAGTCAAGGTCGACAGGGAGACAATACAGCAATCTGGTGGAGGTTAAGGCAAGAGGTTGTGCTGTCGTGGGTGGTTGCATTACTGTGTTGGACTGTGGTGGAGTAGTGGTGCCTGGTCGTCGGAAGTCACGGTCAGGGGTCAGCAAGGTACAACCGCTATTTTTGTTTGTTTTTATTTATTTTATTTTATTATATATATATAGTTTTTCCATTTTGTAATGTCCCTTCCTAAATATTTTGCTAAGGAGAATCACAATTTTTCCAATTTTGTCATTTTGGGGCCTAAAGTAATTCTTGGGAAATACTTAGGAAAAAGGGGGTTGAAATCCTTTCCTTGGTGGAATGTGGAGGTCACTTCCCCACAAAATACACACCCCATGATGTAGAAATTCAAATGGCTAAGGAGGGAGCTCGAATTGCTTGGTGGAGGGGCCTACATGAGGAAAGAGATCAACAAGTATAAATAAGAGGAAAGCAACAACATTTGGGATTTTGATCATTTGACATCTAATTGCACTCTAGTTGTTTAATTGAGCTACATAGTGTTGTTGAGCACAAGAGATTCCCAAGGAGAAATATCAACCTCTCTTTAGTGGACTTCGAGTGCCACCCTAGGAAGGCAATTATATCTATGTTTGGAGGCTGGGAGAGAGACTACAGTACCACGAATTTATGGCATTAGCTGGGACGCAGGAAGGGAGCCACGCAGTCCTTGGTGGAGCCAGCTGGGCAAAAAAAACCCAGACTTGGGGGTATTGAGTAAGATTTACTCAATCATTTAAGGAGATGAAACCCCTCAAAAAAATCTACAACTAGAGGAAGGAATTCATTTTGGAGCATCAAGTTTGGATCATCTCATCTATTTTTGAGCATTAGCTCTGAGGATTTTAAGATCCCTTGTTTTCTCTTGTCAATTTCGGTGGTGAAAGATTCCATCCTAGTTGATGTTGAAGAATGTAACTAGGTTCGGTCTTCAAAAATTGTACTTGAGTCAATATTTATTGTATTTGTCAAAAGAATCAAGAAAAGTATTTTATATTATTATTAAATGACTTATTAAAGCATGGGTTTCATGCTTGGGTCATATTTATTTTAGGTCAAAGTCCCTATTGTGGACTTCTAGGTTTTATTCCGAATCTATAGGATTATTGCAAATTTAAATTGATCCATATTGGGCTTTTGAATCATGCAAATAGGTCAAGTATTGGGTCAAATATGATTTACGAAGCATCCACCACATCAAGTCAACCTTAAGGTGATCAAGCTAGCCTCAAGCCCAGGAATTTGAGCTCATCTCAAGCCTATATATATTATATACAATGGAATCGAACTCACTTTGAACCAGTGTGGAAAAAGTCCCGAAAAAATCGCGACTTTTTCAAAAAGTCCCGATTTTTTCAAGACGCCGATTAAATCGGCCGATTTTTTCCAGAATTTTTGAAATTTGAAAAAGTCCCGATTTTTTCGTTATATGCCCGATTTTTTCCCGATTCGATCCAAAAAATCGTGAATGTGATTATAAATGCCGGAAATTTCTTTTTTTTTGGGTCTTATTTTGTTTTGTTTGTCGGATGTCCGCCCGCCCGCGTCGTTTAACACTGTGGAGTCGAGACTCGAGCTAGAGGGTTTCAGAAATCGGATTGCAATCACCGGAAAGTTGTGCCGCCGCCAGGGTTTGCCACTGTGGAGTTGTGCCGCCGCCAGGGTTTGCCACTGTGGAGTTGTGTCGCCGCCAGGGTTTGCTGCTGCCGCCGCCAGGTAAGTTAAAACATTTGCGGCTTGCCATTTTCGTTTTACAGCTATCTTATGTTCCAACTAATTTTTCCCGTCAACTCTATACAGCAAAACGAATGGCAACCCAGGGAATCGTTGACTATAAAATTAGATATATATATATATATATTATATATACATAACATGATTTTTTTATACAGAGTCCAGACATAACATTTTTTATTCGATTGCAAATCGAGGCAGTAGCCGTAGGGAACGATTTTAAATTTAAGATCCTACTCTGCATTTCAAAAAAATTCAGATCATGTCTAAAGACTTGGAATACGTCATTGAGTGTTACTGTGTTATGCATAAATTTCAATATGTTAGTATTTTAATTTTTTTAGGAGACTTTTTATACTAATATAAATTTCCCTTTTAAAAAAATATTTTTAACAGCCACGTCTCTAATCATTCTAGACTAAAACAGCAACATATACCTCTAGGCACAGTGCAATATTAGCATTAATAGACAGCATACTTTCCTTCTCTCAACGTATGCCAACAATCTCACAGCATACCAACATGGTAGCATTTCTCCTCCATGGTTTAGTTACTCCATATTATTAGTGCCCAGTCTACTATTTAGTGATTTTAAATTTTAATTTATGTGATGGGCAATTTTTATTATTTAATATTTTTTTTAATTTTTGTTTTGTGCCCAGGTTCAAACATCAAAAAGTTTCAAACAAAATGCCAAGGATTTTGGATCCTTTCTGGCAGTATGGTGAACCTGATATTATACCCGAAACTGGAGGACTCAATAGAATGTATTTGTCTTGCAAGTTGTGTGGAAAGCATATGTCAGGGGGTATTGCCAAATTAAAATGCCATATAGGGCAAATTCCAGGGAAAAATGTAGAACTTTGCCCAAATCCGGGTCCAGAAATGATCCAACAGGCCATTAAAGCCTTGGTGGAAAAAGAAGATGGCAAAGACACCAGGGCAGTAATAAAAAGGCAACTTGTAGGGAGCTCAACACAGGGGGTAAGTGAGAGTGCTTCTTCTGGTTCAGCATTACCTTCCAGTTCCACCCCCTCAGCTTTTTCATCCTTTTTTGTCCCTAGAATGACACCTGGTGCACAACCTGGCATCAAATCAGCAATTAAAAAAAAGGAAAAGGCAGAAGCTAACAGGTTGGTGAGTAGATGTCTTCTATGGAGTGATGTTCCTTTCAACATTGCCAAGACAAACCCATTCTACCAACCTATGTTTGATGTTGTTGTTGTCGTTGACTCGGGGTACAAAGCCCCTACCTTTGCACAGTTGAGAGGGCCTCTTCTTCAAGAGGAAAAGAATGATTGCACTGCTAGACTGGAGGAGTTTAGGGCATCTTGGGAACACACTGGATGCACAGTCATGTCAGATGGTTGGACTGACCAGAAGGGTAGGACCCTTCTTAACTTCTTGGTTAGTTGTCCCAAGGGGACAATGTTTATGAAATATGTTGACGCATCTGCACACATTAAAGATGCGCGTTTATTATGTGAGTTGTTGGACATCTTCATTCAGGAAATAGGCCCACAGAATGTTGTCCAAGTCATAACGGACAACGCTACAAATTATGTTGCAGCTGGCAGGTTGCTGATGGAGAGGTATCCTACCCTGTTTTGGACACCTTGTGTTGCTCATTGTATTGACTTGATGTTGGAGGATATAGGTAAGATTCCTATGGTGAGACATATTGTTGAATCATCCAAGAGCATAACAAAATTTATTTACAATCATACATCTGTGCTTAGCTTGATGAGAAGATTCACCAACAACAAAGAGTTGGTGCGTCCTGCGATAACACGCTTTGCCACTACTTTCATATCTCTTCAGTCTCTGTTGAATTCTATGTGGGACGTGAAGAGCATGTTTCTTTCACAGGATTGGCGTGACTTATCTATTAGCCGCAAACCAGAGGGAGAGAGCATATGCAGACTTGTTTCATATGATCAGGGGTTTTGGGCAGGAGTAGAGGAGGTGTGTGCCATTTCAGAACCTTTGGTAAGGGTTCTTCGGTTGGTTGATGGAGAGAAGCCCACAATGGGCTACTTGTATGAGGCCATGGATAGGACCAAAGAAGCCATTCGTGCTTATTATGCAGATAAGGGAGATGAGGGGTTAGAGAAACAACAGGTCATATGGAGAGTGATTGATGACCGATGGAACAATACCCTCCATCGCCCCATTCATGCTGCAGGTATCTACTTCAACCCCGCATTTTCTTACTCCTGTGGTTTCAGATTTGATGCCGAGGTGATGGATGGATTTTTCACATGTGTTGAGAGGATGGTGGTATCTGAGCAAGAACGTGAAGAAATTTCCAAAGAAATGGAAATATATAGGATGGCTGGTGGCACATTTGGTTTTGCCATGGCTATTAAGGATAGGACGACCAAAATGCCAGGTAAGCTTCAGTTTGTTTCAATTTTCAACTTTCAAATTTAATAATTCATTGTCTCTTCATAATTTTTGCTTCTCATTTTTATTTTAACTTGTAGATGCTTAGTGGACAAGCTATGGTGGTAGAGTACCCCATCTCCAAAAGCTTGACATCCGAGTACTCAGCCAGACATGCAGTTCCTCTGGGTGTGAGCGCAATTGGAGTGTCTTTGACAAAATACATAGCAAAAAGCGCAATAGGTAAAAAAATTTCAAATTAAATTTTTGAAATAATTTGATTATTTTTACTATATAAATTTTCCAAGTACTAATTTATAATCTATGACCCTTTTATAGATTGGAATCCCAACATCTCAATGACATGGTGTATGTCTACTACAATCTTCGATTGTGGATGAGACAAATTCAGAAAACTCCTGATATGGATGCCATTTCATTGGACAATATTGATACCACTGCTGCATGGAGGGTCGAGACTGAGAGGCCGGTCATGGAATCGACCCCTGATTGGTTAGATGTGGATCCAGAGACATTAGTGCCAGAGGAGGAAACAGATGCACAGCAGGAGGAGCCAGTGGTAGAGGAGGAGGAGCAGAGTCAGGAGGCAGAGCAGGAGGAGGATGTGGAGGAGGAGGTGACACCATCTACGTTGGGCAGTAGCAGTGGCAGCGTCAGTGGCAGAGCACAGAGGCCACCTATTTTTTTTGCTTCTAGAGGACGACTGGGTCCATCTGTATTCCGAGGGGCAGAGCCTTCTTCCTCTAGAGGAAAAGGCAAAGCCATTCCCTATTCCTGTAAAAGGGGCAGGGGATCTTCATCTTAGTGACTTACTTTATGACATGGAGATGACTCATGATATACATTATTATATTTTTTGTTGATATTTTGACTCTTGAGACTGAGACTCAAGATTCAGGACTCGATTCACTATTTTGATATGTGATGTAGCACTAGACTTCATTTACATATTATATATTAGCTTTCTTTACATGTTTATGTGGAAATGCATTTATTTGATGTTGTGGATACTTTAGATGCTAAAAAAATTGAAAAATTTTGAATAATTTTGTATTTTTTTAATTTTGCCGACTTTTTGCCGACTTTTTCGAAAAAGTCCCGACTTTGCCGACTTTTTCAACTTTTTTACCCTTGCCGAAATAATCCCGACTCCGACTTTTTCCACATTGCTTTGAACCATCTCACTGCAACAAGTAATTCGATTTTGAAGCTGCAACAAGGAAAAATTGTGAATTAGAGAAGGACTTTTTGGATTCGGTTTTGGGCAAGCTTATAGAGTTGAAGAAAATCGAAATTTTGGCACCACTCTCTCTGCATTACAAGCTATAGTTTGGGAGATCGAAGTTCTCAAAGTTTTACTGCAACAATTGTTGCATCAGGTGCTGTTATCAAGAGAAGAGGAAGTCGATGTTTGTTTTGTTGAATGCTACTACTTGGAGAAGTTGTATTGGGCCTAAATTGAAGTCTTTTAAGCTAGATCGAAGTCTCAAGAAGCAAGTTCGAAATTCCAAGTCATCATAGTACTGCTACTGCTACTGCCAGATTCACGAAGGATCACAAGGAAGGCTGACTTGGTATGGAGGAAGTCCAGGTCAAGGTCTAGAGTCTCAAGAATCACTATTGAAGGAAAAATTACTGACTGGGTTTTCCCCAAGAGTGGGGTTTTTCCCTGGCTGCTAGCCTACATCTGGTGTTCTTGATCTATGTGTATTTGCTTTGATATTTACTTGATGAACTAATAAGGAGAAAGATAAGAAGAACATAATAAGAACTAAAGAAGATCATAAGTAAATAATCAAGAACAAGAGGATCTTTCTGCCTTTTTTATTCTCTAACAGTTGACTCATTTCTATATTTTTTCTCCTCATTCTGTCTGGCACAGAAGCTCCATCTGGGAAGAACAATGACGTCTTCCTTTACTTCCTTCGTCCCACTGTTGCTGCCACTAATGGTGCTCTTCACCAAGTCTCGCCTCATCTCCTCTTGTTGCAAATCTGCCCACATTCTGTCCCAATCTGGCAAGTTTTCTCTGCCCAAGATACTCAAGATGAACACTTGCCACTACCCGAAAAAGCCATTTAAGAGCAAAACGCACCAATTCTATAGGTTGGAGCCCTAACTCGACTACAAACATCTGATCCCGGACATCCTGAAGTCTAGTAAGGAAGGGGTCTATACATTCCCCTTTCTACATCTTGGTACACCTCATCTTCTCCTCCAAATACATCTTTCGTTGTTCAGAAGATCCTTGGTACAACATGGCAAGAGCATCACACATCTGCTTGGTAGTGTCCTTGCCAGCTATGTGTGACACCACGTGATCTCGAACTCCATCGAGAATTAGCCTCTTTGCCTTCTCCATCTCCTTTTTGGGCCTTCAGCTGATCTGGGTCCGTGGGTACAGCCACCACGTTAATGAGATAGGCCTTGAGATCGTATTCATCTAGAAGGCAGGAAATCTTGGCCTTCTAGATCACATTGTTGGATGAACAGTCCAACCGATCCTGATCTCTCAACCCTGTTGATGCCATTTCTGCAAAATGTCGAACTCTTCCTCTTCTCTGCGCAACTGTTGATAGGCTCTACACACTCCCGACTAGAGCGGGCAAATCTCCTCACAACTACTGTTGCTCTGCAGTGAGAAATCGAATTTCTAGGCTAGAAATTCCCTGAGGAAAGAATTCCCTCAGTGTGTGCTCTTCCTTCCTCCTGGCGCTATTCTGCACCAGCAAACTGCTGCAAAATAACTACGTCCCAGCTGAAGATCTGCTCTGCAAGAAAAACGTTGTTGCTCCCTCTGCCTCTGAAAATCTTTGATCTGGAATTTTTATTCTTTGTCGACTCACTCAAAGAAATATTTTTTCCTCAAAAATCTGCCCTCCTAGCCAATGCACTGCGCAGCCTCCTAGAGTTTCAAGCAGTTTCTCACGCATTGCTTCTAAGCTCCCTCTTTCCTTCTGCAATTGAGCTCTTCCTACTTCTCCTGTGCTCTGATAGCATGTGAAAATTCAACAAATTGGAATCCTACTGCAAAAATTGATTAAGTTTCTTCGATTTGTTAAATAACTAAACAAATTATTTACTTTGTTCTACGGTAAATAATAAAATATTGAAACTAATACACTGCATCCTTCACAAATAAAATGTTGCGGAATAAAAAATAACACTAGAAAGATAGATGCACACACACACACAAATAACACTGTTATTTTTGGACTAAGTCTCCGGAAAAACCCAATGCGGGAAAATCAATGCTGCAGGTGAGGATTTGTATATTATGCAGTAGTAAATATGAGTACAAATCTATGGTTGCTTTAAATCTAGCAAACCATATGGAGAAAAATCTGACAAAGAGTCCAGTGAGAAAAATCTCTCTCACTGGTGATCCGGCACTAACCTTGGCTCAAGATGAGCTACTCTGCGGTTCCTCTACGTAGTCACTACGTTAGCCTACACAGTATTGCGTCCCCACAGCTAGGAACGACTTTCCCTCTCGCTAATTGATCAGTTGTTGTTTGGAAACTAGACCCTCTTGCCCTCCGGAAGCTCTCTTCGGCTTCTGACACTAAATCAACTCTGCTTCCCATCAAAAATGTGGATCTCCTCTGAAGCATTGTGCTGCCTCAGGGTGCCCTCTGCGCTGCCTCTCTGTGGCACTCACTGTCTCTCTACCGTGCACTCACCGGATCTAGAAACTCTTCCTTCGACCTTACTATCCCTGTCCCTCACTCACTGCAACGAGCTCACTAGCTCTCTCTCCGGAAACTCAACGCTGCTACTCCGGAAATCAATCTGCAAGTATGTTCTCCAAGCCCCATCGAGTTTCTTCTTATAATCTCTCATTGAGACATCAACAGCCATGATTAAAACTTAATCGATGGCTAAGATTAACTAGAACTCGATCCATGTTTTTTTCTAGAAGATTCACATCTGACTTAATTAATACCTTTTAATTAATCATATTTCCTAAGTTTAGACTTAGAAAAAATTAAAAACTGATTAATTATTTTAATTAAGTCGTCTCTAGATGGAATTTCCAGAAACGATTTATGGGTTTTGGAGAATTCATATGTCCTAACCTCTCTGCCAAATTTCGAAGCTAGAACACATCCGATGCTACAAAAACTAACAGAGTGCAACTAATATGGTGTCGTTTGAGATGAAATAGAGGAAGAGGCTCATTGTTGACTAAGATTTACAGCGGGGTGCAGGCGATCGAGCGAGGGAACCACTGCGGAGGGCGTTAACTGTCAGGGTGTGGACGACTCTAAGTCAGGGTCAACGAGGAGACAATACAACAATCCAGTAGAGGCTAAGGCGAGAGGTTGTGCTGTCGTGGGTGGTTGCGTTACTGTGTTGGATTGTGGTGGAGTCGTGGTGCCTGGTCGTCGGAAGTCGCGGTTGGGGGTCAGCAAGGTACAACCGCTATTTTTGTTTGTTTTTATTTATTTTATTTTATTATATATATGGTTTTTCCATTTTGTAATGTCCCTTCCTAAATATTTTGCTAAGGAGAATCACAATTATTCCAATTTTGTCATTTTGGGGCCTAAAGTAATTCTTGGGAAATACTTAGGAAAAAGGGGGTTGAAATCCTTTCCTTGGTGGAATGTGGAGGCCACTTCCCCACAAAATACACACTCCATGATGTAGAAATTCGAATGGCTAAGGAGGGAGCTCGAATTGCTTGCTGGAGGGGCCTACATGAGGAAAGAGATCAACAAGTATAAATAAGAGGAAAGAAACAACATTTGGGGATTTTGATCATTTGACAACTAATTGTACTCTAGCTGTTTAACTGAGCTACATATTGTTGTTAGGCACAAGAGATTCCCAAGGAGGAACCTCAACCTCTCTTTGGTGGACTTCGAGTGCCACCCTAGGAAGGCAATTATATCTATGTTTGGAGGCTGAGAGAGAGACTACGGTACCACGAATTCATGGCATTAGCTGGGACGCAGGAAGGGAGCCACGCAGTCCTTGGTGGAGTGTGGTGCCGGAATTAGAAGTTATACTTTTGCTAGGACATTTCTTATCCAAATTCCAGGTGAAGGGAAAAGGATTTCAAGAGCAAAAGGGTGTTTTTCACAGCAAAACAAATTTCTAGTGATTGCGCCTACGTCATCTTGCCCAAAACTGCGCAGTCATTTGTGGGGGCCGAGTGTGGGGTGGATTGAGAGAAGGATTGAGTAGCTGGGGTAGTTTGGATTTGGATTGGAAGGTATTTTCTTGCCCTTTTGAGGAGCAACAAGCACAATATCTGCTATAGGTTACAATTTCTAGCAGTGGAGAAGGGCCAAGCATTTGGAGGTCAATTTTGGAGCGTCAAAACTAGGGCAAACCCTTTCTGGATTTTTTTGGGTTTTTGGCAAGGATATCAAAAATAATTTGGCAGAATTTTCTGGCCAGATTTGTGGGGTCAAATAGTGGTTCCAACTCGGCCAGTAGTGCATTTCTTCAAAGGCTAGCGCAAACATTTGTTGGGAGACTTTTTGCATCATTTGGGCAGCTGATACTCATCCACATGGGGCTTGTTGTGAAAATTTCTTAATCTAAGAAATCCTACTATTAAATCTCGATTTACTTCTCCTACTTGATTAAATCCACAAGTTATTATTCTGGATATTCAGAAACAACATCGAAGTCCACGCAGAGGAGTTCCCTACTGCCATTTATTGAGCCATGAATGCTATAAAAAAATAAAGAAAAAATGCACAAATTTGAAAAAAAAAATGCACATGCAAATTGCTATAATAAAAATGCGAAAAAAAATAGAGACAAAATGCACTTGTTACTTGAATCGCCTCCAAAATGCTCCCACGCCCTTTGCTCTTCGCTCCCACACACCCACAGCAAACCCACATCAAGAGAGAGTGAAATGTGAAGTTGAAATGGGCCAAAACAACCCTTTATCGGCCATGTGGCACTCATAAAAGTTGACTGGTGTCCCAGAATCAAGACACGATCAGAACACGATGGTGTCCTGACGGGACACGATCAGGACACAATGGTGTCCTGATGGGACACGATCAGACACGATCCAGAGGACACGTGTCCTCCCAAATCGTGTCTGATTTGACCGATTCAGGACACGATAGGGCTGAGGAACCTCAAATCTGCCCAGAGAATTCTACCAAATTATTTCTGAGATCCTTGCCAAAAACGCAGAAAGGGTTTTCCATAGTTTTGAAGCTCCAAAATTGACCTCCAAATGTTTGGCCCTTCTCCACTGCCAAAAATTGTAACCTATAGTAGATATTGTGCTTGCTGCTCCTCAAAAGGGCTAGAAAATCCCCTCCAATCCAATTCCAAACTGCCCCATCTCCTCAATCCTTCTCTTAATCCACCCCACACTCAGCCCCCACAAATGACTACACAGTTCTAGGCAAGATGACATAGGCGCAATCACCATAAATTCGTTCTATTGTGAAAAACACCCTTTTACTCCTGAAATCCTTTTCCCTTCACCTGGAATTTGGTCAAGAAATGTCCCAGAAAAAGTATAGCTTCTAATTCCGACACCACACTCCACCAAGGACGGTGTGGCTCCCTTCTGCATCCCAGCTAATGCCATAAATTCGTGGTACTTGCGTAGTCTCTCTCCCAGCCTCCAAACATAGATAAAATTGCCTTCCTAGGGTAGCACTCAAAGTCAACCGAAGCGAGGTTGAGATTCCTCCTTGGGAATCTCTTGTGCTCAGCGACGTGAAAATTTCTGAACACAGAAACCCTACTGCAGAATATTGATTTACTTCTCCTACTTGTTTTATTATACACAAGTTATTTAATTGAAATATTCAGAAAAAACATCAAAGTAAACACAATTTGCGGCCTACACATATACAAATCAGTTACTGAAACATAGTGCACAAATGACAAAGGACACACGTGATTTTTAAGACAAATGTCCCCAAAAAAGCCCAATGCGGGAAAACCAGTGTAGCAACTCTTTGAGGGTTTTATATTAAGCAAAATCTGAATAAATCATGGGCACCAGTAGTGGTTTGCCCTACAGAGAAATCCACAGCAGTTGAACCTTATCACTCGGAGATAGAAAATATGGTTGATTCAAACCCTTTAAGAATTATTGAATACGAGCTCTTTCTGGCCCACTAGAACCCTCAGCGCAGCTCTTCCAGCCTCTGTGTTAGCCTCTCTTGCCCAATGCAGCCTCTGCGCAGCACAGGCTGCCCCTATGTCACCCTAAAGGCCTCTCTGTTACCTCTGCGTCACCCAGAAGGGTCTGCATCCCTCTCTACGTGGTCTCTGCGTCAGCCTGGCTGGACTACGTCCCTCCTGCTGGCTTTTGCGTTGCCTAATACGGAATTGCTTCTTTGATGTATATATTCTTGGCCTCCGATCAGAACATCCCTTGCCGAACTGCCCCTCACTAGCACTACAAGCTCACTCGAAAATTCACAGCAAACCGCAGCCCAGAATTTCGACTTAGCTCAAGTGTTGCTACTTTGTATGTGTGTACCTCCAACTGACCCCAAGCCTTCATTTAATACTTTTCTCGTCGAGAAATCAACGACCGTGATCTAACCACTAATCAATGGCTAAGATTAGAGAAAGCTTGATCCACGTCACTTAGAACATTCTCACCACATGTGTAAATTAATTCACTTTAATTTTTCAATTTCCCTAAGTTAAACTTAGGGTCCCCATTAAAAATTTAATTATTTCAATAACTTTTACACCGGGTGGAATTTCTCCGAACGATTTATGGGTCTTGGAGATCTCATGTGTTCTAGCCCCTCTACAAAGTTTGGGAGCTAGAGCACATCCGATGCAACCCAAAATCTCAACACTCCCTCTTAGCGAGGAATGTGATCTAGCAATACTTCACCACTGAAGCATCACCCTGATCTCTGGCATCAGTCCCTGCGCTGCTAATGCTTGGCCTACTACCCTCTATCCACTGCGTTGTTGCTTTCTGTATTGTTGCCCATGACTCTACCATAGTCACTGCCACATCTATACTGCAGCTCCCTCTCAAATTGTTGCATCATGCTGCCTATAGCACTACCACTGCTAACGTCTGCACTACAACTCAGTTGCTGAGAAGTAAGCAATTGAAAGACAATCACCCAACAACTGACAGAAAAGTCATTTTGGCTGCATCTCATCACGGAAGCATCCTCTGTTTGTTGCATCTCATCACTGAAGCACCCTCTAGAGCCTCTGAATTGTTGTTGCTCTGCACTGCACCTTTGCGTTGTTGAAGTCCCATCAGCCTCTGCGCTACTACTGCCACTGCATTGTGCTGCTCTATTCTTCAGCATCCTAGCTCTGCCTTTGCTTCTCCATGATCTTTTGCACCCACTGACTCTAGTCATCCTGCTACTGTGTTAAGGCTCTCGTAGCTCGTATGTGATCCAAGAGTTTGAGCATCTTAAGGATCCTGTCGTTCTGCCATCTGTAGCTCACTTTACAGATCTATGTCGCCCCACCTCTTCTATCGAGGTACATGAGCACTCATGGCCACATCATCTTCGCTGCCATCGTCCCCTTTCGTTGCTGTTGCCTTGGAATCCGAAGCTTCCTTGTCCTTCCTCTTAGGACAAGTACTGGCAAAGTGTCCCGGTTTGCCATATCTGAAGCACCGAACCTTGGATAGGTCCTTCTTCTTCTTCCCTAGTTGCCGCTATCCCTTAGATGCTAGGGCTACATCTTCCTCCTCCTCTTTCTTTATCTTGACTCCTCTGTTGCTGAATTCCCTCTTGGTTATTCTCTAGATCTCCTCCTGACGAAGGATTGCCCACGTCTCCCTAATTTGGGAGTTGTGCTCTGCCCAAGATACTTTGGACAAAGGTCGCCCACTCATCGGTGACTCCATTCAGGGCAGTCCTCACCATGAGCCCATCATCCAGAGATGCCCCCATGGCAATCAGTTGGTCTCGGATAGTCTGTAATCTGAAGAGGAAGGGATCAATCTCCTCTCCCTTGTGCATCTAGAACATCTGCACCTGATTCTCCAGAAGCATCTTCCTCTGGACGAAGCTACCTTGATACAGCACGGTCAATGTTGTCCACACCTTGTTTCTCATCTTCTTCTCGGCAATGTGCGGAACCACGTGATCTTTCACTCCATCGATGATCAAGCGCTTCGCCCGCGCCTGATTTTCATTGAACTTCTTCAGAGCATCTACATCGGTCAGCACAACTAGGACGTTCTCTGCATGGTCTCTGATACCGTACTCCTCAAGGACTATCAGGATTTTGGCTTTCCAGATAGCAAAGTTAGACATGTGAAAATTTCAAATCTGAAATACTACTACAGTGATAGATTTATTTCACCTACTTATTCTTATGATAAGTTATTTACGAATTTCTTCCAGTAAATTCTGAAATAAATACAACTGCAGTAATCACTTAACCAGAAGCAGAGAATTGAACAAAACACATATAACGCAATAGAAACAATCACATGTACACAGTTATTTTTGGACAATTGTCCCCAGAAAAACCCAATGCGAGAAAATCGATGCAGCAAATGAGGGTTTGTATTATTCTTCAGCAATGAAAATATTTACATGAAATAGACAGGCATATCTCTTAAGAATACACTTGAGATAAATTCTCTGAATCCTCTTGGATAATTTCTGACACCCGGAAGACACCCTAGCTCCCTCTGTGTCACTTTGCATGATCCTCTGCGCAGTCCCTACGCTGGATTGCATCACTCTACATGGGCACTCAGTGTTGCTGCTCAGCGCTGTCCTCTGTGGCCCTCTGCGTCCTCCTCTTGCCTTTCTCTGTCACTGCTGACTTCCCCTTCCTTCTTCTGCCTCTGCAACTCTGCCCTGCAACTCTCCCTCTGAAATTGAATTCTATTCCTTTGGAATCGATTTCCTTCGGGTACTAAGTGTGTGCCCAGCTTGCTTTCCAAATGACCCTCAAGCCTTCTCTTATAATCCTCTCGTTGATGAATCAACGGTCCAGATTACATCTCTAATCAATGGCTAAGATTAAAACATCACTTGATCTTCGTTTTCTAGAATATTCTCACTATGCTTTATTAATACCCTTTAATTACTTAATTTCCCTAAGTTTAGACTTAGGGTCCTCATTAAAATAATTAATTATTTTAGTAAAACATGAACCGAGTGGAATTTCCACAAACAGTTTCTGGGTTCTTTGAAATACTAATGTTCAAACCTCCTCACAAATTTTGGGACTTGGAACACTTTCCAATGCTACAAAAATCAACACTCCCTCTTAGCGAGGAAAGTGTTCTAGCAAAATGCCAACTGCATCTACTCTGACTTGAAGCATCTACTGCGAAGTTGATGTCTCAGTTGTTGCCCGTCATCTGCTGCGTTGTTGCCCTCTGTACTACTGCCCATGACACCATCATTGTCACTGCCTCATCCGTACTGCAGCTCCCTCTGAATTTCGAGCCTATCCATTTCTCCTACTAAAATGGATTCTTGACCATCCCCATCTTTTCCCTAAAGTAAGCAAACTTAGTCTTACCCAGAGCTTTCATGAGGATATTTGACACCTATTCTCCTGTAGGAATGTATTTCAATTGTACAGCTCCCTATTGGACATGGTCTCCGATGAAGTGACACCTGATGTCAATGTGCTTCGACCGATCGTGAAACACAGGATTTTCAGAGAGCTTGATGCAACTCTGATTATCACACAAAATGTTGGTCGCTTCTATCCCTTTTGTTGAGTAAGTTCATGAGCAACTTACAAAGCCATATGGCCTTACACGAAGCTGTGCTAGCTGCCATATATTCTTCCTCGGCTGAGCTCAGCGCCACGGATTTCTGTTTCCTACTGCACCAGGAAGTCATTCTTGATCTGACACTAAACAGTACCCACTGGTACTCTTTCGATCTACTGGACTTCCAGCCCAATCTGCGTCAGTGAACCCACTCAACTGGATGTCATTGCCCTTGGTGTACCTCAATCCAAGCTCGACTGTCCCCCTCAAGTACCTAAGAACATGTTTGGCTGCTGCCCAATGAGCCCTCCTTGGTTCTACCATGAACTGGCTAAGGGTATTCACAGCATAACAAATGTCTGGTCTAGTATTGAACAGGTATATCAACGATCCTATGAGCTGCCTATACAAAGTAGGATTAGCCTCATCATCCTCGAACGTATCGATTTTCTTCCAGTTTGTGATCATTGGGCCAGCCATGGGTCTACAGTCCTCCATCTGAAATTTCTTCAAAATCTTTGTAGTATATCTTCCTTGCCCAAGGAATATTTCTCCCTTCTGCTGCCAAACTTCCAAACCCAGAAAATAGTGCATCTGCCCTAGATCCTTCATGTCGAACTCTGTTGTTAGATTTTCCTTGCAGTCTTTGATGAGCCTAGATGATCCAGTCAGAAATAGATCATCTACATATAGCACCAATATTAGAGGCTCATCCCCGACTCTCAGATAGTAGAGAATGGGATCTGTGTCACTCTTGACAAATCCCATCTTCTGCAGGTAGCTATCAATTCGACCATACCAAGCTGTAGGGGCTTGCTTTAGTCCGTACAAGGCTTTCTTAAGCCTGCACACGAGTTTTCTACTCATGTGTCCCAAAGCCCTTTGGTTGTTCTATGTATACTTCCTCTTCTATCACCCCATTCAAGAACACAGTCTTGACATCCATCTGGTGAATCTCCCATCCCATCTGCGCTGCAAGGGATATGACGGATCTGATTGAAGTATACTGAGCTACTGGGGCTAAAGTCTCTTCATAGTCTATCCCTTCCTTCTGTGCGTACCCCTTAGCTACAAACCTGCATTTAAATTTCTATATACTGCCATTTGCAGCATATTTGATCTTGTAGATCCATCTCGAACCTACATCCGATCTGTCCTGAGGTCTAGGAACTATTTCTCAGACATCATTTCTCATGATGGAGTTGTACTCCTCCACCATCGCATCTACCCACACCTGATGCTGAGCTGCCTCCTAAAAACTAGAGGGTTCTCCAACCTGTGCTACCAATGCCTGGTACCTGTCTGGTTGTCTGCACTACTTCTTCGCATTTCTATGAGCTCCAACAAACTCCTCTGCATCCCTCAGAGTTTGTTGTAGTTCTTTGCTCGTCCTTCCACTAGTGGTGTGTGGATTTACCTGTTGTCCTTCCTGCACTTCCTTGGGAAAGATATCCTTAGGATCCTTGTGCCTTGGAGAGGAACTAGAGCCATCTTCTGCAGGTCGTTGTGGCTCGACTAGCAGTTCCTCCTCAGACTGCGTCGCTGAAGACATTTCTCAGGATTTCCTAAAGGCTCTTTCCTCCATGAACTTCACGTCCCATCTCACTACTATCTTCCTACTCTCAGGAATACAGATGCAATAAGCTTTTGCATTCTCACTATATCCCACCAAATATCCATTCTCTACAGTCTGATCCAACTTCCTCCTCTTCTCATCGAGTACATGGCAATACACTATACTGCCAAATATCCTAAAGTGGCTCACTTCAAGCTTGCTGCCAGTGAACACGCTCTCAGGAGTGACCTTACCCAATGCATTATGAGGAACCCTATTCTGCACATACACGGTTGTATTACAAGCCTCAGCCCACAGGAATTTGGGCATGTCTTGATCATACAACATTGCCCTTGCAGCTTCGACAATAGTCCTATTTTTCCTTTCTATGACTCCATTCTGCTCTGGATTATACGGAGTAGTCCATTCTATTTCGATACCCAGATTAGATCTCTAATCAATTGCTAAGATTAAAACACGACTTGATCTTCGTTTTCTAGAATATTCTCACTCTGTTTTATTAATACCGTTTAATTATTTAATTTCCCGAAGTTTAGACTTAGGGTCCTCATTAAAATAATTAATTATTTTAATAAAACATGAACCGAGTGGAATTTCCACAAACGGTTTCTGGGTTCTTTGGAGTACTGATGTCCAAGCCTCCTCACAAATTTTGGGACTTGGAACACTTTCCAATGCTACAAAAATCAACAAGACACACCATCTAACCTATCTTGATCTCTCAGTCCGTATGGGGCCATCTCTGCTCAAACAATCGAAGCAAGTGCTCTTCTCCCTTCTACTACTACTACACTCAACAGAAAACCAGATATGGGTTTCTCGACGATAGAAACCCTCTAGAGAATCTACTCCCTCTGAAAAATGATTTCCCTCTCGGAAATAAATCAACCCTTTATGATCACCCTCCTGATTGAATCTCAGATTTATTGGCAAGAAAATTTGCTGAGGGACTGTTTCCCCTTACTTTGTCAACTTTGTTAGGCACTGTCCTGCGCCGACAGAACCGATGCCCCGCCAGCAACTTTGAAGACCAGAAGCTGCACTTCTAGCTTCGGCAGTCGACACAACGTTACTCCAACTTGGACTGCATCACCCTCTAGAGCCTACGTCAGCCTCTGCACCAGCTCTGCGTGAGCAGACTGGCTCTGTGTCCCTTCTGCTGGGTTTGTGTCCCTCCTGGTGTTGCGTTGCCTTCTTCCTAGATTTGTGAACTTCAGCTGCCTTCCTGCAGCAAAAATTCTTCAACCTCTTGCTGATGGCTTCAGCTTGATCTACAATCACTCTGATACCATGTGAAAATTTATGAACACAAAAACCCTACTGCATAATATGGATTTACTTCTCCTACTTGTTTTATTATACACAAGTTATTTAACTGAAATATTCAGAAAAACATCAAAGTAAACACAATCTGCAGGCTACACATATACATATCATTTACTGAAACAAAGCACACATATGACAAAGGACACACATGATTTTTCGAACAAATGTCCCCGGAAAAACCCAATGCGAAAAAACCGGTGCAGCAGCTCTTTGAGGGTTTTATTATTAAGCAAAATTTGAATACATCATGGGCACCAGTGGTGGTTTTCTCTACAGAGAAATTCACGGCAGTTGTACCTTATCACTCAGAGACAGAAAATATGCTTAATTCAAACCCTTCAAGAATTACTTAATACGAGCTCTTTCCGGTCCACTGGAACCCTCAGCACAGCTCTTCCAGCCTCTGTGTCAGCCTCTCCTGCCCAGCACAGCCTCTGCACAGCACAGTCTACCCTGTGTCACCCTGAAGACCTCTGTGTTGCCTCTGTGTCCCTCTCTGCGTGGTCTTTGCATCAGCCTGGCTGGGCTGCGTCCTTCCTGCTGGCCTCTGTGCTGCCTGGTATGGAACTACCTCTTTGATGTATGTATTCTCGGCCTTGGATCAGAACATCACTTGTCGATCTGCCCCTCACTAGCACTGCAAGCTCACTCGAAATTTCTCAGCAAACCGCTGCCCAGAATTTTGACTTAGCTCAACTGTTGCTACTCTGTGTGTGTGTACCTCCAACTGACCCCAAGCCTTCATTTAATATTTTTCTCGTTGAGAAATCAACAATCGTGATCTAATCACTAATCAACGGCCAAGATTAGAGAAAGTTTGATCCACGTCGCTTAGAACATTCTCACCACCTGTAAATTAATTCACTTTAATTTTGCAATTTCCCTAAGTTAAACTTAGGGTCCCCATTAAAATTTAATTATTTCAATAACTTTTACACCAGGTGGAATTTCTCCAAACGATTTCTGGGACTTGGAGATCTCATGTGTTCTAGCCCCTCCACAAAGTTTCAGAGCTAGAGCACATCCAATGTTACCCAAAATCTCAACAAGCAACACTATGTAGCTCAGCTAAACAGCGAGAGTACAATTAGATGTCAAATAATCAAAAGCCCCAAATGATGTTGCCTTCCTCTTATTTATACTTGCTGATCTCTTTCCTCGTGTCGGCCCCTCCACCAAGCAATTCGAGCTCCCTCCTTATCCATTTGAACTTCTCCATCAAGAGGTGTGTATTTTGTGGGGAAGTGACCCCCACATTCCACTATTGAAGGATTTCAACCCCCTTTTTCCTAAGTATTTCCCAAAAATTACTTTAGGCCCCAAAATGACAATATTGAAAAAATTGTGATTCTCCTTAGCAAAATATTTAGGAAGGGACATTACAAAATGAAAAAACTATATTAAATAATTATATATATAATAAAATAAAATAAATAAAAACAAACAAAAATAGCGGTTGTACCCTGCTGACCCCCGACCACGATTTCCAACAACCAGCCACCACGACTCCACCATAGTCCAACACAGTAATGCAACTACCCACGTCAACACAACCTCTCGCCTCAGCCTCCACCGGACTGTTGTATTGTCTATCTGTCAACCCTGACTCAAAGTCATCCATACCCTGACAGTCAATGCCCTCCGCAATGGTTCTCTTGCTCCATCGCCCGCACCCCACTGTAAATCTCAGTCAATAGCAGGCCTCTTCCCCTATTTCATCTCAAACGTCACCATATCAGTTGCACTCTGCTAGTTTTTGTAGCATCGGATGTGTTCTAGCCTCGAGATCACTCTCCAAAACCCAGATATCGTTTCTGGAAATTCCATCTAGAGACGACTTAATTAAAATAATTAATTATGAACTTTTAATATTTCCTAAGTCTAAACTTAGGAAATATGATTAATTAAAAGGTATTAATTAAGTCGGATGTGAATCTTCTAGAAAAATACATGGATCGAGTTCTCTCCTGACCTCTCCCTCCTCCTTCTGTCTCTGCAACCCAGCCTTTACAACCTCACGCTCTGAAATCAAATTCTCTTACTTCATAATTGATTTCCTTTGGATACTAAGAATGTGCCCGGTTTGCTTTCCAAATGACCCTCAAGCCTTCTCTTATAGTCTTCTCGTTGATGAATCAATGACCCAGATTATATCCTTAATCAATGGCTCAGATTAAAAGATGACTTGATCTTTATTTTCTAGAAGATTCACACTCTGCTTTATTAATACCCTTTAATTATTTAATTTCCCTAAGTTTAGACTTAGGGATCACTTTAAAATAATTAATTATTTTAATAAAGCGTGATCCGAGTGGAATTTCCACAAACGATTTCTAGGTTATCTGGAATATTGATGTCCAAGCCTCTTCCCAAAATATGAGACTTGGAACACTTTCCAATGCTACAAAATCAACATCCATGAGATCTTGAACCCCAACGTTGGCGAGACCAATGATTAATAGACACCTTCATAATTGTCTCTCTTGGAACATACCCCACCCAAGTTCACTCAGAGTATGTCCAGGACGATTCTTATCTTGAATTCCTAGTCCTCAAAGAATATCGGTCCTTCCACGACTACTCTTATCTTGGATGCCCTATTACATCCTCAAAGAATATCGGTATCAGATGCCAGATGATTACCCAATCCTCCATTCTGTCTTCCCAGGTGAAGACCAGAATGATGTGTCTATCTCTCCCTCTCAGTTAGGTCGGACATATTCCGCCAAGGAATGTACCTAAGTTCCCTCTCGGTTTAGGAATTACCAAGTTTCTTCCAAGGAAGAAACTTATTTCCAGACTCCCTCTTAATCAGGGACCTGTAGTAGCTCTTCAGGAAAATAATGGGACATCCAGCTGCTCTGAAGAACTCCTTCCTTCGATGTCATGAATTTCTTCTTTGTTGAGGAGTCTTCATCTTTGCGATCTCTTCATAGGGCACAGATCATCCATCACTTTCATCCACAAGTGATGTCATCATTCATCGAAGAGTGATTCATCAGTGTTCTCATCTGGTCTAGCTTCATTTCACGCTGTTATCTCCATACCATATTTCTTTCAAGGATCTTTCATCCTTCCATATGGTTGTCAATGGTGGAAGATATATACTTCCCTTTGGCAGCCCTGCATAAGCTCATCCAAATTAAATTATAAATATGAACACTTAAATCAAAAATTACCTTAGTGATGATCTTTTATCATGACATCTTCCTGTAGGTATCAGCATCCTTCATACATTTTGACACATCTCTCAAAGATATGTATTGTCAAGGGTCTCCATCTTTTCAAATTTCCATCAAAGTCTCCATATCTTTCTAAGAGATTTTATAGTCAAGTCTTCTTGGTCTTCAAGGATGTTGATTTCCTTTACCGTGGTTGTACTTCTTACAATCTCTTCCTTTCTTTCTTTACACACATTTTATTTTATTCCCAAGAGCTTTCGATCAAAGTTCCTTGATTGTATTCAACCACCTCATATTTTATATGAGGACATATTATGTTGGTTTCATCTAATGTGGATCATGCATTTTGGCAACCTTTGCATCGGAGGAGATTTCTTCTTCCTTGGTCATACTTCTGAGGATAGAAGTATACTTATCTGCAACCATATGACATGACTTCATAATATCTAGTGTAAGCATATACATATGCATACCTCATATTTACCCTTGAATCATCTTTCTGCAGCAATTTTCTTTAGAATGAAAGAGCTCCATTCTCTTGACCTGCTTTGTAGTTATATCATCATATCCTTAATCCCTGAATCCTACAAGTTAGAATTCTTGATGAAACAGTTTGCTTCCTTTATAAAACACTGAATCCAAAGAGGATTCCATTAGAAATATTTTTATCAGCACTTGTTTACATATTAATTAATGAATGATGAGCGTTGACCTAGAAGACTGCCTTTCTTTTATGAATTTCAAGTGAGGTTTCCAAGAGCCAGTTATCTCATAGCTTGAATGTCATATATTTTGTTTCAGACATTCTCCTATGTCAAGTACTCTTATTTCAATGCTTCTATCATGATGCCAATTCTAATGTGATGCATCTATCTAATTTACAACGCTTCCTATCTTACTATTTTACAACAGACAAATACTTTACAGAGAAGAAGATTATCTCAATCATAGTAGAGATCTCTCACTTCTTCTTTCTTAGGCTTCTTTGTCTCAGGATCTTCCCTTTCTCCAATGATATGGGCTTCTTCCTTTTTCCTCTTGTCCTTATTTGTTTTAAGACAATCTCTTTTATAGTGCCCAAGTTCATTACGTCCATAGCATCTTAACTTCTCCATGTTCTTTCTTTTCTTCTGATGACCAAATTTACCAAATCTCCTCTTTCTTCTTGACATTGCAGCATATGCTTGATTTTCTTCATTTGATCCTATATCAATTTTTACTTTCAACCTAGTTTCCTCTATCTTACATAGAGACCATAGATCTTCGAATGGTGTGGCTTCTTTCCTCCCATATATACTTGAAGTGAAGTTTCCCCATCCCTCCGGTAGAGCATTTAGTACCACTGTGGTCATTTCTCTATTAGACATTACTTCTCCCAATTTCTGTAGTTCGTCTCGTATTTCAGAAATCTTCATAAAATATGAAGTTATTCCTTCCTCTCTTAGCAACTTTAACTTGTATAGTTCTTTCCTTAGAGAAATTACTTCTCCTGCAGTACTCAGAGAACAACTCCACCAATTTATCATATATTTCTTTTGAAGTTTCTAGTTTGATACATACGGGATGAGAGAGTCTTTTATGGATTCTATAAGAATCCTCTGGGCTCTCACTTCTCCCTTCATGTATTTGGCATGTGCTTGAGTATCTTCTTTTGAAGGTGGAGTTGATGACCCTTTGATATGGTCCATGACTTCATTCTCAATAAGATTTAGATTTGTCCTTTTCTTCCATGCAAGAAAGTTTGAAACCCCAACCAATTTGTTGCTTCTTTGCAAAAAGACATTTTGGCAGATTCAGATGAAGTCATAGATATACTTACTTGAATAGATGCTTTCTTCTTTGCTTTCTTTCTCCTTGAATTCGATGATGATGTAGATGGTTGACAGACTCCTGCTATATGAAGGCAGTTTCCTTCAAGAGTAGTATGTGATGATAGATCACTTAGATCTTTGATGACAAATGTCCATGTTGATGATGATCGAGGATGGCTTGATGAGAGCTTCAGCAAAATAATGGTCTGACGATGTCTACAATAATGTTGACTTGGCTTCAACAAGAAAGATAGCTTTAGAACCTTTTGAAGATGAAGATCACTTTCTTGATCTTGCCTTTTTCCTTGGAAGGATCTTGATGTATAAGTCCTTTAACTTTGAGAGACGACCTATGTGGTTTCTTGAGATGGCTTGAGGGTTTCACCAACTCCTTGCAGACTATTTCTTGAATGAAGATCTTCCTTCTTAGATCCAGGGTTTGACTCTTCAAAGTAGATCCCTCTTCAATGTAGATCCTTCACTACGCTTTGATGCCTTCTTGAAAATTGATCTTTGATTCTCTTCTTGAAAGCTGATCCTTGTGTGTCTTCTTGCTAGACTGCCCTTTCTTGTCTTCAACACATTAGCTCTGAAACCATGTTGAGAAATTAGGGCTTCTATTACAATTTCTCTTCCTGATATTTACTTGTGATTTACTTTATGCTTCTTTCACTTAGATCTTATCTTCGTTAGATTATCATGTTCTTCATCAAGTCAATTATCAAATGCACAAGAGACACAATAATTAGGCTAGCAAGCCAGGGCCAAAACCTCTCACTCTTTGAGAGGAAAACCAGATCAAAATTCTTCTTATAGTCCTTCAATTGACGAGTACCAAGACTATGACAAAGACCCTTAACACTAGTACTCCTCCAAGACCCTTGTCACTATCCTTCTCTTGCTCTTCTCGGCTTCTTCTTCGATCTTCCTTTCTGCACTGCACTGCACCAACACTAGAGAAGCTCGATCTCTAGCTCAGCTGCCCTAGACAGTATGCTTCTCTCGGCTTCCTATAGCAAGGTTGCAAGGGAGCGCCTCCTCACTCCCGAAGCGCGCTCCCAGAGCGAATGCTTAGAGGGTGATATTAATGACAAAGATCCCTATACGAATCTAGAGGTAATGATAAAGATACCTCTGTTTCAACCTATGTTTTTATGTTTTTTATGTCTAATTCATCATTCTACGTGCTTTTGTTGACATATATGCATCAAAATATATATATATATATATATTATAAAAAAACGCTCCCAGACCGGGAGCTTCTAAGAATGGCACTCCCGCTCCCGCTCCCAAGCAACCTTGTCCTATAGTCTCCCTTTCGACCTTATTGTTGTACCCTTGTGACCCTCAGCCTATCTAAGATATGCGAGATATAGTGCAGACCCAAAACCAAACTATGGTGGCCTTGAATCCTTGTAGACTTGTCTCCTCCTTCGCACCTTTTCTAGCCTTCTTGCTTCGCTCTTTATCCTTCTTTTCTTGCACCAGCATCAGACCCAGGCTTCGCATTTATTGCAGACTATAATAGGCCATGGCCCTCCTGAATAGTGCAAGGTATAATAGACCCTAAGCATAAGTGTATATGCCCTTCCTTCTTCGATGAGTAGCCTCCTCTCTACACGCCAATGCAGACCCTGTCCTTCGCACTCGTATTACATACTTGTCCGAATTGTTTAAGAGATAATGAGGCTGCAGTCCTTCTTATATAGTGACCGTCTCTAAGTCTTGTAGGCCGACATGAGCTGGAGGAGGTAACCCGACTTTTACAAAGAGGAATTACATCATTCTTTGAGCCGCCTTCAAGAGGCCTAGTGACAAGATCTTGGAGTATACTTTTTACATCAACAATGTGTCCTTTTACAAGTGTAACATCACTTCAATTACATGTCTCTATTTATCTTTATGACAAGATGAAAAATTCCTAAAGACATGAAGAAGAAGTATTTGACCTATAATAAAATCTCTTGCTCATGAAACCCATGATGCAAGCATTACAATAAAAACATTTTATTATCTTTGTCTCTTCATTACATAAAATCATAATTACATGTCATTATGAAAATCGAACCTATTACACTTTTCAACAAAAAGAACAAAGAAACATATCATATGCCTCACAATCCATTGAAGCAAGCTTCATATTATTATGAGAAGGTCATTTATTCCATTGAAAAATGGCTAATTGAAGGTGACTTGGATAGTAAGGAAACTGAGGGGAATCAGTTTTATACTTATGAGAGCGATCCATCACCCATGTCAGAGCAGATGCAAAATGGAGAAAGGCGGGTCAAAGAAGTCTTGGATACTTTGAATTTTTCATCAAAACGTTTTCAAGATCGGGCAGAAAGGTCTACTTTGATCGTATCAACATCAACATCACAGTCTATTAAGAAGAAAAGAAAAAAGAGGAAAGGATTTGGTAAATCTAATGACCATATACAACACAGTGTTGGGACGGACCAAAGTCCTAAAATATTCAGAATTGAACAAGGCACATCAGAAACGTAGCCCATGGATCTGCCTGAAAGTAGGCAGGTTCTCAACATGAACTTCATTGAGGACATCTGATGCCATGGGGCATCCTATGTATTATATTTCTAACCTTATCCCTTGTCATTTTTGTTGTGAAAGTAGTTTCATTTCTTGAATAAATTGTCATTTTTGCTTTTAGAAAAAAATTTCCATTTATGTACTTTTTCATGTTGGTATTTGATTTTATATGATAATATTTTGGACAAACGCTACTAATATATGTCTTTTGTCTGTGGATACAAATTCTAGGTCCTTGCACACTATCACTTCCCATCTAGCATGCATCCCCATATGGAGCCAAATGTTGACCACTGGAGTCGCACCTGGGGATTATCTAAAAACTCCATGCCCAAGGATGTACTAAAGGTTGTTTGTAGTATGGGAGATCATCAAACTACCAGAGTTTTTCAACTCTACTTCTTCTTATCATTTTTTGTTGTACTCAAATTCCACAATCCATGTGGGGACAATGTAAAAGTGATACTAGTATGAGGAGTCGAGTCATGTAACAAGCCTGGGTAGCCTAGGACCTTATCATCAAGTGAGTATTATTTTGGGAGTTTTTTTTTTCAATTGGTTAATTATCATCTCCTTACAAGGACTTAATAATTAATTGAGTTTTTTCCTCCTAATATACCCCAAAGCTGGAATACGGCTTGATGGTGAGGCCTTGGGTGAGTCCTAGTGTCTAGGGTCAATGTATATTACCATACTAGATCACACAAAAATTTTCGTGGAATTTGATTAGGTCTGGGGAGTCATTTTTAGATTTTTTAAATTTCCCGCGGGGTAGAAATTGGAATTAAATTGTATATGAAATGTAATAAGTGATGTCTAGAGAAGTTCTATGGGGTATGAGTAATAAAAATTGCACCTCTCACCCTCAACTTTCTAATAAGACATAGTTTGAGGGGTTAAAAATGTATTCTAGACCCTCAAAACCCATCTTTCCTAAGTTTAGTGGAAAAAGTGGCAATAAATTAAGCCATCAATTAAATAAATGGAGAAAAATAAATATCCACACATGCTAAATGATGTGGAAATGAGATGGAAAATCATGGAGGATTTAAAGTAAAGTCCCAAGGTGATGTGGACTCCTAAAATCAAGGAAATGACATGCGCTCAAGGAAATCGAATCTGGCAATAAATGAGGAAGCTGCGTACTTGTAAAATTCAAATTTGTGAAGTTAATGCACATTTGGGAGGATTTGGAAGAATATTTGGTAGATATTTGTGTGGGAAATTTTCCCCACATAGGGTTCTCACCCATATACACTTGTCATTTCATCATGAAATTCGATTTTGCTTGAGGGATTCTTGATGCCACTTGGGAAATTCGAATTTGCATGAAGGTGCTTTGGGATTGTCACCCATTTGTTTTGGGATTGTCACCATTTGCCTTGGGATTGGATCCCAAGCTTCTATATAATAAGCAGTGTTTTGAAAATCGCGATTAAATCGCGATTTTTTGAAAAAATCGCGATTTTTTCATTGCAACGATTAAATCGGCGATTTTTTCCCGATTTTTTCAAAAAATCGGTAATCGCCAAAAAATCGCAATTTTTTCATAAAAATCGCGATTCGAGCAGTAAAAATCGTGGGGCCCGAAAACAGCGATTTTAAAGTGCGATTTTGAAGTTTTTTTTTGTCATTTTTACATTGACAGGTTTGCTTGGAGAGCTAAGGAGTGAAGGAGGAGAGCCAAGGAGGGAGATTAATCATCTACAAGCCCAAGATTGGACAAAAGTGAAGAATTTCTTGCAAACCAAGCAAATAAAAATTGAATTTGAACCAAGTGTCTCTGGCAAAACGTTTTTCCAGGTATGGGCATCAAATTAAACCCATTTTTTTTTGTTTTTTTCTTGTTCTTCCATGGGTTTCTATCACCCATGTATTTTTCATCATTTGTGATTGCATTTGGTTGTGTTTTTTTTTTTGTTTTTGTTTTATTGAGAGGAGAGGGTTTATTTTGGTCAAAAATGAAAAAAATTCTTTGTTAAATTTTGTTTTTTATATTTTTTCTTGTGCTCTTAATTTCTTCCCATTATTTTTGCTTGTGTTTCAACATGTATTTTTTCCTATTATTTTTGCATTGAGTTGAGAGTTTTTTTTTGTGAAAAAAATCAAAATATTGTATGTAAAATTGTAATTTTTTTATTTTATTTTTTAACTGGCATTTTTTCTTGTGCCCTAGGTTCAAATTTCAACTTTCAAACTTCAAAGTTCAAAGTTTCCAACATGCCAAGGAAATTAGATCCTTTATGGGAATTTGGTGAACCTGATCAGGGGTTTGACCGAGCAAACTTGACTTGCAAATTATGTGGTCAACACATGACAGGGGGCGTATACAGGTTGAAATACCACCTGGCACAAATTCCAGGGCATGAAGTAGGCCCTTGCACAAATACCACTCCAGAAATAATCAAAAGAGCCATGAACTCATTGGAAGGAATTGAAACCACTAAACTCAGCAAGGCAGCCCTGAAGAGTCAAATATCAGGGTTTAGAGCTGACCGTGACAGTGGTAGTGGCGGTTCAGCATCAGCATCTTCTACAGGCAGCCTCGTAGCTGCCTCCTCATTTTTTGCTCCTAGAACCACTCCCGGGGCACAGCCATCTATCTCCTCCCTTATTAAAAAAAAGGAGAAGGAAGAAGTTGATAGATTGTTGGGCAAATTGTTTCTTTGGAGTGATATTCCTTTCACTGTTGCCAGGCACAATCCATTTTATCAGGCTACGATTGATGCTATCGCTGTTGTTGGCCCAGGATACAAAGCCCCCTCATATGATGACTTTAGAGGGCGCATTCTGCAAAATGAGAAAGCTGACTACACCAAGAGATTAGAGGAGTTAAGGGCATCATGGGAAATCACAGGATGCACTGTGATGTCAGATGGTTGGACTGATCAAAGGGGTAGGACCCTTATTAACTTCTTGGTCAGTTGTCCCAAGGGGACAATGTTTATGAAATCTGTTGATGCATTTGCACATGTCAAAGATGCAAGATTATTATGTGATTTATTAGATGTGTTCATTATGGAGGTTGGGCCCCAAAATGTTGTCCAAATCATAACGGACAACGCTGCAAACTATGTTTCTGTTGGCAAGATGCTTATGGAGAGGTATCCGAGCATATTTTGGACACCTTGCGCTGCACATTGTCTTGATTTGATGTTGGAGGACATCGGAAAGATTGATTTTGTCAAAGATATTGTAGAATCATCAAAGAGCATCACAAAATTTATATATAATCATGCATCTGTGCTTAGTTTGATGAGGACATTCACCAACAAGAAGGAGTTGGTGCGGCCTGCTATTACACATTTCGCCACTAGTTTCATATCTCTTCAATCCCTCTTGAATTCTAAGTGGGATTTGAAGAGAATGTTTGTTTCAGATGAGTGGCGTGCTTTGACTATCAGCCGCAAATCAGAGGGAGAGGCCATCTGCAGGTTGGTGTCATATCAGGAAAGTTTCTGGGCTGGAGTGGAAGAGGTGTGCAGCATTACTGAACCTTTGGTAAAGGTTCTTAAATTGGTGGATGGAGACAAGCCCGCAATGGGCTACTTGTATGAGGCCATGGATAGGGCCAAAGAAGCTGTTCGCAGCTATTATGATGATAAGGGTGATGAGGGGTTTCAAAGACAACTTCTTTTATGGGAAGTGATTGATGATCGATGGAACAACACACTCCATCATCCCATTCATGCTGCAGGGGTCTTCCTGAACCCCGCATTTTCTTATTCATGTGGCTTCCAATTTGATGCTGAGGTCATGGATGGCTTTTTCACTTGTGTTCAGAAGATGGTGCCAAATCCATCAGAACATGCAGAGATATCCAAAGAGATGGAGGTATACAGAATGGCAGGTGGCACCTTGAGCTTCGACATGGCTGTCCAGGATAGGACTATTAAAATGCCAGGTAAGATTTTCATTATTTTAAAATTTTTCTTATGTTTGTAACTTTATAAATTTATCTTATTTGTTGTCACTTGTAACTTGTAGATGCATGGTGGAGGAGCTACGGTGGCAGATTACCAAAACTCCAAAAATTTGCCATTAGAATACTCAGCCAAACATGTAGCTCTTCAGGATGCGAGCGCAACTGGAGTGTATTTGAAAAAATACACACCAAAAGGCGCAACAGGTAAAAAACTTAAAATATTCCAACTGATTTTTTGAATTCATTAAATATTTTTTTTAAATATTTAATTTATTAATTTATGACCCTTGTACAGGTTGGAGGGCCAGCGGCTCAATGACATGGTTTACGTCTACTACAATCTTAGATTGTGGGTGAGACAACTTGAGAGGACCCCTGATGTGGAGGCCATCTCTTTAGATGCGATTGACACCACTGCTGAATGGAGGGTTGAGGCTGAGAGGCCTGTCATGGAGTCAGCCCCTGATTGGATAGAGCAGGAAGTAGTGGAGGGGGAGGAGGACGAGGAGGAGGAGCAGCAGCAGGAGGAGGAGGAGGAGCAGGAGGAGGAGGTGACACCACCTACCACTACTACCGGTAGAGGACGTGGTCTGCCTCCCTTAGCTCCTAGTGCTTCAGGTTCCCATTCTGTTGCTACTTCTAGAGCACGACAGAGTCCATTGCCATTCCTGCCAGCTTCTTCATCTAGAGGGAAAGACAAAGCTGTTGTATTTTCTCGCAAGAGGGGCAGAGGAAATCAGTAGTATAGGACCATAGGTTATATGGTGCATTGACATTCCTTCGTATATGACATTATGACTCATGATATGAGATACATTATTATATTTTTTGTTGATATTTTGAGGTTGAGTTGACTCTTGAGACTCAGGACTTAGTATTCAGGACAAGATTCAGTTTTATGTGTGATGTAGCACTAGACATGATATTACACATCTTATATATTAGTTTTTTTTTCATATTTATGTTTCAATGCATTTATTTTATGATGTAGATGCTTTAGATATTAAAAAAATTGAAAAAAAATCAATATTTTTGTATGTGCCGATTTTTCCCCGATTTTTACGATTTTTTCCCGATTTTTACGATTTTTTCCGATTTTTTCCCCTCGCCGATTTAATCCCGATCGCGATTTTCAAAACATTGATAATAAGAGCTTTGTGCTGTCACTTAGATATATTTTGTACTAGCTATTGTGCTTGGGGAGACCCTGCTCCTATGTACACTTGTGCTTCATATGAGTAGAGAGGTCTTTGGGGTTCAGTCATGGGTGTTTCTCTCTTGGAGCATGTGCTTGATTCAATGATGGTATAATTTTCTATTATTGTTTTATCTTGTATTTTCTCATATGTTTTTACAGAATTGTGAATATACAATTATCTTATGTTTACAATTGGTTTATTGATATGCTTTAGGCTAGACAGCTCTATCTATTTTCATACAAATTCTAGAGTTTTCTTGTCATTGTCTATTGATTTAATCCATATGAGCTAATGTACTTTGAAGTTTTGTAGAGGACATATTGGATTGAGTGGCAAGTGGGAGGGGAAGTCTTCAAAAGACCAACCAACTCTTGACATTTCCTTCAAGGAGCTTCTATCGTTATTTGAATCTTATAAGCTTATCTTTCGAAAGTGTTGGTTTTGCAAGGATCATTTTGACATAGTTTGTGCTTAGGTCAATTATTTCAAGCAACGATCCTTTTGACATAGTTTGTGCTTAAGTAAATTATTTCAAGCAAATCTTCATCTTTTACTCTTGTGCTTTCATTTCTTATCTAGCTAGTCAAAATTTTTTCATAAGCTTGACAAGTGATGGGGTTTTTTCCCATCACTTGATTTAGTTTTTGTGTATCATTTTGTGGCATTATCACTCATTTACATGCCCTCTTTTTACACTAACTTTGGTTTTAATTTTGCAGCTCTTAACATTTTTCCTCGTAGGTTCTCTCAAGCTCTAAAGATTCGTTTCCAAGGAGGTTGTGGGCATAAAGAGTGCTTGTGGAAGAAGCTAAGTTGTGCATCACCTTGGAGCTTCTAATTTCTAATTGTAATACCTCTTCTTCTCTCTTGAGGCTCCCATTCTTGTGGGGAATTCGTTGTTATTCAAAGAGCTATTATTGTATTGTTCCCATCAACTTTTTTGGGCAGCCCTCTAAGAGACCCTAACCATCATTGTAAACCATAATAATAAAATTTCTCTTTTTGTGAGAGCGTAGGTTTTACCCATTGGCATTCCTATCTCTCCACTTTGGGAGAGAACTTGTGGTTGGATTGACTTGTTGGCTCTAACAGTTCCATTTTTTACATCATATCACATGCATGCTTTAAATTGGTAATTAACATAGCCACACATCTCATTTACTTTCTTCAAGTTTGTTAAGTTCTTTAAACTTGCAACATTTACAATTGTTGCTACAAGTCTCAAAAAGCAATTTACTCTCACTTTGTGCAAGCATCCTCAATATTTTGTTTTAACAAACTTTGACACACTTGACTTGCCTATTGTCTAGACTCTAAATCATTCATGCTTTATGGTTGTGCCACATTTGCATTTTGAGTATATTTGGAGCATTGTGTATCGGGCAAATGTATCTAGGCAATCATTTACTTTCATGTCAAGCAATTTGCCTTTCATTTTCTCAAGTTAAGAGTTTCTTTTGCAAAGCTATTGTGGACATCAAATTTCATTCCACCTCACTATTCAAACATTTGCAAGCTACTTTGGAGAATCTTATATGCATTACTAAAATTAACATCCAACTTAAGTTGGTTGTATAGACATCTAGGGACCCTCCACCTCTATTGACTCCTCACTGTGAGGTTTGAAGATTGGAATTTAATTGAAATCTTGCTTCTAGAGTTTAACTAATAAAATAAACCAAGAGCACATTGACATCACCATATTAATTTACTAGCAATTTCCCATTTTGCTATCTTGATGTGTTTTGAGTTTCATTTGCAAATATCAATTTTTAATTTCAAGAAGAATTTATGATGCAAGGATTGTGAATTCTTTTACTTTTGCAACATTTAGTTTTCTTGTACTTGGAATATCTTTCATTGGTGCAACTCTATTTCATATATGTGTTCCTTTGATGATCATTTGAGCTCATGAGTAATTGATGTCATTATCTTGTCATTTAGGCATTTACTTTCAAGTATTATCTTCTTTATAGTTGCAATTGATGTTTATATGTTTATCTTGGACTACATTTGATTTTGGAAGATCGTTTATCATTGTATCTTGATTTCATTTTTTGAGCAAGCTATTTTTATTTACTTGAAGGCACTGGTCTATACTTTGAATATATCATTGAAATTTGCTCATTTATTCATATGCTTGCTTAATTCTTGGAAATAAGTTTTTTTTTTACAAGTAATCCAAATTAACCTTTCTCCTAGAGACTCATATCATATAACTTTTCATTAGGGACCACCCCCTTAGCTAACCTAGGAGATAGATTAAACGGAGAGATTTGGGAATAGGTGACAACCCCATCTCTTAGTTCTTGCCACCAACCACACCTTGTGGGATTAAGGGCTTTTCTCACTAACTGGTAGGTGTGTGTGACAAGCGGCAAGTGTTAACAGTTTGTAAAGAGCAGGGGACATCGACTGAGGTGACAATGGGTCCTTGTCCCGTTGTTTCCACTTGGTCTAGTGGTTTCCCCTTTGGAACCCCTCCTAGGACCCCTGCTAGATTGAGCAATAACAGAACCTCCACCCTCAAACCAAGCAAGGGAATCCAAAGGTTGAACCTCCACCCTCAAATCAACAAGGGAATCCAAAGGCTAAACCTCCGCCTGCAAACCAAGCAAGGGAATCTAGAGGTTGAACCTCCAACCTCAAATCAACAAGGGAATCTAGAGGTATAAACTCAATGGTTCCACCCAATGAAGGGAATCCAGAACTCACAGTTGAAAACCAACAACAAGCAAAGGAGACCTTGGAATTCCTCGTTATCAAGAGTCCAAGGCAACAAGCCTCCACCCAAGTCGTCAAGGGAATCCAGAGGCTTTACCTCCACCCTCCTCAAGAAAACACACTCCACACACACAAAGAATGATCTCGCAGCCTCTGAATTATGTGCCTTCATCCTTCTCTTTATAGATAGAATTTGAACCATGCAAGGAGGCCTAGTTCGATTAGCAATTCACTAGAGTTTTCTTCAATTGTGATTGCGGGTTAACTAAGAACTCAACTCGTTCTCTCTCCAATCAACATTGAAGTCTTAACTCGTTCTCTTTCCAATCAACATTGAAATCTTAACTCGTTCTAACTGAACTTATCACTGCCACTATTTCCTTGTGCACAAGCTCATATTTCATTATGCACTTGTGGCCTCCTATTTCGTTGTGCAGTTATCCCTTTTTCCTAGCGCACAAGCCTCCTATTTCCTAGCGCACTTGTGGCTCCTAAATCTGTGTGCACTTGCTCCCCAAGAATATGCACTCCACACACACAAAGAATGATCTCACAATTTGTGAATTATGTGTCTTCGTCCTTCTCTTTATAGATAGAATTTGAACCATGCAAGGAGGCCTAGTTCGATTAGCAGTTCACACAAGTTTCCTTCAGTTGTGATTATGAATTAATTGAGAACTCAACTCGTTCTCTCTCCAGTCAACATTGAAGTCTTAACTCGTTCTCTTTGTTGAGATTTTGTGTATTTGGGGTAGCATCATTTGTCCTCTAGCTCCCAAACTTTGTGGAGGGACTAAAGTTCACCTGATCTACAAGACCCAGAAATGGATTTGGGAAATTTCATCTAGTTTAGGAGATATTAAATTAATTAATTATTTTAAGTGTATTTCCTAGGTTAAAACTTAGGGAACTTAAATAATTAAAGTGAATTTAATTAAACATGTAATGAAATTGTCTTAAGTCACACGGATCAAGCTTTCTTTTAATCTTAGCCATTGATTCAAGATCTGATCATGGTTGTTGATTTGTCAACGAGAAAAGTATAAAGGAAAGGCTTTGGGTCATTTGTAAAGACACATAGAGGCAGAGCACTGAAGCTAAGCTGAGATTCTAGGGCAGGGTTGTGTTTTCGCTACAGAAAGGGGAATTTGGACCAAGGGGATGATCTGATCCCCGGATCTAGAATACACAAGAGGCAGAGATCAGCTCAAGGACAGTGCAGAGGAAGGCAGCAGCAGCAGCAAGGACATTGCAGTCCCTCCAAGGGCAGCGTGATTTTCAGCAGGAAACCCTCTCGAGTTACGCAGAGACCCTTTAGGGGCAGCGTAGTGACTGCGTAACCCAGTCTAGGGTAACGTAGTCTCTTCCGGAGCAGCGCTGAGGGTTTGGAGGACTTCAGAGGCTGACGCAAAGGCTTTCAGGGGCAGCACTGGGGTTTCTAGGCCCTAATCTTGGCTGAGTTCTGTAAATCCCGTTTTAGGGTGTGGATCAGTGATTATTTTGGACCTAGATCAGCCAATGAGCTGTAGATCTAGTGTTTTCTCTGTCGGGTTTTCCAGATCTGGAACCCAGATTTGTGTATTAAGAAATATTCTTAATAATAGAACCCTCCAGTAGCCAAAGATTGGTTTTCCCGCATTGGTTTTTTCCGGGGACTATTTGTCCAGAAATAACTGTGTCACTTTGTCAATGTGTGCATGTGCTTATTCTAGATCTGGATTGGTAGAGATCTGTTATGTGTTTTGCTTCGATTTTAACTTGAATTTATTCAGTTAATAACTTGTCTAAGTAGGAGGAGCATATCCGGATTAACGATAATAATTTCTACTTGAAGTATAAGATTCAGAAATTTCTACATGGTATCAGAGCAATTGCAGATCTAGGAGGGTCACCAGCAGGAGAGTCTGAAGGATCTAGCTGCAGAAAGCAGCTGGAAAAACAGCATAAACGCAGATCTGAAGGGACAGCGCAGTTTTTCAGGAGCAGATTCACACAAAGGGAAGGGTGGCGTTGTCCAGTGTTGTGTCTTAGCAAGCCCATGCAATTACTGCGTAGAGGCAGCTCAGAAACAGCGTTGGTTTGGTCTGAAGCCAGCCAGTGTAATTCAGATCTGAATCTGTCAAATCTAGAAAACACTGCAGAAAAGTTGCAAAAATTCAAAAGAGCTAGTGGGGTTAAAATTATGAAGTCTTCGGATTTTTAGCCTTAGCACAAGTGACAAAGATTGGGAGGAGATTAGCTTCTCAGGAAGTTTCTTGCCAAAGGAAACTTGCAGTTTGATTAGAGAATCAAAGAAGAAGTTGAATCATAGTTGATTTGGTAGATTTCCAAGGAGGGAAATCAAGTGTCAGAGGGAGCAGAAGGCACCTATTTCACCAAGGGCCTTAGATCCATTTCTCTAGCAAAGAAAAAGGGAAGTTCCGACACATTCTGAGCAAATGGCTCCTCATGGACTACGTGATCAGGATAGGCTGGATGGCCTCTCAAACTTTTTGGTTTGGAAGGCAAGGATCTTGATTGTCCTTGAGGCATACAATCTAAGAGACCATGCAGAGCAGACTCTGGCCACACCGATAGATGTGCATCTCCTATAGAAGCATAAGGAAGTTGTTGGGCATGCCAAGCGGCTAATAATGGATGGTATCAAGGACCATATTGTACCACACGTAGTTGAGAAGAAGACAGCTAATGAGATGTGGAAGGCCTTGACTTCCCTATATGAGGGAAAGTTTGTCCAAAGTAAAATGTTGTTGGAGACCCAAATGAGGTCATTCATGATGACCAAGGGAGAAGACATGGAACATTTTCTCTTCAGATTGCAGTCAATCAGAGATTAGTTGACTACAACGGGTGCAACGGTGGATGATGTTGTGATAGTCAAGACTGCCCTCAATGCAGTCACGGATGAGTGGGAAACCTTTGTCCAAAGTATCTTGGAAAGAGCGGACCTCCCAGATTGGGACAGCTTGTGGTCAATTCTGCGTCAAGAAGAACTCGGCAGGTTCACCAAGAGGCAGCACAGCCCAGGATTGAGGAAAGTGAATAAGGAAGTTGAGAAGATGCAGCGTTGGCTTCGAAGAAACAGTCGAAGAAGAAGAAGGATCTTTCAAAGATCAAGTGCTTCCAGTGTGGTGAAATGGGACATTTTGCCAGCCATTGTCCTCAGAAGAAAAAGGATAAGGAAGCATCTTCTTCCAAAGTAGTTGTGGCAAATGATGGGTCAGAAGATGATGCGGCCATGAGTGCTCATAAACCACGGAGGTGGAGTGACATGGACATGTAGAGGAGCTACATGGAAGACTAGCGGGATCCTTGAGCAGCTCATCTCTTGGATCACATGCGAGCTACAGCAGCCTTAAGACAGTAGCGGGACAAGTGGAGCAGTGGGTGCATAGATCACAGATGAAGCAGAGATAGAGGCAGATCAGAAGACTAGGAGGAGCAGTGTGTAGCAAAGCAGCAGCAACGTAGGAGTAGCAGCGTAGAGCAAAGCAACAGCAGCGTAGAAGCAGTAGCAGCACAGAGCAAAGCAGCAGCAGCGTAGAAGCAGTAGCAGTGCAGAGGCTAATGTGACTTCAGTAGCGCAGAGCAGTGTTGCTTACGCAGTGCAAAGCTGCAACGGCATAGAAGGCTTCAGAGGGATAGCACAGTGCAACAGTAGCGTGATAGATTTCAACACAAGGGGCTGATGTGATTTCAGTAGTGCAGAGGGAGTCTGATTACGCAGGCCGAGTTGTAGCTGTGCATCGTTCTTTAGATGCCAGCACAGATCTATAGCCTATGGAGCTTCAGTGATAAGGATGCAGCCCATCAAACTTCTTTGTCACGATTGGGCAGGAGATTCAGTTGTTTCTCTCAACAGCTGAAGTTGCAGTGCAGCAGATCAGCAGTGGCAATGCTATGAGCAGCACAGATGCAGCATATTGAGAGGGAGCTGCAGTACAGAGGTTGGTGAAGTAAGTGCTGGCAGAGTCATTGGCAAATAGCAGACAGACGAAGAATAGCAAGTGCAGTTGAGTGGCAGCAGCCAAGCTCAACAGCGCATTGCAACCAAAGGCTCAAAATCATGTAACAAATGCATGTGGGATATTGCTTAACACCCTTGATGCTAAGAGGGAGTGTTGAGATTTTGTGTATTTGGGGTAGCATCAGTTGTGCTCTAGCTCCCAAACTTTGTGGAGGGACTAAAGTTCACCTGATCTACAAGACCCAGAAATGGATTTGGGAAATTTCATCTGGTTTAGGAGATATTAAATTATTAATTATTTTAAGTGTATTTCCTAAGTTAAAACTTAGGGAACTTAAATAATTAAAGTGAATTTAATGAAACGTGTGATGAAATTGTCCTCTTAAGTCACACGGATCAAGCTTTCTTTTAATCTTAGCCATTGATTCAAGATTTAATCATGGCTGTTGATTTGTCAATGAGAAAAGTATAAAGGAAAGGCTTGGGGTCATTTGTAAAGACACACAGAGGCAGAGCACTAAAGCTAAGTTGAGATTCTAGGGCAGGGTTTGCTAAGAATACTCAGAAGTGTTTCTGCTGCAGAGAGGGGAATTTAGAACAAGGGGATGATCTAATCCCGAGGTCTAGAATACACAAGAGGCAGAGATCAGCTCAAGGACAGCACAAAGGAAGGCAGCAGCAGCAACAGCAAGGATAGCGCAGTCCCTCCAAGGACAGCGTGATTTTCAGCAGGAAGCCCTCTGGGGTTACACAGAGACCCTTCAGGGGTAGCATAGTGACTGCGTCACCTAGTCCGGGGTAACGTAGTCCCTTCCGGAGCAGCGCTAACGGTTTGAAGGACTTCAGAGGCTGACGCAGAGGCTTTTAGGGGCAGCGTTGGGGTTTCTAGGCCCTAATATTGGCTGAGTTCTGTAAATCTCGTTTTAGGGTGTGGATCAGTTATTATTTTGGCCCTAGATCAGCCAGTGAGTTGTAGATCTAGTGTTTTCTTTGTTGGGTTTTCCAAATCTAGAACTCAGATTTGTGTATTCAGAAATATTCTTAATAATAGAACCCTCTAGCAGTCAGAGACCGGTTTTCCTGCATTGGGTTTTTTCGGGGACTATTTGTCCAAAAATAACTGTCACTTTGTCAATGTGTGCATGTGCTTATTCTAGATCTAGATTGGTAGAGATCTGTTATGTGTTTTGCTTCGATTTTAATTTGAATTTATTCAGTTAATAACTTGTCTATGTAGGAGGAGCATAATCGGATTAACAGTAATAATTTATGCTTGAAGTATAAGATTCAGAAATTTCTACACTCTTTCCAATCAACAATGAAGTCTTAACTCGTTCCAACTGAACTCTCACTGAACTTGTCACTGTCATGTCTTGTAGTTTAACTAAAGAAGACTCCACTTAACTGAAGCTCCAACACTATGCATGAAAAATTGATGACCATTCTAGTAAACTGGAAATCAACTCATCGTAACTAAAGTCTATCTCATGAACTTGCACTCATGCTAGAGAAAGACAAATTTGTGGTCTTCACTGTCTAAGGCACAAGCCAGAAGATGTTTCATCGCTACATTTTCAACAAAAGGTCCTTAAGACGGATGTATTGAGATTCGTGAGGGAGTGCAACATTTGCCAACAGAATAAAGTAGAACACACTCATCTAGCAAGATTACTTCAGCCACTTCCCATACCGGAGCTAAAATGGCAAAGCATTTCTATCGATTTCACTACCATGTTACCTCAGGTGTTGGGAGAGGACTGCATTTATGTGGTGGTTGATCAACTCGCGAAGTTTGCACACTTGTTTGCCATACATTCCCAATATTCTATGTCACAGGTAGCAAAGTTGTTTTTCAAAGAGATATTTCGATTGCATGGATTGCCAAAGACCATTGTCAGTGACAAGGACAGCATGTTTATGGGGGGGTTTTGGCAGGAGTTCTTCAGATTGGTTGGAACAGAATTAACGCTGAGTACTAGTTACCACCCATGGATTAATGGGTAGATCAAGATAGTCAATAAATGGTTGGAGTACTATCTGAAAAACTATGTGTCGAGCCAACAAAAAGCTTGGATAAAGTGATTGCAGTAAGGAGAGCATTGTTATAACACCACTTATCACATATCGATTGGGATGTCTCCCTTCAGAGCCCTATATGGATATGACACACCAACATTTGTAGATTGGGTGTTTGGAGACATTAGGGTGCCCATAGCTAAGGATTGGATTCAAGGAGTCAAGACATATTGTAACTCCTCAAAGATAATTTGCAAATGGCTCAAAATCAACAAAAGATATATGCAGATAGGCATCGAGTGGAGCATAGATTTGAGGTTGGGGACCTGGTATATCTTCGTCTGCAAACCCATTGGCAAACATCACTAAAAGGGAAGGGGGTTGAGAAACTGAAACCCAAATTCTATGGACCTACAAGATTTTGAGGGGTATAAGAGAGGTCATCAATGAGCTAGAGCTTCTAGAGGGGTGGAAGATACGCAATGTTTTCCATGTTTCGTGTCTCAAGTGTTGAGATTTTGTATAGTTGGTGTGGTATCATGTGTGCTCTAGCCCTAAAATTTTGTGGAGAGGCTAAGACACACTTGAACTCCAAAACCCATAAAGTGTTTTGTGAAATTTCAGTTGGTGATCAAATTATTCAAATAATTAATTATTTTAATGGATTTCCTAATTCTAAACTTATGAAAATTAAACAATTAAAGTGAATTAATTAACACATGTGCTGAAATGTTCTAAAAGACACAGATCAAGCAGTCTTTTAATATCAGTCGTTAATGAATGATTTAATCTCAGTCGTTGATGAGATCATTGAAAAAGTATAAGAGAAAGGCTTGAGGGTCAGTTGGAGACACACACACAGTTGCGGCGCTAAGAAATAGATCTGGAATTCTAGGGCAGGGTTTGCTAAGAATTTCCGGAGGAATTTTCTGCAACGAGGGGTGTGAAAAATCCTAGATCTGGATTCCTACTGCAACAAATCTGAATTACTTCTTCTATTATGTTTCATAATTATTTCATTACTGTGAAATATCAAAGTAATTTCTGAAGCAGTCTACACAAATAATGTTGCAGAATAAATCCAAGTGCTAAAACAATCTAAACAAAATACAATGAAAAACATCCACATGTGACACAGTTATTTTTGGACTAAGTCCCCAAAAGAACCCAACTTGGAGAAACCGGTGCAGCAGATCCGAGGGTTTGTATTATTAAGCAACAGAATCTTGAATACAACTAAGGTGCCAACCCCCGACAAAGCCTTCAGAGAAATCTAGACAACAAATATAATTGTGAGATATACCTCACTCTGCAAGTCTCCGACTGATCAAAAACAGCGTTGGTGAAGCCCTCACTACCTCTGCGTGATTGCCTATGCTGGAACTGCGTAAGCCTGCGTGGGCAAGCTTGAGGAACTGCGTCACCCCTCTCTGCAACTGATCTGGCTGATCTAAAACTAGATTTTGATCCTCCTGGCTCAGAAACCCCAGCCTCTAGCTATCTCCGGACTGACTCCAAGAGACACTACGTGATTTCCTACAGGGATTGCATCACCCCTTCAAAAAACTGCGCTCTCTCTTCTCCGTAAATGCTACCTCTCTCTGAAATGCACTCCTGGTCCTCCTGACTAGTCTCTGCTTCTGCCCCTCTCTGGATTTGATCACTGAATCACAATCACTTAGCAAACCCTGCCCTAGTGATTTGATTCTTGATCAAAAGTTGTGTCTCCTCACACAATTTTCGAAAATGCTCCATGGCTCAAGTGTCTAAATGTGTTTTCCATAGGCCCATCACCCTCCTTATATTCTTCTGTTGAACCTTCAAAGGCCAAGACTAAAACATAATCAAGGGCTAAGATTAACTTGGAGGTGATCCATGACTTTATCTAGAAGATTCACACTTAGTTTAATTAATACCCTTTAATTAATCAGTTTCCCTAAGTTTAGACTTAGGCAAACATTAAAAAACGATTAATTATTTTAATTAAACCATCTCTAAGTGGAATTTCCAAAACCATTTATGGGTTTTATGGAATACATGTGTCCTAGCCTATATACAAAGTTACAAGGCTAGAGCACATCCGATGCTACCAAAATCAACAAGGGGTAGTATTGGTTGAGGGGATGATCTTATCCCGGAGCCAAGAGTTAGTAAGAGGCAGAGGAGTAGCAAACAAGGACAGTGCATAGAAGCAAAGGGCAGCAACAGCAGCTAAACAGCTATTGCGCAGCCGCTACGCAGGACAGCGCAGAGGCTCTAGAGGGCTTCAAAAATTACGCAGAGGGTCTCCAGGGCCAGCGTAAGGCCTGCGTCACCCTCTCAGGGGTTACGTAGTCCCTCTTTGGGTAGCGCAGTGGCACTTTGAGGCTAGCAGGGCTGACGCTGGGGCTTCAGGGGCAGCGCTAGAGTTTCTAGGGCCAAATCCGGGCCAAGTCTTGTAAATCTCGTTTGAGGGTGTGAATCAGTCAGATATTTGATCCTAGAACATCAGGATAGCTATAGATTTCTTTTATTCTCTATAGGGTTTTCCAAATCTGGAACCCAGATTTCCTGTACTCAGATTCTACTTAATAAAAAACCTTCATATATGTTGCACCAGTATTCCTGCTTTGGGTTTTTCCGGGGACTTATGTCCAAAAATCCATGTGTCACTTTGTTGGATGAGCGTATTATTCAGTAAATGATTTGCATGTGTAGACTGTAGTTGTGTTTATTTTAGTATTTTCTAAATCTAATTTCTGGAAATAACTTGTATAATTTAATTCAAGTAGGAGAAATAAACCATGATACTGCAGTAGAATTTTCACATGGTATCAGAGAGATAGCAGATCAAGCTAAATCTCCAGCAATCAGCTGAAGAAAATTTTGTCTGCAGGGTGGCAGCAGAAGCAGCAGATCCAGAAAGGGTAACTTGTTGGCAGAAGAACGCAGATCCAAGGAAGGACAGCATTGTAGCTGCAAAGGGCCATCAGGCTTAGCAAAGCCTTCCCAGGCCAGCGTAAGGACTGTGTCACCCAGTCTAGGGTTACGCATTCCACTTCTGAGCAGCACTAAGGCAACGCTGGGCCAGCCAATGAGACGCAGTCCAGTCATTTCTTCAGCTGAAGAAATTTTTTTGCCAAGATCCGGAAGCAATGATTCAAATCTTCAGCAACACTGGTGTGGTGGAGATTCTGCAGGTGCAGAATTGTGCCTAGCTAAGTCAACAAAGACGGGAGGAAGACAGTTACTCAGCGGATCTGAGCCAAACAGATCTGAGATTTGATCAGGAGGAACAGAGAGTGTTGTCCAATTGTGTTTGGGTGAAATATTTCCAGGAGGGAAATCAGTCTTCAGCAAAAGCAGTTACTAGAGGGTTTCTAGTCACCAAGAAACCCAGATCCAGAGTTTCTGTATCTACCAAAAGAGGGAGAAGAAGTATTGCTTTGTCAAATCTGAACTAGATGGCTTCTCATGGACTGAGAGACCAAGACAGATTGGACGGTGTGTCCAACTTTGTCATTTGGAGGGCACGGATCCTATCAATCCTAGATGAGTATGGCATCAAGGACCATGCAACGAGTGTCCTAGTTGTGCCTACAAATCCTGATCCTCTTAAGAAATTCAAGGAGAATCAAGCGTGGACAAAACGTTTGATAATGGACGGAGCGAAGGATCACGTTGTACCACATATTGCTGAAAAGAACACAACAAATGACATGTGGGTCGCTCTAGAAGCGATGTATCAAGGAAGCTCCGTCCAGCAGAAGATGCTCTTAGAGAATCAGATGAGGCTCTTCCAGATGCAAAAGGGTAAAGAGATAGATCCTTTCCTTTTTCGACTTCAGACCATTCGAGACCAACTGGTTGGCAAAAGGGCTACTCCAGATGAAGGGTTCTTAGTAAGGACTGCCCTGAATGCAGTCTCCGAGGAATGGGAAACATTTGTCCAGAGTATCCTAGGCAGAGCAACGTTACCTTCCTGGGCAAACATGTGGGCTATCCTCCGCCAAGAGGAGATCAGGAGGATCACCAAGAAAAAAAATACCAGTGGTGGGAATGTAAAAATGAAGAAAGAAGAGGAAGATGATGCAGCCCTTGCAACAAAGGAAAGAAAAGCAGCAAGGAAGAAGAAGAGGGACCTTTCCAAGGTCCGGTGCTTTAACTGTGGTGAACTTGGACACTTCACCAGCACTTGTCCTAAGAAGAAGGACAAAGGAGCTTCTAATTCCAAGGTTGCAGCAGCAAAGGATGATGGTTTTGTTGATGATGCAGCCATGAGTGCTCATGTGCCTCGAGAGAAGAGGTGGGGTGACATGGATTTGTAGAGCATCTACAAACAGTATGGCGGGATCCTTGAGTCAACCCTACTCTTGGTCACATACAAGCTACGAGAGCCTTAAGACGGTAGCGAGATGAGTCGGGAGATGGTTGCAGAAGGTCTCATTGAAGCAGAAGGGGGAGATGAAGAGGGAGTAGCATAATGCAAAGGCAGCAGCAACGTGGAGGCAGCAGCACAGAGGGGCTGATGGGACTTCAGTAGCGTAGAGAAGTTGTGCTCACGCAGTGCAGTGTTGCAGCATGACAGTGCCTCCAGGAGGGCAGCGTAAATCAGCATCCAGGGAGCTTCGGTGATGGAAGGAAACTTGACTTATCTATCAAACAGTTGGGCAGAAGTCTTTCAGTTGCTTACTTCTCGGCAACTGAGTTGCAGTGCAGCAGTTAGCAATGGCAGTATTATGGGCAGCATGATGCAGTGAGTTGAGAGGGAGCTGCAGTACAGATGTGGCAATGGCAGTGGCAGTGGCATGGGCAGCAGTACAGTGAGCAGCAGTGCAGTGGATGGAGGGCAGCAAGCCAAGCATCATCAGCACAGAATCCAACTTCAAAATCTTGTAGTGCATGGTGTGAATACATTGCTAGAGCACACTCCGTGCTAAGAGGAAGTGTTGAGATTTTGTATAGTTGGTGTAGCATCAGGTGTGCTCTAGCCCTAAAATTTTGTGGAGGGCTAAGGCACACTTGAACTCCAAAACCCAGAAAGTGTTTTGTGAAATTTCAATTGGTGTTCAAGTTATTCAAATAATTAATTATTTTAATGGATTTCCTAAGTCTAAACTTAGGAAAATTGGATAATTAAAGTGAATTAATTAACACATGTGCTGAAATGTTCTAAAAGACACAGATCAAGCATTCTTTTAATCTCAGTCGTTGATGAATGATTTAATATCGACCATTGATGATATCATCGAAAAAGTATAAGAGAAAGGCTTGAGGGTCAGTTGGAGACACACACACAGTTGCAGAGCTAAGAAATAGATCTAGAATTCTAGGGCAAAGTTTGCTAAGAATTTCCGGAGGAATTTTCTGCAGCGAGGGGTAGTATTGGCTGAGGGGATGATCTGATCCCGAAGCCAAGAGTCAGTAAGAGGCAAAGGAGCAGCAAACAAGGATAGCGCAGAGGAGCAGAGGGCAGCGACAGCAGCTACGCAGATGCTACACAGGTGCTACGCAGGACAGCGCAGAGGCTCCAAAGGGCTTCAGAAATTACACAGAGGGTCTACAGGGCCAGTATAAGGCCTGCGTCACCCTCTCAGGGGTTATGCAGTCCCTCTCTGGGCAGCGTAGTGGCACTCTGAGGCTAGCAGGACTGACGTTGGGGCTTCAAGGGCAGCATTGGGGTTTCTAGGGCCAGATCCGGGTTGAGTCTTGTAAATCCCGTTTGAGGGTGTGGATAATTCATATATTTGGTCCTAGAACATCAGGTTAGATGCAAATTTCTTTTATTCTCTGTCGGGTTTTCCAGATCTGGAACCCAGATTTACTATACTCAGATTCTACTTAATAAAAGAAACCCTCATATCTGCAACACCGGTTTTCCCGCTTTGGGTTTTTCCGGGGACTTATGTCCAAAATCCATGTGTCACTTTGTTGGATGAGCATTGAGCGTATTATTCAGTACATGATCTGCATGTGTAGACTGTAGTTGTGTTTATTTCGGTATTTTCTGAATCTAATTTCTGGAAATAACTTGTATAATTTAAATCAAGTAGGAGAAATAAACCATGATACTGCAATAGAATTTTCACATCAAGAAGGCCATAGGGAAACACATTGTCACTTCTACCGAGCTTCCATCATTGGATGAAGAAGGGCAGTTGATTCTGGTCCCAGAGGGAATTTTGGAGGTGAACGGAAGCTAAGAAACAAGACCATTAAAGAATACCTAGTCAAGTGGAAAGATTTGTCTGTCGAAGATGCCACTTGGGAAGGGAAATAGGTGCCCCAACATCCCAGATTGAAGTTGCTTGAGGACAAGCAATCTTGGGGATGGAGGACTGTAATGTCCCCATCCGATTAGAAGACATAAGGGGGTGATTTCGCTATCCTAGCTAAGTTCCCGTAGGCTAGGATGAAAAAATTAATCAAGGGAACACAATTCGCCTAGGAGAAAACCTTATAAAAGCTAAAAGGGGAAAAAGGGGACATGGGTCCTAAGCTAACGAAAATCACTTTTAAGTTATAAAGTGAGAAAACCCACTAAAGTGACTTTATTAAAATAAAAAGGTGGCAAAAGAGCCAAGTGAGTTATAAAAAAGGGAAAATGAGGAGTCTCTCCTCATTCTTGCATTTGTTCACTTGAGAAAAAGAAATTTGGAGACCTCTTGAGAAAAAGACTAGGGTTTTTGGAAAACCTTATTCTGGTTGTTGGTTTTGGTGTTGCAATTATACACCCTAACTAGTATAGGAGCAAAATCACTCAAATTACGACAGTGGGCTTCATTTTTCACGAAGAAAAAGAAGACAGTTGTAGAAATAAAGTGAGTTCAAAGTATTATCAGTTGATTTTATAGTCTGACTTACGGCATTCTATATTCTCTTTATAGGCCGTGTCTTCAATAATATTGGAGGTAGAGTTTATACCCACAAGAGGTCGAGTTCATTTCAGGTCGAGGGCTTCTCTATTCTTGCAGGCCAGGTTCTGCCTTAACTTTGTTGGTTGAGTTCACTTAAAAAAGGCTTTCTGTTATAATCTGTAGGGCCGAGTTACAGGAACTTTTGTGGAGGTTGAGTTGTAAATTGAGCAGGGCCAAGTTTCTACAACTATGTCTATTCGAATTGTTGTTGGGTTACAACAGTTCTGGGTTGTGTTTTCATTTTTGTGAGGGTCGAGCTGCTAACTATGAGGAGGTCGGGTTCTATCAAGTTGTGGAAGTTCAGTCTGATTATATATTTGGGTCAAGTTCTATATTTGCATGATAATCTGAGTTCTCTATTTATGAGGCTTGAGTTATTCATTGGAGCAAAGTAGTGTTGGTTGTAGCAAAGATTATACTATTGGTGCTACCTAAGAAGAGGATTATTATCTTGAAGTTGCATTGTTCAAGCACATACCAAGTTCCTCTATTATATATGCAACATTGTATTTCCTTCTATCAAGTTAAATAAATGACTGTGTGTCCTTAAATTTATGGTTGTTGCAAATGTATATTAGTGGACTATTCTATTTTTTAGTGCAATATAAATTACATGCTGCCGATTTAGATTATTTTACTAGTATCTTTTGGCACAATGTATCTCTATTTGAAATAAAATGTAAAAGAAATACACCTACAGTTGTGCACATGCAAATTGTTTGATGAAACTCCACAGTGACAAAACCAAGTAAACTCAAAAAAAATTGGGGAAAAGTTTGAGATATTCCTAGGGGGCATCTTACAGTTTTTTAATCACTTCCTATGTATTGACTTGGGAAAAAAATAATTTTCTAAAGTCAATTTATAATTTGATCTCAGCCTAATATTAATAAGTATTCTCAGCCTTGTGAGTGCTTAGTGGGGCCTGATGTCGCACAAAATGTCTAGGCACCGCGACAACAGCTCAGATCGGGGGCTGTCACCCTGATCCCCGATCTCTCTATCTAAGTTGTCTCCTTGCAAGCTAAGGGAGGTAGACACTAACAAAAATGAAGGAAAAGAACTGGTTGAAAATCAACCAATTCATGAGACACGGCTAGATAATCAAATACTTGTTGAGATTTACGAGATTTTACAAATCCAATTAGATTCAGAAGTTTAAAACCAGTGCCTTATGGAGTCAAAAATATCCCGTTATAAAAATAAAGTCAAGTATCCGATATGTAACTGCTGCTATGAAAAATAGATTCACCACAATGATATTTGATAAAACGCACCACAACTATGCATAAAATACTTTGAACCCACAGCAATGTTATCATGAGATGACCATCAAATTTAGATGCCAGGTCTTCGCAATATTTCTGAATTTTATGATATTCCAAATAATCTCAATTCGAAAATCAAAATTGTCCTATAGTCAAACCTTAGATAAAAATTTAAAAGCTTACCTTGACTATAGAATAAAAATTTTGAGATTTTTCTAAAGTTGAAAATTTAGAAATTTTGGGCCCTTTTTTAAATTTTTATTCCCTTTTTATTTTTTATCTCTAAAACTAAAAAATTAAAAATTAAAACTAAAGCTAAAGTTAAATCTAAAAAATTAAAAATTAAAAAATCTAAAAAAAAAAGAAAATTAAACTAAAGCTAAAAAAAAACTAAACTGAAGTCCTAAAAAGTAAATTTTTATTTTTGTTTTTGATTTTTCTAAATCTAAAAATTAAATTAAAAAAAAATAAATTCTAAAACAAATTAAAACTAAACTAAAACAATTTTAAATAAAAAAAGTCTAAAAGCTAAATCCTAAACTAAGACTAAAAGCTAAATAAATAAAATTCTAAAAAGAACTAATGCTAACCAAACTAATTTAAAACTAAAAATTAAAAAAAAAAATGAATTATATTTGGAACCTAAACTATTTAAAATCTAAAATCTAACAAAACAAATGAAACCAAACAAAAAAATTAAACGCATAGATGCGGGGTTTTTCTTTTTTATTGGTGTGCCTTTGTTTTCTTTGCAGGTCGGATGTCGACGGCGGGCTGGACGGCAGCAATGGAGTAAGATGCGACGGCGGCTAAGGAGTAGGAGAGAGGGGAGACACTTGAGAACGGCAAGGGAGAAAGGCAAAGAATGAAGCTGCGGACGAAGATGGAGAAAGGGCCAGGGGAGAAAGCACGCAGCATAGGTAATATGCAGAAAAGAGAAAGAAGGTTGCGTAAGGGAAAGCGATGAAGGGCAGGATATAGTGAAAAAAGTAAGGGAAAGGAGCAATGTGCAGCAAGAAGGAAAGGGACTTGCGGGAAGAGAGGAGTTGATGGAATGATAGTGTACGAAAGTTTGTTTGCAGGCAGCGTGGAATGCGTGAAGGCAGAATTGTAATGGGAATTGGAGGTAGAATGCAAAGATTATCTCAAGAAAAACCCAGTACACTCGAAATTCCTCCAGCAACTAAAATTTTTCCAACATGACTCAGATTTTTAGAATTTTGATTTAGATGCACCTGAGATTTTCTCTTTTGTAACAAAATAACACTCAGATTTGCCAGCAGAAACGATCCTGAGGCCAGATCTTACCCTCTGGGGGTTAGATCTGACTCAAATCTAAAAAACAATCTGAGAAACCCCCTACAACCCTGCAAAAAACCAGAACAGATCCAAAACTATGCACAAAAGAATTAATAAACCCTTACACCCTACAAAATATTTGCAAATTTACAATGCTAATTTATAGATTAGAGGCCCTCATGGCCAGATTTAAACCCATTTCAACACAATTTAGAAGATAAAAAATTTAAGAGAGGCACAAGCTTTAGAAGACCCTGCAAAACAACAATTTCGTAAGATAGCTTTGGGAATTAGGAAACTCTGAGCTTTTTCAGATTTACGAAATCTAAGAGTCGGCTGGTCTAACTAAAGACTTCCCCAAACGCTCAAACCTTAAAAAAAAACGATTCCCTCCACACTTAGATCTGAATTTTAGATTGATAGAGATTTAAGAAAATAAACATGAGACCTTTCAGAAAAATAGATAACTAGTCTTTCCGTCAAATCAAAAATGTCATTTTATGAACCCAGAAAATTGCACAAAATACCTGTATGCAGATTGATCCATAAAGGCCATCAACCATAAAAATGCTAAATAAAGTAGCAGAGTTTAGAGACAAATCACCACATAGATCTGAAAAAGGAACACCAAAGTTTGTAACCCCAAAGTCGTTATGCTTTATTCATCAAAAAAATCACAAGAGCTTCCAAGAACAAGTGCACGATTCAAAGATCGGATACAAATGTCATACCAAGACCTCTAATTTATAAGACAAAATCTCCAACGGCTACTTTGGTTGATCCATGTCAAAATAATCTCGACCGTCGAAAAGATTTGATCATCTTTTAATCTGGACCGTCGAAATTATAAATTTGAGGAAAAACGAATTTATCATTTAATTCCATTTTAATTAACTCAAAAATAATATTTTTGAGTTAATTACCTCAAAATTTTGACTTTGACTTAACCACCTAGGCCCAAGGATCCAAAATTTCTTGAAATTCTCAATATTCCCTTGGCCTGGGACCTTTAAAAATTCATTTTTTAAGGACCAATGAATTTTGTCTTTGAAGAATTTTATACTCACCTAGTACCTCAAATTAATTAAATTTCTGGCTTAGGATTTTTAACTAATTTGGCCAAAAAATTTAATTAATTGACTAAGAGGGCATTTAATTATTTTTTCCAACCCTCTTTACATAAGATAAATACATTTAGACACATGAAGGAGGAATACACATTCGTATAGACCCTCAACAAGGTACCCAATTCTGCGACTCAAAACATGATCTAGTAGACCAAGTAGTTTGTAATAAAATAATCTAGCCAACTAGCTAGGATTATTCCCAAACTACTTTTACAAAGACTCGATAGAAAACATTAGGACTCACTTAGCATCTTGATGACAAAATCCACCCTAGCTTTGGGGTGAGGCTGGAGGGGAAAACTCTGCCGATCACTTGTGTCGAAAAACACAAGTAAATCAGTGAAACAAAAAACCTCCTAGGATGGAAATAGTCACCAACATACTAGGCTTACCTAAGTTGTTACATACATGACGGTCTTACTTAAATCATTTACATCATAAACATGCAGAATGGGTTTACATCATTTATAAAAATGTCAGCTGCTGATGAAATCTGAATGGTGTGAACCTCGAACATGATGAATCTCATTTGAAAAAATGGGGGTGTACTGCTATGGGGTCGTTGACAAAGTGTGGTCAACATCTGGCTCTACTTGGAGACACGTTGCTTCATTGAAGGAATGTGAGAATCCAGAATCTGCATCCAAGCAACACACAAAATTACATAAGTAGTGTCCATCCAAATATTATCATTTAACATTAACCACATGAAAAATAGAAGCTCTTCTAACATTTATTATTCTACTTGACATGAAAAGTAAATCTAATCTAACTACAAAATGAAATGCTGAAAGGATGAGGAGTAGGGTTAGAAATACAATACAAAGGATGCCCAATGGCATCAGATGTCATCTTTGAAGAACAACTTGAGCAATTGGCCATTCGCAGGTAGCTGAAGTGGTTCGCCTTCCAACGTGCTCAAGTGGAATGAGTTTGGTCCAGCAATGCCTCTGATAATATAAGGTCCCAGCCACAAACTGTCAAATTTCTTGTGTTTTCCATGTTTTAATTTTTTCAGTCCCAAAGTAATACCACATCTCCAACCTGCAAAAATCTAAATCGAGATGATTTATCAAAGCTTTTCTTAATGTTAGATTGATTCTTACACATACTATCTAAAGCTTTCCTACGCGTTTCATCCAACTCCACAATCTGATCAATTCTATTTTGAACAACATCTTTATCAATGGAAAAATGTTGGAGGAGTTGGTAAGCTGGTAGTTTAAGGTGAATAGGCAAAGTTACATCCAAGCCATAAACTAATTCAAAAGGACTTTTACCAGTAGCTTTCTTTTTAGTAATTCTATCTGCCCACAAAGCATACTTGATTTTGCTATCCCAAGATCGCTTATTATCTCCTGCTATCTTCTTGATAATGGTTATAAGATTTTTATTACTTGATTCAGCTAAGCCATTACCCTGAGGATAGTAGTTAGATGAATGAGATAAAGTAATGCCATACTTAAAACAAAAAGATGAAAATTCAAAAGAACTAAAAGCCTTGGCATTATCAGTAGTGATCTTGGCAGGGACACCAAATCTAGTAATGATTTGATTTTCAATAAAGTCCATAATGACCTTTTCATTGGCATTCTTAGCAAGTTCAACCCATTTTGTAAAATAATTAGTCGCAGTTAAGATCCAGGAATAGCCATTACTAGAATTTTCATGGAATTTCCCGATGAAATCCAGACCCCAATGTTGAAAAAGTGCCTCAACAACCACAGGTTGTAGGGGCAAGGCAGCTAGCTTCTGCTTCCCAGTGAATAGTTGACAGACTTGGCAACTTCTGACAAATTTATGCACATATGAAAAAATCGAAGGCCAAAAATAACCAGCTCTCAGAATTTTGTGGGCGATAGTTCTAGCAGCATAATGACCACCACAAAATCCTGAATGAAACTCAGAAATCAACCTTTTAGACTCAATCTCATCAACACACCTAAGTATTATCCCCTCGGGATTTCTCCATCCAAGGCCATCCTTCATGAGGCAATACTTAGTGGCTTTTAATTTAAGAGCCCTTCTTCTATAAGCAACTAAATGGTTAGGACATGTAAGATTTAACAAATAATAAATAATGTCCTTATACCATTCATGCTCTCCTAACCTTTGCAACTCAGGCGAAGACGCATCATTAAGACAGATCAAACCAAGCGTTTTCTCATTACCTTCGGTCATCATTTCAGCCAAGCCTTGACCTTTGACTAACTTGGTGGGCTTAATCTCTAAATCATACTCTTGAATTTTAGTAACCCACCTAGCACGAGTCCCTAAGCAATCAGTTTGAGTTAAGATATCTTTAATCGCGAAATGCAGGACGAAAGCAATGATTTTATAATAACCCACATAAATCCTAAAATGCTTAAGAGACTTTACCAAAGCATAGGCTTGCTTTTCCATAGTAGTATACTTTAATTCAGAATTTTGAAGCGCTCTACTCATGAAAGCAATAGGCTGTTCGTGACCTTCCTTATTCTTTTGTAACAAGACACCAGCAATAGTATCTTTAGAAGCGAAAGAGAAAATCATAAAATCCTTTGAATAATCAGGACTCGCCAAAACAGGAGCTTGAGCAATAGCACCCTTAATCCCTTGAAAAGCCTTTTTACCATCTTCTTTCCACAAAAAATTTTACATCTTTTTTTAGAAGAATTTGAATGGGCTTAGCTATTTCTGCGTAATTTGGAATAAATCTTCTAAGAAAATTAGTTTTTCCTAGAAAACACTGAAGGGATTTAAGATTATGAGGTAGAGGAAACTTTTGGATTGCCTCAACTCTTTCAGGATCAATCTTGATCCCATCCTTGGAGATGATGTGACCAAGTAATTTCCCTTCAGTTACTCCAAAAACAGATTTAGCAAGATTCAAGGAAATCCTGAATTCTCTACATCTATCAAAGACCTGCTTAAGATGACCTATGTCAGTAATACTATTTTTAGAAAAAACAGTAAAATCATCCTGATAAATTTCAATAATTTTTCCAATTAAACCTTTAAAAGCATAATCCATGGCCCTTTGAAAAGTAGCCCCAGCATTAGTCAACCCAAAAGGCATTCTAATGTACTCGAAAATACCCCATGGTGTGGTGAATGTAGTTTTGTGACGATCTTCTTTTTTAACCCAAACTTGATTGTATCCAAAAAAAACATCTAGCAATGACATCATTCCTGAACCTGTTACTCTTTGCAACATAGTCTCCATGTTGGGAAAAAGGTAATTATCCTTTTTACATGCTAGATTAAGGTTTCTAAAATCGACACAAAGTCTAATGGTACCATTTTTCTTCCTAACAATCACCAGGTTGGAACACCATGTTGAATGTCTAGTTTGAGCAATGATTCCAGCTGCGAGCATTTTTTAAAGCTCTTTCTGAACCAAAGGGGCTAACTTAGGATTTATTTGCCTAAGCTTTTGACGAAAAGGTTTAGCATTCTTATCTTTCAAAGGGATAATGTGTTGCATGACATCTTCCCTATATCCTTTTAACTCATCATATGAAAATGCTAAAACATCCCTATATTCATGAAGTAAGTTGGTCAACTTTTTCCTTTCTTCTTCATTAGTACCTTTACCAATTTTGACAATCTTAGGGTCCTTAGAAGTACCAAGATTTACTTCAATGAATTTACCCGGATCCATTTTATTCTCTTCTTTCAGCTTTGTGGCATCATGCCGATCAAAGTGTTGCTCTAAAGCAACAATATTCCCAGGAGTAGGATTTATAATATCATCATGATCCTCAGATCCATCCTCCTTAGAACTTATCCGAAAATTTTCAAACTCATCCAACGAATGGCTTGCTTTTCATCATTAAAAACTTGCCAATGCTCTGAATTATCCGGGACTGAAGGTCTGAAAATAATTTCCATTTTTATCTTTTCCTTAATTAATTCATCAGATAATTGTAAAGTATAAGCGGCCACAGCGAGCTCATCCGCTAAGGAATTCTTTTCTTTTGGGATAGCTTCAAGGTTAATGGCATCAAAGTGTTCCATAACATCCCACACAGCATTTCGATAATTCCTTAACCTTTGATTTTTACATGTAAATTTATTCTTAACTTGCACGATAACCAAATCAGAGTCTCCCTTGATACTAAGCAACTTAATCCTTAAAGCTTTTGCCAACTCAAAACCCAACAACAAGGCTTCATATTCAGCCACATTATTGGTTGTATCAAACTCAAGTCTATAGGAAAACTTAAAAATATGACCAAGGGGAGACTTCAAAACAATTCCAGCACCCTTACCATACCTAGATGTTGCACCATCAAAATGCACATCCCAAACCTGATCCTTTAGGTCCTCAAATTTCTCATCAACCTTGTTATCTAAGGGAACCATGAAATTAGACATAATAGCATAATTCCCCACGTCAGGTTGTTCCTTCATTATTTCATTATGAGGTCTTTTAGGATCTTCTACATGGAATCTTCTTTCAAGTTCTCTAGTAAGCTTCACAAACCCTTCACCTCTAGGGGAAGGAATCATAGCATAAGACCAGTTCATCTAAATACTTCCTCCTAGATTAGAGGCCCACTTTCTAGATAATAACATACCCCAAGCATCCAGAACATCAACTACAACTATGTCCATAACAATCATGATGTCAGGGTAAACCGATAAATGAACTTGTAAATCCTTGATTAACCCATGAACTTCAATTTTCTTAGAATCCATGGCACATATGTTGTAGTACGGTCTAGAAACTCTTAAATTAAATTGTTCCATGACCCTCTTGGTCATGACACAAGTTGAAGCACCAGAATCCAGCATACAATAATTCAATTTATAACCATTAACCATTAAAGTAGCAAAAAATGGTTGATGATCCTTGTTATCTGACTCCATTTTTTGCAGATATATAGGGGCATCTTGATAAGAAACTTCAGGAGTCTTATCTTGAGCAACATTAACATGCGAAACTCCAAGAACATCTAAAACTTTAGCTCTCTGAGTAGGAAGCTTTAAAATCTCAGTAACAGGCACCAAGATCTTAGCATTATTCAACCATGCACCCAAATCAATATTCAAACCAGGATTAGGATTAAAAATTCGAGGGGGAGTTTGATTATGACCTTGCTCTTTATCCCTTCTTTGATAAGTTAATCCTTTGTCCTTAGCAATTTCCAAAACTTGATCAGGAGAAGGCTTTTCACCAAATAATTCAATCATCAAATCCCGATCAAAATTATTGATACTATGCAAAGATGTAGAAGGCCTAACATCTTGACTATTTTCCTTAACTTCCATCCAATCTTCCATAGACAAAGAGAACTCCTTACCAACAACATTTATCTGATTACTTGCCCCAAACATTCCACTATTCATGATTCTTTTAACAGTGGGACAAGTAACCTCTTCATGAAAAGCATCACAAGCTCTACAATAAGGTGGAGCTTCATCAACCATATTAGTAGATTCAAGCGGATTAGGAGGTCTCTGCTCACTCGGCTGACCTTTTTTCTACCAAGCATTATTTCCTCGATTATTATTATTATGATTCCTAGGTTGGGAATTTTGTGTTTGAGCCCTTTCCATTTGGACCAACCTAGACTGTAAAGTGCTTATTTCCTTAGCATGGTCAGAGATTAATTTCGCTTGGTTAAGTTCCATGCTTTCAAGTTTTTGCATTAACTTTTTCATAGGGTCGTCATCATCTTCTAGAGGTTCTTTACCTTTAGGCCCTTTTAATTTTGTCGCAGCCCTATCAAAACCAAGAATTTCAGACTTCCCTGATGCCCTTTTATCCTTTTCAAGTTCTTCAGCTAAAGATTGGCAAGCCTTATAATTGGCAGTTTTAGCACGCCTTAACTCATATGAAGTATCAGAATTAAAAGCATCAATGTAAAAATTCAGAAGAGATCCATCAAGAGGTTTATGAGTTTGAGATATTTCTCTAAGGATACCATTAAATCTCCTGTTAAATTCTTCAATCGTTTCATTTTCTTTCTTTTTTATGGTACTGATCTCTTTCACCAAATGCCTATCTTCCTTTTTATCACCATACTTGTCTTTAAAGGCAGCTACAATTGATTCAAAGGTATCGAATGAATTATCAGGTTTTTCAGTAAACCATTCTATAACATCTTGGTCAAAAGTAAGAACAAAGAGCCTCATCTTTACATCATCGAATTGTTATTTGCAACCGCAAATCTATTCCACTAATTAGCAAAATCAAACAAAGATTTGACACTAACTACATTATTTCCTTGAAAAGAAGGTAATTTATCCATTCCAGTTTGAGGGAAAGCATGGGGATAACCCTGAATATTAGCAAAATTACACGAGGCAAATAATTCCATGATATCGTGTTGAGGCGGATCAAAAAAAGAGAATGGATATCAGAGAGAGCTTCCTGGCCGAGATTAACAAGAAGTGTACGAAAAGAGAGCTTGTGTAATCAGACTCTGAGAACCCTTTCAGGATCTGGAGTAGGATTAATCAAGCTACTTGGATGTCTTCTAGTATAAATTCTTGTGGAAGATGAAGCCAATGGAATCGCCACTAGGACAGGAAGCTAACCCAAATACCTGAGATGAAAGATGAATAAAGAGATGAAAGTTGTAAAGCCAAAGTCCAATAAATGGGTCCCCGGCAACAGCGCCAAAAAATGTTGTCGCACAAAATGTCTAGGCACCGCAACAACGGCTAAGATCGAGTGTTGTCACCCTGATCCCCAATCTCTCTATCTAAGTTATCTCCTTGCAAGCTAAGGGAGGTAGACCTTAACAAAAATGAAGGAAAAGAACTGGTTGAAAATCAACCAATTCAGGTGACACAGCTAGATAATCAAATACTTGTTGAGATTTACGAAATTTTACAAATCCAATTAGATTCAAAAGTTTAAAACCAGTGCCTTATGGAGTCAAAAATATCTCGTTATAAAAATAAAGTCAAGTATCTGATATGTAACTGCTGCTATGAAAAATAGAATCACCACAATGATATTCGATAAAACGCACCACAACTATGCATTAAAATACTTTGAACCCATAGCAATGTTATCATGAGATGACCATCGAATTTAAATGCCAGATCTTTGCAATATTTCCGAATTTTATGATATTCCAAATAATCTCAATTCGAAAATCAAAATTTTCCTATAGTCAAACCTTAGATGAAAATTTAAAAGCTTACCTTGACTATGGAATAAAATTTTTGAGAATTTTCTAAAGTTGAAAATTTAGAAATTTTTGGGCCCTTTTTTTAATTTTTATTCCCTTTTTATTTTTTATCTCTAAAACTAAAAAATTAAAAATAAAAACTAAAGCTAAAGTTAAATCTAAAAAATCTAAAAAAAAAAAAAAAACCAAAGCTAAACAAAACTAAACTGAAGTCCTAAAAAGTAAATTTTTATTTTTATTTTTTATTTTTCTAAATCTAAAAATTAAATTTAAAAAAAAAATGAAATTCTAAAACAAATTAAAACTAAACTAAAACAATTTTAAATAAAAAAATCTAAAAGCTAAATCCTAAACTAAGACTAAAAGCTAAATAAATAAAATTCTAAAAAGAACTAACGCTAACCAAACTAATTTAAAACTAAAAGTTAAAAAAAAAAAACAAATTAAATTTGGAACCTAAACTATTTAAAATCTAAAATCTAACAAAACAAAAGAAACCAAACAAAAAAAATCAAACGCATAGATGCGGGGTTTTTCTTTTTTATTGGTGTGCCTTTTTTTTCTTTGCAGGTCGAATGTCGACGGCGGGCTAGACGGCGGCAATGGAGTAAGATGCGACGGCGGCTAAGGGTAGGAGAGAGGGGAGGCACTTGAGAATGGCAAGGGAGAAAGGCAAAGAATGAAGCTGCGGACGAAGATGGAGAAAGGGCCAGGGGAGAAAGCACGCAGTGTAGGTAATATGCGGAAAAGAGAAAGAAGGTTGCGTAAGGGAAAGCGATGAAGGGCAGGATACAGTGAAAAAAGTAAGGTAAAGGAGCAACGTGCAGCAAGAAGGAAAGGGACGTGCGGGAAGAGAGGAGATGATGGAATGATAGCGTACGGAAATTTGTTTGCAGGCAACGTGGAATGCGTGAAGGCAGAATTGTAATGGGAATTGGAGGTAGAATGCAAAGATTATCTCAAGAAAAACCTAGTACACTCGAAATTCCTCCAGCAATTAAAATTTTTCCAACATAACTCAAATTTTTAGAATGTTGATTTAGATGCACCCGAGATTTTCTCTTTTGTAACAAAATAACACTCAGATCTGCCAGCAGAAATGATCTTAAGGCCAGATCTTACCCTCTGGGGGTTAGATCTGGCTTAGATCTAAAAAAAAATTCTGAGAAACCCCCTGCAACCCTGCAAAAAACTAGAACAGATCCAAAACTATGCACAAAAAAATTAATAAACCCTTACACCCTAGAGAATATTTGCAAATTTACAATGCTAATTTACTGATTAGAAGCCCTCATGGCCAGATTTAAACCCATTTCAGCACAATTTAGAAGATAAAAATTTTAAGAGAGGCACAAGCTTTAGAAGACCCTGCAAAAACAACAATTTCGTAAGATAGCTTTGGGAATTAGGAAACTCTGAGCTTTTTCAGATTTACGAAATCTGAGAGTCGGCTGGTCTAACTGAAGACTTCCCCAAACGCTCGAACCTTTAAAAAAAAACGATTCCTTGCACACTTATATTTGAACTTTAGATTGATAGAAATTTAAGAAAATAAACATGAGACCTTTCAGAAAAATAGATAACTAGTCTTTTCGTCAAATCAAAAATGTATTTTTATGAACCCAGAAAACTGCACAAGATACCTGTATGCAGATTAATCCATAAAGGCCATCAACCAGAAAAATGCCAAATAAAGTAGCCAAGTTTAGAGACAAATCACCACATAGATCTGAAAAAAAGAACACCAAAGTTTGTAACCCCAAAGTCTTTAAGCTTTATTCATCAAAAAAATCACAAGAGCTTCCAAGAACAAGTGCACGATTCAAAGATCGGATACAAATGTCATACCAAGACCTTTAATTTATAAGACAAAATCTCCAACGGCTAGTTTGGTTGATCCATGTCAAAATAATCTCGACCGTCGAAAAGATTTGATCATCTTTTAATCTGGACCGTCGAAATTATAAATTTGAGGAAAAACGAATTTATCATTTAATTCCATTTTAATTCAAAATTTTGACTTTGACTTAACCACCTAGGCCCAAGGGTCCAAAATTTCTTGAAATTCTCAATATTCCCCTGGCTTGGGACCTTTAAAAATTCATTTTTTAAGGACCAATGAATTTTTCCTTTGAAGAATTTTATACTCACCTAGGACCTAAAATTAATTAAATTTCTGGCTTAGGATTTTTAATTAATTTGGCCAGAAAATTTAATTAATTGACTAAGAGGGGATTTAATTATTTTTTCCAACCCTCTTTACATAAGATAAATACATTTAGACACGTGAAGGAGGAATACCCATTCGTATAGACCCTCAACAAGGTACCCAATTTTGCGACTCAAAACATGATCTAGTAGACCAAGTAATTTGTAATAAAACAATCTAGCCAACTAGCTAGGATTATTCCCAAACTACTTTTACAAAGACTCGATAGAAAACACTAGGACCCACTTAGCATCTTGATGACAAAATCCACCCTAGCTTTGGGGTGAGGCTGGAGGGGAAAACTATGCCAATCACTTATGTCGAAAAACACAAGTAAATCAATGAGACAAAAAACCTCCTAGGATGGAAATAGTCACCAACATACTAGGCTTACCTGGGTTGTTACATACATAACAGTCTTACTTAAATCATTTACATCATAAACATGCAGAATGGGTTTACATCATTTATAAAAATGTCGGTTGCTGATGAAATCTGAATGGTGTGAACCTCGAACATGATGAGTCCCATTTGAAAAAATGTGGGTGTACCGCTATGGGATCGTTGACAAAGTGTGGTCAACAAGGCCCAAGTCAAATTATAAAGTGGGAATAAGGAACTGGTGGAGACAGTTCGTTGAAGGCATCAGAAGTGTATGTGTTCTCTTCAGCAATTGCAACCAGCGAGTTCAGCTCTAGGGTTTCACTTCCAGCACAAAGGAGCAGAGGAAAAGAGGCCATACGACCCTCAAATTTTCTAGTCCGATATTATCCTCGTGCAGAGGCCTGTGTTGTACGAATATATATGGATTTCGTACTACGTGTGGGAGGAGCGGCCTGAGAGGGCTAAGCGGACTCCAACTTGGGCATTGACGGGTTTTCAGAGGTTGTTGAGTGTTAAGGGAAATTTTCCCTCATCCTTGTAATTTTTCCTTAAAAGAGCAATTGTTGAAAAATTAATAGAGAACACACACTTTGCAGGTTGTAATATCCCAAATGGGATATTTTAACTAAAATTGCAGAAATAAACTTAGGCAGCAAAATAAATGGAAATATACACAGCCACTAATAGAACACAAGGGATGTCGATAAAATCACTGAGCCATTTTATTAATCCATGATAAAAAGTACATCAACATAAAGGAACAGCGGAACCTGAGCTTGCCAAGCAAGCGGAGCAAACCCAGAAAGATCTCTGGCCCAACTGATGTATGACGCTGGCAATGATGTAGATGGCTCGGCAAGGCGACTGCTGCAAATTGGCTACGGCAAAACTGACCTCTCCAAACTAGACTGAAGCACTGTGAGATCTCTGAGTGAAACCTCCTCAAGGGTATTTGGTTTCCATCCAATACTCACAGATCACCCGAGGGTTTCCGTCCTGGGGCTACGGTTGAAGTAGAGAACCACGTCCTCAAACCTCTCATACACAAGCAAATGATCTACTCCAAAAATATCTCCCAATGGCCTCCTCCCTTTCTTTTATAAATCTCTTGGAGCCTTCTAGAGCATTATTTTATTATTATTTTATTCATGGAGCACTTTTCCCTTTTATTAAAATATTCTTTTTTAATGCAGAAAAGGGTAAATCGGCTACCACGCCTCCTCCGGTCACTAAAATCCGTGTCTAACTGTCCCACCATGTAGGTATCCTCGTCCCGGTTCCAATGAACTATTACACTAAGGTGTTCCATCATGTATTCCTCCCGGAATGCCACCTTGAGTGTAATCAACTGAGTTAAGCCCATAAATAACTCAAATTTCCGAAAGTTATCGGAATGCACCGGAACGAAAGCCAAACCGCTCGGATGATGGAGTATATCAAGCGAATGCCTCCGAAAACCATGAAAACTCCTCAAAACTCCTCCAAAGAGCTCCTGAGCCTACTGATGATACCAACCTGTACCTGTGACCAGTCTGCTTCTAACTCTGGAAGTCCATCCTAGCCCTATCATATGTGACACCAAAAAAGGGAATATTACACAGGATTTGCCTGGTTCGGGTTTCCTCAATAATTTTTGGAGTTGTATGTTTTTAATGTGCTTGTGTCTTCAGAGTTTAACTTCCACTACAAATATTCAGTGAGAATACTTGGTATATTTACTAAATGCATTTGAAAGTTCAGTTTCAGTTTCTTTCACTTCAAAAAATTCATTAAATTAGTTGTTGAGTATTTAAAATCTTTCAGTTTCTTTCACTTCAAAAAATTCATTAAATTAGTTGTTGAGTATTTAAAATCTAACATGGTATCAAAGCTCAACCTCTTATTGAAGACTAGAAGCAACGTTTATTTCCTCAGAAGCAGGTTAAAGATAGCAAAGGCACAATTTATCAGTCAGGACCAATAGCAGGGTTTTATTGAAGCAACTCTGCGCTAGAGTTTTTGAGCAGTTCGAACAGCAGCATGGCGTATTTGGAGTTGAGATTTGAGGACCACCTGGATGGGGCCTCAAATTTCTGTTCTTGGAGGGAAAGGATATGTGTTGTGCTCGAAGGAGCAAGAGTTTGGGAGTTTGTGGACAATCCACCAGCCCAACCAGCTAACCCTCAGCAACTGGCTAAGCACAACAGGAAAGATGCGAGAGCCAAAAGAATTATCCTTGAAGGAGTCAAGGACTGTATCATACCTCACCTGTCTGGGAAGAAGAGCGCTCAAGCCATGTGGGCAGACATCATAAGACTATACTACGGTTTGAGTGAGGCCAGGAAACTAGTACTTAGGGACAAACTCAGAAACATCAGGAACATTATCAGGTTCACTCAAGTGATGGACAAGCAAGCAGGAGTTAGAGAGACAGTCTCAGACAAAGACCTTGTTAGTTTTGAACTGTTGGGTTTTCCCAAGTCATGGGAAAACTTCACTGATGCAGTGAGTGGCAAAGAGAAGCTTCTAGATTGGGAGCGGCTATGGAGTGATTGTGTCTAGGAGGAGATTCGGAAATAGACTAGACCCATGTCTCATCTCAAGACAAAGGAAGAGGAAAACTTTGCCCTAACTAGTAAAGGGGGTAAGTCAAAGGGAAGGAATGGTGCAGGAGGGGTCAAGTCCAGCTCTTGTAGCAAGAAGAAGAAGAAATATCCAATATCTCAACGAGATAAAGTGCTTCTCATGCCGTCAGTTTGGTCACTACTCCACCAAGTGCCCAAACGGAAAGAAAGGGTCCAAGAAGCACCAAGTGGCAAGCTGCAGCATCAGTAGAGGTGGAGTTCTCTTCTCACTTTGAGAGGGAGTTCTCACTCAAAGCTTGCATGGAAATCTTAGTGGCTAGCAGTGTGTGGTATATTGATAGTGGAGCATCCTACCATAAGACCGGGAACAAGGAGTATTTCAGCCAATTGACCGAAAAGGACATACAGTTTCAGTGTTCACATAGACCTGGGAGATGATGGTAGGTACCTAGCCAAGGGCATGGTTACTGTCAAGATTGAGAGGGAGTCTGTGAACCCTCTCTACTATGAAAATTTTTGAATCTAACAACCAGAAATCCTACTGCAGTTAACTGATTTGCATTTCCTACTTGTGTTCTTCAATTACCAAGTTATTTACAAAATTCTTCAGTAAACATTAATGCAAATACATTGCAGCCTACACCAATATATGGATCAAGTACTGAAAAATAAGATGAGACAATCACACAAAGGACACACTTATTTTTGAACTAAACGTCCCCGGAAAAACCCAATGCGGTAAAACCAGTGCAGCAGATATGAGGGTTTTATTATTAAGCAGATTTCTAAATTCAACTAGGGTGCCAAATCCGGCTCACCCAACAGAGACAAATCCCAATAGAAATACCTCTATCCGGAGACAGATATTTTGGCTGATCCAGCAACAGAATGATCAAACCCCACAGGTGACTGCGTTGTCCCCAGTGCTGCGCAGCAGCAGCTGCTCCCAACTCTGCGCTGAGACTGTGTCACCCCCTCTAGGAATTGCATCACCCTCCTTGTGAGCCTTCCCAGCTCAGAAACTGAACTATTGAATTGATGTCGGATCTGCCTCACGGAAACCCCAGTGTTGCCTCTTCAGTGATTGCATCACCTCTCTCAGGCTCTGCGTCACCTTCCTAGGTGTTGTAATGCCTCTTTGTGGTGTTGCGCTGCCTCTCTGCAATGTATTCTCGGCCTTGGACAAAAGTCCCATTGCCGAACTACCCCTCTCTGCACTAGAAGCTCACTCCGAAATTCTTAGCAAACTGCACCCCAGAATTTCGACTTAGCTCAAGTGTTGCTCTGTGTGTGTGTGTTCTCCAACTGACCCTCAAGCCTTCTTTTATACTTTTCCTGTTGAGATATCAACGGTCGTGATCAAATCTTTAATCAACGGCTAAGATTAAAACATACTTGATCCTCATCACTTAGAAGCTTCTCACCCACATTTACATTAATTCACTTTAATTATTTTAATTTCCTAAGTTTTAACTTAGGCTCCATTAAAAATAATTAATTATTTTAATAAAATGCACTCCGAGCATAATTTCTCCAAACAATTTTTGGGTCTTGGAGATATCAAGTGTTCTAGCCCCTCCACAAAATTTCAGAGCTAGAGCACATTCGATGCTACCCAAATCAACACTCCCTCTTAGCGAGGAATGTGCTCTAGCAATACTGTTGGAAACACTGAGAGAGGGGTGAATCAGTATTTCTTTTCAATTGTTATTTTTACCAGTTAGATCACTTATATTTAGAACACAAAATGAACAGTAAGAATAAATGCTTTTATTAATTTCTTCTTTACAATAAATCAAGTACAATATATGTAGGGCTCCAACCCTAGATGAAGACACCAATCTTCAATCTCCCAGGCTCCAACCTATATTTGCCAAGCACCGACTTGGACTTCCAAAGCTCCAACCTTGTCAATTCTGAGGCACCAACTTCAAGGGCTCCAACCCTATATCTGGTACAAGCTCCAACCTGGTCTCTTGAGGACTCCTATCCTCTAGGGCTCCAACCCTATCTTCCAAGGCACCAACCTTGTCTCTATGAGGCTCCGACCTCCTGCTTCATTTCGTCAAGATATATTTGGTTATACTTACGGCTCCCAAAGTCTTCTTTAACGAGCCCTGTCAATATTCACTTAGTCTTCATTGTAGTCTCCACATCACGTCATCAATGACAACCTTATCAACATAGAAGGTGTCATCACTGCTCTTCATCGTAACCAAACAATTTCTCCAAGGTTACTTCATGATGGCCTCATCGCATCATGGTCTTCAATAATATCTTCAAGACCTTCAAGGTGTCTTCAATAGGCAACCCAAGTTCTGCACCTGCTCTAAGCCTCTTCAAGGGCTTCTTCAAGAACTCTCCAAGGTAGTCTTTACAATGCTTGCCCACCAAGATATTTCTCCACAAGCTCCTCAATAGGTGCTCCAAGACATTTTTCAAGGTTTGCACCTAGTTTGCTGGCTTCAATCCTTCTCCATAATAAGATTCTTCAAATATGCTTCTAAAACATAGCTCAAATGTTGCTCTCACCAAATCTTCAAGATCTGCACTGATCAAGGCTTCAAGTTCTCCAAGTTCTAGGCTCCAAGTAAGCTTCCAAAGTTCACAGCTATTGCAGTTGTTCTTCAATTTTGCTCTAAAGGGTCTGCTCAAAGATGCCTTCAAAGATAACCTTTTAGATCTGCTCCAAGGGTGACTGTGCCAAACTGAGCTTCAAATTTAAGTTATCCGAGCTAAGCCCAAGCTACAAGTAGCTCTGCAATTCTTCTCCAAAATTGGTGACTGTCACAGTTCCGAGATAATGACAAGCTACAGGTCGAGAAGAATAAGTTAACAAGTATTGTTGGTCTGAGGTGCAATCAACAGTAATGGATCTCTTCCATAGTTTTGGTGTTGTAGACCGTGCTCCACAAGACTGTCCACACAACCTGTCCGAGCCTGAAAGAAGTAGCTACAGGACTGAGTTTAGGCAGCAAGGTGTTTAGAATCTAGATCACAGTGATGAAGCTAAACAAGAGGTTGTTTGCTTAACCGAGTGAGGTGACTGTTCACAGCTTTGATGTGCTAGCAGTCCGAGCCACCACAGGTCCAAGACAGTTGTTCACAAGGTGTCCAAGATTCCAAAGGATGACAGGTCCGAGCTCTCTATTCAAGCTCACAGTGCTGTAGCACTACATCCACTTAGTCCAAGCTCTTTATATGTATACCATAGATATGTTTTAATCCTTCAAAAAGTCTCCACAGGACTGAGAAACAATAAGAGAATCCAAAAGATCAAAATCACTCCTTTTATTTATCTTTTTCAGTTTGTGAACTCGCACTCCTGTACTGTTATCCCAGCTTCCAAAATAACACAGATTTCCTTCCACATGTGACTGTATAGTCTGAGATGTAATGCTGAGTTCTATTGCCAATCCAACCCCTTCAACAAACAATTAGACCGAGCCTAATGGGATGATTGTTCACTAGTATTAATGTGGTCCGAGATCTGTACAGTTCTGAGGGTTTTATTGGTGACTGTCCGAGCCCTTCTTTGATCCTCCACAAGTTTATAAATCATCTTTTGTAGTACAAGTTTTTATGCCCAAACAGTGGTCTAAAACTTCCTCCTCGACCACCTGAATTGCCTTCTATTACCTCAGAACCGAGTTCTGTGTTTTTCTCTGAATTAATCATCGAATTGATGATAGAAAATGAGTTTTCACACTTGTATTTATACAGATTTCGACCTCCAACGAAGGGACACGTCTCATGGTGGTCAGGCCGACTTAGACAGGTAGGCTTAGGTCGGCTAGCCTTGAAAAATATTATATTCAAACTTGAAAATCAATTTTCTCTCAAACTAGAAGGATTTAGAGGACGAGTGATAGCTCGTTAGAAAGGGAAAATTGCCCTCTTCGAGCCTATGGCAGTCCCAACCTTAAATAAGGTCATTTTACCATCAAGAAACTTAAATTTGTGAGGCTGTCATTCTAATTTTATTCATGGCAGCTCTTAATATTTTATGTCTAGGGCTCCTTCTTCATATGCTCAGGGTTCCATACACTTAGGCTTTCATTCATGTATATTAAGGGCATCATTAGTATTATCAATGTGTTAGGGCTAAGGCATCTTCTAGAGTATTATGGGCATTTAGATCATGCAAGAATATTTGCCATCCCGGTCATTGTCATCATCAATGACAACCTAGATTAACAATCTCCCCCTTTGTCATTGATGGAAATACTCTTGCCCTTTCAACATTCTCTCCCCCTTTGACATCAATGGCAAATGGGGTGCCCGAATACTCCCCCTGTCAAGCTGCTTCTTTTCTTCGTGAATTGTAGTCCTTTATAGGTATGTTACTCTCATTGTCATGGTGCTCTTCAATGAACTTGCTCCCCCTAAGCCTTTGCATATCTTCATGTAAATGGTCAATCAACTCCCCTTGCCTGCATAACCTCTGCTAGCTCTTGTTTTTTTTTTCTTCGACAAGAAAGATTGCATCCTTTTGATCAAGTGGAAGACATCTTCAACAAAGGTGCATTGGGCGAGTAATAAATCATGTTCTTCAATGGAAATAATCTTTCAAGATTGTCCATGCATGATTTATCAACTGTTGGATAGTTTCAGCAAGGATAGTTAAGAATCACAAGCTCCCCCTAACAATATGCATGGTCTTCTTTTTGGCAGTCTCATCATCAAAACTTGAAATATCAAGGATGACTTCAACTAGTCGACAACATGTGTTGTTGATTGGAGTGTTCAAAATATTTCCAGAGGCAACTTGCTTCCTTCTCCATACTTGTGTAACTTTCTTCTCTAGCATAGTTCTAGCTTGTGTAGGAGCCCATTTCAAGTTACAATCATGTGCCATATTCCCAATGTTATGGCAATTGAAGCACTCTATCTTGTTCATGAATAAGAAATCATGACTTCTTCTTGCAAAATTGCTTCTAGGAGATTGAGTGGGACCATTATATTTGTCCTTGTGGTATGCCCTAAAGTCCTTTGCCATGTGTTCGAAATTTGTACAAGAATAAAAATAATCAAAAAATATACTTTGGTACCTCGAGGATGGAGATTGCCTTGATGCACTTCCAAAGTCATTCTGTCTTGGGATTCTCTGATCAAATTTATTTCCTCTTGCATTCTTGACTCTATCTACATATCTTCTTGGAGTGGGGTTTCTTCCCATGTCACTTTGAATCTTCTCCTTTTCTTTGTTGGAACTGGGGGCATCAACATTTCTTCCAGGCTTCTCCACATCCTTGTTGTTTGAAGAATTAGCGTTTGCAATATTTGAAGGTTCACCTACATAGCCAAGCCCTGATTTATCAAGGGGAGAGCTACGCTGACTTAGGATGTCATCTATGGTTTGAGAGATTTTCAAGTTTTTATTCAGCAATTCAACTTCTTTTTCAAGAAAGACAATTTCTCCTTTCAACTTTTCACAATCTTCATCTTTCATAAGTAGTTGCTTCTTCATTTCTTCCATCATCCTTGTTGCTTCATGTGCTTCGATTTTAAGGGAGATGATATTTGATTTCATTATGAAGACTTCTTCATTCTCCTTTGCTAGACTACTCTCCATTTCTTCTTTTATTCTTGTAGCTTCACATGTTTCGGCCTTGAGAAGATTGATGTCTGATTTTAGTTTCAATATTTCTTCATCCTTTTCTTCTAGTTGGCATATCATGGTGTTTCTCTCATTTTCTGCTTCATTAACTTGTCCTTCTATGAATGCCAAAGTTTCCATCACCTTCTCGGCTCCTTGCGCTTGTTTCCTTGCTTCTTCTAGTTGAGATCTAAGAGAGGAGACCTCTTCCTTGTATTGACCAATCTCTACTTCAAGATTGTTCAAGCTCTTAATTCTTTGTTCAAGGTGGCTTGACAAAGTTTCTTCACTTTTCTTTGCCTTATCCAATTGATTTGTTATAGATATGACTTCTTCATGATGCTTTCTTTTATTTTGATGAAATTCCTCTTTAAGTTTGGCGAGCTCCTCATCTCTTTCTTGTACTTGAAGCTTGACAAAGTCAACTTCCTTCCTTGTCTTGTCTTGGTTACCATCTTGCGCTTTCTTCTTAAGTTCCTCATTTTCCTTTTTCAAATTGTTAATCTCTTCCATGGAAGCCATAAGTTTATTCAGAATATCTTCTTCAAAGTCTTCCTTGTTCTCTTCATCTTCTAGGTCTTCTTTAGCCTTGTTGTTATCTCTCTTATCTTCAGCTTCCTTGACGAATTCTGGATTTCTTTCTTGTTTTCCATCATCTTCTTGACTAGAGATCATTGTCAATGCTCCTTTTGAGTGAAGATCATGAAGTTTTTCCCATATGACTTTTGCTGACAAACATTTTTCAAAATTGGCCTTCACATAATTTGGTAACCCATTCAAAATTGCCTTCATTGCTCTTGTATTGTACTCCTTGGATTCTTCGTCCATCGTGTCATTAGTAATCACTGATTTCCAAACTTTAATTCCTTGAGTCTTCAAGAAATTCCTCATTCTTGCCACCCATATATCAAAATTTCCATTAAACAATGGAGCCTTCACAAATTGATTTACTTCAATTTCAATGGTTGGGGAAGACACATCTTTAGGAGGATTGGATACTTTCTTCCTTGGCTTTGCCGTTTGTGTTGTAATGATCAACCTTCAAGCTGTTAGGCTTTGAGTGAAGGTACTGGCTCTGAAACCAATTGTTGGAAATACTGAGAGGGGGGTGAATCATTATTTCTTTTCAATTGTTAATTTTACCAGTTATATCACCTATATTTAGAACACAAACTGAACAATAAGAATAAATGATTTTATTAATTTCTTCTTTATAATAAATCAAGTACAATATATGTAGGGCTCCAACCATAGATGAAGACACCAATCTTCAATCTCCCAGGCTCCAACTTGTATTTTCCAAGCACCGACTTGGACTTCCAAGGCTCCAACCTTGTCAATTCTGAGGCACCAACCTCAAGGGCTCCAACCCTATATCTGGTACAGGCTCCAACCTGGTCTCTTGAGGACTCCTATCCTCTAGGGCTCCAACCCTATCTTCCAAGGCACCAACCTTGTCTCTATGAGGCTCCAACCTCCTGCTTCATTTCGTCAAGATATATTTGGTTATACTTACGGCCTAAGTCACCAGGTTCGTGTTCGTGTTCGAGTTCGGCAACGTTGAAATTCGAATAAAGTTCGGGACCGAAAATTTTTCCAATAAAGTTCGGCGTAAAATTCGACATATAGAAATTTGAAAAAAAAAAAAAAAATATATATATATATATATATATAACAATTTTAAGCATATTGAAAGATAAATATGATGCACATAAATAAGATGATAGGATTATTGTTCAAACATTTACATCATTTCAATTTTCCACATATAAACCATGAAAGTGAGTGCCAAAATTCCAATAAATAACCAACTTTAGTCTTCCATACATAGTAAACAAGGTGAGAAATTCCCCTGTGTTCACTGTTATGTTTTTTGGCCTTCTATAAGGAGAATAAGAGCCCAAACCATTGACTCTGTGTACTAATCTGAGAGAAATTGTAGTGAATTATTCTCATCATTTTCTTGAGAAAATCCAGGGTGGAGTTTCAGCCTAATTACGGAGGCAAGTGGGGTGGTTTCGTTTTTACAAGTCATGTAGTCCAAAATTATGAGCATTTTCAAACAGAATTACTCAAAACGAGGTACCCCAGTAGTAAGTTAGTAACTGCATATTAATTAATGGAAATTTCACATAATGTGGTTATAGTCTATGTACACACTGAGACATAGATATGAAACTCAATGTAGTTCCATTGCAGATAGTGGAAATTTTGGGTAAAACAAAACAAAACCGTTGACCTAGCTTATAGACAGACTCGGATTACCAAAATATTACAAAATGTAATTGAGACATAAAGATGAACCGCTGTCAAATTTTTGCATTAGAACAACATGGCACGTATTCGAGTGAAGCTATAATTCAGAGTGACTAATCTGTGTTTTATATTTTATTTGGATTGTTTTAATTATAAAATTTTATTGTTTTTTTTAATTCTGGATAACAAAATGCACCTTCTACAAGGATAAATTTCAACCCTTTCAAACAGAGAGATATCAAAACTTATTGAACATTTGTATTTGTAAATTTTAAAGACGTTACTGCATTCAAGTGGCTGTAATGGGGGCGTTACACAGTTTGTGCGTCGACTCTGATATCAGAGAGCCGTGCTCTAGATATATCATATAATATAACTTCCCTCAGAAACATATCCTCCGAATGCCAAAAGGTCAATATTCAAGTCTGTAGGTTGTAGCAAGGGTATTTTGGCATCAAACGTTTACGGTTTCATTAACATGGCAAGTGAACTTATGGTTTAATTATTGAAAATGCCGACCGAGTGAGCCTGTAGGCTGTAACCTGTCTGCCGAGGCTTAACCTATATGCTGTGGCGTAGAGCTCTGAGTAACCTGTTTGATGTGGCGTCAGGCCGAGAGTAACCTGTCTGCTGTGGCGTCGGGCCAAGAGGAAGTTTTTGGTGAGCAGTTCGAGCAACAATGCCGCAAAGTTGCAAACCTATTACCAATTTACCAAATGCCAAAACCTAAACTCGAATTTTTTGCCGAATTTAATAAAAAAAAATGAATTTAATCGAATTTTTTCAGGTTCGTGTTCGGGATTATGTTCGGCATGAGGTTCGGCTTTGTGTTCGACGAACACAATCGAATTTGTTCGGATGCCGATTAAATTCGGCGAACTTCGAATTTTTTCCTTCAGGTTCGCCGAACCCGGTGACTAAGCTTACGGCTCCCAAAGTCTTCTTTAACGAGCCCTGTCAATATTCACATAGTCTTCATTGTAGTCTCCACATTACATCATCAATGACAACCTTATCAACATAGAAGGTGTCATCACTGCTCTTCATCGTACCCAAACAATTTCTCCAAGGTTACTTCATGATGGCCTCATCCCATCATGGTCTTCAATAATATCTTCAAGACCTTCAAGGTGTCTTCAATAGGCAACCCAAGTTCTGCACCTGCTCTAAGCCTCTTCAAGGGCTCCTTCAAGAACTCTCCAAGGTAGTCTTTACAATGCTTGCCCACCAAGATATTTCTCCACAAGCTCCTCAGTAGGTGCTCCAAGACATTTTTCAAGGTCTGCACCTAGTTTGCTGGCTTCAATCCTTCTCCATAATAAGATTCTTCAAATATGCTTCTAAAACATAGCTCAAATGTTGCTCTCACCAAATCTTCAAGATCTGCACTGATCAAGGCTTCAAGTTCTCCAAGTTCTAGGCTCCAAGTAAGCTTCCAAAGTTCACAGCTATTGCAGTTGTTCTTCAATTTTGCTCCCAAGGGTCTGCTCAAAGATGCCTTCAAAGATAACCTTTTAGATCTACTCCAAGGGTGACTGTGCCAAACTGAGCTTCAAATTTAAGTTATCCGAGCTAAGCCCAAGCTACAGTAGCTCTGTAATTCTTCTCCAAAATTGGTGACTGTCACGGTTCCAAGATAATGACAAGCTACAGGTCGAGAAGAATAAGTTAACAAGTATTTTTGGTCTGAGGTGAAATCAACAGTAATGGATCTCTTCCATAGTTTTGGTGCTGTAGACTGTGCTCCACGAGACTGTCCACACAACTTGTCCGAGCCTGAGAGAAGCAGCTACAGGACTGAGTTTAGGCAGCAAGGTGTTAGAATCTAGATCACAGTGATGAAGCTAAACAAGAGGTTGTTGCTTAACCGAGTGAGGTGACTGTTCACAGTTTTGATGTGCTAGCAGTCCGAGCCACCACAGGTCCAAGACAGTTGTTCACAAGGTGTCCAAGATTCCAAAGGATGACAAGTCCGAGCTTTCTATTCAAGCTCACAATGCTGTCGCACTACATCCACTTAGTCCAAGCTCTTTATATGTATACCATAGACATGTTTTAATCCTTCAAAAAGTCTCCACGGGACTGAGAAACAATAAGATAATCCAAAAGATCAAAATCACTCCTTTTATTTATCTTTTTCAGTTTGTGAACTCACACTCCTGTACTGTTATCCCAGCTTCCAAAATAACACAGATTTCCTTCCACATGTGACTGTATAGTCTGAGGTGTAATGCTGAGTTTTATTGCCAATCCAACCCCTTCAACAAACAATTAGACCGAGCCTAATGGGATGATTGTTCACTAGTATTAATGTGGTCCGAGATCTGTACAATTCTGAGGGTTTTATTGGTGACTGTCCGAGTCCTTCTTTGATCCTCCACAGGTTTATCTTTTGTGGTACAAGTTTTTATGCCCAAACAGTGGTCTAAAAATTCCTCCTCGACCACCTGAATTGCCTTCTATTACCTCAGATCCGAGTTATGTGTTTTTCTCTAAATTAATCATCGAATTGATGCTAGAAAATGAGTTTTCACACTTGTATTTATACAGATTTCGACCTCCAACGAAGGGACATGTCTCATGGTGGTCAGGCCGACTTAGACAGGTAGGCTTAGGTCGGCTAGCCTTTAAAAATATTATATTCAAACTTGAAAATCAATTTTCTCTCAAACTAGAAGGAGTTAGAGGGCGAATGATAGCTCGTTAGAAAGGGAAAATTGCCCTCTTCAAGTCTATGGCAGTCCCAACCTTAAGTAAGGTCGTTTTACCATCAAGAAACTTAAATTTGTGAGGTTGTCATTCTAATTTTATTCATGGCAGCTCTTAATATTTTATGTCTAGGGCTCCTTCTTCATATGCTTACGGTTCCATACACTTAGGCTTTCATTCATGTATATTAAGGGCATCATTAGTATTATCAATGTGTTAGGGCTAAGGCATCTTCTAGAGTATTATGGGCATTTAGATCATGCAAGAATATTTGCCATCCCGGTCACTGTCATCATCAATGACAACCTAGATTAACAATCTCCCCCTTTGTCATTGATGGAAATATTCTTTCCCTTTCAACATTCTCTCCCCCGGTCACGAGTTCGATACACACCCATGTCATTGATGGTATCAGAGGGTAGGTCACGAGTTCGAGAATCGATACACACCCGGCTCACGTTGGGGGGGGAGATTGTTGGACATTGGATAAACCAACGCTCCCCGTGTGTTTCGTGACATGGACTAACCACCTTTCGTGGATCCTTATCTCTGGCAATGCGATCGTTGACTAACACCATTGGGTTTTGGTCTAACGGCAATCGTGATTCCCAATAAATACTTCTCACCAGAAGCATCAACCTTATCCACAGCATCGGTCCTCTGTGCTGCTGATGCTCGGCCTACTGCCCCTCATCAACTGCATTGCTACAATGCATGCTGTTTGCCCTTGTGATGCCACTACCGCATGCGTACGCAACTCCCTCTCAATACGGCGCATCATGTTGCCCATAACACGCCCTTTGCTAACCGTTGCCTTGCAACTCGATTCTTTGAGGAAGTTAACCAACTAAAATACATCCACATAAGAAATTTTTGAATCTTAATTCTTATGTAGAAATTATTTATGTTAATATCATTAAGCTTCTCCTACTTATACAATTTATCAACTGAATAAATTCAAGTTAACATCAAAGCAATACACATAACAGATCTCTACCAATTCATATCTAGAAAAATAGCATGCACACATAGACAAAGTGACAGTTATTTCTAGACAAATTGTCCCCGGAAAAACCCAATGTGGGAAAACCGGTCTCTGGCTGCTGGAGGGCTCTATTATTAAGAATATTTCTGAATACACAACTCTGGGTTCCAGATCTGGAAAACCCTACAGAGAAAACTCTAGATCTGCAGCACTCGGCTGATCTAAGACCAACAATATTGACTGATCCACACCCTCAAATGGGATTTACAGAACTCAGCCAGATCTAGGCCTTGAAACCCCAGATCTGCCCCTGAAAGACATTGCGTCAGCCTCCAAATGCTCAGCACTGTCACTGGAAGGGACTGCATTACCCCAGACTGGGTGACGTAGTCACTGCGCTGCCCCTAAGGGTCTCTGCGTAACCCCTGAAGGGTTTCCTAAAAATCACGCTGTCCTTGCTGCTGTTGTTGCTGCTGCTGTTGCTGTTGTTCTTGCCGTCTGCTACTGTTGTTGCTGCCGTTTGCGACTGCTGCTGCTGCCGTCTGCTACTGCTACTACTGCTGTTTGCTGGTGGTGGTGGTGCCGTCTGCTGGTGGTGGTGGTGCTGTCTGCTGCGCTGTCTTTCTTGATCTCTTCTCCGCTTCTTGTGTATTCTAGACCCCGGGATCAGATCATCCCCTTGGTCTAAATTCCCCTCTCTGCAACTGAAACACTTGAGAATTCTTAGCAACCCCGCCCTAGAATCTCAACTTAGCTTCAGTGCTCTACCTCTGTGTGTCTTACAAATGACCCCAAGCCTTTCCTTTATACTTTTCTCATTGAAAAATCAATGGCCAAGATTAAATCTTTAATCAATGGCTAAAATTAAAAGAAAGCTTGATCCGTGTGACTTAAGACAATTTCATCACATGTTTAATTAAATTCACTTTAATTATTTTATTTTCTAAGTTTTAACTTAGGAAATACATTAAAATAATTAATTAATTTAATATCTCCTAAACCAGATGAAATTTCCCAAATCCATTTCTGGGTCTTGTAGATCAGCTGAACTCTAGTCCTTCCTCAAAATTTGGAACCTAGAGCACAACTGATGCTACCCCAAATACACAAAATCTCAACACTCCCTCTTAGCATCAAGGGTGTGCTCTAGCAATACATCACACTTATGCATTACATGATTTTGGGCACTGGTTCTGTGTTGTTGAAGCTTGGCTTCCTGCCACTCAACTCTGCACTACTGCTGCCCATGACCCTGCCACTCAACTCTGCTGCTGCCATTCTGTACTGCTGCCCATGACCCTGCCACTGCCACTGCAACCACTGTATTGCAGCTCCCTCTCAATGTGTTGCATATGTGCTGCTCATAGCACTGCCACTGCTGATCTGTTGCACTGCAACTTCAGTTGTTGATAGAAACAACTGAATCTCCTACCCAATCTTTGAGAAACAAGTCAAATGAGCTGCATCCTCATCACTGAGGCTCCATAGGCTACAGATCTGTGCTGGCATCTAAAGAACGATGCACAGCTACAACTCTGCCTGCATAATCAGACTCCCTCTGCACTACTGAAGTCACATCAGCTCCTTCTGCTGAAATCTATCACGCTGCTGCTGTATTGCGTTGTCCCTCTGAAGCTCTCTGCGCTGCTACAACTCTGCATTGCGTACGCAGTACTGCACTGCACTGCTGAAGTCACATCAGCCTCTGCGCTACTACTGCTTCTACGTTGCTGCTGCTATGCTCTGCGTTGCTCCTCCCAGCCTCCAGATCCGCCTCTACTTATGCCTAATCTGTGATCAATGCACCCACTGCTCCACTTGTCCCGCTACTGTCTTAAGGCTGTCGTAGCTCGCTTGTGATCCAAGAGATGAGCTGCTCCAGGATCCCGCATTACATCCATGTAGCTCCTCTACATGTCCATGTCACCCCACCTTCGTAGTTCATGAGCACTCATGGCTACATCATCTCCTGACCCATCATCTGCCACCGCTGCTTTGGAAGAAGATGCTTCCTTGTCCTTCGTCTTTTCTGGACAATGGCTGCAAAATGTCCCATTTCGCCACACTAGAAGCACTTGATCTTTGAATGATCCTTCTTCTTCTTCGGTTGCTTCTTTGATGCCAAGGCTGCATCTTCCTCCTCTTCCTTCTTAAACTTGTTCAACGCAGGGTTGTGCTGCTTCTTGGTGAACCTTCGTAGTTCTTCTTGCTGCAAGATCGACCACAAGCTGTCCCAATCTGGGAGGTCCACTCTGCCCAAGATACTTTGGACAAAGGTTTCCCACTCATCTGTGACAAAATTGAGGACAATCCTGACTATCATTGCTTCATCTACGGTTGCACCCATTGTAGTCAGCTAATCCCTGATTGACTGCAATCTGAAGAGGAAATGCTCGATGTTTTCTCCCTTGGTCATCATGAATGACCTCATTTGGGCCTCCAACAACATCTTTCTTTGGACTGATTTTCCCTCATATAGGGAAGTCAAGCCCTTCCACATCTCATTAGTTGTCCTCTTCTCGACTATGTGTGGCACAATATGATCCTTGATACTATCCATTATCAGCCGCTTGGCATGCCCAGCAGCTTCTCTATGCTTCCATAGGTGATCTACATATGTCGGTGTGGCTAAGGTCTACTCTGCATGGTCTCTTAGACCATATGCCTCAAGGACAATCAGGATCCTTGCTTTCCACATCAAAAAGTTTGAGAGACCCTCTAGCCTATCCTGATCACGCAGTCCATGAGGAGCCATCTGCTCAGAATGTGTCGACGCTCCTCTTCTCTATGCTAGAGATCTGGATCTAGGGTCCTTTTCGAACTGGGCACCCTCTGCTCCCTCTGAAACTTGATTTCCCTCCTTGGAAATCTACCAAATCAACTATGATTCAGCTTCCTCTTTGATCCTCTGACCAAATTACAAGTTTCCTTTGGCAAGAAACTCTCCGAGAAGTTGATCTCTTCCCAAACTTTGTCACTTGTGCTAAGGTTAAAAATCTAAAAACTTCAGAGGTTTAACCCCACTAGCTCTTTTGAATTTCTACAACTTTTCTGCAGACTTTTTCTGGATCTGACAGATTTAGATCTGAATCACATTGGTTGGCTTCAGACCTTACCAGCGTTGTTTCTGAGCTGCCTCTGTGCATTAATTGTGTGGGCTTGCTAGGACACAGCGCTGGACAGCATCACCCTTCCCTCTGCGTGAATCTCCTCCTGAAAACTGCGCTGTCCCTTCAGATCTACTTTTCTGCTGCCTTTCCAGCTGCTTTCTACAGCTAGATCCTTCAGATGCTTCAGCTGGTGACCCTTCTAGATCTGCAATTGCTCTGATACCATGTAGAAATTTTTGAATCTGAATTCTTATGCAAAAGTTATTTATGTTAATCCGATTAAGCTTCTCCTACTTATACAAGTTATCAACTGAATAAATTCAAGTTAACATCAAAGCAAAATACATAACAGATCTCTACCGATTCAGATCTAGAATAAGCACATGCACACATAGACAAAGTGACACAGTTTTATCTGGACAAATTGTCCCCGGAAAAACCCAATGTGGGAAAACCGGTCTCTGGCTGCTGGAGGGCTCTATTATTAAGAATATTTCTGAATACACAACTCTGGGTTCCAGATCTAGAAAACCCTACAGAGAAAACTCTAGATCTGCAGCACCAACAATACTGACTGATCCACACCCTCAAATGGGATTTACAGAACTGAGCCAGATCTAGGCCTAGAAACCCTAGATCTGCCCCTGAAAGACACTGCGTCAACCTCTTAAGGCCTCCAAATGCTCAACGCTATCACTGGAAGGGACTGCGTTACCCCAGACTAGGTGACGCAGCTACTACGCTCCCCCTAAGGGTCTCTGCGTAACCCCTAAAGGGTTTCCTGAAAATCACGTTGTCCTCGCTGTTGCTGTTGCCGTCTGCTGTATGCTGCTGCTGTCGTCTGTTGTTGCTGCTGCTACCTTCCTTTGTGTTGTCTTTCCTGATCTCTTCTCTGCTTCTTGTGTATTCTAGACCCCGGGATCAGATCATTCCCTTGGTCTAAATTCCCCTCTCTGCAACTAAAACACTTGAGAATTCTTAGCAACCCTGCCCTAGAATCTCAACTTAGCTTCAGTGCTCTGCCTTTGTGTGTCTTATAAATGACCCCAAGCCTTTCCTTTATACTTTTCTAGTTGACAAATCAATGGCTAAGATTAAATCTTTAATCAATGGCTAAGATTAAAAGAAAGCTTGATCCGTGTGACTTAAGACAATTTCATCACATGTTTAATTAAATTCACTTTAATTATTTTATTTTCCTAAGTTTTAACTTAGGAAATACATCAAAATAATTAATTAATTTAATATCTCCTAAACCAGATGAAATTTCCCAAATCCATTTCTAGGTCTTGTCGATCATGTGAACTCTAGTCCTTCCTCAAAATTTGGGACCTAAAGCACAACTGATGCTACCCCAAATACACAAAATCTCAACAATCCCAAATCCTGACATACTAGTCAATATGGATGCACCTCGATGTTGAAACTTCCTTTGTTGCTATTCTGCACTGACCCTCTGATGCTACTGCATTGTTGTTGTATCTGCTCTGTGCCTCCGGCACTGCAGCAACACTCCACTGCGCTGCTTCAGACTTTAGCGCTCTAGCTCTGCCACTGTCACTCCATCATCCCTTGCACCAACTGACTCCCGTCATTCTGCTACTGTCATTAAGGGCTCCCGTAGCCGTATGTGATCTAAGAGTTTCGACACCTCAAGGATCCTGCCCTTAGTTCTCTATGTAGCTCCAACTACAACTCCAAATCGCCCTACCTCTTCTCTAGAGGTGCATGAGCACTCATGACGCAGTCATTGACATCCTCCTCATCAGCCTGTGCTAGAGAAACCTTCAAGTCAAGCTTCTCTTCTTTGCCCTTCTTATTCTGAGGGCACTACGTGGCGAAATGTTCAATTTCCCCACATCTGAAGCATCTGACTTTCGAGATGTCCTTTTTCTTCCATCTTTGTTGCCCTTGTTGTCCCTTTGATGCGAGAGTCACATCCTCCTCTTCCTCCTTCTAGACTTTGATCCCTTTGTTGCTGCTTCCCGCCTTGGTCCACCCTCTGATCTCTTCCTGTCGAAGAGCTGCCCACATCTCCTCCCAGCTCGGAAGAGAAGCCCTGCCCAAAATGCTTTGGACAAAAGTTTCCTAGTCTTCAATGACTGCATTCAAGGAAGTCTTGACCATAAATCCAGGTTCTGGTGTAGCCCCTACGGAAGCTAGTTGATCTCGGATCCCTTGCAATCTGATAAGAAAAGGATCGATTTCTTCTCCCTTCTGCATCTGAAACAATCTCAGTTGACTCTCAAGCAACATCTTCCGCTGGACGAAAGATCCCTCGTACAATGTGGTCAAGGCCACCCACATTTCCCTTGTTGTGTTCTTCTCAGCAATATGTGGGATCACATGATCCTTGACTCTGTCCATGATCAGCATCAACCGAAACAACAACCGTCCTCAAGGCATAATCCTTGATGTGATGTTCATCCAAAACTGCCAGGTTCCTGGCCTTCCAGATGACAAAGTTGGATGCTCCATCCAACCTGTCCTAATCCCTTAGTCCACTCGCGGCCATCTCTGCTCAACTGAATGTCGAACAAGTTTCTTTCTCCCTCTTTTGTTGCTACCCAAGCAAAACTCGGATCTGGATTTCTTTGGCGCTAGAAATCCTCTAAGGATCAAGCTCCCTCTGAATCTCGATTTCCTTCACGGAAATCCTTCTGCCAACAAATATCGAAACACCCCTCTTGGATCTCTCTTTGCTGCTGCTTAACATTGGATCTAGACTTCTTAGCAAGAAATCTTCTGAGGAACAGATTCCCTCTACTTTGCTTCTGACCCACTAGACATTGTTCTGCACCAACAAAATCAACGTCCCACCAGCAACTCCAGATAGAATTTGTACTGCACCTCCAACCACGGCAACCGGAAAAATGAGACTCAATAGCCTCTGCTTTGGCCTAGTAATCACTACGTTGCCTTCTGCAGCTACAGCATCACCCTAGCAAGTTGACGCAGGCTTTGCGTGAGACTTCCTTGGGGTTAATTTTTGAAGATGTTGTATGCTTGATGCAAATTTACTTCAAACCCGATAACAAATAGCAATCACATAAACAAGAAAGTAAAATGTTGATAGAACATACCAATAGATCGACGGAAGACAAGCCAAAAATACACTTAACTTGATCAGCAAAATATATGTGTTGTGATGCGTTATGGCAGTCAACAGGATGCTTCAACCAGCAAAGTCTCCTCACGGTCAGCCAACCAGAAGTGTCACACAATCCTCAAGACAGCTCCACAAAAGTCAACAAAAGTCAACGTTGTCCAGTCAACGATCAACGCAAAACAGCAGCAGCAAAAAGTCAACGCAGCAGGTCAAAGGTCAACGTCTAGCCTCGGTTTTTGTGCCAATGAATGCGGCTTTCAAAAATCGAAAGTTTGGTGGAGTTTGAGGTCAAATGGACCAAGTGTTGACCAAAGTCGACGTTGGTCAAACCTGCGCTAAAACCCTAGATAGATCCGTACAGAAAACCCTAGTAGTTGTTCCACATGTGTGAGAAGAAAAGCCTCCAAAAGATGATCGAACCAATCAGACACAAGAGAGAAGTGTGTGATCAGTGGATGATGAAATGACCTCCAAGTTTGTCCAATTTATATCCATCTGTGAGGGCATGTGACACATCTGTTGGGGCTCCAAGCCTACATTACAATTCTGGCCGACCTTGCACATAAGTGGAATAAATTCAAAATAAATGTTTTGCTCATCCGATCAAGATGATCTTTAGATCAATCTTGCAGCTCTCCAAAAGAGGAGTCCAATAAAAATATTGGCATCATCATCTGAGCAGTATAACATGGAGTTTGGACCTAGTTGCGCAAAATTAACACTTGGTGACTACGTCACCCTTCCTCTGCCACTCTAGCCCAGAACCACGCTGTCTCTTGGGCAACTGCTTTCCTGCAGCAGATTTTCCTCTGTCCTTTTGCTGATGGCTTCAGTCCTCCTTGATCTGCAATTGCTCTGATACCATGTGAAAATTAATGAATCTAACAACCAGAAATCCTACTGCAGTTAATTGATTTGCATTTCCTACTTGTGTTCTTCAATTAACAAGTTATTTACAGAATTCTTCAGTAAACATTAATGAAAATAAGCTGCAGCATACACCAATATACGGATCAAGTACTGAAAAATAAGATGAGACAATCACACAAAGGACACACTTATTTTTGGACTAAACGTCCCCGGAAAAACCCAATGCGGGAAAACCAGTGCAGCAAATGTGATGGTTTTATTATTAAGCAGATTTTTGAATACAACTAGGGTGCCAAATCCAAATCACCCAACAGAGACAAATCCTGGCAGAAGTACCTCTATCTAGAGACAGATATTTTGGTTGATCAAGCAACAGAATGATCAAACCCCATAGGTGACTGCGTTGTCCCCAGTGATGCGCAGCAGCAGCTGCTCCCAGCTCTGTGCTGAGACTGTGTCACCCCTTCTAGGAGCTGCGTCACCCTCCTCGTGAGCCTTCCCGCCTCAAAAATCGAACTGCTGAATTGATGCTCGATCTGCCTCACAGAAACCCCAGCGTTTCCTCTTTAGTGACTGCATCACCTCTCTTAGGCTCCGTGTAGAAATTTTTGAATCTTATAACTTATGCAGAAATTATTACTGTTAATCCGATTATGCTCCTCCTACTTAGACAAGTTATTAACTGAATAAATTCAAGTTAAAATCGAAGCAAAACACATAACAGATCTCTACCAATCCAGATCTAAAATAGGCACATGCACACATTGACAAAGTGACACCGTTATTTCTGGACAAATAGTCCCCGGAAAAACCCAATGCGGGAAAACCGATCTCTGGCTACTGGAGGGTCTTATTATTAAGACTATTTCTGAATACACAAATCTAGGTTCCAGATCTAGAAAACCCGACAGAGAAAACATTAGATCTACAGCTCACTGGCTGATCTAGGGCCAAAATAATGAATGATCCACACCCTCAAACGGGATTTACAGAACTCAACCAAGATTAGGGCCTAGAAACCCCAGCGCTGCCCCTGAAAGCCTCTGTGTCAGCCTCTAAAGTCGTCCAAACCCTCAGCATTGCTCCGGAAGAGACTGCGTTACCCCACACTGGGTGACGCAGTCACTACGCTGCCCCTAAAGGGTCTCTGCGTAACCCCAAAAGGTTTCCTGTTGAAAATCACGCTGTCCTTGGAGGGACTGCGCTGTCCTTGCTGCTGCTGCTGCTGCCTTCTTCTACGTTGTCCTTGAGCTGATCTCTGCCTCTTGTGTATTCTAGACCCTGGGATCAAATCATCCCCTTGGCCTAAATTCCCCTTTCTGCAGCTAAAACACTTCTGAGAATTCTTAGCAAACCCTGCCCTAGAATCTCAGCTTAGCTTCAGTGCTCTGCCTCTGTGTGTCTTTACAAATGACCCCAAGCCTTTCCTTTATACTTTTCTCGTTGACAAATCAACGCCCATGATCAAATCTTGAATCAATGGCTAAGATTAAAGAAAGTTTGATCTGTGTGACTTAAGATAATTTCATCACATGTTTAATTAAATTCACTTTAATTATTTAAGTTCCCGAAGTTTTAACTTAGGAAATACATTCAAATAATTAATTAATTTAATATCTCCTAAACCAAATGAAATTTCCCAAATCCATTTATGGGTCTTGTGGATCAAGTGTACTTTAGCCCCTCCACAAAGTTTGGGAGCTAGGGCACAACTGATGCTACCCAAAATACACAAAATCTCAACAATCCCTCTTAGCATCAAGGGTGTGCTCTAGCAATACATCACACTATGCATTACATGATTTTAGGCACTAGTTCTGCGCTGCTGAAGCTTGGCCTCCTGCCACTCAACTCTGCACTACTGCTACCATTTTGGACTGCTGCCCATGACTCTACCACTACCACTGCAACCATTGTATTGCAGCTCCCTCAATATGCTGCATTTGTGCTGCTCATAGCACTGCCACTACTGATCTGTTGCACTGCAGCTTCAGTTGTTGAGAGAAACAACCGAATCTCCTACCCAATCTTTGACAGACAAGTCAGATGGGCTGCATCCTCATCACTGAAGCTCCATAGGCTACAAATCTGTGATGGCATCTAAAGAACGATGCACAGCTACAGCTTTGCCTGCATAATCAGACTCCCTCTGCACTACTAAAGTCACATCAGCCCCTTGTGCTAAAATCTATCACGATATTGTTGCACTACGATGTCCCTCTAAAGCCTTTTGCGCTGCTGCAGCTCTGCACTGTGTAAGCAGCACTGCACTGTGTTGTTGAAGTCACATCAACCTTTGCACTGCTACTGCTTCTACGTTGCCGCTATTTTGCTCTGCGATACTCCTTCCAGTCTTCAAATCTGCCTCTGCTTTTGCTTCATCTGTGATCTATGCACCCATTGCTCCACTTGTCCCGCTATTGTCTTAAGGTTGCCATAGCTCGCTTGTGATCCAAGAGATGAGCTGCTCAAGAATCCCGCCTCAACTTCCATGTAGCTCCTCTACATGTCCATGTCACCCCACCTCCGTGGTTCATGAGCACTCATGGCTGCATCATCTTCTGACCCATCATCTGCCACAGCTGCTTTGGAAGAAGATGCTTCCTTGTCCTTTTTCTTCTGAGGACAATGGCTGGCAAAATGTCCAATTTCACCACACTGGAAGCACTTGATCTTTGAAAGATCCTTCTTCTTATTTGGTTGCTTCTTTGATGCCAAGGTTGTATCTTCCTTATCTTCCTTCTTCACTTTGCTCAATCCTGGGTTGTGCTACCTCTTGGTGAACCTGCGGAGTTCTTCTTGACGCAGAATTGACCACAAGTTGTCCCAATCTAGGAGGTCCGCTCTGCCCAAGATACTTTGGACAAAGGTTTCCCACTCATCCATGACTGCATTGAAGGCAGTCCTGACTATCACACCATCATCCACCGTTGCACTCGTTGTAGTCAGTTGATCTCTGATTGATTGCAATCTGAAGAGAAAATGTTCCATGTCTTCTCCCTTCGTCATCATGAATGACCTCATCTGGGTCTCCAACAACATTTTTCTTTGGACAGACTTTCCCTCATACAGGGAATTCAAGGCCTTCCACATCTCGTTAGTTGTCTTCTTCTTAGCTACGTGTGGTACAATATGGTCCTTGATACCATCCATAATCAGCCGCTTGGCATGCCCAGCAGCTTCCTTATGCTTCCGAAGGAGATCCACATCTGTCGGTGTGGCCAGAGATTGCTCTACATGGTCTCTTAGATTGTATGCCTCAAGGACTATCAGGATCCTTGCCTTCCAAACTGAAAAGTTTGAGAGGCCATCCAGCCTATCCTTATCACGAAGTCCATGAGGAGCCATCTGCTCAGAATTTGTCAGAACTTCCTTTTCTCTTTGCTAGAGAAATGGATCTAAGGCCCTTGGTGAAACAGGTACCTTCTGCTCCCTCTGACAATTGATTTCCCTCCTTGGAAATCTTCCAAATCAACTATGATTCAGCTTCTCCTTTGATCCTCTGATCAAACTGCAAGTTTCCTTTGGCTAGAAACTCTCTGAGAAGCTGATCTCCTCTCACTCTTTGTCACTTGTGCTAAGGCTAAAAATCTGAAAACTTCAGAATTTTAACCCCACCATCTCTTCTGAATTTCTACAGCTTTTCTGCAGTCTTTTTTGGATCTGACAAATTCAGATCTGAATCACACTGGCTGGCTTCAGACCAAACCAGCGTTGTTTCTAAGCTGCCTCTGCGCAGTAATTGCATGGGCTTGCTAGGACACAACGCTGGACAGCGTCACCCTTCACTCTGCGTGAATCTGCCTCTGAAAACTGCGTTGTCCCTTCAGATCTGCGTTTCTGTTTCTTTTCCAGCTGCTTCCTGCAGCTAGAACCTTCAGTTTCTTCTGTTGGTGTCCCTCCTAGATCTGCAATTGCTCTGATACCATGTAGAAATTTCTGAATCTTATACCTTATGCAGAAATTATTATTGTTAACCCGATTATGCTCCTCCTACTTAGACAAGTTATTAATTGAATAAATTCAAGTTAAAATCGAAGCAAAACACATAACAAATCTCTACCAATCCAGATCTAGAATAGGCACATGCACACATTGACAAAGTGACACCGTTATTTCTGGACAAATAGTCCCCGGAAAAACCCAATGCGAGAAAACCAGTGTCTGGCTGCTGGAGGGTCTTATTATTAAGAATATTTATGAATACACAAATTTGGGTTCCAGATCTGGAAAACCCGACAGATAAAACACTAGATCTACAGCTCATTGGCTGATCTAGGGCCAAAATAATCACTGATCCACACCCTCAAACGGGATTTACAGAACTCAGCCAAGATTAGGGCCTAGAAACCCCAGCACTGCGCTTGAAAGCCTCTGCGTCAGCCTCTGAAGTCCTCCAAACCCTCAATGTTGCTCCGGAAGAGACTGCGTTACCCCAGACTGGGTGACACAGTCACTACGTTGCCCCTAAAGGGTCTCTGCGTAACCCCAAAGGGTTTCCTACTGAAAATCACATTGTCCTTGGAGGGACTGCGCTGTCCTTGTTGTAGCTGCTATTGCCTTCTTCTGCGTTGTCCATGAGTTGATCTTTGCCTCGTGTATTCTAGACCCCGAGATCAGATCATCCCCTTGGCCTAAATTCCTCTCTCTGCAGCTGAAACACTTCTGAGAATTCTTAGCAAACCCTGCCCTAGAATCTCTACTTAGCTTCAGTGCTCTGCCTCTGTGTGTATTTACAAATGACCCCAAGCCTTTCCTTTATACTTTTCTCGTTGACAAATCAATGGCCGTGATCAAATCTTGAATCAATGGCTAAGATTAAAAGAAAGCTTGATCTGTGTGACTTAAGATAATTTCATCGCATGTTTAATTAAATTCACTTTAACTATTTAAGTTCCCTAAGTTTTAACTTAGGAAATACATTCAAATAATTAATTAATTTAATATCTCCTAAACCAAATGAAATTTCCCAAATCCATTTTTGGGTCTTGTAGATCAAGTGTACTTTAGCCCCTCCACAAAGTTTGGGAGCTAGGGCACAACTGATGCTATCCCAAATACACAAAATCTCAACACTCTGCATCACCTTCCCAGGTGCTACGATGTCTCTCCATGGTGTTGCATTGCCTCTCTGCAATGTATTCTTGGCCTTGGACAGAAGTCCCACTGCTGAACTGCCCCTCTCTGCACTAGAAGCTCACACTGAAATTCTCAACAAACCACACCCCAGAATTTCGACTTGGCTCAAGTGCTGCTCTATGTGTGTGTTCTCCAACTAACCCTCGAGCCTTCCTTTATACTTTTCCTATTGAGAGATCAACGGTCATGATCAAATCTTTAATCAACAGCTAAGATTAAAACAAACTTGATCCTCTTCACTTAGAAGCTTCTCACCCACATTTACATTAATTCACTTTAATTATTTTAATTTCCTAATTTTTAACTTAGGCTCCAGTAAAACTAATTAATTATTTGAATAAAATGCACTCCGGGCAGAATTTCTCCGAATGATTTCTGGGTCTTGGAGATCTCATGTGTTCTAGCCCCTCCACAAAATTTAGGAGCTAGAGCACATCTGATGCTCCCCAAAAATCAACATCTACCTCAGAGATGTCCTTTATGTCCCAGGTTTGAAGAAAAATATTGTTTGAATCTCAACCCAACAAAAAAAGGGTTATGAGGTTATCTTCAACAGAGGAAAGGCCTTTATCAAGCCGTCCAACTCCAAAGCAACCAAGCAAATTGGAGTTAGGGTGAGGAACCTCTATAGGCTTCAGTTTCAGGCAGTTGCAGCCTTGAGCAGCAGAAGAGTAAGTGAGCAGAGCCATGACCTTGGGGAGCTTTGGCATAGGCGTATGGGTCACTTACACCATGTTGAAGATTCTTAAGGAGATTTCCATAGGGCTACCACAGTGCAGTGTAGACCAGCATGATGTGTGCAAGGGTTGCACACTTGGCAAGTATGCCAAGACATCCTTCCCCAACAGTGACAACAGGGCCAAGAGCATCTTGGAGCTAGTTCATTCGGATGTTTGTGGTCCATTTTCCTCTCCATCCCTTATGGGATATAGATACTATGTTACCTTCATTGATGACCACTCAAGAAAGACTTGGATCTTCTTCATGAAGAAGAAAGATGAAGTCTTCTCAAAGTTTGTGATGTTCAAAGCTTTGGTGGAGACCCTGACCGGTAAAAACATCAAAGCACTGAGGTCAGACAACAGTGAGGAGTACATCTCCAACGCCTTCAGGGATTTGTGTGCCAAGGAGGGCATGAGGAGACAGCTCACAATACCATATAACCCTAAGCATAATGGGGTGGATGAGTACAAGAACCGAAGCATAGTTGGAGCGACTAAGGTCATGTTGCATGACCAGGGGTTGTCAATGTTCCTTTGGGCAGAGGCATGCAACACTGCAGTCTTTTTGCATAACAGGAACCCACAAAGAGTGCTAGGCGAAGTTACACCAAAGGAGACTTTCACAAGAAAGAAATTTGATGTATCTCACTTCTGGATTTTTGGCAACCTTGTTTACTGCCATGTGCCTTCTAATAACTAGAAGAAGTTGGATCCCACAGCAAAGAAGGGCATTTTTGTAGCTTACAATGAGACGTCTAAGGCATATAGGGTGTATGTCCCATCACTCGGGAAGACTGTGATTAGGAGTGACGTGAGACTTGAGGAGGAAAGGGCTCCCAAGCAGAAGGCTTAGCCAACTCCACAAATTCAATCACAACCAGTTGTTGGGCAGGCCGAGAAGCACGCAAATGACGAGACAATGCAGGAATAGGAGGAAAGAGCAAAGCGAGTGGAGCCCACTTAGCCAGTGACTGCCAGCACAGGGAGAGGACAAGCCAAGTGGGCAAATTAGTTGATCAGGGAGGCTCAAGAGAGAGTTGGAGACCCCAACTCCACATTCAGAGAAAGTAAACAGCCACAAAGATATGCAGGGTACATGGCACTGATGACTAAGTTGCTAGACTCAGAGCCTTCTTATTACGAGGAGGCACCCTCTCAATGAGAATAGCAAGATGCCATGGTGGAGGAGTATTCATCCATCATGATGAATGACATCTAGGAGATAGTGTCAAGACCTGTTGGAAAATCAATGATTGGATCACGCTTGGTCTATAAGATCAAGCATGGAGCTTATGGGAGCGTGGAGAAGTGTAAGACTAGATTCATGGCCAAAGGGTTCTCTCAAGTCAAGGGGATAGATTACAATGAGATGTTTGCACCCGTGGCCCGGTATTCATCCATTAGGACCATATGGCGAATGCAGTGCAAATGAGGTGGAAAATCCACCAAATGGGCATAAAGATTGCCTTGCTTAACAGAGTTGTTGAGGAAGAGATATATGTTAAGCAGGCTGAGGGGTTTGAGACCTTCAGCAAAGACACGCATGTTTGTAAGTTGAAGAGGGCTCTTTATGGCCTCAAGCAGGCACCAGGGGCATGGTATGCCCGGATAGACAACTACCTTCTGGGATTGGGCTTCACTAAGAGTGAAGTGGACCCCAACCTGTACTACATTGTGGTTGGAGGTCTTCCACTCATTCTAGTGTCATGCATTGTTGGGCATCTCTTCCTGTGGTTGTTATCTATGTGATGTTGCATGCTATCTTACAATAGTGGCATATACTTTTATTGGGCTTTCGTTCTACATCACTCCCCCCTTCAACTAAATTCAATAAACACTGCCAATATGCAAACCTATTAAGGTCCTAATTTCCAAGTACTTCATCTTCAGTCTCCACAGTCTCCATGTGAAGCATAGACTTTTAACCCATTCGAAAGTTCATATGGCTTAAGATATGTTATTGGTGTATCTTGCAAATGATCACTAGCAGGAATGTTACAACAGGCTGCGACAGGTGTCAAGTGAACCTTCACTCTCTCACAATCTTTTAAACTGTGAAAAAATAATTAAACGAGCTGCTGATCCAAAAAACAAACAAGTTCAAGTACCTTGTAAAGTAAAGGTGACTCTGGCCAGATCCAGCAGCGGCTTCACATGTTCTTGAAGTATTCCTCTTGCATTTTTATTCCCTCCAAAAGGATTCAGGAGCAATAACAATCTTTTCGGCCGCTCTGCAACACGACATCAACAAATAAAAAGACTATAAAACATAAGATATCAACGGTCGTGATCAAATCTTTAATCAACAGCTAAGATTAAAACATACTTGATCCTCATCACTTAGAAGCTTCTCACCCACATTTACATTAATTCACTTTAATTATTTTAATTTCCTAAGTTTTAACTTAGGCTCCATTAAAAATAATTAATTATTTTAATAAAATGCACTCCGAGCATAATTTCTCCAAACAATTTTTGGGTCTTGGAGATATCAAGTGTTCTAGCCCCTCCACAAAATTTCAGAGCTAGAGCACATTCGATGCTACCCAAATCAACACTCCCTCTTAGCGAGGAATGTGCTCTAGCAATACTGTTGGAAACACTGAGAGAGGGGTGAATCAGTATTTCTTTTCAATTGTTATTTTTACCAGTTAGATCACTTATATTTAGAACACAAAATGAACAGTAAGAATAAATGCTTTTATTAATTTCTTCTTTACAATAAATCAAGTACAATATATGTAGGGCTCCAACCCTAGATGAAGACACCAATCTTCAATCTCCCAGGCTCCAACCTATATTTGCCAAGCACCGACTTGGACTTCCAAAGCTCCAACCTTGTCAATTCTGAGGCACCAACTTCAAGGGCTCCAACCCTATATCTGGTACAAGCTCCAACCTGGTCTCTTGAGGACTCCTATCCTCTAGGGCTCCAACCCTATCTTCCAAGGCACCAACCTTGTCTCTATGAGGCTCCGACCTCCTGCTTCATTTCGTCAAGATATATTTGGTTATACTTACGGCTCCCAAAGTCTTCTTTAACGAGCCCTGTCAATATTCACTTAGTCTTCATTGTAGTCTCCACATCACGTCATCAATGACAACCTTATCAACATAGAAGGTGTCATCACTGCTCTTCATCGTAACCAAACAATTTCTCCAAGGTTACTTCATGATGGCCTCATCGCATCATGGTCTTCAATAATATCTTCAAGACCTTCAAGGTGTCTTCAATAGGCAACCCAAGTTCTGCACCTGCTCTAAGCCTCTTCAAGGGCTTCTTCAAGAACTCTCCAAGGTAGTCTTTACAATGCTTGCCCACCAAGATATTTCTCCACAAGCTCCTCAATAGGTGCTCCAAGACATTTTTCAAGGTTTGCACCTAGTTTGCTGGCTTCAATCCTTCTCCATAATAAGATTCTTCAAATATGCTTCTAAAACATAGCTCAAATGTTGCTCTCACCAAATCTTCAAGATCTGCACTGATCAAGGCTTCAAGTTCTCCAAGTTCTAGGCTCCAAGTAAGCTTCCAAAGTTCACAGCTATTGCAGTTGTTCTTCAATTTTGCTCTAAAGGGTCTGCTCAAAGATGCCTTCAAAGATAACCTTTTAGATCTGCTCCAAGGGTGACTGTGCCAAACTGAGCTTCAAATTTAAGTTATCCGAGCTAAGCCCAAGCTACAAGTAGCTCTGCAATTCTTCTCCAAAATTGGTGACTGTCACAGTTCCGAGATAATGGCAAGCTACAGGTCGAGAAAAATAAGTTAACAAGTATTGTTGGTCTGAGGTGCAATCAACAGTAATGGATCTCTTCCATAGTTTTGGTGTTGTAGACCGTGCTCCACAAGACTGTCCACACAACCTGTCCGAGCCTGAAAGAAGTAGCTACAGGACTGAGTTTAGGCAGCAAGGTGTTTAGAATCTAGATCACAGTGATGAAGCTAAACAAGAGGTTGTTTGCTTAACCGAGTGAGGTGACTGTTCACAGCTTTGATGTGCTAGCAGTCCGAGCCACCACAGGTCCAAGACAGTTGTTCACAAGGTGTCCAAGATTCCAAAGGATGACAGGTCCGAGCTCTCTATTCAAGCTCACAGTGCTGTAGCACTACATCCACTTAGTCCAAGCTCTTTATATGTATACCATAGATATGTTTTAATCCTTCAAAAAGTCTCCACAGGACTGAGAAACAATAAGAGAATCCAAAAGATCAAAATCACTCCTTTTATTTATCTTTTTCAGTTTGTGAACTCGCACTCCTGTACTGTTATCCCAGCTTCCAAAATAACACAGATTTCCTTCCACATGTGACTGTATAGTCTGAGATGTAATGCTGAGTTCTATTGCCAATCCAACCCCTTCAACAAACAATTAGACCGAGCCTAATGGGATGATTGTTCACTAGTATTAATGTGGTCCGAGATCTGTACAGTTCTGAGGGTTTTATTGGTGACTGTCCGAGCCCTTCTTTGATCCTCCACAAGTTTATAAATCATCTTTTGTAGTACAAGTTTTTATGCCCAAACAGTGGTCTAAAACTTCCTCCTCGACCACCTGAATTGCCTTCTATTACCTCAGAACCGAGTTCTGTGTTTTTCTCTGAATTAATCATCGAATTGATGATAGAAAATGAGTTTTCACACTTGTATTTATACAGATTTCGACCTCCAACGAAGGGACACGTCTCATGGTGGTCAGGCCGACTTAGACAGGTAGGCTTAGGTCGGCTAGCCTTGAAAAATATTATATTCAAACTTGAAAATCAATTTTCTCTCAAACTAGAAGGATTTAGAGGACGAGTGATAGCTCGTTAGAAAGGGAAAATTGCCCTCTTCGAGCCTATGGCAGTCCCAACCTTAAATAAGGTCATTTTACCATCAAGAAACTTAAATTTGTGAGGCTGTCATTCTAATTTTATTCATGGCAGCTCTTAATATTTTATGTCTAGGGCTCCTTCTTCATATGCTCAGGGTTCCATACACTTAGGCTTTCATTCATGTATATTAAGGGCATCATTAGTATTATCAATGTGTTAGGGCTAAGGCATCTTCTAGAGTATTATGGGCATTTAGATCATGCAAGAATATTTGCCATCCCGGTCACCTAGATTAACAATCTCCCCCTTTGTCATTGATGGAAATATTCTTGCCCTTTCAACATTCTCTCCCCCTTTGTCATTGATGGAAATATTCTTGCCCTTTCAACATTCTCTCCCCCTTTGACATCAATGGCAAATGGGGTGCCCGAATACTCCCCCTGTCAAGCTGCTTCTTTTCTTCATGAATTGTAGTCCTTTATAGGTATGTTACTCTCGTTGTCATGGTGCTCTTCAATGAACTTGCTCCCCCTAAGCCTTTGCATATCTTCATGTAAATGGTCAATCAACTCCCCTTGCCTGCATAACCTCTGCTAGCTCTTGTTTTTTTTTCTTCGACAAGAAAGATTGCATCCTTTTGATCAAGTGGAAGACATCTTCAACAAAGGTGCATTGGGCGAGTAATAGATCATGTTCTTCAATGGAAATAATCTTTCAAGATTGTCCATGCGTGATTTATCAGCTGTTGGATAGTTTCAGCAAGGATAGTTAAGAATCACAAGCTCCCCCTAACAATATGCATGGTCTTCTTTTTGGCAGTCTCATCATCAAAACTTGAAATATCAAGGATGACTTCATCTAGTCAACAACATGTGTTGTTGGCTGGAGTGTTCAAAAGATTTTCAAAGGCAACTTGCTTCCTTCTCCATACTTGTGTAACTTTCTTCTTTGGCATAGTTCTAGCTTGTGTAGGAGCCCATGTCAAGTTACAATCACGTGCCATATGTCCAATGTTATGGCAATTGAAGCACTCTGTCTTGTTCATGAATAAGAATTCATGACTTCTTCTTGCAAAATTGCTTCTAAAAGATTGACGGGGACCATTATATTTTTCCTTGTGGTATGCCCTACAATCCTTTGCCATGTGTCCGAAATTTGTACAAGAATAACAATAACCAAAAAATATACTTTGGTACCTAGAGGATGGAGATTGCCTTGATGCACTTCCAAAGTCATTCTGTCTTGGGATTTTTTGATCAAATTTATTGCCTATTGCATTCTTGACACCATCTACGTATCTTCTTGGAGTGGGGTTACTTCCAATGTCACTTTGAATCTTCTCCTTTTCTTTGTTGGAACTGGGGGCATCAACATTTCTTCCAGGCTTCTCCACATCTTTGTTGTTTGAAGAATTAGGGTTTGCATTATTTGAAGGTTCACCTACATAGCCAAGACCTGATTTATCAAGGGGAAACCTCTACTGACTTGGGATGTCATCTAGGGTTTGGGAGCTTTTCAAGTTTTTATTCAGCAATTCAACTTCTTTTTCAAGAAAGACAATTTCTCCTTTCAACTTTTCACAATCTTCATCTTTCATAAGTAGTTGCTTCTTTATTTCTTCCATCATCCTTGTTGCTTCATGTGCTTCGATTTTAAGGGAGATGATATTTGATTTCATTATGAAGACTTCTTCATTCTCCTTTGCTAGACTACTCTCCAATTCTTCTTTTATTCTTGTAGCTTCACATGTTTCGACCTTGAGAAGATTGATGTTTGATTTTAGTTTCAAGATTTCTTCATCCTTTTCGTTTAGTTGGCATATCATGGTGTTTCTCTCCTTTTCCGCTTCATTAACTTGTCCTTCTATGAATGCCAAAGTTTCCATCACCCTCTCAGCTCCTTGTGCTTGTTTCCTTGCTTCTTCTAGTTGAGATCTAAGAGAGGAGACCTCTTCCTTGTATTGACCAATCTCTGCTTCAAGATTGTTCAAGCTCTTCATTCTTTGTTCAAGGTGGCTTGATAAAGTTTCTTCCCTTTTCTTTTTCTTATCAATTGATTTGTTATAGATATGACTTCTTCATGATGCTTTCTTTTATTTTGATGAAATTCCTCTTTAAGTTTGGCGAGCTCCTCATCTCTTTCTTGTACTTGAAGCTTGACAAAGTCAACTTCCTTCCTTGTCTTGTCTTAGTTACCATCTCGCGCTTTCTTCTTAAGTTCCTCATTTTCATTTTTCAAACTGTTAATCTCTTCCATGGAAGCCATAAGTTTATTCAAGAGATCTTCTTCAAAGTCTTCTTTGTTCTCTTCATCTTCTAGGTCTTCTTTAGCCTTGTTGTCATCTCTTTTATCTTCAGCTTCCTTGACGGATTCTGGACTTCTTTCTTGTTTTCCATCATCTTCTTGACTAGAGATCATTGTCAACGCTCCTTTTGAGTGAAGATCATGAAGTTTGTCCCATATGACTTTTGCTGACGAACATTTTTCGAAATTGGCCTTCACAGAATTTGGTAACCCATTCAAAATTGCCTTCATTGCTCTTGTATTATACTCCTTGGATTCTTCGTGCATCGTGTCATTAGTAATCACTGATTTCCAAACTTCAATTCCTTGAGTCTTCAAAAAATTCCTCATTCTTGCCACCCATATATCAAAGTTTCCATTGAACAATGGAGCCTTCGCAAATTGATTTACTTCAATTTCAATGGTTGAGGAAGACATGTCTTTAGGAGGATTGGAGACTTTCTTTCTTGGCTTTGCCATTTGTGTTCTAAAGATCAACCTTCAAGCTGTTAGGCTTTGAGTGAAGGTACTGGCTCTAATACCAATTGTTGGAAACACTAAGAGGGGGGTGAATCAGTATTTCTTTTCAATTGTTATTTTTACCAGTTGGATCACTTATATTTAGAACACAAAATGAACAGTAAGAATAAATGCTTTTATTAATTTCTTCTTTACAATAAATCAAGTACAATATATGTAGGGCTCCAACCCTAGATGAAGACACCAATCTTCAATCTCCCAAGCTCCAACCTGTATTTGCCAAGCACCGACTTGGACTTCCAAGGCTCCAACCTTGTCAATTCTGAGGCACTAACCTCAAGAGCTCCAACCCTATATCTGGTACAGGCTCCAACCTGGTCTCTTGAGGACTCCTATCCTCTAAGGCTCCAACCCTATCTTCCAAGGCACCAACCTTGTCTCTATGAGGCTCCAACCTCCTGCTTCATTTCGTCAAGATATATTTGGTTATACTTACAACGGCCAAAGTCTTCTTTAACGAGCCCTGTCAATATTCACAGAGTCTTCATTGTAGTCTCCACATTACATCATCAATGACAACCTTATCAACATAGAAGGTGTCATCACTGCTCTTCATCGTACCCAAACAATTTCTCCAAGGTTACTTCATGATGGCCTCATCCCATCATGGTCTTCAATAATATCTTCAAGACCTTCAAGGTGTCTTCAATAGGCAACCCAAGTTCTGCACCTGCTCTAAGCCTCTTCAAGGGCTTCTTCAAGAACTCTCCAAGGTAGTCTTTACAATGCTTTCCCACCAAGATATTTCTCCACAAGCTCCTCAATAGGTGCTCCAAGACATTTTTCAAGGTCTGCACCTAGTTTGTTGGCTTCAATCCTTCTCCATAATAAGATTCTTCAAATATGCTTCTAAAACATAGCTCAAATGTTGCTCTCACCAAATCTTCAAGATCTGCACTGATCAAGGCTTCAAGTTCTCCAAGTTCTAGGCTCCAAGTAAGCTTCCAAAGTTCACAATATTGCGCTGTTCTTCAATTTTGCTCTAAAGGACCGTCTCTCAAAGATGCCTTCAAAGATAACCTTTTAGATCTCGCTCCAAGGGCACTGCCAAATCGAGCTTCAAACTTAAGTTATCCGAGCTAAGCCCAAGCTACAAGTAGCTCTGTAATTCTTCTCCAAAATTGGTGACTGTCACGGTTCCAAGATAATGACAAGCTACAGGTCGAGAAGAATAAGTTAACAAGTATTTTTGGTCTGAGGTGAAATCAACAGTAATGGATCTCTTCCATAGTTTTGGTGCTGTAGACTGTGCTCCACGAGACTGTCCACACAACTTGTCCGAGCCTGAGAGAAGCAGGCCTTCGAAGATCGAGTTTAGGCAAGAAGGTGTCGACCCAGATCACGTTGATGAAGCTAAACAAGAGGTTGTTTGCTTAACCGAGTGAGGTGACTGTTCACAGTTTTGATGTGCTAGCAGTCCGAGCCACCACAGGTCCAAGACAGTTGTTCACAAGGTGTCCAAGATTCCAAAGGATGACAAGTCCGAGCTTTCTATTCAAGCTCACAATGCTGTCGCACTACATCCACTTAGTCCAAGCTCTTTATATGTATACCATAGACATGTTTTAATCCTTCAAAAAGTCTCCACGGGACTGAGAAACAATAAGATAATCCAAAAGATCAAAATCACTCCTTTTATTTATCTTTTTCAGTTTGTGAACTCACACTCCTGTACTGTTATCCCAGCTTCCAAAATAACACAGATTTCCTTCCACATGTGACTGTATAGTCTGAGGTGTAATGCTGAGTTTTATTGCCAATCCAACCCCTTCAACAAACAATTAGACCGAGCCTAATGGGATGATTGTTCACTAGTATTAATGTGGTCCGAGATCTGTACAATTCTGAGGGTTTTATTGGTGACTGTCCGAGTCCTTCTTTGATCCTCCACAGGTTTATCTTTTGTGGTACAAGTTTTTATGCCCAAACAGTGGTCTAAAAATTCCTCCTCGACCACCTGAATTGCCTTCTATTACCTCAGATCCGAGTTATGTGTTTTTCTCTAAATTAATCATCGAATTGATGCTAGAAAATGAGTTTTCACACTTGTATTTATACAGATTTCGACCTCCAACGAAGGGACATGTCTCATGGTGGTCAGGCCGACTTAGACAGGTAGGCTTAGGTCGGCTAGCCTTTAAAAATATTATATTCAAACTTGAAAATCAATTTTCTCTCAAACTAGAAGGAGTTAGAGGGCGAATGATAGCTCGTTAGAAAGGGAAAATTGCCCTCTTCAAGTCTATGGCAGTCCCAACCTTAAGTAAGGTCGTTTTACCATCAAGAAACTTAAATTTGTGAGGTTGTCATTCTAATTTTATTCATGGCAGCTCTTAATATTTTATGTCTAGGGCTCCTTCTTCATATGCTTACGGTTCCATACACTTAGGCTTTCATTCATGTATATTAAGGGCATCATTAGTATTATCAATGTGTTAGGGCTAAGGCATCTTCTAGAGTATTATGGGCATTTAGATCATGCAAGAATATTTGCCATCCCGGTCACTGTCATCATCAATGACAACCTAGATTAACAATCTCCCCCTTTGTCATTGATGGAAATATTCTTTCCCTTTCAACATTCTCTCCCCCGGTCACGAGTTCGATACACACCCATGTCATTGATGGTATCAGAGGGTAGGTCACGAGTTCGAGAATCGATACACACCCGGCTCACGTTGGGGGGGGAGATTGTTGGACATTGGATAAACCAACGCTCCCCGTGTGTTTCGTGACATGGACTAACCACCTTTCGTGGATCCTTATCTCTGGCAATGCGATCGTTGACTAACACCATTGGGTTTTGGTCTAACGGCAATCGTGATTCCCAATAAATACTTCTCACCAGAAGCATCAACCTTATCCACAGCATCGGTCCTCTGTGCTGCTGATGCTCGGCCTACTGCCCCTCATCAACTGCATTGCTACAATTTGTACTGCTGCCCATGAAAGTGCCACTTTCATTGCTGCATCTGTACTGCAGCTCCCTCTCAATACGTTGCATCATGTTGCCCATAACACTGCCACTGCTAACCGTTGCACTGCAACTCAGTTGCTGAGAGTTAAGCAACTAAAATACATCCCTGTAGAAATTTCTGAATCTTAATTCTTATGCAGAAATTATTTTTGTTAATCCGGTTAAGCTTCTCCTACTTATACAAGTTATCCACTGAATAAATTCAAGTTAACATCAAAGCAAAACACATAACAGATCTCTACCAATTCAGATATAGAATAAGCACATGCACACATAAACAAAGTGACAGTTATTTCTGGACAAATTGTCCCCGGAAAAACCCAATGTGGGAAAACCGGTCTCTGGCTGCTGGAGGGCTCTATTATTAAGAATATTTCTGAATACACAACTCTGGGTTCCAGATCTAGAAAACCCTGCAGAGAAAACTCTAGATCTGCAGCACCTGGCTGATCTAAGACCAACAATATTGATTGATCCACACCCTCAAACGGAATTTACAGAACTCAGCCAGATCTAGGCCTAGAAACCCCATATCTGCCCCTGAAAGACATTGTGTCAGCCTCTGAAGGCCTCCAAATGCTCAGCGTTGTCACTAGAAGGGACTGCGTTACCCCAGATTGGGTGACGCAGTCACTATGCTGCCCCTAAGGGTCTCTATGTAACCCTTGAAGGGTTTCCTGAAAATCACAGTCCTTGCTGCTGTTGTCATCTGTTGCTGCTGTTGTTGCTGCTGTTGCCTTCCTCTGCGCTGTCTTTCCTGATCTCTTCTCTGCTTCTTGTGTATTCTAGACCCTGGGATCAGATCATCCCCTTGGTCTAAATTCCCCTCTCTGCAACTGAAACACTTAGAATTCTTAGCAACCCCGCCCTAGAATCTCAACTTAGCTTCAGTGCTCTGCCTTTGTGTGTCTTACAAATGACCCCAAGCCTTTCCTTTATACTTTTCTCATTGACAAATCAATCGCAAAGATTAAATCTTTAATCAATGGCTAAGATTAAAAGAAAGCTTGATCTGTGTGACTTAAGACAATTTCATCACATGTTTAATTAAATTCACTTTAATTATTTTATTTTCCTAAGTTTTAACTTAGGAAATACATTTAAATAATTAATTAATTTAATATCTCCTAAACCAGATGAAATTTCCCAAATCCATTTATGGGTCTTGTAGATCAAGTGAACTCTAGTCCTTCCTCAAAATTTGGAACCTAGAGCACAACTGATGCTACCCCAAATACACAAAATCTCAACACTCCCTCTTAGCATCAAGGGTGTGCTCTAGCAATAGATCACACTTATGCATTACATGATTTTGGGCACTGGTTCTGTGTTGCTAAAGCTTGGCTTCCTGCCACTCAACTCTGCACTACTGCTGCCATTCTATACTGCTGCCCATGACCCTGCCACTAAACTCTGCACTGCTGCTGCCATTCTGTACTGTTGCCCATGACCCTGCCACTGCCACTGCAACCACTGTATTGCAGCTCCCTCTCAATGTGTTGCATATGTGCTGCTCATAGCACTGCCACTGCTGATCTATTGCACTGCAACTTCAGTTGTTGATAGAAACAACTGAATCTCCTACCCAATCTTTGAGAAACAAGTCAAATGAGCTGCATCCTCATCACTGAGGCTCCATAGGCTACAGATCTGTGCTGGCATCTAAAGAACGATGCATAGCTACAACTCTGCCTGTGTAATCAGACTCCCTCTGCACTACTGAAGTCACATCAGCTCCTTCTGCTGAAATCTATCACGTTGCTGTTGTATTGCGTTGTCCCTCTGAAGCTCTCTGCGCTGCTGCAGCTCTGCATTGCGTAAGCAGTACTGCACTGCACTGCTGAAGTCACATCAGCCTCTGTGCTACTACTACTTCTACGCTGCTGCTGCTATGCTCTGCGTTGCTCCTCCCAGCCTCCAGATCTGCCTCTACTTATGCCTAATCTGTGATCTATGCACCCACTGCTCCACTTGTCTCGCTACTGTCTTAAGGCTATCGTAGCTTGCTTGTGATCCAAGAGATGAGCTGCTCAAGGATCCCGCATTACATCCATGTAGCTCCTCTACATGTCCATGTCACCCCACCTTCGTAGTTCATGAGCACTCATGGCTACATCATCTCCTGACCCATCATCTGCCACCGCTACTTTGGAAGAAGATGCTTCCTTGTCCTTCGTCTTTTCTGGACAATGGCTGGCAAAATGTCCCATTTCGCCACACTAGAAGCACTTGATCTTTGAATGATCCTTCTTCTTCTTCGGTTGCTTCTTTGATGCCAAGGCTGCATCTTCCTCCTCTTCCTTCTTAAACTTGTTCAACGCAGGGTTGTGCTGCTTCTTGGTGAACCTTCGTAGTTCTTCTTGCTGCAGGATCGACCACAAGCTGTCCCAATCTAGGAGGTCCACTCTGCCCAAGATACTTTGGACAAAGGTTTCCCACTCATCTGTGACAAAATTGAGGACAATCCTGACTATCACTGCTTCATCTACGGTTGCACCCATTGTAGTCAGCTAATCCCTGATTGACTGCAATCTGAAGAGGAAATGCTCGATGTTTTCTCCCTTGGTCATCATGAATGACCTCATTTGGGCCTCCAACATCTTTCTTTGGACTGATTTTCCCTCATATAGGGAAGTCAAGCCCTTCCACATCTCATTAGTTGTCCTCTTCTCAGCTATGTGTGGCACAATATGATCCTTGATACTATCCATTATCAGCCGCTTGGCATGCCCAGCAGCTTCTCTATGCTTCCATAGGTGATCTGCATATGTCGGTGTGGCTAAGGTCTGCTCTGCATGGTCTCTTAGACCATATGCCTCAAGGACAATCAGGATCCTTGCTTTCCACATCGAAAAGTTTGAGAGGCCCTCTAGCCTATCCTGATCACGCAGTCCATGAGGAGCCATCTGCTCAGAATGTGTCGACGCTCCTCTTCTCTATGCTAGAGATCTGGATCTAGGGTCCTTTTCGAACTGGGGCACCCTCTGCTCCCTCTGACACTTGATTTCCCTCCTTGGAAATCTACCAAATCAACTATGATTCAGCTTCCTCTTTGATCCTCTGACCAAATTGCAAGTTTCCTTTGGCAAGAAACTCTCCGAGAAGTTGATCTCTTCCCAAACTTTGTCACTTGTGCTAAGGTTAAAAATCTAAAAACTTCAGAGGTTTAACCCCACCAGCTCTTTTGAATTTCTACAACTTTTCTGCAGACTTTTTCTGGATCTGACAGATTTAGATCTGAATCACATTGGTTGGCTTCAGACCTTACTAGCGTTGTTTCTGAGCTGCCTCTGTGCATAATTGTGTGGGCTTGCTAGTACACAGCGCTGGACAGTATCACCCTTCCCTCTGCATGAATCTCCTCCTGAAAACTGCGCTGTCCCTTCAGATCTACTTTTCTGCTACCTTTCCAGTTGCTTTCTACAGCTAGATCCTTCAGATGCTTCAGCTGGTGACCCTTCTAGATCTGCAATTGCTCTGATACCATGTAGAAATTTTTGAATCTGAATTCTTATGCAAAAGTTATTTATGTTAATCCGATTAAGCTTCTCCTACTTATACAAGTTATCAACTGAATAAATTCAAGTTAACATCAAAGCAAAATACATAACAGATCTCTACCGATTCAGATCTAGAATAAGCACATGCACACATAGACAAAGTGACACAGTTTTATCTGGACAAATTGTCCCCGGAAAAACCCAATGTGGGAAAACCGGTCTCTGGCTGCTGGAGGGCTCTATTATTAAGAATATTTCTGAATACACAACTCTGGGTTCCAGATCTGGAAAACCCTACAGAGAAAACTCTAGATCTACAGCACCAACAATACTGACTGATCCACACCCTCAAATGGGATTTACAGAACTGAGCCAGATCTAGACCTAGAAACCCTAGATCTGCCCCTGAAAGACACTGCGTCAACCTCTTAAGGCCTCCAAATGCTCAGCGCTATCACTGGAAGGGACTGCGTTACCCCAGACTAGGTGACGCAGCCACTACGCTGCCCCTAAGGGTCTCTGCGTAACCCCTAAAGGGTTTCCTGAAAATCACGTTGTCCTCGCTGTTGCTGTTGCCGTCTGCTGTATGCTGCTGCTGTCGTCTGTTGTTGCTGCTGCTACCTTCCTTTGTGTTGTCTTTCCTGATCTCTTCTCTGCTTCTTGTGTATTCTAGACCCCGGGATCAGATCATTCCCTTGGTCTAAATTCCCCTCTCTGCAACTAAAACACTTGAGAATTCTTAGCAACCCTGCCCTAGAATCTCAACTTAGCTTCAGTGCTCTGCCTTTGTGTGTCTTATAAATGACCCCAAGCCTTTCCTTTATACTTTTCTAGTTGACAAATCAATGGCTAAGATTAAATCTTTAATCAATGGCTAAGATTAAAAGAAAGCTTGATCCGTGTGACTTAAGACAATTTCATCACATGTTTAATTAAATTCACTTTAATTATTTTATTTTCCTAAGTTTTAACTTAGGAAATACATCAAAATAATTAATTAATTTAATATCTCCTAAACCAGATGAAATTTCCCAAATCCATTTCTAGGTCTTGTCGATCATGTGAACTCTAGTCCTTCCTCAAAATTTGGGACCTAGAGCACAACTGATGCTACCCCAAATACACAAAATCTCAACAATCCCAAATCCTGACATACTAGCCAATATGGATGCACCTCGATGTTGAAACTTCCTTTGTTGCTAATCTGCGCTGGCCCTCTGATGCTACTGCATTGTTGTTGTATCTGCTTTGTGCCTCCCGCACTGCAGCAACACTCCACTGCGCTGCTTCAGACTTTAGCGCTCTAGCTCTGCCACTGTCGCTCCATCATCCCTCGCACCAACTGACTCTCGTCATTCTGCTACTGTCATTAAGAGCTCCCGTAGCTGTATGTGATCCAAGAGTTTCGGCACCTCAAGGATCCTGCCCTTAGTTCTCTATGTAGCTCCAACTACAACTCCAAATCGCCCCACCTCTTCTCTAGAGGTGCATGAGCACTCGTGACGCAGTCATTGACATCCTCCTCATCAGCCTGTGCTAGAGAAACCTTCAAGTCGGGCTTCTCTTCTTTGCCCTTCTTATTCTGAGGGCACTACGTGGCGAAATGTTCAATTTCCCCACATCTAAAGCATCTGACTTTCGAGATGTCCTTTGTCTTCCATCTCTGTTGCCCTTGTTGTCCCTTTGATGCGAGAGTCACATCCTCCTCTTCCTCCTTCTAGACTTTGATCCCTTTGTTGCTCCTTCCCGCCTTGGTCCACCCTCTGATCTCTTCCTGTAGAAGAGCTGCCCACATCTCCTCCCAGCTCGGAAGAGAAGCCCTGCCGAAAATGCTTTGGACAAAAGTTTCCTAGTCTTCAATGACTGCATTCAAGGAAGTCTTGACCATAAATCCAGGTTCTAGTGTAGCCCCTACGGAAGCTAGCTGATCTCGGATCCCTTGCAATCTGATAAGAAAGGGATCGATTTCTTCTCCCTTCTGCATCTGAAACAATCTCAACTGACTCTCAAGCAACATCTTCCGCTGGACGAAAGATCCCTCGTACAATGTGGTCAAGGCCACCCACATTTCCCTTGTTGTGTTCTTCTCAGCAATATGTGGGATCACATGATCCTTGACTCTGTCCATGATCAGCATCAACCGGAACAACAACCGTCCTCAAGGCATAATCCTTGATGTGATGTTCATCCAAAACTGCCAGGATCCTGGGCTTCCAGATGACAAAGTTGGATGCTCCATCCAACCTGTCCTAATCCCTTAGTCCACTTGCGGCCATCTCTGCTCAACTGAATGTCGAACAAGTTTCTTTCTCCCTCTTTTGTTGCTACCCAAGCAAAACTCGGATCTGGATTTCTTTGGCGCTAGAAATCCTCTAAGGATCAAGCTCCCTCTGAATCTCGATTTCCTTCACGGAAATCCTTCTGCCAACAAATATCGAAGCACCCCTCTCGGATCTCTCTTTGCTGCTGCTTAACATTGGATCTAGAC